>CM035842.1:286609486-287860718 GCA_020510985.1 Pholidichthys leucotaenia
AGATATTAGAGTGTATTTCTGATTAGTTTAAAGTTATCTTCATTGAAAAAAAAAAACAATGCTTTTCTTTCAAAAATAAGGAAATTTCTAAGTGACCCCAAACTTTTGAACAGTAGTATATATATATATATATATATACATACTGCTCAAAAAAATTAAAGGAACACTTTGAAAACACATCAGATTTTAATGGGAAAAAATAAACTGGATATCTACACTGATATGGACTGGATAATATGTTAAGAATGAAAAGATGCCACGTCTTTTGATGGAAATAAAAACACTCCAAATCTTAAAGTGGCTTACTCAGATTAAAAAGTGTTCCTTTAATTTTTTTGAGCAGTATATATATACATGTATATATATATATATATATATATATATATATATATATATATATATATACTGTATATATAGTAATGCCCTTGCCTGTATATATATATATATATATACTGTATATATATATATATATATTGTAATGCCCTTGTAATGCCCTTTTTATGTGTTTTAATAAAACTGCTGTAGGCCTCCTTCAGACAGTGCAAAATGCAGTAGCTCGGCTTTTAACCCAGACGACGAAAAGGAAACGCATTTCCCCAGTTTTATCGTCCCTTCATTGGTTGCCAGTTGCTTTTACGTAGATTTCATTTTAAGATTTTAATTTTGACTTTTAGAGCTCTTAATGGCCAAACCCCTTCATACATCTCAGCCCTCTTGGCTCCTTATGCCATCCTAACGCGATCATTAAGATCCTCAGACGAGAGACTCCTGGTGGTCCCTCGGACCAAATTCAGAACCCGTGGAGATCGATCTTTCCAGGCTGCTGCACCACGGCTTCGGAATGCACTTCCCCTGTCCTTGCACTGCCTTGAGTCTGTTGACTCCTTTAAGGACTCCTAAACTCATTTGTTTAGACAGGCTTTTAGCTTTCATTGGATGGCTTTTACTTCTTCACTGTTTTCTCTTTTTATCCCTATTTCACTTTGTGATATATGTATATCTGTGAAAAGTGCTATACAAATAAACTTTGCTTGCTTGCTTGCTTTCCCCCGCTATGGTCGCTGTGGCGGTCAGACTCTCGGACTTTTGGCTCCACGACCCAGCCGCTTGGTTCATTCATGTTGAAGCCCAGTTCATTCTCCGTGGAGTCTCGGAGGATGACACAAAGTATTATTACGTGGTGGCTTCACTGGACCCACACGCCACTCAGCGCGCAATGAGCCTGCTTCACACTCCCCCAGCCCAGGGCAAATATGACGTTCTCAAACGGCTGCTGCTGTGGTGTTACGTCCCCTCAACTGGAGAGAGAGCGGAGAAGCTCCTCTCACACACAGTATTAGGAGACGGATCGGCCATGGAGTTAATGGAAAGTATGCTGTTTTTGCTGGGCACAGATGACGGATCTTTCCTCTTCACCCACCTCTTCCTGAAGAAGCTACCAGCTTTGGCGAGGGCAATCCTGGCCAGCTCGCCGCTGCTGGTGACCAAGGACTACCAATCCCTGGCAGAAGAAGCAGACCGCATCATCCTGGTTAACAGAAGTTTCGGCGTCCAGGCAGTGAGACCCGGATCATCGGCGGAGTCCAACAACGTCAAGGAGTTGCAGGTAGTGGCTGTAAACAGCAGTAAATGTACATAGTAGGCTGCTCTTACAGAATAGTAAATACTACAGCTCTTCAGTAGTGATGGCCAGGTGAAGCCTCAATGAAGCTCTGAGGCTTTCAAAGCTTACAGGCTTCATTCTAGCTAAAAACAGTTACATCTCAAGCTCCTCAAGTCCTGTGCAGACCAGCTGTGTGGGATTGTGGAGCACATCTTCAACCTGAGCCTGAAGCTGGGGAGGGTACCACAGTTGTGGAAAGCATCTTGTGTGGTACCTGTACCAAAGACTTCCCACCCCAAAGATCTAAACAGCTACAGACCAGTGGCCCTGACGTCTCACATGATGAAGACCCTGGAGAGACTGCTCCTTGCTCACCTCCGCCCCCTGGTGGGACCAGCGATGGATCCACTCCAGTTTGCCTACCAGCATGGCATTGGGGTGGAGGATGCAGTGATCTTCCTCCTTCACCGTTCTCTGTCCCACCTGGAGAAGCCCGGGAATGCGGTGAGGATCATGTTCTTTGACTTCTCCAGTGCTTTCAACACAATCGAACCGATGATCCTGAAGGACAAGCTGCTGTGCACAGGGGTGGACCAGCACCTGTCATCATGGATCCTGGACTACCTCACTAACCGGCCACAGTTTGTGAGAACCCGAGATTGTGTGTCCAACACAATCATCGGAAGCACGGGAGCCCCCCCAGGGAACGGTTTTGGCTCCCTTCCTGTTCACCCTTTATACTGCGGACTTTTCACACAACACAACACACTGCCATCTACAGAAGTTCTCTGACGATTCTGTGATCATCGGCCTCATCTCCAACGGAGATGAAGCTGAGTACAGAGGACTTATCCAGGACTTCGTGGACTGGTCCCATCGGAACTGTCTCCAGATCAACGCGAGGAAAACTAAGGAGCTGGTGGTGGACTACCGCAGGCAAGGACAACCCCTCACAGCACCAGTAAACATACAGGGAACGGACACTGAGATGGTGACATCCTACAAGTACCTTGGTGTTCATTTGAACAATAAACTAGACTGGTCACACAATACTGACGCACTCTACAAGAAGGGACAGCGAAGGCTGTTCCTACTGAGGAGGCTCAGGTCTTTTGGTGTACAAGGGGCGCTGCTGAAGACATTCTACGACACGGTGGTGGCATCAGCCATCACTTTTGGAGTGGTCTGCTGGGGCAGTGTACAGCAGCCGATAGGAAGAGATTGAACAAACTGATCAAGAAAGCTAGATCTGTCCTGGGGAAACGCCTTGACCCAGTGGAGGAGATGGGAGAGAGAAGGATGGTGGCTAAACTCTCATCTCTGCTGGAGTCCGAGTCCCACCCTATGCAGGACATACTGAACGCACTGAGGAGCTCATTTAGCAGTAGACTACATCATCCTAGGTGCGCAACCGAGAGGTTTCGCAGGTCCTTCCTACCTACAGCTGTCAGACTGTATAACCTAAGCAGGGCTGCTCGCAGAGATAGCAAAAAAAACGTGACGACCTAATAGTATTGAATGCAAAGGATGCAACAGACTTACACAAATGGTCCCTTACACAAATCAGCTTGCTTGCTATTGCTATTGTAGTGCTATTGCTATTGTAGCATGCTATTGTTGCATGCCACAAATGGTCCCCTCCAGTATACAACTAGGACAATATCAGTCGCTACGGAGGATGACAATATGTATGGGTACATATTCATACTATGTAGGACAACTAAGTAGACGGTTATGCTGTTTATTCCATCTTGCTACAATGCTCCGCACTTTGTATATATATTTATATATTTATGTGTACGTATGTATATTCACTGCTCATATTTTTATTTGTATTTTTCGTATCTTCTTAATTATTGCTCTGAGTGTTGCTATCCCTGTGCTGTTGCAATCCTGGAATTTCCCCATTGTGGGACTAATAAAGGCTTATCTTATCTTATCTTATCTGGTGGCCATCATGCACGTTTTTACATACTATTATTATCTTATTGCTGTTTTACATAATTTTCCCTTTGTTTTGACCTAATTGTTATTATGAGGGGTTGTGCTATTATTTATAAATGATACATTTCCCAGCCTTACTTTCGTTATTTTTTTTTTTTAACTTGCCCTGTCAGGCAGCTAGGTGAGCAGAACAGAAATCTGCTACCCTTATTGTGCCAAAACAGATTTACTTTGCCAAAACGAGATTTATACAGTATGTTTTTTTTTCCTTCACCTTTCCATAACGTTGGTGTCCAAAACTCAGAACACAATATTATAAAATTACTGATCCAACAATAGAAAAAGGATTTCATGGGATCCCATGGACCGTTCTGGAGGGTAACTGATTAAAATGGGAATGACTGAAGTAAGTGAGTATAAATTGGCCACTTAACATCTCAGCACATGTCTAAAATGTTCATTGGTGTAGCAAGCTTCTATATGATAACCTTGCTATCGCGCTTTCTGTATTAGATTGCTTCATGCATGCCACATGCATTGTTACTGGTGTATGTCTGTATGTATGTGCACGAAACTTGCTTGCTATTGCTATTGTAGTCCCACCACCCTTAAATACTGCATGCCATATTCAACGGGCATCAAGGTTAGTCTTATTATATTAACATCAAAATGACAGGTAATAATAGATTATGACAGAATTTTTACAACCCTGTCTGTCAAAATGATAGCTAACTATAAGGTCTAAAGCAGTCTCTGCTTACAAACCGACGTTCGGGGAATAAAACATATATAATCTTGCTTTCATGTCCTGCCCCTTTAACCTGCGTGGTCATGTAACTCTCCACTCCAGAAACTGTCCAGTCAGCAGTGTTTGGAAGCAGCAGAGCATGGTGGAAAAATTAAAACAGCTTGTATCGAAAAGAAATGTGGTGTCCATCCACATAGTAAGAGATGATTGACTCTTTATCTGAAGACACCAAGAAAAGTGAGCAAAGTGCATTTAAACTAGCAGGGACTACCACAAAGCTAAATCACCCTTCACCACTAATGGCTAGCTGCATCAGCTCAACTGTTTTACAATCTGACTTTTACAATCTGACTTGTAATCTCTATGTTGTATGTTGTTTACTTGTAATTCCTACCTGTCCTCTTTATAGCACATATCTACATATGCTACATATGCTACATATGCATAGCTTCAATGCTCCGCACTGTGTTTATATATCTACATATTATTCCATCTAGCTACAATGCTCCGCACTGTGTTTATATATTTACATATTTATTCCATCTAGCTACAATGCTCCGCACTGTCTATATATATATATATATATATATATATATATATACTAGCTGTTCTTGTTTTTTCTTGTCTTCTGATTGTTGCTCTGAGTGTTGCTATCCCTGTGCTGTTGCAATCCTGGAATTACCCCATTGTGGGACTAATAAAGGCTTATCTTATCTTATCACAACACTAACCCACAGTCTCTGTTCCTCAATTCAATTAATAAGTAAGTGCAAAATCTGCATGCTGTATTCTGTAGGTTCATGATCAAAAGTGCACAGAAACAAAATCTATTTTGCATCTTATTATACTAAAATCAAAATGACAGGTAATAATAGATTATGACAGAATTTTTACAACCCTGTCTGTCAAAATGATAGATAACTATAAGCTCTAGAGCGGCCTCTCTTTACAAACAGATGTTCAGGGCATAAAATGAACGTAATCTTGCTCATGTCACTTTTTTCGGTTTTTGCCCCTTACCCTGTTGCATGTGTGTATATGAGAGCTTTCATGTCCTGCCCCTTTAACCTGCATGGTCATGTAACTCCACATTCTAGAAACGGTCCAGTCAGCATTGTTTGGAAGCAGCAGAACATGCTGGAAAAATTAAAACAGCTTGTACGGAAAAGAAATGCAGTGTCCATCCATACAGTATGAGATGACTGACTCTCTGTTTCATTCGAAGACACCAGGAAAAAGTGAGCAAAGTGCATTTAAACTAGCAAGGACTACCACAAAGCTAAATCACCCTTCGCCACTAAAGGCTAGCTGCATCAGCTCAACTGCTTTACAATCTGACTTGTAATCTCTAACTACTACAGTTTCTGTCACTTCTGCCTTTAAAGTCCTTAACAACACATTTATATGCAGAAATGTGCACCCAGAATTATCCTTAATATAAGATTCAAAATTTGCTCCAGGTGAGGATTGAACTCACAACCTCGGCATTGCTCTACTGCATACTGTCATATAAGTACCGCGCGCTAACCGATTGCGCCACTGGAGCTTGGTTATAGTTCTCACATGACATCAAACTGAAGGAAAAAAAATTGTAAGCCTCTGGCAAATTTTAATTCACTCCATTAACATCATCCACAAGTTCAAAGTCAAAGTCAAAGTGCCTTTATTGTCATTCCATTGTTAATGAACAATGCAACAAAATTGAGATGCTGCTCCCTAAAAACAAACTATAAACAAACTATCACATTCACAGTTCACTCATGCATTTAACATTCTTATGATTACAACAATAAATAATGCCTGAAACAAAATTACCTAAAAGTTGAATACAATATGTACGTAGCAATAATGAAAAACATACTGAGCGATAAATACAAAAGACCAGCTTATGCACACAGGGTTGTTGCTACAAAATAACCTAAAATAACAAAAAATATCAGCAGTCTGTGCGTGTTACATAAATCCGTTCAAAATACGTACTGCTGCTGGGAAAAAACTATGATTAAACCTGGTAGTCCAGGTTTTATGGGATCTGTACTGCTTTCCCGAGGGAAGCAGGTGAAAGAAGTCATGGCCTGGATGAGTGCAGTCTTTAATGATGGCAGTAGCTCTGTTGAGGTACCGAGACCTGGAAATCTCTTCCCGAGAACGGAGAGAACAGTCAGTGATTTTTTGCGCAGTCTCGATCACTCTCTGGAAGGCTTTGTGGTCTGCGGCTGAACGGCCCTCATACCAAACCATGATGCCATATGACAGAATGCTCTCAATAGCAGAGCGATAAAATAAAACCAGCAACTGTGCATTCAGGCCATTCTTCTTGAGGAGCCTCAGAAAGTGTAGATGTTGTTGAGCCTTTTTTATCGTAGCTATGGTGTTAACTGCCCAGGTAAGGTTGTGAGAAATATGAACACCCAGAAACTTAAAAGCCTCCACCCTCTCCACACGCTCCTTGCCTATATATAGAGGAGGCGGTTCACTGCTATGCTTCCGAAAATCAATAATGAGTTCTTTTGTTTTTTTGTATTCAATAGCAGATTATTATCTGAGCACCATCTCACCAGTTTCTGTCATCTCTGTATGCGGACTCATCTCCTCTTGATATGAGCCCCACTACTGTTGTGTCATCTGCAAACTTCACTATAATGTTTGTGGGATGAACAGGTATGCAGTCATATGTGTACAATGAATACAAAGTGGGGCTCAACACACAGCCCTGTGGCAAGCCTGTGTTAAGCATGACTGTAGAGGATGAATGGGGTCCGAGTCTAACAGTCTGTGTTCTGTTTGTTAGGAAGTCCTTAATCCAGCTGCAAGTGTGAGTAGGCAGACCAAGCTGAAGCAATTTGGTGATGAGAATGTTGGGAATAATTGTATTAAATGCCGAGCTATAGTCAACAAACAACATTCTTACATAGCTCCCCTTGTCTTCTAAATGGCTGAATGCCGAGTGGAGAGCTATAGCAATAGCATCTTCAGTAGATCTGCCCCGCCTGTAGGCAAACTGGTGCCGATCAAAGTCTGGGGGGAAACTAGGCAAAAGAAGTTTCAATACCATTTTCTCAAAGCACTTCATAACAATGGGTGTTAATGCTACTGGTCGATAGTCATTCAGACTGCTAATAGTATGTTTTTTTGGTACAGGAATAATGACTGCAGATTTTAAACACTGTGGAACAACGGCTGCCTTGATCCAAGATGCCTTGATCAAAGATGGCGCCCACAGTGGTCGCCATGGTGCTTCGCTGCGCTTTTCTTTGTTTGTTTTTGTTCGTCAATTGTGTGTCTGCCTGCTCTTACACCCATGAAGAGCTACTAAATATCAGGACTTTCACTCCCACGGACCTACTCCCAGTTTTTTTGGCTCCTGCCGCCGATCTGGTTCACTTTTTAGCCCAAAAAGTGAGACGGCGAAAGAGAGGAAGACGAGCGGGCGCCCTCATGCGGCTTCGCAGGAGAGGCACGCGCACGGCTTTGCCTGGGATATTTCTGTCCAATGTCAGTTCTCTTTATAACAAGGTAGATGAATTGAGACTGCTGATGCGATTTAAGGACCTCTCCACCTCGTGTGCCCTCTGCTTTACTGAGACCTGGCTCAAGGAAAAGATACCGGACAGCGCGCTCCTCCTCGAGGGATTTCAGCTGTTTCGTGCAGACCGCGACACAGGGCTCTCTGGCAAGACCACAGGCGGGGGAGTCTGCTTCTACATCAACAGCAGCTGGTGCTCCGATGTAACTGTGATCTCCCAACACTGTTCTCCCGCTCTGGAATATTTATTCATCAACTGCAAGCCATTTTATTCCCCGCATGAGTTTGCTTCATTCATCCTGGCCGCTGTTTACGTCCCGCCCGACGCAGATGTGCGCAAGGCTCAGCGCGCGCTCGCGGATCACATTCAGCAAGCGGAGCGGACTTTTCCGGACTCTCTGGTTATTGTGGTTGGCGACTTTAACCAGAGCAACCTGAGCCACGATCTCCCCCGATACAAACAGTTTATTAAATGCCCCACCAGAGGAGAGAACATGCTGGATCACTGTTACACTACAGTTAAGGACGCGTATCGTGCTGTTCCCCGCGCTGCGCTCGGACTATCTGATCACGTGATGGTCGACCTGATTCCCACATACAGACAGAGACTGAAGCTCACAAAACCTGTTGTGAGCACTACGAGGAAATGGACCAGTGAAGCTGGGGAGAAGCTGAGCACGTGCTTAGAAATAACTGACTGGGGCATGTTTAAAGGAGCCACGCATGATCTGGATGAGTACACGGACACTGTGACCTCATATATCCACTTTTGTGAGGAGAGCATTCTTCCATCGCGCACCAGGGTGAGTTACTCCAATGACAAACCCTGGTTCACAGCTAAGCTTAGACAGATCAGGAAGGAGAAGGAGGCAGCGTTGAAAAGTGGAGACAGGGACTGCTACAGGGAGGTCAAATACCGGTTTAGCAGAGAGCTGAGGAGAGCTAAATCTGTGTATTCTGAGAGACTCCAGCAACAGTTCACTGCTAACGACTCTGCTTCTGTGTGGAGAGGACTGAGGCAAATCACCAACTATCGGCCTCAGGCTTCTAAGGGAAAGGATGGCAAAGCCCTCTGTCAAAGACTGTCCCAACACTATGCCCGTTTTGACACCTCGTCAGCTGTGTCCAACTCCCCCCCCCCCCCAGCGCCACTGCCTCCATGGTCCCCACTTCATCAAAGGCGGCCCCCCCCTCCTTCCCCCCTGCCCTTACCATCAGTGAGCAGGACGTGCACAGACAGTTCTCCAGACTGAACCCGCGCAAGGCCCCCGGTCCTGACAGCGTGTCTCCCTCCACCCTGAGACACTGTGCGGAGGAGCTGACTCCTGTCTTCACAGACATTTTTAACACCTCCCTGAAGTCATGCCACGTGCCGGCCTGCCTCAAAACCTCTACCATCGTCCCTGTCCCCAAGAAGCCACGGATCACTGGACTTAACGACTACAGACCTGTAGCGCTCACCTCTGTAGTCATGAAGTCCTTTGAGTGCCTGGTCCTACCCCACCTTAAGACCATCACCACTCCCCTCCTGGACCCGCTGCAGTTTGCCTACAGAGCCAACAGGTCTGTGGACGACGCAGTCAACCTGGCCCTCCACTCCATCCTGCAGCACCTGGACTCCCCAGGAACCTACGTCAGGATCCTGTTTGTGGACTTCAGCTCTGCATTCAATACCAACCGCCCCGCTCTGCTCCAGGACAAGCTGTCCCTGCTCAACATGCCTGACTCCCTCTGCAGGTGGATCACCAACTTCCTGACAGACCGGAGGCAGCATGTGCGGCTGGGAAAGACTGTCTCAGACTCTGTTAGCATCAGCACCGGATCACCCCAGGGCTGTGTACTTTCCCCCCTGCTCTTCTCCCTGTACACCAACTCCTGCACCTCCAGCCACCAGTCTGTCAAGCTGATCAAGTTTGTGGACGACACCACCCTCATCGGGCTCATCTCCAACGGCGACGA
Organism: Pholidichthys leucotaenia; assembly: GCA_020510985.1. Classification (NCBI taxonomy): domain Eukaryota; kingdom Metazoa; phylum Chordata; class Actinopteri; order Cichliformes; family Pholidichthyidae; genus Pholidichthys; species Pholidichthys leucotaenia. Next base: position 286,619,267 of record CM035842.1, read on the forward strand.
GTCCGTCTACAGGAGAGAGGTGGCCCAGCTGGCGTCCTGGTGCAGCCACAACAACCTGCAGCTGAACGCTATGAAGACAGTGGAGATGATCGTGGACTTCAGAAAAGTCACAGCCCCTCTGCCCCCCCTTACCCTCACAGACTCTCCCATCACCACTGTGGATTCCTTCCGCTTCCTGGGCACCACCATCACCCGGGACCTCAAGTGGGAGCCGACCATCAGCTCCCTCATCAAAAAGGCCCAGCAGAGGATGTTCTTCCTGAGGCAGCTGAGGAAGCTCAAGCTACCCACCAAGATGTTGGTGTAGTTCTACACGGCCATCATCGAGTCCATCCTCACCACCTCCATCACCGTGTGGTACGCAGGAGCCACCACCAGGGACAGACTAAGACTGCAGCGCGTTGTGCGCGCCGCTGAGAAGGTGATCAGAATCAGAATCAGAATCAGAATCAGAATCAGAATCAGAATCAGGTTTATTGCCATTGTTCATGTAGTACACAAACTAGGAATTTGTCTCGGTACAGTGCTGCAACATTAAACATGATAAGATAAGAGAAATAAACTATACATGTAATAAAGTGTAGGATAAGATTAAGTGATACTGGTCAACAGTTAAAATATACGTATATTAGCCAGCAGCAGATACTGTGGAGAACTATATAGTGCAGTCGGTAATGCAGGAAGAAAACAGGCTGCAAGCTCCCATCCCTCCAGGACCTGTACATCTCCAGGACCCGGAGGCGTGCAGGTCGGATCATAGCCGACCCTTCACACCCTGGACACGCACTGTTTGCCCCCCTCCCCTCAGGCAGAAGACTTCGGTCCATTCAGACTAAAACCTCCCGCTACATGACCAGCTTCTTCCCCTCTGCCATCAGACTGCTGAACACTAAGTGACTTATTAGGCTCTCGTGCACTACGTACAGCAGCTCAACCGGACTCATGATAATTATCACTGTTTTCTTTTGCACTACCGACTCACTATGTGGAACTCCACAATATCTGCTGCTTGTTAATATATTTAAAAATTGCATAGATTAGTATTACTCATTCATATTCTACATTTTTATTGCATGCATAGTTTTTTATTTTTATCTTTAGTGCTACTTACGTTTAATGTTGCAGCATTGCACCGAGACAAATTGCTAGTTTCTGTACTACATGAACAATGGCAATAAATCTCATTCTGATTCTGATTCTGATTCTGCCTTGAGAGACAAGTTAAAAATGTCAGTCAAAACAGAGCATAGCTGATCTGCACATGCTCTGAGCACCTTTCCTGGCACTCCATCGGGACCAGTAGCCTTTCTCGGGTGAACTGCTCTCAGTGTCTGTCTCACCTCATGATCCTGCAGGATAAGCACATCAGAGCTGGCATTCAATAACATCTGTGGGTCCGGGCGAGGTGTATTTGCCTCAAACTGTGCGAAAAAGCAGTTCAGTTCTTCTGCCAGTGAGGCGCTGATGTCACTGGAAATTATGCTGCTGCCCTTATAGTTTGTGATATGGTTAAAGCCTTGCCATACTCGTCTCGAATCATTATCAGAAAAATGGTCCTCGACTTTCTTCATATAGGTCTGTTTAGCCTCCTTAATGCCTTTCTTCAGATTAGCCCGGGCAGTGCTATACAGATCTGTATCCCCTGACCTGAAGGCTGTATCACGAGCTCTGAGGAGTGCCTGGACTTCTTTTGTCATCCAAGGCTTCTGGTTAGGAAAAACCCTGATGCGTTTTTCCACAGTCACCTGATTGGTACAGAAGATAATGTAGTGTAATACAGTCTGTGTGTACATTTCCAGATCCTCATTCTTGAATAAATCTCATAGAGTGTTTGAAAAACAGTCCTGCAGCTGAGAAAGAGCTCCCCCAGGCCATGTTGTGATGTTCTTTATAGTAGGTCTAGCAGTTTTCCTGAGGGGGGTGTATGCTGGGATGAGGAGCAATGATAGATGGTCTGACAGGCCAAGATGTGGACACGGCACAGCTCTGTAAGCATGCTTCAGGTTCGAATACACCCGATCAAGACAATTCTTTCCCCTAGTGGCACATTTCACATACTGTGTGGAATTAGGCAGCACAGTTTTCAAGCATGCTTGATTAAAATCACCAGCTATAATGTGAACACCCTCGGGATAGGCCTGCTGCTGTTTATTTTTGTTTATTTATTCATGTTTATATTAGCCAACACTTACTTACACTTACAAGCAGAGGGCGCATTAACTGAATATTGTGTCATCGACAGATTTTTTTTAGCAGTGACAAAAAAATCCTAAAGCTGTCTGTCATTTTGGCAGGTTACACTGAGGGTGATCGATTGTCTCGTTTACTTGTAATTCCTACCTGTCCTCTTTATAGCACATATCACAACACTAACCCACAGTCTCTGTTCCTCAATTCAATTAATAAGTAAGTGCAAAATCTGCATGCTGTATTCTGTAGGTTCATGATCAAATGTGCACAGAAACAAAATCTATTTTGCATCTTATTATATTAACATCAAAATGACAGGTAATAATAGATTATGACAGAATTTTTACAACCCTGTCTGTCAAAATGATAGATAACTATAAGCTCTAGAGCAGCCTCTCTTTACAAACAGATGTTCAGGGCATAAAATGGACGTAATCTTGCTCATGTCACTTTTTTCAGTTTTTGCCCCTTACCCTGTTGCCTGTGTGTATATGAGAGCTTTCATGTCCTGCCCCTTTAACCTGCATGGTCATGTAACTCCACATTCTAGAAACGGTCCAGTCAGCATTGTTTGGAAGCAGCAGAACATGCTGGAAAAATTAAAACAGCTTGTACGGAAAAGAAATGCAGTGTCCATCCATACAGTATGAGATGACTGACTCTTTGTTTCATTCGAAGACACCAGGAAAAGGTGAGCAAAGTGCATTTAAACTAGCAAGGACTACCACAAAGCTAAATCACCCTTCGCCACTAATGGCTAGCTGCATCAGCTCAACTGTTTTACAATCTGACTTGTAATCTCTATGTTGTAACAACATAAAAACTACTACAGTTTTTGTCACTTCTGCCTTTAAAATCCTTAACAACACATTTATATGCAGAAATGTGCACCCAGAATTATCCTTAATATAAGATTCAAAATTTGCTCCAGGTGAGGCTTGAACTCACAACCTCGGCATTGCTCTACTGCATACTGTCATATAAGTACCGCACGCTAACCGATTGTGCCACTGGAGCTTGGTTACAGCCCCTCACATGACATCAAACTGAAGGAAAAAAAATTGTAAGCCTCTGGCAAATTTTAATTCACTCCATTAACATCATCCACAAGCTCATGTTTATATTAGCCAACACTTACTTACACTTACAAACAGAGGGCGCGTTAACTGAATATTGTGTCATTGACAGATTTTTTTTTAGCAGTGACAAAAAAATCCTAAAGCTGTCTGTCATTTTGACAGGTTACACTGAGGGTGATCTATTGTCTCGTTTACTTGTAATTCCTACCTGTCCTCTTTATAGCACATGCTATCTCAACACTAACCCACAGTCTCTGTTCCTCAATTCAATTAATAAGTAAGTGCAAAATCTGCATGCTGTATTCTGTAGGTTCATGATCAAAAGTGCACAGAAACAAAATCTATTTTGCATCTTATTATATTAACATCAAAATGACAGGTAATAATAGATTATGACAGAATTTTTACAACCCTGTCTGTCAAAATGATAGATAACTATAAGCTCTAGAGCAGCCTCTCTTTACAAACAGATGTTCAGGGCATAAAATGGACGTAATCTTGCTCATGTCATTTTTTTTGGTTTTTGCCCCTTACCCTGTTGCATGTGTGTATATGAGAGCTTTCATGTCCTGCCCTTTTAACCTGCATGGTCATGTAACTCCACATTCTAGAAACTGTCCAGTCAGCATTGTTTGGAAGCAGCAGAACATGCTGGAAAAATTAAAACAGCTTGTATGGAAAAGAAATGCAGTGTCCATCCATACAGTATGAGATGACTGACTCTTTGTTTCATTCGAAGACACCAGGAAAAAGTGAGCAAAGTGCATTTAAACTAGCAAGGACTACCACAAAGCTAAATCACCCTTCGCCACTAATGGCTAGCTGCATCAGCTCAACTGTTTTACAATCTGACTTGTAATCTCTATGTTGTAACAACATAAAAACTACTACAGTTTCTGTCACTTCTGCCTTTAAAATCCTTAACAACACATTTATATGCAGAAATGTGCACCCAGAATTATCCTTAATATAAGATTCAAAATTTGCTCCAGGTGAGGCTTGAACTCACAACCTCGGCATTGCTCTACTGCATACTGTCATATAAGTACCGCGCGCTAACCGATTGCGCCACTGGAGCTTGGTTACAGCCCCTCACATGACATCAAACTGAAGGAAAAAAAATTGTAAGCCTTTGGCAAATTTTAATTCACTCCATTAACATCATCCACAAGTTCATGTTTATATTAGCCAACACTTACTTACACTTACAAACAGAGGGCGCGTTAACTGAATATTGTGTCAATGACAGATTTTTTTTAGCAGTGATGAAAAAATCCTAAAGCTGTCTGTCATTTTGACAGGTTACACTGAGGGTGATCTATTGTCTCGTTTACTTGTAATTCCTACCTGTCCTCTTTATAGCACATGCTATCTCAACACTAACCCACAGTCTCTGTTCCTCAATTCAATTAATAAGTAAGTGCAAAATCTGCATGCTGTATTCTGTAGGTTCATGATCAAAAGTGCACAGAAACAAAATCTATTTTGCATCTTATTATATTAAAATCAAAATGACAGGTAATAACAGATTATGACAGAATTTTTACAACCCTGTCTGTCAAAATGATAGATAACTATAAGCTCTAGAGCAGTCTCTCTTTACAAACAGATGTTCAGGATATAAAATGGACGTAATCTTGCTCATGTCACTTTTTTCAGTTTTTGCCCCTTACCCTGTTGCATGTGTGTATATGAGAGCTTTCATGTCCTGCCCCTTTAACCTGCATGGTCATGTAACTCCACATTCTAGAAACTGTCCAGTCAGCATTGTTTGGAAGCAGCAGAACACGCTGGAAAAATTAAAACAGCTTGTACGGAAAAGAGAGGAACCACCACCCCGGTTTGCCGGGGTGGTGCTCCAACTTTAGAGGGATCACACTCCTCAGCCTCCCTGGGAAGGTCTATGCCAAGGTACTGGAGAGGAGAGTCCGGCCGTTGGTCAAACCTCGGATTCAGGAGGAGCAATGTAGTTTTCGTCCTGGCCGTGGCACATCGGACCAGCTCTTTACCCTCTCGAGAATTCTTGAGGGTTCGTGGGAGTTTGCCCAACCAGTTTACATGTGTTTTGTAGACTTGGAGAAGGCATTTGACCGCGTCCCTCGTGGATTTTTGTGGGGGGTGCTTCGGGAGTGTGGGATATCGGGCTTGTTGTTACGAGCTATTCGGTCTCTGTACGACCGTTGTGAGAGTTTGGTTCGTATTGCCAACACTCGGTCGGAGTCATTCCCAGTGAGAGTTGGACTCCGCCAGGGCTGCCCTTTGTCACCGATCCTGTTCATAATTTTTATGGACAGGATTTCTAGGCGCAGCCAGGGAATGGAGGGTGTCATGCTTGGTGACCACAGGATCTCATCTCTGTTGTTTGCAGATGATGTTGTCCTGTTGGCTTCATCTAGCAATGACCTACAGCTCTTGCTGGGACGGTTTGCCGCTGAGTGTGAAGCGGCTGGGATGAGAATCAGCACCTCCAAGTCCGAGTCCATGGTCCTCAGCCGGAAAAAGGTGGATTGTCCTCTCTGGGTTGGGGACAGGCTCCTGCCCCAAGTGGAGGAGTTTAAGTATCTTGGGGTCTTGTTCACGAGTGAGGGGAAAATGGAGCAAGAGATCGACAGACGGATTGGAGCAGCATCTGCAGTGATGCGGACGTTGTACCGGTCTGTTGTGGTGAAGAGGGAGCTTAGTTCTAAGGCAAAGCTGTCAATTTACCAGTCAATCTACGTTCCTACTCTCACCTATGGTCACGAGCTTTGGGTAATGACCGAAAGAACGAGATCGCGGATACAAGCGGCTGAAATGAGCTTTCTCCGTAGGATTGCTGGACTCACCCTCAGAGATAGGGTGAGGAGCTCAGTCATCCGGGAGAGGCTCACAGTAGAACCGCTGCTCCTCCACATTGAAAGGAGTCAGTTGAGGTGGTATGGGCATCTGATTAGGATGCCTCCTGGACGCCTCCCACTTGAGGTGTTTCAGGCACGTCCCACTGGGAGGAGACCCCGGGGCAGACCCAGGACTCGGTGGAGAGACTATGTCTCCCAGCTGGTCTGGGAACGCCTTGGTATCCCCTCTGAAGAGCTGGAGCAGGTGGCTGGGGAGAGGGAAGTCTGGGCTTCTCTGCTTGAACTGCTGCCTCCGCGACCCGGACCTCCGGAAAAACGGTAGAAGATGGATGGATGGATGGATGTACGGAAAAGAAATGCAGTGTCTATCCATACAGTATGAGATGACTGACTCTTTGTTTCATCCGAAGACACCAGGAAAAAGTGAGCAAAGTGCATTTAAACTAGCAAGGACTACCACAAAGCTAAATCGCCCTTCACCACTAATGGCTAGCTGCATCAGCTCAACTGTTTTACAATCTGACTTGTAATCGCTATGTTGTAACAACATAAAAACTACTGCAGTTTCTGTCACTTCTGCCTTCATTGCTTTTAAAGTCCTTACCAACACATTTATATGCAGAAATGTGCACCCAGAATTATCCTTAATGTGAGATTCAAAATTTGCTCTAGGTGAGGTTTGAACTCACAACCTCGACATTGTTCTACTGCATACAAGTACCACACACTAACCGATTGCGCCACTAGAGCTTGGTCATAGTTCTCAGATGACATCAAACTGAAGGAAAAAACATTGTAAGCCTCTGGCAAATTTTAATTCATTCCATTAACATCATCCACAAGTTCATGTTTATATTAGGTAACACTTACTTACACTTACAAGCAGAGGGCGTGTTAACTGAATATTGTGTCACTGACAGATTTTTTTAGCAGTGACAAAAAAAATCCTAAAGCTGTCTGTCATTTTGATAGGTTACACTGAGGGTGACATATTGTCTCGTTTACTTGTAATTCCTGCCTGTCCTCTTTATAGCATATGCTATCACAACACTAACCCACAGTCTCTGTTCCTCAATTCAATTAATAAGTAAGTGCAAAATCTGCATGCTGTATTCTGTAGGTTCATGATCAAAAGTGCACAGAAACAAAATCTATTTTGCATCTTATTATATTAACATCAAAATTTTTACAACTCTGTCAAAATGATAGATAACTATAAGGTCTAGAGCAGCCTCAGCTTACAAACAGATGTTCAGGGCATAAAATGGACGTAATCTTGCACATGCCACTTTTTCCTCTTCATCCTGTTGCATGTGTGTATATGAGAGCTTTCATGTCCTGCCTCTTTAACATGCATGGTCATGTAACTCTGCACTCCAGAAGCTGTCCAGTCAGCATTGTTTGGAAGCAGCAGAACATGCTGGAAAAATTAAAACAGCTTGTATGGAAAAGAAATGCAGTGTCCATCCATACAGTATGAGATGACTGACTCTTTGTTTCATTCGAAGACACCAGGAAAAAGTGAGCAAAGTGCATTTAAACTAGCAAGGACTACCACAAAGCTAAATCACCCTTCGCCACTAAAGGCTAGCTGCATCAGCTCAACTGTTTTACAATCTGACTTGTAATCTCTATGTTGTAACAACATAAAAACTACTACAGTTTCTGTCACTTCTGCCTTTAAAATCCTAAACAACACATTTATATGCAGAAATGTGCACCCAGAATTATCCTTAATATAAGATTCAAAATTTGCTCCAGGTGAGGCTTGAACTCACAACCTCGGCATTGCTCTACTGCATACTATCGTATAAGTACCGCGCGCTAACCGATTGCGCCACTGGAGCTTTCATTCTCTCATCTTTCATTCGAAGACACCAGGAAAAAGTGAGCAAAGTGCATTTAAACTAGCAGGGACTACCACAAAGCTAAATTATCGTTGACCACTAACAGCTAGCTGCATCAGCTCAACTGTTTTACAGTGGGAAATGGACAATGTGAGAATGTATTTAAGAACCCAATCAGAGACTTGTAATCTCTATGTGGTGACAACATAACCATGGCTTCCTAAAGGACTGCCCCATCACAGCTAACACGCTAACTAGCTGTCACGTCATGTGACCCACAAACCCTCAAGAGGTATGCATATAAACATTGACTTCTGCACTGGACAATATTTAATTTAGTTACAGGTGTGTGAAATTAAATATTATGCTCATTAAGTACTGAATCACCACAGTGATATATTTACTGATACCACACTGAGTAATTACAAGCCTTTTTAGTGAACTATAAGGGAGAAGAAAGAAGGGAAAAAATGACATGAAAGGTTCAATTAACTGTGATGCTGATTTAAAGTAAAACTGTCCAGCCCTAAACACCACAGCAGTTTCTGTCACTTCAGACTTCATTGCTTTCTTAAATCCTTAACATGCACCCAGAATTATTTTTAATACAAGAGTCTACATATGCCCCAGGTGAGGTCTGAACTCTCAACCTCAGCATTGCTCTACTGCATACTGTCATATAAGAACTGCGCGCTAACCAACTGCACCACTGGAGCTTAGGTAGTGCACTCACATGACATCAAACTGAAGGAAAAAAATGTAAGGCTCTGGCAAATTTTAATTCACTCCATTAACATCATCCACAAGTTCATGTTAGCCAGCATTTACACTTACAAGGAGAAGATGCATGAACTGAATACTGTCTATCATTGACAGATTTTTTTTTAGCAGTGACAGAAAAATCTTAAAGCTGTCTAACATATTGACAGATTACACAGAGGGTGATCTATTGCTCTTTTACTTGTAATTCCTACCTGTCCACTTTACAGCACATGTCACACACTAACCCAGTCTCTGTTTTTCAATTCAATTAATAAGTAAGTGCAAAATCTGCATGCTGTATCCTGTAGGTCCATGATCAAAAGTGCACAGAAACAAAATCTATTTTGCATCTTATATTAACATCAAAATGACAGGTAATAATAGATTATGGCAGAATTTTTACAACTCTGTCAAAATGATAGATAACTAGAAAAGCACTCATAGAGCACACACCTCCACCAAGGCTCCTTCCGTTTCTCATGGATCACCTCCAAAATGTAATGGGTTTGTGTGTAGGCCTATAGCCACTTGCGGTGAAAATGGCATCAAAGTCTGTCCATCAGTTTTGGAGTATTGTTGCTAACACACTGTGAGAAGATAAGAGCCTTGGCTGAGGTATGCATTCTCAGATCATCACCAAAATATAATCATCTGTTCCCCTGCCATTACATACCTTTCATCAAAATTTGTTCATAACTTTTTGAGTTATGTTGGTAACAGACAGACAGACAAACCTCGGTAAAAACATTACCTCCTTGACGGCGGTAACTATAAGGTCTAGGGCAGCCTCTGCTTACAAGGTATATCTTTTTTAAGCAAGAAAGGCTAAGCAGCGATTGTGCATGTACTGTACATATATTTATTTTCCTTCACCCTGATTCACAAAAATACACCGACTTTAGGTCACTCCCACCCACATCCATTGGATGTTAAACTGCTTTCTATTTTGTATTCATACTACATTAAGCTGAACTGGAATAGTACCCTTGAGGCAGACCATCCGTCCCACAGCCAGGAGGTTGTGGGTTCAGGCCCCAGCTGGGTCATACCAAGACCGTATAAAAATGGTACATTCTGCTTGTTGCTCAGAATGGAGAAAGGAAAGTTCCAAGACCCAGCCATGGGGGAAGCACAAGCCAGTGTTGGTCCCAGACCTAGATAAATGGGGAGGGTTGCATCGGAAAGGGCATCTAGCGTAAAATCCTTGTCAAATCAATATGTGGCTCATCACAAATGAGACTTACATACCGTGTATTATTTTTACACAGCATTTGTATCAAATGACAAATGGAAAAGTATATAAAATATATACATAAAGGAAGTAACGTATCGTCACTTCCTGTGTTGCTGGCTGTTGGTATGGTTTGCTCTATGCTTAGCTCTTCTCCCTCTCCTGAAGATTGTCTTTAATTGCATTTTAATCACTTTTTTCATGTACCATAGATAGCTAAATAGATACTTTATTTCGAACAAAAAAGCAAAAACAAAACAAATGACAAGTGCAATGAAAATGACCGTGTACAGTGCTCGAAAGGGAGAAGGAAGAAGTTAACACTTATTTACTCCAACTCCTCTTTTCCCTAAATACAACCCATGTGAAATATATACATATTACCTCAATTAAGAACCCCAAGTAGACAATTAACTATATTTTATACATATCAACATTGACACTCATCCATCCCTACATACATACAGTCCATACATCTATACCCAGCCCCAAACACAGATATAGGTTAATATGTTAGATATGTTAGGTTAATTGGCTGTTCTAAATTGTCCCTAGATATCTGTTTCCTATAGGCCCTTAGAATAGAGGGTTAGTATTAATGAAAGCGCTTTGAGTGGTCTTTGTGACTAGAAAAGCGCTATATAAGTGCAGGTTAGTTAGTTAGTTAGATATACACAGTACTGTCCCACCTACCATACCAGTGTCCCAGAGTGAGTTTAGTGCATTTTACATAATAATACTACACCTCTAACATATATCATTTTAGCAAATAATGTTTATACCTATTTTTGAATTGAGTTCTGTTTGTACATAGTTTCAATTCCATGCACATACTTTTCTTAGTTGTTCGTACCTTAGGCTTTGTAAAGTTTAAGCCTCCTCTCAAATTAAAATCATTGTCTCTTTTTATATATATATTTTTTGTATATTAGTTGGGAGTTGATTATTAATTGCCCTGTACATTACTTGTGCTGTCTTAAATTTAACTAAATCCATGAACTTTATGACATGTGACTTTAAAAACAGTGAGTTGGTATGGTCTCTATGTCCTACATTATTCATTATCCTTACAGCTTTTTTTTTTGTAATGTGCATATTGGTTGTAGGTTGGTCTTGTAGGTGTTTCCCCAGACCTCTACATAGTAGTTAAGATATGATAAAAACAGTGAATTGTACAGTAAGAATAATGATTTATAGTCCAAAATGTGTCTTATCTTCCCCAGTATCCCTATACATTTTGCGATCTTGGCCCGGATGTGACTGGTGTGAGGTTTCCAGCAGATTTTATTGTCTAGAGTCACCCCCCAGAAACTTATTTTCCTGTACTATTTCAATTCTGATATCATCTATTATTACCATTATTTCATGATTTATTTTATAATTTCCAAACAACATAATCTTTGTTTTTTCAGATTTAGAGATAATTTATTTATGCTGAACCACTGCGTTAACTTTTTCATTCCTGTTGTGACCACCCCTAAAACCTGCTGCAAATTCTGACCAGTGCAAAGGATATTTGTGTCATCCGCAAACAAAATAAATTTCAGAATTTTTGATACTTGGCATATGTAATTTATATGTAAGATAAAGAGTTTGGGTCCCAAAACTGACCCCTGGGGCACACCACAAAGTGATGTCCATGAAGGGTGATTTGTGCTCACCTATTTGTACAAATTGCTGTCTGTTACTTAAGTAACTTTTCACCCAACTCAGTCCGCCCCTCTCATCCCATACCTTTCCAATTTCCTCAGTAGAATTCTGTGATCAGTGGTGTCAAAAGCTTTCTTTGAATCCATAAATACTCCTACGGCAAACTTTTTTTTAAGTCTATACAACTAGTGATTTCTTCTATGAGTTCAATCAGTGCCAAAGATGTAGATTTGTCTGCTCTAAAACCATACTGACTGTCTGTGAGGAGGTTGTGTTTTTCAATGAAATTATCCAGTCTTTCAGTGAAAATTTTTTCAAGTATTTTGGAGAATTGTGAGAGTAGAGAGACCGGCCTGTAATTTGGTATTACTTTAGCTATTTTCATTTTGTTTGGAAATTTACCAGTTTGAAATGACAGGTTACAGATGTGGGTGAGTGGTTTAACAATTCCTTCAATTACTTTTTTCACTACTGTCATGTCAGTTTCATTCCAGTCAGTTGATTTTTTGTTCTTAAATTTACTTACAGTCTCGATAATTTCCTTTTCAGTTACTGCACCCAAAAAGATTGTGTTTGGATTTCTATCTTCTTTTTCATTTATTGACCCACCATCATTTGTTTCTGGTGTCACTATTGTTTTTGCCAATTCTGGACCGTTTACAAAAAATTTATTAAAACCACTAAGCTCATTATCAAATTGTCATTTTCAATAAAATATTCTGGATAATTTGCATTCTTTGATTGGTTACTAATAATCCCATTTAGCATTTGCCATATTCCTCTTAAGTTATTTTTATTATCCTCTAATATTCTGTTGTAGTATTCTTTCTTAAAACTCCTCATTATATTAGTTAGTTGTCTACACTTAATGAATTGTTTATATAATGTAGTCTTCTTTTTTACATGCATTTAATAGCCCCTTGGTGACTCATGGACTATTTTTATTTTGTTGTCTGTCACTGTATTGTTTTATAGGACAGTTTTTGTTGTACAATGATTGAAATATTTGTAAAACTTTATCATATGCTTTATTTATGTCTTTTTCGTCACAAACTATCTTCCAGTCTTGTATTAATAATTTCTTTGCCAGTAAATACATAGATTCTTCAGTTCTTATTCTTTTATATTTAATATTATTGGTATACTTTTTCCTCCTATAATCACAATGAACAACAAAAACCGTCATCTCTCACTGCTGTTTAACAAGCCTTTTGCACCTGTGTGCACTCAGTGTCACCTAATCACCCTCTTTAGCCTTCTGTTCACCTTTCATCAGTGTCTGAACTGCACTCTGTATGGAATTATGGAAGCCGCTCTGGGTAATGACAGTCAATGTGCACACCATGCAGACATTACAAAGTCAAATAAGCTGGATCACTGCCACGGAAATCCACAAAACAGTGTCATGTTTAAGTTTACAATGTTATCTGTCGGAGCTCTTACCTGGATAATCATCACAGCTTCCTCCAAAACTTTGCCTGGATGTCAGTTGCTCTTCTTTGGAAGCCACCTAGCTGGCTAGCAGTACACAGCTACGTGCTATGGATGTAGTGGCTGCCAGCAGCTGAGGACAGACACTCCCCCTGTTTCATCTTCATAGCTTTGGGTCCAACTGTCAGTAGATGAGTAGCAGTCTAAAATTTTCAAGCTGTGTTCGTAATGTCCACTCACTCCCACGCCCTGTTTTTGCTGTGTGGTTGGTGATGTCATGGGCGAGATAGTTGTTTATGTTAACAATTTTTCTATTAAAAAGGAAATTGTGTCTATTGTGACACATGAGGTCCACTGATTTGTGTTCAGCTGGAGGATGTTTGCTATGGGACTGTAGTTGTGTCAGGACGTTGTAGCATTAACCCCTTTTGGTTTCAATTTATAAAATCATTCTTTGCTGAAGAACATTGTTTCAACTCAAAAGTCTGGTCATGAACTGCTTCTATCACTCAAGGACCAGAGCTGTAACACTATCCATCGACCATAAAGTGGAAGTTAATCCCTTCTCCAGGAAGGAATGCCCCAAATCGAGATTTATGGTTGATATAGTCCAGACTTGGGGGTCAAGATTCTCCAGTAAACAACCAGACAGTTTCACAGTGCCATCTGGTGGACGACGCAGGAATATTTAATAATTATTTTTCACTCTCTGAAATGGAATCTCTACAGTTGTGAACAATAATTCATAATCTTTCTCTCAAGACAGCATCTGCTACTGAAGACTTGGCTGAACTCAGGAATGGACAATTGTGGTTTCAAATGCTTTTATTGATATGATTTGATATGTTCTGTTTTATTTTCAGGAAGAAATTAATTTTTGCATGCTTACTATCACAAATTAATTACAGTTACAATGCAGACATGGTGTGTTCCTTTAATCAAGTAGAATATCTTAGTCACTAAAATTTAAAGAATTTAGGCTTTTATAGGCAGCACACATACTTTAGGAGGATTTCACTCTTCATATCAAATTTCTCTCTCTCCTCTGTCTGTGGGAGACCCCCACCTCAGAAATCTGAACTGACCAATGGGCTCCCAAACCTATCTTCATTGCCTTTTTAGTCAGTTTATGACTTCTGCCAAACAAAGAAGCTCAAATTTAATTGGTTTAGCCTAGTTGTCATGAAGTTTAGTACCATCCTGCCACACCCGAGAAAAACTTGCTTTTTGTTTCCTTTGTTTTAGTTTTTGGGGTGTTGGTCAAGCTGTAAGGAGCAGACTTCTCTGCTCTCCCATTTATTTTCTGTCTTCCAAGTAGATCCAGAGCCTCCAATGCTCTGTGAATTTTTTTTTTCTTTGAAGTTCACTTTTTTTTAAGCTTAAACCAACTTATTTAAACCACAAACATTGGAAGAAATGGATCTGTGATGTTTTTGCCTCAGTTTGAATTTCTGATGGGACTTTATACAATAACCCAATTCCTTCTTCAGTGCATAAGAGAAGACTGCAGCCAGCTTGCTGAAGAACCAGCCCTTTGATGATCCCGGGAGTAGGCTATAACGGTGGTAAGGAGCCTGTCTGCCAGTCTTCCAACAGAACCCACGCCGGTCCAGTTGAAACCGAATCCAGTGGACCACCTACTACCTACTGGAACACAACGATTCTGCTTGGCTGATGGTCCGTTGTTTAATTTAAACTTAATTCTTCAGAATATTCCTGGTATAAATTCTTTAAACTTAATTTTATGCAAACCCCCATCATAATTTCGAAATGCATTTTGTCCTTTAATTAATTCATGTTCTTTTCAGAGTAACACTAATTTTCCATTTTTATAAATAGTTTAATCATCATTTTCTTCATAAAATTGCATCCACTTTTCTTAACCAATGCTATTTTATGGCTTTCCAATTTCCAGTATACTGACAAGTTAAACTAGGGTTCTTTGGTTCCACAAATGTTTGATTCACATGTGATACTCAATAACTCAGTCTATGATGCCCATGATACATGTTGAATTCTCTGTTTTAAAGTTATCCAAATGTGTTAACCTATTCTGGCATTTCTTATTAAACCACTGAAAGACATATGGGAATTATTGTTTGATTTCTTGTCCATCTTCTTGATTATCAGCAGACAAGAACTCATAAGGTTTTTTTTAGACTGATTCATAATTGGTACAAATAAAGAATTGTTAATAAAACTCTCCATTATCTGGACTGGGGCCCTACGAGGATATGAGTGTAATGAAAATAAATCTTGATTCCTACTCACATTCTGTGGTGATCCGAGCGCTGAGTTACCCGTGCCCGGGCCACTCAGTATTCTCCCTTTTTCTCCATCATTTCTGCTCAGTGATTATTGGGTTTCTCACGGCTTTTACTGTGACAGCGCCACGGCCAAACTTCCGGCTGTCAAAGTCTAGCCGGCACTGTCACAGCTGATCATGAT
The DNA here is from genome assembly GCA_020510985.1 of Pholidichthys leucotaenia. NCBI lineage: Eukaryota > Metazoa > Chordata > Actinopteri > Cichliformes > Pholidichthyidae > Pholidichthys > Pholidichthys leucotaenia. The sequence goes on from CM035842.1 coordinate 286,634,742, forward strand.
TTTGGTCATTACGGTTCTTCCTCTCCTGTTTGGTTCATTGCTTTTTGTTATCAGTATTTAAGGGAGCAGCTGAGGCTCACTCCTCACTGCGACCTACATCTACTAGGACTGGAATCCCTATCCCCGGCTCCAGTCTTCCTTCTGTGTTTGGTTCGTCCTCACCTCATCATTCGTAAGTGTTTATTCTATAGCGTCGGGTTCCGCCCTCGCTATGCTCGTGCATTGATGTTAGTGTTCTTTATTTAGTGTTCTAGTGTAGTGTATGTGTTTTGCCCCACGTGGCTCTTTATTTTGTTCTTCCTGTAAATAAACAAGAAAACTTTCTGTTGACATCTGGCGCCTCATTTATGCCCTGAAAGGGACAAACACGACAGTAGGTCACAACCAAGCGAGGTGCCAGCGGCAGTAAGTTTGTTTTTTGGGCTTGAGTTTTTCCCCTTTTCTGGGTGCCATTGTTATTTGGAGAGATGGCGTATTGTATTGAGTATCTCATGGAGGTTGATGACCTCCTGTTCAATGCCCGTCTGTTCACCCCTTCAGACACCGCACACTGGTACCTGGACCTCGCGCAAAAGGCATTAAAGCGCTATCACTTGACTTCGTATCCAGAGGGCAGGGAGAGGTTGAGGGAGTTGACGGTTTTATGTTAGAGGAACTGGGAACCGATGGAGAATCCGGCCAAGAAGCCTCCATCTCCTCCGTGGGACATGGTCGTTCCGATGAGGGGGAAGCCTCCTGATCGGGCCAGTCCTCCGCGAGGTTCCCATCCAGATCCTGTCCCGGGTTGCCAGAAGAACTCCACCTCCCAGCCAGCTGTTTCCCCCGCGCCACGACGAAAGGTAAAGACAGTAGCCCCAGCCTCTGGGTCATCTTGTCCCACTGTTCCGTCAGCTTCACGTCCCTGGACTGCCCCGGCTGCTCCTCCCTCCTCCTCGGCATGCCTTTCAGCTGCGGTGAGCCCAGTGAGTTCTTACTTGGCTCCGCCCGTCACCGATCCTCCACGAGGTTCCCGTCCAGATCCTGTCCCAGGCCGCAAAAGAGACTCCACATCCCAGCCAGCTGATTTCCCTGCATTACGACGGAAGGTGAAAATAGCAGCCTCAGCCTCCGGATCATCTTTTCCCGCTGTTCTGTCAGCTCCACATCCCCGGACTGCCTTGGCTGCTCCTCCCTCCTCCTCGGTGCTCCCTTCAGCTGCTGTGAGCTCTGTGATTCCTTGTCTGGCTACGCCTGTCATCGATCCTGTTGGGGTGACTACTCCTTGTCTTCCGTGGGGGGTCCTCTGTCACCATCCCTACGGGAAGAAGAAGAATCAAGCCCGCTGCAGCAGTCACCATCGTTCCCCGGGAAAGCAGGCAAGTGTTTTTTCATTCTAAATCTCTGTCTGATAAATTGCCTTGTCTGATTCCTGGAGGTGGAGCTCAGGGTTCACAGTCCACTGAGCTCCCACCACCTGCTGCAGGCATCAAAATTGAACCTGCTACCTCTGTGTTTCCTCCCCTTCTCTCCGAGCGTCCCCCGGTGCCAGGAGTAGACCGTCGGACGGAGGAGGACCCTGCGGCTCTGGAGAGCCTGGTTCCAGTCCCACAGCCACGTCATGGGCAGAGGAGGAGGACTGACTGTCAGTTGGAGCCTGCACCAACAATAAAGCGTCCCTGGGTCTCCTTGGAGCAGCAGTCAGCTCCAGCAGGCAATCGATCCCCTGCCACCATGCCGAGTGGGCCATCGGCGTGGGTTTCAGCACCAGGGGGTTATCGGACTGTGGAGACCATCATGCCAGCTGCGGAGGCCACCGCAGTCGAGTGGGAACCGGAAGTGGACCTCCAGATCATCGAGCCTGGATCATCGGAGTCCTGGACGGCAGTAGAACTTGAGATCAGGCAAGTGCTCTATTTTGTCTTCTTACTCACTGTCTTGGAGCATTCTTGCCTGTCTCTTGGGGAGAAGAGCCGGGTGCAGCCGGCCGCTACATCCAAGCTCGTCTCGCCGGGCTCTGCCGCTGCCGGTGACCCTGACCCCTGTTCTCCCTCTTTGTCCGAGCCTTCTCCAAAGGTCACCGGAGATGAGTCAGTTCCGGTCATTTTGGTCGAGGCTCCGGGTTCGTGTTTGGAGGTCGTCCAAGGTGCTGCACTGGCCCGGTCGGCATCCGCCGAGGGTGCTGCGCTGGCCGGGTCGGGGTCCACCGAGGGTGCTGTGCTGGCCCAGTTGAGGTCCACCGAGGGTGCTGAGCTGGCCGATTCAAGGTCGGTGAGGGAGCTGCAGATCCCCTTCCGCCTGACACCGGACTGGTTCGATGTCCCCCCCCTTCCCCCCCAATTCTCCACCACCGGACGCTGCTGGAGTCCCTTTCATTTGGTTCGGCTTTCCCTCGTTGTGCTTCTCGGTAGGGAAGCTGCCTCCGAGCTCCCCCCTCCGGTTCTGGTGGTCTAAGGACGTGGGACAGCCACCTGAAGGACAGTTCTGCCGGTTCTGCATCCTGGATCGGACGCCTGAAGGACTGCTTCGCTGGTTCGTACTGTTTCCCCGGTTCTGGGACTTGGGCAGGGCACCCAAACTGTTTGTTTTTTTTCTGTTTTTTCCTGATGTGGAGTCGGGATGCCGGTAGGCCACCTGAACTGCCTTTTTTTTTCTCTCTACCTGCCAGTATCCCCCATACTTGTGTTTTCGTGGTGTTTTTTTTTTCTCTCTCTCTCTCTCGTATATTGCTAAAAAGAGTTTTTTTCCTCCTGCCTTGTGATCGAGTTGCAGTGTACTTATATATTTTTGTGTTCGCCTATTCTGCTGCACTTGACCATTTTTTAAGTTGAAGTGTACATGGATTTTTGTTTTCACTTGTTTATCTGGTTTTGGACATTCTGTGACGTTATTCATGTTGTATGCGTGTATGAGCCGCACTATATTGTGTTTGACCTTTATTATGATCCAATCCTTGTGGTTTGATTTTTTTTCTCTCTCTCTGTATGTCGCAGTTAGACATTTTGTGCCTGTTTTCTTTCTGATTTCTCTCCCTTCTAGCCTGGTTTCCTGTCCGCCCACCCGAGGTTGGTCTTGTTAGCCTTCTGGTTGGGGGGGGTGTCTTTGATGTTACCTTGGATGCCAGGAATGCATCCTTTGAACAGGGGGTACTGTGGTGATCCGAGCGTTGAGTTATCCACGCCCATGCCACTCAGTATTCTCCCTTTTTCTCCATCATTTCTGCTCAGTGATTATTGGGTTTCTCACGGCTTTTACTGTGACAGCGCCGCGGCCAAACATCCGGCTGTCAAAGTCTAGCCGGCACTGTCACAGCTGATCATGATTTTGGTCATTACGTTTCCTCCTCTCCTGTTTGGTTCATTGCTTTTTGTTATCAGTATTTAAGGGAGCAGCTGAGGCTCACTCCTCGCTGCGACCTATGTCTACTAGGACTGGAGTCCCTATCTCCGGCTCCAGTCTTCCTTCTGTGTTTGGTTCGTCCTCGCCTCATCATTTGTGTTTATTCTATAGCATCAGGTTCCGCTCTCGCTACGCTCATGCATTGATGTTAGTGTTCTTTATTTTGTGTTCTAGTGTAGTGTATATGTTTTGCCCCACGTGGTTTTTTATTTTGTTCTTCCTGTAAATAAACAAGCAAACTTTCTGTTGGCATCTGGCGCCTCATTTATGCCTTGAAAGGGGCAAACATGACACATTCATATTTACATTAATACTTGTACCAACAATAAAACACCTATAAACACATTAATCTAAATCCACTACAACATGGACTGGGCCCCAGGTCCTCACTCTGATTTATTATTGATTTTCCTTGTCACCTGAACTTTGGGTCCCAGCCCACATCCTTGCTTTGAGTTTGCATCTTAGGATTTTCTACATTTATTATTATTTGTTATTATAGTCATGATTCTGTTCTTGGTTCAGTGGATTATTATTAGTAGTATTATTATTGTCATGGTCTTGTCTCCCCTGATTCTCTGTTCATATTTCTGTGCGTCCTCCGTCTGTGGTTGTGTGTTCAGCCCCACCCGTCCTGTCACCTGTTTTCCTCATGTGTCAGTTGTCAGTCATAATTGGTCTCCCCACCTGTGCCGTATTGTCTTGATTGCCCCCTTGGTTATTTAAGTTCTGTTCCCTCTCTGTTCTGCTCGGGTTCCTTTTGTCATGTTGGCATGATTACACACTTCTGCCTTGAATCATGTCTTAGTCTTGTCTGTTTTTGCCGTAGCTTTTGGGGCAGCTTCCGAGCTGCATTTATTATTTTCTGTTTAAGCCCTCGAGCTGTGTCTGGGCGACCAGCTCCAAATAAATTCAGTTACACTAATGTCCAGCGTTTGGGTTCAATCTCTCACCATTCCAAGACAGTAGAAACCTGACAGTAATGGATCCAGCGGATGGTGAGTTGTTCCAAATGGGCCTCAATGAGGAGGAGGTTTGGGCTGTTTCCCGCATCAAGGCCCTCATCGAGGACGCCTATGCCGCTGACATGCTGGAGAAAGCCACCGATGTGATTGAGACTTTCCCCATGCTGCATTATCCCCAGCTTTCCGGACTCCTGCATTTGGTCCTGTCCCTGCAGTAGAAGTTCTGGGAGCTGGGAGGGACATCACCAGCGGCTGGGGAGGAGCAGCCACAGCAAACCGTTGGGAGATGCGGCTTGCACCGGCATTGGCGGACACAGCGGCCCGGCTCTTCTTCTCCTACTGAGGCTCTCCAGACCTCCGTGTCCCCCTCCCTCTGCTCAACACCAGCATCAAGCTATTGTGCTACGGCTCCTCGTCAGGTGAACCCCGTCAAATCTCGGGAGGAATTGTCTTACTCTTCAGTGGCAGCAGAGCAGGAACAGAGGCAAGTACCTTTTCATTTAGAGATTAGGCTATAGCGCCTTTGCCAGGACTGGCAACGCCACTACATTTAATGAAAATAAACCGTTGAAAAGAATGGTGCCATTTTCAATTAACTGATAACAAATTTAATTTAGTTGGCTAAATTCTTATCAACAGTTAATCAAAAGTTAATTAATCATTAACATCCCTAATCAGGCCCATTTTTATTTAAAAGATCTGATAGTACTGTATCATCCAAACAGAGCACTATGCTCCCAAAATGCAGAATTACTTGTAATACTTAGAATCTCCAAAAGTACAAGGGGAGGCAGAGCTTTCAGTTATCAGGCTCCTCTCCTTTGGAACTAGATGCCAATCTGGATTCGGGAGTCAGACTCGATCTCTGTTTTTAAGAATAGGGTTAAAACCTTCCTTTTTGACATAGCCTATACTTACGGTGGGATCAGGTGCCCCTGAACCCTCCCTTAGTTATGCTGCTAATAGGTTTAGACAGCCGGGGGACCTCCAACAATGTACTAGAGTTCACTCCTTTCTTCACTCTCAATGAAATATTTTTGCTGGTCATTAACATCTGTTTGTTCTCTCCCATAGATTGAGTCCCCACTGTGCTGTCTGTTCTCTATATGTCTGTTCTTTTCTTCTTCTTCTCTATCCACTCACCCCCCAGCCAGCTGCAGCAGATGAGGCAACTGGCTCATCTGAAAGTGAAAGAAAGTGTCTACCCCTCCCTGACCCTGGCTCTGCTGGAGGTTTCTTCCTGCTAATAGGGAGTTTTTCTTCTCCACCGTCACCAAGTGCTTGCTCACAGGGGATCGCCTGATTGCTGGGGCCTTTCTGCAATTGTGGGGTTTTCCCCTACAGCTGAAAGTGCTATGAGATGATTGTTGTTGTGAAATGGTGTTATACAAATAAAGTTGTTTTGAAATGAATATATTTAATCACCACAAAGTACAACTAAAAATCATGACAGTGATCTAAAATATTTTCTTAAAATATCAACAGACATTTCATTACAAACTAGAAAAACACTCATAGAGCGCATACCTCCGCCAAGGCTCCTTCCGTTTCTCATGGATTACCTCCAAAATGTAATGGGTTTGTGTGTACGCCTATAGCCACTTGTGGTGAAAACTGCATTAAAGTCTGTCCATCAGTTTTGGAGTATTGTTGCTAACACATTGTGAGAATATAAGAGCCTTGGCTGAGGTATGCATTCTCAGATCATCGCCAAAATATAATGGGTTCTTCTCTAGCCCAAGAACCACCTCAGGTAAAAATTTCATCTAAATCCATCCAGTAGTTTTTGTGTAATCCTGCTGCACAAATACAAAGCCCTTGGTGGAGGTATGCACTCTCAGATCATCACCAAAATCTAATCATCTGTTCCCCGTGCCATCACACACCTTTCCTGAAAATGTCATCAAAGTCTGTCCATCAGTTTTGGAGTATTGTTGCTAACACACTGTGAGAAGATAAGAGCCTTGGCTGAGGTATGCATTCTCAGATCATCACCAAAATATAATGGGTTCCTCTCTAGCCCAAGAACCACTTCTGGTGAAAATTTCATCCAAATCCATCCAGCAGTTTTTGTGTAATCCTGCTGCACAAATACAAACAAAAGCCCTTGGTGGATGTATGCACTCTCAGATCATCACCAAAATCTAATCATCTGTTCCCCGTGCCATTACACACCTTTCCTGAAAATTTCGTCAAAATCCGTTCATAACTTTTTGAGTTATGTTGGTAACTAACAGACAGACAGACAGACAGACAAACCCCGGTAAAAACATTACCTCCTTGGCGGAGGTAATAAACTTACTGTGTTCAAATGAACATACTAGATCTGACTGTTGCTAAGAGGAAAAAAAAATCTTAATTCGGTTTAGGTACCATTTGCATTAAAGGTACAGTGTGTAAAATTTTTTGGGTAGGCTGAATTCTGAAAGATAATGGAAAATAAAATCTTAACTTTGCTTTATATTAACTGTTGAGTTAAAGTTGCTCCATTTTCTGTACCTTAAAACAGTTTTGTTATACACAAGAAGAGGGTACTTCTTCATGTAGGCAGCCATCTTGGAATACAATAATGTCATTGGGGCGACTGTGGCACAGGTATAGTGTGGCCGTCTAGTAAATAAGTAAGTCGGTAAAGTTTATTTATAAAGCGCATTTCACAGACATATAGTATCAAAGCGCTGTACGGTAAAATAGAATAAAAAACATCTTGATAGAGACACCATTAAAAAAGAAAAGAAATAGAGAACAAATTAAAACACAAGATTAAAAGATTTAAAAAAAAATGTCAGATATACCATTAAATAGCAATTGAATTGAAATTCAACAGAAAGCCTCATTAAACAAAAAAGTTTTCAGCTGCTTTTTAAAAGAGTCCACAGAGTCAGCTAAACATAGCTAGAGTGGGAGATTATTCTAAAGCCTCGGAGCTACAGATTGAAAGGCTCTGCCTCCCAGTGTTGAGCCTCATAAAAGGAACAACTAACAAGTCCTGGGCTTCATATCTAAGACTGCGAGCAAGAGTATGTTTGAGAAGGAGATCAGATAAATAAGATGGGGCTTGTCCATGTAGTGCTCTATATGTAAGTGGAAGAACTTTAAAATGAATCCTAAACTCCACTGGTAGCCAATGTAACATATACAATATGGGGGTAATATGATCTTGTTTTCTAGAACGTGTAAGTAGTCTGGCTACAGCATTTTGTATACACTGGAGATGAGAAAGTGAAGATCTGTCTAAACCAGTAAACAAAGCATTGCAAGAATCTAGTCATGAAGACACAAATGCATAGATTATTTTTTCAAGCTCACTTGAAGAAACAATGGCTCTCAATTTGGAAATGTTCTTTACATGAAAAAAGCATGAACGTGAAATAGAATTAACATGGGAATTAACACCAAGAGAGGATTCAAAAATAACACCCACATTTCTAACACTGGACTTAGGAGATAAGCAAAAAGAAGAAAGTGTCTGACAGATTATTGGATGAAGATCAAAAGAGGCTACAATCATGGTCTCGGTTTTATTGGAATTTAAGATGAGGTAGTTGTTGGAAAGCCAGTCACTGATCTGGGTTAGACAGTCAACCAGGGTGGAGAGCCTGTCAAGCTGGTGAGGTTTAAAAGACATGTATAACTGGAGGTCATCTGCATAAAAATGATAAGAATGTCATGCACTGGCCCTCACGAGCCAGCATAAGACGCACACAACGTCACCAGTGAGTTTTTCAGTGAGTTTATTACGGTGAAAAAGGTGTTAACACAAGCTGCTGAGATAATGACAGGGGTCTTTGCAGAACAGGAAGCATAGGGCTATACAGCACACTATAGGTCCACAGCAGGAGACAGTCACACACAGTCAGGCTTGGTAATAATTAGCACACGGGCTGCCAAGGCAGGGACTTACAAAACAATCAACACCGGAGGGAATAAGGCTAATGAGCTCACTTACTGGTCCCGGTGAAAGACGGTCAAGCCCAAGGCAGCCGAGGTGTGAATACCGTCCAGGCATCCGCAACGTGACGATGGGTGAACAGATTAGCGGTCAGGTTCGTGACCAGATGCGATCAGACACTGCTGCGTCGTCATGACGCTAGCAGACAGCTTAAATAACCCAGGACTGATGACAGATGACAGACAGCTGGCCGACCGTTGACAGGCGGAAACCCCTCCGAGCACTTTCACAATAAGAGCCCGGAGAGGCCAAAATACCGCCCGCAGCTATCAAGGCCGGCAGCGAGACATAACTTTAACCCGAGCGCGATCAGAACCGACGCTCGGGTCATAACAGTACCCTCCCTCCACGGGTGGACTCCGGACGCCCCAAGGGACCACCCTGCCCCCCCGTCCCCCCAGGGTGGGAGGTAGGGGGACAGGTACGGAGGGAGAGAACCAACAACAAAAACAAGACAAAACCAGAACAAGAAATACATACAACTACATGATTCTGGGGAAAAAAACAAGACTAGAAAATACATGACAAAACTGAGACTCACGGGAAAAAAAAACAAGAGACAAAAAATGCTTTAACATGACTATGGCAAGGACTCAAGGTAACAAGACGCAAACAAATTGCTCAGACTAGACAAAGATTTACAAGGTAACAAGAAAAATGCTCGGACCAGACAAAGATTTACAAGGTAACAAGAAGCAAACACAAATTACTCAGACAAGGATTTACAAGATAACAAAAAATGCTCGAACTAAACCGTGATCAAGACTGTGACTTTGGCTACAACAAAAAACAAGAGGCAATCTAACATTGCTCAGACCTGACTAAGACTTTGGAAACAAGAAGAAAAAAGAAAAAAAACAAGAGGCAAACAAAATAGCACAGACCTGACTAAGACTATGACAAACAAAGAAACACGAGACAATTAAAAAAAAATTGCTCGAACTTGACCTGACTAAGACTATAACTTTGAAAACAAGAAAAAACAAGAGGCAATCTAAAAATACTCAGACCAGACTAGGACTATGACTTGGAAACAAAACAAAAACAAGAGGCAATCTAAAATTGCTCAGACCAGACTAAGACTATGACAAACAAAGAAGCACGAGACAATTAAAAAAAAATTGCTCGAACTTGACCTGACTAAGACTATGACTGTGAAACACAACAAAAAATTACAAGATGTACAAGACAAGAACTGGCACCATAAGGGCCCACAGAAAATCCCACAGTACATGAAACAGTCAGGTGGCCTGCCCCAGTCCCATGCCCCCAGGAATACGTCCTCTGGTGGCCGAACCAGGTCACCCCGTAACCCACACAGTTTGTTGGGTGGCCAACCCAAGATGCCGAACGCTCCAAGCAGTTCCTCGGGTGGCCGACCCGCATACCACAACCAGCAGGACCGTGGAGGGATTGCGTGCAGCCGCTCACCTGAAAACAACACAACAGGAGAGCGCCGATCTGTCCCACAAAACCCACTAATGGCCCCCAGCTGGTGACTCCTGAGAGGGGGACAACCAAAACCCTGGGCCCCCTCGAATCTTGATTGGGTCGCAGCCGCACCTGTGCTGGACTCCCACTGGACCTTGTCGGACCCCGATTGGGTCAGGACGGACCCAAATTGGGTCACCGCTGCACCCACGTTGGACCCCGACTGGGTCACCTCGGCCCATGCGTCGGACCCCGACTGGGTCAGGACGGGTCCCGATTGGGTCACCGCTGCACCCACGTTGGACCCCGACTGGGTCTCCTCGGCCCACACGTTGGACCCCGACTGGGTCAGGACGAGCCCAAATTGGGTCACCGCTGCACCCACGTTGGACCCCGACCAGGTCTCCTCGGCCCAAACGATGGACCCCAACCGGGTCTCCTCGGCCCAAACGATGGACCCCGACCGGGTCTCCTCGGCCCACACGTTGGACCACGACTGGTTCAGGACTGCTCCGGTGACGACCTCCATCTCCGAACCTGGAACCCCCGGTCCCGTGACCTTGACTGGCTCCAGACCGGCAACGCTGTGGAGGTGCTCAGAACACAAGGGAGAACCGGGATCAGTTCCACCGGCAGTGCCAGAGCCCAGCGAGACGAGCTCGGGTGCAGCGGCCGGCTGCCCCTCACTCGCCTCCCCATGAGGCAGGCAAAAATGCTCTAACACACCATACAGGAAAAAAACAAGAAAGAGCACTTGCCTGCACTCGGGCTCTGGAGCCGTCCAGGACTTCGCCGATCCAGGTTCAGGAAGAAACTCATCGTCGGTCTCCCACTCGGCTGTGTCGGGTTCCATAGCCGGCCTGATTGGCTGCACGGTGGCGCAGTGGTTAGCACTGCGGCAGCACAGTTTACCCTTGGCCGGGGGATTGTGGGGATCGTGGGTTCGATCCCAGCCCCCGACCAACAGTGATCTGTGTGGAGTTTGCATGTTCTCCCCGTGTTGCGTGGGTTTACTCCGGGATTTCTCCGGTTTCCTCCCACATGCCAAAAACATGCATGTTAGGTTAATTGGCTGTTCTAAATTGTCCCTAGATATTTGTTTCCTATCGGCCCTTAGAATAGAGGGTTAGTATTAATGAAAGCGCTTTGAGTGGTCTTTGTGACTAGAAAAGCGCTATATAAGTGCAGGTTAGTTAGTTAGTTAGTTAGTTAGTCTCTGCAGCTGGATCCTCATGCGCTGGCGTCCACGCCAATAACCCGTATGGCGTGGGGGCAGAGGACCCTGGACCTGCTGACTCGGGCTGCATCCCTGAGGAACCCTGGGGACGCTCTCTCGTCGGCTCTGGCTCCTCACTGCAGTCCGTTCTCCTCCTCTGTCCAAAACAAGGCTGCAAGACCAGGACATCTCCCAGGGCTGCAGGCCTCCCCCTCGTTCGACGGCGTGGGACTGACGCCGAGGACCGCTCCGCAGGAGGAGACACAGAGGCAGCAGGTTTAATATAACAGGCTACAGCTGGGGAAAGAAACTCAGGGAGCTGCGAACCCTGAGCTTCACCCCCAGGAGTCAGACAAGACAGATCACTATTATTACTAAGAAAGTGAACTTGGACTTGCCTGTCTCCCGGGGGGAGGATGTTATCAGCTGTAGCGGACGTTGCTCCTTCCCTCGCTCGCTGGATGGAAAAGGATCCAAGAACGGAGCCCACCGGCACAGGACTCAGCTCACTCTCAGCAGCTGGCTGGTTGAGGGGGTCATCCCGGCGGCCCGGAACTGGATCCGGAGCTGGAGCTTGCCGAAGATGCGCCCGGCCGTGACGCCGACGCCTTCGCCAGCCCCCAGATGGTGCGAACTCCCGAAATGGATTGAAGGCAGGATCAGGGTCCATAAGCGAAGAGCAGGAGTGCCTCTTCACCTGCTTCATGCCGCGTTCCTCCTCCATCATCAGGAATAATTTGCGTTGTGCGGCGATGTCCTCCCTCCTCGCGTCAACTTCCGGGTGGTTGGCGTAGCGGGGGGAGAGATTACTGAGAACATCTTCGGCGGCGTCCAGGTACCAATGTATGCCGTGGTCATAATCCAACATGGAAGCGGAGATGAGTAGCTCATCCACGGCTTCCAAAACACACGTCAGCACGTGACTCTTCGGTGACGGCATTCCTCACATACACAGGACCCAGACAGAGAAAAGCAACGTCCAAAACTCAAACTCACTGGTGAAAAGCATCTCAAGATGGCGTCACCGTAAACGCTGTTTGCGCAGCAGTGTACTGTCATGCACTGGCCCTCACGAGCCAGCATAAGACGCACACAACGTCACCAGTGAGTTTTTCAGTGAGTTTATTACGGTGAAAAAGGTGTTAACACAAGCTGCTGAGATAATGACAGGGCCTTTGCAGAACAGGAAGCATAGGGCTATACAGCACACTATAGGTCCACAGCAGGAGACAGTCACACACAGTCAGGCTTGGTAATAATTAGCACACGGGCTGCCAAGGCAGGGACTTACAAAACAATCAACACCGGAGGGAATAAGGCTAATGAGCTCACTTACTGGTCCCGGTGAAAGACGGTCAAGCCCAAGGCAGCCGAGGTGTGAATACCGTCCAGGCATCCGCAACGTGACGATGGGTGAACAGATTAGCGGTCAAGTTCGTGACCAGATGCGATCAGACACTGCTGCGTCGTCATGACGCTAGCAGACAGCTTAAATAACCCAGGACTGATGACAGATGACAGACAGCTGGCCGGCCGTTGACAGGCGGAAACCCCTCCGAGCACTTTCACAATAAGAGCCCGGAGAGGCCAAAATACCGCCCGCAGCTATCAAGGCCGGCAGTGAGACATAACTTTAACCCGAGCGCGATCAGACCCGACGCTCGGGTCATAACAAAGAAATGTCATTAAAAGATTGAATAATATGTGCTAAAGGAATTACATAAAAGGAAAATAATAAAGGACCCAGGATTGAGCCTTGTGGAACCCCACATGTCAGAGAGGCTGTGGAAGAATAAAACTCACCCACCCTTACAGAAAAAGTCCCCTCAGAAAGATATGAATAAAACCAATCTAATGCAGAACCAGATATACAGTACCTGCCAGAAGCTTTAGCCTATTAACTAAAATGTTGTAATCAACAATATCAAATGCTGCACTAAGATCAAGCAATATACTGTAAGAACAGAATAATCGCCACAATCAAATGCCATTAAAAGATCATTATACACCTTTAAAAGAGCACTCTCAGTAGAGTGCAGTTTCTGAAAGCCAGATTGAAAAGGATCACTGATCTTTAATTTACAAAATAATGTTTTGAGCGGACATTACACAGCCTTTTCTAATATTTTACCAATAAACGGCAATATAGAAATTGGTCGACAATTAACAGCTAAGCTAGAATCGAGATTAGGTTTTTTAAGTAACGGAATTACCTCAGCGTGTTTGAAATTGGAAGGAACACAGCCTTGTATCAGTGAACTGAGAACTGAACTGAACTACTGATCAAAGGGTTGGTGGTTCGATTCCTGCTCTCTCTGCAGTCTGCATGTCGAAGTGTCCTTGAGCAAGACACTGAACCCCCAGTTGCTCCTGGTGGGTGAGGCCAGCGCTTTGCATGTGTTACGCACCCCTCCATAGGTGAATTAGTCAGTGGTAGAGTCCCTGATACCTTAGGGTACACCTCCGCTACTAGCCAAGAGTTTGTGAGGAATTCCTCTTTGGCTCGGTGGTAGAGTAAGAGGTTTTGAGATCACGGTGTCATGGGTTTGAATCTCGGCCTGGGATACTAGGTGTTAGTCTACCTTGACTGGGGGGTGAAAAAGACTTCGTAGGTGTTAAGTCTTTGCCTGTGGGGTGAAAAATGACTTAGGTCTGTCCACCTTGACTGAGGGTTGAAACGGACTTTGGTGATCCCAGGATTAGTAGGCAATTCTGGCCTTGGCCCAGAAAGTGGGTCATAACAGAAAAGTGGGGGCTCATCTGGGATATTTGACACCTGCACCACTTCCTTAAGGGGGGAGGTGTTACGCACCCCTCCATAGAGGAATTAGTCAGTGGTGCAGTCCCTGACACCTTAAGCCTTATTCATGCTGCATTTCCCCTCTAGTCTGCTTTGGACGAGGCTGGTGCGCATGCGGCGTTGTACATGCTCATTTTTTCATCTACCAGGCCAAGCAGTTAATGCATGCGCACAACTGTTATTTGTAGTTTCGCCCCAGCCCTATGGGTGACGCAAATGCGCTAACACGCCAGTTTGTTCACCGGCTATAAACACACAGGTGACGTACATTTTTTTGTAGCAACAACAATGGCGTCATTTCAAGGAAAAGGAGGAATTACCGTTTTCCATTGCTCTTCTCCGCTCAAGCTGCTGCTGCTGCAAAAGGATTCATGTATGTTTATTCCTGTCTTCCGCCTCCTCATTGTCTTCCTCGTCTACTTTGTCTTTGTACGCTGTGTTGATAGTGCCATCTCGCGAATGGGACGTTCCTTCTTGCGCATGCTCTGTCAATGCGTTCAGATCATGGGCAGGCCACGCGGTCACAAAATCTGGGCTGCACGCAGTCGACCATGGTAGAGTCCTACGTACACGAGCGGAGTGAAGACAATGACGTAAATTTCGTCACACGAGGTTTCCGGTTGCATGTACGCAGACAGCGGAGGTGCAGCATGAATCCAGCTTTAGGGTACACCTCTGCTACTAGCTGAGCGCTAGTGAGGAACTCCTCTTTGGCTCGGTGGTAGAGTAAGAGGTTTTGAGATCACGGTGTCATGGGTTTGAATCTTGGCCTGGGATAATAGGTGTTTGTCTACCTTGCCTAAGGGGTGAAAAATGACTTAGGTCTGTTCACCTTAACTGAGGGCCGAAACAGATTTTGGCAACCCCAGGATTAGTAGGGAATTGTGGCCTTGGCCCAGAAAGTAGGTCGTAACACATGGCAGCTCCACTGCCATCAGTGTGTGATAGGGTAGATAGCAGGCTTTGTAAAGTGCTTTGGTCATCTAGAGATGAGGAAGAAAGCGATATATAAGTGAATGCCATTTCCAAGGTTAATGCCAAACTTTAATTGCACAAATGGCTTCTGGAGGTTCAACTATATGCTTTGAAAGATGGCGATGACTGATGAATTGTAAGTCAGCTGTATTCTTAAATCTGGCTGCGAGACTGCTTCCAAACATTACACACTGAACCTTTAACACCTGGTACAAATTGTCATTGTAACCTGTGTGTTTTGTTTTTTCTCAACACTCAAGTCATGACACTTTTTGTCAAATTATGCTACTGATTAAATTCAACAGTAAAAATATAATCAATGGGAGGGATTTACAAGTATAATTATGTAAAACAGAGCATTACATAGTGAAGGCATCAGAAACTGAGAAATAAAACTTTTTAGACATTACTCACCAAGTATTCTTGGTGTCCGTTAATTATGTCTGTTGGACGGTTAAAGTAAGGCAAGAAGTTTCATGTGAACTGAAAATGAAAATCATATGGCCCATTAATAAATGCAAATTATTTGAGAATTTTTATTTGTTGATGCACAAATCACCTATTTTCTTCACATCGCATAAAAAATGCAATACTTATCAAGTGATTATAGCTAGACAAGCCAGGGCTCTCAGAAAACAGGGGAAAATACAGTCGACATGGACAAAGAACTGTAAGGTGTGGGTAAAACTGCTTGGAACTCCAGAAGAAGCTAAAGTAACTAGAAAAGCACTCGGAGAGCGCAGACCTCCGCCAAGCGCCACAGTTCCCCCCATACAGTGTTTGTGTGTACGTTTTCAGATTCCTTGACCATGAAAACATATGACTAGCAATTGGATTGACGATATGATTAGTGGTTCAGTAGTTATTCACGAAAATGACATTTTCCGTAATGGCGGCCACAGTTCCCCCCATACAGTGTTTGTGTGTACATTTTCAGATTCCTTGACCACGAAAACATATGACTAGCAATTGGATTGACAATGATAGGATTAGTGGTTCAGTAGTTATTCAGGAAAATGGCATTTTCCGTAATGGCGGCCGCAGTTCCCCCCATACAGTGTTTGTGTGTACGTTTTCAGATTCCTTGACCATGAAAACATATGACTAGCAATTGGATTGACAATGATAGGATTAGTGGTTCAGTAGTTATTCAGGAAAATGGCATTTTCCGTAATGGCGGCCACAGTTCCCCCCATACAGTGTTTGTGTGTACGTTTTCAGATTCCTTGACCATGAAAACATATGACTAGCAATTGGATTGACAATGATAGGATTAGTGGTTCAGTAGTTATTCAGGAAAATGGCATTTTCCGTAATGGCGGCCGCAGTTCCCCCCATACAGTGTTTGTGTGTACATTTTCAGATTCCTTGACCATGAAAACATATGACTAGCAATTGGATTGACAATGATAGGATTAGTGGTTCAGTAGTTATTCAGGAAAATGGCATTTTCCGTAATGGCGGCCACAGTTCCCCCCATACAGTGTTTGTGTGTACGTTTTCAGATTCCTTGACCATGAAAACATATGACTAGCAATTGGATTGACAATGATATGATTAGTGGTTCAGTAGTTATTCACGAAAATGGCATTTTCCGTAATGGCGGTTTTCTTCTGGATGGTGATCCAGATCACCACCAAAATTTAATCAGTTCTTCCTTGTACCATTTCCAACAATGCCTGAAAGTTTCATCGAAATCCGTCCAAAACTTTTTGAGTTATCTTGCTAACCAACAGACAGACAAACAGACAGACAAACAGACAGACAAACTCCGGCAAAAACATTACCTCCTTGGCGGAGGTAATAATGATTAGAGAAATGGAGGAATTAGACAAATTTAAACCTTAGCTCTGATGCACGAATAACAGTGCAGTAAGATTATGAGTGGAGATTTTTGTGTTCTTTTTTCCTTTGTGTTTTTTTTTCCTTCTTTTTTTTCCTTTTGGTGTACATTGTTGACATAACTTATGATTAATGATTAGTACTTTAACCAATCATCCTTCCTCATTTAATAATGGAAGTGTATTAAAGTAAATTGAAGCTGAAACCTTTGTCAATACTGAACAGCAACCACAAGACATTTTAGGAGATATTGACCCAGACAATAACTATTTTAATCATATTAACAATAAGTGTGCTTATTATGATGAACAACAATTAAATGGAATTATGAATTTGATCAGACATTGACAATAATACATATTAGAAGTAGGAGTCTCTATGCAAACTCTGATAGTACTAAGGAGTTTTTAAATCAATTTAACACCCCATTTAGGATTACTGCAATAAGTGAAACATGGATTAATGAAGAAAAAGATGTAAATTTTGAACTATACGGATACAAGATGTACACACAAAATAGGAAATGTAAAAGTGGTGGTGGGGTAGTAATGTATGTTGATAGAAAATTAAAAAGTAAAAAAGTGGACAGCATGACATCAACAGTGAATGAAAGTATGGAATGTTTAACAATCGAGATTACGATGGAAAATATAAAAAAACACAATAGTAAGTTGTATATATAGAGCACCGAGATCTGATATGGAAAAATTTAGAAATGGGATGGAAAAGATCTATACAAAAATAAGACAAAAAGATATCTTTATTTGTGGTGACTTTAATATAGATTTAATGAAAACAAATCAACATAAACCAACTGAAGATTTCTTAGATACAATGTATAGCTTAACCTTATTTCCAAAGAATACAAAACCTACGAGAATACTGACTCACTGTGCTACCTTGATAGACAACATTTTTACCAATGTTAGTGAATATAATATGGTGAGTGGTATACTAATAAATGACATTAGTGACCACCTGCCTGTTTTGTTTCTTTAGACGTTAATTATGGGGTTAATGAGAGTAAGAATAATAATAAACCATGTAAAAAGATTATTTATAAAAGAATACAAACAGAAGATAGAATCAATGCTTTAAAAGATGACTTAATGTTGCAGAATTGGGATGTTGTCTATAGAGAGAAAGAAGTGGACTTGGCATATGATAAATTTATTGATATTGTGGTGAACACTCAATGGACCTGTTGGACCGGTTCTGTGACTCGCATTTTAGGTCAGAACAAAGGCAGGAAGCTCAGCCTTGTTATGCAAGGCTGGAGACTGTGGGGGGTCGATTAAAGGATGGGCTGCACGGTGGCGCAGTGGTTTAGCACTGTGGCAGCACAGTTTTACCCTCGGCCGGGGGATCGCGGGGATCGTGGGTTCGATTCCAGCCCCCGACCAACAGTGAGCTGTGTGGAGTTTGCATGTTCTCCCCATGTTGCACGGGTTTACTCCGGGATTTCTCCGGTTTCCTCCCGCATACCAAAAACATGTAGGGTTAGGGCGCTCGCGCACGCAGCGACCAGCAGCCGGTGGCTTGTCACCAGACTGCAAACCGAATCTACCTAAGGGTACAAATAAGTAACAAAAAAAAAAAAAAAAAAAAAAAAAAAAAGGATGCGTGGGAGGCAGTGGAAGTGATATCATGGAGGGAAATGCATTGTGACTGTCTTTATTATGCCAGGTGGTGAAATACATTGTGACTGTCTTTATTATGCAAGGTGGTCTGTGGGACATGTGATCTATGAGGTGTGAAGTCCCTGATATTTAAGGACGAGAGTTACTGTTTCATTTTCTCTCTTTTTTCTGCTTTGAAATGATGGAGATGTGAATAAAGCTGACTCTGAGAAAGAACGCTGCCTCGTCATTTTCACATCCTCCACACTGGTGACCCTGAGACGTATCATGGAAGAAAGAAATTCCCCCGGGCCAGCCGCGTCAGGAGCCCCCAGCCAAGCGAACGCCACTACAGTCCAGCTACCGGACTTCTGGCAGAACAAGCCGCGATCCTGGTTCAACGCAGTTGAGGCGCAGTTCAACCTCCGGGGGATATCGGTAGAGGTCACGAAATTCTACCACGTAGTCGCAAAGCTGGACAACAACACGGCCCACCATGTGGAGAGCCTGATCGACCAGCTGCCGGAGAGCGACAAATACGGCGCGTTGAAGGCTGCACTCATCCAGCAATTCACCCCCTCGGCGGAGGAGCAAGCAGAGAGGCTCCTGGCGCTGACAGAGGGGGAAAACGACATGCCCGCGAGCCTGATGGAGAAGTTGTTGAGGTTGAAAGACTCTGACGATGATCATTTCATTTTCACCCATCTCTTCCTCAGGACTCTACCGTCAGCAGCGAGAGCGGCTCTGGCCAGTTCGCCACTGTTGGCCCTACGGGACTACCGCGCGCTGGGCCGAGAGGCGCAGCGGATTGTCAACGCCACCAAGCGGCTCGCAGCCACGGCTGCTGCAGCGGAACTCGGCGCGACAACCGCAGACGACAGGAGGCCAGAGACAGCGGTGCCAGACTCACCGACGGCGGCGGCGGCAAGGGCCAGGGAGCGTGGACCGGACGTCTTTTGTTTCTACCATCGCCGCTTTGCAGAGAGGGCACGCAAGTGTGTACCACCGTGCCAGTTCGGGCATTCGGGAAACGCCAAGACCGGGGGTCGGTAGCAGCCGCGGCCCTCGGGGAAGAGAACAAGCTGCTCTACTTGTCGGACGCACGCTCCGGGAGGCAGTTCCTCGTCAACACAGGCTCCCAGTTGAGTTTCATCACTCCTTCCTACGCGGACAGACTGGCGGGTTCCGGAGGTCCCCTGGTGACAGCGGCGAACGGCTCGGAGATTAAGACCTTTGGTGAGAAGACTCTGCTTCTGTCTCTACACGGCCGTGCATATGAGTGGACTTTTGTTGTAGCAACAGTAAATTTCAATATGCTGGGGGTTGATTTTTTGTGCTCACATGGGTTGTTGGTTGATCTCGCTAACAGGCGCCTGGTTAATGTATTTTCTTTTGATTCTGTCCCCTGTGCAGCGCGAGTGGCCCCGCCTACAGCACAAGCCAACGTCACAACAGCAGGCAGTAAGTTCCACACACTGCTCACTCAGTTCCCAGCACTCACGGTCCCCACATTTTTGGCAACAGTCGCTAAGCACGGGGTGGAGCATTTTATTACCACTACCGGACCACCCGTTTTTGCAAAAGCTCGGCGCTTGGACGCAGTTAAACTAGCCATAGCGTGCGAGGAGTTCGCCAACCTGGAGAGGTTGGGCATTATCCGACGTTCAAACAGTTCGTGGGCTTCACCCCTACATATGGTCCCGAAAGCTGACGGATCATGGCGCCCTTGCGGAGATTTTCGCAGGTTAAACAACGCTACAGCGCACGACCGCTACCCAATCCCACATTTCCAAGATTTCTCGGTTCATTTGGCAGGGGCGTGCATTTTTTCTAAAATAGACTTGGTCCGCGGTTACCACCAAGTCCCAGTGCGCGCTGAGGACATACCCAAAACAGCAGTAATAACTCCGTTTGGTTTATTCGAGTTTTTACGCATGCCATTCGGACTTAAAGGGGCTGCTCAGACGTTCCAAAGCATGATGGACGCGGTGCTTCGTGATCTCCCTTTCGTGTTCGTCTACCTGGATGATATTTTAGTAGCCAGCGCGTCCGAAGACGAACACGAAAAACACCTGGCCACAGTTTTCCGAAGGTTGGGAGATCATGGGTTAATAATCAACCCAGCGAAGTGTCAGTTTGGGGTGGCGCAGTTCGATTTTTTAGGACACCGTGTCTCCCCCGAAGGAGCAGTCCCGCTGCCTGACAAAGTGCGCGCTGTGGCAGATTTTCCCCGGTCGCAGACAGTCAGGGCGTTGCAGGAGTTTTTGGGAATGGTGAATTTTTATAACCGTTTTCTCCCCCGCGCGGCGCAGCTCATGCAGCCGCTGTATGCCGCGCTCAAAAAAAAGAAACCCACGGATAAGATTGAGTGGTCCCCGGAGCGGGACCAAGCGTTCTCGGAGGTTAAAGCAGCCTTGGCAAAGGCTGCGTTGTTGGCACACCCAGACCGAACGGCCCGCATAGCGCTCACCACTGACGCGTCAGATGTGGCCATAGGGGCGGTCGTGGAGCAACACGTAGCCGGGGTTTGGCAGCCCCTCGCCTTTTTCAGCAGGATCTTGCGCGATAGCAAACATAAATACAGCACGTTCGACAGGGAGCTGCTCGCTCTCCATTTGGCCATCCGCCACTTTCAGTTCTGGCTGGAAGGACGCGCTTTCACCGCGTTCATTGATCACAAACCGCTAACATTCGCGATGGCCAAGGTCTCGGAACCGTGGTCAGGCCGGCAGCAGAGACAGCTGGCCGCAATATCAGAGTTTACCACTGACATTCAGCATGTGGCGGGCAAACTCAATGTAGTGGCAGATTGCCTCTCGCGCGCTGTGGCGGCCCCAGTCAGCGTAGGGTTAGATTATGCAGCCATGGCCGCAGAGCAGGTTAATGACGCGGACGTGTGCGCGCTCCAGTCTGGACCAACAGGGTTAAGGCTGGAGAGCAGGGTGCTGCAAGACGGTATGCTCCCCCTAATCTGCGATGTCTCCACTGGACGGCTGCGTCCAGTAGTACCGGCCGCGTGGCGCTGCCGTGTTTTTGACTCGGTTCATTCTTTGGCGCACCCTGGAGTGCGCGCGTCGGTCAAAATGGTGGGAGAGAAATTTGTTTGGCCGAGCCTCCGCAAACAGGTCAAAGAGTGGGCAGCAGCCTGCACGGCGTGTCAACGAGCCAAAGTACACAGGCACACTAGAGCTCCTTTGGAACCGTTTCACATTCCGGTCAAGAAGTTCAATCACGTTCATGTGGACCTTGTTGGACCCCTCCCGCTGTCACAGGGGTGCACACATCTTCTGACAATGGTGGACCGCACCACGCGCTGGCCTGAAGTGGTCCCGCTGGCATCAACCACGGCCGAAGAAGTGGCGCGCGCGTTTTTAACAGCTTGGGTGGCGCGTTATGTCCGACAGAGGCCCTCAATTTGTTTCCGAGCTTTGGTCGACAATGGCCCGCAGCCTGGGTGTCACAATTCACCGCACAACCGCGTACAATCTGCAGGCTAACGGGTTATGCGAACATTTTCATAGGTCAATGAAAGCGGCTCTCAGAGCGTCACTGACAGATACAAATTGGGTTGACAAGTTACCATGGGTGTTATTGGGGTCGCGTTCTGCACCTAAAGAGGATCTAGAAGCCTCCCCAGCGGAGCTCGTGTTTGCGCAGCCACTCCGGCTGCCTGGGGAGTTTCTCCCAGATAACCCTGCGCCAAACGCCTCCCCGTCTCAGCTGTTGCGGAGTAACATAGAATCAAGCATGCTGCCCGGCCCCGCGCACCACAGTTTTCCGCGCGTTTTTGTGCCTAAAACTTTGAAGAACGCAGAGTTTGTTTTTGTTAGACACGATGCGCATCGAACCCCGCTGCGACCGTCTTATGACGGACCATTCAGAGTACTAGAAACAGGGGACAAGCAGTTTTTGCTAGATTTGAGGGGTAGGAAAGAGAAAATTGGCATAGACAGACTTAAACCCGCTTTTCTGGTGGCAGAGGAGGAAGTGCTGTTGGCAAAGGCCCCGCGGCGAGGTAGACCACCACGGAGGGTTTCACACAGTAATGTTTCCCAAAGTAATGTTTCCCCAGAGCACCCGCAGAGACTGGCAAATGGTTTCCGCCCCCAGACAGCAAATCCCCAGCGGGACAGCGCCGCAGAGACGGTGAACCCCAGCTACAGCAGATTCGGCAGGAGGCTGAAGCCTATCCAGCATGTGGACTGATGTGTATTGATGCTATCACGGCATGCATGTGGTTATTTTCTTGTTGTTCTGTTTTTCTAAAATGCTGGGGGGGCTTGTGTGGTGAACACTCAATGGACCTGTTGGACCGGTTCTGTGACTCGCATTTTAGGTCAGAACAAAGGCAGGAAGCTTAGCCTTGTTATGCAAGGGTGGAGACTGTGGGGGGTCGATTAAAGGATGTGTGGGAGACAGTGGAAGTGATATCATGGAGGGAAATGCATTGTGACTGTCTTTATTATGCCAGGTGGTGAAATGCATTGTGACTGTCTTTATTATGCAAGGTGGTCTGTCGGACACGTGATCTATGAGGTGTGAAGTCCCTGATATTTAAGGACGAGAGTTACTGTTTCATTTTCTCTCTTTTTTTCTGCTTTGAAATGATGGAGATGTGAATAAAGCTGACTCTGAGAAAGAACGCTGCCTCGTCATTTTCACATCCTCCACAATATATTTAAATCATTATGTGATAAAAACTGTCCAATTAAAGAAATTAATAAAAAACATAAATACAAAAATTGCCCATGGTTAACCAGGGGGCTACAAAATGCTTGTAAAAAGAAAAATTATCTCTATAAAAATTCATTAAATTAAGAACCAAAGAATCTGAAAAAAGATATAAAACATATAAAAATAAATTAACTGAAATAATACGAACTAGTAAAAAATTATACTATAGGAAAATGTTAAATAAAAATAAAAAATAATATAAAAGGAGTCTGGGATATATTAAATAAATTAAGGAAAAATGGAACTAAGAAAACGATATATCCAGAGTATTTTACTGATAATTGTGGGGATAATTATGATAAGAACATGGTAGTAAATAAAATGAATAATTTTTTTGTAAATGTTGGACCTGAGTTGGCAGCAAAAATTCCAAACCAAAAAAGAGACACCGTGAGTGAAACATTAATTGGAAATAACCCTTGGTCAATCTTTCTCTCAGCGGTGGATAAACTAGAGGTAAAATCTGTTGTTGAAAAGAGTAAAAATAAATTATCTACTGATTGTGATGGTATTGATATAGCACTAGTAAAAAGAACTGTTGACGGCATATTAAAACCATTTACATATATTTGCATCATTTCAAACTGGCTCATTCCCACAGGAAATGAAAATAGCAAAAGTAATACCATTACTCAAGCAAAGAAATAAACATCACTACACAAACTACAGACAAGTATCGCTTCTCCCACAGTTTTCAAAGATTCTGGAAAAACGTTTCAACAACAGATTAGAGGACTTTTTAAATAAACACGATGTGCTTAATCAGAATCAATATGGATTTAGAGCAAAGAGTACAACATTGTTGGTGATAATGGAAGCAACAGAGGAAATAATAAATGCATTAGATCAAGGAAAATATGCAATTGGTTTATTTATAGATTTTAGAAAAGCATTTGATACAATAAATCATTCAATACTTCTTGATAATCTGCAAATGTATGGTGTTAGGGGAATGGCTCTGAATTGGGTTACAAGTTATTTATCTGAGAGACAACAGTTTGTGAAGATGGGTGAATATCTGTCTGGGTGTATGGGAATTGCCTGTGGGGTCCCCCAGGGGTCAGTATTGGACCCCAAATTATTTAACATATATATAAATTATATATTCCAAGTTTCTAAATTATTAAAAAATAATATTATTTGCTGATGATACTAAGATAAGATAAGATAAGAAAAGCCTTTATTAGTCCCACAATGGGGAAATTCCAGGATTGCAATAGCACAGGGATAGCAACACTCAGAGCAATAATTAAGAAGATACGAAAAATATAAATAAGAGCAGTGGATATACATACGTACACATAAATATATAAATATATATACAAAGTGCGGAGCATTGTAGCAAGATGGAATAAACAGCATAACCGTCTACTTAGTTATCCTACATAGTATGAATATGTACCCATACATATTGTCACCCTCCGTAGCGACTGATATTGTCCTAGTTGTATACTGGAGGGGACCATTTGTGTAAGTCTGTTGCGTCTTTTGCAACTAAAATACTATTATACTAATATACTAACATATTATACTAATATACTAATATATTTTATTCTGGAAATAATTATAATCAACTAATCCATACTCTAAACTAGAAAAGCACTCGGAGAGCGCAGACCTCCGCCAAGCACCACAGTCCTCCCCCCCATACAGTGTTTGTGTGTACGTTTTCAGATTCCTTGACCATGAAAACATATGACTAGCAACTGGATTCACAATGATAGGATTAGTGGTTCAGTAGTAAAAGCATTACCTCCTTGGCGGAGGTAATAAACTGAAGTGTTGGTGTTGTGTCCATCTCCTCCACTGAAAGCAGCACTCAGGGCTTCACTGACGGATGCAAATTGGGTAGACAGGTTGCCGTGGGTTTTATATTGGGGTTGCGCTCTGCGGCAAAAGAGGATTTGGAAGCTTCCCCGGCAGAGAGCTTGTTTTTGCACAGCCACTATGGCTGCCCGGGGAATTTCTGCCAAATAATCCGGAGCCGGACAGCTGCCCGTCTCAGCTTTTGCAGCGTAGCGCAAACACAGGCACGCTGCCGGGCCCGGCCCACCACTGTTTTCCGCGTGCTTTTGTGCCTAAAACTTTGAAGAATGCGGAGTTTGTGTTCGTCAGACACGACGACCAGCGCCCTCCATTGCGCCTGCATACATGTTGAAAATGGCCATATCTCACAATGTTAAAGAATCCTTTAAAAAATTCCTGTATCCAGACGGTGATCCGGATCATCCCCAAAATTTAATCAGTTCTTCCTTGTACCATTTCCAACAACGCCTGAAAGTTTCATCGAAATCCGTCCAAAACTTTTTGAGTTATCTTGCTAACCAACAGACAAACAAACAGACAAACAGACAAACGCTGGCAAAAACATAACCTCCTCCTGGCCTGCGGCCTGGCGGAGGTAATAATGAATTAAATAAGCTTAAAAAATGGATGGATTGTAATAAATTATCACTAAATATAGATAAAACTAAGGTAATGATATTTGGTAATTGTAAAAATAAAGAAGATACACATATTCATATAGATAATGTAATTATTGAAAATGTTAAGGAGATCAAGTTTTTGGGTGTAATACTAGATGATAAAATTAGTTGGAAACCACACATCAGATACATATAAAACAAAGTTGCAAAAAATATTGCAATTATAAATAAAACTAGAAAAGCACTCGGAGAGCGCAGACCTCCGCCAAGCGCCACAATTCCCCCCATACAGTGTTTGTGTGTACGTTTTCAGATTCCTTGAGCATGTAAACATATGACTAGCAATTGGATTCACAATGATTATTTGTTTATTTGACAGGGACAGTGCAATAAACACACAATTAATCAATGACAATCAATCTGATAGTGATAGGATTAGTGGTTCAGTAGTAAAAGCATTGGCTCCTTGGCGGAGGTAATAAACTGAAGTGTTGCTGTTGTGTCCATCTCCTCCACTGACGGATGCAAATTGGGTAGACAGGTTGCCGTGGGTTTTATATTATATTGTAATGTGCTGCTCGACATGGCGACGTCCCACCGGGAGGTTCGAACTCACGCCTCCCGCTCCGGAGTCCCGCACTCTACCTGTGTCGCCAATAGGGTCAACCCACTTGGCAAGCCAAATAGGGTGCTCATATTGAGTTCGCTACAATATTATTTTTTTGAGCTCGTTATTGCGCAGCGCGTATGGCTGGCCGGGGAATTTCTGCCAAATGCGCAGCTCCTATGGCTGGCCGGGGAATTTCTGCCAAATGCGCAGCGCCTATGGCTGGCCGGGGAATTTCTGCCAAATGCGCAGCGCCTATGGCTGGCCGGTGAATTTCTGCCAAATGCGCAGCTCCTATGGCTGGCCGGTGAATTTCTGCCAAATGCGCAGCGCCTATGGCTGGCCGGGGAATTTCTGCCAAAGAATCCGTCGGCGGACAGCTGCCTGTGTGAGGTTTTGCAGTTGCGCGCAAACACAAGCACGCTGGCAGGCCCAGGCCAGCAGTGTTTTCCGCGTGCTTTTGTGCCTAAAACGTTGAAGAACGCAGAGTTTGTGTTGCAGACACGACGACCAGCGCCCTCCATTGCGCCTGCGCACATGTTGAAAATGGCCCTATGTCACAGTGTTGAAAAATGCTTTAAAAAAATTCCTGTATCCAGACGGTGAACCGGATCACCCCCAAAATTTAATCAGTTCTTCCTTGTACCATTTCCAACAACGCCTGAAAGTTTCATGCAAATCCGTCCAAGACTTTTTGAGTTATCTTGCTAACCAACAGACAAACAGACAGACAGACAGACAAACAGACAGACAGACAAACAGACAAACACACAAACCCTGGCAAAAACATAACCTCCTCCTGGCTTTTTCGGCCTGGCGGAGGTAATTAAACCTGCAAGCAGGTGTAAGCGGGCCTTCGCCCTCCACGCACCCGTCATACCTTGCTGTCTTGGAAAATTTCCCATTGTCACTGCAAGGGCTGCGGGAATAATAAAGTAAGCCATTTGGCAAGAACTTCCTTTGAGCAGTAAGTGGTGCTATAACTTTTATCAAATATTCTTATGTAGGTGCATACAAAGATGGACTAAAGTCCATCATTGCAATTACAGTGAAAATCTGACACAGGTTGTCCAATTTACAACTGTCCAACGTATGGTGATAAGGTCAACTTGGACATGTGTCCATTGTAACACTTAACATTTTAAGTACATGTTGCAGACCAATACAGAACTAAAGAAGAGAGTCACCTTGACTTACGTTCCACATTTGGCGACCCTTGGACTTCCCCAAGCCTCCAAAGTAAAAAAAAAAAACATCTTGAATGGCAAGGAGTGGGTTTCCATGGCAACTGTGCTTATCGCAGGACAAAAGTGACTTCCACTGAGGGTAGTCCAACGCACTCTGAGAAACCAGTGAAAATGCCATGTCATTGTCACTACTGGTCTTTGTGCAAAATTTGAAACAATTTTGTGCAGTACCTAACGTCAACAGTAGGGGCGGGTGTGACAGTTTTGTGAATATTGATATGCAGACGTGTTCAGAGTGGGATTAGTATGATTTGTGCAAAGTTTGGTCCAAATCAGACGAGGTCTGTCTAAGCTGTAACAGTCATGTTTTAGACGGCGAGAAAGCCACTGAAGTATGCCGGTCGCCCTGGAAACAATTCTGTGCTATGTACATGTACTGTCAATGAGCCCTAGTCATTCTTTCATATAATTTTTTTCAGCTGGTGAGAGAAAAATAAAGAAAACAGTTGTCAGCAATTCTTCATTTAATCATTAGAGGGTGCTATAACTTTTGTTTATTATTTGTATATAAACACGTTTGGGGCAGGGCGAATATTGATCGTATAAAATTTGGTGCAAATTGTACAAAGTTTAGTCCAATTTACAAGGGTCTGATGTTGTAACCACTAGGTGGCGCTCTAACTTTTGTTATTTTTATATAGGAGTGTTCAGGGTGGGACTATTATCCATTGTCAAAAATTTGCTGAAAATCAGACAAAGTTTGTCCAAGATACAACTTTCCGATATTTCATGGCGATGAGTCAACCTTCGCCATGTCGCCATGGCAACATTTCCCTTTAAGTTATGTGTTGTCCACCCATATAGGACTATATATGACAGTGACCTCAACCTATGCTCCAAATTTCATGACTCCAGGACCTTCCCACTCCTCCCCATAAGCTCATGGATTGAATGGCAAGGAGGGCGTGTCCATGGTAACACATATGATATGCTAACATTTATGTGCAGTTATAATCATCGCTGTGGTGTCATGAATCTCAGAAAATTTCACGTCATCCTGGCCAGCGGTGCGTGAGAAATAAATAAAACAGTTTTCAGCAATTCTTTCGTTAACCAGTAGGTGGCTCTATATGTTTTGTCAGGTATTTTGATGTAGACGTGTTCCGGGTCAGACTATTTTCCATCATGGAAACTTTGGTGCACAACAGACAAGTTTTGCCCGAGTTACAGCTGCTTGATTTTGTAAGGGGAGGAGTCAAACTTTGCCATGGCGCCAGGGCAACACTTCCCTGTCAGATGTGTTGTCCACCCATATAGGACTATATATGACAGTCACCTCAACCTATGTTCCAAATTTTATGACTCTAGGACCTTCCCACCCCTCCCCATAAGCTCAGGGATTGAATGGTGAGGAGGGCGTGTCCATGGTAACACGTGTAACATCATGCTAAAGTTGATGTGCAGTTATGATCATCGCTGTGGTCTGATGAGTGTCAGAAAATTTCACGTCATTCTGGCAAGTGGCGCGTGAGTAATAAATAAAACAGTTTTCAGCAATTCTTTCGTTAAGCAGTTATTGGCACTATATCTTTTGTCAGGTATTTTGATGTAGACGCGTTCCGGGCCGGACTATTTTCCATCATGGAAACTTTGGTGCACATCGGACAAGTTTTGCCTGAGTTACAGCTGCTTGATTTTGTAAGGAGAGGAGTCAAACTTCACCATGGCACCAGGGCAACACTTCCTTGTCAGTTATGTGTTGTCCACCCAAATAGGACTATATATGACAGTCACCTCAACCTATGTTCCAAATTTCATGACTCCAGGACCTTCCTATCCCTCCCCATAAGCTCACAGATTGAATGGTGAGGAGGACGTGTCCATGGTAACACGTGTGACATCATGTAAAAGTTGATGTGCAGTTATGATCATCCCTGTGGTGTGATTAATCTCAGAAAATTTCACATCAGTCTGGCAAGTGACGCGTGAGTAATAAATAAAACAGTTTTCAGCAATTCTTTCGTTAACCACTATGTGGCGCAATATCTTTTGTAAGGTATTTTAATGTTGACGCATTTGGGGCGGGACTATTTTCCATCATGGAACGTTTGGGCGACACTGGACAATTTTTGCCCAAGTGACAGCTGTTTGAAGTTGTAAGGGGAGGAGTCAAACTTCGCCATGGCGCCCTGGCCACACCTTTTGAGATTTTGACTTAATTTATACTGTGGAGAGTGTGAAATGAGGAGGCAAGGTTACGAGCAGACGAAGTTTATTACACTCTCCCATCAGTCATACACAAAAAGCATAAACAGCTAAGCACAGCTTCTCCTTTTATATCCACAGCTCGTCTCACATCTCCACGACACTTCACATCACAAAGCATGACATTTCACATCACAATACATTCACCCTTGACCCCCCACAGCTCCTTCTTCCTGCCAAACTCCCCATGATCTCCTTGCTATTGTCCACCTCTCTTTATTCTCTGCATCCTGACTGGGACGCTGTCTGCCGACTCACCCAAGCTCCTACAATACAATTTTTAATGGCCAATTCCTATAGATGCCGCCATGTAAAAATGAGCTCAATCGGAGCAGGTCCCTAGGACTAGTTCGTTCAAATGCAAGGTGTGACTTTTTTCCGAATTGGAAGTTGGGTGACTTTGAGGCAAGATGGCAGCCTTCCTGTTGGTGGTGGGTATGGGCCACAATTATGTTTTTTGCACATCTTGAGGTGATGCACACCTCACCCAAATTTTATGTCTGTACGGCAAAGTTTATGGTCTCCAGTGTCCATAGACCTTGTACGTTTGGCCCCACCCACAAAAACTAGGGGTGGGGGGGCACATGTGTTTTCCAGTTTATTGAATTTTTCACTGGGTCTGAGGGGTCTGGCAAAAAAAATCGCGTTTTGGTTAACGTTCAGAGGGTAAAAAATTCATTCGTTTAGGCGGAAGAATTTCTTCAAGCTGCGCAATTACAATAGGGCTTTCGCCGACTGACGTCAGTGGCTCAGGCCCTAATTAAGCAAGTCCTAGATTACAAATCACTTCATATATTGTATTGCTCATTAGTACTTCCATACTTGACCTATTGTATAGAGGTCTGGGGTAACAATTATAAAAGTACACTTAATTCATTGCTAATATTACAAAAAAAGGGCAGTCTGTGTTATACACAAAGTCGGGTATCTTGAACATACTAATTTATTGTTTTTACATTCAAAGTTATTGAAATTACGGGATCTGGTTGATTATTATACAGCACAATTAATGTTTAAAGTCAGTAAAAACCTTTTGCCACACAATATACAAAATCTTTTCAGTGAGAGAGAAGGGAAATATAATTTACGGGGGAACACAAAATTTAAAATGCACTTAGTAAGCTCTACTAGGAAGGGTTTTTGTGTGTCTGTGTGTGAGGTAAAATTGTGGAATGGGTTGGGGGAGAAACACAGGCAATGTCCAAACATCCATATATTTAAATCAACATATAAAGAAATGATTTTTGAGCAATATAAAAACAAAGGGCAGTAATATTACAATGTGTTTTCAATGAAGAAAGGTTGTTATTGTGTGTGCTATTGTGTTATGGTGATTGTGATGGTGATGGTGTTGTCTGTGATTGTGTTGAACATACCAGAAGCATTTATTTATTATTGTTACAATTATTGTTGGATGTTGGTATTGTTGTCAATGTGGACTGTCGTTGTTGTGTCATTTTTGTTGCATAATTTGACTATGGGGTGTATTATGGTGAATGCGGTTGTGGGATGAATGATGACTAAGAGTGATGTTGTAATTTGTTGGGTATGGAAAAGGAGTGGGACTATATAAGCGTTGGCTTCTTCCCACTCCTTTTGAACATTTTATTTTTTGGCTTGATTTTTGTTTTAAATTCTTTTTTCTTTTTGTTGGAATGTTCAAATAAATAAAATCAGTCAAACAATCAATCAATTATTAATATGATACTACTTTTAAAGAGGAACTCTGGGACACTTTGAGTGGACTACATATTTTTTAGTCAATTTAGATTTAGAAAGCACTAAAGTAAGACAAACTCTCTGTACTGTGAGCAGGGAGTCGTTTCAGATACAGTCCATAAACATTTGAGAGATTCCACCGTACAGTACCCTCCGACAGTACCTCAAACTTCTATGGTAACAGACATGCCTGCTTAATAACCTACCAGCTGCTCCACACATGGTTCAGACAGGGAGGAAGAAATGCAGGAGAAGAAATGAGCGAAGAAATAGGAGGAGATATGACACACATCTTAATTTTTCAACTAAATAACAACAAGAGGAGAACTCAGAAGGAGTGAGAGTGAAATAAAAACAATTGTGGAGCTATGAAACTAATTATCCATGAAGATATCAATGTTACTTTTATTTTAAATGGTTTGAACTCTTTCCCTTTACAAAAAAATAGGGTCAGTACAGTGGTTAGCATTGTTGCCTCACAGCTAGAAGGTTCCAGGTTTGAATCCCAAGGCTGACAGGGATGGGACCCTTTCTGTGTGGAGTTTGCATGTTCTCCCTGTGGGTTTGCTCTGGGGGCTCCGGTTTCCTCCCACAATCCAATGACATGCATGTTAGGTCAGTTGTCCCTAGGTATGTGTCTCTGTAGCTACTAGTTAAGTGCACTGAGTGGTCTTTGTGACTAGAAAAAGTGCCATATAAATACAGGTCCTTATCCTTAAAAAGCTAGAAATAACCCTGCTTCTTCTGCTATAGAGAAAAACTCTTTTGTGCAACAGCAAATACTGACTTTAATACAGTTAAGTGAGAATGAAGTGGCTACTCATAAATTTGTCATCAAACAGACCAACACTGTAGGCTACTCTTAATGAGAACTTGAATTAAAAAGGATGAATGAAATAATTATCCATTACAACAGCTAAATTGCACTGAATGCATATTAAAGAGTATAGATTTGGAAATTATGGAAGGGTGTTGCCATGCACACCCTTGGGCGCATGCCATGCCACGCAGCAACCGGCAGCTGGTGAAAAAGTCTGTCGTCTGTGTGTCTGTTTTTATGCACTTTAATGTGTTTTTACGAAATTCTCTGTGTCGTTTCTGTCATGGAATGTTTGTGGACTGTATGGCGAAGAGCTCCCTGGTTCCATCAATATGGACTTCCTCCCCTTTTTTGCACTGCTGCTACTTTTCCTCCGGCTCTTTGTCTCTGAGGTAAACGCGATCGGGATAATGGCGGGCAGAATACATTATTCCAGGGACATGTTGCTGCATTTAAACACAGATGATGCAGCGTCTGTGATTGAGTCTAAGCCGCAACTGCCGGACTTTATTTTGAGAGACGTTCATGGACACAGCAGTGAAAAGAGAGACGGGAGAAGGAAACGCGGAAAGCGTGGAGGCGTGAAATTGCGCCTGAGAAGACATCAGTTTGGTAACATTCCTCTTCCTTCTATGATTTTTGGGAACGTAAAATCTCTGAGAAACAAGGTGGATGAAATTCAAGGGAATGTACGCTACCAGAAGGACTTTAAGAACTGCTGTGTCATGGCTTATACCGAGTCTTGGCTTACTGCGCATGACCGGGACGCAGACCTGTGGATTGACGGCTTTGGAGCCCCACTGCGCTCGGATCGGCAGGAAGAGGTAACGGGGAAGCGTCAGGGGGGCGGCGTATGTTTATATATTAATAAGCAGTACTGCACATCTCTCACGGTCAGAGAGTGCATCTGTACACCCGATGTGGAGCTGCTGTCCGTATCGCTACGCCCCTTTCATCTGCCTTGCGAGTTCCCCCAACTTTTCATCACCACTGTTTACATACACCCGAGGGCAGACGCTGACTCCGCCTCGAGCACCGTCTTTGATGTGGTCCAGCGGCTGCAGTCAATTTCTCCAGAGGTGCCAAACTTTATTCTTGGGGATTTTAATCATGTTTCTTTAAAGAAGACACTTAAAAACTTTTATCAGTATGTCTCCTGCCCAACCAGGCAAAAAAAGACATTGGACCTGTGCTATGGATCCATAGAGAGGGCCTATAAATTACTTCCCCTTCCTCCTTTAGGATCCTCAGATCACAACTGTGTACATTTGCTGCCCACATATAAAACTGCTCTCAGAAGAGGCAAGGTGGAGACCAGAGACATAGATGTGTGGACAGAAGATTCAGTGCACAGCCTCCAGGAATGCTTTAACTGTACAGACTGGGAGATGTTCACACTGTCCTGCGGAGATGATTTGGACTCTTTGGTGGACGTCACATGCTCATATATGGCTTTCTGTAAAAACACGATCGTTCCACGTAAACATGTCAAAATATATCCCAACAAGAAGTCATGGGTTACAAAATCAGTTAAATCCTGCTTACAGAGGAAAGCACTTGCCTTTAAACAGGGGTCTGTTTCTGAGCTACAGGCTGCCACAAAAGAGCTGAAGGCCGAAATTTTAATAGCAAAACAGAATTATAAATCAGAGTTGGAAAGCAAGATGGCAACAAAGAAACTTGGTTCAGTCTGGGCCAGTATGAAAACTATTGCAGGCCTTCAGAGCACAGAACGCAGCAATTGTGTGTTTTTAGATAGTTTTAATTCAGACACAGAGCTGGCTAATGCTCTTAATTGTTTTTATGAAGAAAGCTAGCTCTGTCCTGGGGCAGCGCCTTGACCCGGTGGAGGAGATGGGAGAGAGAAGGACGGTGGCTAAACTGTCATCTCTGCTGGAGTCCGAGTTCCACCCTATGCAGGACATACTGAATGCACTGAGGAGCTCATTTAGCAGCAGACTACATAATCCCAGGTGCAAAACTGAGAGGTTTTGCAGGTCCTTCCTACCAACAGCTGTCAGACTGTACAACCTAAGTAGGGCTGTTCGCAGAGATAGCAAAAAGACGTAACAACCGAATAGTTTTTGAATGCAAAAGATGCAATAGACTTACACAATGGTCCCCTCCGGCATACAACTAGGAAAATACCGGTCGCTATGGAGGGTGAGAATATGTATGGGTACATAATCATACCATGTAGGATAACTAATAAAGTCACAGCCTCTATTGATGTTTAAGTAACATTCTGGCAAAAATCAAGTTTTTTCTGTTGTTAACATGTCTATAACATGTTTTTTGTGACTTATAAGACATATCCTGTGCAAAATATTACCACAGTCCCAAGTCTGTGCTTTTCTGCTGTGAATTTCCAGTTAGGGAATGCCCCCCATAAAACAGACGAGTTTGGACAGACCGTTTCTAGCCACGTAAGCATTCCTGCTTAGCCTGATTGGTTATAACATTAACCAATCAGACGGATACTCTTGGCTACCTCGAGGGAAGAGGGAGGAGCCGAGGAGCAGCAGGATTGAGGCAGAGAGGAGGGGAGGAGGGGAGGGGGTGCCCCGGCTTGAATGTGGCAGGGCTTGCATGTGATTGGTCACCACGACTCCTGGTGGGTGGGCTACTCTAGTCGCTTCCGGATGTTAAAGTTTTGCCTATATCTTCAAAAGTAAAAAGCAAAACATTTTTCTGAAAATGGTCAAGGTGAGAAATAAATCTGTAGTTGCCAAATACGTGTTTACTTTTTACTAACAATCACTATTTTAAAAGCTCTAGGAAGCGATCGGCTCCACGTGCCTGCTCCTCATTTGTGTATTATGAATCTGAGCAGGGTCAGTGGTAGGCAGAGGAATACTGGCCAAAGTAGGACCCTTTTGAGCCGGTCCTCTCATTTCGCCAGCTTGGATCCCGAGGAAAGCAGGGATTCTTGAGGTGGAGGAGCGAGCACCTCCAAGCGACGGCTCGGGTTTCTTGACGCCACACTAATAGAGTGCATGCAACACATTATTATTATTATTACACTTGACAAATGTTATTAATACCTTCCACTCATTGCCACATGTGAATTAGAACAGTTAAAAAGGATATCGCAAACAAGCTCTGGCAACAATCAGGCATATTTACATGTAAAGTATGTATTAGTCTTAGCACTAGTAAAGGCTGTGAATCTGACAGTGTGCTCCAGACACTTTTCTTCTGTGATTTTGATGTCCTTAAGATGACAAGCACCTGCAACAGCTACAGTTTCTTTGGAATGAAGTACAGAAAGTTCTTTTTCTAATATTTACATGTTAGGGGAAAAAATGCATCGTAATCAGCTCGAATCGTGAGGTGTCTAAAGATTCCCACCCCTGATACTTACAATATATACGTATTTAATAAATTAGACATTTATTTCCAATTTTAAATAAATGGCACTTGTTTAATGAAAATCATTTCATTTCCAACTATAACTAATTCATCCCACATTTGTGTAATTACCTCCGCCAAGGAAGTAACGTAATTGGGGTGGTTTGCCTGTCTGTCGGTCTGTTTGTTAGCAGGATTATGCAAAAACTACTATAGGGACTTTTATGAAAATTTCACCAGAGGTATCCCTTGAGCCAAGGACAAACTCATTAAATTTTGGTGATGATCTAAGAGTGCATACCTCCACCAAGGACCTCAATTTTATGTGTGCAGCAGGATTACAACTACTGGATGGATTTGGATGAAATTTTCACCAGAGGTGGACCTTGGGCTAGAGAGGAATCTATTACATTTTGGTGATGATCTGAGAATGCATACCTCCGCCAAGGTTCTTATCTTCTCACAGTGTGTTAGCAAGAATCCTCCAAAAATACTGGATACATTTTGATCTAATTTTCACCAAAACTGGCTCGTAGCCTAAACACGAACCCATTACATTTTGGAGGTGATCCATAATGGACAGATGGAGCCTTGGCGGAGGCATGTGCTTTCTGAGTGCTTTTCTAGTTAATAGCCTATTTATTTATTTAATTCAGTCATGACCCTCAATAGTCACACAGTGGAAGGAAAAAAAAATCTGGAATAGAAAAAAAGAGAAGATGCATCGAGATTCGTAATCGGCTCGAATTCAAGCCCCTTGAATCGTAATTGGCTCAGATTGTGAGGTGCCTAAAGAATCCCACCTCTAGTCTGAACGCACCCTTACCTGAGTACATTTTTTTTGTAACTTTGATTTTTATTCACTTTTCATCATACATATTACATTCAGATCACAGTCTCTATATTTTAAAAAAAAGGAGCTAGAAGAAGAAAAGAAAAAAAGGGGGGGGGAAGTTGGAGCATCAAGTTTTTAGTTTCCATCTCTTAATTCTTCTGGTTTTCCAGTGTCTTTGATTATTCTTTCAATTTCTAGTCTCGTTGTTGCACTTTGTGGTGTGTCCATTTCCACCATTTTTTTTTCATATTGTCCTTCTTGCATTCTTTGTCGATATGTTAGTTTTTCCATTAAACGTATATCTTCAACAATGTCTGTCCATTACACTTGGTCAGGAAGAACTTCTGACTGCCATTTTCTTGTGATTATTTTTTACATGCAATCAGCATGATTTTAACTAGATATCTGTCCTCAGCTTGTATTACATTGTCTCTTTTAAGATCACATAAATACATCAAGTTACAGTTCATTGGTATATTATATCCTAATATCCTCTGTATTGTCACATGTATAGATTTCCAGAATGATGAGATTTTGCAGCATTTCCAAAACATATGCGAGTGGTCTGCATTTTGAGCCCCACAGCCCCTCCAGCATATAGATTTAGTATTTGTATATTTTCTTTGGATCTGTGGTGTAATGAAATAGCGAATCAGATTTTTCCATCCAAATTCCCTCCATGTCCTTGAACTTGTTGATGTGTGTTGTGTTTTCCATATTTCTTGCCAGTTTTCTTCTGTTATGTTTAAATTTAGTTCTTTCTCCCATTTCTCCTTTATATAGTTACTTGAATGTTTGTTTGCCGTAAGTTTCTGATGTAGCTTTGAAATAATTCTTATTTTATTTCCTGCATACGAGCTTAAAATGAATTGTATAATCTCGCTCACATCTGTGTGGAGGTTATGTCTAATCTTCCTCATATAATAATCTCTCATCTGCAGATATCTGAAGAATTCAGATTTTTCTAGCTTAAATTTTCTTCTCATGTTTACAAAACTCCCCAAATCTTTTTTTCCCATATTGCCCCATGCTGTGATTCCCTTGTTCACCAGATTTTTGTATCCCCTATCTTGCTTTGCCGGTTCAAACTGACTGCCAAATGCTACCCATTTCTATAGTTTTATGTCCTCCTTTATATTATACTTTTGTACTATTTTATACCACAGTTCCAAAGTAAATTTAGTGATTGGGTCTATTTGTCTGATTTGCTTATATGCATCCTTATCTCCTATTATGCTTTGTACTGGGAGTCCCTCAATTTCCTTTTCCATTTCTTTCCATTTTGCCTCGTATCCTCTGTCGCACCAACATATGATATATCTTATTTGTGCTGAGTAGTAATATTCCTTTAGACTCGGTAGGCCCATGCCTCCTTTCTCTTTTGGCAATTGGAGAGTTTTATATTTCACTCTTGGCTTTTTACCTCCCCAAACAAATCTCGACATCATCCTGTCCCACTTTGAGAACTGGGCACCAGGAATCTCTGTTGGTAGAGCCTGAAAGAGGTAAAGCAGTCTAGATTGTATGCTGATTTTGACTGTCTTAATTTTTGAATTCAGATCCATGTTTAAGATTGACCATCTATCAATATCTTTTTTTATTTCTTATTCTAATCTATCATAGTTTGCTTTATAGATTTTGCTTAGATCTTTAGGTATGTTCACTCCAAGGTATTTTATTTCTTTTTGTTTCCAGTTTAGTTTGATCTTATCAGTTATCTGGTTTAAAGGGTTATAGTGGAATGTCAGTATTTGTGTTTTTGTTATGTTTATCTTGTATCCTGATAATTTTCCAAAATTTTCTATCAAGTCCATCATTTCCATTATTGATTCATCTGGTTGTTCAAGGTAAACTATAATATCGTCTGCAAACAGCCCAATCGTGTGTTCCGCTCCCTTTATTGTTACACCTTTTAATTTCTTATTTTGTCGCATCGCTTGAGCCAGTGGCTCTATGAACAGAGCAAACAAGGTGGGCAATAGGCAGCATCCCTGCCTAGTTGATCTTTGTATATTTACTTTGTCTGTTAAGCTACCGTTTATCTTGATTCTTGCCACAGGTTTTTGATACAGTGTCTTTATGCATTGCACTGACTTTTCGTTAAATCCAAAGCATTCCAGCACATTATATAGGAACATCCAATTAACCCTATCAAATGCTTTTTCTGCGTCTAAACTCATTATTACTGCGCTTTTCTTTTCTTTATGTATTTGATTAATTATGTGTATTGTTCTCCTGATATTATCATGTGTTTGGCGTCTCTCTGTGAAACCAGTTTGATCATCCTCTATCAATTCCGTCAAGAATGTCTTTATTCGTTTACAGATAATTGTTGTATATATTTTATAATCCACATTTAATAAAGAGATTGGCCTATAGTTTCCGCATTGTTCCCTATCTTTCCCTGGCTTTAAAATAACTGAAATAATGGCTTCGTTCCATGATGGAGGTATTTTGTTGTTGTTT
This sequence comes from Pholidichthys leucotaenia, assembly GCA_020510985.1. NCBI lineage: Eukaryota > Metazoa > Chordata > Actinopteri > Cichliformes > Pholidichthyidae > Pholidichthys > Pholidichthys leucotaenia. The sequence continues at coordinate 286,673,327 of CM035842.1, forward strand.
AATGTCCAATTAAATGACTTGAGAAGCTGTGGCGTGAGTTCTTCTATAAACAGTTTATAAAACTCAGATGGGTATCTGTCACTACCTGGTGATTTACCATTTTTTAGTGACTTAATCACATCTTTAATCTCTTGGGTTGTTATTTCTGCTGTTAGCTTTTCATTTTGTTGGTTTCCTATTGATGGCAAGTCCAATGTGTTTAGAAATTTTTTAATATCCTTAACATTTGTCTCTTCAGGTTGAGAGTATAGTTGTTGATAGAATTTATGGAATATTTCTTCGATGTTTTCTGGGGTAACTGTGGATTTATTTGTGATGGGGTCCTTAATCTTATATATATTATTCAGTGTTGTTTTCTTAACCGTTTTGCCAGCAGTTTTGTGGCCTTTGGCCCCATTTCATAATATTTTTGTTTTAAGTATCTATTTTTCCTTTCAATTTCATCTATTTGTATTTCTTTTATCTTTATTTTTTCTTCCTTAATTTCTTGATATATTTTTGGGTCATTTGTGTTTTGATGTTTACGTTCTAATTCCCTCAGTGTCTCACATCTTTGTTCATATGATTCCAGTTTAGACTTTTTTGCTTTTCCTGATTCAACAATTAATTTACCTCTTAACACTGCTTTTAGTGCATCCCATAGTATTGTTGGGTCCACTTCTCCATTATCATTCTCCTCGATATACTCATTTATGTTTAACTTTATTCTTTCTTTCATTTTCTCATCATTTAATAGTCCTACATTAAGTTTCCATGTTGTTTGTTGTTTTCTATTGTTTAAATATATTTCCATGTATACAGGATTATGATCTGATATTTCTGCCCCTCCAATCCGACAATTTCTCACCCTGTGTCTGTCACCTTCATTCATAAGGAAGTAATCTATTCTAGAGTGTACTTTATGGACTGCTGAATAATGTGTATAGTCTTTTTCGAGTGGGTGCAGGTCCCTCCATATGTCTACCATACCCATTTCTGCCAGTGAAGTTCTTATGAACTTTGTTACATGTTTTTTTGTCTTCTTAACATTTGTTGTATCAACTTCATGATCCATGACAGCATTTAAGTCTCCTCCACAAATTAGGACTCCTTCACTGTGTGTTGCTATGAGATCAAACAGATGTTGAAAAAACCCCTTGTCACTTTCTGGTGGGGCATAGATGTTCACTAATGTGATCTGCATACCATCTATTCTTCCCTTTACTATTACATATCTGCCTTCTTTATCCTGGATTTCTTGTTCACATTCAAATTGTATTTTATTTGAAATTAGTATCATAACCCCCCTTTTAGTTCCTCCCTTAAATGAACTGTAGTAGGAGTTCTTATAGCCAAATCTCTTTAGTTTCTCATGTTCTGTCTTGTTCAAATGTGTCTCTTGCATAAATATAATTTTGGCTTTTTCCTTCTTGAATTTTCTTATTATTCTTTCCCTTTTAACAGGTGAGTTCAGACCATTCACGTTTAATGTCATTATCTTAAGATTTTTAACCATATTCATGTTTTTCCATTTTTTTAACTTGTGCTCCTAGCCCCTTTAACAACAAAACTAACACATATATGTACAAAAACACATTAACGAATCTCGACCTCCGCACTTTGGGTCTTTCTTCTGCCCACTGGTCCCTGTTGGAGGGTGGAGGGAATGTCCTCACCGAGTGAGGGGCCCTCCCTAGACCTGTAGTTACTATCCAAGTAATAGTCATTAGTCTAGAAATGTCCAACAAAAATCACTTTAACCTCTCCTAGCCGTTTGTTTCTCTTTTACCTTGTCTTCTTGGCCTTCATTTCTTCTGTGCCCTTCTTAATCTTTGTTATAATCTAGGCTTTCCGTTGAAAGCCTTGCAGTTTTTCTTGGGCTCGGTGCGCCACGTCCGTCTCCCGCCCTCTGCCGTTCACTTGCCTCCATTCCGGCTGTCTCGGTGTGCTCCGTGCCGCCGCTGCTCCAGCCGCTTCCTCCGGTACGCTCACCACAAAGCCTCGCTCCGTCATGTCCAGCGCTGCCTCTCTGGCCGTGTTGTAGGTTTTCATGCCGTCATCCCAATGAATTCTCATCTTCGTTAGCGGCGTTTGGAATCTAATTTTTTTCTCTTTCAGCATTTTTTTTAATGTTGGCATATTTCTTTCGCTGCTGCACAATTTCTGTCGGGTAGTCATGGTCAAAGAATATCTGTTTGTCGCCAACTCGTATCTTTTTTTTCCATGCTTGTGTCAGGATTCTTTCCTTTACGTCGTATTTTAAAAAGTTTACCACAACTGACCTGGGTGTAGAGTTTGAATTCGGGTTCTGTGCCAGGGCTCTGTGTGCTCGTTGGATCTGCAGGTCTGTTTCATCGGGCAGCTCAAGCTCTTTTTTTAAGAATTGATCTATGAATTTCGTCATCGAGTTGCCTTCAGTGCCCTCCGGAATCCCGAAGATGCGTATATTGCTCCGTCTGGACCTGCTCTCCAGGTTGGTTATTTTTTCCTGCATCCTCTGTGTTTGTGCCATCAGGGTCTGCAGCAGCTCGCTTGCCTCGGTCTTCCAGTCTTCCACCTCTGATATTCGAGCTTGTGCTTCTACCATGCACGCCCGTTGAGTGCGCAGCTCCTCCATGTTTTCTGCTAGCTTGCGGTCCATTTCTTTTCGGAGACCCATAATTTCCTCCTTCATCTCTTTATTCAGTTCTTCCTTAAGAGCCGTTAAATCCTGTTGGAGTTGTCGCTTGAGGTCTTTTATGTCCTTACTTATATTGGCGAAGCCAGTGTTCATAACATCGAGGTTGGCGTCTTCCATTTTCTTTGAAGTCTCCTCGTTTTTGTTGGCCTCGTGTTCAGCGACTTCTCCAGTGCTGTTGAAGAGGGATTCTTTAGTTTTACCCTGCTTTTGTCCGTGTGCCCGGCTTCTTTGTGTTTTCATCCCTTGGTTTATTGACCTATTTATGTCGAGTTGGCCATTTACCAAAGATTTTTAATCCAACTAGGGAGAGCTCTCCGTTTAAGCGTTATGCCTCTCCGCCATCTTCCCAGAAGTCCTACCTGAGTACATTTTTAAAGAAAAACCTATAATTTTACTCAAGTAAAAACAGTATATTTGGTGGTACTTTCACTTTTGATTTCACAGATTTGATCCCTTTTTCTTCTCAGATTTAAAATCAATGTTTTTCTATTCTGGCTCTTGAATAGATATATACAGTATAGAATATACTATGCTTACACACACACACACACACACACACACACACACACACACACACACATATATACAGTATACGTATATATATATATATATATATATATATATATATACGTATATATATATATATATTATTTCGATTATATTAGAGGGCACATGTGACTAGTTAGGGCTCGGCAATAAACCAATTTTAAATCCAAATTAGATTTTTTTGGTTAGCGTAAATATGATAGAGTGATGATATAATAAAGAGGAAATATGGCAGTCTCCTGATCTAACCCTCTCCCCCAACCTTAAAAGTTAATTTTTATCAAAGTTAAATTGGCACTTTATTAATCAGAAATGTGTGGCTATTCTACCCACCTCTGCTTGACTTAAGGTTAAAGTTTAAAATTGGGTAATGTACACAATGAGGAACCCCCACAAAGCTATGAAGACGTGTGCATGTGTATAAGTACGAATGACAGGATCACATTAATCCTGCCTGCCCTGTCAGCTCAGACATCAAAGCATGATTAGACCTGCTCTCATGCACACATGAAAGCACACACAAATACACACGACCTACACACACTCCCACAGACTGATTTTGCCATCTTTAAGAGGACTCCCTCTGATATACCTGAAATAAATGTTAACAATGGGAACACCAATAAACTGTTAATAATAGGCAGCCAACCTTTAAAATGGTCCCTAAAGCCATGAGGATCATCCAGCATGTCCTCACAAAAGACACCAAAACATGCCCAAATGTACAAACACAAGGAAAACACATGCTGCCCCACAGGAGCAGACGCAGTATTTCTCCTGTTTGATCAGCTATGTTGACCTGCTCAGAGTTTAGTCACACAAAGACACACATGCACACAAATGGCGATGGAAATATGAAGCAGAGCAGCTACCAAAGACCTCCACTCAGCAGCTGTGAAGAATCATTGCAGTAATAATGCATCACAGTAACATGACTCTCAGGTTATTAGTGCTGGATTAAGTGACTGGAAGGTTGCCAGCAGTCAAACTGGGTAAAAAAAAATAAAGTAACCAGTATGCAACAAAGCTCAACAGGAAACAATGTGCTCACATTTTGTAAATCTACAAGGTACAGGAAAGGAAAACACAACCTGTATTTATACAGTTAAGCTCTTTCCTGATCTCACTGACCACTTAAACCATCAAACTAGGATCCAAATAGTTGCAAATGCTTGGAAATTGTTATAACACATTTACAAACGGTTGCATGTCGATGAGGCTATCTTACAGAGCTGCGAATGTTAACGAATGTGGCGATTTTTGGATTTGTCAACTTTTACGATGAATGTTGGTGAAAATCAAGCTAGTATCTCACAGATGCTGAGGAACGTTCAAGAACGCTGTGCTTTTTGAGTTTTGTCAGGGTTTGTTAAAGGTTGCAAAACAGTTTCCACACAGTTTTTAAGGTCACCAACAGTTTTCTTATAAACAGTCTCAAACAGTTGTGTTGTGTTCACTACTTGGTGAACTTGGCAAACCAAAAAGAAGTTTAGCGACAACCATTTGCAACTCTTTGCTGAAAAATTCTTCTTCTTTCGGCTGCTCCCTTTAGGGGTCGCGACAGTGGATTATTTGTCTCCATCTCACTCTATCCCTTGCATCTTCCACTGTAACACCAACCCTCTCCACGTCCTCTTTCACTACATCCATGAATCTTCTCTGTGGTCTCCATCTTTTTCTCCTACCTGGCAGCTCCATCGTCAACATCCTTTGTCCAATATATCCACTATCGCTCCTCTGCACATGTCCAAACCATCTCAGTCTTGCCTCTCTTACTTTGTCTCCAAACCGCTCAACCTGAGCTGTCCCTCTGATATACTCATTTCCAGTGTTGGGAGTAACGTGTTACTGGAGCACCACTACTCTTGCAGTAATGTGCTGTGTAACGAAATTACTGTTTAAAAATTCAGTAATGCATTACAGTTAATGAAATTTGATCAGATGCGTTACTCATTTTATTAATATGGATAGATATTTTTAGTGCAAATAAATACAAACTGACCCTACATAGCTGACACAGCCGTCAGGCAACATAACCTGTTGCAAAGAGCCTGTTCACTGCTGCAGCCACAAATGGAGCTTGCTCCTGCTGGGAAAAGATGAAGCTACTTTGTTTTTGTGGAAATAGACAGATTATTTTTCCTTTGTCACAGTTAAGGACAAAAGCATATTGGTGGGTTGCAAACTAAAGTGCGGATGAAACCGACTGCAATCTTCAGAAGTGCCTGAGAAAAGCAACAAGAGCCAACAAAGCTAGTGCTATGCTATGCTAACAATACCGCATAGTGGATCTATGTTATCTGAACACCCACGGCTGGATTTCAAGCACAGGTATGTATCTGGACAGTTTGTGACCCAACAAGAATTAAACCGACTGATTGCCAGATACGTCGTTACAGAATGAAGATCTGATAACAGTCATTTTCCATCAGACAGACTGTGATCCACTGAAGTTAAAACACATTTACTTGCTACCTGGATAAAGATTATTCAAAAATGGATTTGATCTCCAAAAGGAATTTAAGGGACTGGATCATGTCTTTGTCACAGCAGACATTTGGACTGTGGATAATGGACATTTTCTTTGGATCACTGCACATCGGATTTAATCCATAATATAAAGGTTAGAAACGACACCTTTATGCAATGTTGCCAACTTACTCTTTTGGAGTGATTCTCACTCTTTTTCCCTCTCTCACTCTACAAACCCTATTTCTCACTTCAAAATGAGTAAATTACTGGCAATTTTGTGTTGATTTTCTTTAAAAAAAAATTTTTCCACAATAAGAGCTCTCAAAGCAGGATAAAGCAGACTGAGCATGTTCTGAAAGCTCTGTCTGAAACAGTCTGTTTCCAGCCTGACATTAATAAGCCCGTAATTAATTAAATTATCTTGCTATGTGTGCAAGATGATTTAAGTATGCAGCTAAAAGTGATGTGAAAGTTACTTTTCCAAGTAACTAGTTACTATAATCATGTAGTAATTGGTAAGTAACTCAGTTACTTTTGAAAAGAAGTAACTAGTAACTGTAACTAGTTACTATTTTTTAGGAACTTGCCCAACACTGCTCATTTCTAATCCTGTCCCTCCCAGTCACTCCCAATGAAAATCTTAGCATCTTCAATTCTGCCACCTCCAGCTCCACCTCCTGTCTTTTTGTCAGTGCCACCGTCTCCAAACCACATATCATAGCAGGTCTCACTCCCGTCTTGTAAAATCTTCCCTTTCACTCTTGCTGCTACCCTTCTGTCACAAATCACCCCTGACACTCGTCTCCACCCATTCCACCCTACCTGCACTCTCTTCTTCACCTCTCTTATGCATTTTCCATCGCTTTGGATGGCTGATTCCAGGTATTAAAACTCATCTACTTTCACTACCTCTACTCCTTCCATCTTCACCGTTACACCTGCCTCCCTCTCATTCACTGTTATGTATACTGTCTTGTTTCTATTGACTTTTATTCCTCTTCTCTCCAGAGCATACATCCACCTCTCCAAGTTCTCTTCTACCTGCTCTCTACTCACACTACAGATCACAATGTCATCTGCAAACATCATGGTCCACGGGGACTCCTGCCGGACCTCATCTGTCAGCCTGTCCATCACCATGGCAAACAAGAAGGGGCTTAGAGCCGATCCCTGATGTAACCCCACCCCCACCTTGAACCCATCTGTCACTCCTACAGTGCACCTCACCACCGTCTCACTGTCCTCATCCATGTCCTGTACCACCCTCACATACTTCTCTGCCACTCCTGACTTTCTCATACAGTATCACACTTCCTCTCTTGGCACACTATCATATGCTTTCTCTAGATCCAAAAAGACGCAGTGCAACTCCTTCTGACCTTCTCTATACATAGCACTCTTAGAGCAAACATTGCATCTGTAGTTCTTGGCATGAAACCATACTCTTCCTCACTGATTGTCACCTCTCCTCTTAACCTTAACCCGACTCTTTCCCATACCTTCACAGTGCGGCTGATCTACTTTATGCTTTGCAGTTACTACAGCTCTGAGCATCACCTTTGTCTTTGAAAATTGGTACCAAAACACTATTTCTCCACTCCTGAGGCATCCTCTCACTCTCCAAGATTGTGTTAAACAATCTGGTTAAATAGTCCACCGTCATCTCTCCTAAACATCTCCATACCTCCACACGTATGTCATCTGGACCAACCGCCTTTCAATTCTTCATCCTTTTCAAAGCTGCCCTCACTTCTGCCTTGCTAATCCTCGGGACTTCCTTGTTCACCATCTTTCCTTCATTCACCCTCCCCTCTCTCTCATTTTCTTTATTCATCAGCTCTTCAAAGTACTCCTTCTACCTTCTGAACACACTCTCATCATTTGTCAGTACATTTCCATTTCTGCCCTTAATCAGCCTAACCTGCTGGACATCCTTTCCAGCTCAATCTCTCTATCTAGCCAATCGCTACAAGTCCTTTTCTTCTTCCTTAGTGCTTAGCTTCTCATACAACTCACAAGAACAGAACAGAATAGAATAGAACAGAATAGAATAGAATAGAATAGAATAGAATAAACTTTATTGTCCTCAAGGGAAATTTGTCTTGGGCTCAATGCCACATCCCGTTGCCACATAAAAACATTCAGACACAATACATAAAACACAACATCAACTAAATCTTAAAATTTCTGTGGACACACAACTACATGACATTTACAAACAAATCAAGCCAGTGCACTTAGGTCAGGCAGTTCATAGTGCCAATGTGCAATGGGTAGTGTACTCAGGATTTCTGGAAGTTCAACAGCTTAATAGATGCTGGGATAAATGATTGTGTCAACTGGTTAGAATTATACTTTGGCACTCTAAATCTCCTCCCTGATGGCAGTAATTCATATTCAGAGAAGAGGGGATGATGGGAATCTGCTGTAATCTTTGTTGCTTGTCTCAAAACTGACTGTTCATACATACTCTGAATAGGATCATAATTTTTCTTCCCTATTATTTTCATTGCCATTTTATGCATACTCAAGAGTTTGTTTTTAATTGTGCCCTTAGATTGCCAAACCAGACTGTAATTCCATAAGGGAGGATACTCTCTATTATCACTTGATAAAAAACAAGTATGATGTGAGTGCTCACTCCGTACAACCTCAACCATCTCAAAAAATACAGTCTTTGCTGCAGTTTGGTGCACATGTTGTCAATATGGCTCTTTCAGCAAAGAAGACTGTCTATGTGAATCCCCAGGTATTTATATGAAGTAACTTGCATTATTGTTTGTTCTTTAATGACCACTGGCTCATGTTCAAGTACCTGTCTTGGGTCAAACACCATTTCCTGTGTTTTTGTCGTGTTTAACACCAAGTGATTTCTATCACACCACTTGATAAATTAATCTATTTCCAAGTGGTACTGAGATGGATTCATGTCCTTATTTAAGAGACTCAAATCACAGCATCATCTGCACATTTTATAATATAATTATTTAGATGAACGGTCCTACAATCATTAGTGTACAAAGTAAATAGTACAGGAGATGTTATACAGCCTTGTGGGACTCCTGTACTAATGTATTTTGTGTCTGACAATGTCCCATTAACTCTGGCTTGCTGTGTTCTATTGTTTAAAAAAAGAATAAAACCATCGAATCAAATTAGCATTAACACCTATACTCTTCAATTTCTCTAAAAGCAAATAGAGCTGCACTGTGTTAAAAGCAGAACTAAAATTGTCACGATCAAAGCGTGGGGGATTCCACTGGGCTCAGTCTTTTTGCCTTTTTTCATATTTGTCATAAACTCCCCGTGCACTTTTCCACAGCGCACGGAGGAGGAGAAGGATGGATGGCCTGCCCACCAGAAGGCTCACTGGTGGGAAACCGGACCGGGGCGAGGGAACCTCCACGGCGTCGGGCAGGGAGCAGGGGACTACGGCATCCTCCGGGTGGTCCACAGCACCCTCGGTGGTTCCAACTTGGGACACAACTGCACCTCCAGTGGGCCCCGATCGGGCCGGCTCCGCTGCACCCACGCTGACCTCTGGCTGAGGCTCAGCAGCACCCGCGGTGACCTCCGGCTGAGGCTCAGCAGCACCCGCGGTGACCTCCGGCTGAGGCCCAGCAGCACCCACAGTGACCTCCAACTGAGGCTCAGCAGCACCCGCGGAGGACCCCGATTGGGCCAACGCCGCACCCACGGTGGACTCCGGCGGGAGCCTTGCAGCACCCACAGTGACCTCCGGCTGAGGCTCTGCAGCACCAATGCTGGTCCCGGTCTGGGACACGGCTGCACCAACGGTGGGCTCCGGCTGGAGCACCACTGCACCAGCGGTGACCCCCATCAGCAAATGAACTACAGGAAAGATAACTTGCCTGTGCTCGAGCTCTACCACCGTCCAGGACCCCGACACTGTCGCCGCCGCCGGTCCAGGGAATGACTCTGCTGCGACAATCCCCGCAACAGGCATAATGGTGGTTGCAGCCCTGGTACTCCGACGTTCCTCCTCGACCCGGCTGTTGACTGCAGCGAGCAGGTTTGCCCACTCCTTGTCTGATTGAGAGTCCGGGGGTTGAGCAGGCGGGGGGGGGGGGGCTCACAGCCGGGGAAGCGCGTCCTCAGACCTCCCTCTCACGGCGCTCCTCTTCGACCCGGGGGTTCAGCGTGGTGAGCAGAGCTGACCACTCCTCTTCCGCCGGCGTGGCTGCAGGGAAATGCCTCCGTGTGGGCCCCTGGGCAGGATCATCCAGGGCCTCAACCTCCTCCTTCGTCTGGTGGCTTGATTCTTGGACCGGCAGGCCCTCAGGAATTAAGGGAGGAGACATGGAGAGGGGAAGGAAACAATCATTAGTTGCAGCTGGAGGAGAGGCCCCAGTGGACTGCTGATACTGGGCCTCTTCCTTGGGGGACAGGCAAGATTCAATGTTAATGAATGATTTGGAATGAAAAAATACTTGCCTGTCATCCCGGTCGATGAAATCCGCAGCTGCAGGCGGCAGACACTCGTCCCTCTCCGTGCCAACGGTGACGTAGGTCCTCTCGAGGGCTTGCGGAGGAGCCGTCTCCGTGACCACGGAGGTGGGCATTCCTGGGATGACCTCAGTGGACCTCTCAGCAGCCAAAGGGATGATGGCAGCTGATGGAGGAGAGGGCTTCTCCCAGCGCCTCCATGCAGGACGAAGCTGTCCCTTGCTTGTTGGGGTCAGTTGGTGAGAGTGGGAGCAGAGATCTGGCGGGGGACAGCTTCAGCGGCGTCCCAGGGGGGCCCCTCCCGTGGCGTGACTCTGGTTTTCTTCGGAGACCTCTTCTCCCTCTCACCATACTCGCGTCGGAGCGCTGCCAGCTGGGATATCCGTTCATCTCCCTCGGGATGTTCGGAGAGCTGAGGGCATTGCCGAACCTCCGCCTCTGCCAGCTTGACGTACCACATGACGTCCACAGGGGTGGAATAGCCGCTTGCCGAATAAATCAGGCCGTCAATGTCCATAAGAGCTCGACAGCGTTCCCAGCCGAGACTCATCGGGTAAAGCAGGCCCAAAGACATCACAAAACCAGGTTAGTCCCAACAAGTGATACACAAAAAGAAAAAAGGGGAAAGGGATGTTGTGGGTGAACCCGTTAAATCCGCTTGGCCAGCTGGACCATTCTGTCATAAACTCCCCATGAGCTTTTCCACAGCGCACGGAGGAGGAGAAGGATGGATGGATTTAAATGCAGGGTTTCACCAAACACACATTTATTGACAAAACACAGTTCAAAAATAAAGACTTACAGGTAGAAAAAGATGTACACAAAATGGCTGACGCAGGAGCGAACAGTGGGCAGACCACTGTGTACCGTGGCCACAGGAAAATAATACAGATAGCACACATGCGCTTGGGAGAGCGAGGAAGACACAAGGAGGCTCGACTGACTCGGGGGGAGCAAACTGGGCAACAGCCTAAGCGTAGCAGTAGAACTGCGGGGGGGGGGGGGGGCGCTACCAGATAAGCGTAGCAGTAAAACCGCACAAAGAAATGCAAGACAATTTACTCATGAGCAGGAGCGGTCCAAGAAGTCCAATTCTCCCATAGAGCACGAATAATAAATCCTTCGGGACGTGACGGTTACACGATGGGAAACGACTGTGTGACTCGTATAATGGTCCAGCGGTGTTTGACTAGCAAAGAGCTGCTTAAGTATAAACACCGCTGGCCTAACAAATAAGGAACACCTGGGCGAGGCGCGGGAAAGATAATTACCGGGGCACACAGCTGACTGTCAGAGCGAGAGGGGGGCATGGTCGGACCGGCGAATGTTAGACAGTGCCCACTAGAAAGTGAGTCAAACAGCTGCCTAACGATCGCCAGCCAGAGCAGCGGCCAAACATAGAAATAATGACACAGGACAGAAATCAAAACACAACATAAGACCAAGAACGATCAGAACCAAGCCCGCAGAAGAACACAGGCTCGGTTCATGACAATATTTGTACTGTGTTGTCGTTTTGAGTTGCAATTGTTGTTATTTTATCCTTGGTTGATTTGTCACATATTCTGTATTGTTTCTTAGTATGATTTATTTTCCTTTTTACGTTTATTATAGTTTGTTAATTACATTTTTGAAGTTATTTGTCTTTATTTTTGCCATCTCATTATATTTTTATTCTGTTGTGTTCTCCCTCTGGGTTGACAGCTGTCAGTGGCGTTTCCGGGTTTTACTCTGCGTGGGCGTTGCCCCTGTCAGCTGTCAGCTCCGGTCACTCCCCTCTTATTGCTTCCAGCTGGTCCAAATTATTAATCACTGTTACCTTCTGCCCGCTCATGTGACCCACACCTGTTTCATTTGTTTCTGGCCCTATTTAAGGGCTGTTATTTTCATTTCTGGTTACGGCAGTCTTGAGTTTCCCTTCCTTCGTCTCCACCAGAGCCCAGCCCTTGCTCTGGTGCGCTTTATCCATAAGTTTGCTCGTTTGTTTGGATTTTGTGTTAGAGCACTGTTTTGGACTTTGTGTTTGTTGTTTTCAATAAATCTCACAAACTGCATTTCAGCGCATGGGTCTCTCCTCTCTGCCCCAAGGGGCATTCATGACAAAAATCCACAAATATAAATTCTGCCATAGGCTTTAGTGCTCTGTAAGTGTTTAGTGGTGAGGTGAAGGATGCTAAGAATGGCGTCCTCAGTGCTTCAGTTCTGTTTGTAAGCAAATTGCCATTCGTCTAACTGTGGTTCAACTTCCTTTTCAAGCTGTGAGACAACAATTTTTGCAAAGCATTTCATTACATTTGATGTGAGAGCCACAGGACGAAAGTCATTGTTTTCTGTAGCCCTTGGCTTTTTGGGCACAGGTGTTATAATAGACTTCTTCCACAAGGTTGGTACAGTGGGGTAAAAAAGTATTTAGTCAGCCAACAATTGTGCAAGTTCTCCCACTTAAAAGATGAGAGAGGTCTCCACTTTTCATCATAGGTATACCTCAACTATGAGAGACAAAATGAGAAAAAAAAAATCCAGAAAATCACAATGAAGGATTTTTAATGAATTAATTGGTAAATTCCTCGGTAAAATAAGTATTTGGTCAATAACAAAAGTTCATCTCAATACTTTGTTATATACCCTTTGCTGGTAATGACAGAGGTCAAACGTTTTCTGTAAGTCTTCACAAGGTTTTCACACACTGTGGCTGGTATTTTGGCCCATTCCTCCATACAGATCTCCTCTAGAGCAGTGATGTTTTGGGGCTGTCGCTGGGCAACACAGACTTTCAACTCCCTCCAAAGATTTTCTGTGGGGTTGTGATCTGGAGACTGGCTAGGCCACTCCAGGACCTTGAAATGCTTCTTACGAAGCCACTCCTTCGTTGCCCGGGTGGTGTGTTTGGGATCATTGTCATGCTGAAAGACCCAGCCATGTTTCATCTTCAATGCCCTTGCTGATGGAAGGAGGTTTTCACTCAAAATCTCATGATACATGGCTCCATTCATTCTTTCCTTTACACGGATCAGTCGTCCTGGTCCCTTTGTAGAAAAACAGCCCCAAAGCATGATGTTTCCACCCCCATGCTTCACAGTAGGTATGGTGTTCTTTCTCCTCCAAACACGACAAGTTGAGTTTTTACCAAAAAGTTATTTTGGTTTCATCTGACCATATGACATTCTCCCAGCCCTCTTCTGGATCATCCAAATGCTCTCTAGCAAACTTCAGATGGGCCTGGACAGGTACTGCTTAAGCAGGGGGACATGTCAGGCACTGCAGGATTTGAGTCCCTGGCGGCGTAGTGTGTTACTGATGGTAGCCTTTGTTACTTTGGTCCCAGCTATCTGCAGGTCATTCACTAGGTCCCCCCGTGTGGTTCTGGGATTTTTGCTCACCGTTCTCGTGATCATTTTGTCCCCACGGGGTGAGATCTTGCGTGGAGCCCCAGATCGAGGGAGATTATCAGTGGTCTTGTATGTCTTCCATTTTCTAATAATTACGCCCACAGTTGATTTCTTCACACCAAGCTGCTTACCTATTGCAGATTCAGTCTTCCCAGCCTGGTGCAGGTCTACAATTTTGTTTCTGGTGTCCTTTGACAGCTCTTTGGTCTTGGCCATAGTGGAGTTTGGAGTCTGACTGTTTGAGGTTATGGACAGGTGTCTTTTATACTGATAACGAGTTCAAACAGGTGTCATTAATACAGGTAACAAGTGGAGGACAGAGGAGCCTCTTAAAGAAGAAGTTACAGGTCTGTGAGAGCCAGAAATCTTGTTTGTTTGTAGGTGACCAAATACTTATTTTACCGAGGAATTTACCAATTAATTCATTAAAAATCCTTCAATGTGATTTTCTGGATTTTTTTTCTCATTTTGTCTCTCATAGTTGAGGTATACCTATGATGAAAATTGGAGACCTCTCTCATCTTTTAAGTGGGAGAACTTGCACAACTGGTGGCTGACTAAATACTTTTTTGCCCCACTGTACATATTGAATGTCTAAGGACTGTTGAAATATAGGACACCATGCTGCTGTCAGTTCTTCAGCACAGCTCTTTAGTAAAGAAGCAGGCAGTCCATTGGGACCTGTAGCCTTATTTGTGCGCAACCGACTAAAAAGTCATTGCACCATACTTGGGTCCACTTCCAGCTGGGGAGCAACGTCAGTGTCAGGTAATGACAGTAACATGCCCACAACACATTTATTTGAGGGATTTTATTCCTCAAACCTCAAATAAAAGTTATTCAATTTGTTAGATTTTTGCAACTCATTCACAGTTGTCTCTCTTCCACTTAGAAAGTTCATATGAGTAACAGATTTCATTGTATCCCAGTTTCTTTGTATTTGCTCTTCAAAAGCTCTGTTCCATGCTTTGCTTGTGCTGTTCCTTTGCTTTCCTAAGTTGTTGTTTTAGTTCTTTCTGAACAGTTTGCAGTCCTACTTTATCTCTGCTTCTGAATGCTTGTTTTTCCCTATTTACGTATTCTTTCTTTTGTGATATAGGGTTTATTATTAGGGTAAACAACTGTAAACAACTACGTATATGCCTTTTCCTTTGCCTTTGCCACCTCTCTTTGCCATGCGCCTAGATTTCAAACACTCCTCTCTACTTTCTTCATCTCCCTGACTATCCTACTTTTTCTTTGCTAACCTCTTCTTTTGAATACTTTCCTGTACCTTCTCATTCCATCTTCTCATTTACTGAAAAATACATTTGCCAAAATATTTGAACTTTTTCCAACATTTTTTGGTGAAAAGAAAAGTTCTTTGGGACCTTAAAAACTGTTTGCAAACTGTTTAGCAACCTTTTACAAATCCTGACAAAACCTAAAAAGTGCAACATTGGCCAGCATTCACCATTCCATGAGATAGGATGGTCAAGTTCTTTTTGGTTTGCCAAGTAGTGAACAATAGAAACTGTTTAAAGGTGCTTTCACACCAAACATGAACGGGCGAATTTTTCGTGCAGCACAATTACATTACAACTCAATGTAAACACACGAATAGACATGAAATTTGAGTCTGAGTGAGATGCAGACAGGTGAAGTTGCCTTTATAACTTTTGCAGCTGTGTTCAACCTACTGTGGAAATCCCCAAAATAGCGTCATGCTTAGGTTTACATTATCCAACAGGGCGCTCACCTGAAAAAGTTGTCCCTGTCTCCAAAACTCTACAAGATGATGGGTGTTTCTGTTGCTAGCTTGCTAGCCTTGTTAGCACGTCCGTGGCAGAAATCTATGGGTAAATGTCATGAACCGAGCCTGTGCTCTCCTGCGGGCTCGGTTCTGATCGTTCTTGGTCTTGTGTGGTTTTTTGATTTCTCTCTTGTGTCTTATTTCTGTGCTTGGCCGCTGCTCTGGCTGGCGATCGTTAGGCAGCTGTTTGACCCACTTTCGGGTGGACGCTGTCTAACATTCACCGGTCTGACCATGCCCCCCTCTCTCTGACAGTCAGCTGTGCGCCCCGGTAATTATTTTTCCCGTGCCTCGCCCAGGTGTTCCCAATTCGTTAGGCCAGCGGTGTTTGTACTTAAGCAGCTCTTTGCTAGTCAAACACTGCTGGACCATTATACAAGTCACATGGTCGTTTCCCGTTGAGTGACCATCACGTCCCGAAGGATTTATTATTCATGGTCTATGGGAGAATTGGACTTCTCGGACTGCCCCTGCTCGTGAGTAAATTGTCTTGCATTTCTTTGTGCGGTTTTACTGCTACGCTTATCTGGTAGCATTTCCCCCCGCAGTTCTACTGCTACGCTTAGGCTGTTGCCCAGTTTGCTCCCCCGAGTCAGTCGAGCCTCCTTGTGTCTTCCTCGCTGTCCTGAGCGCATGTGTGCTATCTATATTATTTTCCTGTGGCCACGGTACACAGTGGTCTGCCCGCTGTTCGCTCCTGCGTCAGCCATTTGTGTACATCATTTCCTACCTGCAAGCCTTTATTTTTTGAACTGTGTGATATCAATAAATGTGTGTTTGGTGTAGCCCTGCATTTAAGTCCTCCTTCCTCTTTCTCTTCCTCCGTGCGCTGTGAGAAGCGCACAGGGAAGTTTATGACAGGTAAATAACTCCGACATCCCGATTCAGCTGAAGAGCCCCCGGTCCTTCTGTCTCCAGGTGAGTGTCAGTCTCATTCTCAAACCAGTTTACTCTCCAGTGTTGATACATTTACTCCGCTGACGGCAGAATCTCAAAGTTAGCGCTATCCCTCGGACGTGAACGCACAAATGTGCGATTATGCTTGTGCTCACCTCTTTCCATTGACTTTGTATGGATTTGCGCCACCCGTTTGCGTTTGGTGTGAAGGCACCTTAAGACCCTTTAGGACTAAACTGTTGAACACCTTAAAAACTGTGTGTGAACTGTTTTGCAACCTTTTACTAACCCTGACGAATCCAAAAACGTTCTCTAACGTTCCTCAGTATTCGCTGCTCTGTGAGATACTAGCTTGATTTTCACCAACATTCATCAGAAAAGTTGGCGAAACCAAAAATCTCCATGTTCATCAACATTCACCGCTCCATGAGATACTACCCTAAGGTATACAAAGAACCATCCACTAAATACAGAGGTTCTTCAATAAGTGATGGCTCTCTGAAGAATGTCAGAGCTCTGTGAAGAACCATTTAAGAACCATTATTTTTCTGTGTGCAGTTGTACTGAATAATTACACAGGGTTACAAAAATAATTTTTTTGTAAGTTGTCTGTGTTTTTTCAACTGATTTAAGACAATTTTGTACAGCTGAATCCGAAAATGACATCCGTTCCTCTCAATCAGGTGCTAAGTAAAAACCTGTACTTACTTAGTACTTACTTAGTACTGTGCATGTACTTACCTTTATATAAAGGTAAGTATATGTAAATTGAATGTTACGTCATCATTGTTCAAAATTCAGAGAATTTCAAAACATAAAAAAGAATTTTGCATCATATAAAGCGAAAATACCCATTCACATAAACAAAAAACATATAAAACAACATGTGGCCATAATTCAAAAAGTTGACCTGATTGAGCAAAACCAATGTGATTTTTGGGTTCAGCACATCAAAACTGTCCTAAATCAGCTAAAAAAAACTTAAGACAATAAATTTGGTGTTGACCAGTGTTATCAATGAAAAGGTTAACACTATGTAAGACTTTCACCTTCAAATAATGTTTCCAAAATTATTTTGATTGTACATTGACCTCTGAGTCGGTGATAGTCACTTCCCTCATAGGCTGATTGGGAGCACAGGGCTGCAACAGCTCTGTTCTTAGTAGAAACACTGAAAAGACTACAACTATGGCGACTATGACCCCAGTCCCACCAGCCAATCACAGGGCACAACTGTAGCCACCAATAACAAATACCCTGTGATCGGCTGCAGGGACTGAGGTAATAGTATTTTCAGTGTTCCTACCCAGAACAAAAAAGTTACATAGTGCTGCTTTAAGTAATTGAGGGAAATATAAAATTACGACTCCCAACTTCATCAACAAGTAGCAAAACTAAAATATTTCAGTTGTGATTGTTAATGGAGAGCATTTAAATACTTCAAACACAAATAGCTTATCTTGTAATCAAAGGGAAAAGTGCAAAAATAAGACTGTTCAGGTTTAGTTTTGATATTGAAAAACACATTCTACCCTCACAAAAGCCTCTGTTTTAAACTATAGTAGCTAGCAGACTTGGATAGTGCATTCTGGGAATTGTAGTATCTGTGGTGTGTGTGTGTGTGTGCTATATACTGCTAGAACAGTTATTACAGACGTTAGATATTATCTCATGGGTGAGATTTAAATGTGGCACTACCCGGATGTGGCACATCTTCTCCACCTTTGTTTTTTAACTCCGCTCATCCATGAATTGTGGTGTTTTTTTTTTTTTACTAAATAACATCTGATTTAACGTTGATCTCTTCTGTTTGTATTAATAAAAACTGAAAACTTGCTGCAAAGATTCTGACTCATTTATGACATAACTGTGTGTTGCACTTTGCCAGAATGAAAGGAAAGCTTAAAATACTCCATGAATAATGTTTTGTCAGCAGTCAGCATAGATAATTCTAAAAAACTATATGGTCTGATTATGATGACTCAATGGTAAATGATATAACAGATGAGCTATAGCTGCTGGTAGAGACATCAAACTCTGCAAAAACTTTTAAAGGCTACAGTTAAGGTCTGATTTATTTTTTTCATTTCTTACTTCCCCTCTTTAGGTTGGTAGGTCCCTGTATTTGCTTTGTGATGTTAGCTTAAGAGCAATCCCCTCTGCATATATTCTGTTTAACCTTGTCACATGACTGATGCTTAAGGTCTACCTTCTGTTTAACCAAGACGGTATGTGGAAAATGTGGGCCTTGGAGCCATGTTGACAAGCAAGGCCATGAAATTATCATGACATATGGATGAAGTTAGGACAAATCCCTGCTCAGTAGAAGCACTTCTGGTAGAAAAAAATCTCTTGCTGAAGCAACACATGTAAGCCACTGTATCAATAACACTCTAAATCCAGTCAGATTTTAATCATGCTTCTGTGACATGAGAAAAAAAATGCATGAGCTGATAACTCTGCAGCTCATAGGTGTGAAAGAACAACGAAACAAGGTGTTCCTGGAAGTGGTGCAAATATTTTTCAACATATCTCTGCAGTGTAGACAGAGGGGATTCTGAATGGGTGAATGGATAATAAGTCACTCTGCTGCAGTTTAAAGCACAACATGCAGATGGCAGGGTATGATTACAGTACTCACAGGAAGCAGCTGTTTGCGCTTCCTGCTGGGACGACCCACTCTGCGCTTGTTGCGGGGGCTTGCTGGTGTCCCCTCCTCTGGACTGTCCTGGTCTGGCCCGTTTTCCCTCTGGGCAATAAGAGAGACGCCACATCAAAGACTGAGCATTCACAGTATGGAGTTATAATTGATGTCAGCAGTGAAACCGCATTAAAGCAACTACTATTCAAGGTGCTGTGTTTGAGAATCTCTTCAGGGTAGTAGCTGAAAAAAAGATAAGATTAACACACAGTTGGCAGTTGCACGAATAAAGAAAGATATCACACTTTGTATATCCTTTACACTTGAAGAAAAAGGGAGAACTGAAAAAAGCTGCTCTCCAGTTACAAGTGGGCCAAATATGAAAGAGAAGCCCATTAAATGAGATGTTTGCAGACATGAACTCCAGCTGTGTTTAGTGAGGCAGACAGGATGCATATTGTACTACCAGACCTGCTTACAATGTGATCTAAGCACTTATCCAGCGGGAGAAAAAAAAATGTTCAAAGAAGGCTTGTATTGATGCCTTAAGTGAAGCTCTGAACCCAAATGAATCCATCTCAGTGGTTTTTGTAGATTTCTCTGCTCGGCTCTCAGTACAGAAAACTGCTGTGGTACAGCTGTGCACAGCCAAAGTGGTGTAATTTTACAAAGACATATGGAGTAAAAATAACTTCACACTCCTTGGCATCTACTACAGCACAAAGAGACTATATTGTCTGTTAAGCTACACCATGCTGCCTAGAGATGGGATGAGTTCCATATTTCCTAATTTCATGTCTGTTCACAACAAAATAGACAAAATGCAGTTGCAACACCTATATGATGATAGACTATTTCTTCTGAAAATGCCAAGAAGTGTGCAAAAACTAATGTGGAAATGGGCCAAAGCTAACCCCATTACCTCATCTGCAACCATCCCGATCAGAGACTTGTATTGCCTACGTGGTGTTAACATAATCGTGGTTTCATCCAGGATTCCTCCAACACAGCTATTGGCCTTTATTACTGCGTTCCAGCCCAGAACCAACTGTCTGAGGACTGGAGCAAATTTATGGGTGTGTCCAAGTCCATTCTGCTATTACAGCAGCGCAAAAACGAATTTTGCGCCAGAACCAAAGTGCAAAGAGGCTGTCTTAATGCTCTTAATTATTTATAAGTGTTTTGTTATCGTAACAAACTCTCTTTTCCTATAATAAAAAAGGGCGCAAGATCAAAGGCGTAATACTAATATGACGTTTAACTGGGAGGAAAAATCAATTTTGTGCTGAGGATAATGCTCACTCATTCACAAAGTGAAAATGCGTTTAAGGGCAAGGAGCTTTCACTGAGCTTTTTTAACTTTCTTCTCCACGCCCTGTTCAGACTGGAGACACCTGATCATAATTACACACAAACTTCATCTGAACCTCTCTTTTAAACCGAGAAAGGGCAGTTTTGGTGTTGGTTTTACGTGCACCTTCCAGTTCTTCTCCGGGGCTGTGGTGAAAGCTCTTTTCACAGGATAGGGTAGACTGGTCTTGCTGCGCGACAGCACAGGAGTCCGGTAGTTAAATTAAAAACAAAACAAAACAAAAGAGAAACCTACATTTTATTCATTTAAGAAAATTATATACAGTATAACTTGCCTCCATTAGAAACGCACCCCCCATACACATATGGTACAATGTGCATTAATGGTATTCCCAATTTTTATTTTGTATATTTTGATTTAGAAATGGGAGGTCTGATTGCTAGGGTGTTTTGTTTTTCTTTCTAAGTACAGAATTCTGTGTACAGGCCACACCTTAAAATTTGAGTGTTGAGCAGAATCCCATACTCCAGGGGTGTCCAACCATGTGCCATGGAGAGCCAAGACCCTGCAGGTTTTACCTCCAACCAGTGTCTTCAACAGCAGATTTCAGTGAACTTCTTCCCACTGATTGCTGATAAGTGAAAACACCTGCTGAAGAGACTGGGTAGAAGAGAAAACCTGCAGGGTCTTGGCTCTCCATGGCACATGGTTGGACACCCCTGCCATACTCAGAGTCATGCTTGACTGAAATTTTGAGTTGTGGTGAATAGCCTATATAAGGCCAGTATAAAAAACGCCAGAAGGTTTCATCCAGCTCGAAATGCCGAGACTCACGACGCAGCAGAGAGAACGTGCCATTGGCATGTTAAGGGCGGGTCTCAGTCATAGTGCAGTTGCTCGGCAAATGCGCTGTCATCGCACAACAATCAGTCGTCTGGGTGTCAGAGAGAACGAGACAGGCAGTGTTGCCGACCGACTACGCCCAGGACAGCCCAGAGTTACGACGGAAGCACAAGATCGCTACATCTGGTTACAGCACACAAGGGACAGATTTCGTACAGCTTCACAGACAGCACGTGAGACAAGGGGTAGGAGAAGGGTTTGAGTGAGTGCCAATACCATCCGGCGCCGTCTGCATGCGAGAGAGATGCATGCACACATCCCTTATCGAGGGCCTATTTTGACACGTGCTGCCCGTCAAAACCGCCTACGTTGGGCTACACAACACAGGAGATGGCGCCAAAATGACTGGAATACTGTTCTTTTCTCTGACGAATCACGCATATGTGTAGATCGGCCTGACAGATGTCAACATGTGTGGCGCCGACGCGGTGAACGGTTCGCCGATGCATGTGTTCGTAAGGGCAACCGCTGGGGTGGCGCCAGTGTCATGATTTGGGGAGGCATCACCACACGTCGTCGAACACGTCTTGTCATTGTTGACAGGACCCTTACAGCACAGCACTACGTCGACAACATCCTACGTCCTGTGGTGCTTCCCTTTCTCCAAACCAACCGTGACGTCACAACGTTTCAGCAAGATAATGCCCGTCCGCATTCAGCTCGGCTTACTTTGGATTTCCTGCGCCAAAATGACATCACTGTTATGAATTGGCCTGCTTACTCCCCTGATTTGTCGCCCATTGAGCATTTTTGGGACCAGCTTAAGACAGCTATTGCCCAACGTCAACCAGCTCCACGTACGCAGCGTGAACTCGTCCAGGCCGTACAGGAGGAGTGGGAGAGGATCCCTCAGGACAGGATCATGAGGCTCGTCAGCTCCATGCGTCGTCGATGTACTGCTTGTGTGAATTCCAGAGGTGGACACACCCAGTATTGACTCATGACACTTCTGAATTTCGAGTGGTTTTATGCAATGCACTAAATAAATGTCTTAAATTGATCCAAATTTGTTCAAAATTAATTCACGTGGGGTTAATAAGTCCTTCTTCGATAATGTATTTCCTGGAATAAAACAAATAAATGTATCCCTGGTTATACCCAGAAATCTGACCCGTGGGTTTTTAATGGAGGCAAGTCATAGCAGTCTGTCGGAGGCGACAATGACTGTTTCATTTAGGTCTGATCAGATTCCTCCACACAGCTCTGTCCTTTGCCTTCCGCTACACACACACACACACACACACACACACACACACACACACACACACACACACACACACACACTCACAAAGTATCTCACAAAAATGAGTACACCCCTCACATTTTTGTAAATATTTTATTATATCTTTTCATGGGACAACACTGAAGATATGACACTTTGATACAATGTAAAGTAGTCAGTGTACAGCTTGTATAACAGTGTAAATTTGCTGTCCCCTCGGAATAACTCAAAACACAGCCATTAATGTCTAAACCGCTGGCAACAAAAGTGAGTACACCCCTAAGTAAAAATGTACAAATTGTGCCCAATTAGCCATTTTCCCTCCCTGGTGTCATGTGACTTGTTAGTGTTACAAGGTCTCAGGTGTGAATGGGGAGCAGGTGTGTTAAATTTGGTGTTATCACTCTCACACTCTCTCATACTGGTCACTGGAAGTTCAACATGGCACCTCATGGCAAAGAACTCTCTGAGGAGCTGAAAAAAGAATTGTTACTCTACATAAAGATGGCCTAGGCTATAAAAAGATTGCCAACACCCTGAAACTGAGCTGCAGCACTGTGGTCAAGGCCATACAGTGGTTTAACAGGACAGGTTCCACTCAGAACAGGCCGCGCCATGGTCGACCAAAGAAGTTGAGTGCACGTGCTAAGGATGATATCCAAAAGTTGTCTTTTGAAAATAGACGTATGAGTGCTGCCAGCATTGCTGCGGAGGTTGAAGGGGTGAGGGTGGGGGGGTCAGTTTGTCAGTTCTCAGACCATACGCCGCACACTGCATCAAATTGGTCTGCATGGCTGTAGTCCCAGAAGGAAGCCCCTTTTAAAGATGATGCACAAGAAAGCCCACAAACAGTTTGCTGAAGACGAGCAGACTAAGGACATGGATTACTGGAACCACGTCCTGTGGTCTGATGAGACCAAGATAAACTTAGTTGGTTCAGATGATGTCAAGCGTGTGTGGTGGCAACCAGGTGAGGAGTACAAAGACAAGTGTGTCTTACCTACAGTCAAGCACGGTCGTGGGAGTGTCATGGTTTGAGGCTCCATGAGTGCTGCCGGCACCGGGGAGCTACATTTCATTGAAGGAACCATGAATGTCAATATGTACTGTGACAACTGAAGCAGAGCATGATCCCCTCCCTTTGAAAACTGGGCCGCAGAGCAGTATTCCAACATGATAACAACCCCAAACACACCTTCAAGACGATCACTGCCTTGCTAATGAAACTGAGGGTAAAGGTGATGGACTGGTCAAGCATGTCTTCAGACCTAAACCCTATTGAGCATCTGTGGGGCATCCTCGAATGGAAGGTGGAGGAGCGCAAGGTCTCTAACATCCACCAGCTCCATGATGTCGTCATGAAGGAGTGGAAGAGGATCCCAGTGGCAACCTGTGAAGCTCTACTGAACTCCATGCCCAAGAGAGTTAAGGCAGTGCTGGAAAATAATGGTGGCCACACAAAACATTGACACTTTGGGCACAATTTGGACATTTTCACTTAGGGGTGTACTCACTTTTGTTGTCAGCAGTTTAGACATTAATGGCTGAGTGTTGAGTTATTTTGAGGGGACAGCAAATTTACACTGTTATACAAGCTGTACACTGATTACTTTATGAAAGTGTCATATCTTCAGTGTTGCCCTATGAAAATATATAAAATATTTACAGAAATGTGAGGGGTGTACTCACTTTTGTGAGATACTGTATATATATATATATATATATATATATATATATATATATAAGAACCTCTCTATAATCAGAACCACCTGGTAACGACAGACGTCTGCTCTCCAGCTTTTATTTCTTTTCCACTCTCCTCTGCCGTACCCTACTCTATGGTGACACTGGAGTGGTTGCTAAGGTGCAGAAACTGCTTAGCAACTGTCTCCGATGGGGCAGGCGTGCTGACTAAACAGTCTGATGTCACTTCCCTGACGATCAGCTTAGCAACCAGCTAGAACGGTAGATAATTTATTTGCGCCTCCCTGCCTTGAGTGTTTATCCAGCTTCCTGTGTAGTGACGGACACTCACACATAAAATTAAAGTTAAAAAATGCTGAAAGTGAAACAGAACTGAGTCAAAAATAAACCATCAGATTACATCAGAGCACCCAGATAAAAAAAAATGTGTCGGAAAATGTGTCAACACACAGAAATTCATGCTAGCCAATCTGACCATACATCTTTGCTCTATTTCTGTCTGCTGGCAGGTTATTTTAGGACACCGCAGTTGCTAAGCAACCAGACTGCAAACCAGGCGGCAGAGGAGGATCCCATCAGCAGCAGACGGCTTGTCCTCTTTCTTTCTTCCCCATCTAACCGACCTCTCTGTCTCTCTACCCTTTTCTTTAACAAGCTTGCTTCCTGTTCCACTTCAGGTTTCTATATTTAAATTTCAATTGACTCCTCTCCTAATTATTAATAGTAATTCCATTAATAGCACAAGACTGCATTTTGTGTATAACTTAGTCAATATACCATATTAACACTAGCACATTGATGTTTACAAATTCAAATTGCAAATAAACCAAAAATTACACCAGCTGACTGACCTTAAGCAATTAAGGAAACAGATCAACACAGTTTACAGCATAAACAATCTGCAGTACAAAACACTAGTGTCATGTCTCAGGTAAAATTTATTCTACAATCAAGACAAGAGGTCAGTAACCTCTCATTTGGAATGGGCCATTATGTCCATTAAGTCCATTTTTTTTTTTTTTACATGGAACCACAAAACCTATTTGAACCTATCCATTTTATTCCTAGCCCCCGTGATGCCTTGCGTGAATTATGTGCGCAACTTCCGGTACTAGTTTAGAACATGGAGTTGTCAATGAAACAGGACACTTTTCCTTGTTAAAAAACAATGACTTCGGCATCAAAAATGTGGGAACACGGCCTTTTGCACCTCAAAAAGAGAAATATAATCATACCACTTCCCACGACTATCGAGGAATTGGAAGATGACCTTAAAAAGTGACCTCACAGACAGTAACTCCATTAGTTAGCGCCGCTGCTAAGATGCTAATGCTGTAAACAAATAAAAGTGCTGAGATATATCAATGTCTCCACCACAATAAAGTCGGTTGCATTTTATTAAAAGATGCTGGATATAATCAAATTTACCTTAGAGCAGATGTAGAATCTAGTCAGAGAAACAAAGAACCACAACACCGAGCTTGGGTGTTTTAATTTCTGGGTAAAACAGACAGCTGCAGCTGGTGTTTTACCCCGAAATTAAAATGCTCATGCTGCTGTCATGCCATGAATGCTTGTTTTTTTTTTTTTCCACAATATTTTTTATTGAACTTTTTTTTTTTTTTACAAACATAACACAAACAGTCAAACACTAACACTAAAGTAATTAAAAAAAAATTGTACTAAAAACACCAACAACCACTAACAAAGGCAGGTCTTCAACAATACTCCTCTGTTTAGTCTAGGCAATCCATTACATAAGTATACATATTATACATTCACCAGTTTGGAATTTACAAGGTCCACACACATCATTCACCTTCTTCTTCAAAAGTTATGTTTAAATTCTTTACATAATCAATGAAAGGTCTCCATATATTCTCAAACACAATTTCCTTTGATTTCAGTATGTATGTTATTCTTTCTAGTGGAAGGTTTGTTAACATCTGTCTTAACCACTGAGTCACATCTGGTCTATGAGTCTTTTTCCACAATAGTGCAATACATTTTTTGGCATTGAGCAAACTGAGGTCTATGAATGCTCTTTCACTCTTATTAAAGTTATGTTTTTCTGGATACAGACCCAACAAAAACAATTTAGGATTCAATATGATTTGTTTTGAAATTAGTTTTTCAATTGTTACCCTCACCTCTTCCCAAAACATTCTAATTTTTCTACATTCCCATAAACAATGAAATAGGGTTCCTTTACTTTCCATACATTTTGTGCACGTATCTGGTATGTTTTTGTTATATCTATTTAACTCCACCGGTGTAACATACATCCGCATTAACCATTTAAAATGTATCAATTTAAGACATACATTTATTGATTTGGTCTGAGCTTCTGTACAAGCCAATTCCCATTGTTCCTCTGAAATTTCAGTTTGCAAGTCTTCTTTCCAATAATTCAGTCTTTTCTGTGAGTTTTCACTTGAGGATAATGTCAGTGAGTTATAAAACTCTGAAATAATACCCTTTCTCTTACTATCTTTCGTCAAAATTTTTTCCAAGGATGAATAAGTAGGTCGGATGAGAGCATTATTTTGATTTGATCGAATAAAGTTCCTAAGCTGAAGATATTTAAAAAAAAATGTGTTCTATTAAGATTAAATTTGATCCTCAGTTCTTCAAAAGACATTGTTATCTGAACATGACAAATATAAGTCTTGAATCTTTTGAATCCCTTTTAAATTCCATACTTTAAATACAGCATCCGCTCTCCCTGGTTTAAAATATTGATTACCCCATATTGGGCTAAATTGTGACAATAAGTGTGGTTCTTTTAAATATTTTTTGGTTTCACACCATATTTTGATCATATGCTTTACAAATGGATTTTTAACTTGTTTCTGTAATTTTTTTGCAGAGTCTGAGTATATGAATATGGGAAGAGGTAAAGGTAAATTATATGATTCCATTTCAGTCCAGTGAGGGAGATCATTTGATGAAAAATAATATGTCATAGACCTCAGTTGTGCTGACCAGTAATACAACATAAAGTTTGGACATTTCAGACCTCCACGATCAAATGGTAAATATAGTAAGGACAGACGTAATCTAGCCTTCCTATTGTTCCATATAAATTCCACTGACTTTTTTTTAATTCTTGAGAATAGATCTGAAGGTGGTGGTAAAGGAATGTATTGAAATAAATAAAGCATTTTGGGTAAGATATTACTTTTAAGTATATTAATTCTCCCGATCATCGACATTGGTAGTGACATCCATCTCTGAAGTAACTCATCAATGTCTGTTATTAAGGCTTCATAGTTGGCACTGGCGACTGATTCTAGCTTAGGCACAATTTGAATTCCTAAATATTTAAACTGATTTACAACATTGAATTGATTTACCTCAGGAGCTGGGTGATTTCTCTGGGTCTCATCTAGCATTAATATTGAAGATTTAGTTTTATTTATTTTATATCCTGATATTTCCCCAAAATTCTTTATTAAATTCATCAAGGTCGGAATTGATTTTTTAAGATTCGACATAAACAAAATTATGTCGTCGGCATACAGGGAGATTTTATGTTCTGTTGGTCCTACTTTAATTCCATATATTTGTGGATGTAAACGTACTGCCATCGCTAAAGGTTCAATTGCCATAGTAAACAGTAAAGGTGAAAGTGGACAACCTTGTCGACATCCTCTATTGATATTTATTGATTTTGAGATATTGCTGTTTGTTAGGATTTCTGCTGTAGCATTATTGTATATTATCTGAACCCATCTTATGAAATTATTTCCAAGTCCAAACCTTTGTAGGATTTCAAAAAGAAAGGGCCATTCAACCCTATCAAAGGCCTTTTCGGCGTCCAATGATAGGAGAGCTGTATCCGGTGCTTCTTTATTAGAATAGATAATATTAAATAGTCTTCTTACATTATGGAAGACTTGTCTTCCCATTATAAAGCCATTCTGATCTCGGTTAATAATATTTGGTAATATTTCTTGTAGTCGTCTTGCTAAAATTTTACAGATTATCTTAAGGTCAGCATTTAATAGGCTTATTGGTCTCATATTTTCACATTTATTAGAGGGTTTACCTGGTTTTGGCAACAGTATAATTAAGGCATTATTCATGTATAGTGGTAAATTACTATTTTGAAATGCTTCTAAAACCATTTCCAAAAATGGTTTTATTAATTTATTCTTAAATTTTTTTATAGAGGTCAACTGGAAGACCATCTGGTCCTGCACTTTTTCCTGATTTCATATTATCAATGGCTAGCCCAACTTCTTCTTGACTAATTTTAGACTCCAGTATCTCCCTGTTTTCATATGGAATACACGGTATAGATAATCCGTCCAAAAACCCATTTAGTTTTGTTAAGTCAGTTTCATTTTTTGTATCATATAATTTTTCATAATAATCTCTAAAGGCACTGTTAATTTCTAAAGGATCTACAACTGCCTGTCTGTTACTTATAATACTGGTAATTGGTGTTTTAAATTCTAATTGTTTAATCTGCCATGCCAATAATTTCCCTGATTTTTCACCTTGTTCATAAAAAGATTGCTTCAATCTTAGAAGACTCGAGGCAGCTCTATTCGCTGATTTTTTGTCATATTCAGCTCTCAGAATCAGTAATTCGTTCTCTAACTTTGGATCACTTCCTGCATACACTTTTTCTTGAAGAATTTTTATTTTATGTTCCAATTGGACTCTCTCCTCTCGAGTCTTCTTAGATTTTGAACCTGTATAACTAATAATATGCCCCCTAATAAAAGCTTTGAAAGCCCCCCACTTTATACATGCTGATGTTTGTGTAGTACTGATATCAAAGAACTCATCTATCTGTTTTTCTATGTAATTAACAAATTCCTCATCCTGAAGCCATTTATGCTGAAATTGCCACCTACCTGGTTCCTTTGTCAATTTCTTATCTACATATATTAGACAGCAGGGTGCATGATCAGAGATCACAATGTTATCATAGAAACAGTTTTGAATCTTGGACCTTAATTCTGTGGAGATCAAAAAATAGTCAATACGTGAGAATGTCTTGTAGGTATTAGAATAACAAGAGTAGGCTTTAACTTGTGGTTTCATTTCTCTCCATATATCTAGCAATCTCAATTCTTTCATAAAATGATTAATGGTCATCCTGCATCCATTGTGCGTACAGTCCAGTCCTGTTGATCTATCTATACCGGGATTCAATGTACAATTAAAATCCCCTGCTATTATATGTTGCCCTGTAAGTGATGATAAAATAAGAAATAAATTAGCAAAGAAGTTTTGATCATCTATATTGGGACCGCATAAGTTCACCAGATTTATATTTTCTAATAACAAAGATCCTTAGATGATTAGATATCTTCCTAATTTGTCTCCAATTACATTTTTCACTTGAAATGGGACTGATTTATGTATGAGAGTCATAACTCCCCTGGCTCGGGATGAAAATGATGAGGTGAACACACTTCCCTGCCATCTTCTCCTAATTCTTTTTACATCCTCCTCTATTAGATGAGTTTCTTGTAAAAACACAATTTTTGAACCTATGTCTTTTATTTTATTCATAACTTGTTTAAGTTTTTTTAAATTTTGTAGACCTCTGCAATTCCATGAAGTTAATCCCTTGCACTCCGGTCAATTTTCCTAAAAACGACAAAAAAAAGTGCCCAAAGTAAATCAAAAACTGTTCTTCAACCCTTTGCAGCATCTTCATGGGGTTGGTCTCATTTAAAAGAAAACACTTTGAATTTTTTGGCAAAAAAAAACATGATCTCTCTAAGTGCTCCGGCCACTGAGTTACAGTCATCTAAACATAGTGAACTTGAAGGAAATAAATTTGGCCTGGGTGTTTTTTTGGATACAAATGCTTGCAAATAACACACAGCTTCAGATCCGGGCTGGAAAATGCAACAGAAATATAGAACCAAGTGTTATCCAGCTGAGGTCCAAATTTTGTAACAATACCACAAAAAATGAATATTGTACACAGCTTTGTTCTCAGGCTGTTCCCAGGCATTTTGGAACTGTGCCAAATTGTGCCAAATGGCACAGTTTGGAAAAACATCTGTAACTTTTGAATAATTCAATGTAGAATCTTCATTTTGGGCTCTAATGAAAGGTCACACTCAGGGCTGTGTGTGTGTGTGTGTGTGGGGGGGGGACAACCCCCCCCCGCTCGCTACAGAGGATGGACTTCGGCCATCGCTACACAACGGATTAGCCTCATGTGGTGATGTGGGACAGCAGCGCAATCACCGCGGCTCCCCCCCCTCGCTGCAGAAGAATAGCGGGGGGCGGGGGCGTTCACAGTCTGAACGTGGCGAACAACCCCTTGTACAGCGGCGCACGAACTGCGCTGCGAAGCACAGTTGTAATTTACCGATCGGTCAAAAGTCATTTTGGATTACAATTTTCAGGGATAAAAAATAATTTGGCTTATAACACCTTACCTCTTCACAGCCACATTGTCCTGGCCAACTTCTCTTCCTCATTGTCAGACGAACCGACGCTGGTCTGCTCTGGTTCTGGTCTCGCGACCCGGTCAAAACATAATTCCATGATTGCGGTTTTGGCGAATGATTTACGACCTTCGTCGTTGGCCTCCGTCGGTCTATGATGACCATATAAGAGAATCCTAAACACTCTGCTGGAATTAAAAAAATAAATAAATAAACCACTGCCTGTGGCTGCTGAAGCAGTCTCTCTTCACCCAGCTTTAGACAAAACAGCTCAGCGAACTTCTGTGCTTCAATTGGCTCGCAGCCGTTGGGAGGCGGGTCCTTCTGGCTAGATTTTCATTCATTGGTTCTTCAAGGTTTCAGAAACCCAATTCAAAGCTCTTATTAGTCGAATGAGAGGTCAATCAGATGAACTAATCTGTTCGCAGCTGTGTCTGCAGCTTTTATTTTCAGTGCGCGCTTGGACGCCATACACCACCTATATCACAATCTCCATGATGCGTCCTAGAGCGCACCCGCGGTACAACGGAGCGCAAGAGGTTAAATTAAGATTAACGCTTTGGTCTATGATCAATAAGGAGTTTGAGATTACCTCACAATATAAACATGCTCATACAGAGAAGCAAAAACATGAGTGGTTGAACATTCATCCCACAAACTACACACAAACAAATTCCCCCTCCCCACATTCATGGTAATCCCCCCAAAATCAAAAAAAAAATTCTGTCTCCCGCTATAGCCATTGACTGCTCCACACCCGCGAGGATCAGCCAAAACCACTCTTTCTTTCTGCTCTCAATCACCCTGACTCTACTGCTTTTAATGACATAACATTAACTCTCTTCTGTAGTTTTTCAACTTAACTCCAAAATTTTATAGCAACTTTGTACATCATAGGTTTTTATATATATATATACAGTATATATACGTATATATATATATATAATACAATCTATATTTTGTAAACTTGCTATATGCTTCAGATCAGTCAGATGCCTGTGCAAATGCTTAAATACAGTGATCCCTCACTTATCGCGGTTAATGGGTTCCAGAACCGACCGCGAAAAGTGAAAAACCGCGAAGTAGCGTCACCCCTAATGACGTCACCCATAAATAATACGTACGTTCATTCTCTCACTCTCTCTCTCATATGATACGTGTGTGTGTAAGTGTACATACATACGTAGATGTAAATAAAGTGTACATAAATATGTTTTTAGAACTCTTTTATTCTTATAACAAGATACGTAACTCAAGATGAAGATGATTTACTGCACAGGTTAATGAGAGCTTTACTGCTCCTCAGGTGACGCCTCATCGTGAGGTGCTAGAGGCGCAGCATCGTCGAGGGCAGCTTCCGATAGAGCTGGAGAAGCTGCAGGAGGCGGCGTAGTGGCTCGACGGGAAGACTATTTCGCACAAAATGGCACAAGAGAACAGCAAAAAGTTCCACGCGGCGAGACTAAGCAACACGAGCGATAAAGAGCAATGAATGCGGTCTTCCTTCATTGTATGGGCGTTCGGCAGGGAGAGAAGGTGGGTGAAACGTCTCGGCCAATCAGCTTGCGGGGTGAAACGTCTCGGCCAATCAGCTTGCAAGATTTCCGAGCCGAGCCAACACGAGAACAGCAAACAGAGAGGTGGATTTTTGAGTTGTGCGGCTCTCCGTGTTGATACCTCATGTTGTAATGTAGTCTCCCTGCCTTCAGCTAGCGCCCGCCCATTATTTCTCAATTTTGAATTTTTGATGAATATTTTTGAAAAATCCGCGATGCACTGAGGGCGCGAAAGGTGAAGCGCGAAGTAGCGAGGGATCACTGTATTCTACCTTATATTTTGTTCATGCTTCATGCTTAGCTCCCACCAGTCTCTGCTTGGATCTGCTTGATAAGCACCTGCGCCTCCTGAGGGGTCTTGAAGGTGTGGGTTCTCCCTTTATATGTGACCAGCAGTCTTGCCGGATGAATCACTCCATGACGAATCCCAAGGTTGCGCAGCTCTTTACGGGCGGGGTCAAACTGTTTCCTTAATTGTTGGATTCCTGTGGCCAAATCTGAGTAGAACCGCACCTGTTGATCCTGGTATTTAATTTCTCCTTTAGTTCGCGCCGCGTTGGAGATCGTCATCTTGTCTCTGTAGCTGAGGAACTTCATAATCAGCGTCCTCGGTGGTGTCTTATTATCTCTCGGTGGGCCGACTCGGTGGGCGCTCTCTAAAACGACCGATGACTGCAGCTCCGCGTTGTTCAGCGCTTCTGGAATCCACTTTTCCAAAAAGGAACATGTGTCCCGCCCCTCCGTTCCCTCCGGGAGGCCCACCAGCCTCAGATTGTTCCGTCTCGACCGGGATTCTAAGTCCAGGGCCCTATCTTCCAGACGTTTATTTTTTAATTCCAATGTGCGCACCTTTAATTGTAGGCTGGTGACGTCATCCTCAGCGCTGGAAATTCGGAGCTCCACCTGCAATACTCGTTCCATACAGTCGCTTATTTCCTTTCTCATTCCTTCTATCGCTGCTATAATCCCATCAAATTTAGTGGAAAAGTCTGCTCTCATTGAGCTAATGGCAGCGAGCACCGCACCCGTGCCGTCGCTAGCAGTCACCGTTCCACTGCTAGCTTGCTCCGCCATAGTCTCTGGCGATTTTCCTGCTTCGTCACGAGCGTGGAAGTCTGTTAACTTAGACTGTTTCAACGATTCAGTTTTTCCTCCACCTAATTTTCCACCCTTAGGCTTTACCGGCATATCCGCGCCCAAACGCTGGGATAGGTTTTGTTCCAACTGAGAGAGTTATTTGCCAACTTTTTATTTTTAGGAGCAGAGCAGAGTGAAGCACGTCTTCCTACATGGCCGCCATAACCGGAAGTCCCCCCCATGAATGCTTGTTATTTAACTTAACACATACAGATATTTTCTGACAATTGTTCAAAATTTTATTGATCTATATTTTGTGATAATTTAAGAATTAATGCATGCTGAAGCTGCTAATATCAAGTCCATATCGTTCCAAGGTAGTGCAACAAATGCAACCCCTCCCCCCCAAAAAAACTATTTGATATCTTTCTTAAATCATTAAGCCTTAAGAAGCAAACTGTTACTATTTTTTATTGATTATTTTACTTCATGCAGCCTTGCATCTGGTGACATACAGACGTGGACAAAATTGTTGGTACCCCTCTGTTAATGAAAGAAAAACCCACAATGGTCACAGAAATAACTTGAATCTGACAAAAGTGGTAACAAATAAAAATTCTATGAAAATTAATCAATGAAAATCAGACAATGCTTTTGAATTGTGGTTCAACAGAATTATTTTAAAAAACAAACTCGTGAAACAGGCCTGGACAAAAATTATGGTACCCCTAGAAAAGATTGAAAATAATGTGACCATAGGGACATGTTAAACCAAGATGTGTCATCTAATTAACATCACAGGTGTCTA
Source organism: Pholidichthys leucotaenia (assembly GCA_020510985.1). Lineage (NCBI taxonomy): Eukaryota > Metazoa > Chordata > Actinopteri > Cichliformes > Pholidichthyidae > Pholidichthys > Pholidichthys leucotaenia. Next base: position 286,707,197 of record CM035842.1, read on the forward strand.
CAAACTTGTAATCAGTCAGTCGACCTATTTAAAGGGTGACAAGTAGTCACTGTGCTGTTTGGTGACCACACTAAACATGGACCAGAGGAAGCAAAGGAGAGAGTTGTCTCAGGAAATTAGAAAGAAAATTATAGACAAGCATGTTAAAGGTAAAGGCTATAAGACCATCTCCAAGCAGCTTGATGTTCCTGTGACTACAGTTGCACATATTATTCAGAAATTTAAGATCCATGGGACTGTAGCCAACCTCCCTGGACGTGGCTGCAGGAGGAGACGAATAATACGAATGGTAACAAAAGAGCCCAGAACAACCTCTAAACACATTCATGGTGAACTCCAAGATCAAGGTACATCAATGTCAGATTGCACCATCCATCGTTGTTTGAGCCAAAGTGGACTTCATGGGAGACGACCAAGGAGGACACCACTGTTGAAAACAAATCATAAAAAAGCCAGACTGGAATTTGCCAAACTGTACGTTGACAAGCCACAAAGCTTCTGGGAGAATGTCCTATGGACAGACGAGACAAAACTGGAACTTTTTGGCAAGGCACATCAGCTCTAAGTTCACAGACGCAAAAATGAAGCATACCAAGAAAAGAACACTGTCCCTACTGTGAAACATGGAGGAGGTTCTGTTATGTTCTGGGGCTGCTTTGCTGCATCCGGCACAGGGTGTCTTGAATCTGTGCAGGGTACAATAAAATCTCACGACTATCAAGGTATTCTAGAGAGAAATGTGCTGCCCAGTGTCAGACAGCTTGATCTCAGTCGCAGGTCATGGGTCTTGCAACAGGATAATGACCCCAAACACACAGCTAAAAACACCCAAGAATGGCTAAGAGCCAAACATTGGACTATTCTAAAGTGGCCTTCTATGAGCCCTGACCTAAATCCTACTGAACATCTGTGGAAGGAGCTGAAACATGCCGTCTGGAGAAGGCACCCTTCAAACCTGAGACAACTGGAGCAGTTTGCTCATGAGGAGTGGGCCAAAATACCTGCTGAGAGGTGCAGAAGTCTCATTGACAGTTACAGAAATCGTTTGATTGCAGTGATTGCCTCAAAAGGTTGTGCAACAAAATATTAAGTTAAGGGTACCATCATTTTTGTCCAGGCCTGTTTCATGAGTTTGTTTTTTAAAATAATTCTGTTGAACCACAATTCAAAAGCATTGTCTGATTTTCATTGGTTAATTTTCATAAAATTTTTATTTATTACCACTTTTGTCAGATTCAAGTTATTTCTGTGACCATTGTGGGTTTTTCTTTCATTAACAGAGGGGTACCAACAATTTTGTCCACGGCTGTATATGATGCATAACCGTCAGATCTGTGACATTCATACAAGTGGAAACATGCCTGGTGTTCTTGAGCCTGTCCTGTGTCTGTACCACCAATCACACCAAAAGTCCTTTTTAGTTTTCAGTGCATGAAGCCACAGATTTAACTGTGCTTGTTTGTGAGAAGTCTCCATTTATACAGTCTATGGCACAACCACAGACACCAGCAACAAGTACCAGAACTATGCCAAAACATTAAAAAAATACAAAAATTGCAAGTGCTGAAATTAGCTGCCACCTGACTGCAAAATACGTATGTGAACTATACATTAAAACGAATTTGAAAAACTTTTAAAAACGCTATTTTAAATGCCCCACTACTCTACTCTTGCTGACTGATTTAACACTACTTCAGCCCAAAACCGGAAGTTGCCTCATAATCGTTTTTACAGCAGCGCCCTCAGGAATAAGGTGGATATATTTTTAAAAAGTGCTGACTCATAAGTATAAAGTGGCCTATGAACAAGTCACAAGGGAGCCACAGGTTGCAAACACCTCATCTTTATAACTGTGGTATTCCAGGTTTAAGCACACTCACACACTCACTCTCAAGAATTGATTACCTAATCCTGCTCAGCTGCACTTAATTGTCTGACCTGTCCCTCACTGGCCCTGCCTATAAACAGGATCTTATTTCCCACTCCCATTGTGGGACTGTTGGACTTCACTCCATGCTCTCAGCAGAGGCTCTTTCCCAAGTGTACTCACCTGCTATATTGTGCCTTCTCTCACCTTCTCCCTCTTGTTTTCCTCCCAAGACTTTACCCCCTGGACTCTCTCTGAGGCAGACTCAGGACCCCTGCAGGCAGACATCAACTTACACTGGTGGGTTACCATTCCTACCTGGATCCTCTTCACCCCCTCTGTAAGTTTCGAGCAAAATCATTCAATAGAGGGTATGCACATGATGTCACTGAGCAGAACTCATGGCAGTTACAAAACACTGAATGGCAAAAATGAGTGGCAGCAATAGGGTTTATGCAGTAAAACACAAAAAATACACATGGTATTCAGATGCAGGTACCTGCTTACAGAGATAAAGAGTACCTGCGAGATAAAGAGGTACTCTTTATCTCGCAGAATGATGAGATTAACTCATCTCATCTCACTCGAATGATGATATTAGCTCTCCACATTGCAAGCAGGTACTCTTTATCTCGCAGGTACCTAGGAGATAAAGGGTACCTGCTTGCAATGTGGAGAGCTAATCTCATCATTCCACCTTCTATTAATTGACAAAAAATAGATAAATAAATAATTACAGGCCCAGAAACAGTTCTTCACTAATGTGTGCTCTTACCCACACATCATTACAGTCAAGTAAACAGTGTGGTACTGACATCTAAAGTAAAAAAGGCACTTCGTGTACTGCTGTGACTAAATATTTTTGTTTAATTTTTATGTTTTGCTGCATATAAACTAAAGCTCCATGTGTTTGCCACTCAAAACACATATGGCGGCTTGTGTAACTATGGTAACTGTCCTGTAACAGCTAAGAGTTCTGTTCCAATGTATTCCCTCTATATCCTCACATTAAGTCCCAGGGCCCAGGGCATCTCCCCTCTCACCTGCAGTAACATCTAACCATATTCACCCAAAGATAAAGATCAAAAGAAGTTTGTTGGAGCTTGTCCAAAATTCTCCTGAAACAACTTCACCCGTAGCAGTAAAAATACAAACTCAAGTTTATTCTATTTTTGGTAAAAGAACATGGTGCTGGAAGCAGGGCGGCCGTACCAGCAGCAACTCTCTCATGTCTTTGTGTTTCTAGCTGCTTATTCCTGTATATAATGTGTCTCTTATTAACCAGGGCTCGGTAGGAAGATTCGGATTAAGACTGGACCAAGTTTTTTCTGTTTTAGCCCAGTCTTTCTCTTAGTTTCTTCTCTTCCTCAGACAATGGAGATCAACAGAGAGGGGGGCGGACGTATTGTTTACACACGTGACTAGCTGATTGCACTGAGGAGGCCAGCGTTGCTGCCCAGAGCGAAGCCCCTCATCCCGGATCAGCTAAAGAGGAGACGCTGCAGGCGAAAGGCTGGAGCTAAGGTGAGGAGGAGGAGGAGGAGGAAGCATAAGCTGGCTGTACCAATGGTCATCACCGGGAACGTGCAATCGCTCGGAAACAAAACAGATGAGCTTACAGTGCTGTTCAGGACGCAAAAGGAGTATCGTGAGTGTAGTGTCATGTGTTTTCAGAGACGTGGTTATACTCACAGATCCCGGATGTTAATGTAGTGATACCTGGCTTCAAGACTATACAGGGAGACAGAAATGTGATAAGTAGCAGGAAAAAGAAGGGAGGAGAAATGGCACTTCTTGTGAATGAAAGGTGGTGTAATCCTGGACACATTTATCTGAAGGAAAAGTGCTGCAGCCCGGACAATGAACTGCTGGCTTTGAGTATGCGACTTATTATATGCCGCGAGAAATGAAGTGTGCCTTAATTATTATCATCTACGTCCCTCCGTCAGCTGACACAGCGGTGGCCTGTGACATCGTCAGCTCCACTGTGGCCACATTACTGGAGAAACACCCAGACGCATTTATGGCCATCACAGATGATTTTAATCATGCCTCACTGGAAAAAACATTACCAAACTTTCACCAGTTTGTTGACTGTCCCACCAGAGAAAATAAAACACTGGATTTATTGTATGCCAATGTCAGAGATGCATATAGTGCAACACCTCTACCCCCCATTGGCAAACTGGATCACTGCATGGTCATGTTAACACCCAAGTATGTTCCCCTTGGGCAAAGGCATGCTTATACACGGACTGTGAGGAGGTGGACACAGGAGGCTGCTGATGCACTACAGGACTGCTTCGAGACGAAAGACTGGGGCGTACTCTGTGAACCACATGGGGTGGACATAGACAATATGACCAACTGCATCACAGAATACATTAGACTCTGTGAAGACACAACCATGCCAGCTCAGACTGTACACTGCTTCTCCAACAACAGACCATGGGTCACGAGTGACCTGAAAGCACTTCTGAACAAAAAGAAGAGAGCTTTTAGGGCTGGAGACGAGGAGAAGCTGAGGGGAATGCAGTATGAGCTGAGAGAGATGCTGAGGAGGTGCAAGGACAATTATAGGAGGAAGATGGAAGATAAACTCAGGCAAAACAAAGCTAAAGATGTGTGGATGGGAATGAAACAAATAACTGGGTGCAAGGGGAGAGTCAGGCAGCCAGCTGGGAGCCAAGAGAGAGCTGATGAACTGAATCTGTTTTTTAATAGGTTCAACTCACAGTCTGTCACCCCAACAACACAGCCAGACCCCCACACACCCCTCCCCACCCACCCTCTTGTGCAGCACCTCTCTCCATCTCCCCTCTCACCCACCTCCTCCTCCTTGGGGGACACCAGGACCCTTCCTCACATCACGGTGACTACATACCAGTTTAAGAAACAGCTGGAGAGACTCCATCAGCGGAAGGCGGCGGGCCCTGATGGCATCTCTGCCAGGACCCTGAGGACCTGTGCCAACCAGCTAGCTGCGGTACTGAAACACCTGTACAACCTGAGCCTGAGTCCGGAAAGAGTACCAGTGCTGTGGAAGACATCCTGCCTGGTTCCTGTCCCCAAGAAGTCATCTCCATCAGACCTGAATGACTATCGATCAGTTGCCCTCACATCTCATGTGATGAAAGTCCTGGAGAGACTGGTCTTAGCCCACTTGAGGCCGCAGGTGAAAACGTGGCTGGACCCTCTGCAGTTTGCATATCAGCCCCATTTAAGAGTTGAAGATGCTGTCATCTACCTGCTGCAGTGAGCCCATCTGCACCTGGATGGCAGAGGAGACATTGTGAGAATCATTTTTTTTGATTTCTCCAGTGCCTTTAACACAATCCAGCCACTGCTGCTGGGTGAGAAGCTGCGAGTCATGGGGGTTGACAGCTCTGTGATCTCCTGGATTACTGACTACCTAACAGGAAGGCCCCAGTTTGTCCGGCTGGGCAGTGTCTTGTCTGGCATGGTGGTTAGTGATACGGGAGCTCCAAAGGGGACTGTGCTCTTTCCTTTTCTCTTCACCTTATACACCACTGACTTTCAGTACAATACTGAGTCATGCCACCTGCAGAAATTCTCTGATGACTCAGCTGTTGTGGGGTGTATAGGAGGGGGAGTACAGGGTACTGGTAGACAGATTTGTGGAGTGGACAGAACAGAATCACGTGAGGATGAATGTCAGCAAGACCAGAGAGATGGTGATTGACTTCAGGAAGAAGAGGATGGCTTCTCAGCCATTGCAGATTAGGGAGGAGGATGTGGGGGTGGTTGAGGACTACAAATATCTAGGTGTCAGGATCAGCAATGGGTTGGATTGGAGATCCAATACCAATGCTGTGCACAAGAAGGGGATGGGCAGACTCTACTTCCTGAGGAAGCTGAGATCCTTCAACGTGTGTAGCAGGATGCTGGAGCTTTTCTACCAGACCGTTGTCACCAGCGCCATCTTCTTTGCTGCTGTCTGTTGGGGTAGCAGTATCAGGGCCAGCGACACCAACAGACTTGACAAGATTGTCAAGAGGGCTGGCTCTGTAACTGGTCTCAGACCTGAGACCACTGAGACAGTGGTGGAGAGGAGAACACTAAATAAACTGCGGTCTACCATGAACAATCCTGATCACCCCCTCCACCACACACTGGACAGATGGCAGAGCACTTTCTCCAGTAGACTACTACAGCTTCGCAGTCAAATGGCTAGGTTCAGGAAATCTTTCCTGCCGCATGCCATTTCACTGTACAATAACTCACTATGATGCTGTATTCTGGTCATAACTATAATGCCATACTGCACCTTACAGTTCAACTGGCACCTCACATTTCACTCTGCTCCTGATAGTCCTGCATTGTGCAGCGGGTATGAGTCATCTATCTATACGGGTCATCATATATTAAGCTATGATGTATATAGGTTTTTATAGTAGTGTTAGTTTTACTTTCCATGGGCAATCCCTTTGTCTGTCATGCGTGTGTTTCTGTCATTTGGTGGTCTACTGTCAATAAAGTACATCTATCTATCTATTCTGGTAGTCAATTTCCTGTCATAAATTGCCCCTCGGGGCAGAGAGGAAGACCCACGCGCTGGACTGTGAAGTTGTGAGATTTATTGGAAACAGAAGGTGCACAAAACAACTCAAAAATACAAGAGGAATAGCCCATTAACGAGATGAAAACAGAGCACGTTTACACTTACGTTTACGAGAAATCACATAAGTCACAAGAGTCAAGACCGCGGCAAGGAAAGCGAGCTGCCCGGTCTTAAATAAGGCACAACATATTACGGCACAGGTGTGGATACCAGAGCGGGCAGGAGAAAACACTGATTGATAATCTGGGTCAGCTGGGAGAAGTGAGAGAGGAGCGACTGGACTTGACAGCTGACAAGGCGATGCCCACACAGAGCACAAAACTGGAAACGCCACCTGACAGCTGTCAACCCCGAGAAAGAACACTACAGTAAGAATATAAAGAATGAACATCACCAAATGCTGTCATGGCCGCCAATCATTGCACCTGTGTGCGCACCTGCCTGCCATCTCCAGGGGCCTATTTATTCCATCAGGACCAGTGCTCAGTGCGGAGTCGTCTGGTTCCTTTCCCAGAATCCTGCTACGCCAGCCTTCAAGCTTCCCAGCTCATTGTGCATCTACACGTCGGCTTCCAAGCCTTTGCTGTTCCCTGTCCGGGCCTGTGCCTCCCGGACCATCCAACAACAAGTAAGCCACCACACTCTCCTTTCACCGTCTGCTTCCCCTGTGCACAGGCGGAGATCCATGGCGGAGGACCGTTCCCTTCCCGGCGGCGGATAATCAATCTCCCTCGCCAACTTCCAGCTCACCAGCCACCTGCGGACACTGTCTTCCAGGCTGCAGCTTCGGCGCTACCTGGGCTACATCCTACCACCTTGACAGTAACCACAATTACATCCAAAGTGCCCGACGGACTAAGCTGGCACTAACTGTCTCTGTCTCTTCCCAGGGTTGCCAGGTCATACGGTGCTCTGCCGGCCCCAGCTGGAAATCCAGATTGCATTACACTACACTACATAACCCTGCACGCACGCATCCACTCACACACACTTATTCAATAAAACGGTTAACTGTATCTACCTGGAGTCGTGTCTGTCCTGTGGGTCACAAATACCATGTCAAATGCAGACTGATAAATAATTACAAATTGATACAAAACATAAGCGTAACAAAACTGAACCATAAACAGAAAAATAGAAAACAGTAAAAGAATACCAAAACCCAAAAAGCACAAAATACAACAAATATATAAATACAGAGGAAAAAGCCACGAGACTGAGCATGGGAGAACCTCCAGTGCTCAGCTCGTGACAGAGCCCCCCTCTCAAGGAGTGGTCCCAGACACCCCAGGGTAACACCAAAAGAAAAAGAAAGAACCCCCCCCCCCCCCAACAGGAGCACAACAATAGCCCAGGGTGGGTGGTGGGGGGAAAAGGCTAGGAAGGAACGAAACAACCCCGCTGAGGACCCACACCAGGCAAACCCTCAACCCCCCCTAAGCCCCCTGGACCGAGGAGCTGAACAGTTCAGGCGGTATTGACCAGAATCCCCGGCCCGCCAGATGGCATGATGGAATGAGTCGGGTGGCCTCCCAGAGAACGTGGGTCACCCAACTCTGCGGCACAGTCTGTTGGGTGGCCTGCCACAGTTTTTCAACCACCTGAACAGAAGAGGTGGTCCAGGAGGCAGCTGCCCGAAGGGAAGGGCAAACAGTGAGCAGGAAAGGGGAGTGGGGGAAACCACAACGACCTCAGGCAGAGAAGAGGACCCAATGACAGCATCAGCTAGAGGAAGGGGAACCACGACGGCATCTGGGACAGGAGGGGGAGCCACAACAGCGTCCAGCATGGGGAGGGGGGAACCGCGATGGCGTCTGGCAAGGGAGGGGGAACCACAAGGGCATCTAGCACAGGAGGGGGAACCACGACGGTGTCTGGCAAAGAAGAGGGGACCACAACGCCCTCAGACTGGCCATCAGCACCCTCAGTGGTCCCTGACTGGGACATCGTAGCACCCACGGAGGCTCCAGACTGGAGCAAAGCTGCACTCACAGAGGCTCCGGACTGGGCCACAGCTACACCCACAGAGGACCCAGACTGGGAAAAAAGCTGTACCCACAGTGGGCCCGGAGTGGGCCAAAGCTGCACCCACGGTGGGCCTGGACTGGGCCAGGGCTGCACTCTCGGTGGCCCCTGAGTTGGAGCGTAACGCCCATGGTGGGCCCACACTGGAGCACAGCACCTAAGTTGGTTTTAGGCTGGGGCACAACACCCACGACGGTCCCTGTCTGGGACACAGCACCCATGGAGACCCAGACTGAGGAGGAGCTGCACCCATGGAGGTCCTGGGCTGGGACAGAGCAACCGTGATGACCTCAGCAGGAAAGGGAGCAGCACCCACGGAGGTCCCGGGCTGGGACGGCGCACCCATGATGGCCTCAGCAGGAGGGGGAGCAGCACCCACGGAAGTCCCGGGCTGGGACAGAATGCCCGCAATGACCTCAGCAGGGGGAGCTGGACCCAAGGTGATCTCAGGCGGTGAGGCCAGACCCATGGAGACCTCTAGCGAAGCTGGATGATCCTCGGTGACCCTGGGGGAAAGCTCAGGTAAAAGAGGCAAAGAAACAAGGTCAAAGTCACCGGCAGCAGTGGAGCCCGGCGAGGTGAGCTCAGGTGCAGCTGATGGCTGCACTTGACTCTCCCCACCAAGAGCCCGACAAGATCTCTCCAAACCTGAGACAATGAAAACGAAGGAGAGCACTTGCCTGAGCTTGAGCTCCACCGCTGTCCAGGACTTCGTCGATCCAGGTGACAATGTTTTGGGTCCGGTCCTCAGGTGGTCCAACTCAAACTCTGCTGTGACAGCCCCAGCAGCAGGCATGATGGTCGATGCAGTCTCGGGACCCCCAGGCGAAATGACCCACACAGGTAGCTCATCCGGCGTGGCAGCTGGGGGTCGGCTCACCGCTGGCGCTGGATTCCGCGAAACCAAGGGACACTCTGCTGTCGGTACAGTCTTCGGGTTGCTGGAAGCACTCTCCCTCCAGACTGTGGCTGTGGGGCTGGGGCCAGGTCCTCAAGGGCTGCAGGTTCCTCCATCGTCCGGCGGCTCAATCCCGGGGCCGGCGGACACTCAGGGATGATAGGAGGAGACACGGAGAGGGCAGGTGAGAAATTAATAGCTCCAGCAGGTGGTGAGGGCCCAGGGGACTGCAAACCCTGAGCCTCACTACTGGGAATCAGGCAAGGTACATTATCATACGATGTTGAAAAATGAAAAGACACTTGCCCGTTTTCCCGGAGTACGGTGTTTCCTGCTGGAGACAGTCTGAAGTCACCCCTCTCTGTGGCTACAGTGGACATGGGCCCCTCAGCGGATCGTGGAGGAGCCACCCCTGTCGACACGGAGATGGGCGGAGCCAGGAAGGATGCAGCGGACCTCTCAGCAGCAAGAGGAATCACTGAGGGGAAGCGGGGAACAGCAGCTGTAGTGAGGGAGGAAGCTGATGATTCAGCTGGAGAAAAAAGGCACAGAGGGCGCACTGCTGCAGGAAACTTCTGCCTCGACAAAGGAGAAACTGCTGCCTGAGAGGTGGAGGCGTTCCTCCAGCAGGATTTCCCTGGATGGCGGCATTCTGGAGCAGGTGAAGCGGGAGCGGGAATGGGTGCCGGAGACTGGTGAGGCACGATACTTCAGAGGCCCGGGAAAGCTTCCCCTTCGATGCAGCCCCAGGTTTCCTCAAGGAGTTCCTCACCATCTCTCTGTTTTCTCGTTGTAGCACTGCCACCAGAGAAATCCTCTCCACCACTTCAGCATGCTCCAGAAGCTGGGGGCAATGGCAAGCAGCTGCCTTCACGAGGCCCAGGTACCATAATGCGTCCTTCGGGGAAAAACTGGTGCGCGCTGTGGAGATTAGCCCATCGATCTCCATGAGGGTTTTGCAGCACTCCCACCCAAGGCTCATTGGGTAACTGCGCTCAGCTGCAGAGTCCGACATCATACACTCCAGGGAAAAAGGTGAATGGAAAAAGAAGAAAAATGAAAACCCATAACTCACAGCAGCTGGGTCCATTACTGGCCGTGGTCTTCTGTCATGATTTGCCCCTTGAGGCAGAGAGAAAGACCCACGCACTGGACTGTGAAGTTGTGAGATTTATTGGAAACAGAAGGTGCACAAAACAACTCAAAAACACGAGAGGAATACAGGCAGGACGAAAACGAGACAAAAACAGAGCACATTTACACTTACGTTTAGGAGAAATCACATAAGTCACAAGAGTCAAGACCGCGGCAAGAAAAGCGAGGTGTCCCGGTCTTAAATAAGGCACAACATAATATGGCACAGGTCTGGATACCAGAGCGGGCAGGAGAAAACCCTGATTGATAATCTAGATCAGCTGGGAGAGGTGAGAGAGGAGCAACTGGACTTGACAGCTGACAGAGCAACGCCCACACAGAGCACAAAACCGGAAATGCCACCTGACAGCTGTCAACCCCGAGAAAGAACACCACAGTAAGAATATAAAGAATAAACATCACCAAATGCAGACTGATAAATAATTACAAATTGATACAAAACATGAGCGCAACCCCCTCATGGATCATCACCTTATTGTGGTGGGGGGTTTGCGTGCCCAGTGATCCCAGAAGCCATGTTGTCCGGGGTAATCTGCCTCTGGTAGGGTCACCCAAGACAAACTGGTCCTGGGTGAAGGACCAGACTAAGAACAATCCAACAGACTCTCATGATAAATACTAGAACAAGGATTTAGTGTACCCCGCCTGGTATGGGGTTACCTGGGCCCCACCCTGGAACCAGGCCTGGGGGAGGGACTCAATGGCTAGCGTCTGGTGGCCGGGTTTCCGCCTATGGGACCCGGCCAGGCTCAGCCTGAAGGAGTTACATGGGTCCGCCCTCCAGTGGGCTCACCACCTGCAGGAGGGATCATGGAGGTCCGGTGCTATGTGGATCAGGTGGCGGTCAAAGGCGGAGACCTTGGCAGACTGATCCCAAGCTTCCTAAACTGGCTTTTGGGACGTGGAATGTCATCTCTCTGGTGGGGAAGGAGCCTGACCTGGTGCATGAAGTTGAGAGATACCGGCTAGATATAGTTGGTCTCACCTCAACACACAGCTCCAGTTCCAGAACCAGTCTCCTGGAGAAGGACTGGAGCTTGGCCTACTCTGGAGTTGCCTCGGGTGAGAGGCGACATGTAGGGGTGGGTATTCTTGTATCCCCCCACCTTGCTGCCTCTATATTGGAGTTTTCTCCAGTGGACGAAAGGGTTGCTTCCCTGCGCCTTTGGGCTGGGAAATGGGTCCTGACCATCATTTGTGCCTATGTACCAAATGATGTTTCAGAGTACCCACCCTTTTTGGAGTCTCTGACTGGGGTGCTGGAGGGTGCTCCTCTTGGAGACTCCATTGTCCTACTGGGGGACTTCAACGCACACGTGGGCAATGACAGTGAAACCTGGAAAGGGGTGACTGGGAGGAATGGCCTGCCCAATCTGAACCCGAGTGGTGTTCAGTTATTGGACTTCTGTGCTAACCACATTTTGTCCATAACAAACACCATGTTCAAGCATAAGGGTGTCCATATGTGCACCTGGCACCAGGATACCCTAGGTCGCAGGTTGATGTTCGATTTTGTTATCGTGTCATCACACCTGTGACCGTATGTCTTGGACACTAGGGTAAAGAGAGGTGCAGAGCTGTCAACTGATCACCACCTGGTGGTGAGTTGGATCCAATGGCAGGGGAGGATGCTATTCAGACCTGGTAGACCCAAACGTATAGTGAGGGTGTGCTGGGAACGTCTGGCTGAGGCCCTTGTCCGTGAGGTCTTCAACTCCCACCTCCGGAAGAACTTCAACCACATTCCGAGGGAGTCTGAAAACATGGAGTCTGAATGGGCCATGTTCTCCACCACCATTTTTGAAGCAGCGGCCAGAGCTGTGGCTGCAAGGTCGTCAGGGCATCTCGTGGTGGCAACCCCCGAACCAAGTCGTGGACACCAGTGGTGAGGGGGGCCATTAAGCTGAAGAAAGAGTCCTATCAAGCTTGGTTGGCTAGTGGGACTCCCGAAGCAGCTGAGGTATACCGGCAGGCCAAGCGGAGTGAAGCTCAGGTGGTTGCTGAAGCAAAAACTCGGGTATTGGAGGAGTTCAGTGAGGCCAAGGAACAAGACTTTTGGTCGGCCTCAAAGAGATTCTAGCAAACTGTCCGGCAGCTCAGGAGGGGGAAGCAGCACCCTGTCCACACTGTGTATGGTGCGGATGGGGCACTGTTGACTTTGACTGGGGATATCGTGGGGCAGTGGAAGGAATCCTTCGAGGATCTCCTCAATCCCACTGATGAGCCTTCCACAGAGGAAGCAGGGCTTCTGGACGAGGGGGACAACTTGCCTATCACAGGGGCTGAGGTCGCCAAGGTGGTTAAAAAATCTCTTTGCTGGTCGGGCCCCAGGGGTGGACGAGATTTGCCCTGAGTACCTCAAGGCCCTGGATGTCGTAGGGCTGTCATGGTTGACACGCCTCTGCAACATTGCGTGGAGGTCGGGGGCAGTGCCTTTGGCCTGGCAAACCGGGGGGGGGGGGGGGTTCCTCTCTTTAAAAAAGGGGACCAGAGGGTGTGCTCCAACTTTAGAGGGATCACACTCCTCAGCCTCCCTGGGAAGGTCTATGCCAAGGTACTGGAGAGGTGAGGCTGGCCGCTGGTTGAACCTCGGATTCAGGAGGAGCAATGTGGTTTTTGTCCTGGCCGTGGCACATCAGACCAGCTCTTCACCCTCTCGAGAATCCTCGAGGGTTTGTGGGAGTTTGCCCAACCAGTTTACATAGTGTATGTTTTGTGGACTTGGAGAAGGCATTCGACCACGTCCCTCATGGTTTTTTGTTGGGGGTGCTTCGGGAGTACGGGGTATCGGGCTTGTTGTTATGAGCTATTCGGTCTCTGTACGACCGTTGTGACAGTTTGGTTCGTATTGCCAACACTCGATCAGAGTGGGAGAGTCCAACTCTCCCAGTGAGAGTTGGACTCCGCCAGGGCTGCCCTTTGTCACCGATCCTGTTCATAATTTTTATGGACAGGATTTCTAGGCACAGCCAGGGAACAGAGGGTGTCATGCTTGGTGACCACAGGATCTCATTTCTCTTGTTTGCAGATGATGTCCTGTTGGCTTCATCCAGCAATGACCTACAGTTCTTCCTGGGATGGTTTGCTGTTGAGTGTGAAGCGGCTGGGATGAGAATCAGCACCTCCAAGTCCGAGTCTATGGCCCTCAGCCAGAAAAAGGTGGATTGTCCTCTCCGGGTTGGGGACAGGCTCCTGTCCCAAGTGGAGGAGTTTAAGTATCTTGGGGTCTTATTCACGAGTGAGGAGAGAATGGAGCGAGAGACTGACAGACGGATCGGAGTAGCATCTGCAGTGATGCGGACGTTGTACTGGTCTGTTGTATTGAAGAGGGAACTGAGTTCTAAGACAAAGCTGTCGATTTACCAATCTACGTTCCTACTCTCACCTATGGTCACGAGCTTTGGGTAATGACTGAAAGAACGAGATCGCGGATACAAGCGGATGAAATGACTTTTCGCCGTAGGATCACTGGACTCACCCTCAGAGATAGGGTGAGGAGGTCAGTCATCCGGGAGAGACTCAGAGTAGAACTGCTGCTCCTCCACATTGAAAGGAGCCAGTTGAGGTGGTTTGGCATCTGATCAGGATGCCTCCTGGATGCCTCCTGCTTGAGGTGTTTTGGGCACGTCCCACTGGGAGGAGAAACCGGGGCAGACCCAGGACTCGCTGGAGAGACTTTGTCTCCCAGCTGGTCTGGGAACGCCTTGGTATCCTCTCTGAAGAGCTGGAGCAGGTGGCTGGGGAGAGGGAAGTCTGGGCTTCTCTGCTTGAACTGCTGCCTCCGCGACCCGGACCTTCGGAAAAGTGGTAGAAGATGGATGGATGGACATGAGCGTAACAAAACTGAAACATAAACAGAAAAATAGAAAACAGTACAAGAATACCTAAACCCAAAAAGCACAAAATACAACAAATACATAAACACAGAGAAAAAGCCACGAGACTGACCATGGCGGAACCTCCAGTGCTCAGCTAATGACACTTCCATAAACTCATCATCCCTTTTCTGTCTCCGCAGGGGTACCAGCACCAGCCGCTCTTGTTTTATTTATTTAAGCAGGGTTTCCTCTGGTAACATTTCTTGGTGGTGGGCTGCCTTGCCAGAAAATTTACTGCCACACCAAAAAGGAGATATGAATTTAAGAAAAATATATGAAGCAATGACTTTCTGCAAGCACGCACACAAACAACGCGCGTGGCCATCATCCACGCGGTGTTTAGAAGCGCCCCGCCCAGGCGAGCTTTCCAGTCATTCAGCAGGCAGTGTCTCGCTAGCGGCAGCAGCATCTTCGTGGAAGAGTGAAAACTGGGAAGTCAAACAGCAGAAACTGACTCTATTTGATGAGAAACTTTGTGAAGAAGTGCGCTGTTTCTTTGTTGGTGAAAATCCTGGTGCATCAGCGCCTTGGCGCTACCTATTGGGCAGGAGTGAAAGTATAAATGATGGTTGTGTGCATGCGTCAACCGCTTGGCCTGGGTAGATGAAAGAAGTGAGCATGTACAGCGCCACGTACGTGCCAGGCTCGTCCAAAGCATACGCGGACCAAGGCGGACTAGAGGGGAAATGCAGCATGAATAAGGCTTGACTGTCCGACAGAAACATGAATTTATTAAAGTACTTTAGACGCAGAAAAAAAAAATCAGTAGAAGTATGTAAGCACTGGAGGCATTTATCATGGTTTTAACCCACTCGAAACGGGGGCAATAATGGAAGAGTCGCTTAGCTAAGAGATGTGGTTAGAATTCAAATGCAGCCGGCTTCATATGAAGGGAAAGGCAAGGGGGACTACTGAATTGCTGAGGATATATTTCACCAGCCACAAAAATATTATGTTCCCAATTATGTACCTGGCAAGTTATGATGACCAAAATTCACAAAGTCAATGGCCACGGTTACATGGACAAAATTTCTTCAATCTGATTACAATTCAGATCAGAATTTTACTGTTTACATGGATTCTGAAAAAGCTGATCCGATTAGGACGTGCGTTTCTATGTGTCACACATTTGAACGGAATAAATCATTTTGACATGCGCACATTGACATTTCAACATTCCGAAAATAGTAGAAGAAGAAGCAACTTCCGGTGTTAACAAGCCCTGCTTCGTGTCGAAACTGACCTGTATTGTGTTATTCAGACTGTACTTTTGTTTCTGCTGGTCTCCGTAATGAAGCTACAATCAGAATCAGAATCAGAATCAGAATCAGAATCAGAAAGCTTTATTGCCAAGCATGTTTACAGTGTAAACAAACGAGGAATTTGACTTGACATTGGGCGCGCGATAAGCGCCTCCAATGACGCGGCTGCCATGAGGGCGCCTGTCATCAGTGGAGGGTAAAGAGGGGGAATGGGGGAGGGAATGACACAATAGGCAGAGAGAAAAAACATAGTTAATCAAAATAAAGATTACATAGATAATCTAAATTGTGATTACATAGAAAAAAAAACCTCTAAGCACAATTAGCAGACTAATACAGATCACACAATACAAAGGAGCGAAGAGAGACCAGTGTGTGTGTCATGTAAATAATAATCAGTGTGAGTGCAGTGTTGTATGTATCAGTTGCTGATGTACAACAAGGGGGGCGCCTCTTGGCAACGGATAGTTGTTATGTTCATGTGTTCAAAACACAGATAAGCATGTCCCAGAGTCTCTCTCTCTTCGTGCATGCCAGATGGCAAAGTTCTGTATTAGACACATGATAGCGCTGTCCTTGAAGAGTCCGGTCTGCTGAACAACAGCAATTGATGTTAATGTTTGGGTTAAAGAGAAGCTAAACTCTCTTCTGTTTTGTCTTCATCCAGGAGGAGAGGGCGCCGAATCAAGGTCAAGGCACAGCTCACTCAGAGCATAGAATTTCCATCTCTCTTGCGATTCTGTGCTTCATAATTTCCATATACAGGCTTTAAAATCATTCCCTGGAGAGCACCAGCGACTCCAGATGTATACCACCTACTGAATCAGCCACCATTCAGTTCACCATTGCCGCTATCAGTGCACTCCCCAACTGGTCGAATTTGTTGTTGAAGGAGTTTTGCCGGGTCCGCATTTTGATCAGCTCTCCCAACTTCTTTAATTTCTGATACATCAGGAAACTCCAGAGCCAAAAATAGAAATACAAAAATAGAAATACAAGTACATACTTCTGCATATGACAAACAGAGGGAGACAGCAGGACGATACAGACCAGTTTTGTTTTACTCCCGCTGTGGCACATATGTTTGGTTCATATTTCCCACAAGAGTGTGGCACATATGTCTGGTTCATATCTCCCGCAAATGTATGGCTTATGTGGATTGGGGCTTCACGTCTGGAGGAACAAAGAGTCTGGATTGATGGGGGCCGACAGGCGATGTCGAGGAGGTGTGAAGTCGGACCCTGTCTCAGAGAGGAGGCCCTGGGGGGATCCCCGGAACATCGGAGAATAACAGACAATGGTGAATCTTCAGAGACTTGCATTGTGATTAAATGTTTGCAGAAGCACCATGTGACTTGAGTTCTTAATCCCTCGGAGGTATAAGAATGTGATGTGACATGATTCTGCCTCTTCTTGCTTTTTGAGAATGTTGGATGATTGTGTTCTGCAATAAAGCCGAACCTGAGAAATAAACTCAAGTCTCGTCATTGAACACAACTTCCACACTGGTGACCCATGACAAAGAATGAGCACAGAGAATTCTCCCGAGCGGCGCTCATCAGAGGCCAGCCTGATGGCTGCCTCCACGCTCCGGCTGCCCGATTTCTGGCAGCACAGCCCGCGCTCCTGGTTTAGCGCGGTCGAGGCGCAGTTCAACCTCCGGAGAATCTCAAAGGATGAAACGAGGTTCTACCATGTGGTAGCGAAGCTGGACAGTCACACGGCCCAGAGGGTGGAAGACCTGGTTAACCACCCACCGGACACCGACAAGTACGGCGCATTGAAGGAGGCGCTGATCAGCCACTTCACCCCCTCGGTGCAACAGCGAGCAGAGGGGCTCCTAGCGCTGACGGAGTCAGAGAACGACAGACCGGCGGACCTGTTGGTGAAGATGCTGAGACTGAAAGACTCCGAGGATGGCGAATTTATTTTCGCCCACCTTTTCCTCCGAACTCTGCCGCCAGCAGTGAGAGTGACCCTGGCAGACTCACCCCGATTGGTCAAGCGGGACTACCATGGGCTCAGCAAGGAGGCGCAGCGACTCGTCGACGCCCACAAGCGGAGCGCGGTTTCGGCTGCGGCAGCTGAGCAGAGGGCGGCGCCCGGAGATGGTTTGGAGCCAGTGGTGGCGGCGCCAGATGAACCGACGATGACAGCGACAGGTATCAGGCGACGCGGAGCTGAAGACGGCCTGTGCTTCTACCACCGCCATTTTGTGGAGAGGGCACACAGATGCCTCCCACCGTGCCGCTTCAAGCGTCAGGGAAACGCCAAGACCGGGGGCCGGTAGCAGCTGCAACCCTCGGAGAAGAAAACAAGCTGCTTTACCTGACAGATGCACACTCGGGGAAACAATTCCTTGTGGACACGGGCTCCCAGCTGAGTTTCGTCACGCCTACCTACGCGGAACGGCTGATGCCGTCTAAAGCTCCCTGGGTGTCAGTATCAGCAGCGAATGGCTCAGCGATTAAGACATTCGGTGAGAGGACCATGCTTCTGTCCTTACAGGGCCGTTCATTTGAGTGGACCTTTATTGTAGCGGCAGTCAGTTTTAACATGTTAGGGGCTGATTTTTTGTGCTCACATGGTTTATTGGTTGATCTGGCTAATAGACGTCTGGTTAATGCACTGTCTTTTCATTCTATCCCCTGCACAGCTCGGGTGGCCCCGCCGACTGCACACGCCAATGTCACAGCTGCGGGTGGTAAGTTTCATGCTCTGCTCACTCACTTTCCAGCACTCACAGTCCCAAAATTTTCGGCGACAGTGGCCAAACACGGGGTGGAGCATTTTATCACCACCACTGGGCCGCCCGTTTTTGCAAAAGCCCGGCACTTGGACTCAGCTAAACTGGCAATAGTGCGCGAGGAATTTGCCAACCTGGAAAAACTGGGCATAATTAGACGCTCGAACAGCCCCTGGGCTTCACCGTTACACATGGTCCCAAAAGCCGATGGCTCGTGGCGACCCTGTGGCGATTTCCGCAGGTTGAACAACATCTCGACACACGACCGCTACCCGATTCTGCACATCCAGGATTTCTCAGTTCATTTGGCGGGGGCGCGCATTTTTTCTAAAATAGACTTGGTGCGCGGCTACCATCAAGTCCCCGTGCGCGCGCAGGATATTCCCAAAGCCGCGGTAATAACTCCGTTTGGGCTTTTTGAGTTTTTGCGCATGCCGTTTGGGTTAAAGGGCGCCGCGCAAACTTTCCAACGCATGATGGATGCAGTTTTACGCGACCTGCCTTTCGTGTTCGTCTATTTAGACGACATATTGGTAGCCAGCACATCCGAAGACGAACACGAAAACCACCTCACAGCGGTTTTTCGGAGACTGGCAGAGCACGTGTTGATAATTAACCCAGCGAAGTGCCAGTTCGGGATGGCGCAAATCGATTTTTTGGGGCATCGCGTTTCGCCGGAATGAGCAGTTCCCCTGCCTGAGAAAGTGCACGCAATAACAGATTTCCCCCGACCTCAAACGATAAAAGCGCTGCAGGAGTTTCTAGGAATGGTTAATTTTTACAACCGGTTCCTTCTGAGCGCAGCGCGGCTCATGCAGCCACTGTACACGGCACTGAAAAAACAAAAACCCACGAATACGGTCGAATGGTCTCCGGAGCGGGAGCACACTTTCTCCCAGGTCAAATCAGCCCTTGCAAGCGCCGTTTTGTTAGCGCGCCCGGTTCCGACAGCCCGTTTGGCGCTCACCACCGACGCTTCTGATCTAGCGATGGGGGCAGTCATTGAGCAGTGTGTGGCAGGGACCTGGCAGCCGCTCGCTTTCTTTAGCAAATCCTTGCGCGATAACGAGCGCAAATACAGCGCGTTTGACAGGGAGCTTTTAGCCCTACACTTGGCCATCCGCCATTTCCAGTTCTGGCTGGAAGGGCGTCGTTTCACTGCTTTCGTGGACCACAAACCGTGAACTTTTGCGATGGCCAAGATCTCAGAACCTTGGTCAGGCCGACAGCAAAGACAGCTAGCCGCAATATCGGAGTTCACCACCGATATCCAGCATGTCGCAGGTAAACACAATGTAGTGGCAGACTGTCTCTCACGTGCTGTGGCAACGCCAGGCCACGTGGGGGCAGACTCGGTGGCTGTGGGCCAGGGCAGTGACGCGGGAGCGCGCGCAGCCCCGGTCCACGTAGGTTTGGATTATGCAGACATGGCTGCAGAGCATGTTGGTGACGTGGATGTGCGCGCGCTCCAGTCTGGACCAACAGGGTTAAGGCTGGAGCACAGGGTACAGCAAATAGGTATGCCCCCCTTAATATGCAATGTCTCCACGGGATGGCCTCGTCCCGTGGTTCCAGCCGCGTGGCGCCGCCGCGTTTTTGACTCGGTCCATTCGCTGGCGCACCCGGGGGTGCGCGCATCGATCAAGATGGTGGGGGAGAAATTTGTCTGGCCGGGGTTGCGCAAACAGGTCAAGGAATGGGCAGCAGGTTGTGTAGCGTGCCAGAGGGCTAAGATACACAAGCACACGAGTGCTCCTTTGGAGCCTTTTCACATCCCGGCTAAGCGTTTTGATCATGTGCATGTTGATCTGGTGGGCCCGCTTCCCTCGTCTCAAAGGCACACACACCTTTTGACGATGGTGGACTGCACCACGCGTTGGCCAGAAGCGGTACCTCTGGCGTCAACAACGGCGGAAGAGGTTGCGCGCGCGTTTTTAACAACTTGGGTCGTGCGTTTTGGAGTTCCGTCGGACATAACGTCCGACAGAGGCCCTCAATTTATTTCCGAGCTGTGGTCGTCTATGGCCCGCAGCTTAGGGGTGAAGGTACACCGCACTACCGCGTATAACCCGCAGGCCAACGGTTTATGTGAACGCTTTCACAGGTCATTGGAAAGCAGCCCTCAGAGCATCGCTCACGGATACAAATTGGATGGACAAACTGCCATGGGTTTTATTGGGGTTGCGTTCTGCACCTAAGGAGGATTTGCAGGCCTCCCCAGCTGAGTTAGTTTTCGCACAACCTCTCCGTTTGCCGGGGGAATTTCTTCCGGAAAATCCTGTGCCAAATTGCCCCCCCGCTCAGCTGTTGCAGAGCGCCACAGGATCAAACACGCTGCCTGGCCCAGTGCATCACAGTTTTCCACGCGTTTTTGTGCCAGAGGCTTTAAAAAACGCAGAGTTTGTTTTTGTTAGACATGATGCACAACGCCCAGGGCTGCGTCCGCCTTATGATGGGCCGTTCAGGGTGCTGGAAAAAAATGAGAAGCATTTCTTGCTAGATTTGGGGGGCAGAAGGGAGCTAATATGCATAAACAGACTCAAGCCCGCTTTTGTTCTGGCTGATGAACACGTGCAGTTGGCGAAAGCCCCCCGCCAGGGCAGGCCACCGAGAAGGCATGCTCCAGAGCTCCCACAGAGATGTGCTAACAAATCTAATCCCCAGGTGCGAGAAGGCGCTGCAGACGCAGTGAAGCCGGCTTACAGCAGATTCGGCAGGAAGTTAAGACCTAAGAGATTGGGGGATTGATTGTTGGTTATGTGGTAATGTCTTTTATGTTATGCATTTACGAGTATGTTTGTCCCATGCAGACGTTTGGGGGGGGTCATGTAGCACATATGTTTGGTTCATATTTCCCACAAGAGTGTGGCACATATCTCCCGCAAATGTATGGCTTATGTGGATTGGGGCTTCACGTCTGGAGGAACAAAGAGTCTGGATCGATGGGGGCCGACAGGAGATGTCGAGGAGGTGTGAAGTCGGACCCTGTCTCAGAGAGGAGGCCCTGGGGGGATCCCCGGAACATCGGAGAATAACAGACAATGGTGAATCTTCAGAGACTTGCATTGTGATTAAATGTTTGCAGAAGCACCATGTGACTTGAGTTCTTAATCCCCCGGAGGTATAAGAATGTGATGTGACATGATTCTGCCTCTTCTTGCTTTTTGAGAATGTTGGATGATTGTGTTCTGCAATAAAGCCGAACCTGAGAAATAAACTCAAGTCTCGTCATTGAACACAACTTCCACACCGCTATGTTTTCCACTAACTGCTGCTAAGGCGGAAATACGTACGGCTGGTATACAGACATGCACAGTAAACATATTTTCTGCCCTACATTCGGAATAAGTGTTTTCATGTGCACCATTCGGATTAACAATCGGCATAACCCACCCCTCTCAATCAGAATGAAATGTTGATCTGAATGAGCGTGATCGGGTTAGAATATTTAGATTGGCATGTTTACATGAAGCATTTTTATTCCAATCAGGCTTTTAATCCAGTTACTTGTGTCCATGTAAACATAGCTAATTACTTTAATCCGTCAGCAGCCTTCAGACAAACTGAACGTGCCAGCATTTAGATTTCAAAATAAGGGAGGATTTTCTTGGCGGTGAGGAGATTTCTAAAAAAAAAAAAAAAACTATAAATATAAAAAAATATTATAACAGAAATAACGGCATCCTTGGTCATTTAAGTTAATTTAAATCATTAAATGCAATTTTATTAATTTTTTTTCTTCGTAATGAGAATTAAATTATTGTTCTGTTCTGACTGCAAAGTTATGGTCAAAAATATAAATTGTTATAAGGAAAAAGTAAGAAAAAAATACCACAGTCTGTTTCAAATTTATTTAAAAAACAGTAATTTTATTTTAAAAAAAACCCCCACAAAAATAAGCCATAAAATAATCCACAAATTTATAATAAAGTTTCAAACGTACAAGAAAAGTCAATTTTACGAGGAAATTACAAATCTGAGGAAAATGGTTTCAAATTCAGACCAATTTACAGAGAAAAGTAGAAAACTATAAGAAAATTGTTATAAATCTTGGAGAAAAACCTCAAGCCTTCAAGACTGAAGTCATTACTCAGGTTTTAAGTGGGTGCTCTTTGTACCCTTAACTAGAAATTTTTGGTTGTCTCCTTTAATTTACATGGCACTTGATATTTTCTAACCTGTTTGTATACCACCATAGACAGAGAGAGAAGCTGAATTAGACAGAGCTCAGAGAGGGCAAGATTAGACAGAAGAGAGTCAAGGAGAGGAAAGTGTTCAGGCAGAGGGTCCAGGAGAGGTGAGAGCAGAGGGAGGAGAGAAGGATACACCAGTAAAAAGTCCAAATACAGGACGTCTGGGTGGGACCCAAAATGGCCCAACATTCCAACATTCAAGCACTGGTTGTACAATACTTCAAACTGTAAGTTCCATATGCGCAGCAGTGACTCAGGAGGTAGAGCGGGTCATCCAATAATTGGATGGTTGGTGGTTTGAATCCCGCTTTCCCCAGATATCCTGCCGTTGTGTCCCTGGGCAAGACACTTTACCCACCTTGCCTCCAGTGTCCATAGCACTGGGTATGAATGTGCATAAATGTTCGGTGGTGGCCGGAGAGGCCGTTGGCCCGGATTGGCAGCCACATTTACGTCAACCTGCCCCAGGGCAGCTGTGGCTACAGTAGTAGCTTGCTACTACCATTGTCTGTCTGGAGTGAATGAATAGTGCATCTGTAAAAAGCGTCTATGATAAAGTGCTATATAAATCTGATGCATTATTATATGCAAAGTTACTGTGCAAAATTTAAAAAAAGAAATAAATAGTATACAATTAACATATTCATATATATGTGTTTTCTGCCCCCCCCCGAAAAATATGTTGCCACCACGCAACATATTTAAGCCAGAGGAAACACTGTTTAATAATAAAATACTTACCTTTTTTCACCTACCTGTTCTGCTCTCTGTGTCTGCATTTTGGGTCCATATTACTAGAAACATGTCAATAACCTGGTCACGTATCTGAGAGTAGAGTAAAGAGTTCCATAATCATCAAGGTTCAAGGTTCAAAGTAAATTTTATTATCCCACAGGTAGGAAATTCATGTGGTCATTCTGCATCACATCACAACAGGGGCAAAAACAGACAAAAATAAACACTTAAGCATGTTAACAAATAATAAAAAGAATAGTAATGTCACAAAACACCCATTCCACGGGCGAAGCAGGGACACCAAGCACGCTCTGTGAGTTTGCATATTTATTAAAGTAAAAACACGTGAACAAGAAACACAATGCTAATAACAAAACATGAAAGTACACGTACTGGAGGAGGGTGGAGCTCACGACCAGGGGAGACAGAACAGCCTGGGAACACTGCAGCTGAGGCACACTTAGGATGCCGGGGAACATGAGACAAATACAGCCGGAGCCCACCTGGGAAGCAGCCGGGCTCACGGCTGAGGAAATTGGGGAAAAGGACGATACCTTGTTGGAGCTCAACACACTCACTCTCCTCAACGGCGACTTCAGACTAAACACTCTGACAGTAGCTGAACCTCAGAGGACATCTCAGTAGGGCGCAACAACGGGCAAAGTTGTTGTGCCCCTTAAATACCCTTCACATAATCACAAACAGGTGTGGATGCATGAGTGGAGGAAAATAACAGAATGAATAGCAAGTATGCAGCTCCGGCCAGTTTGACAAGCGGAAGCTGCACAGCGCTGTCAAAATAAAACATAACCGGAAACCATAATGATACAAACACAACAGAACCCCCAAAATGAACATAATAATACTACAGGCACCAAATGACAAGGATAAAACAGGAATCAAATATAGCAGACATTAAAGCAATGAAACAAGCAGACAGAAAAACAGGAAACTATACAGGAAACTGGGCACGCCCCCCCCACTCCTCGTGCCCCAGGATCATGATAGTGCCCCACCTCCCCAAGGGATGGACCCAGACACCCCGGGGCAACATCAACAGAAAAAAGAAAAACAAACACACACACACACACACACACACACACACACACACACACACAGAAGACCCCCTCCCCCAACAAGAGGAAACTAAAACAAAAAGTTCATTATCTTTAGCAAGGATTCAACGTCTCATAAGCAAAGAGAAAATAAGACTGTTAAGATTACTAAATATCTTCTGCAAAAGTTCTCAGAAAACACATTGCATCAACAGAAAAATATAAAACATGAAATAACCAGAAAAACAACCCACCCCGGGGGGAGGACGGGGAACCCAGGCACGGAGGGACCGAGACCAAACAAACAAACAAAAAAAAACAAAAAAGGAAACACTCATGACCCACACACTGCCACAGATAAGGTGGCCCGAACTCTGAGGAACAATAAGGTGGAAAAAGTCAGTTCAGGTGGCCTACCTGAGTTCCAAGGCCACCGGTGCTTGTGATGGAGTAAGTCGGGTGGCCTCCCCGAACTCCACAACCACCACAGCAGGAGGAATAGTCCATCAGGTGGCCTTCCAGAATTCATGGGCCAGCGGACCACGGGGCACCACACGTCCCCCCCTGGAGGCGGCAGCAACCCACCAGATGAGGGGAGCGGCAGCTCGGCGGGGACCTTTGACAAGGTGAGGGGATCGAAGATGACCTCAGAAGAAGACGTAACACCTGCGGTATCCCCAGACGGGGGCATGGCAGCACCCGCGGTGGCCCCGGACTGCGGCATGGCAGCACCCTCGGAGACCTCAGACAGCGGGCACGCAGCACCCTCAGAGACCTCAGATGGCGGGAAAGCAGCACCCTCAGAGGCCCAGGACAGAGGTGTCGCACCCACAGTGGCCTCAGGCTGAGACACGGCACCCACGGCGGCCTCGGGCTGAGGCGCAGCACCCACAGTGGCCTCGGGCCGAGGCGTCACACCCACGGCAGCCTCAGGTTGAGGCGCGGCACTCATGGAGGCCTCAGGCTGGGGCTGTGCACCCACGGTGGACCCAGGCTGGGGCATAGCACCTATGGCGGCCCCGGCTGGGGCGTAGCAACCACGGCAGCCCCTGGCTGTGGCGTAGCACCCACGAGGAAATACTTGACCTGCGAGAGAACCAGGCTAAGGAGGCGGTCAATCAACGGCGCCTTGGACGGAGGCACTGCACTCGCAGTGGCCCCACACTGGGGCGTAGCTGCACCTGTGGAGGCCCCAGACTAGGGCGTAGCTGCACCCACGGAGGCCCTGGACTGGGGCATAGTTGCACCCGCGGAGACCCCAGACTAGGGTGTAGTAGCACCCATGGAAACCTCAAACGGAGGGGCAGCAGTACCGACAGAGAACTCGGACGGAGGGGGAGCAGCACCCAAGGAGACCTTGGTGACCCTGGATAGTGGCTTAAGTGAAGGAACAGAGACAAACACACACATCGGGTCAGAGTCACCAGCAGCAGTGGAGCCGACGAGGAGGGCTCAGGTGCGGCTGATGGCAGCACCTGGACCTCCCCACCAAGAGCCAGGCAAGATCTTTCTAAAACAGAGAACATGAAAATGAGAAAGAGCACTTGTCTGAGCTCAAGCTCCACCACTGTCCAGGACTCTGGCGATCCTGCTGCAGTGGCCCTAGCAGCAAGCATGATGGTGGATACAGCCAGTGGACAGGCGTGACAATCAGCGCTGGTGGATCTCCCAACGGGGTGACTGACACTGGGGGTCGCCTCACCGTTGGTGGTGGTTCCTGTACAGCTGAACCCAGGGGACCCCCATCTGTTGGCTCACAATGCAGGGCACAGGCGGACCATTCCTCGCGTCCCGGACGTGGGCGCAAGGCTGGGGCAGGGACTTCCAAACCTGCAGATTCCTCCGTTGTCCGGCAACTCCTGCCCAGGACTGGTAGTTTCTCGGAGGCCACAGAAGAGAACATGAGAGAGGAAGGCAAAGGTGAGGCAACAGTAGCAAGTGATGAGGACTCAGATAAGTTTTTCTGCGGTTGCTGAGCCTCATCACCAGGAATAAGGCTAGGCATTTCATTTACATGAGAAGAGGAATGAAACCCCACTTGCCTTATCTCCCGGTGCATGATGGTTCCTGCTACTGAAGATGGACCAGATGGTGCTCCTCTGACCACCACTGACATACTCTTGGCAGGAGGCAGCAACTTGGGCTTCTGGTGAAGGAGGCGGAGTGCCGGCACTCAGGGCCACTTCCTCATAGTCCAGACCCTCGGCACTGATGACTGAAGGTCTCCCACTAGGCTGTAAGGGTCCGTCTGGAGGACGAAGATGGTATACAACAGGCCCACATACCTGGGGTAACTGCCCAATCCCGGGTGCGCCTCCACAATGGCCGCAGCTCCCTCCACATTCCTACGGACTTCATTAAATGAACGGGAGGTGAGCACGGCATCCACAAAGTCACTGGGCAAAGTCTACCACCCATAGTTCATCAATGGTGGGGCCCCCGGCTACCGATTTGCCTCGGTTAGCGGGGCCCCGACATGCTGGTGACATTCCCAGGGCGCGGTGAAAAACAGAAGGGGAAAAAAAAGAGTTGCGGAAAAAAACGGCAACTCACAGAGGCTGGTGTCTCACTGGTCGCGCCCTTCTGTTACAAAATGCCCGCTCCATGGGCGACACAAGGATACCAAGCGCGTTCTGTGAGTTTGCATATTTATTAAGTAAAAACACATGAACAAGAAACACAATGCTAATAACAAATTGGAAAAGCACACGTACTGGAGGAGGGCGGGGCTCACGACCAGGGGAGACAGAACAGCCTGGGAATATTGCAGCTGAGGTGCACTTAGGACGCCGGGAACCATGAGACAAATACAGCCGGAGCCCACCTGGGAAGCAGCCGGGCTCACGGCTGAGGAAATTGGGGAAAAGGAAGATACCTGGTCGGAGCTCAACACACTCTCCTAAACGGCAACGGCAGACCAAACACTCTGACAGTAGCTGAACCTCAGAGGACGTCTCAGTAGGGCGCGACAACGGGGAAGGTTGTCATGCCCCTTAAATATCCTTCACATAATCACAAACAGGTGTGGATGCATGAGTGGAGAAAATAACACAACGAATGACAGGTGTGCAGCTCTGGCCAGCAGACATGAAAGCAAGGAAACAAGCAGGCAGAAAAACACTAAACTAGACAGGAAACTGCGCGCACCCCCCCCCCCCATGGATCATGACAAGCAAAAATGTATAACAAGGATAAAAAATGGGAAAATATTGATATTAAAAAGAATATTTGCAGCAGTACCTAAAAAAAACTTTCAGTCTGTTATTGTACAGTCTAATTGCTGTAGGAACAAATGGCTTATTGTACCTAGCTGATCTAATTCTCCATTGCAGAATTCTGCCATTTGACCTGTTGCTTCTCAAAAATTTAAAATAAAGAGGATGGGTTGGATCATTAAGAACTTGGTCTGTCTTTTTTAAAATAAGCTCGTTATTGTCATGATCTGAGCACGGAGGGTTCCGCCATGTTCAGTCTCATTATTTTTTTCCATATTTGTATATTTGTTGTATTTTTGAGCTATTAGCTTCCTGTCATTTTATCCTTGGTTGGTTTTCATATATCTTGTATTATTTCTCAGTTCTACTCATTCTCCGGTTTCGTTCATCACTGGCTATGTTTACATGGACACAAGTAACTGGATTAAAAGCCTGATCGGAATAAAAATGCTTCATGTAAACATGCCAATCTGAAAATTCTAACCTGATCACGCTCATTCAGATCAAAATTTCATTCCGATTGAGAAGGGTGGGTTATGCCGATTGTTAATCAGAATGGTGCGCATATAAACACTTATTCCGAACATAGGGCAGAAAATATGTTTACTGTGCATGTCTGTACACCAGCCGCACGTCGATGTGACGTATTTCCACCTTAGCAGCAGCTAGCAGAAAACATAGCGGGAGTAAAACAAAACTGGTCTGTATCGTCCTGCTGTCTCCCGCTGTTCGTCATATGCAGAAGTACGTACTTGTAGCTTCATTACGGAGACCAGCAGAAGAAAAAGTACAGTCTGAATAACACAATGCAGGTCAATTTCGACACAAAGCGGGGCTTGCTAACACCAGAAGTTGCTTCTTCTTCTACTATTTTCGGAATGTCGAAATGTCGACGTGCGCATGTCAAAATGATTTATTCCGTTCAAACGTGTGACACATGGAAACGTGCGTCCTTATCAGATCAGCTTTTTCAGGATCCATGTAAACAGCAAAATTCTGATCTGAATTGTAATCAGATTGAAGAAATTTTGCCCATGTAACCATGGCCATTGTCTTATTATTCATATATTTGGTATTTGCTTGTATTTATCCTTTAGTCTTTTCCTTATTTCAGGTCTCGCTTTATATTTGTATTTTTGTGTTCTCTCTCTCTCTCTCTCCAGGGCTGCAGCTGTCAGTGGCACTTCTGGGTTTTCCTCTGGTAGTGGGCGGTGCCTCTGTCGAGCTGTCAGTCCTGTCTCCTCTCCTCTCATGACTCACAGCTGATCTCTATCGTGTAATCACTTTCTCCTCCTGCCCTATTTAACCCTGCAGCGCTGATCATTCGGCACTGTGGTCTTCTTGCTGATCAGACATGCTCTCCTAGTCTGCATCTCTTTTTGTAAGAACGTTCTCACTCCGACAGTAATCCACTGTCTTACTACGGTTTGTGTGGTTGCTAATTGTCCTGATGAGCCTCCCTCATCTTCTGGCGTTTTCCTACACCTTAGCCCTTAGGCTATTCCGGCCAAAGTGACTCTCATTCTGGCCAATCCTGTTATTTTGTGTTTTTGTGGATTGTGGAATCTATGTTTATCAATTTTTGCAAGTGCTGTACTTTTGTTATTTTGTGCACTTGGTGTCTGGAGTTATTGTAGACGTAACAGTTCTTTTTGTTTCTTGTGCACGGTGTGCCTTTGAGTTATTATTAAATACGCAACTCACAGTTCCTGTATGTGGTGTTGTTAATCAGCCCTTGACAGGGCAGTTCACGACAGTTATACAGCTGAGCTGCCGATACCTGATCGACTTCAATTATTCTACTGGCTGTATTAATCATGCTCTACAGTTTTTTGTGATCCTTCACATTCATGTTTCCAAAGGTACAGATAAGGCCAAAGGACAGAACACTCTGGAGTAAAGCTTTATAAAACATTTGAAGAATATGACTATTTATTCTAAAATAAAACATCTTCCTGACGAAAAACATCCTCTGCTGCAGCTTCTTAGTCTTATTTAGTGCACATGCATTAAAAGTCAGTTTACTGTCAATTTCAGCAGCCTCTGGAAGGGCTGTGCCAGCTGATCTGCACACACCTTTAATGTCCTGCTACTGACATTGTCAGGCCCGCAGGCTTTATGAAAATTTACATGACTGAAACAGGATCTAACATCCTCTGTTGAAATCACAGTGTCCACTCCCTTCATAGCTCTTATTTCCATAGTTACCAAATCTTGTTCTGTTTTAAAATCAAGTATATCAAATCTACAATAAAAATCATTTATTTCATTTGCCATGTCAAGTTCATTATCTGCAATCATAAGATGTTTTTTTGGCTTGTAACCTGTAATTGTTTGGACTCCCTGCTATGCTCTTCTGGAGTCATTTTTGAAAAAACTTTCTAATTTATGTTTATACATTGCTTTACAGTTCATGATCGTGCTCTTAATCTTTTTCTGCACAGCCTTTTTCTCTTCCTTACTAGCCCCAGATTTAAACAGACGGTTTTTTTTTCTGATTAAGGAGCTGCTTCAGCTCCAGAGTCATCCAGGGCTTGTTATTAGAAAACATCTTAATCTTTTTGGGGATAATTGTGTCCTCACAAAATTTTATGCACCCCAAAATTGCAAACGCTGCTTCATTAATATTACCAGTCCCATCAGTCACTACATTCCAGTCAGTCCACTCCAGGCAGTCTTGCAGTGCCTCAGTCGCATCAGAAATCCAACTTTTAACCTCTACCTCTTTGGCTTTTTCCCGTTGTAACCGGGGCACATTAGCAGGTATCAGTTTGATCATGTTATGATCCAAATTTCCCAGGCCAGGCAGTGCCTTGGAGTAAAAAGCATCCTTTATATTTCCATAACAATGATCCAGGCAAGCTTTATCATGAGTAGGGCAGGCGGCATACTGCTGGTATAGATACATACTGCATATAGATTTTTGCACAGGAAAAATTGTTACACATCCATCCATCCATCTTCTACTGCTTATCCAGAGGATCCAGGTCACAGGGGAATCAGTCCAGGCAGAGTAGCCAGACTTCCACCTGGTTCACATAGCAGCATGATCCCCATGATCCCTCCTGCAGGTAGTGAGCCCACTGGAGGGTGGACTCATGTGCGTCCTTTGGGTACACTGGAAATCCACTGGACTGCTCTTATTCTGTCTTGGAAGACTCTACCAGGAGCAAGTTGCCCCTGACAACATAGCTCCTGGGATCATTTGGGCACTCAAACCTTTCCACCACAATAATGTGACGATCCATGGAGGGGTAGTTACATATTAATAATGGTTTGCATTTACTGTATATAGTGCCTTTCAAGAAACCCAAAGTGCTTTACAATGAAAATCCATTATTCATTCACTCCACAGACAGACAATGGTAGCAGTAAGCTACTACTGTAGCCACAGCTGCCCTGGGGCAGACTGACAGAAACGTGGCTGCCAATCCACGCCAATGGCCTCTCCGACCACTACCAAACATTTATGCACATTCATATCCAGTGTCATGGTCATGTCAAGGTGGGTAAAGTGTCTTGCCCAGGGACACAATGGCATGTTGGCTGGGAAGAGCGGGATTTGAACTGCCAAGACTCTGGTTACTGGACGACCCGCTCCACCTCCTGAGCCACTGCTGCCCATATTTCCCTCCTTCGTTCCATTTTTTTGCTGAGCACCAAGCTAAAATGAGGCACATCAGCCCAAATGCAAGCTCCGTCTTTCTCTTTTTAAAAGACACTGAAAAGGTCGTCCAGGTTGAATCATTTTCCAGGGTCAGACTGTCAAAGCTGAGTTCTACTCTCACATCCTAAGGCTTCTGAGACAAAATATTTGCAAAAACAGCCTGAACCTGTTATTACAGCCCACTGGAGTG
The DNA here is from genome assembly GCA_020510985.1 of Pholidichthys leucotaenia. Lineage (NCBI taxonomy): Eukaryota > Metazoa > Chordata > Actinopteri > Cichliformes > Pholidichthyidae > Pholidichthys > Pholidichthys leucotaenia. The sequence continues at coordinate 286,738,665 of CM035842.1, forward strand.
GGCTATAATAGCAGCGTGTTCCCCCAAGTTTGAGTGGGGATACACTTCTTTTCTTTTTTTTTCAGCTGCCCAACCAACTAGATTTGCTTCTCTGTGACTTTGACTTAAAAATAACTTTGGCCTCTTTTAAGGCATGCTGTAGTCTTCAGGCACTGGTGGTGAGATAAAACAACTTTTCACAAAATTAGACTGTTTCAAATCCCCCTTAAGGCCAAATCAAATATTTTGATGGTCTTCAGCCTGTATTTGTGGTCTGTAACAAATTCATTTTGTAAATGTCAAAAAACCATGTGTTAGAAAAGAAAGATGACATGTCCCGGCATGCATTTCTTTTCTCTGACTGGTAGGAAAGATGGAAAATACACTGTGTGCTTAAGATTTCTGGGCTATTAAAATGTTTGAACTCAATAGGGTCAGTTTTCAGCTTGTCATATAGGGGAAAGGCCATAATTTAGTATTCCTCACTGTAGCAGGAAACACAGAAAAGACATGATAGATATTTGGATTCCAAGTGTGGGTTTTGGGACTGATTTTGGACAAACTCACAACTGGATATTGTTTATCAATCCATGTACAGTAGAACGAAAATGCATTTTTTCCAGTGTCAATCACATTTAGAATCAGACGGTCCGCTGCCATGCAAAGCGCCACCATGACCAATTTTCCTTTCCCCACTCTACTGAGCACCAAGCTAGAAGTACCATTTTTATATGGTCTTTCGTATGACCCAGCTAGTAGTTGAACCAACAACCTCCCGGCTGTGGGGTGAATGCACTAACATTAGGCCACCATTCCAAGGAGTGATGCTCAATGAATATACTATGTACAGGTGAAGAGAGACTAACTGCTGCAGCAGATGAAAATAGGACCCGCAGGAAGAGCCGCCACAGACCCAGCAGCACGGAGACCACCCACAAGTGCGACCTGTGTGACAGGGACTGCCATTCGCGTATCGGCCTGTTCAGCCACAGGCGGTGCTGTTCTAGCAGAGTAGACGTTTAGGATTCTCTTCCATGGTCATCATAGACCGACGGAGGCCGACCAACATTAGCAACCATTGGATGAATAGTTTCAGACTGGTATATGTATACTATACTTAACATTAAAGAGCAACTATGTTTCTATTCGGTGGTTATTTCTCAAAAGGAAATTAAATAACTGCTTGAAATCTACTGAGCCTGCCTCAAAAATTATACAGCGGGGAAAATAAGTATTGAGCACATCAACAGTTTTCTCATTAAACATATTTATGATGGAGCCATTGACCTGAGATTTTCACCAGATATCAGTAACAACCCAAGTAATCCATACATACAAAGAAATCAAGGCAACTGTGTCCACAAAACATGTTATATTTAATAAAGTGGAATAACACAGGGAATAAGTATTGAACACATGAAGAAAAAGTGGTGCACTGTGGGTTTTTGCCCTAACTTTAGGTATCATTAGAATGCCAGTACCAGATGACCTCAGGATCCGCAAGAGACTATATGGTAAAAGCATATCAAATAAATAAGAAGGGCCAAGACCATTAAGAGTTTTATAAACTAATAAAAGAACTTTAAAATCGGTTCTAAAACTCACAAGGAGCCAATGCAGCGATTCTAAAACTGGCGTAATATGCTCTCTCTTTCTGGTCTTCGTCAGCACACAGGCTGCTGAATTCTGTAATAGTTGCAAGTTACTGATCGTCTTTTTAGGAAGACCAGAAAGGAGAGCATTGCAATAATCAATACGACTAGAAATAAAAGCATACATTAGCGTCTGTGTTTTCTCGAGAGGGAGACGGGTGGACTCTGGCTATATTCTTTAGATGATAAAATCCAGTTTTTAAAATATTATTAACATGCAGAATAAAACAAAGCTCAGAGTCAAAAGTAACGCCCAGGTTTTTAACTTGTTTTGATGGAATAAAAGACGATATTTGTAATTTTGGTAAAAGTTTCTCTCTCTGAGCTTCAGGACCAATAACTAAAACTTCAGTTTTATCCTTGTTGAGCTGTAGGAATCCTGCCATCCAAGACTTAAAGTCTAAAATGCAGTTAAAAAGAACATCAGTTGATGCTGGGTCATCAGGAGACACGGAAATGTAAAGCTGGGTATCATCAGCATAACTGTGGAAACTAATTCCATGTCTCCTGATGACATTGCCTAGTGGCAGCATGTACAAATTAAAAAGAACTTGACCTAAACTCAAACCTTGGGGAACACCGCAATCCATGTTGTATCTCTTTGATTAGGAGTGTTCATCCAGGGTGACATTAAAATTCTCTGCCAGTAAGGTAGGATTTAAACCAGCTAAAAACAGTGCCCAAGAAGCAGATCAAATTGTGCTGTTTAAAATCTAATAAAAATCTGTTTAAAAGAATATCATGATCTACTGTGTCAAATGCTGTGCTTAAATCCAGTAAGACCAGGATTGAGAGCATGCTCTTATCCATGTTAATTCTAAGATCATTTAAAACCTTGATCAGGGCTGTCTCAGTACTGTGACTCAACTGAAAACCAGATTGAAATGTTTCATACAAATCATGAGTTTTCATAAAATCATTTAACTGGTTAAAAGCTACTTTCTCTAAAATTTTACTTTAAAATGGCAGGTTGGACACTGGTTTGTAATTGTTAAGTACTTCAGTGTCTAAATTATTTCTCTTCAGAAGAGGCTTGACAATGGCTGTCTTAAAAGCACTAAGAAAAAACCCTGTCTGAAGAGAATAATTTGAAATATTAAGAACATCATCAATGAAAAAGCTACAAATGGATTTAAAAAATGATGTAGGAACTGGATCTAAAAGGCAGGTTGCTTTCTTTAACTGGGAAATAACTTTCTCCAGCACCTTAGCATCAGCCAGGTCAAAAGTGTCCAGTGTGTCCCCACATAAAAATAAAGGTTTAGCTGTATTAAAAGCAATAGGTTGTAATAGACTAATAGCTGACCTTATAGTTTTTATTTTACTGCTGAAGTGAGCTGCAAATTCCTCACATTTGGAGTCTGTAGACATCCTGCTAGACATGTTAAAAACCGGGTTTATTAACTGATCAATTATTGAAAAAAGAGTTTTTGGGTTATTGTGATTATTGTTGATGAGTCTGGAAAAATGTGCCTGTTTTTGTCATGTGTCTGAGCTGTGCTGAGACTCTTATGTATTTTTGAGTATTTTCCTGTCTGTTGTTATTTCCTTGTTTGGTTCTATTTATTTTGGTAGTGTGACATGAGCCTCTTCCTCTCCCAGGCACCCATTATTCACTTGCAGTCTGCCTCAGTTCTCAGCTGTGAATGATTGTTAATTAGGTCACCCTGCCTGCTCAGCCTCACCTACTGATCATTTGTCTGCCCAGTATTTAAGCTCTGCTAGTTCATTGTTTCACCGTGGCAGTATTTCATGGACTCTCAACTTGGACTTTATTCCTTGGACTTTTCCTCTCTCTTCCCCAGAGCATGCCCTGCTCTGGGTTGCCAATTTTGTAAAGGCCCTTTTCCACTAGCACGCTTTAGCGCGACACGGGACAGCTCAGCACGCTTTGTACGCTTTTCCACAAGCCCCAACACGGTTTAACAGCCGCGATTCTCAGCCCCGCTCAAGGGCAGGGTACAGCAGTGCTGAGCTGTGCCGTGTTGTGACGTTAACAGACTGGTCGCCGCTGATTGGTCAGGTCATAACCGGCGCTGATTGGTCAGGTTGTAACCGCCCCTCTCCTCCTCCTCTTCTGCCGAATCTTCACGACCTTCTCAATAAAGTTTTTGAAAAAAAAAAAAAAAAAAAAGAATCTTCACGACCGCCATTACTCAGCACGCAACCAGTGTTGGCGGTTTATTTTCAGTGTATTGCTGTGCTATTTTCATTTATTCTCTATCAAAAATGGCTTCGCATAATAAGGGTGTTCCATGGACCAATAAGGAGGTGCAGTGTCTGCTCACTGCATTGTCAGACGAACGTATCCAGCACAAGTTAGACGGAGCCGCCCGGAATGAAAAAATATACCGGGAGGTCTCGACATCGGAGTCCTTTAACAGTGAGTTTTAATTTTTTTTTATTGTGCGTTTTTTCGCAAATATATTCGGTAAGACGCTCAGTTTATTTATGCAATAAAAAAGCTGTTCATTTGTGGATGATGATCGCTGCTTTATTGCAGCACACTGCGGACTAAAGCTTTATTTTAATTATTCATGTGAACAATACGCTGAAATAAGCTTATGTAATCTTGTTAAAAACTATTGTCTTTTCTGTATATCTTGCACTTTCGTGCTGTATTTTATTGTGTGCATTTTCCTTGTAGAATCATCCCACGTGTCCACCGCGCCCGCCCGCCCGGATTCATTCAACCGAGCCTTCCTGAACCAGAGCAGGCAGAGACGGCTTCATTCAACCGAGCCTTCCTGACCCAGTTTGGGAAGCTGGTGTAGAGGCACTCAGTGGTCGGCGTGTATAAAATGTCGATTAACCTTCATGTTGTGTTGCAAAGTTTTTTTTTTCTTTTAATATTTTGTATATAATAAAATGGAATTGTTTTGGAAAGTGTGGTTTGTCTGTTATAACACTGAATTATAAAACAGTGTAGAAGTTACAGAAAAACAGACAGGATACGTGTAAGTCTGTCTGGAAAAACTTTATTTACATTTTTTCACTTCCTGCTTTTATCTCCGTCCAAAACGGAAAAACTCCGCCTTCACATTAAAACTCCACCTTCACATTAAAAGATCCAATTTTGTGTGTGAGACCAACAACTAATATCACCACACAGGCCCCCCCAGAACACACAAATAACAACATAAATAAACATGCTGACAAAAAACAAACAAACAGCATGAACAAAAATCCAAAAGAAAATAACTCAAGAAAACCTCTTAGGCAACCTAATTACCCTGCCCCGACGACTGCACTGCACAGTCCTAGGGGGCACAACTGTAACTGGAGCAGAAACAACCTCAGGCGCAGGGTTGGGAGGGCGCCCCCGCCGAGCCGGGCGGGCTAACTCAACCTCATCGTCACAAAGAACATGCGCAGGCTTCAAACGATCCACCGAAATCCGATCCTGGCCAGTCCCCAACTCAACCAAAAAATCCTTATGGCCTGTTTCTAACACCCGAAAAGGGCCATCATAAAGTGCCTGCAGGGGAGAACGATGGGCATCGTGCCGGACAAAAACATATTTAGCCGACCTAAGGCTGTCAGGGACGTAAGACTGAGGAAGGCAGTGGTGCGCAGCCACAGGAACAAAAGCCCTAGCTTCCTCTCGACACTTAGGCCTCTTAACCATACTGGGACCTAACCCTGGACTGGTAGGAAGAAACTCCGCTGGAACCCTCAAGGTCTGGCCAAGGACCAACTCAGCAGAAGAGGAATGCAGGTCTTCTTTGGGGGCTGAACGCAAACCCAACAAAACCCACGGTAATCTGTCCACCCATCCACTATCCACTAATGACGCGCGAAGGGCCGCTTTCATAGTCCGATGAAACCACTCGCATAGCCCATTAGCTTGTGGATGGTATGCTGTGGTCCGATGGAGTTTAACCCCCAAACTACCAGCTACTTCATTCCAAAGTGCAGAGGTAAATTGCGGGCCCCTGTCAGAGGTAACGTCCAAGGGGACACCAAAACGAGACACCCAAGAGGAGATAAATGCCCGGGCAACATCAGATGCTGTAGTTGATGTCAGGGGAACCACCTCCAGCCACCGCGTAGTCCGGTCCACCATAGTGGTGAGTAAAACCGCGAGACGGAGGAAGAGGTCCAACTAGGTCCACCTGAACATGATCAAAACGTCGCTCCGGAATCCAAAAAGGCTCCAATGGAGCCTTTATGTGGCGCTGCACCTTAGCACGCTGGCATGCCACACAGGTTGTCGTCCAAGTCTTCACATCCTTTCTAAGACCCGGCCATACAAACTTGGCGCTCACCAACTTGACCGAAGCCTTAACCCCAGGATGCGACAAAGAATGAACAGCGTCAAAAACACGACGACGCCAAGCCACAGGCACCAGAGGTCGTGGTTTTCCCAGTGTAGTATCACACAGAAGAGTGGCGCCACTGTCTTGAAAGCAGACATCCTCCAACTGCAAACTGGACTCCGTGGAACGAAGCACCTGCACCTCCGGGTCCAACAACTGATCGGCAGCCATCTCAGCATAGTCCATGCCCAAATGAACAGCAGCAACTGGTGCACGAGAAAGACAGTCCGCCACCAAGTTGGTCTTACCAGCCACATGCTGAATGTCTGTAGTGAACTCAGAAATAGCCGAAAGCTGCCGTTGTTGCCGAGCTGACCAAGGTTCAGTGGACTTGGCCATGGCAAACGTGAGAGGTTTATGGTCCACAAAAGCGGTAAATTTACGGCCCTCCAAAAGAAACCTGAAATGCCTTGTCGCCAAGAAAAGGGCCAACAGCTCCCTGTCAAAGGTGCTGTACTTCCTTTCTGACTCGCGTAACTGTCTACTAAAAAAGGCCAGAGGTTCCCAGGAATTGTCCACCCACTGCTCACAAACTGCTCCGACAGCATAATCAGATGCGTCGGTGGTAAGAGCAATGGCGGCCGTGGGATCTGGATGAGCCAACAAGGCAGCATCAGCCAGTGCAGCTTTAGCCCCATCAAAAGCACATAACCTCTCATGAGTCCACTCAATGTCCTGATTACCCCTCTTACCCTTCAAGGCCTCATATAGCGGACGCATAATATGGGCAGCATGAGGTATAAAACGGTTGTAAAAATTGACCATGCCCAAAAACTCCTGCAGGGGCTTGACAGAGGAGGGGCGTGGAAAAGTTAAAACTGCTTCGACTTTAGCCGGGAGGGGCACAGCACCCTGCTGGGATACCTTGTGCCCCAAGAACTCAAGTTCTGAGAGCCCAAACTGACACTTCACGGGGTTCACTATCAGTCCATGGTCACAGAGGCGTCTGAAGAGCTGGCGAAGGTGCAACACATGTTCCTCCACCGAAGCGCTCGCCACCAGTATATCGTCCAGGTATACAAATAAAAAAGGCATGTCCCGCAACACAGAGTCCATAAGCCTTTGAAACGTCTGCGCAGCACCCTTAAGGCCGAACGGCATCCTCAAGAACTCGAACAGTCCAAATGGAGTGATCACCGCTGTCTTGGGGACGTCCTGGGGATGGACAGGCACCTGATGATAACCACGCACTAAATCCACTTTAGAAAAAATGACTGTCCCTGCCAGACGTGAAGAAAAATCCTGGATATGGGGGACTGGGTACCTGTCGTTGGTAGTAGCGTTGTTAAGGCACCTAAAATCTCCACAAGGGCGCCAACCCCCATCTGACTTAGGGACCATGTGGAGGGGAGAAGCCCACGGACTGTCGGAACGGCGCACAATACCCAGCCGCTCCATATTGGCAAACTCATCTCTAGCGATGGCCAACTTAGCAGCATCCAGACGGCGTGCACGAGCAAAAACAGGTGGACCCACAGTAGTAATATAATGCTCAACCCCATGCTTAACTACTGCCGCAGAAAACGTAGGCACAGTGAGGGCAGGAAACTCAGAGAGAAGGCGCTGGTATCTGTCTCCTGAGGCGAGCATGTTAGCAAGCAGTGGACCAGCCCCACCCAGTGTACATGGATAAGAATCAAAAGACACAGCATCAATCAAACATCTGTTAGCTACGTCAACCAACAGTCTGTAAGCACACAAAAAATCTGCGCCAAGAATAGGAACTGCTACAGATGCTACCACAAAGTCCCAACTAAATTCACGGCTGTTAAAACACACAGTAATGAGCCTGGTGCCAAAGGTGCGAATAGGAGTACCATTAGCAGCGTCCAGTGGAGGTCCATGTTCATATTCCATGACGTCAGCCGAAGAGGGGGGAACGATGCTCCGCTGCGCTCCCGAATCCACCAAAAAACGACGTCCAGACGCGCAGTCCTCATTAAAAAGCAGCTTATTGCTGGTGCCGGTGCACGCAGCTGCTAGCGAGCACCGGCCTTCTCGTTTCCCTGTGGCTGGAAAGAGCACGGTGGAATACAGCGCCGAGCCTTCGGTCCAAAACGGCGGTGATAAAAACACATGCTACTCTCTTTCTTACGGCGATCCGATACTGCGGCCACACCCACCGAGACTTCTCCATCAGACTGCCCAGGCAGCAATGCATGCACCGACAAATGACGAGAAGCCAGCCAAAGCCTGTCCGCTTCTCCAGCCAAACCCCGATAATCCTTAGTACAAATGAGGGGCGAGCTGGCCAGGACAGTGCGCACTGGAGGCGGAAGCTGACGCAGAAACAGGTGGATAAACAGAAATGAACTGTCTCCTGAACCAAGAAGTGCCAACATATTCTCCATCAGCTCAGAAGGTTTGCTGTCCCCCAAACCAGTCATAGACAGAAGACGATCAGCGCGCTCTATATCAGAGAGCTGGTACAGCTGCAGAAGAGCCCTCTTCAGAGTGACGTACCTGTCAGCGAGAGGCGGGTCCCGGAGCAGTCCCATCAAATGGCGAGCAGTTGCAGAATCCAAAGCTGCGACAACATGGAAATACTTCGTGTCATCTGTGGTTATTCCGCGCAGATGGAACTGAGCCTCGACATGCTGAAACCAGGGCTCCGGGTCGTGCTGCCAAAAGTCCAGTAATTTAATTGTAGCTGCAAAAACAGCCGGTGCGGGAGCCGCAGCGGATACAGACGCCGTAGCGGCGATATCAGAAGAGGTTGCTTGAACAAACATTCTTCAAATGTCGGGGTCACCAATGTAGAAGTTACAGAAAAACAGACAGGATACGTGTAAGTCTGTCTGGAAAAACTTTATTTACATTTTTTCACTTCCTGCTTTTATCTCCGTCCAAAACGGAAAAACTCCGCCTTCACATTAAAACTCCACCTTCACATTAAAAGATCCAATTTTGTGTGTGAGACCAACAACTAATATCACCACAACAGTATAATTACATAGAAATTCCATTGCCTAGTCTGATGAAAATGATGCTGATCATCCTGTCAGGGGTCAACCATTGTAAAAGTAATGTAATTTTTAACTAGACCAAAAAACAAATGTTTTTGTAAGCTTTCTGTTCTTTTTATTGAAATATCATAAAAAATTAGCACCACATGATACAGTTATAAACTTTGGGTAAATTTTTTATGTTAACTTATAAGAAGTTGCACAGTTGGACTTTAAAATGCAGCAGGAGAGACTGATCAAGCTTACAAGTCAAAGTAGGTACAAGTATATGTAAATTGAATGTTCTATCGGCATTCCAAATTCAGAGAATTACAATACTTTAGAAGGAGTGTAGCATCATCTAAACGGAAAATAATAATACTGTTGTTCCAAACGTTGACCTGAAGGTGAAAAACATGAATTTTTTTTATTCAGTACATCCAAAATGCCCTAGGATGTAAAAAATAATACAATTTGGTGTTGGCCAGTGTGCCACTGTCTCATTACTTAATACGAATAAAAACAAGTTTCATCTCATTATTTCTAGGTCATTTGGCAGTTAATTCAAAACAAAAGTGACTTGTGTTGTTGCAGCTTTTTTTTATCAGAGAGTTTCTCCAGTTTTGGAGCATATAATCATCCGTCCCTTAACTGTTAAACATTAAATAACAGCAGACAGATTGGCAAAGGATACACAATTGTGTTGTGTTGCCCAAAACCGCTGTGACCCACTGCTTGTGGTGCTACCTTTCATGTGTGTGCTTTTTATGAATATTCACACGTTTTTGTAAGTACAAGTGGGATAGTATTAAATTGAAATATTCATTCATATTTCATCTCGCTGCCTGTACCCTAGTGTCTTCTCTGGTTAAACTCTCTGGACTTAATTGTGAGATAAAACCACAGAGCGAGCAAGGCAATAATCCTTGGATCCTCCATTTTTTGTCTCGTGTAAATAAGGACTCAGTCGGGTGCGTAACGTCACGGGAGTGTGGCCCCGCCTCGCTGGGAGTCTGGCGCCGCCTCGCTTCTAAAACCTCCTAACACAAACCATCACAGCACAAGCACAACACCGTGCTAATGGAGACAGAAGCATTCCGAGCCGTACTGAAGTGAATCGAGCCGTACCGAGGTGTGCTGGGCTAGTGGAAAACAGGCTTAAGTTGTTTTTTGTTACTTTCATGGTCAGCTCTGTTTAGTGTGCCATGTTTATTTTCTGACTTGAAAAGTATTTTGGACTATTCCTCTCTCCTCTCCTCCAGGGCTTTTCTTGCTCTGGAGCACCAGTCCTGTTAGTAGTTTTGTTTGTATTTTTATGTTTGTGCATTGTTTGAATCTTTTAGTTAATAAATGTCACTAACCAATTCAGCGTTTGGATCTGCCTTTCTACCTCGGAGGGGCCAGTTCATGACAGAATGCTGCTGCCAGAATAATAGGATCCAGCTGTTGTTTTAGTGGACATTATTCACCTGTTTTGTGTCTTTTCTTTTACTCACCCATGATTGGAGCTCCCGGAGAAGTTCACAGAGGGACTGAATGAAATGGAGCGGTGGACTATGAGGGTGCTGGAGGGTATCTTATTAGAGGCTCGAGTCTCTTGTACCCCCGAGGCAGCCCGAGAGTGTGTGGAGGGCACGGCACAGGTGCTCGAGGCATGCCAAGCAAGCAAGCAAAGTTTATTTGTATAGCACTTTTCACAGATATATATCACAAAGTGTTTCACAGCAAGTTAAAATTTACAAATGCCCAGAAATTAAAATCAATAGAAATAAGATAAAATGCCTGTCTAATGCCCCAGTCTGTGTGACCACCCGGAGCTCACTGATCTACTTCTCCCCATACTCCTCCTTTCACAATCAAGCAATGAACCGGGGGAGACTACTCCGATGTCAGCACCTGCGCCGACAAAGAGCAAGCGCAAGAAAAAAACCTCCAGCCTCTTGCCACTCTCCGGCGGCGGCGCCCTATTCTTCTCCTAAGCCCTGGGCCACTCCATTGGCTGAGGAACTGGAAGAACGCAGGCAGGCTTTGTTGACTGAGACCGACCTCCACTATGGAGGTTAAACCATGGCTTCTCCCAGACTTGGCTCATGAATTGGAGATGATTGGAACTGGAGGTGGAGCGCTTCTCAGCTCCAGAGCCTCTTCATTCCTGCAGTGAGCCTACGCTTCCACCTCCTGAATCACCAGCAGCATCTCCAGTTCCTCCAGGGTTTCCCCAGCTACGCCCACCTCCGTGATTAAAGGCCGTCCTGGGTATGACGTTAAACTGCATCCGGGCGAGGGGGTCTGTTGGACTAGGAGGATGATAGAGTGCCTCTTAACCCTCGCTGATACTCCCAGGTGTCCTTTGGGCAAGGACTAGTACCTGTTAGCCTCCCTTACCAGGGTTACGGTAAAACTCTCCAACAACTTTGTGCGTTATAATCCCCTAAGGGGACCACGGGTTAAAGTGGTTCTGAGCACCCCCTTGCTGATCATATGAGGTGACAAATGGGGCAACTTGTTTGCCGTGAGTCGTGACCCATGTCAGTGGAGGAAGAGATCCTGGTTCTTGAGGAATGTGTCTTGCTGCGGCTTTCACAAGTCCAACACAGTGCTTTAGCTCCTACTTCACTTAGACGGGAGGTTGGAAGGGCCCGGTCCAATCAATTGGCTCGTCAAGGTCAACTCTGGGAAGTCTTTTGTCAGTATAACATCTCTTAATCCCAGAAGCCTATGGCAGAGGGTCAGTCGAGTAATTTGCACTTTTGTGCTTTATTGCTCAAGTATACCATCCCTGTATCCCTGGTGCATAACCTGCAGGAAGTCCGCGGCTCTGTGCATCCCCTTGTAGGGCTCTGAGTAGGGTGGGGAGCAGGGATGATGAATCATACTCTATAAAATATGGCTACTAAACAAACCCCTAAAAAAACAAATGTTGAAAGAAGATGTGGATGACCCAGGAATTAGCAGGATGGCTTTTTCAAATGGTGATAATTGCCCGTGGCTTATTGTTTTAGAGTCGCTCTCATCAGATATGCCTCTTTCTAAGCTGTACCCTTTTGCTGTACAGAAAGGAATTTCAGGTATTGTAGGGTCAGTTAAGGATGTTAAAAAACTGAGATCTGGCCAGATTTTGGTGGAATGCTTAAAGAAATCCCATTCTGAAAATTTGTTGCGGTGTAATGTGCTGGCTGGTGTTCCAATGAAGGCTTTTCCTCACCCTTCTCTAAACAGCTGCAAAGAAGTAATTCGTACTCGAGAACTCCACGATATGGAAGAGGATGAAATAGCCTCAGAACTGCAACAACAAGGAGTAACACATGTGAAGAGGATAACCATTAAAAAAGATGACCGAACAGTAAAAACTGGCACTTACATTCTGACGTTCAACTGGCATCAACTCCCAGAAAGAATCCAAATAGGATATCTGAGTGTAACTGTTGATGCCTTTATTCCAAACCCGTTGAGATGTTTTAACTGCCAAAAGTTTGGCCATGGCTCCACAGGATGTAGGTATAAACCAGTCTGCTGCAAATGTGGAGAGGAAAGGCATGAGTTGGCCTGCACAACACCTCCCAAATGTAGTAACTGTTTAGGCAATCATGCAGCATCATCGAAGGAATGTCCTTGTTGGATCAAGGAAAAAGAAATTCAAACTGTCAAATGTACTAAGAAAATTAGCTACCCTGAGGCACGTAAACTGGTAGGTTTCCCAAAGTACAAATTCCAGCAGACTTTCTCCTCTGTTGTGAAACCTAAGATGCAGCCTGCTGAGTGCCAGACAGATCTGACCTGGTTAACTAAAGATAAGCCCTCATTATTAAGTAGTATTAAAAATTCCGGAGTCCCAGTTAAAAGTAAAACGAGCACTCAAAGCCTGACTACAATAAGTCAACCCTTAAGTCAAAGTCTAAGCAAGTCCGCAGAACAAAACCAATCATCAAAAGAAAAAATCCAGCTCCTCTACTCAGGCAAAATCAAGCCAAGAAAATAAATTGCAAAAGAATGGGAATCCAGAAGATGCAGAAATGTCTAAAGTCACGACTTGCCGTAGTCGCAGCCCCTCCCCCAAAAGCAAGCATAAGAAGCGTGCTTTTGTTTTACCTACCTGATGGTGGGTAGCCACATTATCCAGTGGAACTGTCGTGGCTTTAAGGCCAATTTCTCTGAAGTGCAGTGTTTAGCTGCTAGTTTTAATCCCCTTGCTTTTTGCCTTCAAGAAACTCTTCTGCTATCAACCAACCCCATGTCTCTGAAACATTATACTATGTATAATTACATATGGTCCAAATGTGCATCGTCCATCTGGTGGTTCAACAATTTTAGTAAGGAATGACCTAATTCACAGCCACTTGGCTTTAGTCTCCAACTTACAAGCAGTGGCAGTTCGTCTAACTTTGCATAAAGCAATAACCTTATGATCTGTCTATATACCACCAGATATGATTGTGACACCAGAAAATCTTGATGCCCTTCATAATCAGTTGCCATCCCCATACATCCTTATGGGTGTTTTTAATGGTCATAATCCTCTGTGGGGAGGAATTTGCTCAAATGCAAAAGGAAAGATACTGGGGGATTTTATTGCTAAAAATGATCTGTCTTTGGAACAATGGGTCTCACACATACCTCCACCCAGGACATGGAACCTATACTGCAATTGACCTATCTACAGTATATGTAAGCCTGAGCTAGTGCTGGAATTCTCATGGTGGGTCTTAGATGATCTTTGTGGAAGTGACCACTTTCCACTAATATTGACATCTACAGAAGTGGACGTGCAATCAAGAACTCCGCGATGGCAACTCAAAAGAGCAAACTGGCCTTCCTTCGTTTCTCTGTGCAAAGAGAAATTCAGCCAAAAACCTCAACCCCACTGTCACTCTGTTCAGAGCTTTGCTCAAACCTTAATTACAATTGCAGATAAGACTGTCCCAAAAACATCAGCAAAGCCACATTGTAGGTCCAACCCATGGTTCAATGATGACTGCAAAAAGGCCATTGAGGCAAGGAAAAAAAGCAGAGGGTGTTCAATAAACATCCGACAACAGAAAACCTGACCAGATTTAAAATCTGTCAAGCTAAAGCACGCAGGATCATCAATGAAGCAAAGAGACCAAGCTAGAGGGAATTTGTATCAAGCCTCACATCCAACACATCTACCAAAAAGATCTGGGATTTAATTAGAAAGATGAAGGGTAAGGAGAATGGACTTCAAATACAGCATATTAATAATCAGGGTAATCTGCTGACGACAAAATATGAAATGACTAATCAACTAGCAAAATCAGTTGAAGAAGTCATCTATTGGAAACTATCGTCCTGAGTTCCAAATCATACAAGCACAAGAAGAACAAAAAGAAATAAACTTTTCTTCAGATAACTCAGAACCATGCAACCAAGATTTCACTATGGGAAGAACTTTTGTTCTCAATAAGGAACTCTCATGACACTGTTGTGGGGCCAGATAAAATTCATTATCAGTTTTTAAAACACTTGCCCCCCAGTGCACTATCCATCCTCTTGATGGTTTTCAACAACATCTGGAAGTCAGGCAGTATTCCTGAAAGCTGGAAAGAAGCAGTAGTTATACCCATTCCAAAACCCGGGAAAGATCATACTGATACCAACAACTACCGTCCAATAGCTCTGACAACTTGCCTCTGTAAAACCATGGAAAGACTGGTAAACAATCGCCTTGTGTGGGTGCTTGAGTCTCACGGTCTTTTAACTGATTACCAGTGTGGCTTCAGATGTGGTAAAAGCACTTTAGACCACCTTATCAGATTAGAGGCCTATATACATGATGGTTTTATTAGAAAAGAACATGTAGTTGCTGTATTTTTTTATTTAGAAAAAGCATATGACATAACATGGAAATATGGTATTTTAAGAGACCTACATGGCATGGGTTTTAGGGGACATTTGCCCTTTTTCATTTCAAACTTTTTGTCCAATAGATACTTCGGAGTCTGAGTACGAGATACCCTTTCAGAGCCCCATGTGCAAGAACAAGGAGTCCCCCAGGGAAGCATCCTCTCGGTTACTCTTTTTAGCATTAAGATTAATAGTGTAGTTGGTGCTCTTAGACCAAATAGCTTTTGTAGTCTTTATATAGATGACCTCTATTTGCTACAGGGGGAAAGACATGAGCACAATCGAAAAGCAACTACAGCTGTGAATAAACAAGATTAATAGGTGGTCAGTCAGTAATGGTTTTAAATTTTCAAAAACAAAAACTGCATGCACTTTTGCCTGCTGCGGTCTCTTCACCTCGACCCTGAGCTTCTCATAGATGGAGAAGTTGTCAAGGTGGTAAAAGAAACCAAATTCCTTGGACTTATTTTTGATAATAAGTTGTCTTTTATTGCACATATAAAATTTCAACAAATAGATGTTTTAAAGCCCTTGATATTATTAAAGTTTTGGCTAAAACTAAATGGGATGCGGACTCTACTGTGCTGCTGTGTCTCTACAGAGCACTTGTAAGATCTCGGTTTGAGTATGGGAGTATAGTTTATGGATCAGCAAGGAAAACATACATCAGGACGCTAGAAACTGTCCATCACCAGGGGCTAAGGCTTGCCTTGGGGGCTTTCAGAACCTCTCCTGTTAAAAGTTTGTATGTTGAAGCAAACGAGCCTTCACTTCAAAACAGGCGCATGAAATTGGCTCTCCAGTATATGGTTAAACTTAAAGCTGACCATAGAAATACAGCTTACTCTGTAGTTTTTCACCCTCGATTTTTGCAGATGTATAAGGTCACAGACACAGTTTTGTCCCATTCCACCATGGAGTTTGAGGAAACCCAATATCATTCTGGATCTGAGCCAAAACAAAAAGACACTCACCCAAATGTGTACCAGCAGCAGATCTTGGACATAAAATGCCGTCTTCCTCACCATATTTCCATATACTCGGATGGCTCTAAAGTAGATGGCTCAGTCCCTGCTGCAATTGTCACTGGGCACAATCAGCATGGTTTGCAGATTCCCAAACAACGTTCAATTTTTACAGCAGAGGCTCGTGCTTTGCTTCTAGCATTGGAACACATTGAGAGAACCAAACAACAGAGCTCCTTAATTTACTGACTCCAGATCCTGTCTTCAGGCACTTGGGTTTTTAAAGACTGATCACCCCATTATTGTCCGGATTTTAGAGAAACTAGGATTTTTACAGAAACATAATGTTAATATCATCTTCTGTTGGATCCCCAGCCATGTTGGCCTGTCAGGTAACGAGCAGGCAGACAATGCTGCCAAGAGAGCCCTTACCCAAAAAGTCACTCAGTGCCAGATCCCAGCCTCAGGCCTCTAATAACCTCCTATATTTTAAAGAAGTGGCAGACTGAATGGGACACATGTACTGCAAATAAACTGCATGATATTAAGCCTGCCATAAACCATAGACACTTGCATCACTTTCAAAACCGACATGATGAGGTAGTGTACACTAGATGCCGTACTGGGTTGTTGGGGGGTTGTGGGGGTTGTGGCGGAGGGGTAGTACCTTGGTAGGAGGACAGGCGCCCCGTCCCTTCGGGTGGTTTGAATACCCTGGTCCCCACGCCCACTCCAGCTCGTATGTATGGCTCCTCGTAGCTGCTGTGGGTACAGTAGCGGCCACAACAGCGTCACCTCACCGGCTAAACTACGTACGGGTACCCAGCATAGAGGACCTCACTGGGGAATGGAGGAACATCTGTCCTCTCCCTCTTGTACCCCCCCCCCCCCCCAGTCATGGGTTAAATGGTCAGCTTTTGCAACAGCTGTGAGGGCAATCCTGGTCAGTTGCTGCGCCTGTCCCAGTGGCTGCATGTTGCGGTTTCCGTCCCTACTGCTGAAGCTGGGTGTCGGGAAGAGAGGGTGGCCTTGGGCTTGTACACTCCACCGCCACCATAATCATTAGGTGCAGGTGTCTTCTTTTGGCTGGTGCTTTACTTACCACCAGTATCATTATCACATGCATAGAAGTCCTGAGGCGAGGAATGAGGTGGTAACAGGGGCAGGAAGAGGATGCTTCTGGGAGCCTCTAGTCACGCCTCCCCACGCATGATGGTCCGGGTGTGATGGTCGCTCTGGTGTCGACTCGGAGCAACGGCCCAGTTTGTATCCTACCCGGATGACAAGGCAGCCCTTTTTAGGGATAGCACTGCCTTCTCCAGATGGAGAGAGGGGGAGAAAAGTACCCCTAAAGAAAGCTTGCTCCATTTTTGGCTTGCTTGTTAGCCGTGGCGGGCTGGCCATCCACGTCTGCGGTCGAAAAATGAAAGAAATAAAAGTGAAAAACACAAACATAGCCGCTTGGAATGTCCGTACCCTCCAAGACAGTGACAACAGCCTGCGACGTCGGACAGCCATTATTGCACAAGAATTACTCCGCTACGACATCACAATAGCTGCCCTTAGTAAGACTCGATTGCCTGACTCGACACAGATCACTGAGCATGGGTCTGGCTACACGTTCTATTGCAGTGGGCACCAGATTGATGAGGCACGACAGTCAGGAGTCGGCTTCGCCATCAAGACATGATACGTCAACCTGCTTGACTTTCTACCGCATGAGGTCAGTGATCGACTTATGGTGCTCCGCCTGAAGCTTGATACTGGGTACATAACATGCATTAGTGCGTATGCACCAACTATGATGCACACAAACGAGAACAAGGAACGGTTCCATGAAGAACTAGGCCGTGTTATTCAAGCCACTCCTCATACTGACAAGTTGGTGGTCTTAGGGGACTTCAATGCTCACGTGGGAGCCTCATGGACCACCTGGGAGAATGTTATTGGCCACCACGGTGTTGGAAAGGAGAATTCCAATGGCACCTTGCTCCTCTCCTTGTGCGCCCAGCATCAATTATCTATTACCAACACGTTCTTCCAACAGGCGAACAAACTGAAATCCACATGGATGCACCCGTGTTCAGGCCATTGGCATCAGATTGACTTTGTCATTACATGACAGCAGGACATCAGGATGTGCACATTACCACAGCAATGAGGGGAACGACATGTCTCTCAGACCACCGGTTGTTGCGGTCGACAGTCGCGTTCTCCTTTAAGCCCCCATGGCGTAGGGTCCGGAAGACACCTGTGAAGAAGCTTAACGTGGCCAAGCTCAGCTCACTGGATTCCAGGACCCAACTGAAGCAGCAACTTGTCACGAAACTTACTGACTTTGACGATGCCCTTTTTGAGACCGTTGACAGCCATTGGACGTTACTTCGTGATAATAGCTATGAAGCGACGGAGGAAGTGCTTGGCTTCATCAGACGCAAGCATCGGGATTGGCTCGATGAAAATGATGTAGCAGCCATCCAATTGTTGGACCGTCTTCACTGTGCCCATCTTGAGTATGTGAATGATAAGAGCTCGATTGCAAAGAAGGACACCTACCACCATGTCCGGCAGACAGTGCAGGTTTTGCTGCGTAGTATGATGGACCAGTGGTGGATTGCTAGAGCTGAGGACCTCCAGGAAGCTGCTGACAAGAACGGCGTGAAAGCGTTCTACAGTGGCCTGAAGGCGGTCTATGGTCCGACATCACAGGGTAGTACGCCAATGTACTCTTCAGATGGTCAGACGCTCATAAGGGAGCCGGCTCTCATCCTGGAGCATTGGGTAGAACACTTTAATGGTGTCCTGAATTGCCAATCTGTGATCTCTGATGAAGCCATCGTACAGCTTCCTCAGAGACCTATCATAGAGGAGCTGAATGTCCCACCGACGGTTACTGAGATTAAAGATGCCATCAAACAGACATCTAGTGGTAAGGCAGCTGGTGGAGATGGTATCCCGCCGGAGATCTATAAGTGTGGCGATAACATTGTCGTCGCCTGTCTCGCCCAGTTATTTGCCACCATATGGGAGCAGGAGGCGGTTCCACAAGACTTCAAGGATGCAATGATTGTTCACTTGTACAAGCATAAGGGAAACCGCCACTGCTGCGATAACCACAGAGGAATATCGCTCCTCGCCATCACTGGTAAGATTCTAGCACGTGTGATCATAAACCGCCTCAATCACTATGTTGTCGACAACATCATTCCCGAGAGTCAGTGCTGCTTTCGAGCAGGACGAGGCACCATTGACATGATGTTTGCAGCCAGGTAAATACAAGAGAAGTGCCGAGAACAAAATTGTGATTTGTTCATAGTGTTCGTAGACCTGATTAAGGCCTTCGACTCTGTTGGGAGAGAGGGTCTGTGGAAGCTGCTCGCCAGGGTCGGGTGCCCTCCTAAGACTGTCAATATTATCCGCTCATTCCACGATGGCATGGTCGGGCGGGTGGTTGAGAGTGGTTTAATCTCCGATCCATTCCCTATCATCAATGGCACTAAACAGGGGTGTGTTATGGCCCCGCTGCTTTTTAGTATCATCTTCGCTGCAATGTTCCTTGATGTCTTCAAGGACTGCGACAGGGGTGTAAGGACGTTTAAAGGCTAAAACAAAGACGTCATGCATGATGCTGCGAGATCTTCTCTATGCCGACGACTGCACACTCACTGCTCACACTCTTGAAGACGCACAGTTCATCACTGACCAGTTTGCTAGAGCAATGAATCGTTATGGACTCACTATAAGTATCAAGAAGACAGAGGTTTTACATCAACTTTGTCCTGGTCGTCGGCCTCCGTCAGTCTATGATGACCATGGAAGAGAATCCTAAACGTCTACTCTGCTGGAACAGCACCGCCTGTGGCTGAACAGACCGATGCGCGAATGACAGTCCCTGTCACACAGGTCACACTTGTGGGTGGTCTCCGTGCTGCTGGGTCTGTGGCGGTTCTTCCTGCGGGTCCTTTTTTCATCTGCTGCAGCAGTCAGTCTCTCTTCACCCGCCTTGAGCTGTCTGGTCAGGGTGCCTCTCCATTTGGAGCGGTCCATTGCAAGGTCCTCCCAGCGCTCTGTGTTGATATCCAGGGCCTTCATGTCTCTCTTGCAGACGTCTCTAAAGCGCAGCTGTGGGCGGCCAACGTCTCTCCTGCCAGTTGCCAGTTCTCCATAGAGGACGTCTTTGGGGATTCTGCCATCCTCCATACGGTGAACGTGGCCTAGCCAGCAGAGCCTGAGTAGAGTGAACATGGAGGGAAGGCCGGCGCGGGACAGAACTTCTGTGTTGGGCACTTTGTCCTGCCAGGATATGTCCAGGATGTGGCGAATGCAGCGCAAGTGGAAGGAGTTCAGTCTCTTTTCCTGCCGGGCGTATGTTGTCCACGTCTCACTCCCATAGAGCAGTGTGCTGATGACGCAGGCGTTGTACACTGCCATCTTCGTCTTGACAGAGAGTTTGGGATTCTCCCACACTCGTGTGGTGAGGCGAGCGAGTGTGAAGGCTGATTTTCCAATCCTCTTGTTGATCTCTGTATCAAGGGAGAGGTTGTTGCTGATCGTGGACCCCAGGTACGTGAACTGATTCACGACCTCCAGCTTGTAGTCATCAATGGTGATGGTTGGTGGTGCTTCCGTGCCTTGCGCCAAGACGTTAGTCTTCTTCAGGCTGATGGTAAGCCCGAAGTCCTTGCATGCCTGGGAGAAGCGGTCCATCAGGGTCTGAAGCTCCTGCTGTGTGTGGGTTGCGACTGCAGCGTCGTCTGCGAACAGCATGTCTCTGATTAGAGCCTCGCGTACTTTGGTTCTGGCTTTCAGGTGGGCGAGGTTGAAAAGCCTGCCGTCAGATCTTGTGTGCAGGTAGATTCCCTCTGTTGCTGTGCTGAAGGCATGCCTCAGGAGCATAGCAAAGAAAATCCCAAAGAGGGTTGGCGCAAGTACACAGCCCTGTTTCACTCCGCTGCGTATGTTGAATGGCTCTGAGACGTTGCCATCGTGCTGCACTATCCCCTGCATGTTGGTGTGAAACGATTCGATGAGGCTTTGCAACTTTGGTGGGCATCCTATCTTTGGCAGGATCTTGAAAAGGCCCTCTCTGCTGACCAGATCGAACGCTTTGGTGAGGTCGATGAAGGCGACGTACAGAGGCATGTTCTGTTCTCTGCATTTCTCCTGGAGTTGGCGGATGGAGAATATCATGTCTACCGTCGATCGCTCAGCGTGGAAGCCACACTGAGACTCGGGGTAGACACGTTCGGCAAGCTTCTGTAGACGAACGAGAACAACTCGTGCGTAGACTTTGCCAACAACGCTGAGGAGGGAAAAGCCCCTGTAGTTGTTGCAGTCGCTTCTCTC
Source organism: Pholidichthys leucotaenia (assembly GCA_020510985.1). NCBI lineage: Eukaryota > Metazoa > Chordata > Actinopteri > Cichliformes > Pholidichthyidae > Pholidichthys > Pholidichthys leucotaenia. The sequence continues at coordinate 286,759,733 of CM035842.1, forward strand.
CCCTTTGTTTTTGTAGAGGGTGATGATCTTGGCGTCCCTCATGTCCTGTGGTACGGCACCTTCCTTCCAGCACTGGCAGAGGACGTCATGCAATGGCAGCAGTAGGGCGGTCTTGCAGTGCTTGATCAGGTCAGGGGGTATGCCGTCGTTGCCGGGTGCCTTGCCAGCGGCCAAGCTATCAATGGCCTTACTGAGTTCGTCGATGGTTGGCTCGGCGTCAAGTTCGTCCATGGATGGCAGGCAGTCGATGGCATCAAGGGCTGACGGTGTCACGGTGTTCTGTCTAGAGTAGAGGTCGGAGTAGTGTTCCACCCATCTCTCCATCTGCTTGTTCTTCTCTGTGATCATCTCCCCAGTGGAAGATTTGAGGGGGGCCGTCTTGCTCTGAGCCGGACCAAGTGCTTTCTTGATGCCATCGTACATACCACGGATGTTCCCTGTTATGGCAGCGGTTTGAATGTCTTGGCTGAGCTGAGTCCAGTACTCGTTGGCACAGCGCCGAGCAGTCTGCTGAACTTTGCTTCTCGCAGCCCTGAGAATCTGGAGATTCTTCTCGTTTGGGTACTTCTTGTACTCAGCAAGTGCTGAGCGCTTGGCTTCAATGACGGGGGTCATCTCGGTCAACTTGGCATCAAACCAGTCCTGTGACTTCAAAGTCTTCCTCCCAAAGGTAGCCAAGGCTGTGCGGTAGATGGTGTTTCGCAGCTCTTCCCACTTCTGCTTTGCAGATTCTCCTCCTTGTGGTACACCAAGTTCCTTCTCAAAGGTGGAGGCAAACTGCTCAACAAGTTCTGGTTGGGCCATCTTGCTGGTGTCAATCCGTGCCTTTCCAGGTTGTCTAGCACGATGGAATTTCTTCAGCTAAAGCTTGACCTTGCAACACACCAATGAATGGTCTGTGTCGCAATCTGCACTCTGGAACGAACGGGTGATTAGCACGTTCTTCAGTGAGGTGCGCCTGGTCAGGATCAAGTCTAACTGGTGCCAGTGCTTTGAGCGCGGATGTTGCCAGGAAACCTTGTGTTGGGGCTTGGTCTTGAAGAACGAGTTTGTGATGCACAGATCGTGATATGTGCAGAACTCGAGCAGCCGCTGTCCGCTGTCGTTCATTCTGCCCACGCCAAAAGGTCCAAGACAGGAGGGCCAGGAGTCGTGGTCAGCACCCACTCTGGCATTGAAGTCTCCAAGGAGAATGAGTTGTTCAGAGTTGGGGATGATCCTGACAGTTGTTGCGAGATTCTCGTAGAACTCATCTTTTGCCTCTGGTGTGGCTGTCTGTGTTGGGGCATACACACTGACGAGGGTGACTGGGTCTTCAGTGGTGTTCAGGCGGAGGGTGAGGAGTCGTGCAGAGCCAGTGCTGCCCGGTTCCACCATCTTCAGCAAAGTGTTCTTCACTGCGAAGCCCACTCCGTGTTCCCTGTGTTCGTCACTGCCCTTTCCCTGCCAGTAGAACGTGTAGTCCTTCTCTCTCAGTGTGCCTGCATCAGCTAACCGTGTTTCCTGGAGAGTGGCGATATCCACTCCCAGTCTCTTCAGCTCATTATTGATGATGGCAGTCTTCCTGGTGTCGTTGATGTCCTTGAGGTTAGCAGCGAGTCCTGTCATCATAGTGCGGACGTTCCAAGTTCCCAGTTTTAGAGTTGGTCTCTTTTGTTTTATTGTCTTGCCTGGTGCGAAGGTTCTCAGCCTGCTGTTTGGATTTCTCCTTATCCCCATGCACCCAATGAGGAAAGCAAGCTGTGGCGGGACAACACCTTATTGGCTGGGGGCTGCCCAGCTTGAGGCGGGCGGTAGCTGTCCAGTGAGATCTGATGATCCCTCCCACCGTCGGGAACAACCCCTGGCGCCACGCTCTACGCCAATTGAGCAGTGGCTTATAACCGGTAACTGTCATTCCCCGTGTTTTGTCTACGCCAAAGGCGAAGCTGGAGTGTCCTCTCCAGTGATCCGGTGTTCTACCTTCCAGCGTTGGGCGTTGGTAGGATTCAAGCCTGGGCAGGAAGATATGGAGGACAAGATGTTGCCCATGCAGCATGTCCCCCCTCTCCACGTCACTGATGAATCCAAAGGAACAGCAGGGCTGCTACAGTTTGGCACCAGCGCCGTTGCAGGAGCTGCCAGAACGATGTTGAGCACAACATAGAACTGCCTTAGGGGCTCCGACTCCGGATTTTTCCTCAGGGTTGACTCCCGAAGCCTTTCCCGTGACCGGGTATGCCGCAAGGCAGCAGAGGTTTGAAATCAGGGTTTACCTTCCACTAGATGGGCTACCTTCCCAGGTTGACGAGCCACTATCTACCCGAAGCATCTGGTTTTAAGGCGCCAGAGATCCGCCCTCGCCCCTTCTCCTATTAGTAAAAGCAGTTCCGCCGGGCTTAGAGACTAAACCACACGGGCAGGCTAGGAGTTGGACTTAGTTGTCAGAGGCTTTTCGAGACGCACGCCATAAGGAGCATTTTATGAGCACTGGGAGCTTAACCCCAGTGCCGCTGCTGGCTATGACAACCTTGTCCTGGTACGCTCCCGATAAATCCTGGTATTACCATTGGTGGCGAACCCCTCAAGGCAGTTGACAAGTGCTGCTACCTGGGGGGGGCACCATCTCACAGAACGCTAAGATTGATGATGAAGTTACCCACTGCATCAGCAAGGCTAGCGCATCCTATGGACGCCTACAGCATCGTCTATGGTCGAAGCGTGGCATTTGTCTAAGCACCAAGATCAAGGTCTATCACACCGTTGTTCTAGATAGATAGACAGATAGATAGATATCTATCTATCTATTGTTGTATCTACACTTCTCTATGGGTGCGAGTCGTGGACAACCTAACGCCCCCATGTGAAGAAACTTGAACAGTTTCATATGCGGTGTTTAAGGAAGCTGTGTGGAATCACGTGGTGAGACAAAGTTGCCAATACAGAAGTCCTCCGCCGGTGCAATATCACCAGCATTGAGTCATTCATCATACGTTCCCAGTTGCGCTGGACTGGCCACATTGTTCGGATGACAGATCAACGCATTCCTAAAATCCTGTTATTTGGCCAGTTGGACGAAGGGCAGAGGGCACGGGGTGGTCAGTGGAAGCAGTATAAAGACGTGCTCAAATCCTCACTCAAGTCGTGTGGGACTGATCCTATGACAGGCCAAGGACCACCCCCTTTGGCGAAAGATCTACCATGAAGGTGTTGACCTCTTCAAGAGAGACAGAACTGCCTGTGTGGATGCCCGCCATAAAGCATGTCACGGTGCCGCCCAGCAACAGAGATGTCTACAGCAGTTGGTGTCCTCCTCTCAGCCAATTATGTACATCTGTCCCGATTGCGATATGCTATGTGCTTCACACATCAGCCTCATCAGTCATCACCGTCACAAGCACCCCCTTACAATTTAATGCAGCCAGAAGGCGGGAGATCCGTCGTTGGCGAAGGCTCAATCCATCATCAGATGCCATATTGGCCACTCTAGGCTTATGCACAGCTTTTTATTAAAAGGTGAGGCACCACCATCTTGTCAGTTTTGCGAAAGTTTTTTATCAATAAAGTACATTTTACTTGACTGTCCTGCTCGCATGACAGCAAGACGTTTTTATACTCAAAAGTCACTGAAGGATATTTTTAATAAAGCACCACCAAAGAAAATTTTAGGGTTTTTAGCACATGTGCATCTGAAGCATCTTATTTAATTTTTCTATTTTATTGTATCTACATATGTATCTCACTGTATTTATTTATTTATTCTTTCATTTATCATACTGTCGCCATATAATTTTTAACTCAATTTTCTTATTAGTTCTAATTTTGGCATGAAATAGCCATAGATGCTGACATGGCACTAAACAAGAACACTCACTCACTCCGTGATTAAAGAGGCGGCTCCTCCATCATCTTCAGAGGGGCCCAGGCTCATCTTAGACATGGAGAGGGATGACTGTCCGTCTCCTGCTGCAGACAACATCGTGCACTGGGATGACAGGCAAGTTTCAATTCATTCTTAGTCAATTCATAATGATATGTCTTGCCATACTCCCGGTGATGAGGGTCAGGGTTTGCAGTTCCCTGAGCCCTCACCACCTGCAGCAGCAAACAGTTTTTCACCTGCTCTCTCCGTGTCTCCTCCTGTTAATCCTGAGTGTCTGCCGGCCCCAGACCTGAGTCGCCGGACGATGGAGGGGTTCGTGGCCCTGGAGGATCTCATCCCTTTGCCAGCACGGAGCCGACCCCCAGCAGCCACGCCTGGCGAGCCACCTGCATGGTCCACTTCAGCTGGGGAGAACGAGACTGCCAACACCACCATGCCTGCTGTAGCGGCCGCCACAGCAGAGTCACAACCTGACCTCCAGAGGACTGAGCCTGGAGCATCGTGGCCAGGATTGACGGAGTCCTGGACGGCGGTGGAGCTCAAGTCCAGGCAAGTGTCCTCTGCTGTTCCTATTATTTCGATATAGGAGCGGTCTTGCCTGGCTCATGCGGAGGAGAGCCAGGTGCAGCCATTAGCCGCACCTGAGCTCACCTTGCTGGGCTCTGCCACTGCTGGCAACTCTAACCACGTTTTTCTGCTTGTTTTTCCTGAGCCTTCTCCCAGGGTCGCTGGGGAAGATCTACCTGAGCCAGAAGCCTCCTTGGGTCCAGGTTCGCTGCCTGAAGCCATCATGGGTTCAGCTCCTCTCACTGTGGTCGATGTGGACGCTCCGTCCCAGCCTGTGACCCCCATGGGTGCTGCTTTCCCTCCAGCTGAGGCCACCGAGGGCGCGGCATTGCTCCTGCAAGGAGCCACCAAGGGTGTTGAGGCCTCCTCACCTCTGCTTGACACCATCGTGGTTCCTTCACCGCCGCCTAACATTGCTGTGGGTCCTCCTATGGGGAGGCTGCCTCCTGGGTCACTTCTGTGGTCCTGGTGACTAAGAAACTCAGGCCGGCCACCTGACTGACTGAGCCGCTGGGTTGGTTGGTCCTTGCTCTCTGGCAGGCCACCCGACTCATGCCATCTTGCCATCCAGCTGACCTGGGACTTCGGCCGCCCACCCAAACAGCTGGGTTCTTTGGTCTAGGGGGGCTCAGGGGCCCGGTGTAGCATGGGTGTGGTCATGAGCGGACCTAGCCTTTAGTTCCCACCTAACCTGTTTCCCCGACCTCCCACCCAGGGTAGTTTTTGTCGTTTCTTTCTCCTGGGGGGGGGGTCCTGTGGTGTACCTTGGGGTGTCTGGAACTTACCCCTTGGGAGGGGGCTCTGTCATGTGTCTGAGCTGTGCTCAGACTCTTTATGTATTTTTGAGTATTTTCCTGTCTGTTATTAATTTCTTGTTTGGTTCTGTCTATTTTGGTAGTGTGTCATGAGCCTCTTCCTCTCCCAGGCACCCACTATTCACTTGCAGTCTGCCTCAGTTCTCAGCTGTGAATGATTGTTATTTAGGTCACCCTGCCTGCTCAGCCACACCTGCTGATCATTTGTCTGCCCAGTATTTAAGCTCTGCTAGTTCATTGTTTCACTGCGGCAGCATTACATGGACTCTCAACTTGGACTTCATTCCTTGGACTTTTCCTCTCTCTTCCCCAGAGCATGCCCTGCTCTGGGTTGCCAATTTTGTAAGTTGTTTTTTGTTACTTTCATGATCAGCTCTGTTTAGTGTGCCATGTTTATTTTCTGACTTGAAAAGTATTTTGGACTATTCCTCTCTCCTGTCCTCCACAGCTTTCCTTGCTCTGGAGCACCAATCCTGTTAGTAGTTTTGTTTGTATTTTTATGTTAGTGCACTGTTTGAATTTCTTGGTTAATAAATGTCACTAAGCAATTTAGCATTTGGATCTGCCTTTCTGCCCCGGAGGGGCCAGTTCATGACAGTTTTTCTTTTTTTATTGTAGCTGGTAAGTTGAGGTGTGGTGGCTTTTTTTTTTTTTTTTTTTTTTTAATTTGGAGGTTAATTTCTAATTTGTTTTTTCTCCATTTTCTTTCAGCAGCTCGACATTTCTGTTTTAGTTGTTTAATTTCTTCAGTTCTCCAGGGTGGGGATGGATAAGTGGAAAGTTTTTTATATTAAAAGGAGCTACTGTGTGCTGTTTCCAATTTTCTATTAAAACCATCCACAACGAAATCACAAGACAAGGGAAAGAAGTCTGCAGGAATGTCACTTAAAAGATCAATAAATTTAGCAGCCACCTCAGCAGTGAGATGGTGGTGCCTCCTCACAGTGCATTCTGGGATAAAATCATCATTCTGTTTAAAACAACTGATAGTAAAAATATATATACAAAAATGATCAGAAATGGCTAAATCTAAAATGGAGGTGATGTGTGTTGACAGACGTGTGGTGACGACTAGGTCCAGAGTGACCTTTAAGATGGGTGGGTTGTGAGATATGTTGGCTGAAATTCATACAGTTAAGAACGTTTTAAAAAATCAGCTGCAAAAGAGTCTGATTCATTATCAATGTGTCGGTTAAAATCACCTAAAATCTGTATTTGCTGCAAATAATTGCAAGAATCTGTGAAAAATCGGAAATAAAAGATGAGCAGTATTTGGGAGGCCTGTAAACACACACACAAACTACAGGACTGCTAAAAACAAAGGAGTGGTGTTCCAAGGAGGGATAAAAATCGATGAGCCTCTCTAAAATTCAACAATGATAATAAAATAGCTACCACACCCCTCCCTTTTCCCTCCTCTATTAGAAAATGAAAAATTATAGTTGGGAGGGGAGGCTTCTAAAAGAACTGATGGTCCATCTGTGCCCAGCCACATCTCACACAAAAACAGTCAAGCTCATGCTCTAAAATCAAGTCATTGATAATAAGACTTATTTGACAGTAAATCTGACATTTTAAAGTGCCATTTTGAGAGGTGTGCTCTTGTGTGGTGTGTGTACTTGTATGAGGTTACTACGGTTAACAGAGGGTACAGAGAATTTGTGATAGTGGGTATTAGACCTGGACATGGTTATAACTGGGATACTATGTGTGCTGTGTGAGTGAAGAGGGGATATGATGTGTCAGGAGGACTTACAGGATAGCAGAGTCAGTTCAGTGTTTGTAGATAAAAGATGTGCTCCATCCCGAGAGGAGTGGAGGCCACCAGGTCTAAAAAGCTCTGGCTTATTGAGAACAAGAGCAAAATTGTCCACGAAGGGACAGTTTATTGCTGCAATAGCCTTTTAGCCACATGTCAAGCTGTGGCAGGTGGCTGAACTTCACGTCACCAAAACAAGACAGAGGGAGTGGCTTGCAGAAATGAGCACCTGCTTCCTCATGTCCAGCAGGCGGTCAACAAGGTGGACAAACTCCTGTTTCAGATTCTCAGACTGCTGCTTCTTCAGATTGTTTGTGACCACATGCACAATGATTGCAGCAGCAAATGGATGAGTCTGAACCAGATGCAGAGCAGCAGATGTAATGTCTGCTACACAGGCACCTGGGTGGCAGGTCTATCCTCCATGGACCACCACATGGCGGACCATGGAGGTGCCCACTACGAGCACTGCTGGAGAGCACCATGCTGATGTGGAGGCGGGAGGCTGGCGGTCCCGGTGAGCAACAATGGTGGAGGGGCCGGGAGTGACTGCGACAGCAACAGCAGCCACAGCAACACCGGAGGGAGCCTTTGGTGGGTGAGCTGGCAGATGCTCTGTGCTGGAGGTACTGCGGAAGGGGAACCCCGAGGGGGAGCTGGAACCTGTGCTGCACCGGATGCAGCAGGGGAGCCTTGGCAGGTAGCTGACCAGCTGTGGGGGATGGCCTGGCTCTCGGTGTTGTCCAGCAGCTGCTTCTTGGTGGGAACCACAGCCTCAGCAGCAGCGATGGCAGAAGTTGTCATCTGAGCAGGTGGAGAAGAGTGGTGCTCAGCGGTTTCATCTAGGATCTGGAATTTATTGCTCAACTGCAGAGCGTCCGATGAAGATGAAGGCTGAGGGAGGGAGCATCTGGCACGGCATTTGCCTTTTTAAACCGGCACCCATGGCTCCGAGTTGTATGGAGTCAAGCAGGCTTGTGACTTCGGCTTAGCTCCCAGGGAGGGCCAAACGTCGTAGTCAAGTATCGGGACGTTGGCAGAGATGATGGAGTTTCCACCGGTGGTGGCAGGGTGACTGACTCCAGAGAAGGAAAATACAGCTGCTAAAATGGCCCAGTCAGTCACCTGACCTGAATCCAATTGAGAATCTATGGCGCTAACTGAAGATCAGAGTTCATAGAAGACACCCACGGAACCTTCAAGATTTGAAGACAATTTGTGTGGAAGAATAGGCTAAAATCGCTCCTGAGCAATGTCTGTGCCTAGTTTCTCCATACAGGAGGCATCTGGAAGCTGTTCCTACCAACATAGACTTTTCTACTAAATATTAAATGAATTTCACCAAGTGTGTTCAATACTTACTCACTATCATTCAAGATTCAAGATTCAAAGATTTTATTTGTCAATACTACTATACATACAGGACATACAGGAGAATTGAAATGGTGTTTCTCTCTCTCTTCAGTGGTGTGCACAATATAAAAAAAAGGAATAAGGCTGGAAAAACAACAGCAGTCTATGTACAGTAATGCTACCCGTAGTGCAAGTGGTGACAAAAGATAGACAGACATCCCATAGTGCAAATAAAGATAAACAATGAAACCCTCTCTAAAGAACTGGAGCAAGTGGCTGGGGAGAGGGAAGTCTGGGCTTCTTTGTTTGAACTGCTGCCTCCGCGACCCGGACCTCCGGAAAAGCGGTAGAAGATGGATGGATGAAACCCAGCAATCCTACAGTATATATAGAAGAGTAGAGCAGTAAAAACCTTAAACCACCCTTTATTGTCATTCAATCCATACAGCCAATCATATACAGTAGAATGAAATTATGTTTCTCTTATCTACAGTGTTAATCACACACACACCCATATATAGAATCAGAGGGGTCGCAGCCATGCAAGACGCCACCACAGATTTCCCTCCTCTATTCCATTATTGCTGAGCACCAAGCTGGATGGCAGGAAGTTCCGCTTTTAAACGGTCTTTGGCATGGCCTGGCCGGGATTTGAACCCCTGCCTCCCGGGTGTGGTGGGGATGCTCTACCAACTGAGCCACCACTCCGGTAATACAGTAATACTCATAGTTGCAAGTTCAATGTGGTAGTGCAGGCAGACAGTGACAGATAGGACTGCACATGATCAGTATTGCAATAACAGACAGCTGCAGATAGGGCATTTATGCAAATGGTTGCAGTAAAGTGCCGAGACATACAGCAGCAGATGTCATTCCACTTTATTAAATATAACTTGTTTTGTGAACACAGTTGCCTTGATTTCTTTGTATGTATGAATTACTTGGATTGTTACTGATATCTGGTGAAAATATCAGGTCAGTGGCTCCATCAAAAATATGTTTAATGGGAAAAATGTTGACATGTTCAATACTTTTTTTTTCCCCCGCTGTATTTACATGCACACAAATAAACAGATTATAATCAGACTTCTGGAGTTATCTGACTATTCAAGCAGTCATGTTAAACAGGTTATGAGAAATTACACAAACACAAGGAGTTCATTGCCCAATTGTTAGTTTATTCAATGCATGTAAACATGTTAAAGCTAAGTATTCTAGTTATTGGATTATTCTGGCCATATAACTGGGCTCAGTGACTCGTGGCATGTAAGCGTTTGACTCAATTAAATTTTATTTTAATTACCATATGTATAACTTGTATGAAATCAGAATATTTAAAATTAGGTAAATGCAGTCATGTGAAAAAATTAGGACACCCTGTATAAGCCTGTGGTTTTTTTTTTAACATATTTGGAGATTTGGAGATTGACAGACGGATCGGAGCAGCATCTGCAGTGATGCGGACGTTGTACCAGTCTGTTGTGGTGAAGAGGGAGCTGAGTTCTAAGGCAAAGCTGTCGATTTACCAGTCAATCTACGTTCCTACTCTCACCTATGGTCACGAGCTTTGGGTAATGACCGAAAGAACGAGATCACTGATACAAGCAGCTGAAATGAGCTTTCTTCGTAGGATCGCTGGACTCACCCTCAGAGATAGGGTGAGGAGCTCAGGCATCCCAGAGAGGCTCAGAGTATAACCGCTGCTCCTTCACATTGAAAGGAGCCAGTTGGGGTGGTTTGGGCATCTGATCAGGATGCCTCCTGGACGCCTCCCACTTGAAGTGTTTCGGGCACGTCCCACTGGGAGGAGACCCCGGGGCAGACCCAAGACTCCCTGGAGAGACTGTCTCCCAGCTGGTCTGGGAACACCTTGGTATCCTCTCTGAATAGCTGGAGCAGGTGGCTGGGGAGAGGGAAGTCTTGATAGAATTTATTTTGATAGAATAATTATAGTAGGGGACTTTAATATACATGTGGATGTAGATAGTGACTGCCTTAATGTGGCATTTAATTCAATATTAGACTCGACAGGGTTTTCTCAGAAAGTAGGAAATTCTACTCATTACCTCCACCATACATTGGACCTTGTTCTGACATATGGCATAGAAATAGAAAATCTTGTAGTGTCTCCTCATAACCCTGTACTGTCAGACCATTGTCTGTTAACCTTTGATTTTACTATTTCTGACTATTTGGCTCCTAAAGGAAAATATTATTACAGTAGATGCCTCTCAGATGATGCTGTTACCAAATTTATGCAGATTGTTTCCTCTATGCCATGTGTCAACACAACGGAAATAAGCTATAGACAGCTTGCTCCTTCTGTAATTGATAACATGGTGGATAGTGTTACAGCTTCTCTGCATCAGACTCTAGACTTGGTGGCCCCCTTAAAAAAGAAAAAGTCTAATCAGAGATTTCTAACTCCTTGGTTCAACACAGAAACTCGTAGCTTAAAACAGAAGACTCATCAATTAGAAAGAAAATGGCGCTCCACTAATTTAGATGAAATCTATTTAGCTTGGAGAAATCATCTTTTAATTTATAAAAAATCTCTTACAAAAGCAAGAACGAGTTATTACTCTGCAATAACAGAAGAGAACAAGAATAATCCCAGGTTTCTTTTCAGCACTGTAGCCAGGTTGACAAAGAGTCAAGACTCTGTCAATCCTAGCATTCCCTTAGAGCTTACTAGTCAGGACTTTATGAACTTTTTCAATAATAAAATTTCATCCATCAGAGATAAAATCAATCAGATTCTTCCCACAGTAAACTTAAATACTGTAACTACTACAACTCCTTCTATTGATGTCTGTCTTGATGAGTTTACTCCAATCGACCTTTGTGAGTTAGACAAAATAGTTTCCTCACCCAAACCTTCAACTTGTCTTTTAGACCCTATTCCTACCAGGTTATTTAAAGAAGTCTTCCCACTTATTGGTAGCTTTATTCTTCATATAATCAATTCTTCATTAACTTTAGGCCATGTACCGCAGGCTTTTAAAACGGCTGTAATTAAACCCTTACTCAAAAAGCCAACGCTAGATCCAGGAGCTTTAGCTAACTATAGACCAATCTCTAATTTCCCTTTCATTTCAAAAATCTTAGAAAGAGTTGTTGCTACGCAATTATTTGACCACCTGCAGGGAAATGGTTTACTTGAAGAGTTTCAATCTGGGTTTAGAATCCATCATAGTACTGAAACAGCCTTAGCGAAGGTCACTAACGACCTCCTCATCGCATCTGATAATGGACTGGTTTCTGTACTTGTCCTTTTAGACCTTAGTGCAGCTTTTGATACTATCGATCATAATATTCTACTTGATAGATTAGAACACTATGTTGGACTTAATGGAACTTCGTTGCAGTGGTTTAGATCTTATTTATCGGATAGGTTCCAGTTTGTTCATGTAAATAATGAGTTTTCTTTCAACTCAAAGCTTAGTCATGGAGTTCCACAGGGATCTGTGCTAGGCCCTACTCTTTTTAGTTTATATATGCTTCCGTTAGGCAACATTATTAGAAAGCACTGTATACATTTTCATTGTTATGCAGATGACACACAATTATACCTGTCAATGAAGCCAGATGATAGTAATCAATTAGCCAAGTTAGAAGCCTGTCTTAAGGAAATCAAAGTTTGGATGACTTGTAATTTTCTGCTATTAAATTCAGATAAGACTGAAGTCATTCTTGTTGGTCCAAAAAACCTTAGAAATTCCTTTCCAAAGCAAACTTTCAGTTTGGATGCGGTTACTCTTTCTCTTAATAGCTCTGTGAGGAACCTTGGAATTATTTTTGATCAAGATCTGTCCTTCAATTCACATATTAAATTTGTTTCTAAGACTGCCTTCTATCATTTGCGTAATATTGCCAAGATTAGAAGCATCTTGTCTCAGAGTGATGCTGAGAAACTGATCCACGCTTTTGTTAGCTCGAGATTAGATTATTGTAATTCTTTATTATCAGGCTGTCCTAAAACATCTTTAAAAAGTCTTCAGCTGATCCAAAATGCTGCAGCAAGAGTTTTAACAGGTACTAGAAAGAGAGATCATATCTCTCCGGTTCTGGCCTCCCTTCATTGGCTTCCGATAGAGTTTAGAATTAAGTTTAAAATCCTTCTTCCTACTTACAAAGCTCTAAACAATCAGGCTCCTTTTTATTTAAAAGATCTGATACTACCGTATTATCCTAACAGAGCACTACGCTCCCAAAATGCAGGATTACTTGTAATACCTAGAATCTCCATAAGTACAATGGGAGGCAGAGCCTTCAGTTATCAAGCTCCTCTTCTGTGGAACCAGCTGCCAATCTGGATTCGGGAGTCAGACTCGATCTCTGTTTTTAAGAATAGGGCTAAAACGTACCTTTTTGCGCAAGATGGCGCCCACAGTGGTTGCCACGGTGCTTCGCTGCGCCCTTTGTTTGTTTTTATTTGTCAATTGTGTGTCTGCCTGCTCTTATACCCGTGAAGAGCTTCTAAATATCAGGACCTTCACTCCCACGGATCTACTCCCAGTTTTTTTAGCTCCTGCCACCGATCTGGTTCATTGTTTGGCTCGAAAAGTGAGACGGCGAAAGAGAGGAAGGCGAGCAGGTGCCCTCGTTCGGCTCCGCAGAAGAGGCACACGCACGGCGTTCCCTGGCATATTTCTCTCCAACGCCAATTCTCTCTCAAACAAGGTAGATGAATTAAGACTGCTGATGCGTTTTAAGGACCTCTCTTCCTCGGCTGCCCTCTGTTTTACTGAGACCTGGCTCAGGGAAAATACACCGGACAGCGCACTGCTTCTCGAAGGTTTTCAGCTGTTTCGTGCTGATCGTGACACAGAGCTCTCCGGTAAATCCTCAGGAGGAGGAGTCTGCTTTTACATCAACAGCAGCTGGTGCTCTGATGTAACGGTAATTTCCAAACACTGTTCTCCCGCCCTGGAATTTCTTTTTATTAACTGCAAGCCATTTTATTCCCCACGGGAGTTCGCTTCATTCATCCTGGCCGCTGTTTACGTCCCTCCTGACGCGGACGCGCGCGAAGCTCAGCGCGCGCTCGCAGATCACATCCAACATACGGAGCAGACTTTCCCGGACTCTCTGGTTATTGTGGTTGGCGACTTTAACCAGAGCAATCTGAGCCACGATCTCCCTCGTTACAAACAGTTTATTAAATGCCCCACCAGAGGAAAGAACACGCTGGATCACTGTTACACTACAGTGAAGGACGCGTATCGCGCTGTTCCCCGTGCTGCGCTCGGACTATCTGATCACGTGATGGTCCACCTCATTCCCACTTACAGACAGAGACTGAAGCTCACTAAACCTGTTGTGAGCACTACGAAGAAATGGACCAGTGAAGCTGATGAGAAGCTGGAAATGTGCATGGAAATAACTGACTGGGGCATGTTTAAAGGAGCCACGCATGATCTGGATGAATACACGGACACTGTGAACTCATATATCCACTTTTGTGAGGAGAGCATTCTTCCATCGCGCACCAGGGTGAGGTACTCAAATGACAAGCCCTGGTTCACTGCTAAGCTCAGACAGATCAGGAAGGAGAAGGAAGCAGCGTTGAAAAGTGGAGACAGGGACTGCTACAGGGAGGTTAAATGTCGGTTTAACAGAGAGCTGAGGAGAGCTAAATCTGTGTATTCTGAGAGACTCCAGCAGCAGTTCACGGCTAACGACTCTGCTTCTGTGTGGAGAGGACTGAGGCAAATCACCAACTATCGGCCTCAGGCTCCTAAGGGTCAGGATGACAAAGCCCTTTGTCAAAGACTGTCCCATCACTATGCCCGTTTTGACACCTCGTCAGCTGTGTCCAACTCCCCCCCTCCCTCCAGCTCCACAGCCTCCACGGTCCCTACTTCATCAAAGGCGCCCCCCCCTCCTCCCCTCCTGCCCTTGTTATCAGTGAGCAGGACGTGCTCAGACAGTTCTCCAGACTGAACCCGCGCAAGGCCCTCGGTCCGGACGGCGTGTCTCCCTCCACCCTGAGACACTGTGCGAAAGAGCTGGCTCCTGTCTTCAAAGACATTTTTAACACCTCCCTTAAGCTTTGCCACATGCCGACCTGCCTCAAATCCTCCACCATCATCCCTGTCCCCAAGAAGCCACAACTCACTGGACTTAACGACTACAGACCTGTAGCCCTCACCTCTGTAGTCATGAAGTCCTTTGAGCGCCTGGTCCTGCCCCACCTCAAGTCCATCACCACTCCCCTCCTGGACCCGCTGCAGTTTGCCTACCGAGCCAACAGGTCTGTAGACGACGCAGTCAACCTGGCCCTCCACTCCATCCTGCAGCACCTGGACTCCCCAGGAACCTACGCCAGGATCCTGTTTGTGGACTTCAGCTCTGCATTCAACACCATCCGCCCCGCTCTGCTCCGGGACAAGTTGTCCCTGCTCAACGTGCCTGACTCCCTCTGCAGGTGGATCACCGACTTCCTGACGGACCGGAGGCAGCATGTGCGGCTGGGAAAGACTGTCTCAGACTCTGTTAGCATCAGCACCGGATCACCCCAGGGCTGTGTACTTTCCCCCCTACTCTTCTCCCTTTATACCAACTCCTGCACCTCCAGCCACCAGTCTGTCAAGCTGATCAAGTTTGCGGACAACACCACCCTCATCGGGCTCATCTCCAACGGCGACGAGTCCGCCTACAGGAGAGAGGTGGCCCAGCTGGCGTCCTGGTGCAACAACAACAACCTGCAGCTGAACGCTCTGAAGACGGTGGAGATGATTGTGGACTTCAGGAAAGTCACAACCCCTCTGCCCCCCCTCACCCTCACAGGCTCTCCCATCACCACTGCAGATTCCTTCTGCTTCCTAGGCACCACCATCACCAGGGACCTCAAGTGGGAGCCGACCATCAGCTCCCTCATCAAAAAGGCCCAGCAGAGGATGTTCTTCCTGCGGCAGCTGAGGAAGCTCAAGCTACCCACCAAGATGTTAGTGCAGTTCTACACAGCCATCATCGAGTCCATCCTCACCACCTCCATAACCGTGTGGTACGCAGGAGCCACTGCCAGGGACAGACTAAGGCTGCAGCGCGTCGTGCGCACTGCTGAGAAGGTGATCGGCTGCAAGCTCCCATCTCTCCAGGATCTATACATCTCCAGGACCTGGAGGCGTGCTGGCCGGATCATAGCCGATCCTTCACACCCTGGTCACGTACTGTTTGCCCCTCTCCCCTCAGGTAGAAGACTTCGGTCCATTCAGACTAAAACCTCCCGTCACATGAACAGCTTCTTCCCCTCTGCCATCAGACTGCTGAATACTAAGTGACTTATTGACTCTCGTGCACTATGTACAGCAGCTCAACCAGACTCATGTCAATCATCACTGTTTTCTTTTTGCATTACCGACGGCACTATATGGTATCTCCACAATATCTGCTGCTCGCTAATATATTTAAAACTGCTGACTAGTATTACTCATTCTTATTCAACACTTTATTGCATGTATAGTTTTTATTTCTTTATTTTATCATGTTTAATGTTGCAGCATTGCACCGAGACAAATTCCTAGTTTGTGTACTACATGAACAATGGCAATAAATCTGATTCTGATTCTTTTGATATAGCCTACAATTACGGAGGGATCATGTGTTTCTGAACCCTCCCTTAGTTATGCTGCTAATAGGTTTAGTCAGTCGGGGGACCTCCAGTAATGCACTGGGCCTCACTCCTTTCCTCACTCTCAATGAAATAATTTTTTTTTGCTGGTCATTAACATTTGTTTGTTCTCTCCCATAGATTGAGTCCCCATCGTGCTGTTGGCTCTCTACATGTCTGTTCTTTTCATTTTCTCTATCCCCTCACCCCCCAGCCAGTCGCAGCAGATGACTGCCCCTCCCTGAGCCTGGTTCTGCTGGAGGTTTCTTCCTGTTAAAAGGGAGTTTTTCCTCTCCACCGTCGCCAAGTGCTTGCTCACAGGGGATCGCCTGATTGCTGGGGTCTTTCTGCAACTGTGGGGGTTCCCCCTACAGTTGATAGTGCTATGAGATGACTGTTGTTGTGAAATGGCACTATATAAATAAAGTTGAATTGAATTGAATTGAATATGGATATTTAATATCAATGTTAAAAATACTAGGAGATTCATGTAATACAACTAAACAATTAAAAGTGAATTAAAGATTTTTTCAATTTTTTTGTAAAATCTAATTCTAAATATATAGTGAGGAATAAATTAGGACACCCCCATCTTTTTCAGGACACCCCCACATTCATTCCCACTTAAAATGGCTAAAATAAATGTTAAAAAAATGCAAATAAAAACAAAAACAAGGTTAGACATAGATATGTGAACAGTTCTTAATAAAGAACTGAATATTTTTTTTTAATCCTTTATTAGTCCCACAATAGGGAAATTACAGGGCATCCACATGAGTGGATAAGGCATCCACTGGTGTGGCACCCAACCCTTTCACCATTCACACACACATTCACACCTGGGGCCACTATAGTCTCCATTTAACCTAACTTGCATGTTTTTGGCATGTGGGAGGAAACTGGAGTAAACCCACACAGACACGGGGAGAACATGTAAACTCCACACAGATCACTGTTGGTCAGGGGCTGGGATCAAACCCAGGATCCCCCGGCCAAGGGTGAGTTGCTGTGCTGCCGCAGTGCCGAATTTAATGGGGTGTCCTAGTTTTTTCATATGACTGTATATTCACTGACAAAACAGTTTAAATTAATTAGTTCAAATTTATAAAAACAAGTTCACCTGTGAAACAAGACATTAATTTATATATAATGATGAATTTAAAACAAATTGGACTAATTTATAAGAGAAATATGTGAGGGTGGTGCAGGACATGTACAAGGACAGCGAGATGGTGGTGAGGTGTGCTGCTGGATGACATAACGCACGGCTCAGGAGACGCACACACACAGGCTCAGAGAAGTTCAAATAGTTTATTAGCAACAGGAGTGAATGGATGTGTGTCTGCGGGATGTAAATGTATTGGTGGCGGCGTCTGCTTCGGGCACAGAGGCAGGAGACCGTACAGCCGGCAACCCTATGGGAAAGAGCACAAGGAGACAGGGTGACGGGCACACACCAACACAGGAGGAGAATGAGCGAGAGAGGAGCTTACTTGGAAGAGACAGATGACTGGCACCACAAGGACGGAACCCGGTAGACAGCCACCTGCGGGGCTCGGTGCAACAGCGAGGAATGGCGAGGGAAAGGCGTTGTCCGCCGCCGAGGAATCCACCTGTGCACAGGGGAGCAGACTGGGAAGGAAAAAGGTAAGGGCTTCTTACCGATCTGATGGCTGAAGAAGTAGCAGTATTCACAGCAATAGTGATGAGCGAAATCTGACGGCTTCAGGCCGAAGCTCAGGGCGAGGCGGCTTATATTCCTCGCCGCTGATGATGTGTAGGTGTGTGTGCAGGTGGCGCCGCTGATGAGCGGCGCGGTGTGACAGTACTCCCCCCTCTAGCAGCGCCTCCTGGCGATGGCTTCTCTGGGTGCGCTCGGTGGAAATCAGCGATGAGCGAGGGGTCTAACACAAACGACGGGGGCATCCACTGTCGATGTTCAGGCCCATAGCCCTCCCAGTCCACCAAGTACTGCAACCCACGACCCCGGCGCCGGGAGTCCAGGATGGAAGAGACGGCCCAGGCCGGATGGCCACCAACCATCCGGGGCGCGGGTTGCGCAGCAGGAGGAGGGCAAAGGGGGTCGGAGACTGCCAGCTTCACCTTGGACACGTGGAAGGTGGGATGGATGCGGAGGGAGGGGGGAATAGCTACACGCACAGCCACCGGGTTGACGATCCTGGTGATGGGGAAGGGACCCATGAAGCGCTGTGCCAGCTTCCTCCTCTCGCCCTTTAAAGTGACGTCCTGAATCCATTTTATGGGATGCTTTTAAAGCGGTTATAAGAGGCAAAATTATTGCCAGCACCTCTTTCATTAAAAAACAAAAAAAAGAAAAACTCGAAAAATTACAAATGGATCTTAAGGAACTACAAAGACAACACAAAATTACTTTAAACAATGACAAACAATATGAAATAAAAAGATTACAAAAAGAAATTGATAACATATATTCTGATGAAACGCAAAAAAAGCTTATCTATCTTAAACAAAATTATTATGAGGCTGGAGGGAAATCAACGAAATGGCTAGCTTTTAAACTAAGAAAACAACAGGCTGATAACACAATTTATAGAATAAAAAATCCCCAAACTGGGATTACACATGATGATATTACAGAAATTCAGGAGAGTTTTGTAACCTATTACAAAGACCTTTACTCACAGCCTAAATTAAACAATGGTGACCACATTGAAATCTTTTTAAGTTCACTAAATCTCCCCGGTGTCACGGAACAGGAGAACAGTAACCTAATAAAAGAAATCACAAATAAAGAAATCAATGATGCAATTACAAGACTAAAACCACATAAAAGCCCTGGCCCAGACGGCTACTCTGGTGAATGGTATAAGACCTACAGGGAGGAATTAATTCCAAGACTGAGGGAAGTGTGTAACTGGGTACTGAAGGGAGGGGATCCACCTCCCTCATGGAAAGAAGCGATTATCACTGTCATCCCAAAAGAGGGAAAAGATAAATTGAATTGTAGCCAGTATCGACCAATATCAGTCTTAAACTTAGACTACAAAATATACACGTCCATAATAGCAAAGCGACTTGACAATATTATACCCAGACTTATTCATCATGATCAAACTGGTTTTATCCGCCAGAGGCAGACTCAAGACAGTATTAGAAGGACCCTCCACGTTATACACCATATTAAAAAAAATAAGATTGAGGCATTGCTTATGGGTTTAGATGCTGAAAAAGCATTTGACTCAGTGAGATGGGCATTTCTTTACAAAGTTTTGAATAAATTTGGATTTCACCATATAATCATTAAGGCCATCCAGGCAATTTACCACAAACCAACAGCCAAAATAAAAATAAATGGTAGTCTTTCAAAACCAGTCTCACTTGAAAGATCATGTCGCCAGGGCTGCCACCTTTCACCAATTTTATTCACTTTATTTATTGAACCGCTTAGTCAATACATTAGACAAGATAATTTAATTGAGGGAATTGATATACATGGGGACACTCAGAAGATATCACTTTTTGCAGATGATGTCCTAATTTATTTAGGTCAACCAAATAAATCTCTACCTAGATTGATGGAGATATTAGAGCATTTTGGATCACTTTCAGGTTACAAATTAAATATTGAAAAAACACAAATTATGACCTTAAATTATCAACCCTCAATGGAGTTAAAAAATAAATACGATTTTAAATGGGACAAAGACTCCATGAAATATCTTGGCGTGATATTAAGTAGAGACACTGGAAAGTTGTTTGAAAAGAATTATGGCCCATTAAATTCCAAAATAAAATCGGATTTAAGAAAATGGAGTCTAATACCAACTTTAGGACTAATTAATAGAATAGAATCAATAAAAATAAACATTTTACCCCGATTACTTTACCTTTTCCAAACTCTCCCAATTGAAGTGTCAAAACAACAATTTGTAGAATGGGACAAGTTGATTTCCCGCTATATATGGCTTGGGAAAAAACCTCGAATAACATACAGTACATTACAACTGCCAAAGGACAGAGGTGGCTTATCTTTGCCATGTATGAGGGACTACTACTACTCTGCCCAATTAAGACCATTGGTTTGCTTATGTGATCCAATGTTCAAATCTAGGTGGAAAGATATAGAGGAAAAAGCCACTAAGGGCCCTCCTACACAAGCAATGATAGCAGACAGGAAATTGCAATCACATTTGAAAGACCCGGATAATCCCTGGCTAAAATTCACTTTTAAGATTTGGAATGACGTAAGTAGAGAGAACAAACTAACCAAGACTGAAATGATGTTAAGATGGTGCGCTTACGACACAGAATTTTTACCAAACCGTAATGACACAAGATTTCAAAAATGGACGTCAATGGGACTCACTTCATACTTCACATTTAACCACAAGGGGGAGCTAGCAGACTTCCAAACCCTTAAATCAAAAAAGGGGCTAAATAACCAAGACTTTTTTAGATACCTACAGTTGAGACATAGATATAATGAAATTATAAGGACCAAGACTGTTAAGGAGGATAATAAAATTCTAAATATATTTCAAATGGCCTTTAGCACTACTACTGTTCAGAAAATTATAGCAAGATTTTACCAGGGACTTCAAGCAAACAAATCCACCAATACCCTATATATTAAGAAGAAATGGGAAAAAGAAATAGGATCAGCAATAGATGATAGTGATTGGGAATCATTATGTACAGTGCAATGGAAAACTACTTATTCAACTATTTGGAGGGAATTTGGATGGAAAAATTTAATTCGTTTCTTTATCACCCCAGTCCAAAAAAAACACCAAAATCTAGGTACCGGTTGTTGGAGACTATGTGGAAATGAAGAGGCTAATCATTATCATGTATTCTGGGCCTGCCCAAAAGTTACCCCATTTTGGAAAGACACACATAAGTGCCTGGAAAAGGTTTTCTCTACCCATGTCCCCTTTGACTTCCTGTACATGTTCTTAGGTTTGGAAATTCCTAACATAGCCTCATTTGCAGATAAATATTTAATGAGAATTGTACTATTGTCAGCAAAGAAAGTCTTAACGAGAAAATGGCTCCAAACAGACATACCAAAAATTCAGGATTTACATGATATGGTATACCAGATATTTATGATGGAAAGGATTACCATGTCTTTACGACTACAAAGAGATAAATTTGATAAATACTGGCTTAAATGGACCCAATATACAGGAAATCAAAGGAGAGACTTTAAGTAATCTATCCCATTGAAGGGAAGAAAAGAGCGAAAGCGAAAAAAATTTAATACCACTTGTCCACTGTTCAGTTTATTTGCTTATATGTTATTTTTTATACTGAAAAAAAAAAAAAAAACTTATGGGAAGATTAATCGAGGGCATTTTCTTGTGTATTATTTTTTTTAATTTATCTTTCCTTTGTAATAAAGTACTGCTCTCAATGTAAACAATCTGACCAAGATCACCAATGAAAATATAATTGAAAAAAAAAAAAAGTGACGTCCTGAGTTGACACGTAGACTTGTTGCCCAACTCTGTACGCCGGGGCAGGTCTTCTGTGCCGGTCCGCCACGGTTCTGTTGCGCTCCGCCGTGCGTAAAAGCGCATTGCGCGCTGACGCCCAGATGGAGCGGAACTGCCTGAGACGGGCCCGTACTGAAGGGACAGTTACCTCACTCTCCTGCGCCGGGAGCAGCGGGGGGTCGTAACCCAGGGACACCTTGAAGGGGGACATCCCTGTAGCAGAAGAGCGAGCGGTATTATGGGCGTACTCGACCCAGGCAAGGTGATTACTCCAGGACGTGGGCTTGGATGCCGTAACACAGCGGAGCGCAGCCTCCAGCTCCTGGTTGGTCCGCTCACACTGCCCGTTGGATTGAGGGTGATGGCCGGAGGAGAGGCTCACCTTGGCTCCTAAAGCGTTGCAAAACGACCTCCAAACCTCAGAAGAAAATTGGGGCCCTCGATCCGAGACCACGTCCACCGGAATCCCATGCAGCCTGACCACGTGCTGGATGAGGAGGTCCGCCGTCTCCAGGGCAGTAGGGAGACCTCGCAGGGGGACGAAGTGTACCGCCTTGGAGAAGCGATCCACGATGGTCAGGATGGTGTCGTAGGAGTTGGAGACTGAGAGTCCGGTGACGAAGTCCAGGGCGATGTGCGACCAGGGCCTGCCAGGGACGGGCAGGGGCTGGAGCAGGCCCGCTGGAGGGGCATTTCCTGACTTGTTGATGGCACATATAGGACAGGCCCGGGCGTAGCGGGCAGCATCCCTCCGCAGGCCCGGCCACCAAAAGGACCGCTGGAGGAGGTCTATCATCCGGGAGGAGCCAGGGTGACAGGTGAGCCTGGAGGTGTGTAGCCAGTGGATGACCTTTCCTCGAACCGCAGATGGCACGAATAGTCTTCCCTCTGGTCCGCCGCCAGGGTCAGGTTCCACCTCCTGCGCCTTCCGGCTCTTGCTCTCTATGTCCCAGGAGATGGCTCCTACGACGCACGACCTGGGCAGGATGGTGTGGAGCGCGTCCTCCGACTCCTCGGGGGCGAATTGCCTAGAGAGGGCGTCGGGCAGGCCGTTCTTGGAGCCAGGCCTGAAGGTGATGGAAAACTGGAACCTGGCGAAGAACAAGGACCAACGCGCCTGGCGGGCGTTCAGGCGCTTGGCAGATCGAAGGTATTCCAAGTTCTTGTGGTCCGTCAGGACCACGAACGGCAGGTCCGCCCCCTCTAGCCAGTGACGCCACTCTTGCAGCGCAAGCTTGATGGCGAGGAGCTCTCTGTCCCCCACGTCGTAATTTCTCTCCGCCGGGGACAAGCGCCGGGAGAAGAAGGCGCAGGGCCGTTTGGCGCCGTCGTCAGGCGACCGCTGGGATAGCACCGCCCCCACTCCCGTGTCTGAAGCATCCACCTCCACGATGCACTGCAGCGCGGGGTCAACCTGGCGAAGGACCCGGGAGGAGGAGAACTCCGCCTTCAGCGCCTGAAAAGCAGCTGCGGCCTCTTCGGTCCACCGGAACGGGACCTTAGGGGACGTGAGGCGGGTCAGCGGTCCGACGATGGTGCTGAAGTTTGGGACAAAGCGGCGGTAGAAGTTCGCAAACCCCACGAACTGTTGCACCTGTTTCCTCGACACAGGTGTAGGCCACTCTACCACCGCCTTCACCTTCTCTGGGTCTGGACGCACCTGGTCGTGAGCGATGACGAATCCCAGGAAGGATGTTGTTCTAGCATAAAATTCGCACTTCTCAGCCTTCACGTATAGCCGGTTCTCCAGCAGCCTTTGGAGGACCCGCCTCACATGGACCTGGTGCTCGTCCCTGGACTTGGAGAAGATGAGTATATCGTCCAGGTAGACGAACACAAAGAGGCCGATGAAGTCCCGGAGGACGTTGTTGATGAGGCGCTGAAAGACGGCAGGAGCGTTGGTCAACCCGAACGGCATTACCAGGTATTCAAAGTGGCCGTTCGGGGTACGGAAGGCTGTCTTCCACTCATCTCTCTCCCGGATCCGGACGAGGTGGTATGCGCTGCGTAGATCCAGCTTGGTGAACCAGGTCACCCCCTGGAGGGAGTGGAAAGCGGTGTCCATGAGGGGCAGGGTGTAACGATCCCTCTCCGTGATGTCATTTAGGGCCCGATAGTCAATGCAAGGACGGAGGGATCCGTCCTTCTTTCCAACGAAGAAGAACCCTGCCCCCACGGGTGATGACGATGGGCGGATTATCTCAGCACTCAGCGACTCTTTTAGGTAGGCGTTCATCGTCTCCTTCTCCGGCGCCGACAGACTGTAGAGCCGACCAGAAGGTAAGGGTGCCCCCTGGCGGAGGTTGATGGCGCAGTCATAGGGCCGATGAGGAGGGAGAGACATGGCCTTGGTCTTACTGAATACCATACCCAGGTCGTGAAATTCCAGGGGCACCAGAGACAGGTCCGGGGGTGCAGCGTTCATAGGAGGGAGAGAAACGGACGGAGAGCAGGCAGCGGACTGAAGGCAGGTGCCCATGCAGAACGTGCTCCATGCCGACACCCCGGCTGACTTCCAATCCAGGACAGGGTTGTGGAGGCGTAGCCAGGGATACCCCAGGATAACGGGCGACACAGAGTTGGGCAGGACGTAGAAGGTCATCTCCTCCCGGTGGTTTCCTGAGATAATCACCGGGACAGGAACAGTCTGGTGCATCACTCTCTCAAGGGAGGCACAAGAGAGGTTGACCAGGGAGATTGGGTCTCTCAGTGCCTGGCAGCGGATGCCCAATTGGGTTGCCAGGCTTTGTGAAATAAAGCTGCCTTCTGCGCCCGAATCCACCAGTGCGTGGGTGAGATGCCCAGTGGGATTGTGGCAGAAACGGACGGGCAGCTTCAATTGTGTGTGAGAGTTTAACCGATTGAGATCCGCAAGGCCCCCTACAGTGACTCGCGGACCCCGCCGACTGGCTTTCCGTGGGCAAAGCTTCACCGTGTGTTGGTCATCTCCGCAATACATGCAGAGATCCAACTCATGGCGGCGTTGTCTCTCCGCAAGTGAAAGCTTTGTCCAGCCCGTCACCATCGGCTCCGACTCCTCGGGGCACGATGGTGGCGGCGCCGCCAGGGGGCGAGCTTGGAACAGGCGCGGCGAGACTCCACGAGGGCAAGAAGAAGACGACTTCCGCCCCGAGGAGCGCTCGCGCAGCCTGTTATCCAAACTAATCGCTAAGGATGTCAGCTCCGCTAGCGTCTCAGGAATATCCCGCCCAGCCAGTTCATCCCTCAGATCATCATTGAGGCTGCGGAGAAAAAGGCCGCAGAGGGAGCGTTCCTCCTAGCCTAATTCCTCCGCCGCTACCCGGAAGTCGACCGCGTAGTCCGCTGCCAACCAGCTTCCCTGCTGGAGGGCGAGAAGCCGATCGACCTGGACCGTCTCGGTAGGAGTATGGTCAAAGACCTCCAGGAAGCGCCTCACGAATTGGTCATATGTGAGGGCGGCATAACTGGGCCTCGCCATTACGGCGTAGGTCCACGTTAAAGCTCGCCCCTCCAGGAGATTCCCGATATAACCAATTCGGCTATGATCTGAGGGAAAGTCTCCGGGCACACGGTGGAAAACGGACTCACACTGCATAATAAACCCCCGCGCTCCGCCGAGCTTACCGCTAAAGCGGGCGGGGGTTGGAATGGGTGTGAGCCGAACCGGTGCACTCGGAGCCTGCTGGATGGCCACTGGAGCAGCAGGAGCCGCGCCACCCTGACGAGCCGGGGGGAACGACTGTTGGGGGTCCAAGCGGCCCAACCGGTTAGTCAAATTTAACAATTGATTAAAAATCACCTGTTGCTGATAGGCTAATTGACCCACTCGAGCCTCGAGAGTGGAAAACCGGTGTGCGAGCCCGCCGTCTGCCGAGCCGCTCTGCTGAAGCCGTACTGACATAACGCACGGCTCAGGAGACGCACACACACAGGCTCAGAGAAGTTCAAATAGTTTATTAGCAACAGGAGTGAATGGATGTGTGTCTGCGGGATGTAAATGTATTGGTGGCGGCATCTGCTTCGGACACAGAGGCAGGAGACCGTACAGCCGGCAACCCTATGGGAAAGAGCACAAGGAGACAGGGTGACGGGCACACACCAACACAGGAGGAGAATGAGCGAGAGAGGAGCTTACTTGGAAGAGACAGATGACTGGCACCACAAGGACGGAACCCGGTAGACAGCCACCTGCGGGGCTCGGTGCAGCAGCGAGGAATGGCGAGGGAAAGGCGTTGTCCGCCGCCGAGGAATCCACCTGTGCACAGGGAAGCAGACTGGGAAGGAAAAAGGTAAGGGCTTCTTACCGATCTGATGGCTGAAGAAGTAGCAGTATTCACAGCAATAGTGATGAGCGAAATCTGACGGCTTCAGGCCGAAGCTCAGGGCGAGGCGGCTTATATTCCTCGCCGCTGATGATGTGCAGGTGTGCGTGCAGGTGGCGCCGCTGATGAGCGGCGCGGCGTGACACTGGAGTGAAAAATGGATTCCAATTGGGGGTGGGATTACATTAGGGATCGCTCAAAGCCCCTTCTTGTTTGCCATGGTGAGGGACAGGCTGACAGACGAGATCAGGTAGGATTCTCTGTGGACTATAATGTTTGCAGATGACATTGTGATCGCTAGTGAGAGTAGGGAGCAGGTGGAAGAGAATCTGGAGAGGTGGCGGTATGAATAGGAGAGAAGAGGAATGAAACTAAGTAGAAGCAAGACAGAATGCATGTGTGTAAATGAGAGGGAGACAGGTGTAACAGTAAAGATGAAAGGAGTAGAGGTAATGAAGGCAGATGAGTTTAAATACCTGTGGTTAACCCTTAAAATCAATGGACAATGCACAAGAGAGGTGAAGAAGACAGTGCAGTGGAGTGGAGTGGGTGAAGACAAGTTTCAGGGGTGATTTGAGACAGAAGGATAGCCGCGAGAGTGAAAAGGAAGGTATACAAGACAGTAGTGAGACCTGCTATGATGTATGGTTTGGAGACGGTGGCACTGACAAAAAGACAAGAGGAGTAGCTGGAGGTGGCAGAGTTGAAGATGCTAAGATTCTCATTAGGAGTGACTAGGGGGGACATGAAAAGGGTTGTTGTTACAGAGGAAGATGTAAGGGATAGGGTGAAATGGAGCCAGACGATCTGCTGCAGCAACCAATAAAGGGAGCAGCCAATAGAAGAAGAAAAAAATTACTGATTTATTAAAAACGCATAAACCTGTTACAATGAAAATGAACTGCCTTAGATTTATTCATGAGACTACATTTTTTGTTAATATCTGTTACTGTCATGGGGGACATGTTCTATAAGATAAGATATCTTATAGATATCTTATCTTATCTTATCTTATATGATAAGATAAGCCTTTATTAGTCCCACAATGGGGAAATTCCAGGATTGCAACAGCACAGGGATAGCAACACTCAGAGCAACAATCAGAAGGCAAGAGAAAAAACAAGAGCAGCGAGTATACATATGTACATATAAATATATATATATATATATATATATAGACACATAGTGCGGGGCATTGTAGCTAGATGGAATAAATATATGAGTATATAAACACAGTGTGGAGTATTGTAGCTAGATGGAATAAATACGTATATAAATATATAAACACACACAGTGCGGAGCATTGTAGCTAGATGGAATGAAACAGCACAGCCGTCTACTTAGTTATCCTACATGGTATGATTATGTACCCATACATATTCTCACCCTCCATAGCGACCGGTATTTTCCTAGTTGTATGCCGGAGGGGACCATTGTGTAAGAACTTGTAAGAACTATGAACTTGTCCCACTCTTTAAGCTGTATTTTTCACATCAATTATTATTATTATCATAATTATCCTGCTAGTCTGTAGTTACTTTAGTAGTGTTTAATCTTCTTTTAGTGTTACCTGCCCAGCTGTCTCGTATTCATCAGTTATCAGTTTTTGTTCTCACTGCAGCAACATCCAGGAATTATCCTCTGGTTCCTCTTTACGTTTTGGATTACTCTTGTCATCGTCAAACATCAATCAGCCATTCTCAGCTCTCCTTGTTTAGTCAGCCCACAAGCTGTATTTGTTTGTCAGTTATTAATAAATCATGTGAAACTTGAATTGGCTCACTCTTGAGTCCATTAATCATGCCTGCCAGAGGCAGCCCTGACTGGTACTTTTATGCTATTGTTTTATTTTGATAAATCTGGGACATCTTATATTCAAATTGATGGGAAATTGTTGCGCAGTTAAAATACATAAACATGATGAAAAAGGCATATTTTAGATAGAATCAAATTGTTTATCTTTTTTATTCATTGCAATATTTTATTTTCTGAGGGAACTTTATAGCAGTAAGACGCAGCTGTGGTGCAGGTGTAATGTGGCTGACTACTGCTCGGCGGGTCAGTGGTTTGATTCCCGCTCTGTCTGCAGTCTGCATGTCGAAGTGTCCTTGAGCAAGACACTGAACCCCCAGTTGCTCCTAGTGGGTCAGGCCAACACCTGTGTATGGCAGCTCTGCTGCCATCAGTGTGTGAATGAGTGATAGCAGGATCTGTAAAGTGCTTTGGTCATCTAGAGATGAGAAAAAAGCACTATATAAGTGAACGCCATTTACCATAAAGTTCCTTTAAGATCCTGTTTACAACTGACATGCCTCATGCTTTTATTTGCTTGTTTATTTCGTTTTTAAATCTTTTTTAAGCATTTAACAGGTTTGCAAAAAAAAGAACTAATATTATCCATGGAAATTACTTCATACACTCAAAACTTTTCACTCATCTATTCCACAGAAACATACAAACATCCGCTTTTTTTTTTAGAGAATCTGTCATGTGCAGTGAATTGTGAATGACACAAGTTAACCTTCCACATCTCTGTTATCTGCTTATATCTGTGCTACAGTTTGTCTTCAAACTCCTGACTTCCTCTGGATTTCGGTCCAGCCTTTCTTTGTGAGAGAAGTAAATCTCAGGAAGCTGCAGAGAAACGGCTCTATAAGGGAAACTTTGTCTTGGCTGAGTGCCACCGTGTGAATGTGGTGGTAAGCAAGTGAGACGGGCCTTTAAATAGCAGCACTATAGAATAAACTTCAAACTTCTCACAGATTTATGAGGGCCACTGTGGGCTCTGGGGGTGCAAATGAAAAAAGCCATTTTTCACCTGTGTGTACATGTGTGCTCACTTGTGTAAAGAGAAGACTCGAAACTGTGCAACCGTCTCCCCTACATATGGCTGAGTGAATGTGTGGAATGTAGAAAGACTTGCAGGAGTTGTAAATAAATAACCATAAGTTCAATTATTACAAACACACTCAGCCTGGGTTGCCAGGTTCTGTGTGAGTGTTGGCTAAAAAAGCTCTGAACTGTGAGCTAAGGAGCCAAAGTTGTAGTGGTAATAACAGCTGTAGTAAAAGAGGTGGTGACTGAAATAATATCTGTGGTCATTAAAAATAACAGCAGTAGTAAGGCTATTTCAATAAGTATAATAATAGAAGCAGTGGTAATAAACTCATAGCAGTTAGAGTGGTGGAAGCAGAAGTAACTGAACTTAAACTGTACAGAAGTAAATACAACCATAGTCATACCTGATTTACGGGCAATCCCATGTTTGTTCGTAATCGTGTCATCACAAATTTGAGGGCTAATGAGAGCATCAATGTCTCCATCAATGTGGAGGAGCAGCGGTTCTACGCCAGGAGAGGCTCAGAGTAGAACCGCTGCTCCTCCACATTGAAAGGAGTCAGATGAGGTGGTATGGGCATCTGATTAGGATGCCTCCTGGACGCCTCCCATTTGAGGTGTTTTGGGCACGTCCCACTGGGAGGAGACCCCGGGGCAGACCCAGGACTCGGTGGAGAGACCATGTCTCCCAGCTGGTCTGGGAACGCCTTGGTATCCTCTCTGAAGAGCTGGAGCAGGCGGTGGGGGAGAGGGAAGTCTGGGCTTCTCTGCTTGAACTGCTGCCTCCGCAACCCGGACCTCCGGAAAAGCGGTAGAAGATGAATGGATGAAGATGGATGGATGAGAGCATCAGTAGCAGGAGATATGTCTAGCAATTACTCATTTACTGGCCTTTTACTGGTGAGTAGAGCAGTGTGAGTGAAAAGTATGGAAGAGTCTTTCAGTAAAAGAGAAAGAGAAGCAAAAGGATGTATGCAGAGTGGAAAGATAAAACACTTTATAGTTACTGTTTTATAGTCAGTCTGAAAAGGTGATATATGTAAGTCTTGCTCTTTCACAAATTCCCAAATATTTAGGCTACACTCTCATTGCTAGCCAGATAATTAAGTTCTGACGCTAATATGACATAAGTGCTCTGAAATGGCAGGCATGTGCACACCAATACAACAGTGAGCACGCTGATGCATCATTTCATCAACAATAACAAAATGCGTCATATTTGTGCGACCACTCTTTCACTTTAAACTCAGAAAATTGGTGTGTGTTTAGTAAAGATATTCTTGGGATTTTGGAGGTATGGAAGACTGCCAGCAGTTCCTTGATGAGTTCCAGAAGAAGGCAGAAAGCCAGACACTGGCACCATGAGTTGTTTGAACAGCAATTGTTAGCACGGATGTTAACAACAGTGCCAAGTAAGCAAAACTTTATTTATATAGCACTTTTTAAAATGCACGGTTACAAAGTGCTGCACAAGCATAAAATAAAGTATTTCAAGATAAAACCAGACAACATTTCCAACACAACAAAACTGAGCACATCAAAAGAGACAGACACACACAAACACACAGACAAAAACACAAACTCACAGACTCATGACTGAACTCATTACAAACATACACAACACATAAATGTGGGGTTATAAAAATGCTTGTCGGTAGAGCTGGGTTTTCAAAAGACATTTAAAACAATTCAGATTTTGAGTGCACCCGATGGATTGGGGTAGCTGATTCTAGAGGGTAGGTGCTTTAAATGTAATTATGAGAATTTTGAATTGAAATCTAAATTTTACTGGGAGCCAATGAAGGGATGCAAGTACGGGGGTAATGTGAGATTGATGGCTGGTTCTAGTTAATAACCTGGCAGCTGAATTTGGAATTAATTGTAAACAACTGATTGCGGACTGACTGAGGCAGGTGTAAAGAGAGCTACAGTAACCTAAATGGGAGAAGATGAAAGTGTGAATTAAGAGCTCAAGATCAGACTGAGGGAGTATGTTTGATTTTTGCAATGTTTCTAAGTTGCAGAAAACAGGACTGGATGAGCTTGCTTATGTGGGAATCAAAGGACATGTAACAGCCAAGATGATACCAAGGTTTTTAGCAGTGGGTGTGATGTTAGAGTGATAGCAACCAATAAACTGTTCAACACAGGCAACAAAGTTATCTGAACCAATTATAAGGATTTCGGTTTTACTGGAATTTAAGTGAAGAAAATTAATAATAATGCATCAGATTTATATAGCGCTTTATCATAGACACATTACTCATTCACTCCAGACAGACAATGGCAAGCTACTACTGTAGCCACAGCTGCCCTGGGGTAGGCTGACGGAAACGTGGCTGCCAATCCGCACCAATGGCCTCTCCGGCCACCACAGAACATTTATACACATTCATACCCAGTGTTATGGACACTGGAGGCAAGGTGGGTAAAGTGTCTTGCCCAGGGACACAATGGCAGGATATCTGGGGAGAGTGGGATTCGAACCGCCAACCATTCGGATATTGGACAACATGCTCTACCTCCTGAGCCACTGCCGCCCTGCTGCTCTAATAGACAACCAATCTTTGATAGCAGCTAAACAATTATGGAGGGAGGATATTTGATTCAGGTTATTGGTTTTGGCAGAGAAGTAGATTTGAATATCGTCGGCATAACAGTGATATGACACATCCAAAAATTTGCTGAAAAGGTGACCTAGAGGGAGCATGTATAGTGAAAACAAAATGGGTCCAAGGACCGAACCTTGGGAGACTCCATAAAG
Organism: Pholidichthys leucotaenia; assembly: GCA_020510985.1. Lineage (NCBI taxonomy): Eukaryota > Metazoa > Chordata > Actinopteri > Cichliformes > Pholidichthyidae > Pholidichthys > Pholidichthys leucotaenia. The sequence continues at coordinate 286,791,090 of CM035842.1, forward strand.
AAGGGGAGCAGAGGAGGAAACACAATTGCCACTATGGATATTAAAGTATTTAATAGTTAAATATAAGTTACACCAGTCTAATGCTGAACCAGAAATACCAACCCAGTTATAAAGTCTGTCTAGCAGGATGGCGTGATCGATGGTTTCAAAGGCTGCTGTCAAGTCAAGTAGAATGAGAATGGTGAATTCATCTTTTTCTGCACGCATGAGAATGTCATTGGTTACTTTAAAAGCAAGATGGCGCCCATTGAGGCAGACGTCTTTGCTCGTTCCGTTCACGAATGCTGACCTTTCCCCCTTTTTTGCATGTTTGCTGCTCTTTCTACAGTGCATAAAGGTCATGTTGCTAACATACGACCGACAGACACTACTGGACATCACCAAGACAAGCAGTCATACGGAATTTACTGGCTTCATACCACCCAATCTGCAATGCATTGTGTGGCCACACAGTGATCAGCACTACCCGGAGGTGGTGCCGGAGACGAGGTAAAAGAGGAGGGCTACATGCTAGGCTAAAGGCTCATGCCAGCTGACCACAATTGCCCAGCCTCTTGCTGGCAAACGTACGGTCTCTAGAAAACAAGCTAGTCGAACTAAGACCAAGGATTGAAGACCAGTAAGAGATAAGAGAGTGCTGCAGCCTAAAATTCTGTGAGACCTGGCTCTCGGACAGAATCCCAGAGTGCGCCATTCAGTTGCAGACCCACTCAACGCATCAGGCAGACAGAACTGGAGCTTTGGGTAAGACGAGGGGAGATGGTGTATGTGTGTTTATAAACAACTCGTGGTGTGGAGATGTACAGACTGTTTACAAGCACTGTTCGCCTGATGTGGAGTTTTTACTGCTGAAATGCTGTCCCTATTATCTACCAAGAAAATTTACTGCTGTGTTTCTGGCCGCTGTTTACATTCACCCACAAAGCAACTACACAGTAGCGCTAAGCAAACTCTATGACATTATCAGCACAGTAGAGACGACCCATCCCAATGCTGTTTTTATTGTTGCTGGTGACTTTACCCAGTGCAATTTACGGACTGTACTCCCCAAACATTACCAGCATGTGGACATTCCCACCCACAATAAAAGCACACTGGATCATGTTTACTCCAACATACGCAGTGCTTACAGAGCGGCACCCCGCCCCCACTTCAGGCAATCAGACCACATCTCCCTGTTAATGTACCCAACCTACAGACAAAAGCTGAAACAAACAAACCCTGTTATTAAGCAAATTAAACACTGGACTCCAGAGGCTGAGAGCACCCTGCAAGATTGTTTTGCCTATACAGACTGGGATGTGTTTAAAGCTGCAGCCACCTGGAAGGACTCTTCTGTAAACATACAGGAATATGCTGAGTATGTGACTGGGTACATCAGCACATGTGTTGATACCATCGTACCCACCATACAAGTCAGGAAGTTTCCCAACCAGAAGCCCTGGATCAACAGTCAGGTACGTCAGATGTTGCGTGCTTGCTCTCTTGCATTTAAATCAGGCAATGAGGTTGAGTACAAAGCTGCAAAGTATGGACTGAGGAAGGCTATAACAACAGCCAAGAGGCAGTACAGGGAAAAGCTGGATAGCCTCTACTCCACTCCTGACCTGGGGCGCATGTGGTAAGGCCTGCAGCACCATCACAGACTACAAGAGGACCAACAGCAGCACCACAAGCTCCACAGACAGCCTGCCAGACAATCTCAACATCTTTTACACCCACTTTAACACCACCAGCTATAGTGCAGAGAGGAGACACACACCCACGCACCCTCCACCTCCACTAACAGTCTCACCAGGCCAGGTAAACAAAGCAATGAGGAATATCAACCCCCGCAAGGCGGCAGGACCAGACTACATCCCTGGGTGGGCCTTCAGAGCATGTGCTGCTGAGCTAACTGACATTCTCACATCCATCTTCAACCTCTCCCTCAACCAGAACATAGTCCCCTTCTGCTTCAAAACCACAACCATCATCCCTCTCCCCAAAAGGAGCCTGCCGACCTGCCTGAATGACTACAGACTGGTAGCACTCACTCCAATCATCATGAAGTGTTTCAAAAGAGTGGTGCTGCCCCTCAATCAGGACAGCATACCGGATACCCTGGACCCTCTGCAGTACACCTACCAGCACAACAGGTCCACCTCAGATGCCATTGCTGCAGCACTCCATTACTCTCTCTCACACCTGGAAGATAAAGACTCCGACATTAGGATGCTCTTTGTTGACTACAGCTCCGCCTTCAACACAGTCATCCCCCACAAACTCAATGACAAACTGTCTTCACTTGGCCTGCACCCCACCCTCTGCAACTGACTACTGGACTTTCTAACTGGCAGGCCCCAGACTGTCAGGATGGGTAACAGGACCTCAGCCAGCATCATCACGAGCACAGGTGTCCCACAGGGTTGTGTTCTCAGCCCCGTCCTTTACAGCCTCCTCACCCATGACTGTGTTGCCTCCCACAAGGACAATTTCATCTTAAAGTTCACGGATGACACAGCAGTGACAGGATACATCACTGGTGACGACGAAACATCCTACAGGAGGGAGGTGACCAGCCTGGTGTCATGGTGTGAGGACAACAACCTCACCCTCAACACGGACAAGACAAAGAAGATGATAGTGGACATGAGAAAGAGGAGGAGGAGACCCCATTGGCCGCTGTTCATCCCAGAGCTTGAGGTGGAGAGGGAGAGCAGCTTTAAATACCTGGGCATTCACATCAGCGAGGACCTTACATGGACACACAATACCACAGAGCTGGTTAAAAGAGCTCAACAGCGGATGTACTTTCTGAGGAGGCAGAAGTTTGGCATGTCCCCCAGGATCCTCAACAATTTCTACAGCTGCATCATCGAGAGCATCGTGACCTACTGCATCACTGTGTGGTATGGCAGAACTACTGTCCTGGACCACAAACGCTTGCAGAGAGTGGTGAAGACAGCGGGGAAGATCATCAGGACTCCACTCCCCTCTCTGCAGAACATCTACCACCACAGAGTCCAAAGGAGAGCTGACACCATCCTCTAGGACCCCACCCACCCCCAGCATAGAATGTTCACACTTCTACCCTCATGCCGGCGGTACAGAAGTGTGAAATGCAGGACAACCAGACTGAAAAACTCCTTCTTTGCCACTGCCATTAGACTCCTGAACAAATAACAAACTCCCAAAACTCCACAACACAGCTTTGCAAATAGGAACTCACACACCAGTAGCTAAATTTGCACACTGCTCATTTGTACAGTGTACATAGTCTTACCCCGTCTGATGTCCATATCAACTCTGTTGCTAATTATCATGTACAGTCTACTGGTATTATCATTACAGAGAAATTCACACACTGGGTGCTAATTTGTAATTTGTATACTGCTCATTTGCACACTGCTCATTTGCACACTGTACATAGGCTTATGCCATCTCAGGTTCATATCATCTCTGATTTCAGTATACCACTGTCCACTATAGTCATCCAGGGAATTTCAAATTTCATTCTTCTTGTTTCCTCTAGTTTTTCTGTGGTTTGGTTCTGTGTTATTACCTCATTAGTACTGTTGTGTACCTATTACCTTGGCATTCATTCGGAGAGCAGAATAAGAATTTCATTGCTCAGGAAATGTTGCATTTCTTAACTGTACACATGATAATAAAGCCTTTGAATCTTGAATCTTAAGTAGTGTGGTTTCTGTACTGTGTTTATGTCGGAATCCAGATTGAAATTTATCAAAAACTTTGTTGTCTTCAACAACATGCAGGAGTTGATTGGCAACTATTTTTTCAAGAACTTTGGATGAGAATGGTAACTTGGAAATCGGACAATAATTTGCTGACTGAGTTGGATCTAGAGCAGGTTTTTTGAGAAGCGGATGGACACTAGCCTTTTTAAAATAATCAGGAACAGAGCCAGATGAGAGAGAGCTGTTGATGATATTAAGTAAGCTAGGATCAACGGCTGTAAAAACAGATTTCAGGAATTTAGGAGGAACTATATCACCTGGGCTGCAAGAGGGATGCATATGGGTTATGATGTTTGAAAGAGTCTGCAATGAAATAGATGTGAAGTTAGACAGTAAGGTGGGATGAGAAGGCTGGTTGGACATTGTTGAGACAATCGGGATGAAACTGGACCTTAGACCATTGATCTTGCCAACAAAGAAAGATAAGAAGTTCTCACAGTCAAGTGAAGATGAGGTGGTAATTGGATTAACAGGTGGGTTTAAAAGTTAATTAATAATCCTAAACAGAAACCTCGGGTTGTGTTTGTTACTATTAATCAGGCTAGAGAAATATGCAGCTCTTGCATCTTTAATAGTGTGGTCTAGTTTTAGTAATGTCTTTCATGAACAGGTAATGTACTTGGAGTTTAGACTTCTTCCAGCTGCATTCAGCCCTCCGATATTCCTTTCTTTGCTGCCTGATCTTATCATTGATCCAGGGTGTTTTATTTAGTGTTGGAGCAGATCTGGAAATGTGGAGGGAAAACAGACATGCTAAGAGAAGAAAGGCACAGATCACTGAACCAGCAGACTTGATCACTGATATTAGTAAAGGGAGGAGAGAGGTGGGTTTGCATAGAAAAGTAGTGGGAGAAAATAGCTGCAGACTGTTCATTAAAGATATGTGAACTGATTTTATGCTTCTGGGCTATTATGGAAGGTGTTAAATGTCATGTCAAGTCAGGTCAAGTCACGGCATCAGCACCCCACACATAAGCAGAGGTTAAAAGTTCTATGAATTCCATTTTCAATCAACTTGCATGACTATGTATTGGATATATCATTGATCTATGATCAAATATGGAAGAGAATCAGATTGAATTTTAGATCAGATTTGTGTAGCTAGAAAGTGATGAGAAAGTCAATTTGTGTCAAATTAGGTTAAAAATCTGGATTTGAGTCACTTCAGGATGGTAATGTGAACAGAAACTTAATGTTTCAATCATCTTCTGCTTTATTTTAAATTAATTACAATTATTGGTACATTTAGGACACCATTCCAGAAGTTACACTGACTGAATATTGTCTGTTATTAACAGGCTGTCTGAAGGCTGTCATTTTAACAGATTACACTGAACATGATCTAGGGTAACTCCATCTATCCATCTTCTGGTGCTTATCTGGGGGTTCAGATCATGGTGGCAACAGTCCAAACTGAGTTGCTCAACACTTCACATATCGCCACAATCCATATTTTCCATCCTGCAGGGGGATGGGCCCACTGAAGGGCGGACCCTTGTTTGTTTGTTTATGGACTTTTCTTCTGCTTTAACACTGTACACACAGGCACCTTGCTACATCACCTGACAGATCTGCAGGTTCACCCAACATTGATTTAATGGATTCAGAGTTTTTTATATGACAGGCCACAACAAGTGTTTTTAAATGGTTTTAGATGTAGCAAGTCGCTTTTAAACACAGGTCTTCCTCAAGGTTGTGTTTTATCTCCGGTTTTGTTCTCTGTGTACACAAATAGCATCTCCTGTGACAGTGAAGGAATGACTCTTTTTAAATATGCAGATGACATGGCCTTGGTGGCTCATGTGACAGACAGTACTGCACTGACCCGCTATCAGCAGGCAGTCAACGATCTAGGTCAGACTTTTAACCAAAACTCTCTGGAGTTAAACACCACAAAGACTAAGGAGTTGTGCTGTGGGAGCAAAGAGAAACTTTCAACTACTCTCTTTACACCCCTCAGTATCCAGGGTCAGGCTATTGCGCAAGTTAAAGTTTTTAAATATTTGGGAATAGAGATGGACTGCAGCCTGTCTTTTGCACACCATGTTGACTTTGTTTATAAAAAAGCACAACAACGCCTCCACCTGTTGAGGAACCTGAGGACTTTTAATGTCAGCAGACACATTTTAATTCTGGTTTACACTTCATTGAATCCATTCTCACTTTTAACATTTCATCCTGGTACAGCTCCCTCTTCATCAAGCACAAAACAAAGCTGTCCCGTATAGTTAATCAGGCTAGCAAAATCATTGGCTCACCACAGACACCATTGACTGAACTGTATCAGCGCTCTGTGATCAGGAAAGCCACCCTGATCACAGAGGACCCATCTCACCTCCTTATCACTCTTTTCAGTTACTGCCATCAGGCAGACAATATAAAGTTCCATTGGCCCATAAAAACACTTACAAGAACTCATTTATTCCTTCTGCAGTAACAATCCTGAACAAAATCAAATAGTGATCATACTTCAGTTAGCTATCAATATTAGTTATCAGCATTTATGTCATGAGCCGAGTGCTGGAGATTTCCAGACTCGGTCTCATGGCATTTTCTGCCTGTTTGCTTATATGTTACACTTATGCCCTTTCTGTATTATTGTTCTACGTGCCATTTTTCTGTTTGTGTTAATGTTTTGCTGACCTGTGTTTCTTTTCCTTCACAAGTTTTTGTTAATCAGTTTTGTTCTGTTAATAAATTTGCAAACTCACAGCCGGTGTTTGGTGCCTTTTTCTCCGCCTTGGAAGGTGATTATGACAATTTATCTATTAATCACTATTGATTTTTAATAGTTTATATTTTCTGCCACATGATTTTATTTGCTGTTACCTTTTCAACCATGTTTACTTTTTTAAACTGGTTTTATCCTGTGAGTTTGAACATGTCTTTGAGAGTGTTGAATGTGTTATACTGTAGCCGTGTCAAAGAAGAATTTCTGTCACCGACTGGAACAGACAATAAAGTTATCTATCTAGGTAGCTAGCTAGCTACCCACGGGTGGGGTACACTGGATCCTTGTTGTAACTTTTTCATGGGGATCCAGTAGATTGCTCTTGGTCTGACCCTCCCATGGGTAAGCTGCCCCAACAACATAGCTCCTGGGATCATGAGGGCACACAAAGCCCTCCACGACCATAAGGTTGTGATCCATGGAAAGGTCTATTGTAGCTTTTACTTTTAATTCCCATCTTATAATAATTATAATAATAATAGATGAGCTTTACAGTGGTGTGAAAAAGTGTTTGCCCCCTTCCTGATTTCTCATTTTTTTGGATGTTTGTCATACTTAAATGTTTCAGATCATCAAATTTAAATATTAGACAAAGATAACACAAGTAAACACAAAATGCGTTTTTTAAATGAAGCTGTTTATTATTAAGGATAAAAAAAAAAATCCAAACCTACATGGCCCTGTGTGGAAAAAGTGATTGCCCCCCTGTTAAAACATAAATTATGGTAACTGTGGTTTATCACATCTTTGGAAATCTGAGTTCAATTTCTCTAGCCACACCCAGGCCTGATTACTGCCACACCTGTTTTCAATCAAGAAATCACTTAAATAGGACCTGCCTGACAAAGTGAAGTAGACCAAAAGATCCTCAAAAGCTAGACATCATGCTGCGATCCAAAGAAATTCTGGAACAAATGAGAAACAAAGTAATTGAGATCTATCAGTCTGGAAAAGGTTATAATGTGGCGAAGATATTGAGTTCATATCTCCCCACAAATATGTGACTGTATGTGTATTGGTGACTCCACGTCTGGTGGGACAAAAGAGGTCTGGACCTGCAGAGATCTGCAGGAGATGACGAGTAGGTGTAAGTCTTGACCTTTGTCTCGGAGAGGATGTCCCAGGAAGATTCCCGGACCACCGTAGGACAAGAGACAATAGTGAGACATGAAAGAGTGCATTGTGACTGAGACTATGTGCCATGTAATTATATGTTTGCTTAAGTAACATGTGACCGAGGGTTGTGGCCCCAGCAGAGTATAAGAACGTGGTATTCGATTGCTCAGTCTCTTTTCCTGCCTAGAGATTGATAGAGCATGTTTTCACTCAATAAAGTTGACTCTGAGAAATAAACTCAGCCTCATTCTTGAACGCATTCTCTACAATAAAGCCATTTCTAAAGCTCTGGGACTCCAGCAAACCACAGTGAGAGACATTATCCACAAATGGCGAAAACATGGAACAGTGGTGAACCTTCCCAGGAGTGGCCAGCCGACAAAAATTACCCCAAGAGCACAGCGACTACTCATCCAAGAGGTCACAAAAGACCCTACAACATCCAAAGAACTGCAGGCCTCACTTGCCTCAGTTAAGGTCAGTGTTCATGACTCCACCATAAGAAAGAGACTGGGCAAAAATGGCCAGCATGGCAGAGTTCCAAGACAAAAACCACTGCTGAGCAAAAAAAACATAAAGGCTTGGCTCAATTTTGCCAGAAATCTTGATTTCCCAAAAGTCTTGGGGATCTTGATGATCCCCAAGACTTTTGGGAAAATACTCTGTGGACTGATGAGACAAAAGTTGAACTTTTTGGAAGGTGTGTGTCCCATTACATCTGGCGTAAAGGTAAACCAGCATTTCAGAAAAGGAACATCATACCAACAGTAAAATATGGTGGTGGTAGTGTGATGGACTTTGTGGACTGGTGCCATCGGAACTGCCTCCAGATCAACGCGAGGAAAACTAAGGAGCTGGTGGTGGACTGCCGCAGGCATGGGCAGCCCCTCATAGCACCAGTAAATATACAGGGAACAGACATCGAGATGGTGACATCCTATAAGTACCTGGGTATTCATCTGAACAATAAACTAGACTGGTCACACAATACTGACGCACTCTACAAGAAGGGACAGCGCAGGCTGTTCCTGCTGAGGAGACTCAGGTCTTTTGGTGTACAAGGGGCGCTGCTGAAGTCATTCTATGACACGGTGGTGGCATCAGCCATCACTTTTGGAGTGGTCTGCTGGGGCAGTGGCATTACTGCAGCCGATAGGAAGAGACTGAACAAACTGATTAAGAAAGCTAGCTCTGTCCTGGGGCAGCGCCTTGATCCGATGGAGGAGATAGGAGAGAGAAGGACGGTGGCTAAACTGTCATCTCTGCTGGAGTCCGAGTTCCACCCTATGCAGGACATACTGGATGCACTGAGGAGCTCATTTAGCAGCAGACTACATCATCCCAGGTGCACAACCGAGAGGTTTCGTAGGTCCTTCCTACCAACGGCTGTCAGACTGTACAACCTAAGCAGGGCTGCTCGCAGAGATAGCAAAAAGACGTAACAAACTAATAGTTTTTTTTTTTTTTTGAATGCAAAAGATGCAATAGACTTACACAATGGTCCTCTCCGGCATACAACTAGGAACATACCGGTTGCTATGGAGGGTGAGAATATGTATGGGCACATAATCATACCATGTAGGATAACTAAGTAGACGGTTATGCTGTTTCATCCCACCTAGCAACAATGCTCTGCACTGTGTGTGTTTATATATTTACATATTTATTCCATCTAGCTACAATGCTCAGCACTGGGTGTGTTTATATTTATATATCTATATATTTATTCCATCTAGCTACAATGCTCCGCACTGTGTTTTTATATATCTACATATTATTCCATCTAGCTACATTGCTCCGCACTGTGTGTGTTTATATACTTGCATATTTATTCCACCTAGCTGCAATGCTCCGTACTGTGGGTGTTTATATATTTACATATTTATTCCATCTAGCTACAATGCTCTGCACTGTGTGTTCATATATTCATATATTTATTCCATCCAGCTACAATGCTCTGCACTGTGTGTCTGTGTGTGTGTGTGTGTGTGTATATATATATCTTATAGTAATATGTACATATGTATATTAGCTGCTCTTGCTTGCTTGTTTTTTTTTCTTGCCTTCTGATTGTTGCTCTGAGTGTTGCTATCCCTGTGCTGTTGCAATCCTGGAATTTCCCCGTTGTGAGACTAATAAAGGCTTATCTTATCTTATCTTATCTTATGGTCTGGGACTATTTTGCTGTTTCAGAACCTGGAAGACTTGCTGTGGTAAATGGAACCATGAATTCTGCTGTCTACTTAAAAATCCTGAAGGAGAATGTCCGTCCATCTGTTTGTGACCTCAAGCTGAAGTGCACTTGGGTTCTGCAGCAGGACAATGATCCAAAACACAGCAACAAGTCCACCTCTGAATGGCTTAAGAAAAACAAAATGAAGACTTTGGAGTGGCCTAGTCAAAGTCCTGACCTGAATCTCATTGAGATACTGTGGCATGACCTTAAAAAGGTGGTTCATGCTCGAAAACCCTCCAATGTAGCTGAATTACAACAATTCTGCAAAGATGAGTGGGACAAAATTCCTCCATAGTGCTGTAAAAGACTCATTGCCAGTTATTGCAAATGCTTGATTGCAGCTGTTGCTGCTAAGGGTGGCCCAACCAGTTATTAGGTTTAGGGGTAATCACTTTTTCACACAGAGCCATGTAGGTTTGGATTTTTTCCCCTTAATAATAAAGACCTTCATTTAAAAACTGCACTTTGTGTTTACTTTTATTAGCTTTGTCTAATATTTAAATTTGTTTGATGATCTGAAACATTTAAGTGTGACAAACACAAAAAAATGAGAAATCAGGAAGGGGGCAAACACTTTTTCACACCACTGTATATGGCACTTTAAATGCCAAGTGACATCTCACTTACAGTGAGTTCATTATTCATTCACTCCAGACAGACATTGATAGCGGTAAGCTACTTCTGTAGCCACAGCTGCCCTGGGGCAGACTGACGGAAGCGTGGCTGCCAACCTGTGTCAACAGCCTCTCCAACCACTACTGAACAAACATTTATACACATTCATACCCAGTGTCATGGACACTGGAAGCAAGGTGGATAAAGTGTCTTGCCCAGGGCCACAATGACAGGATGGCTGGGAAGAGTGGTGCGGTGGTGCAGTGGTTAGCACTGCACTAGCACAGCAACTCACCCTTGGCCATGGGATCCCTGGTTCAATCCCAGCCCCTGACCAACAGTGATCTGTGTGGAGTTTGCATGTTCTCCCCGTATCTGCGTGGGTTTACTCTGGGATTTCTCCAGTTTCCTCCCACAGGCCAAAAACATGCAGGTTAGGTTAATTGGAGACTCTAAAGTGGCCCTAGGTGTGAATGTGTGTGTGAATGGTTAAGGGATAGTGCCGTACCGTGGCTGCTTCATCCATCCAGGTGGATGCCCTCAATTTCCCCTCTGGGGATCAATAAAGTATACAAAATCAAAAAAAAAAAAAAAAGAGAGTGGGATTCGAACCACCAACCCTCTGGTTATTGGATGACCTGCGCTACCTCCTGAGCCACTGCCACCCACATTTCCCTCCTAAGTTCCAGTTTTTTGCTCAGCACCAAGCTGGGTGGCAGGAAGTTCCATTTTTATATCGTCTTTGGCATGACCCGGCCGGGACCTGAACCCCAACCTCCCGGTTGTGGGGCAGATGCTCTAATCTTTCCACTTCATAGCACGTAATAAATAGCAGTTATCTGGTTTTGTCACAAAGATCTGTTTGTCAGTTCAATTAATAAGTAAACTAGAAAAGCACTCGGAGAGCGCAGACCTCCGCCAAGCGCCACAATTCCCCCCATACAGTGTTTGTGTGTACGTTTTCAGATTCCTTGAGCATGTAAACATATGACTAGCAATTGGATTCACAATGATTATTTTTTGTTTATTTGACAGGGACAGTGCAATAAACACAGAATTAATCAATGACAATCAATCTGATAGTGATAGGATTAGTGGTTCAGTAGTAAAAGCATTGCCTCCTTGGCGGAGGTAATAAACTGAAGTGTTGCTGTTGTGTCCATCTCCTCCACTGACGGATGCAAATTGGGTAGACAGGTTGCCGTGGGTTTTATATTATATTATTTTGGGGTTGCGCTCCGCGGCAAACGAGAATTTAGAAGCTTCGCCGGCAGAGAGCTCGTTTTTGCGCAGCGCCTATGGCTGGCCGGGGAATTTCTGCCAAAGAATTCGTCGGTGGACAGCTGCCCATGTGAGGTTTTGCAGTTGCGCGCAAACACAGGCACGCTGGTGGGCCCAGGCCAGCAGTGTTTTCCGCGTGCTTTTGTGCCTAAAACGTTGAAGAACGCGGAGTTTGTGTTGCAGACACGACGACCAGCGGCCTCCATTGCGCCTGCGCACATGTTGAAAATGGCTGTATGTCACAGTGTTGAAAAATGCTTTAAAAAATTCCTGTATCCAGACGGTGAACCGGATCACCCCCAAAATTTAATCAGTTCTTCCTTGTACCATTTCCAACAACGCCTGAAATTTTCATGGAAATCCGTCCAAGACTTTTTGAGTTATCTTGCTAACCAACAGACAGACAGACAGACAGACAGACAAACACACAGACAAACCCTGGCAAAAACATAACCTCCTCCTGGGCTTTTCGGCCTGGCGGAGGTAATAAATGCATAATCTGCAAGAAGTATCCTGTAGGTTCATGATTAAAACTGAACATGTGAACAAAACCAAAAGCTATTTGGTGTCTTATTATATAATAAAAAATTAAAAAGACAGGTAATAATAATAAATAATGAAAGAATTTTTATCTGCCTGTCTGTCCAAATGATAGATGCCAAGAAGGTGTAAAGTAACCACTGTTCCATACATGTATCTAGGCTTGTAATGATAACAAATTTTATTCAACAACAAATTGTCCCACAGATTATCACAATAAATTATATTTTTTAAGCTATGAAGACTAGGTTATGCCACTGATATAATAATACATGATACATGTACATGATATAATCTATGTACATCCTTTTAAAGAGCTCTGAACTTTTATTTATCAACAATATTTAACACTAAAATTGAATTGTGAAAAAATATGCCATATGCCACCACAGTAGATGGCAGCAATATGCCAACAAACTGATTTGAACAAACAGAAACAAACAAACTGAGGAGGAAGAACATGAAGGCAGCTCATTTCAGTTTAAACAACTGCATAAGATAGGTAGAAAAATGAATTTGATAAATCATTTTTATATGACAAACCGATACAGTAATTATCCAGAGAGGCCTACATGTATCTGAAATCTTTTGTACAAGTGAATTTTTTTTTCCATCAAGACGATGGCACTTTTTATACAGTATGTGTTAGCAGATATAAACTTCTTACCACATCAATAGAGGTGTCATTCTCTGGCCTTTGGGAGTGTTCAGCAGTTGCAGGACTGTTGGACGGCATGGCAGGGGGAGGCTCGGTGAAAACAAGTTGTCAAAGTTTAAAAAAAGAGATAATCAAAACATGGGAGAGGCCCTCAGAGGCACCAGGTGCAGCTTCATTCAGTCTGTCGGTTTGTCGGTCAGACGATCGTTCGCACTCCCAGTCCTCCCCCTCTCCTATGGGAAGAAAAAAGAAAACACACAAGCACACACATGGTGACACGAGCAGTCGTGCATTATGATTAAAGTCTGTCTGACCTTCTCCTCCCATATATCACTGAGGGCAGGCTTCTAGTGTGTGCATATCTACTAGACACGGTGGAAATTTTCCTTTTCTGTGCTACTACTCATGCAGGTGTCCTAGGTTCCAGAATCAGGGTAGCTGTCACCATGGCCGTCACAGTGTGATTGATGTGGCCTGATGAAACTGTCCCTCTTTATTAGACAAAGTGGCTGCAAGCAGACGTGACCCAAATCTGAATTTTGCTCACAAGCATGACATGGATTATTATTTTTTCTTTTTATAGGACAAGCCAATCAATGACCTTGGTCTTTACTGAAATAATCGATAAAACTTATTGCAGCAGACTATGTCTCTGTATTGATGGGTAGAGCATAGCGTTAAGATAGGTGCTCAGTGAAGAAGTAACCATGTGCAACCTTGTAAATACTTGAGCTCATATTGTCCCCGGTTGCATCATCCTCCCTTCACATCAGCCTCACAAACTTTTGTTGTTCAACAGAAGTTCATTACTGACTAAAAACCAGAGAGCAGAGGCACAAAACAAAAAGAGAGCACAAGGGCACATTTAAAAATGCATTAAAATTCCTACATTTGGTTAAAAATGTGCCCTAGGTGTTTGTTCCAGTTGTTTTGGAAGATTCATGGGCACTTACGGCACATTACAGGGGCCTTCACCAGCACTTAGTGGCAAAAACACTTCAGCAGAATAACAGACTATTGGGAACGGATCTGTTCATAGCAATATGCTGTTTCACTCATGAGTCAAGCTGCATGTTGGGGATGCAAAATGCAAGAAGGATAAGCTGATTTTAAGATAGGAAGAAAGTGATTTGGCCTCCAGCTCCTCTTGGCCCAGCAAGTCATACCATTATCTTGATTGTATCTTGATTAATCTTGAATTTTCTGATAGAACTGCATTCAGGATCATTTCAGTGCCATGACGCTCCCTTATATAGTCTAGGCTTTAACCTAAAAATCCCAAATTCAAATGAGTCATGCCTGTAGCAGCTACAAAACCAGGGGTCAGCAACCTGCGGCTCTGCAGCCATATGTGGCTCTTTTGCCCATAGCCAGCAGCCAGCAGTGAGAAAAACTCACATTTACAAGAAAAGAAGCAACCATTTTTTAAGAAAAATTGTTGCGCATCTATGAGAAAAATATCAAGCAAATAAAGCAAAAAAAAAAAAATAAGAAAACCTGAAATTTTATTTTAAAAAAATCTTGCAATTTTCTGAGGAAAGAATACCCATGATTTACAAGAAACAAGTCACAAAATTTCACAAATCACAAAATCACGAATCACAAATTAACTGGAAAACATTGACAAATTTAGCTAAAAATGCTGCAGTTTTACTAAAGAAAGGCAATAAATTTACAAAGAAAAATGTATTAAATTTATGAGAATAGCTGAAAATTTCTGCCAAAAATATTCAAAATTTTTACCTGAAAAAGTCACAAATTTACCCAATAAAGCAATTTCATGTGAAAATCTATGAAAAAGTTGTAATTTTATTGTGAAAAATTACACAAATTTATAGCAAAAGTCTTCAATTTTAGTAAGAAATTGTGCCAAAAATGTGCCAAATTTATGAAAAAAGCAGAACACATTTATTCCAAAAATATAACAAATTATGCAAAAACATTACAGTTTAATGAGGAAAACACACAGTTTTGCAAGAAAAAAATTACAATTTCTTTGCAAAAATTCAAAAATTTACTGAAAAAGTTGTAATTTCATGAGAAAAACAACTAATTTGGGGAGGGAGGGACATACGGAGCCTTGGTGGAGGTAATGCACTCTCTGAGTGTCCTTTAGTTGATAAAGTGATTTAATAATTTATTCCTTTGGTCTTTTTCATTATTTTCTTCCTTAAGAAAATATACCAGGTTGAACCATTAATCTAAATGAGTTTTTAGTTTGCATTTAGTTTTTACGTGTGTTTTTTCATTGTTAAAATATTGGCAGTACAAAGATGCACAGATTTTTTAAGTTGCGTGTTTTGGGCTTGTTGTCATGGATAGTTTATTTAATGAGCAAAATCTGGCAGCACCACAACTTTTATCTTATTCAGTGTATGCTGACTACCATGCAAATAAGAATATTCCCATTGCTGCTGTGTATATAAGCACTTTGATCGGAATATTGCCTTAACCAGAATATGGATCTTAAGAAGAAGTCAACTCTATTGTAATTCAATCCATACAGCCAATCAAGTACAGTAGAACGAATTAACATTTCTCTTATCTACAATGTTTATCACATCTAGAGTCAGAGGGGCCACTGCCATGCAAGGCGCCACCACGAACAACTTTTTCCTTCCCCCATTCTATTATGCTGAGCACCAACCTAGAAGGCGGGAAGTACCATTTTTATACAGTCTTTGGTATGACCTGGCCAGGGCTTGAACCCACAACCTCCCGGCTGTGGGGCAGATGCTCTACCACTAGGCCACCACTCCGGTAATTAATTGGATTATGATGTACATGTAAATATAGACAGTGTTCGTATTTCTAAAGCACACACTTCCAAAACTCTTGCATCAGCCATTCAGTGACACAAAGTAGACAAAATACATCTACTCTCTTCACCACTTATCCAACAAAGCCTGGGGAGGTTTGAGCCAGCTAACATCTGATGAGAGGGTACAAGTCTGAACAGGTCATCAGGCAACAGTCCCCCAAAGAGCCAACACAGAAAGAGACGACTACACATCGTCTGTGGGGACCACCCCTTTGGTAGCAGTCTTAATAATGGATTGGTCTGAAGCAGTTTTATAGCATTACATGATTGGGTCATTAAAACACACTCATGGCAACATTTAAGACACCTACAATAGGTTTGCCTAAATTGCACTAAAGCAACCACCAACCACTCTCTGATTAGTTTCCCCCTTTAAATACTAATTTTGCATTATACCAAATAAACATGTAATACAGTTATATGATTGAAAGGTTTCAATTAGGACAATAAAGCAGAGTATTTACAGTGGGGAAAATAAGTATTGAACACGTCAACATTTTTCTCATTGAATATATTTCTGATGGAGCCACTGACCTGAGATTTTCACCAGATATCAGTAACAACCCAAGTAATCCATACATACAAAGAAATCAAGGCAACTGTGTTCACAAAACAAGTTATACTTAATAAAGTGGAATAAGGTTGAAACAATTAGTTGACATTGTCGACAACGTCGATCATAAAAATTTGTCGACAGATTTTTACTGTCGACAAATTGTTTAATTTTAAAGTTTATATGCATGCCGTGGAAATGTTCGGTTTAACTGTTCAAGCGAAGAAGAAGAGGAACACATCATGGCGACACGGAGAGAAAATCAGAGAAGGCTTAAAGTTTCCGAAGTATGGGAGGATTTTACCAAAAATTAATAAATTAAACAAGTTAAATGTAGACTGTAAAGCAGTGTTGTCATATCACAGCTGCACTGCAGCGATGCATCCATTCCCTCCTCCTCTCTGTTCTTCCATCGCCGGCCACCTGTCATCAGACTGCACCAGTAAGGTGAGCAAGTAACGTTAGCACTTCTTATTTTCATTGAGCGACTCTCAGCTTTAGAAAACTGACCACATTATTAGTGTGTGCCGTTTAAATAGTTTACTTGTTGTCGAACAATAATCTCTCTTACGATGGTTGCTGACAGCTGAGCTGCATCTGTTATGCTAACTATATGTTAACTGCAGTAAATGGGTGAATTACATGAGCAGCTTACTCTTTCCATATTCTCTATTATTGTCACTGTAGTATCATTCTTCATTCTGAATATTAGTGCATCTCGGTAAATTAAAATATTATGATTTGTAATCATATTATAACGCAAGGAATCTCTATCTGTATGTCTGTCTGTCTGTGTTTTCCGCGTGTATCTCCTGAACCATTCGTCGGATTGGTCTCAGATTTGATACGTACTTTGCTGAGGTTACAAGGGTGTGCATCCCCGAATTTCATCCTCCCCGGATATGCGGAAGTTTAGGAGGGGAAATCTTTAATGAACGTCCTTAGGGGCGCTGTGGGAGTTCATAGCTATGACATCATAGACGCACAGATGTTGCCATGGTATGCACTAGTTTAATTAAAAAAGGTAACCATAATCATCACCAATAAATTTAAAACGGCTTAAATTTCACTGTATGTGTAGTGAAGGCTCACATTCCTACACTATTTAAAATGCATTTTTTTTGTATCTATTTTGGACTGGAAGAAGTTCTTTTAATTTTCATCTGAAGCGTAATTAAAATTTTAAACTTCTAGACCCAGCAAGGTTTCAAACAAGATAGACTAGCTTATTTTCTTTTTTCACTTTAATGGAGTTGAATATTACTCTAGTTTGTTTTGAACATGCTGTATTACAACATCCTTTATACAGTAGCAGAGGCTGCTATTTGTTTTTACACTTTAACATCTATTATTTAATTGTGTTGCCACAAACACTTCTGATTAAGCTATCAAGTTCAAGTTTCCAACTCATGTTTGATGGGTCATTACTTTATAATTAGCTATGGGAACTTTTTATAATAGGCTACATTATATTAAGGCAGAGACTGACAACAAAGTGATTTTCACAGGTGTGTTGACTTAAACAGGTGAGGTAAAATATGACCTGGAGCCCCAAACAGAAGCTGTGCCAGCAGGAAGCTGAGCTGGCGGACATGACAGAAATAATCACAATTAGTCGACTAATCAAAAAAATAGTCGTTAGATTAGTCAACTACCAAAATAATCATTAGTTGCACCCCTAAAGTGGATTGACACAGAGAATAAGTATTGAACACGCATGGTGAAATTCATTTAATATTTAGTAGAAAAGCCTTTGTTGATAATAACAGCTTCCACATGCCTCCTGTATGGAGAAACTAGGCACAGGCATTGCTCAGGAGGGATTTAAGCCCATTCTTCCACGCAAACTGTCAAATCTTGAAGGTTCCGTGAGTGTCTTCTATGAACTCTGATCTTCAGTTTGTTCCGGAGATTTTCAATTGGATTCAGGTCAGGTGACTGACTGGGCCATTCTAGCAGCTTTATTTTCCTTCTCTGGAGCCAGTTGAGTTTCCTTGGCTGTGTGTTTGGGATCATTGTCTGCTGAAATGTCCACCCTCATTTCATCTTCAGCATCTTGGCAGATAGCAACAGCTTCTTATCAAAGATGTCTCTGTACATTTGTCCATTTATCTTTCCTTCAGTTATATGAAGTCTGCCTGTACCATGTGTTGAAAAACACCCCACACTATGATGCTCCTACCTCCAAACTTCACTGTATGGTGTTTTGGGCTGATGTGCAGTGCCATTTCTCCTCCAAACATGCTGTGTGTTGTGGCATCCAAAAAGTTCAAATTTGGTCTCATCTGACCAAACTATATTCTCCCAGTATTTTACTGGCTTGCCCAAATGTTGTGCAGCAAACTTTAAATAAGCTACAACATGATTTTTCTTCAGCAATGGAATCCTGCAAGGTGAGCGGGCATAGAGCCCATGTCGGTTGAGTGCATAACTTATTGTTTTCTTTGAAACAGCAGTACCTGCTAACTCCAGGTCTTTCTGGAGCTCTCCACGAGTGGGCTTTGGCTCTTGGATAATATCACGACGGCCCTCACGGACCGTCACAAGACGCCTCAGTCACCAGAGAGTTTGCAGTGGTAATTTATTGTTGAGTAAGGATGAACACACACAGAACACATGCAGTGGCTGGGGGAAGTCTGAGCCGGGGAACACCCGATGCGCCAGACGAGATAATCACAAAGATACAGTCACATAGAGCGTACCTTACAACGGGACCGTTAACAGACGGGTAACGGGGGATTCCCAAGTCCGTTAACCGCGATGAGCAAGGAGAATAACAGGAGCACGACGGAACGTGGCTGAACATACAGGTGAACAACAGGATATAACAGAGACTGCCGCGCTGGAGGACATTTAGCACCCGCTTATATCTCTGGCAGCTAATCAGAATCAGAATCAGAATCAGAATCAGGTTTATTGCCATTGTTCATGTAGTACACAAACTAGGAATTTGTCTCGGTACAATGCTGCAACATTAAACATGATAAGATAAGAGAAATAAACTATACATGTAATAAAGTGTAGGATAAGATTAAGTGATACTGGTCAACAGTTAAAATATATATTAGCCAGCAGCAGATACTGTGGAGAACTATATAGTGCAGTCGGTAATGCAGGAAGAAAACAGTGATGATTGACATGAGTCTGGTTGAGCTGCTGTACATGGTGCACGAGAGTCACTTAGTGTTCAGCAGTCTAATGGCAGAGGGGAAGAAGCTGTTCATGTGACGGGAGGTTTTAGTCTGGATGGACCGAAGTCTTCTACCAGAGGGGAGGGGGGCAAACAGTACGTGACCAGGGTGTGAGGGATCGGCTATGATCCGGCCAGCACGCCTCCGGGTCCTGGAGATGTACAGATCCTGGAGAGATGGGAGCTTGCAGCCGATCACCTTCTCAGCAGTGCGCACGACGCGCTGCAGCCTTAGTCTGTCCCTGGCAGTGGCTCCTGCGTACCACACGGTTATGGAGGTGGTGAGGATGGACTCGATGATGGCTGTGTAGAACTGCACTAACATCTTGGTGGGTAGCTTGAGCTTCCTCAGCTGCCGCAGGAAGAACATCCTCTGCTGGGCTTTTTTGATGAGTGAGCTGATGGTCGGCTCCCATTTGAGGTCCCTGGTGATGGTAGTGCCTAGGAAGCGGAAGGAATCAGCAGTGGTGATGGGAGAGCCTGAGAGGGTGAGGGGGGGCAGAGGAGTAGTGACTTTCCTGAAGTCTACAATCATCTCCACTGTCTTCAGAGCGTTCAGCTGCAGGTTGTTATTGCTGCACCAGGACGCCAGCTGGGCCACCTCTCTCCTGTAGGCGGACTCGTCGCCGTTGGAGATGAGCCCGATGAGGGTGGTGTCGTCCGCAAACTTGATCAACTTGACAGACTGGTGGCTGGAGGTGCAGGAGTTGGTGTAAAGGGAGAAGAGTAGGGGGGAAAGTACACAGCCCTGGGGTGATCCGGTGCTGATGCTAGTATAGTCTGAGACAGTCTTTCCCAGCCGCACATGCTGCCTCCGGTCCGTCAGGAAGTCGATGATCCACCTGCAGAGGGAGTCAGGCACGTTGAGCAGGGACAGCTTGTCCCGGAGCAGAGCGGGGCGGATGGTGTTGAATGCAGAGCTGAAGTCCACAAACAGGATCCTGGCGTAGGTTCCCGGGGAGTCCAGGTGCTGCAGGATGGAGTGGAGGGCCAGGTTGACTGCATCGTCTACAGACCTGTTGGCTCGGTAGGCAAACTGCAGCGGGTCCAGGAGAGGGGTGGTGATGGACTTGAGGTGGGACAGGACCAGGCGCTCAAAGGACTTCATGACTACAGAGGTGAGCGCTACAGGTCTGTAGTCATTAAGTCCAGTGATCCGTGGCTTCTTGGGGACAGGGATGATGGTGGAGGATTTGAGGCAGGATGGCACGTGGCATAACTTAAGGGAGGTGTTAAAAATGTCTGTGAATACAGGAGCCAGCTGTTTCGCACAGAGTCTCAGGGTGGAGGGAGACACGCCGTCTGGGCCGGGGGCCTTGCGCGGGTTCAGTCTGGAGAACTGTTTGAGCACATCCTGCTCACTGATGATAAGGGGAGGGGGGGAGGAGGGGGGGGTGCCTTAAATGAAGTAGGGAATGTGGAGGCTGTGGAGCTGGAGGGAGGGGGGAAGTTGGACACAGATGACGAGGTGTCAAAACGGGCATAGTGTTGGGACAGTCTCTGACAAAGGGCTTTGTCATCCTGACCTTTAGGAGCCTTAGGTCGATAGTTGGTGATTTGCCTCAGTCCTCTCCACACGGAAGCCGAATCATTAGCAGTGAACTGCTGCTGGAGTCTCTCTGAGTACACAGATTTAGCCCTCTTCAGCTCTCTGTTAAACCGGTATTTAACCTCCCTGTAGCAGTCCCTGTCTCCACTTTTCAGCGCTGCTTCCTTCTCCTTCCTGATCTGTCTGAGCTTAGCTGTGAACCAGGGTTTGTCATTAGAGTAACTCACCCTGGTGCGTGATGGAAGAATGTTCTCTTCACAAAAGTGGATATATGAGTTCACAGTGTCCGTGTACTCATCCAGATCATGCGTGGCTCCTTTAAGCATGCCCCAGTCAGATATTTCCATGCACGTTTCCAGCTTCTCCTCAGCATCACTGGTCCGTATCTTCGTAGTGCTCACAACAGGTTTAGTGAGCTTCAATCTCTGTCTGTATGTGGGAATGAGGTGAACCATCACGTGATCAGATAATCCCAGCGCAGCTCGAGGGACAGCGCGATATGCGTCTTTCACTGTGGTGTAACAGTGATCCAGTGTGTTTAATCCTCTGGTGGGGCATTTAATAAACTGTTTGTAGCGGGGGAGATCGTGGCTCAGATTGCACTGATTAAAGTCGCCAGCCACAATAATCAGCGAGTCTGGAAAACTCCGCTCTGTGTGTTGAATGTGATCCGCGAGCACGCGCTGAGCTTCGCGCGTGTCCGCGTCGGGAGGGGCGTACACAGCGATCATTATGAAAGAAGCAAACTCCCGCGGGGAATAGAAGGGCTTGCAATTGATAACAAGAAATTCCAAGGCAGGAGAACAGTGTTTGGAAATTACCGTTACATCAGAGCACCAGATGCAGTTGATGTAGAAGCAGACTCCGCCTCCTGTGGTCTTGCCGGAAAGCTCTGTGTCACGATCAGCACGGAAGAGCTGGAAGCCGTCGAGGCGCAGCGCGCTGTCCGGTATATTTTCCCGGAGCCAGGTCTCAGTAAAGCAGAGGACAGCTGAGGAGGCGAGGTCCTTAAAACGCATCAGCAGTCTCAGTTCATCCACCTTGTTAGAGAGAGAGTTGGTATTGGACAGAAATATGCCAGGCAGCGCCGTTCGCGAGCCTCTCCTGCGAAGTCGCACGAGAGCGCCCGCTCGTCTTCCTCTCTTCCGCCGTCTCACTTTCCGAGCCAAACAATAAACCAGATCGGCGGCAGGGGCTAGAAAAACTGGGAGGAGGTCCGTGGGGGTGAAAGTCCTGATATTTAAAAGTTCTTCACGGGTATAAGTGCAAGCAGACACACAATTGACAAACAAAAACAAACAAAGAGCGCAGCGAAGCACCATGTCGACCGCTGTGGGCGCCATCTTGGATCGAACTAATCTCATCGGCTAATGACCCCAACGCGGCACAGCTGCTGCTAATGACAGCAGAGCAGCAGCTGACTTTGACAGCAGGGAGCTCCCCCGGGCGCCTTCACAATAAGAGCCCGAGGAGCTGGAAGGAACCCTCAGCTGCCAAAGCCAGGGAACAAAAAGATATGAGACCCGAGTGTGGCCAGAACCGACACTCGGGTTATGACAGATAACTCTTCTGATAATTCTTTTGACTCCTGCCAGAAATCTTGCCAGGAGCTCCTGGTCGTGGTCGGTTTATGGTAAAATGATTTTCTTTCCACTTCCAAATGATGGCTCCAACATGTGCTCACTGAAACATTCGGCAGTTTAGAAATGCGCCTATAACCAATGCCATCATTATGTTTTGCAACAATAAGGTTGCGAAGGTCTAGAGAGAGTTCTTTGTTTCTCCCCATCCTGAGTTCTTTGTGGTGTGACAATCTGATATTCACAGACCTTTTTAAAGGCTATCATTCAGAACTTAACCAGCTGAAATTAAGTTGCACTGATGAAGGATGGGATGACTTCCTAAATTCTGATGGATTTCAGCTGGTTTCTTGGCTTTCTATGCCTTTTTGCACCTCTTTTTCTTTGTGTGTTCAATACTTGTTCACTGTGTCATTCCACTTTATTAAATATAACTTGTTTTGTGAATACAGTTGCCTTGATTTCTTTGTATGTATGGATTACTTGGGTTGTTACTGATATCTGGTGAAAATCTCAGGTCAATGGCTCCATCAGAAATATGTTTAATGAGAAAAATGTTGAGGTGTTCAATACTTATTTTCCCTGGTGTATGATTAGCTCATATGATTGACAAGTTGCTAGCCTAGTTCCAGCCCTGGTTAGTCGTGTGTAATTTTAAAACAGCAAAAGCCTCTTCAGACATTCATTCACTCTTTTCCAATAATTTGACAACAGGGTCAGGTTCAGGTTCAGGTTCAGGTTACTTTATTTGTACCCGTAGGTAGATTTGTTTTGCAGTTGGTGACATCCATATTTACAAGCCACAATTACATTCAACATAGACACAAACACAGGCACACATCTTACAAAATAGGTAAATATAAAATATGTACAATATAATTTTTATAGCTTGTTCAACTCTTTGACAGCAGCAGGGACAAAGCTGTTTTTGTAGCGCTGGGTTCTACTTTTTGGGACAGCAAACCTCCGTCTGGAGGGAAGAAGCTGAAAGTTGCAGTGCAAAGGGTGGGAGTCATCATTTAAAATCGAGTCGGCCATCCTCTGTACTTGTCTGGTGTACAGGGATGTCAGGCTCAGCTGTGACTCACCAAGCAAACGACTGGACCATCTGACTACCTGATCCAAGGATTTCCTCTGTTTCAGTTTTATCTGACCAAACCATGACATTAAAGAAAAGGATAAAACAGATTCAATAAAAGCCCGATAGAACATAGTCATTATGGTTCGGTCAATTTGGAAGCGTGCAAGTTTCCTCAAACAATGCAAATTTTGCTGACCCTTTTTGCACACCCTTTCACAGTTCACCTCAAAGTTCAATCCACTATCAATAATCGTCCCAAGATATTTGTACGATTGTACACATTCGGTGGTCTGGCCTTTTAGTATGGTGACTTTGTGCCTGGGAGTTTTCCTCCTAAAGTCAATAATCATATCTTTCGTTTTTGTTGTATTCAGCTGCAGGTAGGAATCCTCACACCAGTGAACAAAGTCATCAACTACTGGGCCATGGCCACTCTCACCATCCTGGAGGAGACTGACAATGACTGAGTCATCAGCATACTTTATAATGTGTCTGTTGTCATGTCTGCTCCGACACATGTTTGTGTACAGGATGAAGAGTAGTGGTGACAACACACACCCCTGAGGAGAGCCAGTAGAAGAGCACTTTAGGTCAGACAATGTACCATTGACCCTTACTCTCTGCGTCCTGTTGGTTAAGAAATCCAGAATCCAACCCACCAGATTATTGCTTAAATCAAATTGTTGCAGGAGCCTTTCAACTAAAATATGAGGTTGGATTGTATTAAAGGCAGAAGAAAAGTCCACAAATAAAAGCCTGGCGTGTGTCCCATTAAAATCCAGATGTTTAAAAAGCATGTTAAACAGAGTGACAGTGGCATCCTCCACTCCTCTGTGAGGCCTATAGGCAAACTGCAGAGGATCCAATGCATGTTCAGTCTGCTTTAGGACCTCACATCTGACCAGTTTTTCAAAAATTTTCATTAAAATTGAAGTCAAAGCAACTGGTCTAAAGTCATTTACCGTTTTAGGACAGCTGGATTTTGGAACGGGAACAACCACGGCATCTTTCCAGATCTTAGGCACATGTTGTGTCTGTAAGGACTTATTGAAAATGTAGTGAAATATAGGACTCAGTTCATGTGCACAGGACTTTACCAGGCGTCCACATATATTATCAGGGCCCTGACTTTTGTTCACTTTTACAGCGCGGAACTCCCTTTCAACATCCTGCATCTCAATATTAAAGTGCTGATTGTCTTTGAGTTTCTGTTTCAAATCAGTGGTCAGTGTCATTTCAAGACTGTATACAGTTAAAAATTTGCAAAATTGAAAGACTACTGCTGGCATAGGTTGCTGTCACCACTGAAGAAATCACTTGTCAAACTAACAGGAAGAATCTTTTGACTGCAATATGAAGTATGGCAATCATGGCAGGTGTACATCAAAAGTAGGGAGTGTACTGGTTTGGCTCTAAAGGAGTAATTATTATAATTTAACACTTAAACAACCCTTCAGTCACTCCTTCCCACCACAAGCAGAATCCCCTGCACACAAGCTTTTTTTTTTCCCTCTGGTATGTGGAGTTTGTCATCATCATGTTTGGCCATGTCACGGACGTGCTGGAACATAATCCAGCCAGCAGGATGGCAGTCACCGCATATTCCTGCTGACCACTGAAGTGAGTGAGTCTGAAAATAAGTGTGTGTGTCTGAGCAGGTAAGTAAATATGATGTTGCACTGAACAGCTGAACTGTGCAAATTAGTGCACTCACAGGGTTGGACATTCACAATGATCAGAGATGAAGAGGAAGCAACACATGTCTACTGCAAAGTCATTTAAAATGGCCATGAATAGTGGGAAATGTGTTTTTACACTGACAAAACCCTGGTGATGGCAATGTGTACATGCTTTTTTGGTGAGTGGTAAGCATTAAGCATTATTGTGCGTTAAAAAATTATGTTACTTGCACAAATACAGCCCCCAGAATTGACAGCAACAGGTGAAAAGAAGGGTGGCGTTGCCTTCATAACGTCTGTTGCTGCTTTGTACCTGCTGTGGAAATCTCAGAAACAGTGTCATGCTAGGGTTTTCAGCCTGGGAAAAATGTCACTGTCTCCTCCAGAAACTGTCTTGATGATGGTTCTTCAATTATTAATACTCATTCTCACTGATGGCAGAATCTTGATGTTGACTGGCTATCGAGACCAAGCATCAAGCAAATTTTTTACACATGTATTAGCATGACTCAGAGTGAATTTGCACCTTTCCACTGACTTTTCTATGCAACTGTGCTGTGTGAAAAATCTGTTTCTCATTTGGTCTGAACCCACCATTACCAAAAGTCTTAATGAAGCTACAAGGATAACATATGCAGGAGTGGGGCAAGTTTTAATGGCACAATGATGTCACTCTAACAGGTCAAAGAAAGCAGAAATTTTCTGTATTTCATGTCTGGAAAGGGCTAGAAAGGATAGATGGCAACAGTAATGTAGTGTAGTTATTTACTGTTCATATTGTATTATATTTGAAGCTCTTATTTGTGTGGCACTGGGTGCTGGCTCCATGTTCCGGTTCTGCCAACCCTGTGCGTATAAGAAGAGCTGCAGGTAGGGAGATGGTCTCTTCCGCCTTTGCCTCTGCTTGCAGCTGTATGTGTGGTCAGGTGCACTGCGCCCTGTATTACAATAAACGTGTGTTCAGCTCCACTACTGCTCTACTCCTTGACTCCAGTTCCAGACACAACATGTGGCGACGAGAAGAAAAGCCATGGAAGCATATGGAGCACCATTTCGGCCATTCTTGGAGCTCCCAGGTGTGCCGCCTGTGCCGTGGCCTTGGTGGTACGAAGCCTTTAAAACGTATATGGTGGCATTGGACCTGGGAAGGATTGAGAAGCTGAAGACGCGTGCGTTGCTTGTGCACAACCTGGGAATGGAGGGCCAGAGGATTTTGGGCACGCTTGGTGATGCGGACAATTGTGAAGAAGTGGTCAAGCTAATGGCGCGCCATTTCAGGGCACCAGACAACGTCATCGTCCAGAGGATTAAATTCCGACAGCGCCGCCAACAGGTTGCCGAACCCATGCAGCGGCTTGTATCGGACTTGAGGCAGCTAGCTACTGAGTGTCAGTTCGGATTGTTCGAGGAAGAAATGGTTTGCGACCAGTTGGCAGAGCACACCAGCTGTGCTGCAGTCCGGTCTGGGCTGCTCACATTTCCGGGTGAGTTGGCGCTGGCCAGGGCCATCGAGTTGGCTCTCCAGCTGGAGGCAGCGGATGAGCTAACGCAGGAGTTAAGTGAGCGTCTGTCACCACGAGAGCTGGGATCCTCCATGGCTACACAGGTAGTGGACCCGAACAGCGATGGAAGTGTCGAGGATGACGCCAAGAGTGCCAACACTGTACGGATGAGGTCTGCCCCGGAGAAGCCCAGGTGTATGGGCTGCAGGTCCACGAAACACTGCTATAAGGCCAGCGAGTGTGCGGCAAGAGGAAAGTGCTGCGGCAGTTGTGGCCGTCTACATCATTTTGCGAGGGTGTGCCAGTCAGCAGAACAAGACAGCCTGCACAGGAGCTCGACTCCTCCCGCCCCAACGGTAATTCATAGTGTATCCCCGTGTACCAGTGGGCACCCACATTGCACGGTAGAGTTGGACGGAGTACCGGTACCGATGCTGATCGACACAGGGGCGGAGAGTTCGCTGCTGAACTGGGCTACAGTTAGACAATGTTTTCCCCACTACAGAATTGGAAGTGACTCAGCACCGCTTTGCAGCTGTAGAGGAGGACAGTTGGCTCCGGTGGGTACCATGACACTGACGGCTCAGTATAAGTCGGCAGAGATGGCCGATGTGGAGTTAGTCGTGACGGCCTGCGGCACGAACATCATGGGCACAACTTATTTTATGGCCTCGGGTTTTCCATCAGGAGCGGCGCTGGGGAAGAATGGTCGGGATGCGAACTGTGGAACCGACTGGTTCCGAGAGTTCGGGATGACGCTGTGTGGGATGAACAACTACTGGGTACTCTGGAATGTGGACAGGGCTTGTCGCGCTCGGGAGGGCCCTGGTGCCGGTGTCCGAGTCGCCCTGGACGAGGGTACCAGGCGGCATGGGGAAGAGCCTGCGGTGGCAAGCAGTACCCAAAAGATGATCACAGATGTTCCTGGAGCACGGCCGTGGTGGGCCGGTGAACATGGGGCCACATCAGCAGAGTCCGCAGCGGATTTACAAGCAGTCAGGGCAGGACCAAGTGGCACTGGGAGAACGAGTGCCAGGCGGAGACACCGCAGGACATGCAGGGCCCCGCTTGGAGTCGCGGACTGGGTCCGGGCTCAGGCAGAGGCGAGGTCCAGGCGGGTGAGAGAAAAGCGGAAGATGGAGCAGTGCCAGGGCCAGCTGTAGGTGACGGGCGAGCAGCATGATGGTTACCTTCTGCTGTTGGATGGCTCGTGGCGTCATCCCAATGAGTTACGGCGTGCCTCGAAGAAAGCAGTTGGTCATGGCTCCAGACGATTGGAGCATTCGGAGATGTGGAGGAGAAGGTGCACCGGGATGGAGGCAACCAGCTGTGGCCCGGGAAGCGAGCTACCTCCAGGGGCGGACTGACTGGTGAAGGGTCTGGGGGTGCCACAGGTCATCCTCACTGAGCCGTGGATGTGGATGTGTTGTTAGTTGTTAATATGTATTTATAGTTCTGGGATTATTTTGGTGTTCTGTTTAAGTCGGAGACACAGCAGTAATTTTTTTTTATTAACAGGACTTTTATATATCATAGGCAGCATTATAACCCGCCTTGCTGTGTGGGGGATAGGACAGCAGTCTACCCATCCACCCTAATTTTAGTTATTTTGTGTGAATGCCAAATCTTTTGTGATTTTTAGTACAGTTATGTTTAGCAGATGATTCAGGTTCCAAATTGGGGTGGGCTGATTGTATGTGTGTGTTTTGGACCTTTTCTGCAGGGGGGGGGGGGGGTGTAGTGTAGTTATTTATTGTTCATACTGTATTATATTTGGAGCTCTTATTTGTGTGGCATGGGGTGGTGGCTCCATGTTCTGGTTCTGCCAACCCTGTGCTTATAAGAAGGGCTGCAGGTGGGGAGGCGGTCTCTTCCGCCTTTGCCTCTGCTTGCGGATGTATGTGTGGTCAGGTGCACTGCGCCCTGTATTACAATAAACGTGTGTTCAGCTCCACTATTGCTCTCCTCCTAGACCCCAGTTCCAGATATAACAAGTAAGTTTCAAGCTCATGAGAACCTCATAAACCAAAAGGTGTCTTCACAGTTTTCTTACACATAGTTTTGTGTGTCCAACCTGCATTAACGCCCCTACATGTGCCCAAACTATTAAAACCAATTCTTTAATTTAAGATTAAATCAGTGGTTTGATGGTTGGTGAGATCTTTCTTTGAGGATTACACCATACCTGAGGGCATTATTCAAAGTAGCTGTCATCTCACATAATTACCTCTGGATTAGTGCCTCGGGTGTGAAGCCTCTAGTTTCACTTACTTCATAAGACCAATGTGTTATAGTATCAGGCATGCTCACAGCAATCTAAACACAAAAAGGAACTTAAACTATAACGTTTGCATCTGCCTAAAGTGGACTCAGTAGCGTGTGTCTGGCTTTCCTCTGGATGCATTCTCCAGTATGTCATTCCTCATGCTGTGGCCTTACATCACCTACTGTAAAGACAACAGGCCAGGGTTACCAGCAGAGAGAGAGGGAGACGTGGGGGGGCGGGAGACTTTGCAGAAATGGGTGTACAGTATCCAACCCTCCACTCCTGGGTCTCCCTGCATAAGCTCAAGGCTGCAGGCCAACAAACTCCAACAACCCTTGAGAATTTAGGTCACCTCATCCTCCTATAGAAAGTCAATATAGACTGCTTTAAATTGTTCCACTCTTCATGCCAGCAGTGATTTAAATTAGACCAAAGGCCCAAGCAGAAGCCTGCCGCTGGTGGGAGGGGAAATAGTTGCGCAGAGAAAAAGATTCAGAGGCAGGTCAAAGTAATAAGATTTAGGCAGTGACAGGACAAGGAAGTGGGTGATTTGTCTATGCAATAAAAGCGTTAGAGTAAAAATATATGATTTGAACAGTTTTGTATTTTTTACCTTTGTGTAATTGTTAATGTTGCTCCACAACAAAAAGACAGTTGTGAATGACCAATAAATTAAAAACAATAAAAACAAAGCCCTATATTTACTCTTTAGTACTTGCTTTTAACAGAGCAATTATGTGACAGTTAATTTTACAATATAGCTAATGCAAACAAGTAGAAATCCTATTTCCTGAAGAGTTGGGACCCTTTCTAAAAATGCAATAAAACAAAAAATTGAATTAATTAGCTCAGTGTCAAACCATTTTGAGCGTATGCAGGCATCATTTTCTGTATTTATTTATATTTAACAAACAGAATTAAGTTCACCAGCCAAAACGTTGATAATGTTTCCAGGGTTTTCCTTATGAAAAACTACAGTGGTGTAGAAACAATGTACTCTGGATATTTATAATTACAAAAACTGCCTTCTGAAGTTTATTTTAAAGGATGTCTAGTGGAATTGTTCAGTTGAATTTAAGGCTTTTTAAGACAGTTTTAATATGACAGGATTACATCTATTTTAAAACTTGTGAAGGTAAAGTCACATAGAAAGATTAAAATATAAGTCATAAATTAGGTAAAATGAACTGATTCAGTTTCATTTTAAAGAGCATCGGGCATACAGCATATTTCCAGGTTTTTGGTTATAAACCACTCCTCCGTGGATTGCCACCTTATGGTGGAGGGGTTTGTGTGTCCTAATGATCCCTGGAGCTACGCTGTCTGATGCAGCTTGCCCTTTGTAGGGTCTCTTAAGGCAAAATGGTCCTGGCTGAAGGGCCAGACCAAGAGTGGTCCACTAAATCCCCATGAAGAGGTTAAAACAAGGATCCAGTGTACTCCAATCACTTTTTGATTACTAGGGCTTGAGGGCAAGCGCCTGTCAACCCGGTTTCTGTCTATAGAGCCCGGCTGGGCTCAGCCTGAACGAGCCACATGGGTCCGCCCTCTAGTGGATTCACCACCTCAGGAGGGATCACGGGGCTCATAGGTGCTACGTGAACTGAGCAGCAGTTTGGGCTTCTCTGCTTAAACTGCAAACCCAGACCCCCAGATAAGTGGTAGAAGATAGATCAATGGATGAATTTGTAGAAGACTCAAACAGCAATAAAACTAAAAGAAAGTAAGACTTTAATCCAAATAAGCATTTTTAAGATGCTTGAAGTTTTTTCTTTTAATTTACTGCACCCACCAGATTTTACTTAAAAAAAATCTTACACATGCCCTTTTTTTTCTGTGAGCATATATTTCTAAGTTTATTTTATTTATATATTTATTTACCTAAATTTATTTGTCCTAAATTGGGCATTACAGTAAAATATTCCAGCATTAAAATCATTACAGACAGTATACATAGGTCTAAACAAATTGAACAGGGCAAAAGTTCAAGTTCAGTTGTTATGATCACAGTGCCACATGACAGTCAAGCAAAATTTTAAAACTATTTGGAGCCACATGGAATCGTCAGCATGGTACTATTGATTACAAACCTGAGAATTATTACCTCCACCAAGGAGGTTATGTTTTTGCTGCTGTTTGTCTGTTAGCAGGATTACACAAACAACACTCGATGGATTTGGATGAAATTTTCACTAAAGGTGGCCCTGGGCCTAAAGATGAACCCATTAGATTTTGGTGATGATCCGAGAGCGTATACCTCCACCAAGGCCCTTGTTTGTATCTGTGCAGCAGGATTACACAAAAACTATTGGATGGATTTTGATGAAATTATCACTAGGGCTGCAACAATTATTTTGGTAGTTGACTAATCTAACGACTATTTTTTCAATTAGTTGACTAATCGCGATTATTTCTCTCATGTCCACCATCTCTGCTTCCTGTTGGTGCGGATCCTGTTCGGGGTTCTAGGTCATGTTTTACCTCACCTACGACTGTCACGGTGGAGAAATTTCCCCTGTAGTGATGGTGGATAGCTCAACAGCGCAGTATGCAGTATTATTGCAAATGTTTTTAGGAACCAGTGGTCTTGTAATTTAGACAGGGTTTATAACTTATATGGCAAATGATGGAAGTTATGTTGTGAATCGCTGCAGCTGCAGCTCCGCTCTCAGTTTATGTGCGTGTGTGACAGAGCTCTTACTACAGTCATGAACTGCTGATTCGGTAAAAAAAAACAAACAAAAAAAAAAAACCGATCATTTTCATAAAGCAGTGGCGGTAACACCAGCATTTCAACTACAGGGTGTGTGGATTGGTTGGAGACAACTGTGATATTCTGCTTATTTAAACAGGACAGACTCCGAGCAGGACCCCGCACAGCTCTTGTCCCCGTGTCTAATGCCGCTGTCCGAAAAATCACGTTCACACAGCAAACAAGCAATGCACTATGCAGATACAGAGCTTAATCGTCAGGATCATAAACACTTAGAATAAGCCCATCCAGCCATTATTTTATTAAATTTAGGATATTTTCTCACCTCGACCCCCCGCTTCCCATCTGCCACAAGCAATGTGATCTGATCTCACCAATATAATATTCAGTAAGTGAACAACAAGATTTAGCCACACAAAAAAGTGAACACTGCGGTTTTTGGGGTTGCTCATTATCCTCCACGGTAGGCTTGTCCATAGTGCGGTATTACATAATTGTGGTTATCGCAACAGCCCTAACCTCGCCTGTTTAAGTCTGCACACCTGTGAATATCACTTTGTTGTCAGTCCCTGCCTTAATATAATGTAGCCTATTATAAAAAGTTCCCATAGCTAAATAAAATAATGACCCATCAAACATGAGTTGGAAACTTGAACTTGATAGCTTAATCAGAAGCATTTGTAGCAACACAATTAAATAACAGACATCAAAGTGCAGTCTTTTAACCCCCAAAATAAAGTGAAAAAACTCAAATAGCAGCCTCTGCTACTCCATAAAGGATGTAACTCTGCCTGTTCAAAACAAATTAGAGTGATATTCAATTCCATTAAAGTAAAACAAGAAAATGACAAGCTAGTCCATCCTGTATGAAACCTTGCAGGGTCCAGAAGTTTAACAGTTTAATTAGGCTTCAGATGAAAATTAAAAGAACTTCTTCCAGTCCAAAATAAATTTACAAACACTTTAAATATCAGTGCAGGAATGTGATTCTTCACTACACATACTGTGAAATATTTAAGCTGTTTTAATTTATCTGTGATGATTGTGGTTATCTTTTTTAATTAAATTACAAATCATGCTATTTTAATTTACCGAGATGCACTAATATTCAGAATGAGGGCTGATATTACTGTGACACTGTGACAATAATAGCGAATACGAAAAAGCGTAAGCTGCTCCTGTACTGCAGTTTAACATATTAGCCAGCATAACTGAAGCAGCTCAGCAATCAGCAACCATTGCCCAAGAGAGATTATTGTCTGGCAGCAGGTAAACTATTTAAACAGCACACACTAATAGTGTGGTCAGTTTTCTAAAGCTGAGAAAGTCGCTCATTGAAAATAAGAAGTGCTAACGTTACTTGCTATCCTTACTGGTGCAGTCCGCTGACAGGTGGCCAGAGACGGGGGAACGGAGAGGAGAAGGGAATGGATGCATCGCTGTAGCGCAGCTGTGATATGACAAACTGCTTTACAGTCTACATTTAACTTGTTTCATTTATTTATTTTTGGTAAAATCCTACCATACTTTGAAAACTTTTGGCCTTCTCCGTGATTCTCTCTCCATGTCACCATGATGCGTTCCTCTTCTTCTTCGCTGGAACAGTTAAACTGAACATTTCCACAGCATACATAAAAATAAAATTAAATGATTCGTCGACAATAAAAATCTGCATCGACAAATTTTTATGATTCGATATTATCAACGTCGACTAATCGTTGCAGCCCTAATTATCACCAGAGGTGGCCCTTTGACTACAGACGAACCCATTAGATTTTGGAGGCGATCCATTAGCATATGCCTCCACCAAGGCCCTATATTGTATTGTACAGAGAAATAGAGGTACAGACAGATGGATAGACAAGAGAGGGGAGGGGGCTTGGAGGAGGTATGCACTCTCTGAGAGCTTTTCTAGTTAATATACTATTTTAACCTCAATTTAACCTCAATTCTCAATTTCATTGTATTGTTTTTTAGCAATGGAATGACAATAAAGGCACTTTGACTTTGACTTTGAAATGATTCCAATCATGATCCACTTGCAGCTCTACTAGTTCCAGATTTTCACTCCCTGGATAGAAGATGTCATCTTCAAAACTGGTTTTGCTTAAAAAAAAATACAATTTCCAACTGCTGCACTACCATTGATAGAACCAGAGTCACTTAAATAAGATTATCAAACAGTCCAATCATTTGTTTTTCCAAATCCTGTTAAGTCTGAAAACAATACTTTGCCTCTTGTAAATTATGACAAGTTGCTAAAAATCAGAATGCTGTTAAATTCAGAACCACATCCACTTTGCCAAGAAATCAAATGAGGTCAAATACTCTTTAAATAACTTTTTATACATTTTTTTGTTTGTATAATTTGCTTATTGCTTATATAATTTTGTCCTATTGTTGTCTTTAACACAGTCAGACCTGCACAGACTGACAAGTGGTTAATTAATTGGTAGTAGACAGTAAACCCTGTAAGTTTTGTAATTGGAACTTTCTTTTTTAAAATATGCAACCTTTTTCTTGTAACTTTGCAACTTTTTTTCATATATTTGTAGCTTTACTCTTGTAACATTAGTCACATATTTGATTTTTTTTTTTTTTGCTAATTTGCTTGTGTTCTCTTACATGCTAATGTTCTCTTACATTTGGGATTTTTTTCACACAAATTTTCTACTTTTCTCATATATATATTCTTATATATATTCTTATATATACAGTATATATATATATATATATATATATTCTTATATATTCTTTTTCTTGTCTTTCTTACTGTAAAATTTGTGTGTGTGTGTGTGTGGGGGGGGGGTCCTCCTACAGCCACTGGTTAAGAGCTGTTAAGAGTTAAGAGGTGAACGTAATTCCGAAGCCCCATGTTGCAAACCCCTACCACAGGGAAATAAGGTTTACAGTCCGCACAGTTTCCACACACATTACAGGCACCACATACATTCAGAAACTAAACCCAAATCTTTAGTAAAAAAATTACATCAGCCATACACACGTGGACAAAATTGTTGGTACCCCTCTGTTAATGAAAGAAAAACCCACAATGGTCACAGAAATAACTTGAATCTGACAAAAGTGGTAATAAATAAAAATTCTATGAAAATTAACCAATGAAAATCAGACAATGCTTTTGAATTGTGGTTCAACAGAATTATTTTAAAAAAACAAACTCATGAAACAGGCCTGGACAAAAATGATGGTACCCTTAACTTAATATTTTGTTGCACAACCTTTTGAGGCAATCACTGCAATCAAACGATTTCTGTAACTGTTAATGAGACTTCTGCACTTCTCAGCAGGTATTTTGGCCCACTCCTCATGAGCAAACTGCTCCAGTCGTCTCAGGTTTGAAGGGTGCCTTCTCCAGATGGCATGTTTCAGCTCCTTCCACAGATGTTCAATAGGATTTAGATCAGGGCTCATAGAAGGCCACTTTAGAATAGTCCAATGTTTTGCTCTTAGCCATTCTTGGGTGTTTTTAGCTGTGTGTTTTGGGTCATTATCCTGTTGCAAGACCCATGACCTGCGACTGAGACCAAGCTGTCTGACACTGGGCAGCACATTTCTCTCTAGAATACCTTGATAGTCTTGAGATTTCATTGTACCCTGCACAGATTTAAGACACCCTGTGCCAGATGCAGCAAAACAGCCCCAGAACATAACAGAACCTCCTCCATGTTTCACAGTAGGGACAGTCTTCTTTTCTTGGTATGCTTCATTTTTGCGTCTGTCAACATAGAGCTGATGTGTCTTGCCAAAAAGTTCCAGTTTTGTCTCGTCTGTCCATAGGACATTCTCCCAGAAGCTTTGTGGCTTGTCAACATGCAGTTTGGCAAATTCAAGTCTGGCTTTTTTATGATTTGTTTTCAACAGTGGTGTCCTCCTTGGTCGTCTCCCATGAAGTCCACTTTGGCTCAAACGACGACGGATGGTGCGATCTGACACTGATGTACCTTGACCTTGGAGTTCACCATGAATGTGTTTAGAGGTTGTTCTGGGCTCTTTTGTTACCATTCGTATTATCCGTCTCCTCCTGCAACCACGTCCAGGGAGGTTGGCTACATTCCCATGGATCTTAAATTTCTGAATAATATGTGCAACTGTAGTCACAGGAACATCAAGCTGCTTGGAGATGGTCTTATAGCCTTTACCT
This sequence comes from Pholidichthys leucotaenia, assembly GCA_020510985.1. Classification (NCBI taxonomy): domain Eukaryota; kingdom Metazoa; phylum Chordata; class Actinopteri; order Cichliformes; family Pholidichthyidae; genus Pholidichthys; species Pholidichthys leucotaenia. The sequence goes on from CM035842.1 coordinate 286,827,103, forward strand.
TTAACATGCTTGTCTATAATTTTCTTTCTAATTTCCTGAGACAACTCTCTCCTTTGCTTCCTCTGGTCCATGTTTAGTGTGGTCACCAAACAGCACAGTGACTACTTGTCACCCTTTAAATAGGCCGACTGACTGATTACAAGTTTGTAGACACCTGTGATGTTAATTAGAGAACACATCTTGGTTGAACACGTCCCTATGGTCACATTATTGTCAATCTTTTCTAGGAGTACCATCATTTTTGTCCAGGCCTGTTTCATGAGTTTGTTTTTTAAAGTAATTCTGTTGAGCCACAATTCAAAAGCATTGTCTAATTTTCATTGGTTAATTTTCATAGAATTTTTATTTATTACCACTTTTGTCAGATTCAAGTTATTTCTGTGACCATTGTGGGTTTTTCTTTCATTAACAGAGGGGTACCAACAATTTTGTCCACGGCTGTATATTCACAACTTGAATCAACATCACATACCGTATACATTTTGTACTAAAGACTCCTTAAAAGCTCAACTAATGATCCACCAATATTGATATTCAGGGTTGTTTCTGCACATAAAGCAGAATGCAAAAATACTACAGATCCTCTCGGCTACTAAGGAGGCCCCAGGTAACCACCCTTAAATATTTTTAGAGAAGAGTAAAATTATCTTAAACTTTGTTTTTCTGGTAAATTTTCAACTTTTCCCCCCATAAATTTGTGACTTTTTCCTTGTAATTTTGCATCCTTTTCTCTTAAATTTGACTTTTTTCTCTTAAATTGGTGACTTTTCTGTAAATGTGAAACTTGTTTCTCTTAAATTGCAACATTTTTTTCATAAACCCACAATTTGTATTGTCGTTAATTTGCTACTTTTTCCTTGTAAATTTGCAACCGTTGTCATAAATTTGTGACCTTTTTTGTAAATGTGTGACTTTTTCTCATAAATTTGTCACTTTTTGCTCATAAATTTGCAACTTTGTGACTTTTTTGCAAATGTGCAACTTTTTTCTCATAAATGTGCAACTTTTTCTTATAAATTGGATCTTCTCATGTTTGGGACTTTTTTGTAAATGTGCAACTTTTTCTTCAAAAATTGGCAACTCTGCTCATAAATGTGCAACTTTATAAGTCTGTGACTTTTTTGTAAATGTGCAACTTTTTCCTCATAAATTTGCAACATTTTTTCATAAATTTGAAACTTTTTTCTTGTAAATTTATGACTGTTTTGCAAATGTGCAACTTTTTTCTCATAAATCTGCAACTTTTTCTCATAAATATGCTATTTTTTCATCTTTTTTATCATACTTTTTTCTTATTTTAAATGTGTGTTTTATCTTCGTATATTCATACAGATATTGGTTAAAATATCATTCTGTGTAATGTTTAATTTTCATGTTCATACAGCGATAAAAGTTTATTTTCTTACTGCTTGTGTTGGGAGGGTAGATTTTTTTTTCTAAATTCCCTGTTAAAGGGTTTGAACCTACAACCAGTCCTACATTGGGCCCCCAAAACAGCTAGAAACGGCCATGCTTGTATCAATAAGGCACTGCTCCACACCATGAAGATAGCTCTGGTGCACATACTAAGCACAAATACTTTTTCATTTTTGAGTGCAGCAACGTGAAAAGAACTATCAGAAAAGTCAAAGTGTTCTACAGTAAATGGTGACAACAGTGGGAGGTACAGTGTGGAAAAACGGCATTTTTTTCCAAGTCGTGATATCAGCGCTCATCACAGTGGTATCGGTGCCGCTTTGGTCATTTAAGCCTATGTACACATTTTGGAAATTACTTTTACTTTGAAAGTTTTCCCACGGAGATGCTGCCGTTTTCCCTGCCGCCTTGACGTTTTACAGATTTATGACAATTACCGGGAGCGACCTCACACGGCCTTTACCCTACAGACTCTGAAACGGTTTTAAATCCCGGTTGGGGGGGTGTGCGGGGCCGCCAGCCTGTGACAGACACGTGTCCGGGTGTGTAGAGACGATAAGCTTTACTAGGTCAGGTAAAACACACACACGGGGGCGCGTCTCGCACCGAATGCACTCGTTAACCCCGGCGTGCGCGCGCCCCGCTCCGCGGACGAGACGGTTCCGCGCGCTGATGTGTCTGTCTGCATCTGGTGTAACGAAGTGGACGATGCGCTCCGGTTTAACGGGACCTGCCGGTTCAGGCGGAGGGGGGAAGGGGGGGGATGACTGTAAACACATAACGGTTTCACCAAGGCTGTCCGGTTACTGTGATTTTGTTCCTCTCACCGTTCAAAGGGGGGGGAGGGGGGGAGAAACTCCCCAAGTTCACTCCAAACCGCTCCGTGGTCCCCACGCGCACATCATCTGCCAGAACGGAACCAACGGGTTTGGCTGCGGAGCGCGCGAGCGGCGACTATACGGGATGAGTGTAGCTAACTTAACGGCTGTAACGGCTGCCGGTGTTAGCTGACTTAACGGTTGTAACGGCTGCCGGTGAGTGTGGTGTTTATATTTACCGTGTGGTCCGTCCTGACGATCGTCTCGCTCTCTCTCTCCCCCCTCTCTCTCTCTCTCTCCCTCTCCTTCCTCTAAACACAACTCTCTCTCTCTCTCCCTCCCTCCCTCCCTCCCTCCTCGCACTTCACCGGGTCTCCTCTCTCCGGTGCTGGCTCGTGCTCGCTTGCTCTCTCTTTTCCTCGCTCCCGAGCCGCAGAGGCTGCAGCAGTACCAAGGAAAGTTTCCGCCCGGTCCTAACGTCCACGTTAAAGGAGAAAAAAAAAAAAAAAAAAAAGAACAGGAGTGCGACTCGGGCACGAGCGTGTTGGAGTATGGATAGGTGTCATGGTGTTGGGTTTTAGTCACTTCTGGGTACATGGCTGCACTAGTTAACACTAGTCTGGAAAAAAAAATCATAGGGCACGTGACATATGCCTGCACCAAGGTGCTGTTTTTCCACCTTTTAAAAAAATGATTATTAAATATCCTATAAGGTAGACTTTTAATTTTTATTAAAATAAATTAACACCTGAAATCATCAGTTGCTGCTTAAAGGGGTCATTGACTGATCTGAAATGTGTTTATTGGTCCCGTGATCATCGAAAAAATATCTAAATGTTCACTTCTCTTTAAAAAGAAAAAGCACACAGCCTTTATATAGTTGTTCACTCCAAAAAGCAAAACTGACTGTTCCAGATTTGCACAAGATGTCACTTCCATGGTAAACCCAGCCCAGCATGTCCTTGATATCCGGCTGCTGTTATTGGCCAGCCTAGCTGTCAATCATGTGGCCACTGGCCAACAGTGAGCTAGCAAGTTAGCTTACCAAATGTGGTTTATATTATTTTCTTTAGATTTCAGTCATCCTTATAAGTCCATCCATCTTCTACTGCTTATCCGGGTCGCGGGGCCATCAGACCAGGCAGAGTAGCCCAGACCTCCGCCCCGGTTCACATGGCACCATGAGCCCCGTGATCCCGCCTGCAGGTGGTTGAGCCCACTAGAGGGCAGACTCATGTACACTGGGTGCTTGATGTAACGTTTTTCATGGAGCGCTGGACCACTTTTAGTCTGGCCCTTCACCCAGGACCTGTTTGCCTTGGGAGACCCTACCAGGGGCAAGTTGCCCAAGATAACATAGCTCCTGGGATCACGTGGGCACTCAAACCCCTCCACCACGATAAGGGGGCGATCCATGGAGGGGTCCTGATAAGTCACCCTAGCTGAACTAATCAGCCAGTCTGGATCATTTTTTTTAATATAAATTCTATTCACCCCCACTGGAACTGTTGTTCATCTACCAACACTTGACTATATATGTCTTAGACATTATTTTGAGCAGCTAGCTAATGCCAGCCAGCCGCCTTGAAACTAGTAGTTTAGCCACTCATTCATGAATGTTTCTGTGCTCATTGATAGTTTGGCTGCTGTTTGTTTACTTAGGCGATGGACTGAAAAAGTGTGAAAACCTCCGAAGCTTAAAGTGAAACTCTTGATAATGACTCTAGACAGCGTTACAGTGACAAATTACCTTTAATCGAGAAGCAGGACCCTGACTTGGAGACGAGCAGGACATAGGGTTACCACCTTCAATGAAGAAAAATAAAGGACCCCACCCCAAGGTGATGTGTGGGGCGCTACTTGTGGTTTATCATAATTTAATCATTGTTTAAATAAAGTATTAACATAGTTTTCATAGGCCAAAGTTTGAAGTGCTTCTTTGACAATGTTTATAACTTTCAGTACTCAGGTACGTTCATTTTGTCTTCTTTTTCCATAATTAATTTACAGTTACTTTTTTTGTCAGACAAAAAGGGAGAAGATGTTCATTTTTTACCTTAATATGTTTCGACTGACACCTGCAGTCATCTTCACACATCACAGCGATCAGCTGATGCTTCTGAAGATGACTGCAGGTGTCATTCAAAACATGTTCAGGTAAAAAACAAACATCTTCTACCTTTTTGTCCGACAAAAAAACCTGTAAATTATAACTTTCAAGTTTGAAGGGCAAAATGTTCCTGTTTACTACAAATTAAAGAACCCCTTCAATAAATCTGGGTGTGCAAATTATTTATTTAACATTAGAACTGTACAACTTGTTTATCAACTTTTTTTTCTATTTGTGTTGAGCACGACCATGGTATAACAGTCCACAACCTTCTTGCTTCCTAACTGGTTACTTCTTTTTCCACGTGTATTTGTTGTCACGTCTTGCAGCAATGAGTAGATATTTGTCTTTCAAAACACTGCAGTAGAATTCTGAACAGGACTCCATAAAACTGAGAGTACTTTTCAGTTTGCCTTGTACTCGTCTTTGATGCTGTCAAGCCAATCACTGAGTTCTTCCCAGTCACATCGGTACTTTTGTAAATGTTTTACATTTGACTGATGCACGGGGCAGACTACTGGGACATGGTGCAGTCATAGACATGCTGGTCTGTGAGAAGCCAGCAAGTCCCTACGGCTGCTGATCCCGCCTGGCTATCTCGCGCCTAATCACTGTCGAGCGATGATTTCACGCTCGTAAAAGTAAAATAAATCAACCAACAACTACTGAGTAGGAGGGCAAAATACAGAATGTGGATGAGATGATGCTGCGTTAAAGGCACCTAGTAAATACAGGACAAACTGTGTCCTTTATTGATTCAATACAGGATACATTATTTTAGTGTAAAAAAAAAAACAGGACAATACTGTATTTTACAGGTCGGGTGGCATCCCCAAGAGGATGATGCCGTGGTGATTGGCGGTGCATTCCCCCGGGTGATGCTACCACCTGACTGGACAGGCCACACCCGGACAGGTTGACTGCAAGACTTAGCCAACACTGTTGACTCGGAGAAAGAGTGTGAACACAACCAAGGCAGGATGAGGGGGCTTTGTCTTCTTTTTGGCATTAACATTAGGCGCTAAAAGTAGCTCTATGAACTTGGGTAGATTGTTTTGCACTGTTACTGTGGGTTAAATGAACATATCAGTCTGTTCCTCCTACCAGTGTTCGTACAGCCAACGTCATTCAACCAATGATAACACAATAGTTCGCCATATTCACAACATTTTACTACTGAATGCAGTGGCTTCCCCTCCAACATGGCTGTCGCGTGATGTCATACTAAAACTGTCAATACTCCAGGGACTGGTCATATCCTATTGACCACTGAAATCACACACCCCTGTCAATCAGTGATGCATTATTTTATTATTCTTCAAGACAAACACTAATTGGCTCAGGGGTAACAGGTCAAGTCGACCCTGACGCAGTCGGCCCCAAGTCAGCCCCAGAGTCCAAAATAGTGCAAGCAGAGAACCCCCACAAAACTGTTAAAAAAGACTTTTCTCAGTTACCATCAAATGTAAGGAATTTTACAATTTCTCCCCATGAAAGTTCCTGGGGCCTACCCGACCCGTATTCAGCTCAGAATAAATCCAAGCAAAAGGATAGTAGCTAGCCAATCAGTGCTAGCGATAGTGATTAAGAGGGAGAGCGAAGTTGAGTCCGAAGATTTAAAGATGTATACACTCAAACAGGCCATTTTCAGAAAGGCTGGGAGAAAATTTGCTGCAAAAATTAAATGAGTAAAGAAAATTTGAACAAAATATGTCACAAATATTTCATTAAGACTTGTGAGATGTTAACATTTAGAACAAAAGTGCAGTCAGTGACCCCTTTAAAGCTGTCAGCCACTGCAATGAGCTGACCCCCTCTGGCTGTCTTTCTGTTGATTTTCAGGGTACTTTCACACCTAACCTGTTTAGGTCAGACTAGTGATGTTAAAACTGAGGTCTCATGAAACAATAAGCAACTTTGAGACAATTGCTTCATGAGCGACAAAGTGTTATGAAACATCTAGTAAAGACTGCCATCTGGTTACTGACTGTCAGAACTGCATCTGAGTAGAAAACCTGAAAAAAAATCGCAATACTTTTTTTTGAGCATTTGGCTATCTGAGGTTTATTCAAAATTGGATGGCAGGAACAAACAATACAAATGGTAAATGGCATTCACTTATATAATGCTTTTATTCTCATCTCTTGATGACCAAAGCGCTTTACAGATCCTGCTATCCACCCATTCACACACTGATGGCGGCAAAGCAAACAAAAAAAACCCTAATTCCCTCTCAAACTTCCTGCAAGACCTCAAGTCACTTGATTTGACCGACATAACGAGGCCTCGGTTGCTACGGTCATGTGACTGTGGGCTTGTTGACACAGTGCTCGACACTCTGCTCACGACAGTTCCGCGTTATATTGCTCGAGTCAGTGTCAAGTGGGTGGTGTCGAGCATAACATCATTAATTCAGACTTTTGAACTTTTCACTTGACCAAAATTCTAGGTGTGAAACCTCAGTCCGAACCAAATGGTCAAAATTTGGTCCAGAAGAAACAGATGGTCTCAGTCCAGATCAAACTGAATCATCGTCCAGTTCGTTTCTGTTATATATAAATAAAGGGCACTTTATTGTGAAGTGTAGTGTGGTGACGTGGACGTCCTGTCACATCACTGCACTGCCCTATGTAAGACAGGGGACATCCATCTTAGTCTCTCTTTTCTGGATGCTCATGCTGGTGCCTGCCGTGTGCTGTCCTGTATATAGTTCATTCAATAAAGCTGTGTTCGCTATCTCATCTTGCCTCATCCTTGGCCAAGGTATTGTCCATACATAACATTTGGTGACTGAGAATTAACTCATGAAGGCATGTTTTACACCACTGAAGCCTTTTATGGAGCTTCCTGGGGAGCCACAGGTGCCATGGCCCGACTGGTTGGGGGCCTTCAAAACCTACATCACGGCTGTGGATCTGGGTAAGCTGGATGGAGTAAGGAAGCAAGCGCTGCTGGTCCACTTCCTAGGCTCAGAAGGTCAGAGAGATTTTCAAATGCTTGGCCCAACGGACTGTTATGAGGAGGCTATTGAGATGCTAACTAGCTACTTTGCTAAGTCCGAAAACATGGCACAGCGTGCGAAAACCCGCCACCGTCAACAACAAGCTAAGCTAGCTAACCCCACACCCTACGGAGACGGCATAAATATTGCGAGCCCTGAATGTTGGTCAGGACTGCATCGTATTGTGAAGCTAGACAGCGTGAGTGTGCCCATGATGATAGCCACCGCCACCACGCAGTCTATAGTGAGTGAGGCAATGGTTTGAAGGGTCAACCCCGGCGCCCTGATGCAGTGAAATTACCAGATGACGGGAGCTCCGGTGCCGGCAGGAACGTCACATTTGTAGTGCAGTTCGGCGAAAAAGTGATTTCAGCGTTCCAGTTCCAGGTGACACGCCGGGGTGGAAATGTTATGGGGTGGGATTTATTCAGTGAGCTGGGGTTTACTTTCACAATCGGTGGGCAAACAGTCAGCAGCCCAGGCCCAGTTCGCCCAGGCTTCATGGAGGTGGGTGCAGCCAAAGAGCACAGTGTGGATGGTGAGTGTAATGCAGAGAGTGGATATGGCATGCACGGTGGCGCAGTGGTTTAGCACTGTGGCAGCACAGTTTTACCCTCGGCCGGGGGATCGCGGGGATCATGAGATCGTGGGTTCGATCCCAGCCCCCGACCAACAGTGAGCTGTGTGGAGTTTGCATGTTCTCCCCGTGTTGCGTGGGTTTACTCCGGGATTTCTCCGGTTTCCTCCCGCACACCAAAAACATGTAGGTTTAGGGCGCTCGCGCACGCAGCGACCAGCAGCCGGTGGCTTGTCACCAGACTGCAAACCAAGTCTACCTATGGGTACAAATAAGTAACAAAAAAAAAAAAAAATGGCATGGGCGGTGGAGGAAGGACAGAGACTGGGATCACCTCCGCCCCTTGCACAGCCATAACCGGAGTTGGAGGAGAGAGAGCCTGAGTTAGGCAAGACCAACACCGACGAGATTTTTATGGACATTGCCGACACCGGGATGTCCGCTAAGAGCTCTCAGGGGGAGAGCTGCCTGGAAGGGGGGCCCAAGCATGCAGGGGGCAACAACGCATTGCGACAGTAGACGAACTCAGACATAGCACACGGTGCAGCGCAGCAGAGCACTTTGGATAGCTCGGTGGAGGAACCAGACGACTTCGGTGCCCACGCTTGAATGGCTGCAGCGGGAGCAACCGAGTTGGCGGGCAGAGGGTCCGTTCTGATGAGCAACACCAGGGAAGCACTCGACACCTTCAGCGCTCAGGTTGAGTTTCAGCCAGCAACGGGTGAGGGGTCCACTGCGACAGTGGTGACTGCTGAACTGCCACAATGTAACGAAGGCACCAGACCGAAGGACAATGCAGAGCTGGTGAGCACACGGCGGCACATCAAACCAGGTAAAGTGCCGTTACAAGTCATGGACTGGGTTTGGGTTTGTGCCAGTGGGAGGCCGGACAGGCTACTGATTGGACCGCAGCCAGTAGAACAACAGACGCCGCTGAGGAGTGGGGAGAAGCTGGGAACAGCTTGTGTTCTGCTGATGGATGATTCACTGTGGCATGTGAACAAGCTACGGTGCGTCTGGGCAGCGGCTCCGGATGGAGGGGCTCCGTGGAGTTCGGCCACCGCAGTGTGGGACCCAGGCCCCGGCGTCAGGAATATTGGCCCTGGGGGTCTGAAAGCTCCTGGGAGGAGGCCACCAAGAACTCGTTTCAAAACTCCGGGGGGGGGGGGGGGGGCTGCTTCAAACCTCCTGGGAGGAGGCCACCAAGAGCAGTTTAAAATCTCCGGGGTAGGGGGCGGGGGAGGGCTGGCCTGCTTCAGGGCTCCAGTGAGGAGGCCGCCACAGGGTTGCCTCAAAATTCCCCTGACTGAACTGTTTTTTCCCCATGCTGGTAATATTGCTCCCATTCAAGAGACTGTGCTGTAAGTAATGGGTTGTTTATAGTTCTGATATTTTGCATGCATGTTACGTTATGGTGTAGCGGTTTGATTCAACCCCCACAACACACAGACAGAACACAGAGACAGTCAGCTCGCACTCCTGGGTTTTTTCCGCTGCATGCTGCGTTTACAGCCGTGAGGTTAAAGTGCCATCCATGCATTGTGTTCATGCATCCTGTCTGTACCTCTGATATGCAAATGCCCAGATTGACTGCTGTGAATGTCTTTGATCTATTGTTTGAGTTGAGTATATAAGCTGCACTGTGCTGTAAATCTGCCTCTCAATCTCACTTCTGCATCTGCTGCTGCTGGACACAGACATTGTGTCCTCCTTCTCTGAGAGCCGTGGGCTCGCTCTCGGCGCGCATGCACGGCGCCGGGAGCGGAGCTTGTGACGGCGATATGGTAATAAAACTCTACTTAAAACCTCCAACAACGCCGCTTTATTTCATGCCGCCGCAATGGCGTTATTTTGTGTTTTTCTTTTAGTTCAAGAGCACAGCGTGCAGTTTCAGTTTAATAAAACGCCCTTTTAGTTTAATTGGGTAGCAGAATAATCCACCCTGCCATGCAGGCTGTACGGTAGTCCACCCATCAGCCCTATTATAGGTTGTTGTTTGTATGTGTTAGGCCAGTTTAGTACATTGGTTTTTGTTTTGGTGCGTGATTCGGGTTCCAAATTGGGGTGGTTTCCACTGTGTGGTTTTAGACTTTTCTAAAGGGGGAGGAAATGTTATATATAAATAAAGGGCACTTTATTGTGAAGTGCAGTGCAGTACGTCACTGCACTGGCCTATGTAAGGCAGGAGGCATCCATCTTAGGCTCTTATATGACCGATGCCCACACTACGTGCCATGCTGTATGCTGCTGCCCTTCTTCAATAAAGCTGTGTTTACTAACTCGTCTTGCCTCATCCTTGGCCAAGGTACAGTGGTGTGAAAAAGTGTTTGCCCCCTTCCTGATTTTTCATTTTTTTGTATGTTTGTCACACTTAAATGTTTCAGATCATCAAATAAATTTAAATATTAGACAAAGATAACACAAATAAACACAAAATGCAGTTTTTGATGAAGGTCTTTAATATTAAGGGGAAAAAAATCCAAACCAATATGGCCCTGTGTAAAAAAGTGATTGCCCCCTAAACCTAAAAACTGGCTGGGCCACCCTTAGCAGCAATAACTGCAATCAAGCATTTGCGATAACTAGCAGCTAGTCTTTTACAGCGCTGTGGAGGAATTTTGTCCCACTCATCTTTGCAGAACTGTTGTAATTCAGCCACATTGGAGGGTTTTCGAGCATGAACCGCCTTTTTAAGGTCATGCCACAGCATCTCAATCGAATTCAGGTCAGGACTTTGACTAGACCATGCCAAAGTGTTCATTTTGTTTTTCTTAAGCCATTCAGAGATGGACTTGCTGCTGTGTTTTGGATCATTGTCCTGCTGCAGAACCCAAGTGCGCTTCAGCTTGAGGTCACAAACAGATGGCCAGACATTGTCCTTCAGGATTTTTTGGTAAACAGCAGAATTCATGGTTCTATTTACCACAGCAAGTCTTCCAGGTCCTGAAGCAGCAAAACAGCCCCAGACCATCACACTACCACCACCATATTTTACTGTTGGTATGATGTTCCTTTTCTGAAATGCTGTGTTACTTTTACGCCAGATGTAATGGGACACACCCCTTTGAAAAAGTTCAACTTTTGTCTCATCAGTCCACGGAGTATTTTCCCAAAAGTCTTGGAGATCATCAAGATGTTTTCTGGCAAAACTGAGACGAGCCTTTATGCTCTTTTTGCTCAGCAGTGGTCTTTGTCTTGGAACTCTGCCATGCAGGCTATTTTTGCCCAGTCTCTTTCTTATGGTGGAGTCTGGATTGAGACCTGCAGTTCTTTGGATGTTGTTGTGGGGTCTTTTATGACCTCTTGGATGAGTCGTCGCTGAGCTCTTGGGGTAATTTTGGTCGGCCAGCCACTCCTGGGAAGGTTCACCACTGTTCCATGTTTTCGCCATTTGTGGATAATGTCTCTCACTGTGGTTCGCTGGAGTCCCAAAGCTTTAGAAATAGCTTTATAACCTTTTCCAAACTGATAGATCTCACTTACTTTGTTTCTCATTTGTTCCTGAATTTCTTTGGATCGCAGCATGATGTCGAGCTATTGAGGATCTTTTGGTCTACTTCACTTTGTGAGGCAGGTCCTATTTAAGTTATTTCTTGATCGAGAATAGGTGTGGCAGTAATCAGGCCTGGGTGTGGCTAGAGAAATTGAACTCAGCTTTCCAAAGATGTGATAAATCACAGTTAGTTTATGTTTTAACAGGGGAGGGGGGCAAAATCACATCTTCACACAGGGCCATATAGGTTTGGAATTTATTTTACCCTTAATAATAAACACCTTCATTTAAAAACTGCATTTTGTGTTTTCTTGTGTTATCTTTGTCTAACATTTAAATTTGTTTGATGATCTGAAACATTTAAGTGTGACAAATGTACAAAAAAATGAGAAATCAGAAAGGGGGCAAACACTTTTTCACACCACTGTATTTTCTATATATAACAGTGGCTGCACTAGTTAACACTAGTTTGGAAAAAGAAATAGAGGGCACCTGACATATTCTTGCACCAAGGTGCTGTTTGTCCACCTTTTTTTAAAAAAATGATTATTAAAGATCCAATAAGGTAGACTTTTTATTTTTATTAAAATAAATTAACTACTGAAATCATCAGTTGCTGCTTAAAGGGGTCATTGACTGATCTGAAATGTGTCTATTGGGCCCGTGATTATTGAAAAAATATCTAAATGTTCACTTCTCTTTAAAAAGAAAAAGCACCAACCTTTATATAGTTTTTCACTCCAAAAAGCAAAACTGACTGTTCCAGATTTGCCACAAGATGTCACTTCCATAGTAAATCCAGCCCAGCACTGATATCCAGCTGCTCTGTTAATGGCCAACCTAGCTGTCAATCATGTGGCCACTGGCCAACAGTGAGCAAACAAGTTAGCTTACAAATGTGGTTTATATTATTTTCTTTAGATTTCAGTCACCCTGATAAGTCCATCCATCCATCCACTACTGCTTATCCTGGGATCTGGGACATGGGGGCATCAGACCAGGCAGAGTAGCCCAGACCTCTGCCCCGGTTCACATAGCACCATGATTCCCATGATCCCTCCTGCAGGTGGTTGAGCCCTCTGGAGGGTAGACCCATGTACACTGGGTGCTTGATGTAACGTTTTTCATGGAGATCCATTGGACCGTTCTTAGTCTGGCCCTTCACCCAAGTCCTGTTTGCCTTGGGAGACCCTACCAGGGACAAGTTACCCCCGACAACATAGCTCCTGGGATCATGTGGCTACTCAAACCCCTCCACTACGATAAGGTGGTGATCCATGGAGGGGCCCTGATAAGTCACCCTAGCTTAACTGTTCAACCAATCAGTTTGGATCATTTTTTTCTATAAATTCTATTCACCCCCACTGGAACTGTTGTTCATCTACCAACACTTGACCATATACGTCTTTCTTAGACATTATTTTGAGCGGCTAGCTAATGCCAGTTAGCCGCCTTGAAACTAGTAGTTTAGCCACTCATTCGTGAATGTTTCTGTGCTTATTGATAGTTTGGCTGCTGTTTGTTTACTTAGGTGATGGAGTGAAAAAGTGTGAAAACCTCCCATAGACAACAACCTTCAACTTCCCCTCTTGACACTGGTAAAGCACTGCAACAAGGCCTTTTGCTGATGCATCTGTGTGTAACACGAACAGCAGGTCAAAGTCGGGGTAGGCTAACACAGGTGGGTTGGATAAGATGTTTATCGGATGGTCAAGGACCCCTTGATGTTCTGGTGTCCACTGTATGGGAGCTCTCGAGGACAGCTGCCCCCTTCCCTTTCCTGATCTTGAGTGGCAGCTGTGTGGAATCTCTTGCCTTCACTTGTAAGAGGTCATACAATGGCTTTGCTATTCTGGCAAAGTCCTGCACAAAGGTCTTGTAGTATCTTAAGAAGCCCAGGAGCTTCCTGACATCGCCCACAGTGCTTGGGGTTCTCTCTCTCAATGTTTGGATGGCTGCTAGGTCTTTGGGATCAGCCCTCACCCCGTCGGCTGAGACGAGTCTCCTGATATACTGCACCTCCCTCTTGAATAACTCGCACTTGGTGGGCCAGAGTTTGATGCCGTGCTGTTGAAGAGCCCTCAGGACCTGCCTCAATCCCTCCACATGGTCCTTGAAGGATTTGGCATAACAGAGTATATCATCCAGGTAAGGGATGCAGCGTTCATCCTATAGGGAGTCCACCACCTCCTACATATACCTCTGGAACGCAGCCAGGGCATTTGAGAGGCCGAAGGGGATGCAGATCCATTCATAGAGGCCCCAGGGAGTGATGAACGCTGTCAGGTGTCTTGATCCCTCTACGATGTACCCCTGGTGATATGGTTTTCATATGGATCAGATGATCAGTAACCCAACTAGAACAACCCATTCATCTCAAACTCTCCTTGATTTGATTATTACCAACAAACCTGACCACATAACAAAAAAATACAATCTAATTGCTGGCATGTCTGACCATAATCTCACTTTAGTAGCACGCAAATTGTCAAAATCACAATACAAAAAGCCTACTGATAGTGGAAAATATATCTCGTACATACCAAAGAAAAACAGAATAATTTGAAAATGAGTTACAGTGCGTAAAGTGGATTGAAATAAATTGTGATACAAACTGTGAACAGACATGCTAAAATATAATATCAACAATCGAAGAAATTATCTCAAAATATAAAATAACACTATCTAAGCACAAGAGAAAACAGGATCTACCTTGGCTAAATGAAAAATTATGGAACTGACATATATAAAATATGATGTATTATTGTGTGATGAGGGTGGTGGCTCCGCCTTTCCAGTTCCACCACCACCCTAGGTATAAAAGACCAAAGCGGAAGAGACAGTCTCTTTTGACCTTTGCCTCTGCCTGTATGGAGCACCTTGTGTCTGTGAGTCACCAATAAAGTTGAGTTCTGTTTGCACCTCCGGCCTCATCATTGGATTACAGATTATGGACATAACATTTTATGGATAAAGGTATTTCAGGCATTCGGCACATTTCTGGAGCTTCCTGGCGAGCCGCTGGTGCCGTGGGAGAGGTGGTTTGCCACATTCGAGAATTATCTGGTGGCATTGAGCCTCGGAGAGTTGGAGAAATTGCGTGCATGAGCAATTCTAGTCCATAATCTTGGCATGGAGGGACAGAGCATTCTTAGCACATTGGGAGTGAGCGACAGTTTAGAGAACGTGGTTGGGCTAATGGTGTGCTACTTTCGCGCCCCGGAAGACGCCATAGTCCGGAGGATCCAGTTCCAACAGTGCCACCAGCGGACTGGAGAGTCGGTGCAGCGGTATGTTGCTGACCTATGCCAACTGGCTGGGGGTTGCCAGTTTGGGACGTTAGAGGAAGAGATGGTCCGCGATCAGTTGGTGGAGCACACATTGTGGGCGGCTGCGCAGTCAAGACTCCTTACTCATTCCGGTGAGCTGATGTTGGCCAAAGCGGTGGAGATAGCCCAGCAGTTTGAAGCAGCGGATAAACTGTCACGGGACCTTGGTGAGAGAACAGCGCTGAGGCAACCTGACTCACAATCAGTGGCGCAGGCTGTAGACCCGGATAGCGATGACAGTGTAGAAGACAAAGAAGAATACGCTACCGCTATAAGAATTAGGTCCACCCCAGGGTCACCAAAGTGTTTTGGCTGCAGGTCTACCAAGCACCGGTACAAGGCGAGAGAGTGTCTGGCAAAAGGCAAACACTGTGGCAAATGTAGCCTCCTAAATCATTTTGCCAGGGTCTGTAAAAGGTTTGAGTGAGGGGAGCGACGATGTGAAGTGGATTCCCCCGCCATGACTCCTACGGTTATTCACACCGTATCACCAAGCACAGAGGTCCATACATATTTGACAGTTACGTTAGATGGCAAGGACGTGCCGTTGTTGGTGGACACGGGCACAGTGAGGTCTGTGTTGAACTGGTCTACTGTGAAGAGTTATTTCCCCTACCATTGTGTGAGAGGCCTGTCGATGCCATTTTGTGGGTATGGCAGTAATAGGCTGTCCATCGTGGGTTTGCTGGAGCTCACAGCAAGGTACAAGGTACAAGACAGCGATAGTGTCCAACATACAGTTCGTGGTGACCGAGTGTGTTTTGAATGTAATGGGCTGCAATCTGTTTTATGGAATGGGCTTCTCAATCACCAACGGCAGTGGAGAGGAATGGTCGGGCTGTGGTTTGTGGGACCGGCCGGTTCCGTGAGTGGTCAACGATGCGGTTTGGGACAACACTTGGCCTAGTATTCTGGGAGATGGACAGGACATTTTCTACCCAGGGCCATCAGGGCAGGGTTCCGGTGCCAGGGCCCACATTACCCTAGGTGAGGGAACTGGGCAGCATGGTGGAACGCCTGTAATGGTGGGTGAGTCTGTGAAGACGACCTCCTCTGCTTCCAGGGTTTGACCTGGAGATACCGAGAAGCATGGGGCTGTTACGGCTATGCCACCGTTTAAAATGAAAGACAACGGGGCAGGACTAGCTGGCATGATGAACAGACGTGCCACATAGGAACACTGCAGGCCGAGTCGGGCTTCGCGGAGGGTCGCCAGTGTGGTGCTGCCCAGAGAGGAGGCCCGATGGAGACATAGTGGACATGGGAAGTTGAGGCGAGTTCCTTTGGGAGTTGGTGACGAGGTTTGACCCAGAGAGGAGGCTTGGCTGAGAGGTGTCCACGGAAAGCAGAAGCGATGTGATGACCGGGGGCGGCTAAAGGTGGTGGCTGTTCTGGAGGACAGATACCTTCGGCTGTCAGATGACTCATGGAGACACCCCATTGAGCTGCGGTGTGTAGTCGAGGAGAAGGAGGTATTGGGTCCTCGACATGGATCTTCTCCAGGGACAAAGAGACGGGAGAGCTCTGGGCAGGACCTGCCTGACAAGTCCCCCGGGGGGTGGCTCTCCATCGAGACTGTACGGTAGCAAGGGGTGATGGTTTGGGTTAAATGTGAATTGCTTGGGCTACGTAGTTAACATGTTTCTCGTAGTGGACTGCTATAACAAGTGCCCATGTGAAAAAAAAAACATGTAATATATGTGTCATCATGTTTGGGGGGGTGTTTTACTGTGGGGTTTGCCCAGGTTGGGGTGGAATTGTTAGGAATGTTATAGCGGTGAATGAAGGCACATGTTGACTGGTTGTGTGTGTGTTTATTACATTGAGTTTTTATTTATTCTTTTATGTATATATGTTTATGGTATTGTTTTGGTTTTAGATTAGGAACACGGCATTGTTTTATTTTATGGACTTTTAGTACCAGAGACGGCAGAATAATTCGTCTGGCTGTGTGGAGGTGGGACGGCAGTCCACCTGTCCCCCTCAAGTTTTAGTTGTTTGTGTGCTTGTGTAACGGATGCCAACTAGCACTGTTCGGCGTAGAACGTTAGTAAACCTCCCTCCCGAAAAGCCTCATACAGTATCGGTAGCGCTGAGCTATCGGTCGGACCTTTAGTTCAGCACGATCGTGCTGTGTGTGTCTCTGACCAGTTAACTGTGAGGTCGCGGGTTCATGTCCTGTGTAGGGCGAACTGCGCTGATGACCTCAGTTAGTTAGAAGTGGTGCTGTGAGCCCCAGATGGTAGCGCTGAGCTACCGGTCGGACCTTTAGCTCAGCGCGATCGTGCTGTGTCTCCCATGCTCAAACTGTGTAGTTGACTGGTAGGTCGCGGGTTCGTGTCCCCGAGTGGGCGAACTGCGCAGGATGACCTCAGTTACACTTGGATAGGCATATTTTATTTGTTTGTTATTAGAGTGTGTCTCAGGTATCAAATTTGGGAGGGCCTAATTAGTATGCATGTGTTTTGGACTCTTCTAAATGGGGGGGAGAATGTCATATATAAAATATGATGTATTATTGTGTGATGAGGGTGGTGGCTCCGCCTTTCTAGTTCTGCCACCACCCTGGGTATAAAAGACCAAGGCGGAAGAGACACGGTCTCTTTTGACCTTCGCCTCTGCCTGTACGGAGCGCCTTGTGTCTGTGAGTCACCAATAAAGTTGAATTCTGCACCTCCGGTCTCATCATTGGATTACAGATTATGGACATAAGAGGAACCTCATGAAAAAAGGAGATTTAGCGCTTAAAAATGGCCAAAAACTGATTTAAGTACAGATAGACTGATTTTTAAAAGCCTCAGAACTAACTAACTAACTAACTAACCTGCACTTATATAGCGCTTTTCTAGTCACAAAGACCACTCAAAGCGCTTTCATTAATACTAACCCTCTATTCTAAGGGCCTATAGGAAACAGATATCTAGGGACAATTTAGAACAGCCAATTAACCTAACATGCATGTTTTTGACATGTGGGAGGAAACCGGAGAAATCCCGGAGTAAACCCACGCAACACGGGGAGAACATACAAACTCCACACAGATCACTGTTGGTCGGGGGCTGGGATCGAACCCACGATCCCCACAATCCCCCGGCCAAGGGTAAACTGTGCTGCCGCAGTGCTAACCACTGCGCCACCGTGCAGCCAAATGAAGTCACCATGCAGCTCCGTAAAGAAAACACAAATTTCTTCTTAGACATAATCAAAAATCCAAAAGGGAACAACAAAAAACTCTGGAAATGTATTGATAAACTCGCAGGAAAAAATGCAAAAAAAGTGGTCATACAGCTCAATTTGAATGGAAAACTTCACTCAGATAGCTTAGATATAGTCAGCAATTTTACTGAGTCCATCCATCCATCCATCTTCTACCGCTTTTCCGGAGGTCTGGGTCGCGGAGGCAGCAGTTCAAGCAGAGAAGCCCAGACTTCCCTCTCCCCAGCCACCTGCTCCAGCTCTTCAGAGAGGATACCAAGGTGTTCCCAGACCAGCTGGGAGACATAAATAAGCCTGTTTTCCACTAGCCCAGCACACCTCGGTACGGCTCGATTCACTTCAGTACGGCTCGGAATGCTTCTGTCTCCATTAGCACGGTGTTGTGCTTGTGCTGTGATGGTTTGTGTTAGGAGGTTTTAGAAGCGGGGCGGCGGCAGATTCCCAGCCAGGCAGGGCCACACTCCCGTGACGTTACGCACCCGACTGAGTCCTTATTTACACGAGACAAAAAATAGAGGATCCAAGGATTATTGCCTTGCTCGCTCTGTGGTTTTATCTCACAATTAATTTTATCTCATAATTAAGCTGCAACAACACAAGTCACTTTTGTTTTGAATTAACTGCCAAATGACCTAGAAATAATGAGCTGAAACTTGTTTTTATTCGTATTAAATAATGAGACAGTGGCACACTGGCCAACACCAAATTGTATTATTTTTTACATCCTAGGGCATTTTGGATGTACTGAATAAAAAAAATTCATGTTTTTCACCTTCAGGTCAACGTTTGGAACAACAGTATTATTATTTTCCGTTTAGATGATGCTACACTCCTTCTAAAGTATTGTAATTCTCTGAATTTGGAATGCCGATAGAACATTCAATTTACATATACTTGTACCTACTTTGACTTGGTGCTAATTTTTTATGATATTTCAATAAAAAGAACAGAAAGCTTACAAAAACATTTGTTTTTTGGTCTAGTTAAAAATTACATTACCTTTACAATGGTTGACCCCTGACAGGATGATCAGCATCATTTTGATCAGACTAGGCAATGGAATTTCTATGTAATTATACTGTTTTATAATTCAGTGTTATAACAGACAAACCACACTTTCCAAAACAATTCCATTTTATTATATACAAAATATTAAAATAAAAAAAACTTTGCAACACAACATGAAGGTTAATCGACATTTTATACACGCCGACCACTGAGTGCCTCTACACCAGCTTCCCAAACTGGGTCAGCAAGGCTCGGTTGAATGAAGCCGTCTCTGCCAGCTCTGGTTCAGGAAGGCTCGGTTGAATTAATCCGGGCGGGCTGTCGCGGCGGACGCGTGGGATGATTCTACAAGGAAAATGCACACAATAAAATACAGCATGAAAGTGCAAGATATACAGAAAAGACAATAGTTTTTAACAAGATTACATAAGCTTATTTCAGCGTATTGTTCACATGAATAATTAAAATAAAAGCTTTAGTCCGCAGTGTGCTGCGATAAAGCAGCGATCATCATCCACAAATGAACAGCTTTTTTATTGCATAAATAAACTAAGCGTCTTACCGAATATATTTGCGAAAAAACGCACAATAAAAAAAAATTAAAACTCACCGTTAAAGGACTCCGATGTCGAGACCTCCCGGTATATTTTTTCATTCCGGGCGGCTCCGTCTAACTCGCGCTGGATACATTCGTCTGACAATGCAGTGAGCAGACACTGCACCTCCTTATTGGTCCATGGAACACCCTTATTACGCGAAGCCATTTTTGATAGAGAATAAATGAAAATAGCACAGCAATACACTGAAAAGAAACCGCCAACAGTGGTTGCGTGCTGAGTAAAGGCGGTCGTGAAGATTCTTTTTTTTTTTTTTCAAAAACTTTATTGAGAAGGTCGTGAAGATTCGGTAGAAGAGGAGGAGGAGAGGGGCGGTTACAACCTGACCAATCAGCGCCGGTTACGACCTGACCAATCAGCGGCGACTAGTCTGTTAACGTCACAACACGGCACAGCTCAGCACTGCTGTACCCTGCCCTTGAGCGGGGCTGAGAATCGCGGCTGTTAAACCGTGTTGGGGCTTGTGGAAAAGCGTACAAAGCGTGCTGAGCCGTCCCGTGTCGTGCTAAAGCGTGCTAGTGGAAAAGGCCCTATAGTCTCTCCACCGAGTCCTGGGTCTGCCCCAGGGTCTCCTCCCAGTGGGACGTGCCCGAAACACCTCAAGTGGGAGGCGTCCAGGAGGCATCCTAATCAGATACCCATACCACCTCAACTGACTCCTTTCAATGTGGAGGAGCAGCAGTTCTACTCTGAACCTCTCCCGGATGACTGAGCTCCTCACCCTATCTCTGAGGGTGAGTCCAGCAATCCTACGGAGAAAGCTCATTTCAGCCGCTTGTATCCGCGATCTTGTTCTTTCGGTCATTACCCAAAGCTCGTGATCATAGGTGAGAGTAGGAACGTAGATTGACTGGTAAATCGACAGCTTTGCCGAAGAACTAAGCTCCCTCTTCACCACAACAGACCGGTACAACGTCCGCATCACTGCAGATGCTGCTCCAATCCCTCTGTCAATCTCCTGCTCCATTTTCCCCTCACTCATGAACAAGACCCCAAGATACTTAAACTCCTCCACTTGGGGCAGGAGCCTGTCCTCAACCCAGAGAGGACAATCCACCTTTTTCCGGCTGAGGACCATGGACTCGGACTTGGAGGTGCTGATTCTCATCCCAGCCGCTTCACACTCAGCGGCAAACCATCCCAGTAAGACCTGTAGGTCATTGCTGGATGAAGCCAACAGGACGTCATCTGCAAACAACAGAGATGAGATCCTGTGGTCACCAAGCATGACACCCTCCATTCCCTGGCTGCGCCTAGAAATCCTGTCCATAAAAATTATGAATAGGATCGGTGACAAAGGGCAGCCCTGGCGGAGTCTAACTCTCACTGGGAATGACTCCGACTGAGTGTTGGCAATACGAACCAAACTCTGGGAGGAGACTGAAGCCAAAAGGACGTGAGGACTGAAACTCTGTCTGAGATTCTGGGGGGGGCGGTGTAGAGACTGGGTTAATCGTCTCAGACTGGATGCAGAGGGTAAACAGAGGAGAACAATAGCTAGGGAGATCATGGTGAGATAGCAGGAAGAAGGAGTTGGGGGGAGAAAGGATGAATGTATTGTGATGTGAAATGTCATGCAAATTGATAAGATAAGCCTTTATTAGTCCCACGATGGGGAAATTCCAGGATTGCAACAGCACAGGGATAGCAACACTCAGAGCAATAATCAGAAGGCAAGAAAAAACAACATCTACTAAACATATGTCCATATTACTATAAATATATATATATAGACACACAGTGCAGAGCATTATGGTTGGTTGGTGAATGTGCAGCAGAAAGTCTAAGCTCTCTCTCCGCGGATGCAGCGGGCCAGCTGGAAGTCTTTGGGCATGATGATGACCCCCTTAGCAAAGAAGAGACCACCAGGTGGGCCTCGCTGGTCTCCTGCAGAGCCATGACGGCGAAGCTCAGGAAACGCGGGACGTATGATGTATGGTGATGTGAAATGTCATGCAAGTGTGAGATGAGCGGTTGGTATAAAAGGAGAACCCATGGTGTATTGAGACATGCTTTTTCTGTGTATGACTGATAAGAGAGTAAATAAAGTTGTCTGCTGCATGAATCAGTCTCATTATTTACACTCTCCACACTGGAGAGGAGAGTCCGGCCGTTGGTCGAACCTCGGATTCAGGAGGAGCAATGTGGTTTTCGTCCTGGCCGTGGCGCATCGGACCAGCTCTTTACCCTCTCAAGAATTCTTGAGGGTTCGTGGGAGTTTGCCCAACCAGCTTACATGTGTTTTGTGGACTTGGAGAAGGCATTTGTGAATTTTACTGAGTATTTTATCAAATCGGTACAAGAACTGGGTCTGAATTTTACCCAAACATACCCACACCAAATTAAAATAAATCATGAAACTGATCTCAACCTTAAACCCACAAATGAGGTAAAGCTTAACAAAATTTTATCATCCCTATCAAGTTCCAAAGCTAAGGATATTCATGGACTAGACACTGTATTCTTGAAAAAACATAAAGATACTTTAATAATTCCAATTACAGAACTAATAAATCAATCAATACATGAAAATATCTTTCCTGATGCACTGAAACCCGCCATTGTAACCCCCATACACAACACCGAAGACAAACAGGAAATTAGTAATTATAGGCCGATAAGTATACTTACTGTTTTGTCAAATACCATTGAAAAGGTGGTAGTAGACCAACTGGTAGAATATCTTGAATCTGCTCAGCTGCTGCATCCCATCCAGTTTGGTTTCAGGTCGAACCACTCAACAGAGACTGCATGTTGTGACTTTATTGAAATGATTAAAGAAAATCTGGACAAAGAAAGGATGGTAGGAGCCATTGTTTTAGACTTATGTAAAGCCTTTGATACGGTCAATCACTCAGTCCTTCTTTCTAAACTATCAGGATATAAGCTGATCGTTCCCAGTGTGTGTGCATAAACAATACTGTATCCCAATCAAAGGCATGCTCTATGGGAGTACCACAAGGTTCAATTTTAGGCCCACTGCTGTTTACTTTGTATATTAATGATTTGCCATCATCCATCCATCCATCCATCTTCTACCGCTTAATCCTTTCGGGTCGCGGGGGGGCTGGAGCCTATCCCAGCATCTTTGGGCGAGAGGCAGGGTACACCCTGGACAGATCGCCAGTCCATCGCAGGGCCAACACAGAGAGACAGACAACCATTCACTCTCACAGTCATACCTAAGGACAATTTAGAATCCCCAGTTTTGATGCCAATTAACCTAACTTGCATGTTTTTGGCATGTGGGAGGAAACCGGAGTGCCCGGAGTAAACCCACGCATCAGTATGTGAAAATTCAGATGTATGCAGATGACACAGTCATCTATATAGGAAGGGTGCCAAACAAGTGGCTGACAAGTTAATGATAGCAATGGAGAAAGTGTCAAAATGGTTTAATCAATCATGCCTCACTCTGAATGTAGGGAAAACAGCTACCATGTACTTTACCAACAAACAAAATCATACGCACTATCTGACTATAACTGTAAATGGAGCAAATATAGAAAATGTAACAGAATTTAAGTATTTGGGTGTCACATTAGATCCCACGCTCAGTTTTAAAAAGCACATAAAATGGATGAGCCGCACTCTGAAATATAACCTTGCAAAACTTTCGTTGCATCATGTTATGTATGGTAAAATACCTTGGGTGAAGGATGAGGCAAGATGACTGGATGAACACAGCTTTATTGATATTGGAGAACAGCAGTAACACGGTAGGCACCTGGCAGAGGGCACCGGTTAAAGAGGCCGCAATATGGACGCCCTCCACCTTATATAGGGCGGTGCAGTGACGTAACGGGAAGTGCACGTCATTACACTGCACTTCACAATGATGTGCCAAACACTACACAACATTCCACCCCCCCTTTAGAAAAGTCCAAAACCATACACACAACTGAAACCCCCCCCCCCAAATTTGGGACCCAAATCATGCACTAAACTAATGAAAAACAATGCACTAAAAATGGCCTAACACATTCACACAAAATAACCTAAAATAGGGCTGATGGCTGGACTACCACGCAGCCCGCACAGCGGGGTGGATTATTCTGCCACACTAAAGAAAAAGTCCATACATAAACTAAAATTGCACACCATGCTCCTAAACTAAACAAAATACACAAAATAATCCCCTAATACAACACATATATATCATAAAATAAGAACTATAAACACCAAATTATTTACAGCACTGTCCCTTGGGTAGGAGTAGAACCGGCATGGGAGGGCCCAGGGTAGCTCCTCTGCAAGTGGGCCCCTGGAAGCAGCAGACCCTCGGAGAGACGGCCGATCTTCTGGACGACGGAGCCTCGCTTCTTCACCACTGACCCTGGCCCTTGTCCAGCCTCATCACCTGGAGCCTCTTCCTGAACACGCCGAAACCGATTGGCGTGCCTTGCCGAGCCATCGGACAACCTGAAGTATACTGCGCCCAGCTTAGCCACAATGTGCAGGGACCCTTGATGTATAGCTGGCTGTCATCTGGCCCATCTTCGCCGTGGATGTTCTTTACCCCGGACCCGAACCAAGTCCAAAACCCTCAGCGAGGCCCGGCTCAGCCTGAAGTGATGCTCCTGAGCATGCGGTTCCTCCATGCTTGTCAGTCTGGCTCCAACTGCTTCTAAAACCATCGTAGCATTCACCATCATAGCTGCAGACCCTCCATCCCCCTGTGGCTCTTCAGGGAAGCCTTAAGAGTGTCTTTGTAGTGTTTCTTCTGACCACCTTGTGAGCACTTGCCCTCTGCTAGCTCACCATAGAACAGTCTCTTTGGTAGGCGTGAGTCAGGCATATGAACAAGGTGGCCAGCCCACCTAAGCTGGGCTCTCTTGAGCAGGGTGTTGATGCTAGGCAGCTCAGCTCGGGAGAGGACCTCTGTGTCAGGGATTTTGTCCTGCCAGGTGATCTTCAGGAGCTTTCTGAAGCAGTTCAGGTGGAAGCGGTTTAGCTTTCTGGCATGGTGCTCGTAGACTGTCCAGGTCTCGCAGGCGTACAGTAGGGAAGGCAGGACGACTGCCTTGTACAGCTTCAGTTTTGTGGTCAGCCTGATGCCTCTCCTTTCCCACACTGTTGCACGTCGCTGTCCGAATGCTGAGTTTGCCTTAGCAATATGTGAATCGACCTCGTCGTCAATGTTGACAGACCTGGAGAGTGTGCTGCCCAGGTACGTGAACTTGTCGACAGCCTTGAGGGTCTCCCCATTGACAGTGATGGCTGGTTCCACGTAAGTCTTCTGCGGTGCAGGTTGGTGCAGGACCTCGATTTTCTTCATACTGATTGTGAGCCAAAAGTTGTTGCAAGCAGTGGAGAAGTAGTTCATACTCTGCTGCATCTGGGCCTCTGTAGCGGCGTTGAGTGTGCAGTCACCAGCGAACAGTAAGTCACACACTGAGTCTCCTTCCACCTTGGTTTTGGCTTGGAGCCTCCGCAGGTTGAAGAGCCTGCCGTCCATCCTGTACCTGATCCTGATGGTGTTTTCGTCATAATCGCAGAAGGCATCAGACAGCATGGCTGTGACCATTATGCTGAAAAGTGTGGGCACGAGTACACAGCCCTGCTTGACCCTGTTGGTGACTGGGAAAGCTTCGGAGGAGTCTCCATCGTCCAGTACTCGAGCAAGCATGCTGTCGTGGAACTGGCGCACCATGCTGATGAACTTGTCCAGGCAGCCGAACTTCACCATGAACTTTCACAGCCCCTCACAACTGACGGTATCAAAAGCCTTGGCCAGATCTACAAATGTTGTGTAGTGGTCCCTGTTTTCTGCTCTTGACACTTCTCCTGAAGTTGGCATGCGGCGAAGATCATGTCAGCAGTTCCACGACCCTCTCTGAAGCCACACTGGCTCTACGGCAGGTGACCACCTTCCATGTGCTGAATGAGGTGGTTGAGAAGGACTCTTGCAAGGATCTTGCCGGCGATGGAGAGGACAGAGATCCCACGGTGGTTGTCGCAGGACTGTATGTTTCCTTTTTTCTTGTAGAGATGGACAATGGAGGTGTCCTTGAGCTCCTGGGGGATAACTCCCTGCTGTCACATGGTCTGAAAGAGCTCGGTGAGTTTCTGTATTAGAACTGGTCCTCCTGCCTTGTAGATTTCAGCTGGGATGGAGTCAGAGCCTGGTGCTTTGTCGTTCGGAAGGAGTTTGATCGCTTTTTGGACTTCTGATTCCGTTGGAGGTTCTGCCAGAGACGTATTCACCTTTATTGGGGCATGCGAGTGATGGCTTCTGCACTGATGGATGAAGGTCTGTTCAGGACACTGCCCATCTTTCCAGGATTGCATTCTTGTTGGTGAGGAGAGTGGACCCGTCAGCACTGAGCAGTGGTGATGTTCCAGAAGACTGAGGGCCGTAGATGGTCTTAAGGGCATCGTAGAAGTGTTTGGAGTTGTTGCTGTCAGCGTACTGCTGTATTTCATCTGTCTTTTTGCTGAGCCAGAAGTCCTGCATCTCTCTGAGCTTTGCCTGCATGCTTCCTTTGATGGAGTTGAAGGTTGCTTTCTTAGAGGCAGATCTGCTGTCTTGCTGGTATGCTCTGCGGGCTTCACGCTTCTTGTCAAGCAGCTTTTGGATGTCCTCATTTTCATCAAACCAGTCCTGGTGTTTGTGCGTGTTCTGGCCCAGATGAGTGACTGAAGTGTCGTACACCATGTCTCTGAAAACTGCCCTGCCTTCTTCCACTCCGTATGCGCCGAGGTCAAGCTGACTAAGCTTGCTGTCCAGGTCCTCACTGAGGTTATTCACACAGAGTGCTGTTCCAGCTTGCTGGCATTGAGTTGCTTGTTTGTCTGTTTCCCCTGTGGACGCTGTTTGGGCTGGATGTGCATGTTGAACTTTGAGAGAATGAGTCTGTGATCCATCCAGCAGTCTGTGCCACACATCGCCTTCGTCACTCTGACGTCCAGCCTGTCTCTCTTTCTCACAATGATGTAATTGATCAGATGCCAATGCTTGTTGCGTGGATGCATCCAGGAGGTCTTGTTGCGATTAGGCAAGCGGTAGATGGTATTAGTGATCACAAGGTCATGAGAGGCACACGTCTTCAACAGGAGAAGACTGTTGCTGTTGCACTTTCCAACTTCATTTCTTCCAAGGACTCCCACCCATGTCTGGTAGTCTGTACCAACTCTGGCATTAAAGTCTCCAAGAGCAATGAGTTTGTCCTCCTTCGGTACGCCTTCAATGACAGTCTCTAAGTCCTTGTAAAACTTGTCTTTGATCTCATCTGGGTTCATCATGGTGGGGGCATATACACTGATGAATGTGGCATGGCGTTTTCCTTGGAGGGGGAGCCACAGGGTCATGAGGTGGTCGTTGGTTCCTTTGGGGAGGCTGGTAAGCTTGCTGATCAGATTGGATCTGATCACAAAACCCACTCCTGCTTCATGGTATTCTTCATTGCCTTGGCCACTCCAGAAAAAGGTGTAGCCGGCTTTGCCTTCTGTCAGCTAACCTTTGTCTGCAAACCTGGTCTCGCTCAGAGCTGTGATGTGGATGTTGTACCTGCTGAGTTCTCTTGCGACAAGTGCTGTCCGTCTCTCAGGTCTGTCCACTTTGGAGCTGTCCATGACCGTTTGCACATTCCAAGTGCCAATGGTGAGTGATGTCACCTTAGTTGATTTCTTCTGAGAATTTCGACCGCTAGGGTGGGATCCCCACCAGCCACGGCTTGCTGGCCAGGGTGTAGCAAAACAGGCTATGTTTTGGGCACCTTTTCTAGTCCCTTCCTAAGGCCATGGAGGTGAGCAGAGCGAATCCTAAAGAGGGCTGCTCAGACACCCAGGGGGCTGTCGAACTCCATGGCTGCTTCAGTCCAGTAGAGAGCAACCCTATGCCCTGGGCCACCTGTGTGTGGGATTGTGGCTACAGCTTCCAGTGTATCCGCACCTGCTGCTTTGTCACTTGCCCATCGCCACAGGACTTGGGGGGGGGGGATTGGGGGGGTGATGTCTTGACTTGCACGTGAATTTGATTTAAGTGAAAGAGAGTTGCACAGGGTCATCAGCCTCACTCTCTCGTTCCAGCCTATCTGGATCCAGTGGCAAGATGTAGCCAAGACGGATGGAGATAGGTTAGGATGCAGTGGATGGCCAGCAGCGTCCTCCGTGTCTCACTGTACCCTAGTTGTGCTCTACAACGCTTTGCTGGGTCTGCCTTCCTGCTCGTTGACCCAATCTGGTGGTTTCCTCTATGCAGTCCTCCAGGTCCAGTCTACACATGCGTAGGTAGACAAGCCCTACCTCACTGAGGATTTCAAACCCGTCGGCTACCCTCACCTGGTTTCACCCGCCAATCAAAGCAGTTTACCGGGGTGTGGCCACTGTTGCATGCAAACAGCTACTTGGAGCCACAGGTGAGAGTTGAGTGCCAAGTGGGAACCAAAGTGGACCGACCACCTGGAGATGTGACTGTTTCCCCGTCAGAGGTACTATCCCTCCCTGACACTCCATACACCCCTTGCAGACTTGTACCGAACCGTTAACGCCAAAGTCCCAGCCGTGCACAGCCTGCCACCTCCATAACCATACAACACTGCCGGGTTACCTCTTATTCTGTAATGGGGGAAAAAAACGTCCTCACCCTGGCCCAATTCAGCAACAATCCCTCTGCTCCTGTGTCAAGCAATAGCGGCACGTCCACGCCGTCCAATTCCACTGTGCAAAATGTGTACCCGTTGGTACTGAGGGACACCGTATGGATGGTCGTTGGGAGCGGGTGGAGTGATTTCTTCCATGGGCTCTCCAGTTCAGATACATGGCACACTCTAGCATAATGGTTCAAGCATCCACATCTGCTACAACGTTTTCCCCTAGCCGGGCAGTCCTTAGCCTTATTGCGGTGCGTCGCGGACCCACAGCCCTTGCACAGGGGTTTTCCCGGGGCAGACCTTCGGCCGGCAGCGCTGGCTTCCGTAGTATCGTCATCCAAGCTATCCTCGCTATCCAAGTCCACAACATTTGCTGCAGCAGGAGGTTCCGGCGGCCGATGTTACTGGCACCAGGTTAGCTCCAAAGCTAGCTTGTCTGCGGCCTCCAGCTGGAGAGCTAGACAGCTTTGGCTAATGTTACGTCATTGGGCACCGTGAGTAGCCTAGCCTGCAATGCAGCGCTACATGTGTGCTCCGCAAGCTGGTCACATACCATTTCATCTTCCCACTGCCCAAAGCGACACTCGTTAGCTAGCTGCCTCAAGTTGGCAACAAACTGATGAATAGGCTCACCTACTCGCTGATGTTGCTGCCGAAAACGAATCCTCCGGACAGTCACGCTATCCAAGGTGTGAAAATGGTTGGCTAGCAGCTCCACAACATCTTCAAAAGAGTCCGAAGCTCCGAGTGTGCACAGGACTTGCTGGCCCTCAATACCCAGGTTGTGAACAAGTAGTGCACATGCTCTTAGCTTGTCGAGCTTACCCAGGTCAGTGTGGTGATGTACGTCTGGAAAGCCTCAAACCACATGGGCCAAGACACCGGCGGTTCACCCGGGAGCTTGAGAAAGGGGCAAAGTGGTGTGATACACGCCTCCATCAGTTAATTCTTGATCGCTAAATGTAATGTATGGTAAAATACCTTGGGTGAAGGATGAGGCGAGATGACTGGACGAACACAGCTTTATTGATGTTGGAGAACATCGGTAACACAGTAGGCACCTGGCAGAGGGCACCGGTCAAAGAGGCCACAATATGGATGCCCTCCGCCTTATATAGGACGGTGCAGTGGCTTGATGGGAAGTGCATGTCACTACACCGCACTTCACAATAATGTGTCAAACACTATACAACACATCAGAAACTCACTTACTGTAAAAGGATCAAAAACCTTTCTGAATGCCATGATTTTGACACATTTTCCTATTGCATCTCATGCTGGTCACAAGCCAATAGTAAGACTCTGAAACCCTTGAAATCCCTGTATAAACAATCCATCAAAATTCTGGCTAAGAAGACATGTCAGTATCACCATTGTGGTATACTTGCCAAACACAAGATGTTAAGCTTTGAAAATATGATCATGTATGCAAATTATTTTTTTTAATTTATTTTGTATACTTTATTGATCCCCAGAGGGGAAATTGAGGGCATCCACCTGGATGGATGAAGCAGCCACAGTATGGCACTATCCCTTTACCATTCACACACACATTCACACCTAGGGCCACTTTTAGAGTCTCCAGTTAGCCAAACCTGCATGTTTTTGGCCTGTGGGAGGAAACTGGAGAACTCCCGGAGTAAACCCACGCAGAACATGCAAATTCCACACAGATCACTGTTGGTCAGGGGCTGGGATCGAACCAGGGATCCCACGGCCAAGGGTGAGTTGCTGTGCTGCCGCAGTGCTAACCACTGCACCACGCCCAAATATATGGTTGGTCTTTAAAATTATCCATGGTTCTGCACTCCCACCCCTTAAGACTTTTGTGTACCTGACTTCTGAACAAAATACTAGAGTAACAAGGACTTCCTCTAGGTGGCATTGTTGCATCCCCCTATGTAAAACTGCTTTTGGACAATCAGCATTTTCATACAAAGCTAAAATGGAATGGAACAAGTTCCTCACTGCTTTGAAGACCAGAACAAATTACAGAGACTTTACCAACAAACTAAAAAATGGATTTTAAGTAATCAAGCCTGCCAGCATTGACTCTCCCCCTTAAATGGCATTTGAAATTGTACTCTTAAATTGTTTTTATGTGTGCATTCTCTTATCTTTTTACCTTTTAAACTTATTCCCTGCTTGTTTCAGGGTCAACAGTTTCTGAAACCCAACCTGAATTGCTTTCTATATGTGCTATTTTCTTTTAATATCTTCCTGCCTGCCTCAGGGACTACAGATGGAAATTAATGAGAATGTTATAATCTAGTACAGAGTATCTTGACTCTGTGTTTAAGGTTTTAAGTTTTTTTTCTGTACTTGGTCCCTAACAAATAAACCAATAAACTAAAACTAAACTAAACAGTGATAACTTATGGTTATCACTGTTTACTATTGTGTGTGTGTGGTGTGTGATGGTGTGTGGTGTGTGTAATGTATTGTATTTTTGTTTATTATGTATTGTAATGTATTGTGTGTATAATGGTGTGTAATGTAACACCATTACTATTACCTTTCCCTCCTCCAACAGCCACTTGTCACCTAAAGAAGTTCTGACAGTAGCAAACTGGCTTGCTCTTTTCAGCCCTCTACTTTCTCCGGTTTTCATTCAGTCATTCATTCAGATGTTGGAAGCCAGCCTCCAGGTCCTCGGAGGATCTTATGGCTGATAAACGATAGCTAAAAACTGAGACCAAAATCTGTTTTATTGGTTTCATGTCTCCAATTTACTGAGTTTTTGGCCTGTATTGTAATTGGACATGGGTAGGAGCCCCCATATAGTGCTGTACAAAGGGCCCAGAAGGTGGTGCTACATTTTGCTTGTATGTAAAACGAAACATCGAGATTTACTGGCAATATAATCAGCATCAGAAATTGTTCATTGATATATAGGCAGTAAAACAAACAAACAAACAAACAAACACTGGACAATGACATAAATTAATGCTAAAACATATGATAAAAGATGGACGGAATGAAGGCACTGGTCAGTCTTACAAGTCCAGTATAATTATTATTGCAGCAGCTGTCTTTCAGTTGTATCAAAACACAAAACACAAATATGAATGAAAATATGTCTATTTGTCTGAGTTTTAGCTCATCAGAAGGTTAAAACTTCTCGACTCCCAACTTCCTTGCAGCTTCAAAGACTTGATTTTAGGGCTGAAGAATTTGGTTTGGGGCAAGGGTTTGGTACTTCTTTGTAGTGATGATTAAACTCAGGAATAAGAGGACTGGGAAGGTGTCAAAGTCGATGAGCACCCTCACAAAGTCAGAGACGAGCTTGGGGGCATACATGTCCCTCCCTCTAGTTTTGCTCTGGACTTTGGAGAGCCAGAATAAGATGATTTGGGGGCTGGTGTTTTTTTTTTTGTTTTGTTTTGTTTTTAGCTAATATGGCGTATATGATTATTTATTTCTTGACACTTAACTCCAATTTTAATGGCAACTTTTACATTATAACTGATTTGTCCACTGCCTGGTTTTTAGGTATTGCGTTATTTTTCTGAGGCGATTGGATTTTTTTAAGCCTTCAAGTCACCTTTTAAGTTTATAAAGCTTATATTTTCATTTCCTACTTTCCCCAACAACTTTCTTGGAATTCTTTTTGTATTTTTAGATATCAACAAAACTGTACTCATAACTGACTGAAACATTTTTCTGGACTTCATCTTTTGCCCCCTACTAATCTGCCTACCAGCATACGGCCTCAAATAATGATTTGGATCTTAGGTGTTTTACTTGTGAGTCCTTCTCCCTGTGGATCAGTAATTAGTTTCACAGATAGCTGCTGCATTTTTCTGATTTTATCATAACCTTGTTCCACTTGCTGTGATTAAAGCATGCTGACACATTGACCCATTTTCTTGCCTTATGGGTGCCTTTCATCTCCTTCTTTCTCAGCCATTGAAGAAAGTTGTCGCAGCAAGTTGTGACTTGCCCTTGAACTCCTCTCAACTTATTTTGTGGTCGGTTACACAGAAAAAGCAGCAAGTGCATTTTTCTAATTTTTTTGCCTTTAGAATTAATAATTAGCATGTTTTCAGGTATTTAAAGAAAGCCTCAAGGGATAATGGGCAAATTCAGCTTTAGCTGCATGGTTCTTGTTTGATCAGCTATGGAAAAAAAAATTCTCATTTTGTTGTATCCTTGTGTATTGTCCAATAGATATAATTCTGCATATCCTAAATGGTGAAATCTCCTGCAGTGGTCACCACAGTAATCACAACTTTGTTTACTTCTGTATTTGGCTGGACTGTCTATACGTGTATTGGTTCAACAAAGACCCAAACAACATCTAATGTAATTTTTAAAATTCATCTCGATATGTATATAAAACCATACATAATCTATCCCCTAGTTATCTTAAAGAATTGATCGTACCCTATTATCCAAACAGAATATTATGCTCTCAGAACGCAGGACTCCTAGTAATCCCATAGGGTCTCTAAAACTGGGGTTAGGGCTTTCAGTTTTCAGGCCCTTCTTTTATGGAATCAATTATCAAACTGGGTCCATGAGACAGACACTGTCTCTGTCTTTAAGAAAAAATTTCAAACTTTCTTGTTTGACAAAGCTTTTGACTAGACTTCCCACATGTTATAGTCATTTAACTAGTAGTGTAATGGTGCTATGCGTACTGTTGTACTGCTGGTTGTGTGCATAATGTGAAGTCTGCATGATTGGGGCCCGCTGCACATGCGTTTGATTATGTTTGTGTATTTAAACTATATGACAGCTGGCTAGCTAGATGGTGATATCATGTTTTAATTGAACATCATTCACAAGTTTACAGTGGATTTCACGTCACAGTTTTGAAATACACAGTACTATTACTATCTACTATGTCCACTAAAAGCACTGCCAGTTATGCATAGCGTGCACAGTGTTTGGGCTTTATATCACTAGGTCCAGCTATGCATGCGTTTGCTTGTAGTGCTACCTATGAGATTTGCTAGCTAGCTTATAAAGCCTGAAAAAAAGCCTATAAAAAATGCTGTAATCCTATATTAACCTAGCTTAGATGCAACATTGCATGGTCAGAATCAGAATCAGAATCAGAATCAGAATCAGAATCAGGTTTATTGCCATTGTTCATGTAGTACACAAACTAGGAATTTGTCTCGGTACAATGCTGCAACATTAAACATGATAAGATAAGAGAAATAAACTATACATGTAATAAAGTGTAGGATAAGATTAAGTGATACTGGTCAACAGTTAAAATATATATTAGCCAGCAGCAGATACTGTGGAGAACTATATAGTGCAGTCGGTAATGCAGGAAGAAAACAGTGATGATTGACATGAGTCTGGTTGAGCTGCTGTACATGGTGCACGAGAGTCACTTAGTGTTCAGCAGTCTAATGGCAGAGGGGAAGAAGCTGTTCATGTGACGGGAGGTTTTAGTCTGGATGGACCGAAGTCTTCTACCAGAGGGGAGGGGGGCAAACAGTACGTGACCAGGGTGTGAGGGATCGGCTATGATCCGGCCAGCACGCCTCCGGGTCCTGGAGATGTACAGATCCTGGAGAGATGGGAGCTTGCAGCCGATCACCTTCTCAGCAGTGCGCACGACGCGCTGCAGCCTTAGTCTGTCCCTGGCAGTGGCTCCTGCGTACCACACGGTTATGGAGGTGGTGAGGATGGACTCGATGATGGCTGTGTAGAACTGCACTAACATCTTGGTGGGTAGCTTGAGCTTCCTCAGCTGCCGCAGGAAGAACATCCTCTGCTGGGCTTTTTTGATGAGTGAGCTGATGGTCAGCTCCCATTTGAGGTCCCTGGTGATGGTAGTGCCTAGGAAGCGGAAGGAATCAGCAGTGGTGATGGGAGAGCCTGAGAGGGTGAGGGGGGGCAGAGGAGTAGTGACTTTCCTGAAGTCTACAATCATCTCCACTGTCTTCAGAGCGTTCAGCTGCAGGTTGTTATTGCTGCACCAGGACGCCAGCTGGGCCACCTCTCTCCTGTAGGCGGACTCGTCGCCGTTGGAGATGAGCCCGATGAGGGTGGTGTCGTCCGCAAACTTGATCAACTTGACAGACTGGTGGCTGGAGGTGCAGGAGTTGGTGTAAAGGGAGAAGAGTAGGGGGGAAAGTACATAGCCCTGGGGTGATCCGGTGCTGATGCTAGTATAGTCTGAGACAGTCTTT
Organism: Pholidichthys leucotaenia; assembly: GCA_020510985.1. Lineage (NCBI taxonomy): Eukaryota > Metazoa > Chordata > Actinopteri > Cichliformes > Pholidichthyidae > Pholidichthys > Pholidichthys leucotaenia. Next base: position 286,861,437 of record CM035842.1, read on the forward strand.
CCCAGCCGCACATGCTGCCTCCGGTCCGTCAGGAAGTCGATGATCCACCTGCAGAGGGAGTCAGGCACGTTGAGCAGGGACAGCTTGTCCCGGAGCAGAGCGGGGCGGATGGTGTTGAATGCGGAGCTGAAGTCCACAAACAGGATCCTGGCGTAGGTTCCCGGGGAGTCCAGGTGCTGCAGGATGGAGTGGAGGGCCAGGTTGACTGCATCGTCTACAGACCTGTTGGCTCGGTAGGCAAACTGCAGCGGGTCCAGGAGAGGGGTGGTGATGGACTTGAGGTGGGACAGGACCAGGCGCTCAAAGGACTTCATGACTACAGAGGTGAGCGCTACAGGTCTGTAGTCATTAAGTCCAGTGATCCGTGGCTTCTTGGGGACAGGGATGATGGTGGAGGATTTGAGGCAGGATGGCACGTGGCATAACTTAAGGGAGGTGTTAAAAATGTCTGTGAATACAGGAGCCAGCTGTTTCGCACAGAGTCTCAGGGTGGAGGGAGACACGCCGTCTGGGCCGGGGGCCTTGCGCGGGTTCAGTCTGGAGAACTGTTTGAGCACATCCTGCTCACTGATGATAAGGGGAGGGGGGGAGGGGGGGGTGCCTTAAATGAAGTAGGGAATGTGGAGGCTGTGGAGCTGGAGGGAGGGGGGGAGTTGGACACAGATGACGAGGTGTCAAAACGGGCTTCTGTACAATGGTGTATCTGTACAAACGTTTTCTACCTGTATGTTGTTGTTATCTTTATTTTTATTTTATTTAACCTTTATTTATACAGGGTAGTTCCAGTGAGAGGCAACCTCTCTTTTTCCAGGACGCCCTGTTCACACTCACACAGTTACACATTCACACCTGGAAGCTGCCCAGTACAACCACAGACTGACCTGTGGCCACTGAGCAGCTCCACTGGAGCAGTTGGGGTTAAGGGCCTTGCTTAAGGGCACCACAGTGGGGTTAAGGAGGGTGAGGCGAACACTGCTACGTTATCTGTCCCACCCAGATCTGATCCTGCCGGTCCAGGGATCGAACCCGCGACCCTCCGCTCACCAGTCCACATCCTTAATCTGTGTGAATAGTATGTCTCACCCCCCTCCCACCCAAACCAGTCATGGCAGATGACTGCCCCTCCCTAAACCTGGTTCTGCTGGAGGTTTCTTCCGATAAGGGAGTTTTTCCTTCCCACTGTCGCCTAGTGTTTGCTCATATAGGGGATCGTTCAGTCATTGGGGTTTTCTCTTAATTACTTGTGATTTCTGCTTTATGTGTCTAGCACCTTGAGATGACTCTTGTTGTGATTAGGTACTGTAGAAATAAAGTTGAATTTAAAAAGTCAGTAAGCCTGCATATTCAATAACCACAAATCTTGCTTCCAAATTAATATTTAACCAGTTTAACGAATGAACTATTGTTTCTTCTGTCAGACCTGACAGACTTTAATCTCTTTCAGAAGAGAAGGTTAAACTCCGTTTGACCTCCGAGAAGAAGAAGAAGGTATATCCATCATTAGCACTCAGGATCGTAACTGCACTGAGAGTGTGTGTTTGAGGCGGTGATGAGTGGGGGGGTTATTTATAGCAGTCAGTGAGGTCACAAACAACAGACAGCCTCAATGAGCCTCATTCAGTCTATAGTTTAAACCCCAACACACACTAACACACAGAGTCATGACCGCATGGGAAAAGTGAGAATTGCTCATCCATAATAACAATGACTCTAAATCAGGGAGGAAGCTTGAACATAAACAAACGGAGGTGGATTTGGTGGGATTATGTTTCTGAGACTGGGCCAGTACGTTATGTGCAGAGATGGGTAGAACAGCCAGAAACTGTGAGATAAGATAATCATTTATTAATCCCACAACACAGAAAATTCACAATCAGGTAATAGTAGCATTAACTTAATATTACTCAAGTAAAAGTAAGAATAGTCACTTAAAATTACTTGAGTTGAGTAATGAATAATGCCAGTTTGTGAGGTTTTTCCTCTTAAATTTGTTACTGTTTTCTCATAGATTTGCAATTTTTACCTCAAATTTAGAATTATATTCTCTTTGTCTATCTGAATTTGTGGCCTATTTTTCTGGAAATTTGTGAGAAATTGTATTTCTTATATTTTTTAAAAAAATAAAACCTTTTCAAAACTTTTCTCTTGTAAATTTTAGACTTTTAATTTATAAGATTTTTCCACTTAAATAACCATTCATATTTAACCTGATCAGGAAAGAAGCACATTTCTGAACTGTTTTAAATCAGTCAGATAATAAGCATAAGGTATGAGAAAATAATCATACATTAGAAAAAAGATACATTTTCAAGTAGAAAATTTATCTGAGTAACATTTTGCAACTTTTTCAGTAAAAAAGGTTTTTTTTTTTCAATATAAAATGATGAGGAAAAAAAAATTCAGTTAAAAATTACACATTTACAGGATAAATAGCGAAAGACGCACTGCATGGATATAAATACACTTAAAAACAAATCTACATTGTCTAAAATGGTATCTTATGCCCTTTTTTCACAAAAACTTCCATGGTCTTACAATTGCTTGTGATAATCTTTTCCCTTTTTCTCCTCCTTCAAATGCCAGGATCTATGGATATTCTAAGTTATCATCATATATATAAGATGGCAGCAGCGCGCTCGGACGCAGCGGCCCCTCTTGGCATCAGCGAGTGTGAGAGTTTTGAGTGTTGTGATCATCCCAGACGTACATTCTGTAAAACTTACAACCGTGAGACCTTATTAAACATCAAGGTACTGCATGCTGCAAGAATCGCGGCGATCGGTTGTGATTTGGACATTCTACGCCAGCACGGAATTCTGGCGGAGTCCCCGCTGGAAGCTACCCGTGAGAGGAGGAAGCGGAAGCGGAGGGAACGCAGGAAAAAGCGAGGAAAAAGGGCCGGGATCCATGCTAGGCTAAAGGCTAACCCCTCCAGACCAGCGGTACCGTCGCTTCTTCTCTCAAACGTCCGCGCCCTCGAAAGCAAGGTGGACGAACTGCGTCTGCTGAGAGAAACCCGGAGAGAGTGGAGGGACTGCTGTGTGTTTGTTTTCACCGAGACATGGCTCCACGACAACATTCCTGACGAGGCCATTCAACTGGAAGATATGGCGATGTTCCGTGCCGACAGGGAAACGGCGAGCTCCGGTAAGAGCCGGGGGGGTGGGCTATGCATCTATGTTAACAAGAACTGGTGCGTTAATGCCACGTTAGTGTCTAAACACTGATCTCCGTTGGCGGAGTTCCTTATTGTAAATTGTCGGCCTTATTATCTGCCTAGGGAATTCAGCAACGTGTTTGTAGTTGGTGTTTACATAGCGCCAAGCACTAACGCTAAAGCTAATGCTAAGAAGGCACTCGGGGAACTGCACAATGCAATCAGTGAAATCCAAACTTCACACCCGGACAGTTTTGTGGTGGTTGCGGGGGATTTTAACCACACCAGCCTAAAGACTGTGCTCCCCAAGTTTAAACAATGTGTAGACTTTAAGACCAGAGGAGAGAATATGTTGGACTTAGTGTACACAAACACAGATGCATACAAAGCGATACCCCGCCCCCATCTCGGCTGTTCTGATCACATATCCGTGATGCTGGTGCCTGCCTACAAACCTTTATTGAAGCGCAGCAGGCCAGCAGTGAAACAAATCAGGATTTGGCCAGAGAGTGCAACCCCTGCACTGAAAGACTGTTTTCAGCACACAGACTGGAAGGTCTTCAAAATAGCAGCCTCCCAGGAAGACAGGACAGATGTGGAGGAGTATGCTGCTTCGGTCACCAGCTACATCGCGAAGTGCACAGAGGATTTCACTACAGTGAAGACCATCACTATGCGGGGTAATCATAAGCCCTGGATGACTGCAGAGGTGCGCTCGCTGCTCACAGCCAGAGATGCAGCCTTCAGAGCGAAGGACAGGATCGCCCTCCGCTCAGCCAGGTCTGCGCTTTCTAAGGGAATTAAGGCGGCAAAGCGCGCCTATGCGGAGAAAATCCAGGGACACCTCTGTGACACTAGGAACACCAAGCAGATGTGGCAGGGAGTTCGGACACTGACGGGCTTTAAGCCTAGGCAGGGGGTCGATGATGACGACGCTTCGCTTCCAGACAGGCTTAACGACTTCTTTGCACGTTTTGAAGCATCAAACTCGACAATCAGAGGGAGGGCTGGCCCTCCCCTACCATCGGTCGGACCAGCTTTTACCATCAACACAGCGGACACACGGAGGACCCTAACCAGAGTCAACCCACCAAAGCTGCAGGTCCAGACAACATTCCGGGACGTGTGCTCCGAGACTGCGCGAGCGAGTTGGCGGATGTCCTGACTGACATTTATAACATCTCCCTGAGTCAGGCCATCGTTCCCAGATGCTTCAAGACCTCTATCATTGTACCGGTGGCAAAGAAACCAGTGGTGTCCTGTCTGAATGACTATCGTCCTGTTGCACTGACACCAATTGTGATGAAGTGTTTTGAGCGGCTTGTCAAACCACACATTACAGCCTGCCTCCCTGCATCACATGACCCGCTCCAGTTTGCATATCGTTCAAACCGCTCCACGGAGGATGCTATAGTCACCACCCTACACTCTGTCATCACCCACCTGGACCAGAAAGACACCTACGCCAGACTCCTGTACATTGATTTCAGTTCAGCATTCAACACCATTATTCCCCAGAGACTGATGGAGAAATTACTCCTTCTCGGTCTGAACACCGCCACATGTCTCTGGATCCTGGATTTTCTGACTGAGAGACCTCAGTCTGTCCGGGTTGGAAACAACATCTCCAAGTCTGTCACGCTGAGTACCAGATCCCCTCAAGGCTGTGTACTCAGTCCACTGTTGTTTACACTTCTAACACATGACTGTGTATCCAGACACGAGGGGAACCAGATTATTAAGTTTGCAGATGACACCACAGTGGTGGGACTTATCCAGAGGGATGAGGAATCAATGTACAGGGAAGAAGTGAGAGACCTGGAGGGCTGGTGCAGGGAGAACAATCTGGTGCTCAACGTGGACAAAACGAAGGAGATGATTATTGACTTCCGGCGGTCGCAGCCTGAGCACGCCCCCCTCAGCATCGGCGGCCATTTAGTGGAGAGAGTAGAGAACATCAAGTTCCTCGGAGTGCAGATCTCGCAGGACCTGACCTGGAGCAAGAATTCCTTGGAGATCAGGAAGCGGGCTCAGCAGAGACTGCACTTCTTGAGGAAACTCAAACAGGCCTCTCTCCCCATCTGCATCCTCAGGACCTTCTACAGAGGTGTGGTGGAGAGTGTTCTGATGTACTGCATTGCTACATGGTACTCCAGCTGCAGTATGTCAGACAAAAAAGCCCTGCAGAGGATAGTCAAGGGGGCGTAGAGGGTAATTGGAGTCTCCCTCCCCTCTGTCCAAGAACTTTTTCAGAACCGTTGTAGGAGCAGGGCACTAAACATTGTCAAGGACCGTTCTCACCCTCTGCATAAACACTTTGAACTTCTTCCATCTGGTAAACGATTCCGGAGCATCGGAGGCAGAACCACCAGACTGATCAACAGCTTCCTTCCACAAGCTGTCAGGATGCTGAACAGTTGACCCGGAATCTCTCATACACACTACTGCACCTACGGACATTTTGTATATTATAGTTAGTTATTCTTTTTTTTCCCCAAGTATGTCTCATCGATGTGGGAATGGATGGGGGGGTGGGGGTGGGGGGGGGAGCTATGTGGGAATGTGTCTTAAATCATGCTGCTTCTTATATGGATGCCGAGAGAAACGCAATTTCATCTTGCCTGCACTACAGTTGTATGTACAGCAATATGACAGTAAAGTTTGACTTGATTTGATTTGATTTGAAGTTGGCCCACCCATATCCTGGGCACTTTAAAGGTTAACAGTGGAGGGCACATTACACAATTAGAATAAATCCTGTGATAAAATCAAGACTTGCCAGTTGAATGGCATGCCCACTTGTATGCACGGTGGCCCAGGATAACGGCTGGAACTGCATTGGTTCTTAAAAGCAGTTTAATAGTAAAACTGTATTAATTTGGGTCAAATTTTCAAAACAGCTGTCTAAAAATGCTAACTGGCCCTGGAGGCAAAGTTCACTCTTTAGTTCTGCCCGTTTCCTCTGAGGCCATAACCAGTGCTTAGTCCTGATTGGTTCACCTGTTATAGTGACATCACAAAAACAATTCATTTGAACTTGCCTTTTTCCAAGGGAAGGAGCTTAACTGAAATTTCACAGCAGAAAAACACAGACATGACACAGAAGCGTGATTTTGATCTTAATATATCTTCTAACTCATAAAAACAGCACAGACATGTTATCTAGAAAAAAAAATGATTTTGACTGGAGTATAACTTTAAAGGGGGAAAAATCAGACATTTATGACAAAAAAGCAACAAATTTACAAGTAAAACAGTGCAAAATTACAAAAAAGGTCAGAGATTAACAAGTAATAAGTAGTAAATGTAAGACTTTTACCTTCATTTTGAGGGTCAAATACAGTGGTGTGAAAAAGTGTTTGTCCCTTCCTGATTTCTCATTTTTTTGTATGTTTGTCACACTTAAATGTTTCAGATCATCAAACAAATTTAAATATTAGACAAAGATAACATAAGTAAACACAAAATGCAGTTTTTAAATGAAGGTGTTTATTATTAAGATAAGATAAGATAAGATAAAATAAGCCTTTATTAGTCCCACAACGGGGAAATTCCAGGATTGCAACAGTACAGGGATAGCAACACTCAGAGCAACAATCAGAAGGCAAGAAAAAAACAAGCAAGCAAGAGCAGCTAATATACATATGTACATATTACTATAAAATATATATATACACACACACACAGACACACAGTGCAGAGCATTGTAGCTGGATGGAATAAATATATGAATATATAAACACACAGTGCAGAGCATTGTAGCTAGATGGAATAAATATGTAAATATATAAACACCCACAGTACGGAGCATTGCAGCTAGGTGGAATAAATATATAAGTATATAAACACACACAGTGCGGAGCAATGTAGCTAGGTGGAATAATATGTAGATATATAAAAACACAGTGCGGAGCATTGTAGCTAGATGGAATAAATATATAGATATATAAATATAAACACACCCAGTGCTGAGCATTGTGGCTAGATGGAATAAATATGTAAATATATAAACACACACAGTGCAGAGCATTGTTGCTAGATGGGATGAAACAGCATAACCGTCTACTTAGTTATCCTACATGGTATGATTATGTGCCCATACATATTCTCACCCTCCATAGTGACCGGTATTTTCCTAGTTGTATGCCGGAGGGGACCATTGTGTAAGTCTATTGCATCTTTTGCATTCAAAAAACTATTAGTTTGTTACGTCTTTTTGCCATCTCTGCGAGCAGCCCTGCTTAGGTTGTACAGTCTGACAGCCGTTGGTAGGAAGGACCTACGAAACCTCTCGGTTGTGCACCTGGGATGATGTAGTCTGCTGCTAAATGAGCTCCTCAGTGCATTCAGTATGTCCTGCATAGGGTGGAACTCGGACTCCAGCAGAGATGACAGTTTAGCCACCGTCCTTCTCTCTCCTATCTCCTCCACCGGATCAAGGCGCTGCCCCAGGACAGAGCTAGCTTTCTTGATCAGTTTGTTCAGTCTCTTCCTATCGGCTGCAGTAATGCCACTGCCCCAGCAGACCACTCCAAAAGTGATGGCTGATGCCACCACCGTGTCATAGAATGTCTTCAGCAGCGCCCCTTGTACACCAAAAGACCTGAGTCTCCTCAGCAAGAACAGCCTGCGCTGTCCCTTCTTGTAGAGTGCGTCAGTATTGTGTGACCAGTCTAGTTTATTGTTCAGATGAACACCCAGGTACTTATAGGATGTCACCGTCTCGATGTCTGTTCCCTGTATATTTACTGGTGCTGTGAGGGGCTGCCCATGCCTGCGGCATTCCACCACCAGCTCCTTAGTTTTCCTTGCGTTGATCTGGAGGCAGTTCCGATGGCACCAGTCCACGAAGTCCTGGATAAGCCCTCTGTGCTCAGGTTCATCTCCATTGGAGATGAGGCCAACGATCGCAGAGTCATCAGAGAACTTCTGTAGATGGCAGTGTGTTGTGTTGTGTGAGAAGTCCGCAGTATAAAGAGTGAACAGGAAGGGAGCCAGCACCGTTCCCTGGGGGGCCCCCGTGCTACTGATGATCGTGTCGGACACACAGTCCCGGGTTCTCACAAACTGAGGCCGGTTCGTGAGGTAGTCCAGGATCCATGATGACAGGTGCTGGTCCACCCCTGCGCGCAGCAGCTTGTCCTTCAGGATCATTGGTTGGATGGTGTTGAAAGCACTGGAGAAGTCAAAGAACATGATCCTCACCATATTCCCGGGCTTCTCCAGGTGGGACAGAGAACGGTGAAGGAGGAAGATCACCGCATCCTCCACCCCAATGCCATGCTGGTAGGTGAACTGGAGTGGATCCATCGCTGGTTCCACCAGGGGTGGAGGTGAGCAAGGAGCAGTCTCTCCAGGGTCTTCATCAAGTGGGACGTCAAGGCCACCGGTCTGTAGCTGTTCAGGTCTTTGGGGTGGGAAGTTTTTGGTACAGGTACCACACAAGATGTTTTCCACAGCTGTGGTACCCTCCCCAGCTTCAGGCTCAGGTTGAAGATGTACGTCACAATCCCACACAGCTGGTCTGCACAGGACTTGAGGAGCTTTGCGCTGATGCCGTCCGGTCCCGACGCCTTCCTCGCCTTGATCTTCCTCAGCTCCGTCCTCACCTGGGTCCTGGTCAGGGTCAGGATGGGGGGCTGTGTGTTGGGAGTGGGGGGGTGTTGGTGGAGTGGGGAGTGGGCAGCAGGACTTGATTTCTTTAGAGGCAGCAGTGGTTGTTGTGCAGTCAGGGGGGAGGGCGGTTGGTCAAACCTATTGAAAAACAGATTCAGGTTGTTCGCCCACTCCCTGCCCCCCGTGGCCTGGGGGGAGGTATTCTGGAGCCCAGAGATGGTTTTGAGGTTTCTCCAGACCCCGCTGATGTCGTTCTGTTGCAACTTGTTGCAATTAAGGGTAAAAAGAAAAAAATCAAAACCAACACGTCCCTGTGTGAGAAAGTGATTGCCCCCCCCCGTTAAAACATAAATTAACTGTTGTTTATCACATCTTTGGAAAGCTGAGTTCAATTTCTCTAGCCACACCCAGGCTTGATTACTGCCACATCTGTTCTCAATCAAGAAATCACTTAAATAGGACCTGCCTGACAAAGTGAAGTAGACCAAAAGATCCTCAAAAGCTAGACATCATGCTGTGGTCTAAAGAAATTCTGGAACAAATGAGGAAACAAAATAATTGAGATCTATCAGTCTGGAAAAGGTCATAAAGCCATTTCTAAAGTTTTGGGACTCCAGCAAACCACAGTGAGAGACATTATCCACAAATGGCGAAAACATGGAACAGTGGTGAACCTTCCCAGGAGTGGCCGGCCAACCAAAATTACCCCAAGACCACAGCGACGACTCACCCAAGAGGTCACAAAAGACCCCACAACAACATCCAAAGAACTGCAGGCCTCACTTGCCTCAGTTAAGGTCAGTGTTCATGACTCCACCATAAGAAAGAGACTGGGCAAAAATGACCTGCATGGCAGAGTTCCAAGACAAAAACCACTGCTGAGCAAAAAAAATATAAAGGCTTATCTCAGTTTTGCCAGAAAACATCTTGATGATCCCCAAGACTTTTGGGAAAATACTCTGTGGACTGACAAGACAAAAGTTGAACTTTTTCAAAGGTGTGTGTTCCATTACATCTGGCGTAAAAGTAACACAGCATTTCAGAAAAGAAACATCATACCAACAGTAAAATATGGTGGTGGTAGTGTGATGGTCTGGGGCTGTTTTTCTGCTTCAGGACCTGGAAGACTTGCTGTGGTGAATAGAACCATGAATTCTGCTGTCGACCATAAAATCCTGAAGGAGAATGTCCAATAATCTGTTTGTGACCTCAAGCTGAAGTGCACTTGGGCTCTGCAGCAGGACAATGATCCAAAACACAGCAGAAAGTCCACCTCTGAATGGCTTAAGAGAAACAAAATGAAGACTTTGGAGTGGCCTAGTCAAAGTCCTGACCTGAATCCGATTGAGATGCTGTGGCATGACCTTAAAAAGGCGGCTCATGCTCGAAAACCCTCCAGTGTGGCTGAATTACAACAGTTCTGCAAAGATGAGTGGGCCAAAATTCCTTCACAGTGCTGTAAAAGATTCATTGCCAGTTATCACAAACGCTTGATTGCAGTTGTTGCTGCTAAGGGTGGCCCAACCAGTTAACAGGCTTAGAGGGCAATCACTTTTTCACACAGGGCCATGTTAGTTTGGATTTTTTTTTCCCTTAAAAATAAACACCATTTAAAAACTGCATTTTGTGTTTACTTGAGTTATCTTTGTCTAATATTTAAATTTGTTTGATGATGTGAAACATTTAAGTGTGACAAACATACAAAAAAATGAGAAATCAGGACGGGGGCAAACACTTTTTCACACCACTGTATGTTTTGCAGAATTTTTTTTTAATTTGTCTAAACAAATACTGAAAACAACTCAACATCAGACCCAAAAGTAACTTAAAAAAAAGAAAAACATCCTCTGTTTTGCCAGACTTTCCCCCCCTTACATGCAAGTGCTGCACTCCTCAACCTTCTCTAAACTCTGGTTTATTTTACTTTTCGGCACTTTGGGAATTGCTGCGATATCACTGGATTTACAAAAGCTGTATTCCAGATGAGGGAAGCCAAGGAATTTTTTACAAATGGCGTGCTTTCCAGGAACACAGTGCATTGTGGTTTTCAGCTTGTTTTACAGATTTATTATATTAGATATGATTGTTGTGCCAAACTGTAACAAGTAATGAAAAACAGACCAAAGCAGGAGGGAATAAAGAGCTGAGATCATGGAGAGATTTCAGTAAAATTATAGATTCACTAACATGACTAAAGATGCAGCCATTTCTGGTGAGAATTTATATTACAGTAGCAACAGCCACATTTCAAACCAGTTTTTATTAAATCAGTGAAATCAAAAGGAACTCAGATAATACCTGAGTAAAAGTAGTTTTTTTTCCATAAGTGCACATAAATGTAAAAGTACAGTATATTGCGATAAAACTATTCCGTAAAGTAATTTTGTGGAAAACATATAAGAATAAGTGCTGAATGCATCAGTATTTTTTCCAGTATATGTATAAGTATTACAAATGAGGCTTAAATGAAATTTCACCAAATGTTGGTATTAACTTTAAAAAAAAAAATCACAGATATAAAGCAATTAAAACATTTAATCCATAAAATTATTTGTAATAAAGTAGAATGAAAGAGGAAAGAAACAAGGTAGCTGAAGTTTGTTTAATACTTAGAAGCCTTTGTTTGAAATGACCCTTCCTGTATGCAGAAACTAATCTCCCACAGTGCTCAGATGGAAGTTTGGTCCATTCTTCTAAGCAGACTGCCTTTACCTCCTGAAGATTTCAGGGGCTCTGTTTTGGAATTCTGATCTTTAGTTCTTTCCACAATTTTCTGATTGTGGGTCATTTGAACAACTTGATTTTTGTTTTCACAAATTGAGAGTTTCCTTCTCCGTGTATTTGGGATCATTGTCCTGCTGGAAGATCCACCCATCTCATATTCATTTTTCTGGTGGATGGCAGCAATTATTTTCAAGAATACTCCACTACATGGCTCCATTCATCGTTCCTTTAATTAAATGAAGGCTGCCAATGATACTTCCACCTCCAAACTTCACTGTTGCAGTAGTGCTTTTTGGGTGATGTGCAGTGCCATTTCTCCCACAAATATGGTGTGTAGTATGACAGCCATAAAGTTCTATTTTCGTCTCATCTGACAACGTGACATTCTCCCAGTATTACTTCTTGTCCAAATGCTGCTAGGAAGTTTTAAATGAGCTTAAATGTACAGTCTTTAGAGGGGAGTCCAAGATGGTAGGATGTATTGCCTGTTGTTTTCTCCAATTGTACCTGCTACCTCAAAGTTTTTCTAGAGGTCTTTCCCAGTTGTCCTTTCCTCTTTGGCTACCCTTCTATTCTTCTGACTCTCTGGTCAGATATCTTGTGAGGAGCTTCTGTGAGTAGCCGGTAGATGGTAGAGTGACGTTCCTTCCACTGGTGGATAATGGCCCCAGTGGTGCTTACTGGAAGATCCATCATCGTCTTTTGCAACAATCACGTTGTGAAGTTCTTGGGTGAGCTCTTGGCTTTTATCCACCATGTTTCTTGTATGATGCCTTGGGAACAAACTTTTTTTTTTTTTTTTTATAGCCACTCAACCTAGTAGAACAACTTACTATGCCTTGGTGTACTGCTTTTTCTAATGTGGCCAACAACTCTCATCCTGTTTCATTAAATGTTATGTTGTGGGGAATCCACTCAGTATATTTCCACTCAGACGGAAGGACAAGGGGAATTGTCATGGGGGGTGGGGGGTTGTGTGTTGATGCGGGGGTTGGTGTGTTGATGTGAACAGTGACAGGGAGAATGGGAATTGCAGAGGCTTTTATGTTAATGCAGCACCACAGGTCACGGAGTAAGTTGTATGCTATAAAAGGGAGAGGTGCCTGCGACCTGTGAGTTTTTTGATGCTTGTGATTCTGGTGAATGTGAGAGAGAGAGATTAATAAAGTTTGCTCTGTTCTGGACCGCTCTTCCTGGTTATTTCTCTCTCCACACTGGTGACCCTTGACGCACAATGGAACTTGAGGCGAACACCCCGGAGACGACCCGGACGGGAGGTGCCAGCAACGCGTGCGCCGTTTCAGCCAAACTCCCAGACTTTTGGCTACACGACCTGAAGTCTTGGTTCCCCCACACTAAGGCCCAGTTTGTGTGCCGGGGAATAACGACGGATAACACCAGATACTACTACGTGGTTGCAGCATTGGACGCATGCACAACTCAGCAGGTGGCGAGCCTGCTCCAACGGCCCCCAGCCCACGACAAATATGAGGCTCTCAAAACCGCACTGACCCGGGGCTATACACTCTCAGACTGCAAGAGAGCGGAAAGGCTCCTGACACGCTCCGAGTTAGGAGATGGGTCGGTGGTCGAGTTAATGGAGAAGATGTTGGCGTTGATGGGCACAGATGACGGGCATTTTCTCTTTGCCCACCTTTTCCTCTGGAACCTCCCTACAGCGGCCAGGGTGGTCCTTGCCAATTCGCCGCTGCTGGCTGCACGCAACTACCGGGCGCTAGCACAAGAGGCAGATCGGATTATCCTCACTGCCAGAGCCCTCGCAGTGAACGCAGCGGCGTCGGAACCCAGCGAGATGGCCAGTGGAGGCGAGGAGCCAACAACGGTGGCTGCAGCAGAGGCCAAGAAGCACCGGAGAGACACACTCTGTTTCTATCATTGCCGTTTTGGAGAGGATGCATGCCGATGCGTGCCACCGTGCCAATTCAAGCGCTCGGGAAACGCCAGGGCCGGCAGTCAGTAGCAGCTGTGACTGCCGGTGAAGCAAGCAAGCTGCTCTATGTGACAGACTCACGCTCGGGGAGACGGTTCCTTGTGGACTCCGGCTCCCAAAAGAGTCTCATCCTGCCGTCCTACACAGACCGGCTGGCGGGAACTAGCGGCCCCGAGCTGACGGCCGCAAACTGCTCAGACATTAAGACTTTTGGTGAGAGGACACTGACTGTATCCTTGCGTGGCCGTACATACCAGCGGACATTCGTCATAGCGGCATGCAGCTTCCCCATTTTGGGCGCCGATTTTTTGTGTGCACACAGTCTACTAGTCGATGTGGCTAACAGACGCCTGATTAATGCAATGTCTTTTGATTCTCTGTCCTGTACAGCTAGAGGAACCGGGTCCACAACGCTAGCCAACGTCACAGCTCCAGGGGGTAAGTTCCACACACTACTCCCCCAGTTCCCAGCACTCACGGTCCCAACGTTTTCGGCGACCGTCACTAAACACGGGGTGGAGCACTTCATTACCACCACGGGGCCGCCCGTTTTCGCATGACCTCGGCGTCTGGACGCAGCTAAACTGGCCATAGCGTGCGAGGAGTTTGCCAACTTGGAAAAGTTGGGCATCATCAGACGCTCAAACAGCCCATGGGCATCCCCGCTACACATGGTTCCTAAAGCCGAGGGATCGTGGCGACCGTGCAGAGATTTCCGCAGATTAAGCAATGCCACAGCGCACAACCGCTACCTGATCCCCCATATTCAGGATTTTTCCGTTCACCTCACCGGGGCATGCATTTTTTCCAAGATAGATCTGGTCTGCGGTTACCACCAGGTCCTGGTGCGCGTTGAGGACATACCTAAGATGGCAGTAATAACCCTGTTTAGTCTTTTTGAGTTTTTACGCATGCCTTTCAGGTCAAAAGGTGCGGCGCAGGCATTCCAACGCATGATGAATGCGGTGTTGCGCAATCTGCCATTTGTGTTCGTCTACCTGGATGACATCCTGGTGGCCAGCACGTCTGAGGATGAACGCCCACCTCAGGACAGTTTTCCAGAGGTTGGAGGAGCACGGATTAATAATCAACCCAGTGAAGTGCCAGTTCGGGGTGACGGGAATCGATTTTTTGGGACACCACATCTCACCGGAGGGCGCAATACCCTTACTGGACAAAATGCACGCAGTGGCAGATTTTCCCCGGCCTCAGACGGTCAGGGCGCTGCAGGAGTTTTTGGGGATGGTTAACTTTTACAACCGTCTCCTCCCCGCGCAGCCCAGCTCATGCAGCCGTTGTACGCCGCTCTTAAGAAATGGAAACCGGCGGACAGAGTCGACTGGACTCCTGAGCAAGAGCAGCCGTTTTCCGAGGTTAAAACAGCTCTGATGAACGCCGCACTGCTGGCGCACCCGGACCCGGCGGGTGTTGATGTGAACAGTGACAGGAAGAATGGGAATTGCAAAGGCTTTTATGTTCAAGCAGCACCACAGGTCGCGGAGCGAGTTGTATGCTATAAAAGGGAGATGTGCCTGCGACCTGAGTTTTTTGATGCTTGTGATTCTGGTGAATGTGAGAGATAGAGATTAATAAAGCCTGCTCTGCTCTGGACCACTCTGCCTGATTATTTCTCTCTCCACAATGTATAATAACTTTAATTATGAACTTGAATAGTTTGACTTTTTTCTATGTGTGGGGAAAAAAAATGCTGATTTCCTCTGCTGTAAGTCGCCGTTCAGGAGCTCCAGACCAAGGGTCAACACAGACAAACACAGTCCAGACTGATGTTTTATTATTTATTGCAGATAAAACACAGATTCACACTTCTCATATGGCTCCTTCAGCTCTGACAGGTTCAAGGTGAGTAATGCTTCACGGCAGAATGGGCCTGACCTGTCAGACTGAATTCATGTCACACTTGCATGGAGATGGACACAGAAACAGGTGCTCATTCATTTATTAAATCACATCATCTTACAGTCAGTCAGGTTGAAAATGAGTGGTATCACGGTAAAATCAGTCAGTAAAACAACATGGAGGAGAAACAACTTAGAAAACCTGGAACAAGTGCAAATAAAAAAACCCACTACAGTTGGTGAATGAAGGAAAACAGACTTTGGGACGCAGAGTGATTTTTGAGAAGCTTGGTTCAATTTTCTACAGAACTACTACAATCATCTTTGAAATGTCAAATTTTCTCTATAATAAGTCCCAAATCCTGCATTATAGTGCAGGTTTCTGGCTAAATCATTTTGGTGTTTTTTTCTTAAAAATGTCAGAGCATGCACAAGAGATAAAAGAAAAAAACATAATTGGAGAGAGGAAAACAAGACTGCCACAGAATCCATCAAATTACTGTAATATTTAAACTTTGGTAGAAATAAAATCATTCTTTTTTTAAAGCCATAAAAATATATTGTATTTCACAAGCAAAACTATAGCAAAGACAGAAAAATATAAATTCTTTGTATTTCTGTTGAAGAAAATTTTGTACAAGTCCTGACCGTTAGCTGTTCAGATGGAGGAGGTAAAAAATAAATTCATTCATTCATCCTTTTCAGGTCACAGGGGACTGGAGCCTAACCCAGCATCTTAGGGTGAGAGGCAGGGTACACTCGGGGAGAACATGCAAACTCCACACAGAAGGGTCCCCGATGGTTGGGGTGGGAATGAACCCACAACCTCTTGCTGTGCTGTCACAGTGCTAACCACTGCACCACCAAGCTGCCATAAATAAAAAAAAAAAAAAAAAAAAAAAAAAAAAATCAAGTAAAATAAAATTCTGTTGTTCTCCTTGTGTACTGGCCTTGGTGAAGTCACACTTTCTCCACAGTAATCACTCAGTCCTGCTGCACTGGGAGTTTCCAGCGTTTTTTTTTTTTTTTTAATTTTTTTTGGGGGGGGCAATGCAAGATTGCGTTTGGGGGGGCCCAAACTTATGTCACTGTCTACACCGCATTCCAAATTATTATGCAAATAGGATTTTAGTGTCAAACATTCAATTTTTTGTTTTTCAGTTAAACTCATGGATGGTATTGTGTCTCGGGGCTCTTTGGATTACAGATCATCTGATCACTGAATCTCAGACACCTGTCATAATTAGTTTGCCAGGTGAGCCCAGTTAAAGGGAAACTCCTTAAGAAGGATGTTCCACATTAAGCATGTCACAAGTTTCAAGCTATACGGGAAAGCCAAAGGATCTTTCTGCTGCTGAAAAGCGTCAAATAGTGCAGTGCCTTGGACAAGGTATGAAAACATTAGATATTTCACGAAAACTTAAGCGTGATCATTGTACTGTGGAGAAATTTGTGGCTGATTCAGAACACAGATGGGTTTGTGCAGATAAAGACATAATGAGGAAGGTTTCTGCCAGACAAATTCACTGGATTAAGAAAGCTGCTGCTAAAATACCATTACAAAGCAGCAAACGGGTATTTGAAGCTGCTGGTGCCTCTGGACTCCCACGAACCTCAAGGTGTAGGATCCTCCAGAGCAGGGGTGTCAAACTCATTCCATGGAGGGCCAAGACCCTGCAGGTTTTACTTCCACCCAGTCTCTTCAGCAGGTGTTTTCACTGATCAGCAATCAGTGGGAGGAAATTCAGAGAAAACACCTGTTGAAGCCACTGGGTGGAGGTAAAACCTGCAGGGTCTTGGCCCTCCATGGAATGAGTTTGACACCTGTGCTCCAGAGGCTTGCAGTTGTGCATAAACGGACTATTCGGCCACCCCTAACCAATGCTCACAAGCAGAAACGGTTGCAGTGGGCCCAGAAATACATGAAGACTAATTTTCAAACAGTCTTGTTTACTGATGAGTGTCATGGAACCCTGGATGGTCCAGATGGATGGAGTAGTGGGTGGTTTGTGGATGGCCACCATGTCCCAACAAGGCTGTGACATCAGCAAGGAGGTGGCAGTCATGTTTTGGCCCAGAATCATGTGGAGAGAACTGATAAACTCCTTTAGGGTCCCTGAAGGTGTGAAAATGACCTTGGCAAAGTATATAGAGTTTCTGACTGACCACTTTCTTCCATGGTACAAAAAGAAAAATCATGCCTTCGTTGGTGCAAAATTTTCTTCATGCATGACAATGCACTCTCTCATGCTGCAAAGAAAACCTCTGTCACTGGCTGCTATGGGCACAAAAAGGGAAAACTCATTGTGTGGCCCCCATCCTCGCCTGACCTCAACCCTATTGAGAACCTCTGGAGCATCCTCAAGCAAAAGATCTATGAGGGTGGGAGGCAGTTCACATCAAAACAGCAGCTGTAGGAGGCTATTCTGACATCTAAAGAAATTCATGCAGAAACTCTCCAAAAACTCACAAGTTCAATGGATGCAAGAATTGTGAAGGTTATATCAAAGAAGGGGTCCTATGCTAACATGTAACTTGGCCAGTTAAGATGTTTTTGATTGAAAAAGCTTTTGATTTCAGTAAATATGACCTTCTAATGCTACAAATAAATGACCATTTTCAGTTCTTGACAACCAATAAAATGTTTTGAAACTGTTGTGCATAATAATCTGGAACAGTGTGACATGCTGAGTGACATGTTGTTGACTGAAGGATCGTCACTTCCTTGTGGTAACGTATCGTCACTTCCTGTTTTGCTGTCTGCCTGTGTGGTTTGCTTTGTGGTTTGCTCTCCAGCCATTAGCTATGGCTACTAGCTCTCCTTCCTCTCCTCTGATGTGCTCTGTCTGTCAGATGTTTAGCTACACCTCTGCCTCTTTTAGCGATAACGGTAAATGTAATAAATGTTGTCTTTTTGAGGCGCTCGAGGCGAGGTTGTCTGATTTGGAATCCCGGCTCCGCTGCATTGAAACACCGTCTGCGCCAGTTAATCTTGACGGACGCCCATTAGCTGCAGCGGAGCTAGCTAGCTTAGGCCCCCCTGTCAGCGGTTCCCCGGCTCTCCTCAGCAGCGAGGAGACTGGGTGGGTGACGGTGAGAAGGAAGCCTAGTCGCAAAGCCCCGGTACACGACCAACCTGTTCACGTTTCTAATCGTTTTTCCCCGCTCAGCGACACACCTGCTGAGGAAAAAAACTCTGATCATTGGCGACTCTGTAGTCAGAAACGTGAACCTAGAGACTCCAGCGGCCATAGTCCAATGCATTCCTGGGGCCAGAGCAGGCGACATCGAGTCAAATTTGAAAATGCTGGCTAAAAGTAACTCTAAATATTCCACAATTGTTATTCACGCCGGCATTAATGACATCCGTCTCCGGCAGTCGGAAGTCACGAAACTTAATGTAGAATCGGTGTGTGACTTTGCAAAAACGATGTCTGCCACTGTAGTATTCTCTGGGCCCCTCCCCAATCTGACCAGTGATGACATGTTTAGTCGCTCGTCATCCTTGAACCGCTGGCTGTCTGTGTGGTGTCCTAAAAATGACGTGGGCTACATTGACAATTGGAGCTCTTTTTGGGGAAAACCTGGTCTTATGAGACGAGACAGCATTCATCCCACTTTGGATGGTGCTTCTCATTTATCTAACAATCTGGCATCTATTTTATCCAAATTTCCCAAACCATGACTACTCAGAGTTGGGACCAGGAAGCAGAGTCGCAGTCTTACACGTCTCTCTGCAGCTCCTCTTCATCCACCACCCCTCAGCTTAGCCCCGGTCTTCCCCATCAGAGAATCGTTGTCTGCTCCCTCCAAAGTAAATAATAAAAAAAAAAAAAAAAAAAAAAAAAAAATGCATAAGCATCCCAAAGTGATAAAGCAAAATATTGGTAAAACTCAAATTAAACATAAAGCCTCTAAATTGAATTTAGCCTCTGTTCCTCCTCATAATTTAAAAATTAAATGTGGTTGATTAAATATTAGGTCTCTAACTCCCAAGTCTCTGTTAGTCCATGATTTGTTAATTGATCATCAGATTGATTTAATTTCCCTTACAGAGACTTGGTTAGGGCGAGAGGATTATGTTGGTTTAAATGAATCAACTCCCTCTGGTTATTTAAACTGTCAAAATCCCAGAAGTTCTGGTCGTGGAGGAGGAGTAGCAACAATTTACCATTCCAAATTACTAGTTGATGTAAAGCAAAAAACATGTTATAATTCCTTTGAGGGCCTGGTCCTCAGTATTGGGCACTTTAGCAATTTTAGGTTAAACCCAATTTTATTTGCCATAGTTTATCGTCCCCCATCAAACCTACTCAGAATTTTTATCCGAATTTGCTGATTTCTTAGCTGATTTAGTGCTGAAATCTGATAGAATAATTATAGTAGGGGACTTTAATATACATGTGGATGTAGATAGTGACTGCCTTAATGTGGCTTTTAATTCAATATTAGACTCGATTGGGTTTTCTCAGAAAGAAGGAAATTCTACTCATTACCTCCACCATACATTGGACCTTGTTTTGACATATGGCATAGAAATAGAAAATCTTGTCTCCTCATAACCCTGTACTGTCAGACCATTGTCTGTTAACCTTTGATTTTACTATTTCTGACTATTTGGCTCCTAAAGAAAAATATTATTACAGTAGATGCCTCTCAGATGATGCTGTTTCCAAATTTATGCAGATTGTTTCCTCTATGCCATGTGTCAACACAACAGAAATAAGCTATAGACAGCTTGCTCCTTCTGTAATTGATAACATGGTGGATAGTGTTTCAGCTTCTCTGCATCAGGCTCTAGACTTGGTGGCCCCCTTAAAGAAAGTCTAATCAGAGATTTCTAACTCCTTGGTTCAATACAGAAACTCGTACCTTAAAACAGAAGACTCGTCAATTAGAAAATGGCGCTCTACTAATTTAGATGAAATCTATTTAGCTTGGAGAAATCCTCTTTTAATTTATAAAAAATCTCTTAGAAAAGCTAGAACGAGTTATTACTCTGCATTAATAGAAGAGAACAAGAATAATCCCAGGTTTCTTTTCAGTACTGTAGCCAGGTTGACAGAGTCAGGACTCTGTCAATCCTAGCATTCCCTTAGAGCTTACTAGTCAGGACTTTATGAACTTTTTCAATAATAAAATTTCATCCATCAGAGAAAATCAGATTCTTCCCACAGTTAACTAAAATACTGTAACTACTACAACTCCTTCTATTGATCTGTCTTGATGAGTTTACTCCAATCGACCTTTGTGAGTTAGACAAAATAGTTTCCTCATCCAAACCTTCAACTTGTCTTTTAGACCCCATTCCTACCAGGTTATTTAAAGAAGTCTTCCCACTTATTGGTAGCTTTATTCTTCATAATCAATTCTTCATTAACTTTAGGCCATGTACCGCAGGCTTTTAAAACTGCTGTAATTAAACCCTTACTCAAAAAGCCAACGCTAGATCCAGGAGCTTTAGCTAACTATAGACCAATCTCTAATCTCCCTTTCATTTCAAAAATCTTAGATTTGTTGCTACGCAATTATTTGACCACCTGCAGGGAAATGGTTTACTTGATGAGTTTCAATCTGGGTTTAGAATCAATCATAGTACTGAAACAGCCTTAGCGAAGGTCACTAACGACCTCCTCATTGCATCTGATAATGGACTAGTTTCTGTACTTGTCCTTTTAGACCTTAGTGCAGCTTTTGATACCATCGATCATAATATTCTACTTGATAGATTAGAACACTATGTTGGACTTAATGAAACTTCATTGCAATGGTTTAGATCTTATTTATCTGATAGGTTCCAGTTTGTTCCTGTAAATGAGTTTTCTTTCAACTCAAAGCTTAGTCATGGAGTTCCACAGGGATCTGTGCTAGGCCCTACTCTTTTTAGTTTATATATGCTTCCGTTAGGCAACATTATTAGAAAGCACTGTATACATTTTCATTGTTATGCAGATGACACAATTATACCTGTCAATGAAGCCAGATGATACTAATCAATTAGCCAAGTTAGAAGCCTGTCTTAAGGAAATCAAAGCTTGGATGACTTGTAATTTCCTGCTATTAAATTCAGATATGACTGAAGTCATTCTTGTTGGTCCAAAAAACCTTAAATTCCTTTCCAAATCAAACTTTCAGTTTGGATGCGGTTACTCTCTAATAGCTCTGTGAGGAACCTTGGAGTTATTTTTGATCAGGATTTGTCCTTCAATTCACATATTAAATTTGTTTCTAAGACTGCCTTCTATCATTTGCGTAATATTGCCAAGATTAGGAGCATCTTGTCTCAGTGATGCTGAGAAACTGATCCACGCTTTTGTTAGCTTGAGATTAGATTATTGTAATTCTTTATCAGGCTGTCCTAAAACATCTTTAAAAAGTCTTCAGCTGATCCAAAATGCTGCAGCAAGAGTTTTAACAGGTACTAGAAAGAGATCATATCTCTCCGGTTCTGGCCTCCCTTCATTGGCTTCCCATAGAGTTTAGAATTAAGTTTAAAATCCTTCTTACTTACAAAGCTCTAAACAATCAGGCTCCTTTTTATTTAAAAGATCTGATACTACCGTATTATCCTAACAGAGCACTACGCTCCCAAAATGCAGGATTACTTGTAATACCTAGAATCTCCAAAAGTACAATGGGAGGCAGAGCCTTCAGTTATCAAGCTCCTCTCCTGTGGAATCAGCTGCCAATCTGGATTCGGGAGTCAGACTCTCTCTGTTTTTAAGAATAGGGCTAAAACCTACCTTTTTGATATAGCCTACAATTAGGGAGGGATCATGCGTTTCTGAACCCTCCCTTAGTTATGCTGCTAATAGGTTTAGTCAGCCGGGGGACCTCCAGTAATGCACTGGGCCTCACTCCTTTCCTCACTCTCTATGAAATATTATTTTTTTTTTTTTTTTGCTGGTCATTAACATCTGTTTGTTCTCTCCCATAGATTGAGTCCCCATCGTGCTGTTTGCTCTCTACATGTCTATTCTTTTCTTCTTCTCTATCCCCTCACCCCCCAGCCAGTCGCAGCAGATGACTGCCCCTCCCTGAGCCTGGTTCTGCTGGAGGTTTCTTCCTGTTAAAAGGGAGTTTTTCCTCTCCACCGTCGCCAAGTGCTTGCTCACAGGGGATTGCCTGATTGCTGGGGTCTTTCTGCAACTGTGGGGGTTCCCCCCCTACAGTTAGTGCTATGAGATGACTGTTGTTGTGAAATGGCGCTATATAAATAAAGTTGAATTGAACAGTGCATTTTGAGGTTTTGTTTTTTTTTGTAAAAAAGTTATCATTGGGAGGTTTGTTCAATAAAATTTGTATTTGAACAGTTGATGACTTGAAAATTATTCGACTATTTAGGAAAATCAGTGACAAATATCATTTGCATAATAATTTGGAACACTGTGTAAATGACCAAAAGAAAAAATAAAACCATTACATAAAATAAAAAAAAAAAAAAAAAATCCAGCATCCATATGAATGTTGGAAATTAACAAGGGGGGGGGAAGTCAGTTTTACAATTAAGTTTGAAATTTATGAGAAACACTGCAAATTTGTGAAAATAGAAAATTTACGAGAAAAAAAAAGCTGCAAATTGACAAAATTAAGTCACAAATTTAAAAAAAATTGAACTTTTTTAAAAGTAGCAAAATTAAGTCATGTTTATGATGGGGGGGGGAATTTACAAGAAAAGTTAAATGTAATTAAATATCACAAATTTACAAGATGAAAATGAAATTTACTAGAAGAAAAACTTATATTTTTCTTAAGTAAATATGACTTTCCTCACAAATTTGCAACTCCACGAGGAAAAAAAAGCTGCAAATTTACAAAGTCACAAATATGAGAGGGGGGGGGGGAAGTTTAGGATTTATGGAGAAAAAAATAGTTGAAGGTAATTTTAATTCTTCCCAGCCTAGTGGCTGTGGGGGACCACAGAGCATTTGCATACTCGCCTTTATAGGCAGAAACGGCTGTGATGCTGCAGCAGCAGATCCACGGACTGAGCTGCTTCAGATCAGCACCGACAGTCCCACACACACACACACACACACACCCATAAAGAAAAATAACGACAAACAGCTGCAAACATGAAACCAAAATATGCCAGACATGTTTGTGCTGGTGGCCATTTGTGAGGCACTGAGCAATAAATGAAGTAAAAGTCCAGTCTGACACTTTGTAGATTTGTCCGCTGAGGATATTAACAGTTTTTAATCGACAAGAACCGCAAACTTTTCTCATGAATTTGCAACTTTTATTGTGAATTTGTATTTTTTATCCCATAACTTTGCAAGGTTTTTTTTTCCTAGTAAATTTGTAATTA
The DNA here is from genome assembly GCA_020510985.1 of Pholidichthys leucotaenia. Taxonomy (NCBI): domain Eukaryota; kingdom Metazoa; phylum Chordata; class Actinopteri; order Cichliformes; family Pholidichthyidae; genus Pholidichthys; species Pholidichthys leucotaenia. Next base: position 286,885,052 of record CM035842.1, read on the forward strand.
TTTTTCTGATCTCTTTTTTGGCACAAATTTACAGCTATTCACTCTGAAAATCCACTTTTTTTTTTTTTACTAAATTTACAATTTGGTAAATTTGTATATTTACTTAAATTTGCAAAACGTTTTGTGAAGTTTACCCCCCCCCCCCCCCCCCCCCCCCCCCGGTCATACCACTCTTTACGGAAGAAGGTTCAGCACAGACTGGTCAGTGCAAGTTTTCTTGATACATAGGTGTCAAGATTCGGATCAAAAGGTCTTCATTCAAAAGGAAAAAAGAAAAAGCTTATCCGATTAATCGATGGCTGCAGCCCTACATGCAATATCATTCTCTCATAAATTTGCAAGTTTTTTTTTTTCCCCCTTGTATTTTTCAAATACATGTATATATTTGTCAAATTTGCAACTTTGAAAACATGTCATTTTTGCATGTAAATTTAAAGCACTTAATATAAATTTGTTACTTTTAACATCTAAATTTGCTTCTTTTTAAAGTAAATTTGGAAAGATTCTGTAGGAATTTTCAATATATATTCTTAAAAATGTTTGACTTTCCTTATTTTTTGTTGGTTGGTTGTTGAACACAGTCCAGGAAATACATTAAACAAAACCTTTTGCCTCACAAAAATGTGACGTGTACATTTCCAGTAGTTTGCATTTATTTTTCCATCTTTTACTTGGAAAACTCACCATTTTTTATTTGTAAATTTGCAACGTTGTGACTTTTACTTGCATCCACTTATTTTTTCTTACATATATGCAACTTTTTTTTGTTGTGAATTGGTGACTTTTTTAAAGGACTTTTATTTTTTTCAATATTTCAGAAAACTCAGCTGTACAAGAATACATAAATGGCAGGTGTACAATAAAAAAAAAAAAAAAAAAGCAGCAGACTGTCAGTCTTTGATTTTTTTTAATGAAAATAATTCCAGTCAGTGCCCGTTTCCACAATATTTTGGCTTCACTTTTCTTCTTCTACAGTGGGATGAAGTGGCGACAGTGTCCACTTTTAAATTCAGCCCGTTATTTTTTTAGACCCCAGGACCAGGACTTGAACTGTCCTGTTAAAGCTTATCGTCTCAGCAGGGCCCGACTACACTCACACTCACAACTCTTAAAAACCCTAAGAATAAACGTCAAAAAAATCAAAGCAATAAATACTAAGCACACAGTGCCAAAACTTAATACATCTCACCTCATTTTCTTCTTCATCCATGTCTTTCCTTCTTATCTGGTTACATGCACATCTCCATCTTGAATCTGCCTTTTAACCCTTTACAAACATCTTTATTTTCCTTCTTTTCTCCTCAGTGTTTCCTTCTCACTTACTCGACCCTTTACAGAAACAAAAACACAAATCACACCCTCATGCTACAGTACAGATCAGTAGGTTTCAGATTCCTGGTTTAGCTAAATCAACACAAAAGTAAAACTACAGTGACAAAGACGCACACAGAATCATCACAGCTATACATCAGTAGGGGCCCGGCGGTCGTTTGGTGTCCAGCATCGTGATTGGCTGACGGGCGGAAGAGGAGGAAGGGGGGGCGTTCCACTTCACCTCCGTCAGATAAAAATGAAAATCTGAAGAAAGTGTGTTCAGTCAGACGTCTTTGGCTGAGGGGAAGCATCGGTCTGCCTGAGGGGACAAAAACAAAATCAGACAACAAATCAGTTCAAGTATCTGGTCACTGGGGGTGGGGAAAAGATCGATACAGCAATAACTGGCCCTCATGATGATACATCGATCCAGTTCACCCAAATTCCAAATCAACGTGTTGTCATTTAGAGCACTTATTTGCAGGGAAAAAAAGACATTTCACACACTTCTCTGCCACTCCTGCTTTCCTCATACAGTAGCACCCACTCAGGAGCATTCCTCCACCCAGTAGGCGATTTCTGATTTTTTTTATTTTTTTTTTAACAAGGTCGGTGGTGGTGATTGTGGGAGGTACTCACAGTTTAGCATGATGCACAAACAGGTGAATGTAAATCAGGTAAAAATCTGACAGAATAAAGGTTCAAAATTATAACAAAAGATGCTAATTTAACAATTAAAAAAAAGTCACATTTGCCACAAGTAAATCCCAAATTTATGAAAAATTTACAAGATAGGAAAAAGTCAAAAAAATTTAAGAGGGAGGGAGTCCCAAGTTTACGAAACTGAGGGGGAAAGTCACAAATTTGCAAGATGGGGGAAAAAGTTGAAAAATCTAAGAGAAGGGAAGCCAAAAGTTTACAAAACTGTAGGGAAAAGTCACAGATTTAGGAAACTGGGGGGAAAGTGCAAAGCTGATACTTGAGAACATGTAGTAATTGTAACTCATTATCTTATCCTCAGACTTGTTTGGACTCATTATGGGGACGGGGGGGATGACGACCCACTGCAAACCCAGTGCATCTGTAGTACTCTTTCTTGACATGAAACCATACTGCTGCTCGCTGACTGCCACCTCTCCTCTAAACCTGGCTTCATATCTTCATAGTGTGGCTGATCAACGTTATGCCTCTGTAGTTACTACAGCTCTCAACATCACCTTTGTTCCTGAAGATCAGAACCAATAATTTAAAGATTCTATGAACATATAATTTAGAGCAGCTCTTATTTGTTTGCGTCCCCAGCGTCCCCAGTTATTATTCTGGTATTTAATTGAAAACCATACTTTGTCAGTGTAAAGTTGTTCTAATATTTCACAGAAACTTTTATTCTTGAACACAAGTAAATAAAAATAAAATCAGTTTTTCTGTCACTACAGCATGTGCTGACTTACTGTTTTTGTCCATCCTGGCAGAGTTTTAACCTGCTGAATAGAGAGAACTTTCATTAGCAGTTAGCACAGAGCAGAACAGAGGGGTTCAAATGACTGATGCAGGTTTCTGCTAGTTCAGTAAAACCAGAAGACTACATCCAATAGAGCAGTGAAACATTAAACAAGAACATACGGCAGACGCTGCACACAAGCTGACGCCAGTCTATCAAATATTTCCATTTAAACTTTAAAACGGTCAAATACAGGGTTTAAAAACTGATCCTTGCATCTGTCTGTTCGGTTGTGGGTGAAGTGGTGCAGCAGGTTAGTCTTCTAATGAATGTTTAGGCCGAGCTTCAGGAGCTGAACAGGAAGTTGTTAGCAACTTCTTCTCACCAGGCGGTTTTCTTGTTAAGAGGAGGAGCTCCATAAAGTTCAGCTAATGAAACAACTTGTTAATGAAGCTTCCTCCAGTGCAGAAGAGCGCACCTGGAGAGTAGACGGTAACGACGAGGGGTGGGGGGATGCTCAGATGTAGAAAAAAGCTGCTAGCACAAGTGCATTCAAATTAGACAGAGATAAAAGGTCATACATGTATTTAACATATAAACGTTAACATCAATGATGAGACGATTTTTAAATTTATAAGGAAAACTCCAATTTATGAGAGAAAAGTTGCTAATTTATCAAAAAAGTCACATTTTATATACGAGAGTTAACAATTGATGAAAAGTTACTCATTTAGAGGAAAAAAGCCACAAAAAAGTTGCAAATTGAGAAACGAGTTGCAAATGCGTGAGGAAAATTTGCTAATCTATGAGGAAAAAAAGTCACCAATTTATGTGAAAAGTTGCAAATTTACGAGAAAAATTGTACAATTTATGTGAAAGGTTGGAAATTTATGAGAAAAAAGTCACTAACTTAGAGGAAGTTGCTACTTTATGAGAAAAATGTTGCAAATTTATATGACAAAACCAGCAAATTTATGAAAAAAAAAATTGCAAAATTTTGAGGAAAAATTTGATAACTTGCAAAAACCAAGTTGAAAATTTATGAGAAAACGTCACTTATCTACTCAAGAAAAAAACGTTTCAGTGAAAAGTTGGAACTTTATGAAAAGTTACAAATTTATGAGAAAAGTCACAAAACTATAAGAAAAGGCACTAATGATGCTAATTCATGAGAGTTACAAATTTATGAGGAAAAAATTGCAAATTTAAAAGAAGAAAAAAAACAGTAATAGAATTGTAAGTACATATTTGACAAAAATAATTTAACAGAACTTCCTTCTGTTTCAGCCACTCTAGAGGGCGCTGTAGTGTGAGGTGATTAAACAGAAGCTACTATTAATAATTCAGAAGGAAAAAGGCATGAAATAGCAAAGAGATAAATCTACCTCTGTCTTTTCCATTAAGTAATCTCTCCTCCTCCTCCCGATCTTCATCTAGTCAAAACAGACGTAGTTAGAAATGTAAAAATGTATTTATTTCTCTCTATAAAAGTTCAACAGTCTGAAACTACACATGAAGTGTTTGTTCATACCAGAGTGGAGCTCTTTGACCAGAGACGACACAGTGTTGGTGATTGAGTCAGCCGCTACCAGCAGGTCGTTCCTCAGGTTCCTTCTTGGGGCTGAAAATAAATGAAACACAACTGAATTGACTTACCGTGGTGTGAAAAAAGTGTTTGCCCCCTTCCTGATTTCTCTTTTTGTACGATTGTCACACTTAAATGTTTCAGATCATCAAACAAATTTAAATATTAGACAAAGATAACACAAGTAAACACAAAATGCAGTTTTCAAATGAAGGTGTTTATTATTAAGGGAAAAAAAATCCAAACCTACATGGCCCTGTGTGGAAAAAGTGATTGCCCCTAAACCTAATAACTGGTTGGGCCACCCTTAGCACCAACAACTGCAATCAAGCATTTGCAATAACTGGCAATGAGTCTTTTACAGCGCTGTGGAGGAAATTTAACTCACTCATCTTTGCAGAATTGTAATTCAGTCACATTAGAGGGTTTTCAAGCATGAATCACCTTTTTAAGGTCATGCCACAGCATCTCAATCGGATTCAGGTCAGGACTTTGACTAGGGCACTCCAAAGTCTTCATTTTGTTCTTCTTAATCCTAGAACACTAACGTTAAAGTTAGTAACACTATGAGGTTACTAACATCGGGTGACAATCACCCGATAGTGTTCTAGGGTTAAGCCATTCAGAGGTGGACTTGCTGCTGTGTTTTGGATCATTGTCTTGTTGCAGAACCCAAGTGTGCTTCAGCTTGAGGTCACAAACAGATGGCCAAACATTCTCCTTCAGGATGTTTTGGTAGACAGCAGAATTCATGGTTCCATTTACCACAGCAAGTCTTCCAGGTCCTGAAGCAGCAAACCAGCTCCAGACCATCACACTACCACCACCATATTTTACTGTTATGATGTTCCTTTTCTGAAATGCTGTTACTTTTACATCAGATGTAATGGGACACACACCTTCCAAAAAGTTCAACTTTTGTCTCGTCAGTCCACAGAGTATTTTCCCCAAAGTCTTGGGTATCATCAAGATGTTTTCTGGCAAAACTGAGATGAGTCTTTGTTCTTTTTGCTCAGCAGTGGTTTTCGTCTTTTGTGACCTCTTGGATGAGTCGTCGCTGCTCTCTTGGGGTAATTTTGGTCGGCCGGCCACTCCTGGGAAGGTTCACCACTGTTCCATGTTTTTGCCATTTGTGGATAATGGCTCTCACTATGGTTCGCTGGAGTCCCAAAGCTTTAGAAATGGCTTTATAACCTTTTCCAGATTGATGGATCTCAATTACTTTGTTTCTCATTTGTTCCTGAATTTCTTTGGATCGCAGCATGATGTCTAGCTTTTGCAGATCTTTTGGTCTACTTCACTTTGTCAGGCAGGTCCTATTTAAGTGATTTAGATAGATGTACTTTATTGATCCCAAACTGGGAAATTACAGTGTAACAGCAGCATGACAGTAGACGACCAAAATGACAGAAACACACACAGCATAATAGACAAAGACATTACCTATGGGAAGTAAAACTGCATAAATAACTTCTATACATTGTAGATGAATTGACAGTGACCTGTATGGATACATGAATCATACCCACTGTACAATGCAGGACTATCACGTGCAATATAAAATGTGAGGCATCAATTAGACTGCAAGGTGCATTATGGTAGCATAGTTATGACCAGAAATCAACATTAGAGTGAGTTACTGTACAGTGAAATGGCATGTGGCAGGAAAGATTTCCTGTGCCTAGTCGTTCGGCAGCAAAGTTGTAGCAGTCTGCTGGAGAAAGTGCTCCGCTGTTTGTCCAGTGTGTGGTGGAGGGGATGATCAGGATTGTCTATGATGGATTGCAGTTTGTTTAGTGTCCTCCTCTCCACCACAGTCTCAAAGGTCTCCGGCCTGAGACCAATTACACAGCAAGCCCTCTTGATAATCTTGTCAAGTCTGTTGGTGTCGCTGGCTCTGATACTGCTACCCCAACAGACAGCAGCAAAGAAGATGGCACTGGCAACAACGGCCTGGTAGAAAAGCTCCAGCATCCTGTTGCACATGTTGAAGGATCTCAGCTTCCTCAGGAAGTTCAGTCTGCTCATCCCCTTCTTGTATGCAGCATCGGTGTTGGATTTCCAGTCCAGTCTTCTTGATTGAGAGCAGGTGTGGCAGTAATCAGGCCTGAGTGTGGCTAGATAAACCACAGTTAATTTATGTTTTAATGGGGGGGGATCACTTTTTCGCACAGGGCCATGTAGATTTGGATTTTTTTATCCTTAATAATAAACACCTTCATTTAAAAACTGCGTTTTGTCTTTACTTGTGCTATCTTTGTCTAATATTTAAATTTAATTGATGAGCTGAAACATTTAAGTGTGACAAACATGCAAAAAAATGAGAAATCAGGAAGGGGCAAACACTTTTTCACACCACTGTACTTTTTTACATTTTCGAGACTGCTTTTTGTTGGCTAAATATTTTACAAAAAAAAAAAAAAAATCACAAAATGGCAAATTATAGTCACCATGTAGATTCAATACATGATTTTAAAAAAGTTTTATTAATGAAACAATACTTCTCTGTGGGCTAAATGAAGAGCAGGCCTCAAACATACTTAAGGCCCCATTTTGACGATCATCAGCGGACTTTTCTGCCATACTTCCCACCATATGCCAGTGTTTTTTTCTGTCAGCGCATCGTCTGTTTTTTATGCTTTGCATTATGCCATTTAATTACCAGTAGGCAGTGCACTTTGTGCTGAGAGGTGGAGGCTCATTTCAAAGAGGTGTGGTGGCATGCAATCTAATGCATATTGCACTTACAGTGCGTGTCATGACAATCTGCTTTTGAGCAGGAAAAAGAAGGTCTGTCATCAGAAGTGCATTGTTTAATGCCATTTCAGTGGCATGTTTTAAAATCGTGCAGCTCCGGAGCTAATGAGAAAACAGCATGCGCTGGGATTTTCTGTTATTTTTATGGAAGGAGTTGTAACAGTCATGATATACAGTAATTGCCCATTGTTTTAATTATATGATGATCACACACTAAATATTTTTTTTATTCCATCCACACTTTCATTTTAATTGTGGACTTACCATAGGAGTCTATAGGTTAGCCATTAATGTAGGAATTTTTTTTTTTTTTTAGAGGAATGAATACATGAATAGGGAGCATGTGTGTGTTCTACTGTGGATGCGGCTATGGGGGGGGAGGCATGCCAGTCTGAAGATTTTTATTCCATCCACATTTTCATCATGGACTTATTCAGCATTAATGTGTTTAGTTTTAGGGGAATAAATGAATGAACAAGGAGTGTGCAGCGTTTTACTTTTGACTGGAACTTCCTGGAGAAACAGGAGAAGCATCCACATCTGCCTCAGCCGCACACCCCGGGTTTCCAGCTGGGCTGAGGCCGCCCACGCTGTGCCTAGAGTTGCGCGATTCTCCCCCAACAAGCTACCCGACTGCTACCCGTCAAGCCCCTGGCAGGGGCCGCCAAGAACGGGCTCACTTCGTGGTGGGGGTCGGCTGTGGATGGGAAGCCACGCCAGATCCCTTCCTTCCCTCTCCCCCGGAGCAACTGGGACAGAGAGCCGCAGACCCTGCACGAGATAGGGGAGACCCTCCCGTACGAGACTGGGGAGACCCTCGGTCGTCGAAAACAACAGGAGAGGGAACACTCCATCTCCCCATGGTCTGGGAGTGTCTTCCGCACCATCATTAATGAAAGTTTAAGAAAATTTGCACAAACATTTTCCTGAAGTTTCAAACCCATTCATGTCTGTGTGCTGCATCCGTGTGCACTACATTAAACCATTCAGCTGATTTTTCAGCCCATTCTTACCCGTTTGTTCTTTCTAAAATAACTACCTGGGCATCAACTGTGACTGATGTCTTCCTCATTACCAAGCAGCATTACTATCGCATGCATTTTTGCTCACATGCACAGACTTTAACCAGCACAGAACCCGTCTTAAACAAGTGGTTGTAATCAAGAGTTCACTTTTGATAATGTGCCTCTGTGCATCAAAGGGATGGAAAGGAGTACACACCTCTGAATAATGAGACCAGCCTCTTCGCACCTTGCGCCCAGTGGAAAATTCATTTCTGCACTGCTGTGATAAGGAAATGAACTTGGAAGCACCCACAAATGCATTCTGCGTCAGTGACAAATGGCGACTGACTGCATCCTTGTGACACAGCCCTTAGAAGCTACGGTAATTTGTGATTTTGTGATCAGATTTGACTCAATTTTTTCCACAATTATTGAATACTGTTGAGATCTTTTGTATACATGATGTTGCCTTTGTCCTTAGTAGTATCTGTTCTTGTCTTTATATTAGAAGATTTTACAGGACACCATGTACTAATAATACAATGGAAATAATCTAAAACACTGACAGTTGACTACTGAATGTCTGTAGCTGAGTATATACATGTGGCAAACAGTTAGAATGGTGTATTAAAAGTGGACCTACTTTAGGGTTCAATTTCCTTTGTTCCCCCTGGAAATAACGCTTAATATGAGACTCAACATAGTTTTAGAAAAGCAGTGACAAAGTACTTTTTCAAATCAATCAGTGTGGCACATTTGTTCTTATAAATGAAAGCTGAAACATCTTAAGAGGGCAATTGTTAAGCTGCCCAGGAATCTAATGGAACCACATGTGAAGTCTCTTTGCCCAAAATAAAATCCAACCAGCATTCATTTACCAGAACATAAAACGAATCGTGCAAACATCATTACAAACATGGAGAGATATAAAACACAAAACAAAATAAAATGACTGTGGTGTCCCATTAGTTAATGTTCTCATGAGAGACAAAACAACAAGAAAAATAATCATCTTTGTTTTGTGATTTTTACTTTTTTTTTTTTTTAGTTTTTTACTTTCATTTAGCCAAAGTATAAGCACCTTTACTATAGAAAAAGTCATTTTGAGAATTAAAAAAAAAAAATCTGTATGGAGTTACAAAATATATATATTTTTAAAAAAGTTTTACATTTCAATGTGATCTGATCAAAGGAGATAAACACATCTGCATCATAACAACAAACTGGCCTGCCAGCAGTAGTATTAATCAACTTTTCTTAATTGGAAAGTTTAACATAGCAACAATAACTGTGGGATTCAACAAGGAAGAATGCAACTCTTAATTACCGCTAATATGACAATTTGCAGCTGGTGTAATCCCAGTCTTACCTTGAGAAAACGCCTCTTGGACATCACCGCCCACCCCGGCGAGGGAGTCCTGAGGAGGGTACATGTATGCGTGGGGAGACGCGGTGCCTACGGAGCGAACGGTTGATGGGCTCGGTCGAGATGGAGAGGTGTGGGAAGAGCCGGCTGCCTGCGCCTAGGAGAAATGTTATCTTATATTTGTTATGCTATTATATAGTTGAGATTTATTTGGTTTCCAATTTTATCCTCCATTGCCTTTTCCTTGTACACCTCTGGACCTCTTCCAGTGCTGCTGTGGTTTATAAATCCACCCGTGGAAATGCTGTGATTTTAAATGTGTGCAGACGGGCACACCACCACCCTCGGTTCATAAGGGTTAAAACCAGTAGGTGATTTGATATGAATAACATGACTTTGAACGGCCAATTCTAAACAGAAATACAATAAATAAATAAAACAAAGTTTTTATACATTTTCAACTTCTTCTCATAGAGTTGAAACTTTTTTCTGTCATAAATCTATAACTTTTTTCCTCATAGATTAGCAAGTTTTTTCCTCAAAATTTGTGACTGACTTTTCATAAATTTGCTAATTTTTTCTTCTAAATTTGTGATTTTTTTTCTCTTAAATTTGCCTTTTACTCATATCTACAACTTTTTCTCATAAATTTGTGATATTTTTCCTCAAATTTGCTATTTTTTCTCATAAATTCACAACTTTTTCCTCAAACTGATTTTTTTTCAAATAAATCTGCTACTTTTTTCTTAAAATATTTTGACTTCTCTCATAAATTTGCATATTTTTTTCTTGCAAATTTGTGACTTTTTTCTCTTAAGTTTGCTACCTTTTTTTAAAAAAATGTCCGCTTTTCTCATAAATGTGATATTTTCCTCAAAAATTTGCAACTTTCCTGTAAATCTGAATTTTCTCAAATTTATGACTCTCATAAATTTGCAACTTTTTCCTGTAAATTTTCATCTTTTCCTCATAAATGTGCAACTTTTTTCTTTTAAATTTGCAACTATTTCCATAGATTTATTAACTTTTTCTCATAAATTTGCAACATTTCCCTCATAAATCTTGTGACTTTTTTCTGATAAATTTGCAACCTTTTTCTCATAAATTTTCAATTTTTTCAAACAAATGTTCAACCTTCTTTCATGTAAATTTGTAATGCCCATCTAGATGCTGGTTAAATTTTTATTCAGTGTAATTAAATTGTAATTTTCAACTTTTTAAATTGGCACCTTTTATCATATCTTTGCACCTTTATTAGTGCAAATTTGTACTTAATTTACATTTCTATGCTTGCCATGTACCTTATGGTAAATTGGTGACTACCCCCATCCCCCTTATTAAAAAATAATAAATTGCCAATGGATTAGATTTACAACCCATTCAACCCCAGTAGCGTTCTCAAGAGACAACACTTGTGACACTACACTCTTGTATAAGGCCTCCAAAAAGCTAGAAACTGCCCTGATTGTTCCAATGCAAACAAAAGAAACATGAGAACACCAAAGCATGTGTAGCTGCAACAATTTTATGGGAGAAGTGGTGCGCTATCTGACAGAAATGCAGGGGTGTTGATATTTTTAGACAGCATGCGGGGCTATGTGCAGCTGGACCATTTGAGAACCGCACAGGCTGCTTACCCCTTTGTAGGCACCGTGAATGAGCCATCGCTTGTATGATTTAGCGCCATGACATTTTAGTCTTTTTTCTGAAGCTACAGTAGTAGAGTCGTCGTTACAAACAACCAGCATGATACAACACAGCTCCCAGTGAGTGATTAAAGAAACAGTAGCATTACTGGAAGATGTCCAGGAAGGCATTTAATTCAGTCATAAAATGTATGATTTCACTTCATATTTATAAGACAGATTAATTAATGTTTACACTGGCAAAAGGGGCATAAACTTACTGCCTGTCGCTGCTCCTCATCCTACAGGGCCACAACAAGAGCAGCCGGAAAACAAAGAGGGAGAGGAGGTAAGGAAAAGAGGAGGTCAGAAGCAGCCAAAGCCAGAAAATGTGAAGTCATAAAGGGATGAAAGTAAGGACAGAAAGAGGGATGTGTGAGGGCTAAAAAAAAGGGAAAACTTTGCCCTCTAGTGTGTGGCGGTACGGCCTGCTGAAGATTAGAATCAGCGTGCGCGAGTCACCTTGAGCAGCTTCATCAGCCCCTCCAGCTGCACCATTAGCTCCCTCCTGCTCTCCTGCAGAGACGACATCCTCTGCTCCAGCTCATCTTTCCTCTGTCTGCAGCGCAAACAGAAACATGGCGACAGATTAAAAAAAAAAAAAAGAGCTCATGAGGGATGAATTTGGAATAAGAACAACAAAAATAAAAATCATTAGAATAATCAAAGGATTATGAAAAATGCAACCAGGCATTGCTGAGAAAACCAAGAGCCCTGAAATTAGATTCATACTGCTCACAACATCCGTTTAAACAGATAAGAATTCACATTTAGCTTCATCCCTATGGGGATATTCAGCCCCTGCTGCTTCAGTTGTCTGATTAGCGTTAATAATACTAGAAACACTGCTATGCTACAGTTGAGCCAGTTTTACAAATGTGCCCTTCAGAGGTAAAGTGGGCTATCCCACAAAACCATTATTTTGAGAAAATGAGCTCTAAAGTTGAAATATTCTCAAAAAATCAGTGTGCCTATATCATTAAAAAGTTACCCCCTATAATTACCTTCAAGGTGTGACTTAAATATGAAAATATATTTAAATCACAAACTTTAGAGCTCATTTTCTCAAAATAATGGTTTTGTGGGATAGCCCACTTTACCTCTGAAGGGCACAAATTAATGCAAACATGAAGAATTACGATAAGACATTCTTTAGTCACTGCTCTTCAGCCAGTGGCGAAAATGGGTGTCTAGCGGGGATGGGTACAGTATTTAGAAAACAGACAGATATCTAGCAGCTAGGCTAGAGGACTCCTGTCTCAGTTTGTACAAGGCAGGTCAACCTCGAAGTTGTGGCTGTTCAAACCAACTAATGTTAGCAGCACCCTATACGTGGCTAACACGGTCAGACTATAACAAACAAGAGCACTCTGAGGTGAGTGCTGAGTGCTCTGAGGTGCCTTCATTTTCCTTGGAGATCTCAATATTCAACTTTTACATACAATTATTGGGGCAGAACCAATGATGATATGCCTATCATCCATGAATATACAACAAAAATAGTGGTATACAACCAATAGTTGTAGGTGAGGATACCAAGGTGAACCTGTGTAGCAAGTCTGGTGATCCTAGAAAGCTTTGCTGTTGTTATTTTGACATTGACTTTCGACTTTGTGATCCCAAAACTCTAGTCACACTTCAGGATCACAGGGTGAACCTACGTATGTATAAAGTTTGGTGATCCTAGCTTCACTTGTTTTACAGTAAATAGGGAATACCAACCTTGACCTTTTGACCCCAAACCCATAGTCACAGTTCAGGGTCACGGGGTGAACCTGTGTGCCAGGAGTGATGACCCTAGCTTTACTCACTTTAGAGTAATAGCACAAATGGAATAACTTTGACCTTTTGACCCCAAACCTTTAGTCAGGTGAGGGTGTAAGCCGTCCAAAATTTGTCTTAGACACAACTATGGTATTGATTTGAAAAGCCTACATAATTTCTTTCAGTATTTGTCACATTCACAACATTTAGGGGAAAACTGACCTTGACCTCAAGGTTTATAATTCCTGGAAAAATCCTCCAATCAGAGTCAAATACCAATATACGCATCATCAGTGTATATCAAACCCTGTTACCAAGTTTTAAAACATTTGAAACAAAACTGTAAGAGGAATTGATTTCACAAAAGTGGGACAGACAGACGGACAAACAGACGGATGGATGAACCACCCAATAACGTAATCCCCCACCGGTTGAAGGGCAAAGACTGAACAGGGATAATTAAACCAGAATGGAACAAGATAATAAAGGCTTATCTTATCTATAATCGACTGTGAATTAGTATGGTGAGTACAATTTACAAAAAAAAAGCCATAAAATCTCTGGTTGCACCGATTCATGTTGCAATGTTAGCAATGCTAATGCTGGGGAAAATTAACAAAACAGGCCAGAATGACTGTGGATCAATGAAGAAATGGACTTTGCAGACCATACAGTGGGGCAAAAAAGTATTTAGTCAGCCACCAATTGTGCAAGTTCTCCCACTTAAAAGATGAGAGAGGTCTCCAATTTTCATCATAGGTATACGTCAACTATGAGAGAAAATGAGAAAAAAAAAATCCAGAAAATCACACTGAAGGATTTTTAATGAATTAATTGGTAAATTCCTCGGTAAAATAAGTATTTGGTCAATAACAAAAGTTCATCTCAATACTTTGTTATATACCCTTTGTTGGCAATGACGGAGGTCAAACGTTTTCTGCAAGTCTTTACAAGGTTTTCACACGCTGTTGTTGGTATTTTGGCCCATTCCTCCATGCAGATCTCCTCTAGAGCAGTGATATTTTGGGGCTGTCACTGGGCAACACGGACTTTTAACTCCCTCCAAAGATTTTCTATGGGGTTGAGATCTGGAGACTGGCTAGGCCACTCCAGGACCTTGAAATGCTTCTTACGAAGCCACTTCTTCGTTGCCTGGGCGTTGTGTTTGGGATCATTGTCATGCTGAAAGACCCAGTCACGTTTCATCTTCAATGCCCTTGCTGATGGAAGGAGGTTTTCACTCAAAATCTCACGATACATGGCCCCATTCATTCTTTCCTTTACACGGATCAGTCGTCCTGGTCCCTTTGCAGAAAAACAGCCCCAAAGCATGATGTTTCCACCCCCATGCTTCACAGTAGGTATGGTGTTCTTTCTCCTCCAAACACGACAAGTTGAGTTTTTACCAAAAAGTTCTATTTTGGTTTCATCTGACCATATGGCATTCTCCCAATCCTCTTCTGGATCATCCAAATGCTCTCTAGCAAACTTCAGACGGGCCTGGACAGGTACTGACTTAAGCAGGGGTACAAGTCTGGCACTGCAGGATTTGAGTCCCTGGCGGCGTAGTGTGTTACTGATGGTAGCCTTTGTTACTTTGGTCCCAGCTCTCTGCAGGTCATTCACTAGGTCCCCCCGTGTGGTTCTGGGATTTTTGCTCACCGTTCTCGTCATCATTTTGACCCCACGGGGTGAGCTCTTGCATGGAGCCCCAGATCGAGGGAGATTATCAGTGGTCTTGTATGTCTTCCATTTTCTAATAATTGCTCCCACAGTTGATTTCTTCACACCAAGCTGCTTACCTATTGCAGATTCAGTCTTCCCAGCCTGGTGCAGGTCTACAATTTTGTTTCTGGTGTCCTTTGACAGCTCTTTGGTCTTGGCCATAGTGGAGTTTGGAGTCTAACTGTTTGAGGTTGTGGACAGGTGTCTTTTATACTGATAACGAGTTCAAACAGGTGCCATTAATACAGGTAACGAGTGGAGGACAGAGGAGCCTCTTAAAGAAGAAATTACAGGTCTGTGAGAGCCAGAAATGTTGCTTGTTTGTAGGTGACCAAATACTTATTTTACCGAGGAATTTACCAATAAATTCTTTAAACATCAGACAATGTGATTTTCTGGATTTTTTTTTTCCTCATTTTGTCTCTCATAGTTGAGGCATACCTATGATGAAAATTGGAGACCTCTCTCATCTTTAAAGTGGGAGAACTTGCACAATTGGCGGCTGACTAAATACTTTTTTGCCCCACTGTATGTCACAGAAATCTTACATAACTCACTAAAATAAAGGAGGAACTGCAAAACACAAACTTTTTTTAGTCTTTAAAATTACATAGAGACCACTGCAAAATTATCACTTTATCGGGTTTTACTATTTATACATATCTGAGTAAAAATGTGTCTTGCGGACTTCCGGTTATGGCGGCCACGTAGGAGGACATGGTTCACTCTGCTCTGCTCCTAAAAATAAAAAGTCGGCAAATAACTCTCAACTGGAACAAAACCTATCCCAGCGTTTGGGCGCGGATATGCCGGTAAAGCCTAAGGCTGGGAAATTGGGTGGAGGAAAAGCTGAATCGTCGAAACAGTCCAAGCTAACGGACTTCCACACTCGTGACGAAGCAGAAAATCCAGAGACTATGGCGGAACAAGCTAGCGGAGGAGCGGTGACTGCTGGCGAAGGCACAGGTGCGGTGCTCGCTGCCATTAGCTCAATGAGAACAGACTTTTCCTCTAAATTTGATGGGATTATAGCAGCGATAGAAGGAATGAGAAAGGAATTAAGCGACTGTATGGAGCGAGTATCGCAGGTGGAGCGCCGAATTTCCAGCGCTGAGGATGACGTCACCAGCCTACAATTAAAGGTGCGCACATTGGAATTAGAAAATAAACGTCTGGAAGATAGTGCCCTGGATTTAGAATCCCGGTCGAGACGGAACAATCTGAGGCTGGTGGGTCTCCTGGAGGGCACGGAGGGGCGGGACTCATGTTCCTTTTAGGAAAAGTGGATTCCAGAAGCGCTGAACAACGAGGAGCTGCAGTCATCGGTCGTTTTAGAAAGCGCCCACCGAATTGGCCCACTGAGAGAAAAGGCACCACCGAGGACGCTGATTATGAAGTTCCTCAGCTACAGAGACAAGATGACGATCTCCAACGCGGCGCGAGCCAAAGGAGAGATTAAATACCAGGATCAACAGGTGCGGTTCTACCCAGATTTGGCCACAGGAATCCAACAATTAAGGAAACAGTTTGACCCCACCCGTAAAGAGCTGCGCAACCTTGGGATTCGTCATGGAGTGATTCATCCTGCAAGACTGCTGGTCACATATAAAGGGAGAACCCATATCTTCAAGACCCCAGAGGAGGCGCAGGTGCTTATTAAGCAGATCCAAGCAGAGACTGCTGGGAGCTAAGCATGAACAAGATTATAAGGTAGAATATTTAAGCATTTGCACAGGCATCTGACTGATCTGAAGCAAATAGCAAGTTCACAAAATATAGATTGTATTATATATTAAAAAAAACAAAAAACAAAACTATGATGTACAAAGTTGCTATAAAATTTTGGAGTTAAGTTGGAAAACTACAGAAGAGAGTTAATGTTATGTCATTAAAAGCAGTAGAGTCAGGGTGATTGAGAGGAGAAAGAGTGGTTTTGTCTGATCCTTGTGAGTGAGGAGCAGTCAATGGCTATAGCGGGAGACGGAATTTTTTTTTTGATTTTGGGGGGATTACCACAAATGTGGGAAGGGGGAATTTGTTTGTGTGTAGTTTGTAGGATGAATGTTCAACCACTCATGTTTTTGCTTCTCTGTATGAGCATGTTTATATTGCGAGGTAATCCCAAACTCCTTATTGATCATAGACCAAAGCGTTAATCTTAATTTAACTTCATGGAATTGCAGAGGTCTACAAAATTTAAAAAAACTTAAACAAGTTATGAATAAAATAAAAGACATAGGTTCAAAAATTGTGTTTTTACAAGAAACTCATCTAATAGAGGAGGATGTAAAAAGAATTAGGAAAAGATGGCAGGGAAGTGTGTTCACCTCATCATTTTCATCTCGAGCCAGGGGAGTTATGACTCTCATACACAAAACAGTCCCATTTCAAGTGAAAAATGTAATTGGAGACAAATTAGGAAGATATCTAATCATCCAAGGATCTTTGTTATTAGAAAATATAAATTTGGTGAACTTATACGGTCCCAATATAGATGATCAAAACTTCTTTGCTAATTTATTTCTTATTTTATCATCACTTACAGGGGAACATATAATAGCAGGGGATTTTAATTGTACATTGAATCCCAGTATAGATAGATCAACAGGACTGGACTGGACGCACAATGGATGCAGGATGATCATTAATCATTTTATGAAAGAATTGAGATTGCTAGATATATGGAGAGAAATGAAACCACAAGTTAAAGCCTACTTTTGTTATTCTAATACCTACAAGACATTCTCACGTATTGACCATTTTTTGATCTCCACAGAATTAAGGTCCAAGATTCAAAACTGTTTCTATGATAACATTGTGATCTCTGATCATGCACCCTGCTGTTTAATATATGTAGATAAGAAATTGACAAAGGAACCAGGTAGGTGGCAATTTCAGCATAAATGGCTTCAGGATGAGGAATTTGTTAAGTACATAGAAAAACAGATGAGTTCTTTGATATCAATACTACACAAACATCAGCATGTATAAAGTGGGAGGCTTTCAAAGCTTTTATTAGGGGGCATATTATTAGTTATACAGGTTCAAAATCTAAGAAGACTCAAGAGGAGAGAGTCCAGTTGGAACATAAAATAAAAATTCTCCAAGAAAAGGTGTATGCAGGAAGTGACCCAAAGTTAGAGAACGAATTACTGATTCTGAGAGCTGAATATGACAAAAAAATCAGCGAATAGAACTGCCTCGAGTCTTCTAAGATTGAAGCAATCTTTTTATGAACAAGGTGAAAAATCAGGGAAATTATTGGCATGGCAGATTAAACAATTAGAATTTAAAACACCAATTACCAGTATTATAAATAACAGACAGGCAGTTGTAGATCCTTTAGAAATTAACAATGCCTTTAGAGATTATTATGAAAAACTATATGATACAAAAAATGAAACTGACTTAACAAAACTAAATGGGTTTTTGGACGGATTATCTATACTGTGTATTCCAAATAAAAACAGGGAGATACTGGAGTCTAAAATTAGTCAAGAAGAAGTTGGGCTAGCCACTGATAATATGAAATCAGGAAAAAGTGCAGGACCAGATGGTCTTCCAGTTGACCTCTATAAAAAATTTAAGAATAAATTAATAAAACCATTTTTGGAAATGGTTTTAGAAGCATTTCAAAATCGTAATTTACCACTATACATGAATAATGCCTTAATTATACTGTTGCCAAAACCAGGTAAACCCTCTAATAAATGTGAAAATATGAGACCAATAAGCCTATTAAATGCTGACCTTAAGATAATCTGTAAAATTTTAGCAAGACGACTACAAGAAATATTACCAAATATTATTAACCGAGATCAGAATGGCTTTATAAAGGGAAGATAAGGCTTCCATAATGTAAGAAGACTATTTAATATCATCTATTCTAATAAAGAAGCACCGGATACAGCTCTCCTATCATTGGACGCCGAAAAGGCCTTTGATAGGGTCGAATGACCCTTTCTTTTTGAAGTCCTACAAAGGTTTGGACTTGGAAATAATTTCATAAAATGGGTTCAAATAATATACAATAATGCTACAGCAGAAATCCTAACAAACAGCAATATCTCAAAATCAATAAAAATCAATAGAGGATGTCGACAAGGCTGTCCACTTTCACCTTTACTGTTTACTATGGCAATTGAACCTTTAGCAATGGCAGTACATTTACATCCACAAATATATGGAATTAAAATAGGACCAACAGAACATAAAATCTCCCTGTATGCCGATGACATAATTTTGTTTATGTCGAATCTTAAAAAATCAATTCCGACTTTGTTGAATTTAATAAAGAATTTTGGGGAAATATCAGGATATAAAATAAATAAAACTAAATCTTCAATATTAATGCTAAATGAGACCCAGAGAAATCACCCAGCTCCTGAGGTAAATCAATTCAAAGTTGTAAATCAGTTTAAATATTTAGGAATTCAAATTTTGCCTAAGCTAGAATCAGTCGCCAGTGCCAACTATGAAGCCTAAATGACAGACATTAATGAGTTACTTCAGAGATGAATGTCACTACCAATGTCGATGATTGGGAGAATTAATATACTTAAAAGTAATATCTTACCCAAAATACTTTATTTATTTCAATACATTCCTTTACCACCACCTTCAGATCTATTCTCAAGAATTAAAAAAAAGTTAGTGGAATTTATATGGAACAATAGGAAGGCTAGATTACGTCTGCCCTTACTATATTTACCATTTGATCGTGGAGGTCTGAAATGTCCAAACTTTATGTTGTATTACTGGTCAGCACAACTGAGGTCTATGACATATTATTTTTCATCAAATGATCTCCCTCACTGGACTGAAATGGAATCATACAATTTACCTTTACCTCTTCCCATATTCATATACTCAGACTCGGCAAAAAAATTACAGAAACAAGTTAAAAATCCATTTGTAAAGCATATGATCAAAATATGGTGTGAAACCAAAAAATATCTGAAAGAACCACACTTATTGTCACAATTCAGCCCAATATGGGGTAATCAATATTTTAAACCAGGGAGAGCGGATGCTGTATTTAAAGTATGGAATTTAAAAGGGATTCAAAAGATTCGAGACTTATATTTGTCAGGTTCAGATAACAATGTCTTTTGAAGAACTGAGGATCAAATTTAATCTTAATAGAACACATTTTTTAAAATATCTTCAACTTAGGAACTTTATTCGATCAAATCAAAATAATGCTCTCATCCGACCTACTTTTTCATCCTTGGAAAAAATCTTGACGAAAGATAGTAAGAGAAAGGGTATTATTTCAGAATTTTATAACTCATTGACATTATCCTCAAGTGAAAACTCACAGAAAAGATTGAATTATTGGAAAGAAGACCTGCAAACTGAAATTTCAGAGGAACAATGGGAATTGGCTTGTGCAGAAGCTCAAACCAAATCAATAAATGTACGTCTTAAATTGATACATTTTAAATGGTTAATGCGGATGTATGTTACACCGGTGGAGTTAAATAGATATAACAAAAATATACCAGATACGTGCACAAAATGTATGGAAAGTAAAGGAACCCTATTTCATTGTTTATGGGAATGTAGAAAAATTAGAATGTTTTGGGAAGAGGTTAGGGTAACAATTGAAAAAATAATTTCAAAACAAATCATATTGAATCCTAAACTGTTTTTGTTGGGTCTTTATCCAGAAAAGCATAACTTTAATAAGAGTAAGAGAGCATTCATAGACCTCAGTTTGCTTAACGCCAAAAAATGTATTGCACTATTGTGGAAAAAGACTCAGACCAGATGTGACTCAGTGGTTAAGACAGATGTTAACAAACCTTCCACTAGAAAGAATAACATACATACTGAAATCAAAGGAAATTGTGTTTGAGAATATATGGAGACCTTTCATTGATTTTGTAAAGAATTTAAACATAACTTTTGAAGAAGAAGGTGAATGATGTGTGTGGACCTTGTAAATTCCAAACTGGTGAATGTATAATATGTATACTTATGTAATGGATTGCCTAGGCTAAACAGAGGAGCATTGTTGAAGACCTGCCTTTGTTAGTGGTTGTTGGTGTTTTTAGTACCTTTTTTTAAAAAATTACTTTAGTGTTAGTGTTTGTTTGTTATGTTTGTAAAAAAAGGTTCAATAAAAATATTGTGGAAAAAAAAGTGTCTTGCCATGCTTAGCTGATCACCTAATCAGTACCTCCTTAAGTAGACTGATGTGTCTTGTGTTGGAATTCAACAGATACTCAAAATGAATGGCCGCCATACATGTAGAGATGCTTATTTAGGAAGATTTTGCAGAGGTCTTATTTTTTATCCAGAGCTAAATATGTCTATTGAGGATGCCAAAACCTATAACATTTAAAATGCACAATATGGGACCCTTAATAGGAAAATCTAATTCTGGCTTAATCTATACCTGCCTTGTTTGTATAAAAGTAGTATAAATTAAGCCCAGTCAAGTTGCTGTGGAGATTTATTCTCTGGAGCTAGCCTAGTCCAGAGCAGGCTGTCAGGCTAAGATTAATCCTAGTGACTTATTTGTCAGTGCAGGGGTCAATCCTATGAGAAATCACTGCTTTTCACTGTCACTAAATGGTCTACTGTAAACAACATTTTAATTATCCTGCATTGAATGAAACTCAAGAGATATGAAGAAAAATTTATCTTGCATTAAAATAATACAGATACAGTATACTGCCATTCAAGTCTGCCCACTGCTCTTTTAATTGTACCAACCATTTTCATAATCCTCCATGTAGTAGTGATTATTACTGTCAGGCCCAGTAATACATTTTTAATATTTATATACATGTATTTTACTCTGAGGTGTAATGATACACAGCCTATATTACTGCAGTCACTGACATCATGAATGTCTGGTGACGTTCCTGTGTAAGTGCATTTATATGACATTACTGTCACAGCACACTGTTATCGCTCCTCATCAGAGGTTAGTTTCACTTAAACCGGTTCTATAAAATGGTGCACTGGATAGTGTGCTTGTCATCTTGAAGCTGAAGAGGAAAAATAAGATGAAAACATAGTTTTACAGACAGACTGACAGTGCGTCCCCCCATGGATCACCACCTTATTGTGGTGTGGGGTTTGTGTGCCGTAGTGATTCCAGGAGCTATGTTGTCTGGGGCAATTTGCCTCTGGTAGGATCTCCCAAGACAAACTGATCCTGGGTGAAGGGCCACACTAAGAGTGATCCAAAAGACTCCCATGATGAACAAAAAAATCAAGGATTCAGTGTACCCCGCCCGGTATGGGGTTACCGAGGCCCCGCCCTAGAGCCAGGCCTGGAGAAGGGGCTCGATGGCTAGCGCCTGGTGGGTGGGTTTCTGCCCATGGGACTCGGCCGGGCTCAGCCCGAAGGAGTTACATGGGTCCGCCCTCCAGTGGGCTCACTACCTGCAGGAGGGACCATGGGGGTCCGGTTCTATGCGGATCAGGTGGCAGGCGAAGGCAGAGACCTCGGCGGTCTGATCCCTGGCTTTTGAATCTGGCTTTTGGTACGTGGAACATCACCTCTCTGGTGGGGAAAGAGCTGGAGCTGGTGCACGAGGTTGAGCGATCCCAGCTAGATATAGTTGGACTCACCTAAATGCACAGCTCCAGTTCTGGAACCAGTTTCCTGGAGAGGGGCTGGAGCTTGGCCTACTCTGGAGTTGCCCTGGGTGAGAGGCAACAAGCAGGGGTGGGTACTCTTGTATTCCCCCACTTTGCTGCCTCGACATTGGAGTTCTCCCCGGTGGACAAAAGGGTAGTTTCCCTGTGCCTTTGGGTTGGGAAATGGGTCCTGACTGATTATTTGTGCCTATGCACCAAATGATGGTTCAGAGTACCCACCCTTTTTGGACTCTGACTGGGGTGCTGGAGAGTGCTCCTCTTGGAGACTCCATTGTCCTATTGGGGGACTTCAATGCACATATGGGCAATGAGAGTGAAACCTGGAGGGGCGTGAGTGGGAGGAATGGCCTGCCTGATCTGAACCCGAGTGGTGTTCAGTTACTGGACTACTGTGCTAACCACAGTTTGTCCATGTTTAAGCATAAGGGTGTCCATATGTGCACTTGGCACCAGGACACCCTAGGTCGCAGGTCAATGATCGATTTTGTTGTTCTGTCATCAGAGGTGCAGAGCTGTCAATTGACCACCACCTGGTGGTGAGCTGAATCCAATGGCAGGTGTGGACGCCACTCAGACCTGGTAGACCTAAACGTATAGTGAGGGGTGTGCTTGGAACATCTGGCTGAGGTCCCTGTCCGAGGGGTCGTCAACTCCCACCTCCGGAAGTACTTCAACCACATTCCGAGGGAGTCTGGGGACATGGAGTCTGAATGAGCCATGTTCTTCACCTCCATTGTTGAAGCAGCTGCCCAGAGCTGTGGCCGCAAGGTTGTTGGTGCATCTCGTGGTGGCAACCCCTGAACAAAGTAGGGGGTACCAGTGGTGAGGGGGGTCATCAAGCTGAAGAAGGAGTCCTATCGAGCTTGGTTGGCTTGTGGGACTCCTGAAGCAGCTGGGATGTACTGGCAGGCCAAGCGGAGTGCAGCTCGGGTGGTTGCTGAAGCAAAAACTTGGGTGTGGGAGGAGTTTGGTGAGGCCATGGAACAAGACTTTTGGTTGGCCTAGAAGAGATTCTGGCAAACTGTCCAGCGACTCAGGAGGGGGAAGCAGCTCCCTGTCCACACTGTGTATGGTGCGGATGGAGTACTGCTGACTTTAACTGGGGATATCATTGAGTGGTGGAAGGGACAACTCGCCCATCACAGGGACCGAGGTTGCCAAACTGGTTAAAAAAAACTCTTTGGTGGCCGGGCCCCGGGGGTGGACAAGCTTCGCCCTGAGTACCTCAAGGCCCTGGATGTTGTAGGGCCATCATGGTTGTCAAGCCTCTGCAATGTTACGTGGAGGTCGGGGTCAGTGCCTTTGGCATGGCAAACCGGGGTGATGGTTCCTCTTTTTAAAAAGGGGGACCAGAGGGTGTGTTCCAACTTCAGGGGATCACACTTCTCAGCCTCCCTGGGAAGGTCTATGCCAGGGTACTGGAGAGGAGAGTCCAACTGCTGGTTGAACCTTGGATCCAGGAGCAGCAATGTGGTTTTCGTCCTGGTTGTGGCACTTCGGACCAACCCTTCACCCTCTCAAGAATCCTCGAGGGTTCGTGGGAATTTGCACAACCAGTCCACATGTGTTTTGTGGACTTGGAGAAAGCATTCGACTGCGTCCCTTGTGGTCTCTTGTGTGTGTGTGTGTGTGTGGGGGGGGGTGCTGCGGGACTATGGGGTATGGGGCTCGTTAATATGAGCTATCCGGTCCCTATATGACCATTGCAAGAGTTTGGTTTGTGTTGCCAACACCCAGTCAAACTTGTTTCCAGTGAGAGTTGGACTCTGCCAGGGCTGCCCTTTGTCACCAATCCTGTTCATAATTTTTATGGACAGGATATCTAGCTGCAGCCAAGGATCAGAGGGTGTCGTGCTCTGTGACCACAGGACTGCATCTCTGTTGTTTGCAGATGATATTGTCTTGTTAGCTTCATCGACCAATGACCTACAGGCTTTGCTGAGACGGTTTGCGACTGAGTGTAAAGTGGCTGGGATGAGAATCAGTACCTCCAAGTCCGAGTCCATGGTCCTCAGCCGGAAAAAGGTGGATTGTCCTCTCCGGGTTGGGGACAAGCTCCTGTCCCAAGTGGAGGAGTTTAAGTATCTCAGGGTCTCATTCACGAGTGAAGGGAGAATGGAGCAAGAGATTGACAGACAGATCGCAGCAGCCTCTCCAGTGATGAGGACATTGTACTGGTCTGTTGTGGCGAAGGGGGAGCTGAGCTCTAAAGCAAAGCTGTCGATTTTTTATTTTTTTTGTTACTTATTTGTACCCGTAGGTAGACTTGGTTTGCAGTCTGGTGACAAGCCACCGGCTGCCGGTCGCTGCGTGCGCGAGCGCCCTAAACCTACATGTTTTTGGTGTGCGGGAGGAAACCGGAGAAATCCCGGAGTAAACCCGCGCAACACGGGGAGAACATGCAAACTCCACACAGCTCACTGTTGGTCGGGGGCTGGGATCGAATCCACGATCTCATGATCCCCGCGATCCCCCGGCCGAGGGTAAAACTGTGCTGCCACAGTGCTAAACCACTGCGCCATCGTGCAGCCGATTTACCGGTCAATCTATGTTCCTACCCTCACCTATGGTCATGAGCTTTGAGAAATGACTGAAAGAATGAGATCGTAGATACAAGCGGCTGAAATGAGCTTTCTCCGAAGGATTGCTGGACTCACCCTCAGAGATGGGGTGAGTAGTTCAATCATCTGGAAGAGGCTCAGAGTAGACCCACTGCTCCTCCACATCGAAAGGAGCCAGTTGAGGTGGTTTGGGCATCTGATCAGGATGCCTCCTGGATGCCTCCCACCTGAGGTGTTTTGGGCACATCCCACTGGGAGGAGATCCCGGGGCAAACCCAGGACACGTTGGAAAGACTACGTTTCCCAGCTGGCCTGGGAACGTCTTGGTATCCTCTCCAAAGAGCTGGAGCAGGTGGCCAGGCAAAGGGAAGTCTGGGCTTCTCTGCTTGAGCTGCTACCTCCGCGACCCGGACCTCTGGAAAAGCAGTAGAAAATGGATGGATGGATGGGCTTACAGTGTGTAATGAGATATTCAGTTACATCTCTTTCCAGTTTCTGGATCGCCAGGTCCAGTTTTCTCAGTATCTTGCATTTTATTTCTATTTCTAAATCCAGATCTAAAAACTCTTATTTTGGTTTCTGCCAGATCTGTGTCTTTAAGTGCAATGGGTAGAGACATCTTATATCTCAAATGTGCCTTCCTCCACCATATTCAATAGAACTTGTATTAACAGTTCTGATAAGACATCCTGTGATTAGGATTTTAATTAGAAACTCACAGCATCATCCTCATATCATGGCTCATGAAGTTCAACTGTTACCAGACACTGCAGGTAAGCTTAAGTTAGTCAGGACGTATGCCACGTCCTTTATTGGACATGTCTGTCCTTTACTGACAAAATTCAGAAAATTAGACAGTCGGTGCTCCTATGCCAGGTGCAAGACATGTTCTTCGTCTGTGTCCACATAGAGTTGACGTAAACACGATGGCAATTTTTTTTTTCCAATCAATCATAAAAACTTGGATGACATCATACACCACCTGAAATCCACTACCTGCTGCCTTGATACTCTCCCAACAGTGTTTTTTTTTTTTTTTTTTTTTTAAACCGTTTTATACTGTATGGCTTCAGACCTACTACAGCTCATAAATATGTCTCTGCATTCAGGTATCTTCCCTCAGTGCTTAAAAACAGCCATTATCAAGCCACTTCTAAAAAAGAGCAACCTAGACACCTCACTCATGAACAGCTATAGGCCTATATCAAACCTCCCCTTTCTAAGTAAAACAGTAGAAAAAGCCGTCTTTCAACAATTGTACAACTTCCTGACGTTAAATAACTGCTTTGATGTCTTCCAGTCAGGTTTTCGGCCACACCACAGCACTGAGACAGCTCCAGTTATGGTCCTTAATGACACCCGCTCCAATACAGGCAATGGCAACATTTCAGTCCAGATTTTATTGGACCTCAGTGCTGCATTCGACACGGTCCACCATAACATCTAACTAAACCAGCTGAAAAACTGGGTGGGACTTTCTGGTACAGCCCTTAACTGGTTTGAGTCCTATTTAAAAGACAGGGACTATTTTGTGTCGACTGGTAACTACAAATCCGAGCGAACAAAAATAACCTATGGAGTTCCCCAAGGTTCCACTTTGGGACCTTTGCTTTTCAACATCTACAGTATATGCTCCCACTAGCTCAAATCATGAAAAACAACAAAATATATTACCACAATTATGCAGATGATACACAAATCTACATAACAGCCTCACCAGGAGACTATGGTCCAATTAAAACCCTGATCAAATTCATTGGTCAAATTAAAGAGTGGATGTGCCAGAATTTTCTACAGTTAAAAGAAGACAAAACCAAAATAATAGTTTTTGGAGCCAAAGAAGAAAGACTCAAAGTTAGTACTCAGCTTCAATCAGTGATGCTAAAAACCAACAGCCAGGCCAGAAATCTGGGTGTGGTTCTGGACTCAGACCTGAATTTTAACAGCCACGTTAAGACAGTAGTAAAGTCAGCCTATTTCACTTAAAGAACATAGCGAGGATTAAAGGTCTGATGTCTCAGCAGGACCTAGAAAAACTTGTCCATGCATTCATCTTCAGTAAACTGGACTACTGTAACGCTGTCCTCACAGGTCTTCCTAAAAAGTCCATCAGACAGCTGCAGTTAGGTCAGAACACTGCAGCTCGAGTCCTCACTAAGACCAAGAAAGTAGATCATATAACTCCAGTCCTCAGATCTTTACACTGGCTTCCTGTATGTCAAAGAATAGATTTCAAAATACTGCTGTTGGTTTACAAAGCTCTGAATGGTTTAGGGCCAAAATACATCTCAGATCTGCTGCTCCATTACGAACCACCCAGAGCCCTCAGGTCGTCAGGGTCAGGCCTACTATCTGTGCCCAGAGTTAGAACCAAACATGGTGTGGCAGCGTTCAGTTTTTATGCTCCTCACATGTGGAACAAACTCCCAGAAAGCATCAAGGCTGCTGAAACTCTCAGCTCCTTTAAAGGGCTGATGACACGTTTTTGACATTTTTAGCATGTTATGTAAACCCAAAAGTCATTGTCTTTGATCAATATAATATTTACAACAGCACCTGCATAAACTAGTCATCATCAAAAAACCGCAGCCGCTGACTGGACTGTGGTGCCGCCCACCGAATTAAGGGGGGCACTCCAATGACGTAATCAACAGAACGGACTCCGGTGTTGTTGACTGGAATGACAGCAGCTTTGTAGCGCACAGTTTCTCTGGTTTCTTGTTTTAATTTTATGGCTATGTCTTCGCGTTGTGTCACAGGCTTAGATAAACAGCAGGCCGTGAAAGACCACATCACACGCTTCAGCTCCAACTGTCATAAGCCTCCTTGTGTGCTTCTCGTGCGCTTTTACGCAGGAGGAGTGCGATCGATCGATCGATCATGTGGTCTCTTTACTGTAAGTTTGCCATGAACGTGCACTTATCCCAACTATCTACACCTGGCTTGACATAGCTTCCTCTTCTCATCCTGACTTGACAATAGCGCAACTGAATAAGTCAGGATAAGCAGGTCCAACTACTGTATGTCAAGCCACGATTTTTCACTTAGCCTGGCTTTGTTAATTCTACTTTTATGCAATACCCCTCTGGGTTTAGTGGTTAGAGAAATAAAGAGGCTGGGGAAGTCAGTAAAAAATAAATGAAGATTAATACAGTAGATATAAAAAGTCTACACACCCCTGTTCAAATGCCAGGTTTTTGTGATGTAAAAAATGAAACCAAAATAAATCGTTTCAAAACTTTTTTCCACCATTATTGCGACCTATAACCTGTACAACCCAAGTGAAAAACAAACTGAAATTTTTTAAGGGGAAAAATAAAAAAAACTTATAATAACGTGGTTGCATAAATATACACACCCTCTTATAACTGGGGATGTGGCTGTGTTCAGATTTAACCAATCATATTCAAACTCATGTTAATGGGAGTCAGCACACACCTGCCATCATTTAAACTGCCTCTGATTAACCCCAAATAAAGTTCAGCTGTTCTAATAGGCTTTTCCTGACATTTCTGTAGGCACATCTTATAGCACAAGCCATGGTCCGCAGAGAGCTTCCAAAACATCAGTGGGATCTCAATATTCAAAGGTATCAGTCAGGAGACATGTACAAAAGAATTTCCAAGGCATTAAATATACTATGGAACATAGTGAAGACAGTCATCATCAAGGGGAGAAAATATGGCACAACAGTGACATTACCAAGAACTGGACGTCCCTCCAAAATTGATGAAAAAGATGGTCAGGGAGGCTGCCAAGAGGCCGACAGCAACACTGGAGGAGCCGTAGGACTTTCTGGCAAGTACTGGCTGTTTAATACATGTGACAACAATCTCCCGTCTAGGGTGGCAAGACAGAAGCCTTATCTTATGAAGAAAAACATCTGGCACCATCATGCTTACTGGGGCCTTAGTCAAGGTGGAGGGATTTATGAACAGTTCCAAATACAACAGTGGGCAAATATTGCCACATCAAGATGTGCCATGCTAATAGACTCCTGTTTTTCAATTTGGTTGTAGGTCACATTAATGGTGGAAAAAGTTTTGAAATGACTTATCTTGATCTCATTTTTTTACATCACAAAAACCTGGCATTTGAACAGGGGTGTGTAGACTTTTTATATCCACTGTGTATACATAAAACAGACAACTACCCGAGTTTCCACCATTCACTCAGTACTGATAAAATGCTCTGCAACCAGTGAGGCTTTCTGGAAGTGCGGACTTAAAGTCAGCATACAGTAAAACATACCATCTCTTTTTTCAGCATCCAAACAGCATGTGGTCTGGATGGGATATTAAAGTAGGAGAACGGCTCAGCTTTCCTTCCTGGCTTCTCTTTACACAGTCAAATAAATGAGTAAATAAACAAGTGAAACTGGAGTCTGACTTACAGTAAATACAGTTATTCAGCAGCAGCACAGCCAGAAATTTCTGCACAATCACTTTATATGTATCATTTGATATATATTACCACGGGTTCTCTCCAGTAACAATGACTTTACAGAATCGTTGCTGAAAATAGAATCAGATTTCCACATTTAGTTTGGTAATGACTATAAATCACACTGAGTAAGGAGGGTGGCAGCCTGCAAGTCTGCACTGAGCCACAAAGTATATTTAGGACTTAAAATTAAGATAAAACAGCTGAGGTATAATAATTAATTGGCCTGTCAACATTAATAATTTCCTCTTAAATATGCAAATTTTCTCTCATAAATGTATAGTGTATTGTGTAAATCTGCAAAATCTAACTGTATGAATTTTAATATCTAGTAAATTTTCCGACTTCAAGATTTTTTTAAGTTTTGGAACTTTTTTCCTGCAAGATTTTAAATTTTTTACCCACATTTTTTTTCTTGGACTTCGTAACTGTAAAAATGTTTTGCATGTAAATTTAGTTATATTCCTTGTATTTTTGACATTTTTTCTTACAGCTTTTAACTTCTTTCTCAAAAAATTTGCAACTTTTTACTCATAAATTTGCAACTATTTATATGTAAATTTATAATTATTTGTTTCCTAATTGTGTTACTTTTTGCACATAGGTTTGCAACTTTTAAACATAAATTTACAGTTATTTTTCTTACATTTTCACCACTTTTTCCCCCAACACATTGTTTGTTTTTTTACTTTCACTAAAATTTGTAACTTTTTACAAAGAATTTTTTTTCTTGTAATTTTTCCACTTTTTCCCCTCAATATTGTACAACTTTTTTCGCAAAAGATTGCAGTTTTTTCCCACACATTTGCAGTAATTTACACAAATTTATATCAGTTATATTTTTGCTATTTTTTGGTCATAAATTTGCAAGTTCCCATGTAAATTTAAAATTAATTATCATGCAATTTTGCCACAACTCTATTATAACTTTATACCTTTTTACTCATAAATTTACATGCAAATTTACAATTATTTTTATTTATAATGATCATTTATTACATTTATAAATTAATATTTATTACAGTTGTCATATTTTTGCCACTTTTTGCTCATAAATTTGGAACTTTTAAACAAATTTACAGTTATTTTTCTTGTCTTATGTCTCATACAGTGGATGTAAAATGTCTACACATTCCTGTTCAAATGCCATTTTTTGTGACGTTAAAAAAAAAATGAGACCAAGATAAATCATTTCAAAACTTTTTCCCCATTAATGTGACCTATAATCCGTACAACCCAATTGAAAAACAAACTGAAATCTTTTAAGGAGAAAAATTAAAAACTTACAATAACCTGGTTGCATAAATATGCACACCCTGTTATAACTGGGGATGTGGCTGTATTCAGAATTAACCAATCACATTCAAACTCATGTTAAATGGGAGTCACCACGCACCTGCCACCATTTAAAGTGCCTCTGATTAACCCCAAATAAAATTCAGCTGTTCTAATAGGCTTTTCCTGACATTTTTGTAGTCACATCTTACAGCACAAGCCATAGTCTGCAGAAACCTTCCAAAGCATCAGAGGGATCTCATTGTTCAAAGGTATCAGTCAGGAGAAGGGTACAAAAGAATTTACAAGGCATTAAATATACCATGGAACACAGTGAAGACAGTCATCATCAAGTGGAGAAAATATGGCACAACAATGACATTACCAAGAACTGGACGTCCCTCCAAAACTGATGAAAAGACTTAAAGAAAACTGGTCAGGGAAGGAGTTGCAGTAATTTCTGGCAAGTACTGGCTGTTTAGTACATGTGACAACAATCTCCTGTCTTCTTCATATGTCTGGGCTATGAGGTAGGGTGGCAAGACTGAAGCCTTATCTTACAAAGAAAAACATCCAAGCCTGGCTACATTTTGCAAAAACACATTTGAAATCTCCCAAACGCATGTGGGAAAATGTGTTATGGTCCGATGAAACCAAGGTTGAACTTTTTGGTCATAATTCCAAAAGGTATATTTGGCACAAACACAACACTGGTCATAACCAAAAGAACACCATACCTACAGTGAAGCATGGTGGTGGCAACATCATGCTTTGGGGCTGTTTTTCTTCAGTTGGAACTGGGGCCTTAGGCAAGGTGGAGGGAATTATGATCAGTTCCAAATACCAGTCAGTGTTGACACAAAATCTTCAGGCTTCTGCTAGAAAGATGAAAATGAAGAGGAACTTCATCTTTCAGCACGACAATGACCCAAAGCACACATCTAAATCAACAGAAGAATGGCTTCACCAGAAGATGATTAAGGTTTTGGAATGGTCCAGCCAGAGTCTAGACCTGAATCCGATCGAACATCTGTGGGGTGATCTGAAGAGGGGTGTGCACAGGAGATGCCCTCCAATCCGACAGATTTGGAGCGTTTTTGCAAAGAAGAGTGGGCAAATATTACCACATCAAGAGGTGCCACGCTGATGGACTCCTACCCAAAAAGACTGAGTGCTGTAATAAAAGCCAAAGGTGCTGCAACAAAGTATTAGTTTAAGGGTGTGCATATTTATGCAATCAGGTTATTGTAAGTTTTATCTTTTTTATTTTTCTCCTTAAAAGATTTCAGTTTGTTTTTCAATTGGGTTGTACTAGCTATAGGTCACATTAAGGCTGCATGGCCACCAAACTTGTTTTTTCTGCTCTGATGACTATTTTCTATTCATTCTCTATATAGTCCAGTGTTTACAGCGCTGAGCGCCCTCGGTGCTGAGGCTCTCTTGGCGGTGACCATTTTTTGTAGCGGCATTCAGGGCGCTCAGAGCTGAAAAAGTTCAACTTTTCAGAGACTGCAGCTGAGCTCTTCAATGTCAGACGTTGCAGCCAATCAGAACTGCTGCGTGGGCAGAACATAGGACGCCGGTTCTAGTCTGTACTCAGACTCCTACTTTTTGTGTCATCATATTTTACATTCAGAGTTGCTAGAAAACGTTTCCTGTCCATTGTTATTTAGAGACTGCTATTAAAAAAATAGAAAGTCTGACCATGGAAAAAATGGAAGAAGTGCTGAGCTGAGAGTGACAAGCTGTTGCTGGGATACAGGGCATAGGCTTCCCCCCCCCCAGAGTGCCACTCACAAGCGCTGGAAAAAAAAAATGCTCAGGCCGGTCGGGTGACAAAAAACGCGTTTGGACATGCAACCTAATGGTGGAAAAAGTTTTGAAATGATTTATCTTGGTCTCATTTTTTTCCATCACAAAAATCTGGCATTTGAACAGGGGTGTGTCAACTTTTTATATCCACTGTAACTTTAAATCTTGTTTGCCAAACATTTACAAATTTACTCCAAGCTTTCTAGTAGTTTTGCAGCTTTTTCCCCCCCATAATTTTGTGCATCCATACCTGTATGTAATTTGGGACTTTAGTTGAAAATAGTGAACATTTTACTCAAATTTGTGACCTTAAATATAAACACAAATTAGTAACTTTTCCCATAATTTTGCAGGATTTTTGTTATACATTTTTGGTTATAAATTTATTATTTATCGTGTAAACTTTTTTTTTTGTCTTTCAGCTGCTCCCTTTCAGGGTCGCCACAACGTCTCATCACCTTATATCGTGATGATCCGCATGTTGATTTGGCAGGGATTCTCACGCCGGATGCCCTTCCTGAAGCAACCCTCCCCAGCACAGGGAGTACACTGGCTTGTGCATCCCCTGTGGCTGGGTAACCAACTTTCCTTTCTCCATAATATTTTTGCTGAGCACCAAGCTAGAAGTCAGGAAGTACCATTTTTATATGGTCTGTGATATGACCCGGCCAGGACTTGAACCCGTGACCTCCCGGTTGTGGAGCGGATGCTTTACCTCTAGGTCGCCACTCCATTTTTTTTAATTTGAGACTTCTTTATAAATTTGTAATTTCTTTTGTTATAAACACTTTATTTTGATTCTCAAATGTACCACATTTCTTATCATAAATGTACTACTTTTCTCTTTAGAATTTTTTTAATATAAATTTGCAGCTTTACCATAAATTTGCAAATTTTGCTTTAAATGTAAATTTTTTTCTAATAGGTATAGGCAATTGAACAGCATGCTTATCCAGACCCAGAGGTTGCAGACCCTTGCACTTCCTTTTAAATTTAACCAGCAGGTCAAACTGGCAAATTTTATTTATTTGGCTATGTATTTTATTACTGATACAACTAAAAACACACAAATACCATCAAGTCTCTCTCCCTTCTTTTGAGTTCTGGACTTATTCTTATTTGGGCTTTTGAGCGCCGTCCACCATCTGTCAACGCCATCTGCCTTTAAGATTCTCCCTCTGTGCTGCGAAGCAACGCAGCACATTTTCTGCCAACTCTGACCAACCATAAATGAAGAAACTGCAGAAACTTCTAAGGTTTCAGCTGTTGTTGTTTTTTTTAAGTATGGTTTCTGTTTTGTGACTTACTACAGAAAAACATAAAAAAAACAAAACAAGTAATCTTCACAGGATGTGGTTATAATCAGCAGGTGTCAGGTGAACGGCGCCAATGGCGGCGTGTGTTTACCTGAGCAGACGGAGCTCAGCCAGCAGACCCGGGTTGGTGCTGCCTCTCTCCGGGCTGGGCTGGCACGCTGCGTCATGCTCTGCACGGAGGCGTTTGATCTCTGCCAAGATCTCCCTGGGAAACAAAACAAAACCAAAAAAAAAACCCAAAACACGGCGGTCAGCAAAGGGCTGGGGCAGCATTACTTTAGGAGCAAACAGACTGTGGAAAAGAACAAATACAGTGGTGTGAAAAAGTGTTTGCCCCCTTCCTGATTTCTAATTTTTTTGTATATTTGTCACACTTATTTGATTCAGCTTGGGATCAGTCCGCCAAGGTCTCCGCCTTTGACTGCCACCTAATCCACATAGCACCGGACTTCCATGATCCCTCCTGCAGGTGGTGAACCTACTGGAGGGCGGACCCATGTAACTCCTTCGGGCTGAGCCCGGCCGGGTCCCATGGGTGGAAACCCGGCCACCAGACGCTAGCCTTCGAGCCCCTCCCCCAGGCCTGGCTCCAGGGTGGGGCCCCGGTAACCCCATACCGGGCGGGGTACACTGAATCCTTGATATACAATTTATCATGAGAGTCTGTTGGATCGTTCTTCGTCTGGCCCTTCACCCAGGACCAGTTTGTCTTGGGAGACCCTATCAGAGGCAAATTGCCCCGGACAACATAGCTCCTGGGATCACTGGGGCACGCAAACCCCCCCACCACGATAAGGTGACGATCCATGAGGGGGAGCAGCATCTGCAGTGATGCGGACGTTGTACCGGTCTGTTGTGGTGAAGAGGGAGCTTAGTTCTAAGGCAAAGCTGTCGATTTACCAGTCAATCTACGTTCCTACTCTCACCTATGGTCACGAGCTTTGGGTAATGACCGAAAGAACGAGATCGCGGATACAAGCGGCTGAAATGAGCTTTCTCCGTAGGATTGCTGGACTCACCCTCAGAGATAGGGTGAGGAGCTCAGTCATCCGGGAGAGGCTCAGAGTAGAACCGCTGCTCCTCCACATTGAAAGGAGTCAGTTGAGGTGGTATGGGCATCTGATTAGGATGCCTCCTGGACGCCTCCCACTTGAGGTGTTTCAGGCACGTCCCACTGGGAGGAGACCCCGGGGCAGACCCAGGACTCGGTGGAGAGACTATGTCTCCCAGCTAGTCTGGGAACGCCTTGGTATCCCCTCTGAAGAGCTGGAGCAGGTGGCTGGGGAGAGGGAAGTCTGGGCTTCTCTGCTTGAACTGCTGCCTCCGCGACCCGGACCTCCGGAAAAGCGGTAGAAGATGGATGGATGGATGGATATTTGATTCAGATCAAACAAATTTAAATATTCGACAAAGATAACACAAGTAAACACAAAATGCAGTTTTTAAATGAAGGTGTTTATTATTAAGGGTAAAAATAAAAAATCCAAACCTGCATGGCTCTGTGTGAAAAAGTGATTGCCCCCTAAACCTAATAACTGGTTGGGCCACCCTTAGCACCAACAACTGCAATCAAGCGTTTGCAATAACTGGCAATAAGTCTTTTACAGCACTGTGGAGGAATTTTGGCCCACTCATCTTTGCGGAATTGTTGTAATTCAGCCACATTGGAGGGTTTTCAAGCATGAACCGCCTTTTTAAGGTCATGCCGCAGCATCTTAATTGGATTCAGGTCAGGACTTTGACTAAACCATTCAGAGATGGACTTGCTGCTGTGTTTTGGATCACTGTCCTGCTGCAGAACCCAAGTGCGCTTCAGCTTGAGGTCATGAACAGATGGCCGGACATTCTCCTTCAGGATTTTTTGGTAGACAGCAGAATTCATGGTTCCATTTACCACAGCAAGTCTTCCAAGTCCTGAAGCAGCATAACAGCCCCAGATCATCACACTACCACCACCATATTTTACTGTTGGTATCATGTTCCTTTTCTGAAATGCTGTGTTACTTTTACGCCAGATGTAATGGGACACACACCTTCCAAAAAATTTTGCTTTTGTCTCGTCAGTCCACAGACTATTTTCCCAAAAGTCTTGGGGATCATCAAGATGTTTTCTGGCAAAACCGAGACGAGCCTTTGTTCTTTTTGCTCAGCAGTGGTTTTCGTCTTGCAACTGCCATGCAGGCTATTTTTGCCCAGTCTCTTTCTTATGGTGGAGTCATGAACACTGACCTTAACTAAGGCAAGTGAGGCCTGCAGTTCTTTGGATGTTGTTGTGGGGTCTTCTGCGACCCCTTGGATGAGTCATCGCTGCGCTCTTGAGGTAATTTTGGTCGTCTGGTCACTCCTGGGAAGGTTCACCACTGTTCCATGTTTTTGGCATTTGTGGATAATGGCTCTCACTGTGGTTTGCTGGAGTCCCACAGCTTTAGAAATGCTTTAGAACCTTTTCCAGACTGATAGATCTCAATTACTTTGTTTCTCATTTGTTCCTGAATTTCTTTGAGTCACAGCATGATGTCTAGCTTTTGAGGATCCTTTAGTGTACTTCACTTTGTCAGACAGGTCCTATTTAAGTGATTTCTTGATTGAGAACAGGTGTGGCAGTAATCAGACCTGGGTGTGGCTAGAGAAATTGAACTCAGCTTTCCAAAGATGTGATAAACCACAGTTAATTTACATTTTAACAGGAAGGGGGAAATCACTTTTTTACACAGGGCCATGTAGGTTTTAATTTTTTTTTTACCCTTAATAATAAACACCTTCATTTAAAAACTGCATTTTGTGGTTACTTGTGTTATCTTTGTCCTTTGTCTAATATTTGAATTTGTTTGATGATCTGAAACATTTAAGTGTGACAAACACGCACAAAAAAAGAGAAATCAAGAAGGGGACAAACACTTTTTCACACCACTGTATGTCAGATCAGTTTGGTTTAGAAAAAAACAATGTGAAAATGTGATCAGTGTTCTCAAACACAAGCTCATATCTATACTGACAATATTCAGTATATGCAGGTTAAAGAAACTACATTTACAGCACTTTAAATAACTCTGCTCACAGTTTCTGCAGTAACAAGGAGGTTAAATTAGACTTTTTAAGAGCTGGGCCATTTCTAGCTTTTTGGGAGCCTTGTGCAAAACTGTCTGGGGGCACCTATTCTTTGTAAGGGTGAAGAGTGAAGTGTTCAAACCCTCCATCTGGACCCCAAAGCCTTTTGATATAAGAATACTGTTGTGTTTTGATTAAACGAAAAAAAAAAAACACAAAACAAAACTGAAACACTACATCTGCAGCCGTCTGGACAGTTTACGGCAGCTGCTATGGACAGCTTGGTTGCTCTCCGCTATTGATGGAATCCACATTCACTGAAGTGTACTGAGTCACTTCTGGTTTGTTCACTAAGAAGATCTGTCTGAAAGATTCATACACCAAATCATTCAGTGTTGTATTGGAGCCCCAACTGCCAACCACTCACTGAACTGAAAGAAGCAGGCGGGGCTCACCTGTTGCTCTCCAGTACGTTCACTGAACTGCGAGTTGACTGAAAGGAGCAGGCGGGGCTCACTCGCTGCTCAGATAGGTGATTCAGCTGATGATCCCTGGCTTCCCAGTACAGTTCCGGTAAGTCCTTCAGTACAGTACGTTCACCCATAGAAGCTACTACATTCGAACAAACTGTTCGTGAACGTTACATCACTACATGGATGCAATGGGTGTCACATGACGTGGACAGTCAGGGTACCCACCAAGGACAGACATGCTTTGCTCCCGGTGTGCACCTGCAGAATGATGCGCTGCTGTGAAACTGACTATCTACCGCCTCTCTGGCTGCCTCCTATGGTGTGTGTCCACCTAGGTATTGGTTGACGGGCAGTCCCTGCGCCTGTCAGCAATGTTGCCGAGAGTAATCTGTGTTGGGACACAGGGAAGGGTTGCTCCCCCGAAGACCACATGATGTGACGCTAGTTATGGAGGTAATTTCTGTGACCCTCCGATGTCACATAAAAACAGTAATGTGCTCTGTGTGTTATGGAAAAGGGAAAGTGCCACACAGCTCCACCTCCTCTCTCCCTTGTGTTACCCAAATAAACAGATGAGGTTAAAAAGAGAAGAACATTGTTGAAATTAAAAAAAACAGAGGAATTCTGCAGTGTGGAATTACAGTTTCTGTCCTTTTTAAGGCTTACAGTTTGAAAGTTTTTCTATACTGAAAATATAATTTAATTTTATTAGAAGTTTGTCATAGCAGGGAAACGCAGCATAACAGCAAACACCTTGGTGAAACCCAGCTTAATAACATGTGCAAAACAAATACTAGCCTGCCTGGAGACAGCTGTGATCTTCTGCGAGAATTCCCATGAAAGGATGACGGTTCTTAAAAGCACATTTTTAGATAAATTTGTCTATGTGACTTGCCACATTTCTCTTCCATTTGCTTTGTTAAAAGATGTTTGAAGTTAATGCATGGGTCATTGAAAACACTTTGCTTTAAAAGTACCAAGTTGTCACACAGTGGGAGGGAAAACAATCCTGAATAGAAAAAGCATCCAGAATCATTTTAGAATCAAATTAGAGACCCTAAATCCTACTCAAATTGTGATGCCTAAAGATTCTCAGCCCCAGTTTGTAAATCAACTGGGAGGAGGACTGACTTATCAGACCTCTTGCAGTTTTAGTTGGTGACACTTGGTCTAGATAAACTGAAGAAATAAACAGTTACATAAAATAAAAGTTTAACCAGCATCCATAAGAACATTGCAAATTTACAAGAAAAAAAAGTTACAAATTCATGACAGGAGCGACAAATTTACAAGAAAACGTAGCAACTTTATGAGAAAAGTTGTAAACCTATGAGGAAAAAGTTTTTAAAAAAAATTGCAAAAAGTTGAGGGTGAACTTGCAGTTTGGGGCCCCCTAGTGGCTGAGTGGGTCCATAGCATTTCTGTACTCTGCTTTAAAGATGTTTTTTTTTTTAAGGCCACTTGATCAAATTTAAGATCTCATGTTTCCGAAACAGCAAAAAGTATGTAATGACATTAAAATTAGAGCTGACCAATTATTTACTGGAACTGAAATTATTGCAAATTTGTCTCAACAATCCAGCTCACATTAAAAATTGTCTTCCCCTGGATCAATTTTGGCACTTTATGAATAAAAAGTTAGAAATGCACAAGAAAAAAAAATAAAACAAAACATAAATATATGAAAAAAAATGGCAAAAACCTGGTAAGTTACTGGTCTATTGTTTTACCTATTATATATAATATATTCTGCAGCTGCATGTAGATTTTTAGGCAAATCATTATTACTATTTTCTATTATGGAGGCTGTTAACACACAACAAAACACATTATTTACCTGTTTTTACTCTCCAACTGAGCGATGAGCTCTCTCTTCTGTTTGTTTGCATCAAAGTTGATGCTTCTTGTTGGTATAACCTGTAACACAAACAACAGTTCCAGCTGGATGCTGTTTTCATGCAGATTTTGGGTTTATCATTCATCATTCACATTAGGCATATTATGCCCTTTTTCTGCATGCTGACCCAGCTTCCAGAGGTATCTGAAATATCTGTGACATGCTTCAGTCAAAATTGGGATTTAAACAGTATAGCAACATTTTCCACTCAGATTAAACACCCTTCTTCACAGAGTCCCATTTCAATGTCTGTTTCTTTAAATTTCCCATTGACTAAAACATGGTGTGCTTGTGGGTTACTGACAATCTAAAATGCTTTCTTGGGTCATGTGATTACAGTAAAAATATTAAAATCTCTCTTCACTTAGAAATATTTATATTTTAACATTTTGGCAGAAACTGGCTTTTGCTCTTCCAGGTTCCTTTTCACTACATCACTAACACATTATCTCCAGTTAGCACCCATCACTGTGCTATTAGTGTGATATCGATCCAGCACCACCCCCCCACACACACCAAAAAAAAAAAAAAAAAGTTTTTGAGCTCAAGGTGTCAGCCTCATCACTAACAGTGCTACTAGGGCTTTAGCTTAGCAAGTGCAGTTTATACTGCTATTTTGTTTTTAATTCCAGTCACCTTCATATACATTCCTGTTCCCACCCGGTTCACCAATCCACAGTCAATAATCTATTTCAAGTCATTCTGGCGCATCTTATTATATTTTCACTGTGATGGTAGATGAACCGCAAGCATTAGCTTGGTTAGGTAGTCAGAGTCACTGTGCCTATCATGAGCTTAACAGTTTGGTCACGTCCAGTTTTGATTGCCATTTTCTTTTTCAAAATATAACAAAATAATCCAAAATAGTGAGATATGTGATCAAGTGTGGATTTATGAACCAGCTAGGGACAAATGTATAGCAGATGTGAGCAGACTATATACTGTAAAACTGTGGTAGTTAAGTTGGGCTAACTCGGCTAGGCTAGGCCAGCTGCTTTGTCAGTGTGTGGTTTTGGAAGCTCACAGGAACACACTTACTCCCACAGTCATTAAAACATCCATCCATCCATCTTCTACCGCTTTTCTGAAGGTCCGGGTCACGGAGGCAGCAGTTCAAGCAGAGAAGCCCAGACTTCCCTCTCCCCAGCCACCTGCTCCAGCTCTTCAGAGGGGATACCAAGGCATTCCCAGACCAGCTGGGAGACAGTCTCTACAGCAAGTCCTGTGTGCCCAAAACACCCCAAGTGGGAGGCGTCCAGGAGGCATCCTGATCAGATGCCTAAACCACCTCAACTGACTCCTTTCAATGTGAAGGAGCAGCGGTTCTACTCTGAGCCTCTCCCGGATGACTGACTTCCTCACCCTATCTCTGGGGGTGAATCCAGAAATCCTACAAAGAAAGCTCATTTCAACCGCTTGTATCCACGATCTCCTTCCTTCGGTCATTACCCAAAGCTCATGACCATAGGTGAGGGTAGGAATGCAGATTGACTGGTAAATCGACAGATTTGCCTTAGAACTCTGCTCCCTCTTCACCACAACAGACTGGTACAACATCTGCATCACTGCAGATGCTGCTCTAATCCGTCTGTCAATCTCTCGCTCTATTTTCCCCTCACTTGTGAATAAGACCCCAAGATACTTAAACTCCTCCACCTGGGCAGGAGCCTGTCCCCAACCCGGAGAGGACAATCCACCTTTTTCTGGCTGAGGACCATGGATTCAGACTTGGAGGTACTGATTCTCATCCCAGTTGCTTCACACTCAGCGGCAAACCGTTCCAGTAAGACCTGTAGGTCATTGCTGGATGAAGCCAACAGGACAACATCATCTGCTAACAACAGAGATGAGATCCTGTGGTCACCAAGCATGCCACCTTCCGTTCCCTGGCTGCACCTAGAAATCTTGTCCATAAAAATTATGAACAGGATCGGTGATAAAAGGGCAGGCCTGGCGGAGTCCAACTCTCACTGGGAATGAGCCCGACCGAGTGTTGGCAATACAAACCAAACTCTCACAACGGTTGTACAGAGACCAAATAGCTCGTAACAACAACCCCGATACCCCATACTCCCGAAGAACCCTCCACAAAAAAACACGAGGGATGCAGTCGAATGCCTTCTCCAAGTCCACAAAACACATGTAAACTGGTTGGGCAAACTCCCACGAACCCTCGAGGATTCTCAAGAGGGTAAAGAGCTGGTCTGATGTGCCACGGCCAGGACGAAAACCACATTGCTCCTCCTGGATCCGAGGTTCGACCAACGGCCAGACTCTCCTCTCCAGTACCTTGGCATAGACCTTCCCAGGGAGGCTGAGGAGTGTGATCCCTCTAAAGTCGGAGCACACCCTCCGGTCCCCTTTTTTGAAGACAGGAACCACCCCCCCGGTTTGCCAGGCCAAAGGCACTGCCCCCAACCTCCACGCAATGTTGCAGAGGCGTGTCAACCATGACAACCTTACAACATCCAGGGCCTTGAGGCACTCAGGGCAAATCTCGTCCACCCCCCGGGCCCGGCCACCAAACACACTTTTAACCACCTTGGCGACCTCAGCCCCTGTGATAGGCGAGTTGTCCCCCTCGTCCACAAGCCCTGCTTCCTCTGTGGAAGGCGTGTCAGTGGGATTGAGGAGATCCTTGAAGTATTCCTTCCACCACCTGATGATATCCCCAGTTAAAGTCAGCAGTGCCCCATCTGCACCATACACAGTGTGGACAGGGAGCTGCCTCCCCCTCCTGAGCCGCCGGACAGTTTGCCAGACTCTCTTCAAGGCTGACCGAAAGTCTTGTTCCATGGCCTCACAGAACTCCTCCCATACCTGAGTTTTTCCTTCAGCAACCACCTGTTCTGCACTCCACTTGGCCTGCCGGTACACTTCAGTTGCTTCGGGAGTCCCACAAACCAACCAAGCTTGATAGGACTCCTTCTTCAGCTTAATGGCCCCCCTCACCACTGGTGTCCACCACTTGGTTCCGGGGTTGCCACCACGAGATGCCCCAACGACCTTGTGGCCGCAGCTCTGGGCAGCCGCTTCAACAACAGAGGTGGAGAACATGGCCCATTCAGACTCCATGTCTCCAGACTCCCTCGGAATGTGGTTGAAGTTCTTCTGAAGGTGGGAGTTGAAGACCTCCCAGACAGGGGCCTCAGCCAGACGTTCCCAGCACACCCTCACTATACGTTTGGGTCTACCAGGTCTGAATGGCATCCTCCCCTGCCATCGGATCCAACTCACCACCAGGTGGTGATCAGTTGACAGCTCTGCACCTCTCTTTACCTGAGTGTTTAAGATATACGGTCGCATGTCTGATGACACGATAACAAAATCGATCATCGACCTGTGGCATAGGGTGTCCTGGTGCCAGGTGCACATATGGACACCCTTATGCTTGAACATGGTGTTCGTAATGGACAAACTGTGGTTAGCACAGAAGTCCAATAACTGAACACCACTCAGATTCAGATCGGGCAGGCCGTTGCTCCCAATCAGCCCCCTCCAGGTTTCACTGTCGTTGCCCACATGTGCATTGAAGTCCCCCAGTAGGACAATGGAGTCTCCAAGGGAAGCACTCTCCAGCACCCCAGTCAGAGACTCCAAAAAGGGTGGGTACTCTGAACCATCATTTGGTGTATCGGCACAAATGATGGTCAGGACCCGTTTCCCAACCCAAAGGCACAGGGAAGCAACCCTTTCGTCCACTGGGGAAAACTCCAATATAGAGGCA
Source organism: Pholidichthys leucotaenia (assembly GCA_020510985.1). Taxonomy (NCBI): domain Eukaryota; kingdom Metazoa; phylum Chordata; class Actinopteri; order Cichliformes; family Pholidichthyidae; genus Pholidichthys; species Pholidichthys leucotaenia. Next base: position 286,927,865 of record CM035842.1, read on the forward strand.
GCAAGGTGGGGGAATACAAGAATACCCACCCCTGTTCATCGCTTCTCGTCCGGGCAACTCCAGAGTAGGCCAAGCTCTAGACCCTCTCCAGGAGACTGGTTCCGGAACCGGAGCTGTGTGTTGAGGTGAGGCCGACTATATCTAGCCGGTATCTCTCAACCTCATGCACCAGCTCAGGCTCCTTCCCCACCAGAGAGGTGACATTCCACGTACCAAAAGCCAGTTTAGGAAGCTTGGGATCAGACCGCCAAGGTCTCTGCCTTTGACTGCCACCTGATCCACATAGCACTGGACCCCCATGGTCCCTTCTGCAGGTGGTGAGCCCACTGGAGGGCAGACCCATGTAACTCCTTCGAGCTGAGCCCGGCCGGGTCCCATGGGCGGAAACCCGGCCACCAGACGCTCACCATCGAGCCCCTCCCCCAGGCCTGGCTCCAGGGTGGGGTCCCGGTAACCCTATACCGGGCGGGGTACACTGAATCCTTGTTCTAGCATTCATCATGAGAGTCTGTTGGATCGTTCTTAGTCTGGCCCTTCACCCAGGACCAGTTTGTCTTGGGTGACCCTACCAGAGGCAAATTGCCTCGGACAACATAGCTCCTGGGATCACTAGGGCACGCAAACCCCCCACCACGATAAGGTGACTGTCATTAAAATAGCTAGACATAAATATTTGGAGGGGTGGCATCATTCCAATGAGCTGCAGTTGGGATGTCACAATCGGTGGAAAATCATAACGGCTCAATGAATGAGACGCACTGACACCGAGGCTGACCCTAAGAGAGTACGTGCCACACATGGATTACAAGTTTTATATGTCCTGTGAAGGGATGTTTTTGACTCACTCCAGCACCATCGGTCTCTGCTAGTCGAGAGGTGTAGCGTGCGATCAGTTTGTGCTCATCGTCTTGTTGGCTGGGACTGTCCACGCTCCTGAAACACACCAAAAATCAGCAATTTACTAAATCCATCGTAGGCTAGTGATCATTTATTAGACAAACCAAAATAAGAGGTAACTAAATGACATTTTACAAACTACAATGAAAGAATATAATTTTTTAAAAGATCTTTTTGAGATTGTATGATCTAAAAGTTTTGGGGTCAGTTGAGGCACTTCTGTCATCTGATAAGGAACTGAGGCATTTCAGAGATGTTCAATCAAGCGGAGACCTTGAGGCAGACCCGGGATCCAGGAGAAATTACACCTGGAGGAACTGGAGGTAAGGCCAACAGTACGAGGAGGGAGATCTGAACATTTCTGCTCCGACCGCTCAGACAGTGAAATGGCAGAAAATACTGAAACAGATGGCTGTACAGACATCTGAACTCAAGTTGATTAATTAGATTTAATCCAACTCAGAATTAGTAATGCATGCTCTCCCACCAGTTTAATATCTATAAATGCAGAACCAATGTAAAGTAAAAGACTGTATATTTGCATGTTTTTTTTCCTCCTCTGGGTTGAAAGAAGACATTTTAGAAGCAGTACTGCAACTGACAATAATTTCTGTTACCATTAATCTGCCAATTATTGCTTCGATTAGTTGACTAATCACTTGGACATTTGTGCATTTATTTCCCTTAAAAAAACCTGTATTTTTTTTAATTCCCTTGATAAATTTTTGACTTTGTGATGTTTTTTTCTCAAAAAATTGTGACTGATAGGAAATTCGTGTTTTTCCCCTCATCAGTTTGACTTTTTTTGCAGTTTTTTCCTGCAAAATTGTTTTTTCCCCCTCAACAATTTCCTTTTGCTCTCAAGCTTGCAACTTTTTTGTTCAAGTTTGCAACCTTTTTCTTCTCTTATGTTTGCAACTGTTTTTGTAAGTTGTAAATGTGCAAATTTTTCCTTGTAAATTTGAAACTTTTTTCTAGGAAATTTGGTACTTTTTCCTTTTCTCACAAATTTGTGACCGTTTACAAGACATTTGTGCCCCCTCCCCCCCAGGATTTATGTATTTTTTATGATGTTTGTGACTTTTTTATGTAAGTTTTTTATGTTTTTTTTTGCTCAAAATTTTGTGACTCTTTAGTAGGACAATTGTGGTTTTTTTTCTTGTAAATTTGCAACTTTTATTCTCTAAAATTTTTAGGTTTTTTTTCCCTCAAACTTTTACATTTTAAAAGAGCTGCTTGGAGATTAGTCAATTATCAATAAGTCAATTAGTCAATTATCAAATTAGTTGCTGTTTAATTCTCTGTCAATCAACTAGTCAATTAATCGACTAATTGTTGCATCACTGTAGAGAGCCTAAGTCACGCCCCCTCTACTTCCGCATATGGGACCTTAAATCGAAAAAATTCTCCATTGAAATGAATGGCAAGAGTGAAATTATCTTTTGATTACGATGGAATTTTGCCACAAGTTACACATATGATGCTTGTCAATTTAAAAGATAATTTCCCACGTAATAACGATCCAGGTTGTCGTCTAGCTGTTAAGGTATAAGGTTATGAAAATCCTTAAATTAAAAAACTATGAACACAGATGGACTGAGCTTACGTCATTTTTTCAAAGTGTGCCCGGGGTGAGGTAACTAACAGTCCTCTGGATCAGCTGCAGCTCTCACAATACAAAACTAGAAAAGCACTCGGAGAGCGCAGACCTCCACCAAGTACCTCAGTTCCCCCTAATATTGGGATTTTCCCCAAATATAATAGTGCTACACTCATTTTATCTATATTTTCAGATTCCTTGACCATCAAAACATATGTTTAGCAATTGGATTGACATTGATATCTTTATTAGTTCAGTAGTTATTGACAAAAATCACTTTCGGTAATGGCGGTTTTCTTCTGGATATAGCTCCATAGCTTTTGAAGATACAACAAATCCACTGGCACACTACTGATTCACTGATTCACTATTGTTTCACACTACTGATTCACTACCGATTCTGAGTCTTGGCTATATTTTGGTGTTTGTTGTATGTTTATATCTTAATTTGTTACCTTACAGTGATGAAAATTCCAAAGATCCCCTATTATTTGCTGTTCTGGATCACAGTATCCAGATTTTTTGTAGGATCCGGATCAGTCTTTGATATTTCCTAGAACCTATTGGGAACTTATCCTGTATTTTTTTGGCAAGCGTCCTGACCATTTATTGTGGAGTTATATACACATATGGCAAAAATGGCCCTATCTCGCAAAGATAAAGAATCCTTTAAAAAATTCCTGGATCCAGACGGTGATCCCGATCACTCCCAAAATCTAATCATTTCTTCCTTGTCCCATTTGGGACTTGTCCTGAAAATTTCATCAAAATGCGTTCATAACTTTTTGAGTTATGTTGGTAACAGACAGACAGACAAACAAACAAACCCCGGTAAAAACATAACCTCCTTGGCGGAGGTAACAATACTTGTGTTGTTTTGCTCCTCTTTGGATCCTTCTTCCATCTGTCAGGAAACAGGAGGTAAGGTTTTAGTAATCTCCTGCCATGCTCGTGTTTAGTGATGTGGGATGATGGGAGTTGTTGTCCGCTCATCGTTGAAAAAATTCTGTTATTATATGACAGCTGACAACTTTATTTACGTGGAAAATTATCTTTTAAATTGACAAACATCATATGTGTAACTCGTGGCAAAATCTGATTGGGATCAAAAGATAATTTCGCTCTTGCCATTCATTTCATTCATTCATTCATTCATCTTCTTCCGCTTAATCCTTTTCGGGTCGCGGGGGGGCTGGAGCCTATCCCAGCGTTTTTGGGCGGGAGGCAGGGTCCACCCTGGACAGATCGCCAGTCCATCACAGGGCCAACACAGAGAGACAGACAACCATTCACTCTCACAGTTTACCTAAGGACAATTTAGAATCCCAAGTTTGATGCCAATTAACCTAACTTGCATGTTTTTGGCATGTGGGAGGAAACCGGAGAAATCCCGGAGTAAACCCACGCAGACACGGGGAGAACATGCAAACTCCACACAGATCACTGTTGGCCGGGGGCTGGGATCGAACCCAGGATCCCCCGGCCAAGGGAGAATTTTTTTGATTTAAGGTCCCATATGTGGAAGCAGAGGGGGCGTGACTCAGGCTCTCTATTGAGCAGTGATTGGGCCGAGATTAGAAATTCTATTTCATCCATCCATCCATCCATCTTCTACCACTTTTCCGGAGGTCCGGGTCATGGAGGCAGCAGTCCAAGCAGAGAAGCCCAAACTTCCCTCTCCCCAGCAACCTGCTCCAGCTCTTCAGAGATGATACCAAGACGTTCCCAGACCAGCTGGGAGATGTAGTCTCTCCAGTGAGTACTGGGTCTGCCCCGGGGTCTCCTCCCAGCGGGACACGCCCGAAACACCTCAAGCAGGAGGCGTCCAGGAGGCATCCTGATCAGATGCCCAAACCACCTCAACTGTGGAGGAGCAGCGATTCTACTCTGAGCCTCTCCCGGATGACTGAGCTCCTCACCCTATCTCTAAGGGTGAGTCCAGCAATCCTATGGAGAAAGCTCATTTCAGCTGCTTGTATCCGTGATCTCATTCTTTTGGTCATTACCCAAAGCTCATGAGCATAGGTGAGGGTAGGAACAAATACCATCATCAACAAATGCCAAAATTCAACAAACTAGTATTTGAAATGTAACATTTTCATGCAGTTTGTGAAAATATGAGAATAAAAATTCAAGCATGACCAAATTATCACAAATACTAGTAAAGCATGAGCTGAAAAATATGAAACAGCTGCACAATAAATAGTGTCGACAGTTATAAACGTGAACCGTCTGTTTCATAGCAAAAAATTTGACTTTTTTTTTTTTAAAAATGTGACAATCAGGAGGTGAATATGTTCTTTTTTCTTAGCCGTGATACCAGGGTTTTTTTTTACATTTTTATACAACGCTACAGATAAATAAATCTTGCTGACAGTATTATCTCTATAATATATTCAAATAAATTGTTTTTACAAACACTGCTGTAATTCTTTTGACTGCAGTAACTATGACGTTAAAATCTGATTTTGTGAAAAGAAAAAAAATCCTCAATCACTCACTTTAATTTGGAAAGTGCAGCTGTGGCTCTGATGCTGTGTCCAGGAATAATAATTAGTTTCTGGCAAACGACCCTAAACTAATCAGCTAGAAATGATGAGGATTCTCGTCTCAGATTAGAACTTGAATGCTGACATTAAAGTCAGATATTAGATGTACTATAACTACTATCTGCTCTCTCTCTCTTCAGGATTATGTTAAACTGCAGGACTGAATCTGGATTCAGCTGAAGCCAAACTGTACTGCACCACGCTCCCCCCTCCCCTCCTCTCCATCCCTGATTCCCTTATGTAACCCCACCCCCCCACCCCCGCTGCCACGTCCGCCGATTCCTTGCTCACCGTGGGCTGCTTTGGAGGCGATTCACATATGCGGCGATCAGAGCATGCTCCTCGTTCATACGCTGAGCTGCTGCCAGGCTGAATAGACAGAATACAGACATGAAATTAACGGTCAGAATCACAGAGGTCATTCTCTGAGGTTACAGGAATCAAGTCAATGGGACTCGTACAAGAACCATGTCTTGCATGAAGCCCATTTGTGGCATTTACAAATATTTCAATATCTTTAAATTTCGTATGGTACCAACAAAATTTGTGACTGCTGAAATGGTAAATGGTGTTGACGCATATAGCACTTCTTCTCATCTCTAGATGATCAAAGCGCTTTTACAGATCCTGCTATCCACCCATTCACACACTGATGGCGGCAGAGCTGCCATGCACCAGCGGTGGCCTGACCCACCAGCAGCAACTGGGGCTTCTGTGCCTTGCTCAAGGACACTTCGACACGCAGACTGCAGACAGAGCGGGAATCGAACCCCTGACCCTCCGATCAGTAGTCGGCCACACTACACCTGCGCCACAGCCGCATACCAGAGAACTGAAAGAGTTATGTGCAAACAGTCTGCTGTTATTCTAACATTAGTTTGCACTAATTGGCTCTATATTTAATTTATCTGAATGACTTTAGGAGTGAACAACCAATACACTAAAATAATTAGCTGACATGATTTTATATGTTGATTCAAATGATAATTCTAAATGTATTTACAGTAAATGGGATCCTAATCACTGTATTCACATAGCAATGCCACTGAGTAATGAATGCAGTCGTATTAGTGCGTCAATTAAGCAACTCTTCAATTCTCATGAAATTATGCTTAAACACAGGTGCAATTCATCAGTTTTATGGGAGCTGTTTACACAGTTTTTGTCGGACATAGGAGTGTTTGTTGAATCGGGAGTAGCTTGCTTGCCCTAACGTAGTTTACTACCAAAGTACGAGCAATTTACTCACACTAATACTAACATGGTCTTGCATGAGGCCCAGTGTTTTTAAATGCAAAGAGTTTTATGTGAAAAAGCTTCCATACAAACACAAATCTGTTATGTCAACATATACATATTATTAGACATGCAATAATGTAATACAACTTAACATAATTAGCCTGTTATTCATGACCAACAGGGAGGTTTATGTTTTCTTCTGTGTTCTTTTGTGAGTATATTATCAACATAACTCAAAACAATGTTTACAGATTAAAAAAATTCAGATGTTGGTAATGCACCAAAGATCAATCAATTAAATTTTAGGGGTGATCCGGATCACCATCTGGATTCAGAATACTTTTTAAAGCTTCCTAAGGAGAAAATGAATGCAGCACCTTTTCTGATGTTTTGCTGGTCGCCAGCTCTTGGTGGAGGTTTACACTGTCATCGTGCTTTCTAGTTTTATGTTTTACTTTTTACTCTCTCAGCATATCGTGTTGCTGCTTTTAATACCCTTGATTTGCAAAACAGATTTACTCTATACCAGGGGTGTCCAATCATGTGCCACGGAGGGCCAAGACCCTGCAGGGTTTCTCTTCTACCCAGGTCTCTTCAGCAGGTGTTTTCACTGATCAGCAGTCAGTGGGAAGAAATTCAGTGGAATCTGCTGCTGAAGACACTGGCTGGAGGTAAAGCCTGCAGGGTCTTGGCCCTCCATGGCACATGATTGGTCACCCCTGCTCTATACCATAGGAAAAGAGAGAGATAACCAGCTTTATTTGTCACATACACAGCTGTACCTCTGCAGTGAGACTTAGTGCATTTGTGAACTTGCACCCAAATTAAATTTTCTTGTAATTATTGTTAGGTACACTGCAGGTCGCAGGCATAATTATGTAATACAACAGTTGTGATTTTTTGAAGGATTTACTGCCACCATTTTTCTAAATTCCTCTGGAGTGTTTGATCAGATAAACAGAGGAGCTGGTTGGCTCCATCTGACTAAATCAGGCAGAGACAGTCACACAGTCACTGTGCAAAAAAATCCCAAAACTACTGTGAGATTCTTCTGCACATAAATAATCTGCATAACAATTTATGCAAAGCACTAAGCTCTCAGACACTGTGTTATACTGTGTATTTTTCCACCTGTTTTTTTTCCTTTTTATGATTTGGAGCTTTAAGGAGAGTAACTGTACTTATACGGCACTTTCCTTACATAACTGATCATGCAAAGAATCTCTAACTACTCCCCACAATCAACCCTATTTTGTGAAATGTATTCTATTAACCCAAGATCTTCTTTAAGATTAAACACTAACCCTTTCTTCACACTGCTGATGTCAGTTTTTACCTTTTGGAGGACTCCGGTGCCGACGAGGACAACACCATAGCTTCGTTTGGGTTCCCGATAGGTCTGGGGGGGCTGTATATGCACAAAAACACACATTTTTATTTGACCCGTTTCATTAAATTCTAAACACAGCAGAAGTATTGCTACAGTGATGACCTGCGTATCAGAGGACCCACAACTTTACACTCCCATTCAGAGAGTCAACGCACTCTCACGTGCTTCTGAGTGCATTCACGCAACAGTGACTCGTTAAAGCCTGAGCAAACACGGACAGGCCAAAGATCACCAGAGGGGGAGAAAAATGAGAGCGAGAGAGAGAGAGAGAGAGAGAAGATAAATTCATAAAATCTTAGCTCGACAGAAGCGGGGTGGATGTTAGCATACTCACATCAGTGTTTTAAGTTGAGCCCTCTGTGTTTGCAGGCCTGAGTTAATGTATCGCTGATGCTTGCAGGTCTGCGACGACCCAGCTGTTGGCTGCAGTTTGGAAAGTCAAACCGTGCTGATTTACCACAAGAGGCAGTGCTACAGAAGTATCTGTCTATACAGAGGCGTGACTTTTACTTTTGTGGTGTTTTTTTTTTTTTTTTAAATCTTTTCTGGATAGGTTTGCAGAGCAAAGGTCAGCTGTCTGGTAGCAGGCATTTCAGTTTCAGTTATGAAAAGTGTTATAGTGTTTAACAAAGAAATGTTGACATTAGGATCAGTTGTTTGTCTCATTTTAGAAAGCCTTAATACTGTGTGTACTGCACCTTCATAGCTTTAGCAACTCAAGAGTTGCATCAAATAAGATAAAAAGTTTTATACTGATACTAAACTGTGCTATTGGCCGTATGATCATCCTTATATTAATCAAAACTGTGCAATTTTTGTGGGTTTTCACCTAATAAAGTATGGTCATGGGTCACATGTACACCTTTAAAATATTAAAACAAACTTTATGCCTTTATTTAGTTAAGCTATTCTACTTCCTGGCTTTTATGATGTCACAAACTAGCAGGCCCCACCTGCAATTCTCTAAATTAGCAAAACACACCTTGAGAGCATCTGCACTTGTTAAAAAAAAAAAAAAGAAAGAAAAGGATTAAGGGCTCATTAATATTAATAAGCAGGCGGAAAACCAATCATTTCTCATTTTTGATGAGCTGTGAAACTACACAGTGACCTTTGGGCTTTAAAAGTACAGTGATCCCTCGCTACTTCGCGCTTCACCTTTCGCGCCCTCAGTGCATCGCGGATTTTTCAAAAATATTCATCAAAAATTCAAAATTGAGAAATAATGGGCGGGCGCTAGCAGAAGGCAGGGAGACTACATTAGAACATCAGCTATCAACACGGAGAGCCCGCACAACTCAAAATCCACCTCTCTGGTCGCTGTTCTCGTGTTGGCTCGGCTCGGGAATCTCGCAAGATGATTGGCCAAGACGTTTCACCCCGCAAGCTGATTGGCCGAGACGTTTTACCCAGCTTCTCTCCCTGCCGAGCGCCCACCCAGCGAAGGAAGACCGCATTCATTGCTCTTTATCGCTCATGTTGCTTAGTCTCGCTGCGTGGAACTTTTTGCTGTTCTCTTGTGCCATTTTGTGCGAAATAGTCTTCCCGTCGAGCCACTACGCCGCCTCCTGCAGCTTCTCCAGCTCTATCGGAAGCTGCCCTCGACGATGCTGCGCCTCTAGCACCTGACGATGAGGCGTCACCTGAGGAGCAGTAAAGCTCTCATTAACCTGTGCAGTAAATCATCTTCATCGAGTTACGTATCTTGTTATAAGAATAAAAGAGTTCTAAAAACATATTTATGTACACTTTATTTACATCTACGTATGTATGTACACTTACACACACACACACACACGTATATGAGAGAGAGAGAGAGAGAGAGAATGAACGTACGTATTATTTATGGGTGACGTCATTAGGGGTGACGCTACTTCGCGGTTTTTCACTTTTCGCGGTCGGTTCTGGAACCCATTAACCACGATAAGTGAGGGATCACTGTACATCTATATCCCCCTCAAGAAATCTAAAACTTAAACCCTCCAATATGGGACCTTTAAACAATACTATTCCCATATTAATTTTCCCTCCAGTTGCGGGGAGCTACAAAAAAAATGATAAATAGCTGACAATTTAAGATGCATTTGAAATACAGTCTCTGTGCAACCCTTGTGTAAGTGTGTGTTTGTGTTCATACATTATGTTGGAGAGATTGAGGGTAATCGCGGGTTCTTCTGGGTAAATTGGATGGGTGGCCTCCCTGGACGACACGCAGCCCAGAGTCCTGCCCAGGGCTCGGCCAAACTTCGTGGTTGGTGACTTCTAAACACAAAAAATACACACAAGCACAGTAAGAGCAGGCCATAAACAGCGTATAACTGTTTTCCTAACCCAAATGTTTTTTGTTTTGCTGACAATTCCTAATAAACCATTCAAGGTTTATTAATAAAGGTTCTTTAACCCACTGCATGCAAATTCATCTTTCCAACTATACCTTACTTACAGGGGTCAACATTAAGTCCTGGAGGCCAGATAGGGTCCTCCACTATATTTGTCCAGCCAGCTAATAAATTAGCATCTTTTTTCCCCCAGTTTCGTAAATTTACGACTTTCCACCCTCATAAATTTGTAATTTTGTCCCCCAATCTTGTAAAATTGCCTAAATTTATGATTTTGCGACCGCCCCCCAATAAATGAGTGTTTTTTTTCCCCTATCTTACCATTAACTGTAATAAATGCCTGGTTTAATGTCAAGTAGCGCAGACCAATAATGTTCACATGCATTTTCTCTTTGCGCACTAGCACATTCTTTCCATAGTGCAAATCCAATCTGCCCTCTGACGCAAATACACCATTACAATAGCAGTCCACCTCAGTTCATGTTAAAAGTGAGAAGAGACATTCTGATTGGATTATTGCATGTTACACCCAAAACACACCTATGAATAAATAAGAGATAGGATGACGATTTTGTGCTTTCAACTGGTGCAAAATCTGTTTTTTTCCACCTCTATAATAGCAAAATTGACTTGAATACACCACTAAATAAATAAATGAGTTTTGTGTCACTGACAGTGCACTATTGACTGGATCGTTGTAATATGGTCCTAGGTGTTTTGGCATGATCCCACTGGAGGAGACCCGTGACGACACCTCTTAGCTGACTTGGAGTCTCTGATTATACTGTTGCCCTCAGACAAGTGGCAGAAAATGGATCAGTCAAAACAATGTGGATTATCACAGCGCTAGAAAAAAAAATCTTAGCAATTAAATCCAACCAGACAACTCCTCTTAGGTAAAGTATTTTGTTTCTGATGTTATTTGTCAACATGGGGGGCACATAGCAAAGGGGACTAGCTGTGTATCCTTACATAAACTAGAAAAAAAGGCAAAGAACATAGACTAAATGAAGCTGAAAACTCAGTTTTGCTGGGAAATTACATGTAAATTATATGTAAAGCTTCAGTTGCTTGCACTGAAAGGATCCCGTCAGACAGGCAGGAGCTGCTAGTAAAGAGATTTATCACAGAGACTGAAACATTAAGACAAAATATGCCAAGATTGAGGAATGAATAATTCAACAACTATATCCTCACCTATTAATACTTTTGGAAAGCAAACACTTATTTGGAATTTTTTATATATTCATTTAGTATTAAGAGTTTTAGAGAAAAATATAGTACATCAAAGGAATTAGTACAAGAGTAAAGAAAATTATTTTTTTATTTACCTTTTGTTCTTATTAAAGACAAAAAATAGAAAGGAGATGTTTTTACCTTCTTTACATGTTTCGACTGTTCACTGCAGCCTTCGTCAGAAGTGTCAAACAAATTAAAAGAAGACAAAATAAACCTACTTAAGCAAATTATTAATTTACTGATCATGTTTTAGTTGTGGATTTGGTTTACTATTATTATCATTATACATTTATAAGATGTGATGTTGTGTGGAAAAAGTGGTTGCCCCCTTCCTGATTTCTCATTTTTTTGTATGTTTGTCACACTTATATGTTTCAGATCATCAAACAAATTTAAATATTAGACAAAGATAACAAATAAACACAAAATGCAGTTTTTAAATGAAAGTGTATTATTAAGGGAAAAAAATCCAAATCTACATGGCCCTGTGTGAAAAAGTGATTGCCCCCTAAACCTAGTAACTGGTTGGGCCACCCTTAGCAGCAACAGCTGCAATAAAGCATTTGCGATAACTGGCGATGAGTCTTTTACAGCACTGTGGAGGAATTTTGGCCCGCTCGTCTTTGCAGAATTGTTGTAATTCAGCCACACTGGAGGGTTTTCAAGCATGAACCGCCTTTTTTACGTCATGCCACAGCATCTCAGTCGGATTCAGGTCAGGACTTTGACTAGGCCACTTCAAAGTCTTCATTTTGTTTTTCTTAAGCCATTCAGAGGTGGACTTGCTGCTGTGTTTTGGATCATTGTTCTGCTACAGAACCCAAGTGTGCTTCAGCTTGAAGTCCCAAACAGATGGCCGGACATTCTCCTTCAGGTTTTTTTGGTAGACAGCAGAATTCATGGCTCCATTTACCACAGCAAGTCTTCCAGGTCCTGAAGCAGAAGAACAGCCCCAGACCATCACATTACCACCACCATATTTTACTGTTGGTATGATGTTCCTTTTCTGAAATGCTGTGTTACTTTTATGCCAGATGTAATGGGACACACACCTTCCAAAAAGTTTAGCTTTTGTCTTGTCAGTCCACAGAGTATTTTCCCAAAAGTCTTGGGGATCATCAAGATGTTTTCTGGCAAAACTGAGACGAGCCTTTATGCTTGTTTTGCTCAGCAGTGGTTTTCGTTTTGCAACTCTGCTGTGCAGGCCATTTTTGCCCAGTCTCTTTCTTACGGTGGAGTCATGAACACTGACCTTAACTGAAGCAAGTAAGGTCTGCAGTTCTTTGGATGTTGTTGTGGGGTCTTCTGTGACCTCTTGGATGAGTCGTCGCTGAGCTCTTGGAGTAATTTTGGTCAGCCGGCCACTCCTGAGAAGGCTCACCACTGTTCTATGTTTTCACCATTTGTGGATAATGGCTCTCACTGTGGTTCGCTGGAGTCCCAAAGCTTTAGAAATGGCTTTATAACCTTTTCCAGACTGATAGATCTCAGCTACTTTGTTTCTCATTTGTTCCTGAATTTCTTTGGGTTGCAGCATGATGTCTAGCTTTTGAAGATGTTTTGGTCTACTTCACTTTGTCCTGTTTAAGTTATTTCTTGATTGAGAACAGGTGTGGCAGTAATCAGGCCTGAGTGTGGCTAGAGAAATTGAACTCCGCTTTCCAAAGATGTGATAAACCACAGTTAATTTATGTTTTAACGGGGGGGGGGGGGGGGGGGGCAATCATTTTTTCACACAGGGTCATGTAGGTTTGGATTTTTTTTACCCTTAATAATAAACACCTTCAATTAAAAACTGCATTTTGTGTTTATTTGTGTTATCTTTGTCTAATATTTAAATTTGTTTGATGATCTGAAACATTTAAGTGTGACAAACATACAAAAAAATAAATCAGGAAGGGGCAAACACTTTTTCACACCACTGTATATTGTATAATCTGTGTTTTTGCTGTGTTATAGTAGGTTTATTTTTTTTCATCCCTGTTTATTACTTGAACTGGACATAACTGATTTTGCTGCAGTTCCACTGTGTACACTCCTTGTCAAAAATCTAATTAATATATTTTGAACAGAAAGAAGCCCCCTGGTGTGAAGACAGCATAACCACACGGTGACTCACCCAGGAGGAGTGCTCCTTCATCTGATGCTGGGTGTTGTGGGAGCCGCTGGCATTGCCGCGCCAGAAGCAGTTCTGGCAGAGCTGGTAACCACGGCAACGGCGACAGCGATAGCGGAAGCCCGTCATACCATTGCCACGGCAGTAGGAGCAGGACACAGGGTGAATGACTGGGAGAAGAAGAAAACAACTGTCAATCATTCAAAACAAGAAAAACATGGTGATAAAAGAGACGACACATCCGGCCTTTCAGACTACAATGTTAGATATAAGATGACCTTAAGGATGATTGCATCAGTATTTATTGTAATGGTAAAGCTTTACTCATATTTATTCATTTTTCCTATAATTGTCCTTCTCCTCTGAGGATCGCTGCCTTACTGTGGTGGAGGAGTTTGTGTGCCCTCATGACCCTAGGAGCCATGTTGTTAGGGCCAGTTTGTCCCTCATAGGATCTCCCATGGCAAACAGGTCCTGGGTAAAGGGGCCGGACCAAGAGCAGTCCAGTGGATCCCCAAGAAAAAAATTACAATAAGAATTCGGTGTACACGACACACATGGGTCTGCCCTCCAGTGTACTCCTAGTGCCAGTTCTAAGCCCAGGTAAATGAGGTGGGTTGAATCAGGAAGGGCATCAGGTGTGAAGTCTTTGCCAATTATGTGGATCATCTCAAAGGAATTTTCCATATTGGATCAGTCGAAGGAGGAGGACATGGAGAGGATTGGCATGACAGAAGAGGATGCAAGAAACAGAGTGAGATGGAGGAAGATGATCCTCTGTGGAGGCCCCTAAAGCATGCATCTCATGGAGCAGCGAATGCTGACAAAAGTTGCGCGACATTGTGATTTCTGGGGCTTTGTCAGGGTTCCTAAAAGGCTGCACATTTTTTTAAAATTGTCTTTAATGTTGCAAATAAATTTTGAACACGTTCAGAGATCAGAGATATATATTTATCTCTGATCAAGCACTTGTGTGGTGTAGTGGATATAATGAAATATTTGAGCCACATTATCAGGAATGACTTGAGTGATGATGATGCTGATGATGTGCAGCGGCAGTGCTGTAAACCGGCCACTAGGAAGAGCATCTGCCTCAAAGCCAGGGGGTCATGGGTTCAAGCCCCAGCCGGGTCATACCAAAGACCATATAAAAAAATGGTACTTCCCACCTTCTAGCTTGGTGCTCAGCATAATAGAATGTTAGTCGAATGTCATTATTGTCAGTCAATCCATACAGCCAATCATGTACAGTAGAGCGAAATTATGTTTCTCCTATCCACAATGTTAATCACATCTAGAATCAGAGCGGCCGCTGCCATGCAAGGTGCTGCCACAAACAACTTTTCCTTCCCCCATTTGATTATGCTCAGCATCAAGCGAGAAGGTGGGACGTACCATTTTTATATGGTCTTTGGTATGACCTGGCCAGGGCTTGAACCCACGACCTCCCGGCTGTGGGGTGGACGCTCTACCACTAGGCCACCACTCCAATTCATAAGTTTGTTGCCAATAATGTCCCCACATTCCATGCTATACTGAGAAATTTCATGTACAAGTTTATGTGTCAATTAACTGATTCCGAAAAAGTAATTATAATGACACTATGTCAGCCGATGCTAAGTCATTCAATACTCCTCTTGTTTCTGGATACAGTGGTACAGATGCCTTTTTGTCCTGAAATAACAGAAAATTTATGAACTGTTGTGACTTTATTTCATTTCATTTTTGAGGTCATGTATTTGTACTTTGTACTATAATGTATATGTTTCTCTTTTTTACGATGATGTGGACCTGTGGGTCTGGAATAAGGTATAAAGGGGCTGCAAGGTATAAAGGGGCTGCACGGTGGCGCAGTGGTTTAGCACTGTGGCAGCAC
The DNA here is from genome assembly GCA_020510985.1 of Pholidichthys leucotaenia. NCBI lineage: Eukaryota > Metazoa > Chordata > Actinopteri > Cichliformes > Pholidichthyidae > Pholidichthys > Pholidichthys leucotaenia. Next base: position 286,943,110 of record CM035842.1, read on the forward strand.
AGTTTTACCCTCGGCCGGGGGATCGCAGGGATCATGAGATCGTGGGCTCGATCCCAGCCCCCGACCAACAGTGAGCTGTGTGGAGTTTGCATGTTCTCCCCGTGTTGCGTGGGTTTACTCCGGGATTTCTCCGGTTTCCTCCCGCATACCAAAAACATGTAGGTTTAGGGCGCTCGCGCACGCAGCGACCGGCAGCCGGTGGCTTGTCACCAGACTGCAAACCAAATCTACCTACGGGTACAAATAAGTAACAAAAAAAAAAAATTAAAAAAAAAAAGTAAAGTAAACCTACAAAATGGCAATAACTAAAGTCACAGGTTTGAGTTTTAAGTTTTTTCTTGATGCTAAAAGTCATCCTCTGGAAGGATGGGATAAACATTACTCTCACACAACACAACACACTGCCATCTACAGAAGTTCTCTGACGACTCTGTGATCATTGGCCTCATCTCCAACGGAGATGAAGCGGAGTATAGAGGACTTATCCAGGACTTCGTGGACTGGTGTCATCGGAACTGCCTCCAGATCAACGCGAGGAAAACTAAGGAGCTGGTGGTGGACTGCCGCAGGCAAGGACAACCCCTCACAGCACCAGTAAACATACAGGGAACAGACATTGAGATGGTGACATCCTACAAGTACCTGGGTGTTCATCTGAACAATAAACTAGACTGGTCACACGATACCGACGCACTCTACAAGAAGGGACAGCGCAGGCTGTTCCTACTGAGGAGGCTCAGGTCTTTTGGTGTACAAGGGGCGCTGCTGAAGACATTCTATGACACGGTGGTGGCATCAGCCATCACTTTTGGAGTGGTCTGCTGGGGCAACGGCATTACAGCAGCCAAAAGGAAGAGACTGAACAAACTGATCAAGAAAGCTAGCTCTGTCCTGGGGCAGCGCCTCGACCCAGTGGAGGAGATAGGAGAGAGAAGGATGGTGGCTAAGCTGTCATCTCTGCTGGAGTCCGAGTCCCACCCTATGCAGGACATACTGAACACACTGAGGAGCTCATTTAGCAGTAGACTACATCATCCTAGGTGCGCAACCGAGAGGTTTTGCAGGTCCTTCCTACCTATGGCTGTCAGACTGTATAACCTAAGCAGGGCTGCTCGCAGAGATAGCAAAAAAACGTGACGACCTAATAGTATTGAATGCAAAAGACGCAACAGACTTACACAAATGGTCCCCTCCAGTATACAACTAGGACAATATCAGTCGCTACGGAGGGTGACAATATGTATGGGTACATATTCATACTATGTAGGATAACTAAGTAGACGGTTATGCTGTTTATTCCATCTTGCTACAATGCTCCGCACTTTATATATATATATACACTACCGTTCAAAAGTTTGGGGTCACCCAGGCAATTATTTTGTGTTTTCCATGAAAAGTCACACTTATTTACCACCATGAGTTGTAAAATGAAAAGAAAATATAGTCAAGACATTGACAAGGTTAGAAATAATGATTTGTATTTGAAATAATAATTTTTTCCAGATACTCAACCTGCTCAAAGGAAGGTCAGTTTTATAGCTTCTCTAACCAGCTGAACTGTTTTCAGCTGTGCTAACATGATTGCACAAGGGTTTTCTAATCATCCATTAGCCTTCTGACGCAGTGAGAAAACACATTGTACCATTAGAACACTGGAGTGATAGTTGCTGGAAATGGGCCTTTGTACACCTATGTAGATATTGCACCAAAAACCAGACATTTGCAGCTAGAAGAGTCATTTACCACATTAGCAATGTATATTAGATATTAGAGTGTATTTCTGATTAGTTTAAAGTTATCTTCATTGAAAAAAACAGTGCTTTTCTTTCAAAAATAAGGAAATTTCTAAGTGACCCCAAACTTTTGAATGGTAGTGTATATTTAAGATAAGATAAGATAAGCCTTTATTAGTCCCACAATGGGGAAATTCCAGGATTGCAACAGCACAGGGATAGCAACACTCAGAGCAACAATCAGAAGGCAAGAAAAAACAAGAACATCTAGTAAACATATGTACATATTACTATAAATGTATATACGTATATAGACACACAGTGCGGAGCATTATGGTTGGTTGGTGAATGTGCAGCAGAAAGTCTAAGCTCTCTCTCCGCAGATGCGGCGGGCCAGCTGGAAGTCTTTGGGCATGATGGCGACCCTCTTGGCGAAGAAGAGACCCACCAGGTGGGCCTCGCTGGTCTCCTGCAGAGCCATGACGGCGAAGCTCAGGAAGCGCAGGATGGTCTTGAAGTCCTGAGCGATCTCCCTCACCAGGCGCTGGACGGGCAGCTTACGGATGAGCAGCTCCGTGGATTTCTGGTAGCGACGGATCTCTCTCAGAGCCACGGGCCTGTGACGGCGAGGCCTCTTCACTCTGCCGGTGGCTGAAGCGCCTCTCCGAGCAGCCCTGGTGGCTAGCTGTCTCCTGGGGGGCTTCTTCCTCCAGTAGATTTTACGGGCGGTCTGCTTGGTTCTTGCCATCGCTCTTTATTATTCTGTCTTATATTTCTTGCACGCCGCCTAAACTCCAGCCCGGCGCCCGCGTCGTTTTCGCTACAGCTCCCGGTATGTCGAGTTTCCCATTAGCACCGGGCAGCGGCCAAGTGCTAGCTAGCACCAGCTCCTCCCCGCTGTAACGTCTCCCGCTGCAAACAGTAGCTCCGTCCGCCGACCCGGGAGACCCCCGGGGCGATCCGTGCGTCCGTGATATATATACAGAGTGAAAGGTGTAGAAAGAAGAAGGAAGATAATATATATATATATATATATATATATATATATATATATATATATATGTGTGTACGTATGTATATTCACTGCTCTTATTTATATTTTTCGTATCTTCTTAATTATTGCTCTGAGTGTTGCTATCCCTGTGCTGTTGCAATCCTGGAATTTCCCCATTGTGGGACCAATAAAGGCTTATCTTATCTTATCTTATATCTGAACAATCAGTGGTAAGAACATACAGGAGAAAAGAAGCAACTGCAGTAATTTTATACAACAGACTTGTGATTTTTTTCCCCTCTTTTTCTCCATTGCACCCGTCAGTACAGCTCAAAAAACTAATTAACCTGAACTGCTAACAAAAGTCCGCTCGATAATGGCTGCGTGTGTGTGCGCGCATGCGTGCGTGCGTACCCTGCTCCACGTTAGCCATGCGGTGCATCAGCGGCAGCCAGACGAGACACTGGGGAGGTTCGGCTATGATGTCCAGGAACATGTTCAGCATCACTCTCTTCTACAAAACAACATTTACAAGAGAGAACAACTCTACATGAATGCACCGCCAACCCGGCGTGGCACTCTACAGATCCTCTGTCTTCATCGTTTCAAAAACTACCTGTTGAGGGAAGCAGGAGCGTGCTTCTGTGTCTGTATAGCCGAAGGATGGACCTTCATGGACAGCAGTGGGCAGCTTGAGGGCCTCCCTCAGAAAACCGTCAAACTTTGACAGGACCAGCACACCGTGGGAGTCGGATACCTGAGAAAACATGTCTACACACACACACACACACACACAAAGCGTTAACGAGAAACTGTATCAACTTACAAGAGAGTAGGAGCATACCTGCAAACTCAGAAGGGGTGAAAAAGGTGATAAACTAAACCCCTGTAGGAGGGTCTGGGGGCATCCTCCCCCAGAAAAACTTAGTGATTTTAACACATAAATTAAGCATTCTGGTGTACTCTGAGAAGAAAATAAAGGGAAAACACAACACTTGTTTCAGATAAAGTGCATTATTAATAGCGTTCAACACACTTAAAACTAATTTTTTCAGCCTTTCAATACTACACATTAATGTAGCAGTAAAATTAAGGTAAAGCCAACTTTACTGTCATTCAATCCATACAGCCAATCATGTACAGTAGAATGAAATTACATTTCTCCAATCTACAATGTTAATCACATCTAGAATCAGAGGGGTCGCTGCCATGCAAGGCGCTACCACAAATTTCCCTCCTCTGTTCCATTACTGCTGAGCACCAAGCTGGACGGAAGGAAGTTCCACTTTTACATGGTCTTCGGCATGACCCGGCTGGGATTTGAACTCCGGCCTCCTGGGTGTGGGGGCGGATGCTCTACCAACTAGGCTACCACTCCAGTGGTGTGGTGGTGTGGTATTAATCTATAAGTATCCTATAAAATAATGAAACAACATTTTACACAATGACTACTTTTATTTCAAGTTTTGTTGTATGAAGAGAATCAACTTTTTTAACATTTCATATTTAAAGTCATTTGGTTGAGAATACCTACATACTTAACTCAAGTTTTGGATACAGAACATGGGTCATATTTTGGGTGTTATTAAACTGCTTTTACTGGATCTGAATACTTGTGTCGAGAGTCACACCTGGTCACAATTAACCCTAAAGGTGGTCTCACTCTGCTCATTTATTTAAACAGTTAAGCCAACAAGCTTATACTGTATTTCATGAATAAATTTTTCTCAATAAATTTGGGTTCAAAAGAAAGGTAAGACATTGATGTAAAAGTGTCAGAATCATTATCGAATGTACTGTTTCAGAGTAAACTCAGCTAGAAGACTGCTAAAAACTGTAATTTTCAGCTCTGCCTAAAAAATGTAATATTGTGGGACATATGTATCACTTTAAGCTTCACATCTCAGAGAGAACAAAGAACTGGGCCTCCTGTGAGATAACAGGAGGATGTGAAAATTTAGTCTTTGGTATGCAAGAGACGGCCTTGGGGGATTTCCTGGTCTGCCAGAGACTATGAGGAGGATGTTATAGGATTTAAGGAAAGATGCATTGTTACTTGTGATTAAATACAATGTGACTGTGAGCTTTGAAGGTCCTGGATATATAAAGGACGAATGTCTGTGTTTTTCCTCTTTCTGCTTTGCTGATGTTGGAAGATGTGAATAAACCTGACTCGTGAGATAAACTCTGCCTCGTCATTTTCACATTTCCACACTGGTGACCCTAAGACGTATCATGGATGAAAGAAATTCCCCCGGGCCAGCCAAGTCAGGAGCTCCCAGCCAAGCGTATGCCACTAAGGTCCAGCTACCGGACTTTTGGCAGGACAACCCGCGCTCCTGGTTCCACTTGGTCGAAGCACAGTTTGCCCTCTGGGGGATAACTGTAGATGACACGAAGTTCTACCATGTGATCGCAAAGCTCGACAACCGCACGGTTCGGCATGTGGAGAGCCTATTGGAGCGGCCACCCGCCAACGACAAATACGGCAGGTTGAAGGCGGCACTTATCCAGCGCTTCACTCTCTCAGTCGAGGAGAGAGTGGAGAGGCTCCTGGCTCTGAACGACTTGGGAGATGGCACGCCCATTGACCTGATGGAGAACATGCTGAGGTTGAGGGGCTCAGACGGTGACGACTTCCTCTTCATCCACATTTTCCTCAGGACCCTACCGTCGGCCACGAGAGCGACCCTGGCCAGTTCGCTGTTGTTGGCCCAGCGGGACTTCCGCGCGCTGGCCCAGGAGGCGCACCGGATTCTCAATGCCAGCAAACAGCACGCGGCCACCGCGGCAGCGACGGAGTTCGGCGCGACGGCCGGAGATGGCGGGGGGCCGGAGACGGCGGTAGCAGAACCACCGACGGCGGCGGGGGCCAAGGATCGCGGAGGAGACACCCTCTGTTTCTACGATCGCCGCTTTGCAGAGAAGGCACGCAAATGTATACCACCGTGCCAGTTCAAGCGCTTGGGAAACGCCAAGACCGGGGGTCGGTAGCAGCTGTGGCCCTCGGGGAGGAGAACAAGCTGCTCTACTTGAAGGATGCGCGCTCGGGGAGGCATTTCCTCGTGGACACAGGCTCCCAGTTGCGTTTCATCACACCTTCCTCCACTGACCGGCTGGCGGTTTCCAGAGGTCCCGGGGCGTCAGCAGCGAACGGCTCGGAGATTAAGACCTTTGGTGAGAGGACTCTGCTTCTGTCCCTACACGGCCGTACATTTGAGTGGGCTTTTGTCATAGCTGCAGTGAATTTCAATATGTTGGGGGCTGATTTTCTGTGCTCACATGGTATGTTGGTTGATCTTGCTAACAGGCGCCTGGTTAATGCACTTTTTATTCTATTCCCTGTACAGCTCGAGTGGCCCCGCCAACAGCACAAGCCAATGTCGCAGCTGCAAGCGGTAAGTTCCACACACTGCTCACTCAGTTCCCAGCACTCACGGTTCCCACATTTTCAGTAGCCGTCGCTAAACACGGGGTGGAACATTTTATTACTACCGCCGGACCGCCCGTTTTTGCAAAAGCTGGGCGCTTGGATTCAGCTAAACTGACCATAGCGCGCGAGGAGTTTGCCAACCTGGAAAGGTTGGGCATCATCAGGCGTTCAAACAGCCCATGGGCTTCCCCACTTCACATGGTTCCGAAAGCTGACGGCTCGTGGCGACCTTGCAGAGATTTCCGCAGGTTGAACAACGCCACAGCGCACGACCGCTACCCAATCCCGCATATCCAGGATTTTTCCGTTCATTTGGCGGGGGCGCGCGTTTTTTCTAAGATAGACTTGGTCCGCGGTTACCACCAAGTCCCAGTGCGCACTGAGGACATACCCAAAACAGCGGTAATAACTCCGTTTGGTCTATTCGAGTTTTTGCGCATGCCATTTGGGCTTCAAGGCGCTGCGCAGACATTCCAACGCATGATGGACGCGGTGTTGCGCGATCTCCCCTTCATGTTCGTCTACCTGGACGACATCTTAGTAGCCAGCGCGTCCGAAGACGAGCACGAAAACCGCCTCGCGGCAGTTTTCCGGAGGCTGGGAGAGCACGGTTTAATAATCAACCCAGCAAAGTGTCAGTTCGGGGTGACGCAGATTGATTTTTTGGGGCATCGCGTTTCTCCAGAAGGAGCGGTTCCGCTGCCTGACAAAGTGCGCGCGGTAGCAAATTTTCCCCAGCCACAAACGGTCAAGGCGTTACAGGAGTTTTTGGGAATGGTGAATTTTTATAACCGTTTCCTCCCCCGCGCAGCGCAGCTCATGCAACCATTGTATGCCACGCTAAAAAAACAAAAACCCACAAATAAGATCAAATGGTCTCCGGAGCGAGAGCGAGCATTCTCGGAGGTCAAAACAGCCCTGGCAAACGCTGCGTTGTTAGCACATCCAGACCCAACAGCCCGCATAGCACTCACTACTGACGTGTCAGATGTGGCCATAGAGGCGGTCGTGGAGCAGCATGCGGCTTGGCAGCCGCTCGCCTTTTTCAGCAGGACTTTGCACGATAGTGAACGAAAATACAGCGCATTCGACAGGGAGTTGTTAGCTCTCCACTTGGCCATTCGCCACTTCCAGTTCTGGCTGGAGGGACGCCATTTCACCGCGTTCGTTGACCACAAGCCGCTGACATTCACGATGGCCAAGGTTTCAGAACCGTGGTCGGGCCGGCAGCAAAGACAGCTGGCTGCCATCTCAGAGTTTACTACCGATATTCAGCACGTGGCGGGTAAACTGAATGTAGTGGCAGACTGCCTCTCGCACACCGTGGCGGCCCCAGTCCGCGTAGGGATAGATTATGCAGCCATGGCCGCGGATCAGGTTAGCGACGCGGACGTGCGCGCGTTCCAGTCTGGACCAACAGGGTTAAGGCTGGAGAACAGGGTGCTGCAAGACGGTATGCCCCCCCTAATCTGCGATGTCTCCACTGGGCGACCGCGTCCTGTGGTACCGGCTGCGTGGCGCCGCCGCGTTTTTGACTCGATTTATTCTCTGGCGCACCCGGGAGTGCGCACGTCGGTCAAAATGGTAGGAGAGAAATTTGTATGGCCGAGCCTGCGCAAACAAGTTAAGGAGTGGGAAGCAGCCTGCATGGCTTGTCAACGAGCCAAGGTACACAGACACACGAGAGCTCCCTTGGAGCCGTTTCACATCCCGGCTAAGAGGTTCGATCATGTTCACGTGGACCTCGTAGGCCCCCTCCTGCCGTCACAGGGGTGCACACACCTTCTGACAATGGTGGACTGCACCACGCGCTGGCCGGAAGTGGTCCCTCTGGCGTCAACCACAGCCGAGGAGGTGGGGCGCGCGTTTTTAGCAGCATGGGTAGCGCGCTTTGGAGTCCCGTCGGACATTATGTCCGACAGAGGTCCTCAATTTGTTTGCGAACTTTGGTCAGCAATGGCCCGCAGCCCGGGGGTAACGATCCACCGCACAACCGCGTACAATCCGCAGGCTAATGGGTTATGCGAACGTTTTCATAGGTCATTGAAAGCGGCTCTCAGAGCGTCGCTGACAGATGCAAATTGTGTAGACAGGCTACCGTGGGTTTTATTGGGGTTGCGTTCTGCACCTAAAGAGGACTTAGAAGCCTCCCTGGCTGAGCTAGTTTTTGCGCAGCCACTTCGGCTGCCCGGGGAGTTTCTCCCAGATAATCCTGCGCCAGAAAGCTCCCCATCTCAGCGGTTGCAGCGTGGCACGGAATCGGGCACGCTGCCTGGCCCCATTCACCACAGTTTTCCGCGCATTTTTGTGCCTAAGGCTTTGAAAAACGCAGAGTTTGTTTTTGTCAGACACGATGCCCATCGCCCACTGCTGCGACCACCTTATGATGGACCATTTAGAGTGCTGGAAACAGGGGACAAGCATTTTTTGCTAGATTTGGGGGGCAGGAAGGAAAAGATTGGCATAAACAGGCTCAAACCCGCCTTTGTGGTGGCGGACGAGGATGTGCTGTTGGCCAGGGCTCCTCGGCGCGGCAGACCCCCTCGGGGACATTCCCCAGAACACCCACAGGGAGTGACAAACAGTTCCCACCCCCAGACAGCAGCTCCCCAGCAGGATGGCGTCGCAGAAGTGGCGAAGCCCGCTTACAGCAGATACGGGAGGAGACTGAGGCCCAAGCAGCACCTGGGTTAATGTGTAATGATTTTATCATGACATGCAGATTGTTATTCTGTTGTTTCATCTTAGATGTTTGGGGGGGGGGGGGTCATGTGGGACATATGTATCACTTTAAGCTTCACATCTCAGAGAGAACAAAGAACTGGGCCTCCTGTGAGATAACATTAGGATGTGAAAATTTAGTCTTTGGTATGCAAGTAATGGCCTTGGGGGATTTCCTGGTCTGCCAGAGACTATGAGGAGGATGTTATAGGATTTAAGGAAAGATGCATTGTTACTTGTGATTAAATACAATGTGACTGTGAGCTTTGAAGGTCCTGGATATATAAAAGACGAATGTCTGTGTTTTTCCTCTTTCTGCTTTGCTGATGTTGGAAGATGTGAATAAACCTGACTCGTGAGATAAACTCTGCCTCGTCATTTTCACATTTCCACAATACGACTATATTTTATGTGATTAGTGCAGTGTTTAAATGCTTTTTTTGCAGAGCTACCTGTTCCACCCGGGGGACCCTTGGACAGGTTGGAATCACATAATACAGATGCAGCGGAAATACCCTTCCCAAAATTATTCTCTTTGAGGCTCAGGCTAACATTAACACACAATTCACGGATGTTATCTGACCCCTTAACAAGCAGATGAGCTTTCCATTAAACATGTTGGGAAATGTGCCGTTAGAGAAAAGGATCACAACACACTTTATCAACGTTAAGTTGCACAGCATATTATAACGTCGGCAGGCAGATAGCAACACTTGCTTCCAAACTCCCGCTGATAATCCATTCAACGAAGTTAATGGCGGGCTGCGGCAAAAGACGGAAGATGATGCAGTTATCTTGACTGTGACTGGCCAAATGACGACGCGTGATGCGTTCCATCAAAGATGATTTATCGTGAAGACGACTGTCCCCTGTTGTTTCTGAAAGCTCCATTTCAGGGAAACTGCTAACGGCGGCCACTAACCCCCCCCCCCCCAAAAAAAAAACCCCTCTTCGGATCTACACAATTCACATGAGTGACATATTTGGGAGTCACGATTTTCACTGAAAAGCAACAAGTTTGCAGGTATGAGGAGTCAAAACTGCACATGATTCTTTTGCTCATATCCACTGGTTCCTGCACCTTTGACAAAAAACAAACAAAAACAAGAGCACTCTGAGGTGAGTGCAATATCCCCGGCTTCCATTTTCTTTGAAGATCCCAATACTTACTGACAGAGAGCAGTTTTCAACTTTTCAATATAATTACTGTGACCGAACCAAATAATGATAAGCCCATCATCCACAAATATACAACAAAGTATACAACCTATAGTTGTAGGTCAGGATCCCAAGATGAACCTGTGAGGGAGGTCTAGTGACCCAAGAGAACTTTACATGTTCTATAGGAAGAGAGCATAGGGAGTGTCAACCTTGACCTTTGGATCCCAAACCTGTAGTCAGAGGTCATGGTCTCAGAATGAACCTGTGTACCAGGTTTGGTGACCTTAGCTTTCTTTGTTGTTGAGATATAGTTTATAAGCCATGTTGATGTTGACCTTTAACCTTGAAAATCCAAAACCATAGTCACACTTCAGGGTCACGGGGTGAACCCGTGTACCAGGTTTGGTGGCCTTAGCTTTACTTGTTTTATAGTAACAGTGCAAATGGAATGTTAACCTTGACCTTTGACCTTTTGACCCCAAACCCATAGACAGGGGTCAGGATCCCAAGGTGAACCTCTGTACCACGTTTGGTGAGCCTAGCTTTCTTTATTGTTGAAATATAGTTCATAAGCCATTATGATGTTGCCCTTTGACCTTGCAATCCCAAAACCACAGTCACACTTCAGGGTCTACCAAATTTGGTGACCCTAGCTTTACTTGCTGTACAATAATAAGACATAGGGAATGTTAATGTTAACCTTTGACCTTTTGACACCAAACCCATAGAGGTCAGGATCACCTTGTGATCCTGAACAACAGGAAAAGGTAAGGGCAGCCATCCATGTATATCCTGACACCCACAACAAGGCTGTGAGCTGCAGCTGAACATAACAAGGTCTCAGAATGAGAAGAAAGAAAAATCTTTTTATGGAATCACCCTGAAGCCAGAGAAGCAGCTCGCTGTGAGTGAAGCTGGACAGGAGCCGGATCGGAGCTCAACTACAGCGGCGGCGGGGCTCGGTGGAGGAGCTGACGGCACCCCGGCTGGATAGGAGCCGGATCAGGAGCTCTATTACAGTGGCGGAAAGCAGCGGGACTAGCAGTGGAGGGGGCTAGCTGAGGCCCCAGCTGGATTCGAGGTCGGTTGGATCAGATACCGGCGACAACAGCAGAGATTGTTTAACTATCAACAGGTCAGTAAAAATGCCACCAAAGAAGGAAGAAATGGAAGAGATGAAAAAATCTCTGAACTTCTTGTCAGAAGAACTGACCAAAGTGGCCAATCAACAGCTTAAATTATTAGGGCTAATGGAGGAAGCCCGAGAATTGAAATTAACAATTAAGGAAAAAGACAAAAAAATTGCAGACTTGGAGCGATGCATCGAGGATCTTGAATAATATTCTCGTATGGATGATCTAATTATAAGTGGACTAGACATTAAATATCAAACATATGCCAATGCTACAGCAGGAATGAGAGGTGAGGAGGCTCCCCTAAGTGAATCAGTCTCCCTGGAAAACCAGGAGCTTCAGTTCCTTGAAAGCAGAAATATAAAAGTTGAAGTAAATGCAATTTCAGCCTGTCATACTTTACCCAGAAAAGATAATAAAACAAAGAAATCAATTATGATGTGCTTTGTGAATGGAAGGGTAAAGAATGACATACTGAGGCAGGCCAGGAAGCTACGGGGAACAGAAGTTTACTTAACCTCTTGCACTCCGTTGTACCGCGGGCGCGCAAGTCTCTGCGTCCCAGAGCGCACGAGGGCGCTCTCGAGCGCTCTAGGACGCACGAGGGCGCTGCATCCAAGCGCGCACTGAAAAAAAAAAAAAAAGTTCTTCCACTACAAACACAGCCGCGAACAGATCAGATATGATTGACCTCTCATTCGACTAATAAGAGCCTTGAATTGGGTTTCTGAAACCTTGAAGAACCAATGCCTGAAAACCTAGCAAGAAGGACCCGCCTACCAACGCTGTGAATGCAGCGAGCCAATTGAAGCACAGAAGTTCGCGAGCTTTTTTGTGTAAGGCTGGGTGAAGAGAGACTGACTGCAGCAGCAGATGAAAAAAAGGACCCGCAGGAAGAACCCCACAGACCCAGCAGCACGGAGACCATCCACAAGTGCAACCTGTGTGACAGTGCCATTCGCGCTTCGGCATGTTTGGCCACAAGCGGTGCTTTTTTTGTTTTTGTCCCAGCAGAGTAGACGTTACGATTCTCTCCCATGGTCATCATAGACCGACGGAGGCCGACGACGAAGGCTGAGTGACACACACGCGTTCGCCAGTCTATTTTTAATTACTACTGTTATTTGTTTTGAAAAATCGTTCGCCAAAAACCGCAATCATGGAAGCGCAAAACCGCAATAATGGAATTATATTTTGATCGGGTCGTGAGACCAGTGTTGCGTTCGTCTGACAATGAGGAAGAAGTTCGCCAGCTCCGCTTCTGCTGTGAAGAGGTAAGTGTTCTAAGCTAAATTATTCTTTATCCCTGAAAATTGTAATCAAAATGACTTTTGACCAATCGGTAAATTACAGCTGTGCGTCATCGCTGCATGACGGACCGTGACGCAACGGGCGATGTCCGTCCTCTGTAGCGGGGGGGGGGGGGGGAACCCCCCCCAGACGTTTTTCTAAACTGTGCCATTTGGCACAATTTGGCACAGTTCAAAAACGCCTGGGAACTACCTGAGGAAAAAGCTGAGTAATATATTCATTTTTTGTGGTATGTTACAAAATTTGGACCTCAGCTGGATAACACTTGGTTCTACATTTCTGTTGCATTTTCCAGCCCAAATCTGAAGCTGTGTGTTATTTGCAAGCATTTGTATCCGAAAAAACACCCAGGCCAAATTTATTTTCTTCAAGCTCACTATGTTTAGATGACTGTAACTCAGTGGCCGGAGCACTTAGAGAGATTATGACTGTTTTGCCAAAAAATTCAAAGTGTTTTCTTTTAAATGAGACCAACCCCATGAAGATGCTGCAAAGGGATGAAGAACAGCTTTCGATTTACTTTGGGCACGTTATTTTTTGGCGTTTTTTAGGGAAATTGACCGGAGTGCAAGGGGTTAACATACATAATGAGATGTAGTAAAAGAGACAATTACAGTAAAGAGTTGGAGAAAAACAGAGATAATATTAAAAATACATGGACAATACTTAACAATATTCTTGGAAATAAAAACAGAAATACAAGATACCCAACCAATCTTTCAAAAAAAAAAAAAAACAAAACAAAAAACTCAGAGTGTGAATGCAGTCTCACCTGCAGATAAATTTAATAAATTTTTCGTTAACATTGGTCCTAATTTGGCTCGAGAAATACCCATTATGGCATCTACAGGTGAAATAAGTAAAAACATTGCTATAAAAGACTCCATTTTCATAAAGAACACAGACGAGAGAGAGGTCATTGAAATTGTTAACTTATTTTTGTATGTTTTATACCGCTGCTCTGCTTCTTTTGTCCTTTTCTTTAGAAAAGCTTTATATAATGAATTTTTCTTTATACACGCTTTTTGTAATCTTTTGGTTAACCATGGCTTGTCAACAAATTTCTGTTTAAGCTTTTTCTTTACTAATGGACAATTTTTTTCATAAAGAGTGGTTACAATGTTCATAAATGTGTCATAGGCTTCATTTACATCTGATACATAGAATTTTGTCCTGCCTTGCTTCAGCAGGTCTTCTTTAAAAGAACTGATTGCATTTTGTGATTTGTATCTGAAAGATTTTAAAGTTTTTTCTGTATTGGCCCCCGTGTGGCCATGGATAAGTGCAAAGACTAGCAAATCATCACTTATGCCATTTATCAATTATCCACTTTCTATTTTCTTATCAATAATATTAACAAACAGGTTATCAGTAAGTGTAGCAGTGTGAACTGTGATTCTACTGGGATGTGTTATTGTGGGATATAGACTCATACTGTACATAGAATTCATGAACTCTGTAATTACATTTTGTTGAAATGGATTTTTATTTTTTTTTTTATAAAAAAAATAAAAATCCATTAGTAAATCAATATTAAAATCTCCACAGATTACAACCATTTTCTTACTAGTTATATTATTGTACAGCTCGACTAATTTATCTCTGAATGTCTCAATGCAAGTTCTCGGCATTCTTTATATATATACTGTATATATATATATATATATATATATATATATATATATATATCTTGGTCATTCTCAACAGTAACACATTCCAGAATCCCTGGTAGGTCAGAGGACATTCCATTTACAAGTTTACACCTATACAGGTCATCAACATACAGTGCAGCACCACCACCCTTTTTTTGAAATCTATTAATATAAAACATCTGATATCCCTCTATTGCCATCAGAGATGCCTGCTCTTCATTAAGCCAAGTTTCAGAGACTGCAACAGCTGTAAATTTTCTATCTAGCTGTTTTAAATAGTCCTGAATATGTGGAAAGTTTTTGTTAAGACTTCTGCTGTTGAAGTGTATTATTGACAGTTTACCATCTAATTGCACTTGACTTTTTAAATTGCTTTTCAGTATAATAGTCACAATGATTATGAATATTATTGAAGAAGTGGTTATCAGGATCAATATCATTCTCCATCTCTTGTAGTTTATGTTCAGCATAATGGCATATTTTCAGAGTTTGAATTTCCTCACTCTGTGTCAAATGACTTCTTCCAACTGGAGATAATTGAGGTCTACTAAAGTCAGTCATAAGTTTTTTTTGTTTTGTTTTTAAAGTGCATTAACATGGTATGTCACAAAAGAACTATTCTTGCTGTGTGTGTGGATATGGATTATCATAGTCTCTTAATTTTCTTAATCAGTGTTCATCTATATTTATTTAAGTCAGTAAGATCTCTGATTATTATGGCCTTTGCTTCCTCAGGTGTTCCATTTAGTTTGATCCAAACTCTACAGTTTCTTGTCCATGTTGCCTGTATCTTATTTTGTCTTTTCAGCATCCGTGCTTGCCGTGCTATTTCAGCATTAGTCTTTGTTAAATGTTCATTTAAATTGTTTAAAAGTAAAACATCTACGGATTGTGATGGTATTGACATGCTTTTAGTCAAAACTATCATTGAATGCTTAGTGAAGCCACTGACGTACATTTGTAACCTGTCTCTCCAAACAGGTATATTTCCCATCCATCCATCTTCTTCCGCTTAATCCTTTTTGGGTTGCGGGGGGGCTGGAGCCTATCCCAGCATCTTAGGGCGACTGTCCTTAGGTATGACTGTGAGAGTAAATGGTTGTCTCTCTCTCTGTGTTGGCCCTGCGATGGACCGGCGATCTGTCCAGGGTATATTTCCCAATGCAATGAAAATAGTGAAAGTAATTCCGATACACAAGACGGGTGACAGAGGGGAATTTTCAAACTATAGACCAATTTCACTATTGCCGCAATTTTCCAGGATACTTGAAAAAATATTCTGTGAGAGAACTGACAACTTCATAATGAAGAATAATTTATTGTGTGAGCAGCAATATGGGTTCAGACACAAGAGGAGAACTGCATTTGCTCTAATGGAATTTATAGAAAAAATATCAACTGCCGTTGAAAATAAAGAGTATTCAGTTGGAGTATTCCTGCATCTTAAAAAAAACATTTGATACAATGGATCATAACTTATTATTAAAGAAACTACAAAATTATGGTATTGGGGGGGTAGCACTGTCCTGGTTATGTAGTTACTTAAAGAACAGATATCAGTATGTATGTGTTGGTAGCAAAAACTCACAGTTACTGAAGGTTGCTTGTGGAGTCCCACAGGGTTCAGTTTTGGGGCCATTGTTATTCAATGTGTATATAAATGATATATGTAAAGTTTCGGAAAAAATGGATTTAATATTGTTTGCCGATGACACTAATTTATTATGCAGTGGAAGCAATTTGGAACAACTTTTGGATACACTCGGAAAGGAATTAGGAAAGCTTAAACTGTGGTTTGATTCAAACAAATTAACGCTCAATTTAAGTAAGACAAAACTTACAGTTTTTAACAACCATCACAACAACTCAGTATCTAAACTCAGTGTAAATGGTGTAGAGATTGAAAGGGCATCTGAAACTAAATTTCTTGGAGTACTAATTGATAATAAACTGTGTTGGAAGTCACATATTAATTATATTAAAGGTAAAATATCTAAATCAATTGCAATACTACACAGTGAGATATCTGCTGAATCAACCCACACTATATACTTTGTATCATTCATTAATACTCCCCTACATGACATATTGTACTGAAGTATGGGGAAATACACATAAAACAAACATATATCTAATCTTTATGCTTCAGAAGAGAGCTATTAGAATAATAAACAAAGCTGCTTACAGGGAACCAACAAACCCACTTTTTCTTAAATTAAAAGCTCTCAAGCTGAAAGATCTGGTTGACTTTAAAACTGCAATAATAATGTTTAAAGTGAAGAATGTATCACTGCCCACAAATATCCAAAAGTTGTTCCAAATAAGGGAGAAACAATATCATTTCAAAGGAACATGTGTATTTCAAAAACCTTCAGTGAGAACTACCACCAAGCAACACTGTGTCTCAGTGCAAGGAGTCAGGCTGTGGAATGCTTTTGGACCTGAATTAAAATCATGTACAACGTTTGGACAATTTAAACAAAAACTAAAGGAAGAAATACTCCAAACATATATACAAGATGACATGTAAAATCACATAAGGATTATCATATTCAGTCTGTGTTGTTGCTTAGATTTTTGTCACGTTTTGTCTTAGCTTTGTTCTGAATTGTAATCGCTCTCGTTTTTCTTTTGAATTCTTTGATGGAATATGGGTGGGAAATATAAGCTGCGGCTTCAGCCATCACCCATTTCGGATAACTTATGTTGAACTGTATAATCAGAGGAGTTATTGTTTAATTTGACCTTGTAAGATGTTTTTTTTTTCTTTCCCCTTTGTTACAATATTCTGTTCCTTTCTTTTAATCTTTACTTTTAAATCTGTTCGAAATAAAGATTCATTCATTCAACCTGTATACCAGGTTTGGTGGCCCTAGCTTTACTCGTTTTATAGTAATAGTAAGTGTGACATTTACCACAGTGCAACTGAAATGTTAACTTTGAACTATGACCTTTGACCCCTTGACCCCAAACCCCAGGCCAGGGTGTAAGTCACCAAGATGTGTATTAGATACAACTACTGTATCAATTTGAAAATCCTACATCATGTTTTTCAGTAGTTCTTGTGTTTAGAAGATTTAGGGAAAATCCCTGACGTTTGACCTCAAGGTTATCCGATGAGAATGAAAGTGCAAAATGCACATTATCAGAGTATATCAAACCATGGTACCAGTTTCACAACAATCAGAACCAAACTGTGGGAGGAGTTGATTTCATAAAAGTGGGACAGATAGACTGACCCATAACATAATCCCCCTTCGGCCTTCGCCCAAAGCAATCGTCGACCCCTTTAGACTTTGTCTGGCGGGGTATAAAAAACTAACTAGATTAGAGAATTTTCCCCCTTTTTCTTAAATCTCATTTGTCAGCCCTCATGCTGTCAAAGTTAAACCCGCCTTAGGATGGGAATTGAACGCTAATATAGCTGCAGCTTTGCCCAGCTCAAAATACAGTGGTACCCCCTTCCTGATTTCTCATTTTTTTGTGTTTGTCACATCTAAATATTTCAGATCATCAAGCAAATTTAAATATTCGACAAAGATAACACAAGTAAACACAAAATGCAGTTTTTAAATGGCGTTTATTATTAATGGTAAAAAAAAAATAAAAAAATCCAAACCTGCATGGCCCTGTGTGAAAAAGTGACACCCCCCCCCCCCCAGTTAAAACATAAATTCAGTGGTTTATCACATCTTTGGAAAGCTGAGTTCAATTTCTCTAGCCACACCTGTTCTCAATTCAATTCAACTTTATTTATATAGCGCCATTTCACAACAACAGTCATCTCATAGCACATTCAAGAAATCACTTAAATAGGACCTGCCTGACAAAGTGAAGTAGACCAAAAGATCTTCAAAAGCCAGACATCATGCTGCCATCCCAAGAAATTCAGGAAGAAATGAGAAACAAAGTAATTGAGATCTATCAGTCTGGAAAAGGTCATAAAGCCATTTCTAAAGCTTTGGGACTCCAGCAAACCACAGTGAAAGCCATTATCTACAAATGGCGAAAACATAGAACAGTGGTGAACCTTCCCAGGAGTGGCCGGCTGACCAAAATTACCCCAAGAGCGCAGCAATGACCCATCCAAGAGGTCACAAAAGACTCCACAACAACATCCAAAGAACTGCAGGCCTCGCTTGCCTCAGTTAAGGTCAGTGTTCATGACTCCACCATAAGAAAGAGACTGGGCAAAAATGGCCTGCATGGTAGAGTTCCAAGACGAAAGCCACTGCTGAGCAAAAAGAACATAAAGGCTCGTCTCAGTTTTGCCAGAAAACATCTTTATGATCGCCAAGACTTTTGGAAAAATACTCTGTGGACTGACAAGACAAAAGTTTAACTTTTTGGAAGGTGTGTGTTCCATTACATCTGGTGTAAAGTAACAGCATTTCAGAAAAGGAACATCATACCAACAGTAAAATATGATTCAGGATTCAAAGGCTTTATTATCATGTGCACAGTTAAGAAATGCAACATTTCCTGAGCAATGAAATTCTTACTCTGCTCTCCAAACGAATGCCAAGGTAATAGGTACACAACATACTAATAAGTTAATAACACGTCTAATCCTAATGGATACCAATATCACACATTATACACACAGTTAGGCAATTAGGACTCTTTAGCACACCTTCATACTAAGTACTAATACTAATGAATACTAAAAACACACATGAGGCAGTTTGGACAGCTAAAGCAGTTAAAGCAGTCAAATTAGAGGAAGCAACACGAGCAAAATTGAAGTTCACTGGATGACTATAGTGGACAGTGGTATAATGATATCAGAGATGACATGAACCTGAGATAGCTTTAGCCTATGTACAGTGTGCAAATGAGCAGTATACAAGTTACAAATTATTTTTGATTTTTTTTTTTTGATTTTGTATACTTTATTGATCCCCAGAGGGGAAATTGAGGGCATCCACCTGGATGGATGAAGCAGCCATGGTACGGCACTATCCCTTTACCACTGACACACACATTCACACCTAGGGCCACTTTTAGAGTCTCCAATTAACCTAACCTGCATGTTTTTGGCCTGTGGGAGGAAACCGGACAAATCCCGGAGTAAACCCACGCAGATATGGGGAGAACATGCAAACTCCACACAGATCACTGTTGGTCAGGGGCTGGGATTGAACCAGGGATCCCATGGCCAAGGGTGAGTTGCTGTGCTGCCGCAGCACTAACCACTGCGCCACCGCACTGTCCAAAGTGTGAGAATTTCTCTATAATGATAATACCAGTAGACTGAACATGATAATTAGCAGCAGAGATGATATGGACATCAGACGGGGTAAGACTATGTACACTGTGCAAGTGAGCAATGTGCAAATTTAGCAACCGGTGTGTGAGTTCCTATTTGCAAAGCTGTGTTGTAGAGTTTGTTATTTGTTCAAGAGTCTGATGGCAGTGGGAAAGAAGGAGTTTTTCAGTCTGGTGTCATGCATTTCACACTTCTGTACCTCTGGTCTGAGGGTAGAAGTGTGAACATTCTGTGCTGGGAGTGGGTGGGGTCCCGGAGGATTGCATCAGCTGTCCTTTGGACTCTGCGGTGATAGATGCTCTGCAGAGAGGGGGGTGGAGTCCTGATGATCTTCTCCGCTGTCTTCACTACTCTCTGCAGACGTTTGTGGTCCAGGGCAGTAGTTCTGCAGTACCACGCAGAGATGCAGTTGGTCAAGATGCTCTCGATGATGCAGCTGTAGAAATTGTTGAGGATCCTGGGGAACATGCTGAACTTTTTCAGCCTCCTCAGAAAGTACAGCCACTGTTGAGCTCTCTTAATCAGCTCTGTGGTGTTGTGTGTCCATGTAAGGTCCTCGCTGATGTGAATGCCCAGGTATTTAAAGCTGTTCACCCTCTCCACCTCAAGCTCCTGGATGAACAGCAGCTGATGGGGTCTCCTCCTCCTCTTCCTCATGTCCACTATCATCTCCTTTGTCTTGTCTGAGTTGAGGGTGAGGTTATTGTCCTCACACCATGACACCAGGCTGGCCACCTCCCTCCTGTAGGATGCTTCATCATCACTAGTGATGTGTCCTACCACTGCGGTGTCATCTGCGAATTTTAAGATGATATTGTCCTTGTGGGAGGCAACACAGTCATGGGTGAAGAGGCTGTAGAGGATGGGGCTGAGAACACAACCCTGTGGGACACCTATGTTCGTGATGATGCTGACTGAGGTCCTGTTACCCATTCTGACAGACTGGGTGGGGCCTGTCAGTTAGAAAGAAAAAAAAAAAAAAAAAAGAAAGTCCAGTAGCCAGTCGCAGAGGGTGGGGTGCAAGCCTAGTGAAGACAGTTTGTCGGTGAGTTTGTGGGGGATGACTGCGTTGAAGGCGGAGCTGTAGTCGACAAAGAGCATCCTAATGTAGGAGTCTTTATCTTCCAGGTGGGAGAGAGAGTAATGGAGTGCTGCAGCAATGGCATCTGAGGTGGACCTGTTGGGCTGGTAGGCAAACTGCAGGGGGTCCAGGGTATCCGGTATGCTGTCCTGAATGAGGGGCAGCACCACTCTCTCGAAGCACTTCATGATGATTGGAGTGAGTGCAACCAGTCTGTAATCGTTCAGGCAGGTCGGCGGATTCCTTTTGGGGAGGGAGATGATGGTTGTGGTTTTGAAGCAGGAGGGGACTATGTTCTGATTGAAGGAGAGGTTGAAGATGGATGTGAGAACATCAGTCAGCTCGGCAGCACATGGTCTGAGGGCCCGCCCAGGTATGTTGTCTGGTCCTGCTGCCATGCAGGGGTTGATATTCCTCGTTGCTTTGTTTACCTGGCCTGGTGAGATTTTTAGTGTGTATGTGTGTGTGTGTGGCGGGGGGGGGGGGGTGCATCAGTGTGTGTATCCTCTCTGCACTGTAGCTGGAGGTCTCAAAGTGGGTGTAAAAGATGTTGAGATCATCCGGCAGGCTGTCTGTGGAGCTTGTGGTCCTGCTGTTGGTCCTCTTGTAGTCTGTGATGTGTTGCAGGCCTTGCCACATGTGCCCCGGGTCAGGAGTGGAGTAGAGGCTGTCCAGCTTTTCTCTGTACTGCCTCTTGGCTGTTGTTATAGCCTTCCTCAGTCCATACTTTCCATTTTTGTACTGACCTCATTGTCTGATTTAAATGCAAGAGAGCGAGCACGCAGCATATGACATACTGTACCTGACAGTTGATCCAGGGCTTCTGGTTGGGGAACTTCCTGACTTGTATGATGGGTACGATAGTATCAACACATATGCTGATGTACCCAGTCACATACTCAGCATAGTCCTGTATGTTTACAGAAGAGTCCTCCCGGGTGGCTGCAGCTTTAAACACATCCCAGTCTGTACGGGCAAAACAGTCTTGCAGGGTGCTCTCAGCCTCTGGAGACCAGCGTTTAATTTGTTTAATAACAGGGTTTGTTTGTTTCGGCTTTTGTCTGTAGGCTGGGTACATAAACAGCGAGATGTGATCTGACTGTCCGAAGTGGAGGCGGGGTGCCGCTCTGTAAGCGTCGTGTATGTTGAAGTAAACATGGTCGAGTGTGTTTTTATCGTGGGTGGGAATGTCCACATGCTGGCAATATTTGGGGAGTACAGTCCGTAGATTGCACTGGTTAAAGTCACCAGCAACAATAAAAACAGCATCGGGATGGGTCGTCTCTACTGCACTGATGACGTCATGGAGTTTGCTTAGCGCTACTGTGTAGTTGCTTTGTGGGCAAATGTAGACTGCGGCCAGAAACACAGCGGTAAATTCCCTTGGTAGATAAGAGGGATAGCATTTCAGCAGTAAAAACTCCACATCAGGCGAACAGTACTTGTAAACAGTCTCTCCACACCACGAGTTGTTTATAAACACACACACCCTCCCCTCGTCTTACCTGAGGTTCCAGTTCTGTCTGCTCGATGTATTGAGTGTGTCTGCAGTTGAATGGCGCACTCTGGGACTCTGTCCGAGAGCCAGGTCTCGCAGAAAATTAGGGTGCAGCACTCTTATCTCCCGCTGGTCTTCAATCCTTACTCTTAGTTCATCTAGCTTGTTTTCCAAAGACCGTACGTTAACCAGCAAGAGGCTGGGCAGTGGTGGTCGGCAGGCATGAGCCCTTAGCCTAGCATGTAGCCCTCGTCTTTTACCTCATCTCCGGCGCCACCTCAGACACGTTATCTTGGGGTCAGCATGCTTACGTGGGCTTGGTGCTTCAGGGCCTTCCTGAGGGTGGTGCTGATTGCTGCGTGGACACACAATGCATTGTACATTGGGTGGTATGAAGCCAGTAAATTCCGTATGACTGCTCATCTTGGCGATGTCCAGTAGTGTCCGTCCGTCGTATGTTAGCAGCGCATGACCTTCATGCACTATAGAAAGAGCAGCAAACATGCAAAAAAGGAGAAAAAGTCAGCATTCTTGAACGGACTGAGCAAAGACGTCTGCCTTGATGGGTGCCATCGTGCTTTATGGTGGTGGTAGTGTGATGGTCTGGGGCTGTTTTTCTGCTTCAGGACCTGGAAGACTTGCTGTGGTAAATGGAACCATGAATTCTGCTGTCTACTCAAAAATCCTGAAGGAGAATATCCGGTCATCTGTTCGTGACCTCAAGCTGGAGTGCACGTGGGTTCTGCAGCAGGACAATGATCCAAAACACACCAGCAAGTTCACCTCTGAATGGCTTAAGAAAAACAAAATGAAGGCTTTGGAGTGGCCTAGTCAAAGTCCTGACCTGAATCCAATTGAGATGCTGTGGCATGACCTTAAAAAGGCGGTTCATGCTTGAAAACCCTCCAATGTGGCTGAATTACAACAATTCTGCAAAGATGAGTGGGCCAAATTCCTCCACAACGCTGTAAAAGACTCATTGCCAGTTATGGCAAACGCTTGATTGCATTTGTTGCTGCTAAGGGTGGCCCAACCAGTTATTAGGTTTTGGGTGCAATCACTTTTTCATACAGGGCCACGTAGGTTTGGATTTTTTTTTTAACCCTTAATAATAAACACCGTCATTTAAAAACTGTATTTTGTGGTAACTTTTGTTATCTTTGTCTAATATTTAAATTTGTTTGATGATGTGGAACATTTAAGTGTGACAAACATACAAAAAAATGAGAAATCAGGAAGGGGGAAAACACTTTTTCACACCACTGTATATGTTTTAAACTGAAAAAATCTGGACTGAAGCATTTTTATTCTTTAAGAGCCATTTATCTTTTAACAAACACACCAAACTGAAATAACTGTTCTAGCATATTTAACACACACTAATACAGATCCCAACAGCCATATAATTTTCAGCTTTCGGTGACAAACACAGATCCAGAAATCTGCTTAAGTGCCAATAAATCAGCATGCACAAACAGCTGTACTGACATGTGTTTTCCACCAGAGGGCACATGTGTAACACATACTAAAAATGTGAAGGCAAGCTTTTCCTGCCCTAGAAACTTCTTAAATGTGAGGGGAAAAGGCAGGTAAATGTTCAGAAATAAGATTTAAAAGCTATTTTATCAAACAGGACAGGGGGATGTGGTGGCCAGACAAATAATTACAAAGATCACTTTATATTTGGTCTGAACCCACAGTAGCACTGCGGCAGCACAGTTTACCCTTGGCCAGGGGATTGTGGGGATCGTGGGATCGTGGGTTCGATCCCAGCCCCCGACCAACAGTGATCTGTGTGGAGTTTGCATGTTCTCCCCGTGTTGCGTGGGTTTACTCCGGGATTTCTCCGGTTTCCTCCCACATGCCAAAAAAACATGCATGTTAGGTTAATTGGCTGTTCTAAATTGTCCCTAGATATCTGTTTCCTATAGGCCCTTAGAATAGAGGGTTAGTATTAATGAAAGCGCTTTGAGTGGTCTTTGTGACTAGAAAAGCGCTATATAAGTGCAGGTTAGTTAGTTAGTTAACAGACTCAGTTGTCACTCACAGCGGAGCTTATCCACCAGCTTCCCTCCACACAGTGTAGCCAGCATCGCCTTCACAGAGAGAACCGTCAGATGGCTCTCCGGCTCACTGCAACACAAAAAGAACACACATATGACATGCCTGGCTTTAGACAGGGCCGCTTCTTCCTTTTTGAGGGCCCTATGCAAGACTGTGTCTAGGGCAGTGTTTTTTCAATCTGGGTGCCCATGTGTTCAGGTTTCTGTGGGAAATTATCTAATGTAACTTGTAATTGGTCCAAAAAAATTTGCAAATAATTTGCTGTTGTTGTGCATGGGTTCTGTAGACACTCATACATCCATACACAAACATGGCAAAATATTAGCTTTTTTGACCAATTAACAAGTGAAATTAGACAATTTCCCACAAAAACCTGAATGTACCAGGGCAACACGGTTAAAAAACACTGGTCTAGGGGCATTCTATCCTTTAAAATGGGGGGAGCACTCCTTTCCCAAGTAATATATAAAAAATAAAAATTAAGTCATTGTCCAGATGAACAGAAACCAATTAAATCATCACACAGAATAAAAATTTAACCAGAATCCATATGAATGTTGGAAATTTACAAGAAAAAAATGCCAAAATTGCAGCAAAAAAGTTGCAAAATTACAAGAAGTCCAAATTTATGAGAAAAAAGTGGCAAATTACCACAAAAAGTCACAAAATTATGAGAAGTAGCAAATTTACATGGAAAAAACAAATCACAAATCTACAAGAAAAAGCTGCAAAATTACAAAAAAAAGTCAAAATTTGTGAGCAAAAAGTTGCATATTACTGCAAAAAGTTCCAAATTTATGAGAAAAAAAAATCTAATTTACATGAAAAAAAAAACAAATTTACGAGAAAAAGTAGCCAGTTTTTGAGAAAAATAGGGAAATTTACAACAAAAAAGTTACAATTTTACACAAGAGTTGCAAATTTATGAGAAAAAAAAATTTACAGGGAAAAAGTCACAAAATTACAAGAAAAAGTCCAAATTTATGAGAAAAAAAATAGCAAATTACTACAAAAAGTCTCAAAGTTATGAGAAAAAAAGTGGTAAATTTCCAACAAAAAAGCTACAACTTCACAAGAAAATAGCTGCACATACACTACCGTTCAAAAGTTTGGGGTCACTTAGAATTTTCCTTATTTTTGAAAGAAAAGCACTGTTTTTTTTCAATGAAGATAACTTTAAACTAATCAGAAATACACTCTAATATCTAATATACATTGCTAATGTGGTAAATGACTATTCTAGCTGCAAATGTCTGGTTTTTGGTGCAATATCTACATAGGTGTATAGAGGCCCATTTCCAGCAGCTATCACTCCAGTGTTCTAATGGTACAATGTGTTTGCTCATTGCATCAGAAGGCTAATGGATGATTAGAAAACCCTTGTGCAATCATGTTAGCACAGCTGAAAACAGTTTAGCTGGTTAGAGAAGCTATAAAACTGACCTTCCTTTGAGCAGGTTGAGTATCTGGAAAAAATTATTATTTCAAATACAAATCATTATTTCTAACCTTGTCAATGTTTTGACTATATTTTCTATTCATTTTACAACTCATGGTGGTAAATAAGTGTGACTTTTCATGGAAAACACAAAATAATTGTCTGGGTGACCCCAAACTTTTGAACGGTAGTGTATATGAGAATAAAGTTGAAAATTTATGATTTTTTTTTAATTTACAGGAAAAAAGTTGCAAAATTACAAGAAAAACGCTCACATTTATGAAAAAAAAGTTGCAAATTACCACAGAAAGTCACAAATTTATGAGAAAAAAAGTGGCAAATTTACATGAAGAAAATTTCCAAATTTACAAGAAAAGAATTAAAATTTACAAGAAAAAAGTAGCCAATTTATTAGGAAAAAGTTGAAAATTTATGTGGAAAAAAAATGAAAATTTACTAGAAAAAGTTAGCAAAACTACATGATGAAAGTCCAGATTTGAGGGAAAAAAAGTTGCAAAGTTACAAGAAAAAAGTTGCAAAAGTAAAAAAAAAAAAAAAGTTGCAAATTTCCGTACTATCCGTATGTCTGTCTCTCTGTCCTCACCAGTCAACGGCGGCCAGTATGAACTCCACCAGCAGGACGGTGCTCTCCTGAGGGTTGATGGTGTGCGTGGTGGGCAGGCGTTTGCTCAGCTGGTTGAATAGGGAGGAAACCAGGTTCTCCAATCTGGTCACAGAGATACCAGCATTCAGCTCGACTGCATTTAGACCAGCATCTCGAACCGCCTCGATCACATTGTATATGTCGATAAGATGCACTGGAATGAGACAAATTCAGTTATGTTTTAAGTTTTTAAAGGTTTGTTTTAGTTTAAAGGTCTTTCCATCTTTTACGCCACACTATAACAGTTTTTGAAAAATCAAAGGAACAAATGAAAAACAGTTTAGTGTTATTTGGCAATTCAACATTAATTAATAATGCTAATTTCTGATATTGTCTTATTTAATCATATGCTTCTATGCTAATGGAGGATAGCATTAACTCACAGTTGCATCTCCTCTGGATGAACCTGAGTTTGCAGGCTGTTCGATACGTAGAGAGGCGTATGGCATCAAAGTTCTGCTCCCCTGCAGAAAAAGAAGATCCAAACAAACTCTGACTGGTCTATAAGCACTTTTATATGGTATGGTATTTATTTATACGGGTGGACATCTCTGGATCAGCCCTACATTGGTTTTCATCATACCACTCAGACAGAATTTTCTCGGTTGCTGCAAATAGCTTTACATCCTCATCTGCTACTTTGTCCTGTGGTTATCCCCCAAGCTTCTGTTCTGGGACCCATTTTGTTTTCACTGTACCTGCTGCCTCTTGGACACATCTTGAGCACTGTCAAAGAAATCTCATATCACTTTTACACTGATGATATCAAACTGTTCATCTCCGTCCCTCCACAAAACGTTTCAAAAATGTCTATCCTTCAAAACTGTATTGATGTCATAAAGAACTGGATGGCTGCTAATTATCTTCCACTAATCATTGGTGGCTTCCATATTGTCAATGTGTACAAGCCCCCTAATGCCAACTGGGATCTGCAGGTCTTACCCACCCTACCCCGCCCTGCCATCTATGTGGGGGACTTTAACAGCCATCACCCTGACTGGGGGTACCCAGCAGTGGACAGTGATGGGGAGGCACTTTCAGACTGGGCATCCAGAAATGACCTCGCTTTGATATACGACCCCAAACAAAGAGGAACCTTCCACTCTGCTGGGTGGAAGAAGGACTATTCTCCTGACCTGTGTTGGGTCAGCTCTTTGAATGGGGAGCCATATCCTACACAGATCCTCATTCTTGATGATTTTCCACACAGCCAACACCGGCCCCTGCTTGTACACATTGGCCTACAACTTCCAGTCATATACAGCCCAAGGAAGATGCGCTGGAACTTCCGCAAAGCCAACTGGAAGAAATTCAGTGAAACTCTGGACCAGAGCGTTGTTACCATCCCACTCCACACCATCACTGTAGATGAAGCATACAACCGCTTCTGCAGCGCAATCTTCAAGGCTGCCCATACTGCAATCCCACGAGGCTACCGACCCCTCTATGTCCCATGTTTGGACGGAGAAAGTGCTGCCCTCCTACAATCCTATCAAACATCAGGGGACCCAGAGATAGCAGACCATCTCATTGAATCGCTAAATACAGCCCGGTGAAAGAAATGGGAGGAGACAGTTGCTGACCGGAGCTTTACCCACTCTAGCAGGAAATGTTGGAGCCTCATCCGTCGCCTAGGAGCTGCACAGAAGCCCCCTAGCCAAAGCCGAGCATCCGTCACACCCAACCAAGTTGCATCCCATCTACTGACTATCGCCAAAGCACCCCAAGACAAAGACACCAGAAGAGCAGTTACAACTGAGCTAAAAAAACACCAAAAAATGCCTGTAGAGGAAACGAACCCTGAACCCTTCGAGGCTGCTGAACTGGAGAAAGTCCTACAGGGCCTGAAATGTGGAAAGGCAGCAGGATACGATAACATCTTCCCAGAATTCATGAAAAATCTTGGCCCCCGAGCCCTAACCTGGTTGACACAATTCTACACAAGGATCACACAAACAAACTCGATCCCAAAGAAATGGCGGACAGCAAAGGTCATTGCCATCCCAAAACCTGGCAAAGACCACAAACTACCAGCAAGCTACCGCCCAATCTCCCTACTCAGCATTCCTTACAAAATCATGGAGCGCCTAATACTGCAACGCATTTCCCCAGAAATAGAGGATATTCTAAGTGTGGATCAAGCAGGTTTCCGCAAGGACCGCAGTACAGGAGAACAAGTACTGGCCCTAACCACCTTCATTGAAAATGGCTTCGAGAGCAGACTGAAGACAGGGGCTGTGTTTCTCGATCTTACAGCCGTCTATGATACGGTCTGGCTCAAAGGCCTCCTCCTGAAACTTCTAAAGGCGATCCCTGCTTGGGCAACAGCAATTATAAAAACCCTGCTGACCAACCGAAGGTTCAGAGTCCACCTCAGTCAGAACACAAGTGCATGGAGAATGCAGAAAAACGGACTCCCACAAGGCTCAGTTCTAGCTCCAACTCTGTTCAACCTCTACATAAACGACCTGCCTACTACAAAATCCCGCAAATTCATCTATGCAGACGACATCTGTTTGGCATTCCAAGCACCAGACTTTGAACCACTGGAACGGGTGCTCACGGAAGATCTTGCTAAACTGGACCAGTTCTGCAAAATCTGGCGCCTAAAACCAAGCCCAGCAAAAACCGTCTCCAGTGTATTTCATCTCCACAATGCAAAAGCTGCCAGAGAACTAAACATCCACCTGAGCGGACTCAAGCTTAAGCATGCCCCAAATCCAACTTATCTTGGAGTGACCCTTGATAGGACCTTATCCTTCAAGGAACATCTAAAGGGGACGGCTGCTAAGGTGAAAGTACGAAACAACCTGCTCTGCAAGCTCGCTGGTGCAAAATGGGGGGCGGCAGTCTCCACCCTGCGCACCTCAGCACTGGCCCTTTCATACTCTGTAGCAGAATATTGTGCCCCTGTCTGGTCCAGGTCATCTTACACACACCATGTAGACACCCAGCTCAACTCAACCATGAGAACTATAACTGGAACAATCCGCTCAACACCACTCCCCTGGCTCTCTGTACTGTCAAACATAGCCCCTCCACACATCCGGCGAGCAGCATTAACTCAAAGGATGCTCCAAAAAGTTAAAGATTTTCCTCACTTACCAATCCATGCAGATATCTACACCCCACCCACTGCCTGACTTTCATCCAGACGGCCGATTTGGAAAAACCCTCCCCCAGCTGACTTTACCATCCAGACAGCTTGGCAAGAGGAATGGGAGACCAAGGAGGTCCCAAATAAACAGCTGGTGATAAACCCCAACCAACAGGTCCCGGGCACCAACCTCCCAAGCAGACAGTGGTCTACACTCAATCGCTTCAGGACTGGACATGGCCCCTGCTTGGCCAGCCTTCACAGATGGGGCAGTAGCCCTAGCCCACTGTGCGCATGTGGAGAGGAGCAAACTATGGAACACATCATAGAGGCTTGCCCGCTCCAAAGACTGGAAGGAGGATTACACACCCGCCATACAGCAAACCAGGAGGCAACTGCTTGGCTTAAGGACTTTGCATTTGCTAAATAAATAAAATCTTCCACTCAGCATCAAGAAAACAGAAGTTCTTCATTGGTACGATCTAAAGTTAGAAATGTAGGTGTTATATTTGACCAGGCTCTTAGTTTTGATAATCATTAACAATCTGGTGTGATACTGCTTATTCCATCTAAGAAATATTGCCCACCTCAGCAGATGTGTCATCACATCTAGAATGCTGTAATTCATTATACATTAGCCTCAGTAAGTCATCTTTAGATTGTTTACAGTTGGTTCAAAATGTGGCTCCAAGGCTACTTACTAGGTTCTCTAAATTTTGTCTTCTGACCAAAACTTGTTAGTAGTTCCATGTTTAAGGCTGAAAACTAGAGGTGATTGAGTGTTTGAGGTCGCCGCTCCTAAATTATGGACTGTTATACCTTCCTACCTGAGATCTGTGGGCTCTGTGGTAACTTTTAAAGAGCAGCTCAAGACTTATTTGTATAGGCTTGCTTTTAACTAGTGGATGTTACTGTTGTGTTTTAACATTGTATTTGTTGATTGTTGTTGTAATGCACTTTGTAGTTTTATCTAGAAAAGTGCTATATAAATAAACTTTACTTACCTATTTAACCACTTTGGTGATATACATTTAGGACTACAACTTCAGAAAATCACATGTTAAAACAATCAAAAAAAGGGCTGAAAATTAAAAATAAGTCTCTAGTTGAGGTTACCCACCAAGCTCCACAAAGATCTGCCTCCCCTCTGCTCCAGCCGTCATGGGACCCCTCGTCCCTCTGTCTCGTTGGCCCCCCTCCTCCATCACCATCCTTCAAGAAACACACGAGACACAGTAGGAACGTTCAGTACTCAAGCTTCCATCCAGACATTTAAACAGGATAAGATTTTCCCCACTTATAAGTCACTGATATAAGACCATCAAAGCCACCATGGAGAGAATGTCTGAATCCAAAGTGTTTATGCATGAGAATGAAAATTTGTCTTAATTTAATTTGACAGCAATTCTTTAATACAACAGCTCACTGCGAAATCAAACATGCTTGAGTGCTCTTCAGAGGTTGCCAATGCTGACAGATATTACTGGCCTTAAATATAATGGACAACATCAAAATACACACACCAATCACATCAGTGAAAACAAAGAGGATTGCTGTAGTCATGGAAAACAAGCAGATGACTGTGTAGGAGTCATTGTCACTTGCCATGGTGTGCTATAACTCCCTGTAAGCTCTCACTGCTGTGCCCATCATGGTAATCTGAGTGACTCCATGTAAGGAGAACAGGGAAGGAGACACTTCACTGTTGTGAGTTTGGACTGCAGTGCCATTTTAAAACTCTAGTTGTCAGGATTACATCCTCTCCCTGTAATGAAGGATTATTTAAAGAAACAATGTAAAACTTTCACCTAAAGACAAAGTATTTCCAAAATTATTTTAATGATACATCAACCTTTGACCAAGTGAATATCACTTCCCCCATGGCCTGGGCAGCCTGCACTGCCTGCAACAACTCTGTTGTTGGTAGAAACATAGAAAGAATTACAGCTATGGTGACAATGACCTCATTCCCAACAGACAATCATAAGGCACAACTTTAGCCACCAGCAACTGAACACCTGTGATTGGCTGATGGGACTCAGATCATAGTCCCCATAGTTGTATGCTGTGTTTGAAATGTTCACTCGTTCCCCATAAAGTGTACTACAGTGGTGTGAAAAAGTGTTTGCCCCCTTCCTGAATCACTGAATTGGGGGGGAATCACTTTTTCCACACAGGGCCATGTAAGTTTGGAATTTTTTTTTACCCTTAATAATAAACGCCTTCATTTAAAAACTGCATTTTGTATTTACTTGTGTTATCTTTGTCTAATATTTAAATTTGTTTGATGACCTGAAACATTTAAGTGTGACAAACATACAAAAAAAATGAGAAATCAGGACAGGGGCAAATACTTTTTCACACCACTTTACATAATGAGTCAGCCATTTTGTAATGCTGTTCGAAATCTTAACTGAAAAGTTAATTCACTATACTGTACACTCAAAATATCCCACAATGCATTTTGAAAAGTAGTGTACAACGGATGGTCACTACATTAGCCAATATATCCCATAATGCAACGCACAGCCAACGGAGCAGTGAGAGGAAAGCTTCACATCACAACATAAACTATCTTAAGGTATTTATATTTATTAAGTCAGCAAAAACGATTTGATTTAATACATATTCACTACAAATTACATGCAGGTATTCACTTTTTATCACAGTTAGTCTGTTACGTTTTACTGTTTCACCATGATGATGTCATTAACCGTGCCGTGAAAACAAACCCAGTAGTGTCTGAAAGCTGTTAATTTTATTGTTATATTGCGTTTACTATATAGTCCACTATATCTAAATTCATTACATAGCGAGGAGGGAGGGAGGGAGGGAGTGAACATTCCGAACACAGCAGTAGTCTTTTCAGTGTTGCTACCTGGAAGAAGAAAGTTACATAGTGCTGCTTTAAAGTTCTGCTGAGAAGCAAAAAAAGGTCTGGAGATGCACAGCTCTCCAAAAATCAAAAACCATGAAATCTTACAGTGATTACGTTATTCATATGGGGAAATGCTGATTTGAACAAGAAAATGTAAACAGCTAAATCTGGCACAAAGAGGAAGAAGCATAAAAATGAGGAAATATTTAAACAAAGAGGTCTGTCCTGATGCCACTTTTAAAGTTCTGAATATTCTCTTGTAATTAAAAGTGAATAACAGAAACCTAATTTCAGGTTTCGCGATTATGTTTTTCTCTTGCATGACTCCCTCTCTTCATTCACTCCCTAAGGCTGGAATCATGTTGCGGACTGCAACTGCATACACAGCACTGTTCGAAGCAGTTGTCAGGCACTGAAGCCAACTGCCACACAGCCACGTTGCATGTATATGCATTAAATAGTCTTTGCTGTTCATATGTCCATGCAGTAGATGGCAGCAATGTGCCAGCAAACATCCAGAGTCAAACAAAATGAGGAGGAAGAACATGATGGTGCTCATTTCTGAGAACACAAAGAAGACGAGCTTTTGCGCGTCTGTTGCCGTTAGCAGCTGAAGAGGAAAATAGGTACTTAGGGCATACTCCTACTGTAGTGGCGGTTCCATGTTGACCGAGGTTTGACCCCTGAAGTATGGAACCTCTGTCAGTGTGAGGGTTCACGGTCAAGTCCCTCCATAACCAACTCGTCCCAGCCAGTTACAGTCGCCCCATAACCAACTGGCCCCACAACAAACTCGCCCCATGAAGTGTGACAGTAGTTTATTTTTCAAGCACAGGGATCCAAGTGCTGCAACACCAATGGAAGAACCATGTGCACTGACAGGGAGACTGTTGAAAAATAACTGCAT
Source organism: Pholidichthys leucotaenia (assembly GCA_020510985.1). Classification (NCBI taxonomy): domain Eukaryota; kingdom Metazoa; phylum Chordata; class Actinopteri; order Cichliformes; family Pholidichthyidae; genus Pholidichthys; species Pholidichthys leucotaenia. The sequence continues at coordinate 286,976,144 of CM035842.1, forward strand.
TTGGTCAGATTTGACCACTATATGAACTTTTCAGCTTATGAACTTTTTAGACCCGGTGCTGGTGGAGCGTTCCAAAGTATTTTTTAGACTTCAGTAAAGTTGGCAAGATATTCACAGATTCGAACTTTGCGGATCAATAACTCCTGAACAAAACATTGTTAAAACACAAACCACACCAATCTAATACACTGGTAAAATCGACAATGAGCTACAACCTCATTGTCATTAAAAAGAGCCGTCCTCTGAGCTCCAGCAGTTACACTGGGGTCTACGAGCTGCCGTCGGGGAAACAAATGAGCAGGGACTGTCTGCAAATTGCAATGCTGAGAAAGAAAAAAAAAACTACTTAAAATTAAATACCGTCATGATCATAAGGTGTAACGTCACCAGAATCAGTTCATACATCAATTGTGTCATTTTGGTCAGACTAAATATTTACCAAAAAAATATGAAAAAATGTTTTTTACCCAACCTAAGTGATGTAGTATGACCATCAGATGAGGGATGATGTGTGAGGTCATTTTGGTGAAGCTGCACTCAGTTATTTAGAAGTTTTTAACTATCATTTCTAATAAATATTTCTCTAACCTATGATATTTTTTGGGTCCATGTAACAAGTGTTACTAACAGGAGACCCTAGTGGCTGGGCAGCATTTAGTGGAACTAACCTTGATGATGCTGAAATTTAATCCTAATAAATATTTCCAAAAGCTATGAAAACATTTCTTTAATCCAAACTATGTGTTGTAGTCTGACTAGATGGATTGCATGTGAGGTGATTTTAGAGAAGCCACACTTTGGAATTTTCAAGTTATTGGATATTTTTTTAAAATAAATATGTCCCCAAACTATGAAAAATGAAATTTATGCAAACTAAGCATTTTAGTCTGAACAAAACGACACAACTGATGTATGAGCTGAGACTGGGTTAAGTTTCTGTGCCTAATATCAACTAAAAAAGTTGGCAGATTTTTATTTTTTTTTTCCCGACCACTGTCCACTTCCCACCACAGAGGCTCTTTGTGCCTGTTCATTAAATGTACAATATTTTCCTACAGAAGAGTTGAAAACAACAAGAGTTCCGTGCTGAAAACCCTGCAGACCGGCTGTTTCTGTCCCGACAACCCAAGTGATGAGCTCCAGCGGCCGCCTGAGACTTCTGCCCTGACTTCACGCAGCTCCGTGGCTGTAGTGTGGGTAAGAGGTTTCAGCTATTCAGTTGTAGGCAACATTAATTTGAGGATATTCTCCAAACTATTAATTACTTTGTTGCCATTCTTCACCAATTAACTGGAAACCTTTAATTAATTTTATGAAATGCATGCCTCCGATGGCAGGCCGCTGTGGCTGTCAGAAACTTGGTGACAGAAAAACTTAATATTAGAATTCCCTGTTCACTGTCTGTTTTTAAAATTTATCTTAAAACTCATTTTTACTCCTTGGCCTTCAACCCAGCATGAGACATTGATCTCACTTGTTCTATTGCTTTTATTGTATGATTGTCATTTCTACCCGTTTTGTTTTATACTTTTTTAGTTGCATTTTATTGTCTTTTATTTTCATGTCTTACATGTCCTTCACATTTTACCCATTCCTGATGTGCAGCACTTTGTATCAGCTATAGTTGTTTTTAAAGTGCTTCAGAAAAAGTTGGATTGGATTAGAAATAAATTTAAATTAAACTCACCACTGCTGCCAAAAATAGTCTCTGTGCTGTTTAGACTTTTTTTCATGTAAATGTGAGACATTTTCATGTAAATTTGAGACTTTTTTTCTGGTAATTTTGAGGCTTTGTTATCATCATTTTATTTTTCTTTCTGGGGGAAGGTTGTCTGTTTAACTTGAGGTCAAGCTGTAATGCAGCCCTGAAGGGGGTGTCCCATGCTCCTCAATTTATTAATATAGGCTACAAAATATCTATTTATATAGATATTTTCTTGCTGCTTGTGAACTACAAACTCAAAATTTTAATTTTTAAAATGAATGCTGTGTGCTCAGCTGACTGACGGCGCACCCTGTAGTGAAAACGTAAGCCACTTCAAGTCTGTGCTCCGCTCGCGTGTGTGACACACACTGCCTGTGCATGACAAGAGGGAGAACGTGCTAAAAAAATACAAAGCAAGTACGGCTGGTGCTGCCCCCCGCTGAGCGTCACGTCACCTCAGCATGGAACAAGGCTAACGGCACCAGTGAGAGTATGACCATAGTTAAAGGCAAAAATATCTTCATTTTCTGTATGAGCACAGGAGAACACAAATATGTGCGTGGCCACAAAATTTGGGCTGGAACCTCTGTGGACTGGAAGATGAAGAAATTTACTCGAAACGTACTTTATGATTGTGTATATATGGACTCAGACATGCTATCACGAATCATTCTTTATGCACTCAACCTCTACTCATACTTTCTCTGTTCTTGTCATAACCCTAATCCAGATTATTCCAGATGGAAATCCTTAACTTGCAACAAAATGGTGAATTTGTAAAAAAAAAAAAAAAAAGAGTAGTAACTTTTACTGCTAAAAGTAAGATACAATATCAGATGCTTTCCCATAAAAATAAGCTATACTAATCAATAGATTTTTTTTAGGCTGCCCCCTGCTGGCCATTGTAACACACTGGCTTAACTTTGTTGAAACTCAAAACCTGCAGTCACACTTCATCTACAGTTGATGGTGGTGATCAAGCATGTTTTCACATCTTGGTGACACACAAATGAGAGGCAGGTACATGGAAAATCAAATTCAGGGCTACCCGAAGATGAGTCGAGTGCTTTGTAAATAATTATACATCAGTTAGTTCCGACCCAGTGATATGACTGGACAATAGGCATTCCAGGAGTTACTAAAATCCACAATAATTACACTCCAATTTCACTGGATATGTATTACACCGCTTCAAAGGTGTTCATGTAACCATTAATTACTAACGCTAATTAACTGTCAGCTAACTCTCAGTGACAAATGCAATACTGTGTTGAATACCTTAATTTCCACAGTGAGGCGCTGTTTGAAAAGATTTCTTACCTGACCCAGAAGTCCCACCCTTATGAAAAAAGTCTTACATCCTGCCCTTGTATAAACATGGTGAAGCTGTTTCATGTCTATTTAAAAAACTGGCAGTGCTAGAGTTGTATCTTCTCTCTTCGTGTTTTGGATTTTATTGTCTCGATTCACAAACCACTATACCTTTGTGGTGATGGACTCTGTTTCATCTGAAAATACGAAGAAAAGGGAATGAAGTGTGCTAAATCATGAGTATGTTAACTACTAGCTACCGGTGTTCTGATGAGCAGTGTTTTGATCTCGGGTCTTCTGCAGTATTGACTCAACAGGTATGTTTTATAAACACTAATTACTTTTGCACTTGACAATATTTAATTTTGTTTACATGTGTGTGAAATGACAATAGACGTCATGCTGATTGAGATGTTTAGTAACAGTTACTGGCTACATTCAGAAGGAACCATTTTTTTTCTCAAGTGCACAAAATGACAGGTTAAACAAAAAGATCATAATATTTTGTCCAGTATTGCTGTCATTTAATAAACTGTGCTTGCGGAACTGTTGCATAAAAGCAATATTACACTTGAGGTTGTTACGGTATCATATATACTGTATACCAACTACAGGTGTGGTACGACTGATGCCCTCCGTGTAGCAACAGCTGTAACACACCGGGAGGCAGTGGCTCAGGAGGTAGAGCGAGTTGTCCAATAACCGGAGGGTTGGAGGTTTGAAACCCGCTCTCCCCTGAGATCCTGCCGTTGTGTCCCTGTGCAAGACACTTTACCCATCTTGCCTCCAGTGTCTATGACACTGGGTATGAATGTGTATAAATGTTCAGTAGTGGTCGGAGAGGCCATTGGCGTGAACTGACAGCCATGTTTTCGTCAGTCTGCCCCAGGGCAGCTGTGGCTACAGTAGTAGCTTAAAAGGAACTCTGATTATATTGGCATGCTAGCTCTATATGCTTTATTTTTATGTTAGTAACATAACTATAATATAATTTTTCTGAAAATAATTCCCAGTTTTACATATTTTTAAAAAACTTTATTACGATGTAAATCGCCATTTTTGTTTACGTCGCAATGCATTCTGGGTAGTGACGTAGAATGGTTGCAGCCGTTTTTTTCTGTCTTATACAAGCCAAGAAGTGAAGCTCCTAACTACTGCCATTTGTCAGTGAAAATGCCACATTGCGCCGCTTTTGGATGTAATTTCCAATCAAAGGGAAATAAAGAGAGCGGGGTAAGTCTCCATAGCTTTCCTAAAGAGGGAAAGTTGAGGAAAAAGTGGCTGTTGTTGTGAAATGGCGCTATATACAGTGGGGCAAAAAAGTATTTAGTCAGCCACCAGTTGTGCAAGTTCTCCCACTTAAAAGATGAGCGAGGTCTCCAATTTTCATCATAGGTATACCTCAACTATGAGAGACAAAATGAGGAAAAAAAAATCCAGAAAATCACATTGTCTGATGTTTAAAGAATTTATTTGCAAATTATGGTGGAAAATAAGTATTCGGTCACCTACAAACAAGCAACATTTCTGGCTCTCACAGACCTGTAACAACTTCTTTAAGAGGCTCCTCTGTCCTCCACTCGTTACCTGTATTAATGGCACCTGTTTGAACTCGTTATCAGTATAAAAGACACCTGTCCACAAACTCAAACAGTCAGACTCCAAACTCTACTATGGCCAAGACCAAAGAGCTGTCCAAGGACACCAGAAACAAAATTGTAGACCTGCACCAGGCTGGGAAGACTGAATCTGCAACAGGCAAGCAGCTTGGTGTGAAGAAATCAACTGTGGGAGCAATTATTAGAAAAGGGAAGACATACAAGACCACTGATAATCTCCCTCCATCTGGGGCTCCACGCAAGATCTCACCCCGTGGGGTCAAAATGATCACGAAAACGGTGAGCAAAAATCCCAGAACCACACGGGGGGACCTAGTGAATGACCGGCAGAGAGCTGGGACCAAAGTAACTAAGGCTACCATCAGTAACACACTATGCCACCAGGGACTCAAATCCTGCAGTGCCAGACGTGTCCCCCTGCTTAAGCCAGTACATGTCCAGGCCCGTCTGAAGTTTGCTAGAGAGCATTTGGATGATCCAGAAGAGGATTGGGAGAATGTCATATGGTCAGATGAAACCAAAATAGAACTTTATGGTAAAAACTCAACTTGTCGTGTTTGGAGGAGAAAGAATGCTGAGTTGCATCCAAAGAACACCATACCTACTGTGAAGCATGGGGGTGGAAACATCATGCTTTGGGGCTGTTTTTCTACAAAGGGACCAGGACGACTGATCCGTGTAAAGGAAAGAATGAATGGGGCCATGTATCGTGAGATTTTGAGTGAAAACCTCCTTCCATCAGCAAGAGCATTGAAGATGAAATGTGGCTGGGTCTTTCAGCATGACAATGATCCCAAACACACCGCCTAGGCAACGAAGAAGTGGCTTCGTAAGAAGCATTTCAAGGTCCTGCAGTGGCCTAGCCAGTCTCCAGATCTCAACCCCATAGAAAATCTTTGGAGGGAGTTGAAAGTCCGTGTTGCCCAGCAACAGCCCCAAAACATCACTGCTCTACAGGAGATCTGCATGGAGGAATGGGCCAAAATACCAGCAACAGTGTGTGAAAACCTTGTGAAGACTTACAGAAAACATTTGACCTCTGTCACTGCCAACAAAGGGTATATAACATAGTATTGAGATGAATTTTTGTTATTGACCAAATACTTAATTCCACCATAATTTGCAAATAAATTCTTTAAACATCAGACAATGTGATTTTCTGGATTTTTTTCCCTCATTTTGTCTCTCATAGTTGAGGTATACCTATGATGAAAATTGGAGACCTCTCATCTTTTAAGAGGGAGAACTTGCACAATTGGTGGCTGACTAAATACTTTTTTGCCCCACCGTAAATAAAGTTGAATTGAATTGTCTGTGTGGGTTTCCTCCGGGATTTCTCCGGTTTCCTCCCACATGACAAAAACATGCAAGTTAGGTTAATTGGCATCAAACTGGGGATTCTAAATTGTCCTTAGGTATGACTGTGAAAGTGAATGGTTGTCTCTCTGTGTTGGCCCTGCAATGGACTGGCGATCTGTCCAGGGTGGATCCTGCCTCTCGCCCAAAGATGCTGGGATAGGCTCCAGTCCCCCTGCGACCCGAAAAGGATTAAGCGGAAGAAGATGGATGGATGGATGGACGGATGGATGGATGGATGAACTGAACTGAATTGCGGGGGTTTCCCCTACAGTTGAAAGTGCTATGGGATGACTGTTGTTGTGAAATGGTGCTATATAAATAAAATTGAATTGGAACCAATTTTCAAGAACAAGGGTGATGTGCAGAGCTGTAGTAACTACAGAGGCATAAAGTTGATCAACTACACTATGAAGATATGGGAAAGAGTTGTTGAAGCCAGGTTAAGAAGAGAGGTCATAATCAGTGAGCAGCAGTACGGTTTCATGCCAAGAAAGAGCACTACAGATGCAATGTTTGCTTTAAGAGTGATGATGGAGAAGTATAGAGAAGGTGTCATATTTGCCCCTTCAGGGCTTAAAGACGGATTCAACTGCGGGGCGACGGTTTGGCATATTTATTGACAAATAAAAGGAAAAGCAGCTCGTGGGCTGAAACAAAGAATTACGCCGTAATGGCAGACAACTAATAAATGAGGACAACACGGATACAACGTGGCAGGAAATGACAAGGACGCTGTACAGAGGGTAGGGCATCAGGTGTATAAATAAGGCAGGAAGTGACTAACATAAGGAGGCACAGCCATGAATAATTTGTAGGCAGGAGTAACACAAAGCGTTGTCAACATAAGGAATCAATATAGGGATAATGAGGAGGACAGGCTATAATGATAATACAAATGGTGAGAATAGGGCCGTGCAATAAGACAGTATATATCGGCTGACGATATAAAAACGTCTACCGTTTCATAGAATACTCTATCATTTATACCGTGATTTAAAATGCACTTACTCCCATTTATTCACTAAAGCTCCTCACAAGTACTTGTCAGCGCCCCATCTCTCTCCCACAGTGCACAACTGTGCGCAGTGGAACAGGTGTGCTGTGGGTGGCTAGGCTTCAGTCCATGGTTGCTAATGCTAATGCCAAACTGCTGGCTCAGATAGTTGCTACTCCTGTTTGCCAGGGATGTGGGACTGTTTTTCATTATGCTGCGTCAGAGAGGATAGTTCACCAACCTTGTTTTAAAAGGAGGTAAGTAACATTAACACCATGTCTAATTATGAAATGCTAAATGATGATGCCAAGTTGTGCTAACTGAAAACCGTCGCAGACCATCGTTTCTTTGGTCTAAATTACTGCTGAGTTTCTTAGTTTTGTCTGAAAAAAAATTATTAAAGCTACAAAAGTGCATGATGGTGGCACATACACACAAAATAAATAAATTAAAATGGGTTGGAGAAGCAAGTTGGCTCTTAATGTGATTTATTTGATTTCTAATAATTTTAAGTTGTCGAGTAGCAATAATGAAAAAGTCATCACATGTATTTTATTACATTACCTTTTGTGTCTTTGATTTTCAGATCATGACTAATCTGAAATAATTTTACTAAGAAGTAAACAGGTTAAATCAAGCCAGAATTGCATCATCAGGCTGCAGGTCTACACTTAAATTTTTACTGATTTAAACTAACAGCTAATCTATATCTATAGATGGCAGCCATGGGTAATTTTCTTATTTTCAGACATTTTTTTTATGTTGTGGTTTTTTTTTTTTTTTTTTTTTTTTTTTTTTTTGCTATTCTCCTCTGGCTCAGGAAATATTTAACTTTGTGATGTTTACTTTTCATTCATATATGATCTAGAAGAAAAACCTGAATTTTATGAGTCAAGTCTCAAATGGACATGACAAAACTATTTTATAACAGCAAAATTATGAGGGAAAAGATACATGTAAAAAAAGTTAAAAAAAAAAGAGATGGTCATTTTTTATGATTATCTAAACTGTAGAATTTACATAAAATGCATATTGTGATATATATCGTTATCGTGATATAAGATGACTTATATCGTGATATGTCATATCGCACAGCCCTAGGTGAGAACATAAACAACTAGAAAAGCACTCGGAGAGCGCAGACCTCCGCCAAGTGGCACAGTTCCCCCCATACAGTGTTTGTGTGTACGTTTTCAGATTCCCTGAGCATGAAAAGATATGACTAGCAATTGGATTCACAATGATTATTTGTTTATTTGACATGGACAGTGCAATAAACAGACAATTAATGAATGACAATCAATGTGATAGTGATAGGATTAGTGGTTCAGTAGTGTAAAACGGGGCTATAAGGGACGGCGGGTTGATAAGGGACACTTTTCTGGGAAATGTTTTAAATGTAATTCTGCTTTTTTTCTTTTGAGCAGGACGCTGAGTTGTGTTTTTATTGTCAAATATCCATGAATCCTTCATCAAATGTAGGCGGAAGCAAAATTAAAAAAGCAGAATTACATTTAGAAAAGTGTCCCATATTACCCCGCCGTCCCTTATAGCCCCGTTTTACGGTTGTAAAAGCATTGCCTCCTTGGCGGAGGTAATAAACTGAAGTGTTGGTGTGTCCATCTCCTCCACTGACGGATGCAGATTGGTTAGACAGGTTGCCGTGGGTTTTATATTATATTGGGGTTGCGCTCCGCGGCAAAACAGAATTTAGAATTTTCCCCGGCAGAGAGGTCGTTTTTACGCAGCGCCTATAGCTGGGCGGGGAATTTGTGGCAAATAATCGGGCGGCGGACAGGTGGCCGTGTCAGGTTTTGCAGCGTGGCGCAAAAACACGCACGCTGGCGGGCCCAGGCCAGCAGTGTTTTCCGCGTGCTTTTGTGCCTAAAACGTTGAAGAACGCGGAGTTTGTGTTGGTCAGACGCGACAAGCAGCGCAATGTGTGCAGCGCCTATGGCTGGCGGGCCCAGGCTACCAGTGTTTTCCGCATGCTTTTGTGGCTAAAACGTTGAAGAAGGCGGAGTTTGTGTTGGTCAGACACGACGCCCAGCGCCGTCCATTGCGCCTGCGCACATGTTGGAAATGGCCATATGTCACAGTGTGGAAAAATGCTTTAAAAAATTCCTGTATGCAGACGGTGATGCGGATCATCCCCAAAATGTAATCAGTTCTTCCTTGTACCATTTCCAACAACGCCTGAAAGTTTCATGGAAATGTGTCCAAGATTTTTTGAGTTATCTTGCTAACCAACAGACAGACAGACAGACAAACAAACAAACAGACAAACCCCGGCAAAAACATAACCTCCTCCTGGCCTTTTCGGCCTGGCGGAGGTAATAATGATAACTCAGGAAGATTATAATTAAAGCGAGGGCATGGCACAACCCATACCCTGATCATGACAGAAGGAGTTGCACTGTGTCTTTGTGGATCTAGAGAAAGCATGTGATAGGGTGCCAGGAGATGAAGTGTGGTTTTCCATGAGGAAGTCAGGAGTGGCAGAGAAGTATGTGAGGGTGGTGCTGGACATGTATGAGGACAGTGAGACAGTGGTGAGGTGTGCTGCAGGAGTGACTGATGGATTCAAGGTGTTTGTGGGATTACATCAGGGACTGGCCCTGAACCCTGTCTTGTTTACTATGGTGATGGACAGCCTGACAGAGGAGGTCAGTCATGAGTCTGGATGTTTGCAGATGACATTGTGGTCTGTAGATCTAGAGTAGGGGGCAGGTGGAAGGAAACCCGGAGAAGTGGAGGTATGTGCTGGAGAGAAGGGGAATGAAAGTCAGTAGAAGCAATACAGAATACATGTGTGTATGTGAATGAGAGGGAGGCAGGTGTAACAGTGAAGGATCCAAATACTGGAACAAACTGAAAAAGAACATGTGTAGGCATAAGGTATTAATTAAACTGTTAATGTATTTCGTGGCCATAACATTCTAAGTATTTTGCCTGTAAAATGAAAGAACCTTCGTAAGCAAGCTCACACACACACCTCACGCATCCCCATATCAGGGGTCCCTAATGAGAACTGCGATCAGCATAAAATGGACTGAAAAAGTACAAGCCCAATTCCCAAAAAATGGAATTCTTCATTAACTGTATGTGAAAATCAAACTAATCCAAAGTATTGATGAGTTAAAGTTTCAATATAAACTTGAAGTTAATCCGATCACAAATGTACAAGCTATAATGGTGACAACATAAAATGTCAAAGAAACGAACAGACAAACCGACAACTGTGCTGCGAGGGGTATAACATCATGAATGTTACAATGAATTGACTCATTTAAAGCGTGTCAGTCAGTTAACATTCAGATCTTCAGTGAAAAGATTTTTTTGATTGGCCACATGCATGAGCCAAAAAAAGGAGCCATGACTCCTCAGTTACCCCATGGGACTCCCCTGGTGAGTAACCTGTTATTTCCAGCCTGGCCTTGGCGATAACTACCCTCTCTCTCTGTGCATGCAAAGCTGACATGAAGGAACATTTGGTCTGTGAGAGTTGCTTCTTCTTTTAACTCTGAAAGCTTTAAATCATCATAGATATAATTACACCTCACGTAATTATCCCCAACTATGCGACAGGACTGGGATCGGCTCGGCACCCGTTTTGACAGCCAGAGGGTCAAAGTGCAACTGTTGCTTGCAGGGAAATGATTTAGGTTTGTGTCACCCAGGTCACTGCCTCCTGTGTTGGAAAATAAGTATTACTACCACAAATAAAATCAATTTAAAGTATCTACAGCATTAATACCCAGATCTCCCAACCTTTGACAATGACCTTATTCTTGAGTTCAATCTGGATGCAAACCCACCTGATGATCATTGTACATGAGTTTGTTGAGAATTAAGGTCTGTACGGACTCCGCAAGAACAGAGAAATTTGTTATTTTTCTTGAGGTGGCAAGAACAAAGTTCTTTCTGGCCAGGATATTTCATACTTTGCAAGAAACTCAAGTGCAGAACTCCTGGGAAATTCACATTTCTGACCAATCACACAATAGTTCTTGGACACCACGCAAGAAAAAAGTTCTGCCACGATGATGTGTCAAGAACCAGCTGCAAGAACTCCCAAGCCAGGGCTACAAGAACAAAATGACATCATTTTGTTCTTGCAGCCCTGGGAGAGAGAACAAATTTCTCTGTTCTTGTGGAGTATGTAAAGGCCTTTAGCTCAATTGCCTAGGGGGGAGTAGTAATTTTCCTGAAATCATACAAGTGTTCAGATCTCCTGGCCTCTGACCTTGAACAAAACATGGATGCAGACCCACCCGACGATCACTGTCAACAAGTTTGGGGACCATCGAAGGAAAATGCCTAGGAGGAATGGCAATTCTCGTAAAATGTGAATGGACAGACAGACAAAAAGATGAATGATGGACACGGCATTAGCTCTTTTCGGCTTCACTGGAATGAGCTAAAAATATGAAAATGTTTGAGAAAAAGCTGCATATTTACATGAAAAACATTTAAGAAAAAGGCACAAATTTCTAAGAAAAAAAATTAAATGTACAAGAAAAAAGTTGCACATTTACATTAAAAAATCATTTAGGAAGAAAAAAGTTGTACATTTACTAGACATTACATTTCCCTTCCTTATGAGGGGAAAAAATTCCAAATTTCCTAACAAAAAGTCACATTTTTGACACAAAAAATCACAAACTTACATGAAAAAGTTACAAAGCTACCAGGGGAATTAAAAAAAAATAATCACAAATTTCTCAGGGGAAAAAAAAAAACCCCAACAAATGTCCAAGTGATTAGTCAACTAATTAGAATAATAATCAGCGAATTCATCAGTAACAAAATCGTTAGTTGCAGCCCTAGCAAACATTTGTCTATCACACATAGTTAACCAATCTCTGCCAACACAACAGTTGCTGTTACAAAAGCAAAAAAAAAACAAAAAAATCCCATTTGTTATTGCTGAACAGCTCCTGCTGTGTTTACTAAAGAGTGTGATTACAGTAAACAGCAGAATCAGTGATTTGTTTAGCTAGTAAAGCTAACCACAGACTGTCCATGGACAGAAGGTAAAACATGAGGGAGGTGGGGTATACTACAGCTGACTGCATGAGTGCTGCGTCTCTGTGTGGGTGGCGACGCAGACCTATGCTGCACCATGGTGTTTCATTGTGGTCGGCATCTGCTGAGCTTCATGGAAACAAACATGCAAACACCCAACACTGAACGCACTCACTTCTGAGTGGGGAAGGGGCGGGGGGAGTCTTCCTATAGAGTCCTGCTACAGACTGGGTTTAGAAAAGAACTTGGAGTAAAACACATTCAGTGTAGCGATGTGTGATGAGTGGTCATACCTCTCTGTGTCGGGGGGGTCACACAGGACCGAGGAGCCTCAATAAAGAATGTCTAGCAGGGGGGCAAACAAAGAGAATAAAGGCATTTAGAGGAGTTCTTTTCAGCCTGCAGACAATCATTTAGGAGCTCTTTGGGACTCACTGATTCAGGCTCACAGCACACATGCATGTCTATAGACGAGTTACAGATCAACTCATGTCCTCTGAATCTGCACTTTCAGGCAGATCACTCGGGTTGGGCATACGACAATGGTTTGTTTCACTGACAGTAGAAAAATGCATCTGTGTCCCCCTCTGATCCTTCTTAAATTTGCCATTTTTTCCTTGTAAATATGCACAGATTAGTGACTTTTTTTTCTTGTAGCATTGCATTTTTTTCCTCATAAATTTGCAACTTTTTCTGGGAAGTTTGTGACTTTTCCTTGTAAATTTGCAACTTTTTTGCTCATAAATTTCAGACTTTTATTATATATTTGCAACATTTTTCTTCAAATTTGTGAATTTTCTTAAAATTTGCACTTTTCTCATAAATTTGCAAATTTTTTTCTCATAAATGTGCTACTTTTTGTAAATGTCACATTTTCTTTTTTTTTTAAATTGTAAATTTGTAACTTTTTTTCACATTGAATGCCTATAAAAAAAAAAGTAACCCCCCCCCCCGGATTTTTCAACCTTTTATTCCTTTATAAAATGAAACCATTGTCAAAATAATTTGGCTTTTTTGATAAAAATTTGCAAAAAAAAAAAAAAAAAAAGCTTCTTTCACGTCAAAGTGAAAACAGATTTTTACAAACTACTATTAATTAAAATTATATAAGGCAAAGTAAATGACTACATAAGTATTCACCCCCTTTAAAGTGACTGACCTAATTCAGAGGTCCAGCTTGTTGATGCCTGCAGTCTCACAGTTAGTGAAATGAAAATCACCTGAATGCAGTTAATGAGTGTCAAGTGACAGTAATATAAGACACCTGTGTCTGGGAGGTCCAATGTTTCTGGTTCATCAGTATTCCTGCTACAATTGCAACATGAAGACAAAAGAACACTCCAAGCAACTCAGAGAAAGAGATTATTGAAAAGTATAAGACAGGAGATGGCTACAAGATTTCCAACTCAATGGACATCCCACTGAGCTCAGTTAAATCCATCATTAAGAAATGGAAGCAGTACGGCACTCGTCTAAATCTGCCTGGAGCTGGCAGTCCTCACAAACCGTGACAGAGCAAGAAGAAGACTGGTGAGGGAGGCCACCAAGACACCTACAACCACTCTGAAGGAGTTGAGTGCTTCAGTGACCTAGATGGGAGAGACCGTACATGCAACAACTGTTGCCTAGGTTCTTCACCACTCCAAGCTGTATGGAGAATGGAAAAGAGAAAGCCACTGTTGAAAAAAGCTCACATGAAATCTTGCCTGGAATCTGCCCAAAAGCATGTGGGAGACTCCAAGGTCAATTGGAAGAAGGTTCTTTGGTCTGATGAGACAAAAATTGAGCTTTTTGGCCATCAGACTAGATGCTATGTTTGGCGACCACCAAATACACCACCTCCACTGTGAAGCATGGTGGTGGCAACGTCATGCTCTGGGGATGCTTCTCAGCAGCAGGCCCTGAAAGGCTAGTAAAGGTAGAGGGGAACATGAATGCAGAAAAATATCATCAAATTCTGGAGGATAATCCAATTCAATCTACAAGAGAACTCCAACTTGGGAGAAGATTCATCTTCCAGCATGACAATGGCCCCAGGCATAAAGAAAAAGCTACACAGAAATGGTTCAGAGACATCAAGGTGAATGTTCTGGAGTGGAGAAGTCAAAGCCCAGATCTCAAATTTGTGGCTGGACTTGAAAAGAGCCGTTCATGCCCGATCCCAGAGCAACCTGACAGAGCTTGAGCTGTTTTGCAAGGAAGAATGGAGAAAAATTGTAGTGTCCAGATGTGCCAGCCTGATTGAGACATCCACACAGACTCAGTGCTGTGATTGCAGCCAAAGGTGCATCTACTAAATACTAACTTGAAGGGGGTGAAAACTTATGCAATCAATTATTTTACCATATATAATTTTAATTAATTGACAGTTTTTAAAAATCTGTTTTCACTTTGACATGAAAGAAGCCTTTTTTTTTGCAAATTTTTGTCAAAAAAGCTAAATTATTTTGACAAGGATTTAATTTTATAAAGCAATAAAAGGTTGAAACATCCAAAGGGGCTGAATACTTTTTATAGGCAGTGTACATTTCTGACCCTTTTCTTGCAAATCTGCAACTTTTTCTCATAAATTTGCATATTTTTCTCTCATAAATGTGCTACCTTTTTCTTATAAATTTGACTTTTTTTCTTGCAGTTTTTTTTTTTCACATAAATTTGTCTTTTTTCTTTTCAAATTTGCAACTTTTTATATAACTGGCACCTTTTTTTCTCTCATACATTTTTATTTGGAAATTTGCAACCTTTTTAATCATAAATTTGCAACTTTTTTCATAAATTTGTGACTTTTGTAAATTTGTTACTTTTCTTTGCAAAGTAAAATGTGTGTTATATGTAATAGTTTAATTTTTTTGTTCATCTAGAAAATGACAAGTTTAATGTTTTTGTGAAGAGGGAAGGGATTTTTTTTTCCTCATTTTAAAGGATCTGAACTCCTCTCCATTACAAAAATAGGAACCCCTAAACACAATGTTGCATCAGGGCCCCCCAAAAGGTAGAAATGGCCCCGTCTTCAGCCATAACTTTTCGAGAAGATCCCCCAAGTAAGGAGAGAGGGGGAAAAAAAGTGGCGCAGTCAAAGCTGGATTTAAAAGATTTTTCTTTACATCTCCTGCCTCCTCCACAGTGGACTTTTTTCATCATTCAGCAAAGGTAATCATCTTTTTTAGAGTCCATTTTGGTCTGCAAACCCCCTTTAGTTAGACACAATTATTATTTTATTTATTAGGCTGCCTCTCTCCTTATAAAAGCATTTTATGGATGTTGGTTGAGAACTTTTTTAAAATGTGATCCTTACTATAGATACATCAAGATTAAAGTTTAATGGCTGTGGGTCAGAGTTGTTGTGTATGCAAATCCTGGCATTGCATACACGAATGGCCAAACTGTAAAAACACTGTCAGTTTGGGGTAAAAACATGTGCAGGGCCCCTCAGTCCACTGCTGACATAAGCAGACCACAATTCCTCCATATTACATGACTAATTTGTAGATAGTTATACATGTAAAGAACAATACTAAATGCTACTGTTTTGTAAATGATGGCTCTTTGTTCAATTGCTTAAACTACAAATCCAACGGATAATGCCTTGTTTTGCAGACAAATATTAGAATAGACACCAAATAATGAGCTGCTGCCAAGAGGCAACAAAAGAAAAATATAATAACAGGGTCTGAGTAGCAGCAAACTCAGCAAACCTCCCAAAGTAAAAAAAAAAACAAATATATTGTCCCACAATTACAGTCTAACGCAATCCACATGGAAATAACATAGAAAAGACACTTCTGAAGGTTATTTGCTCCACTGCTTTCTAAAAACAAATGAGTGTGAATGTGCAAACATAAAGGTGAAAAAAATAAAAAAAAGTTTGAGGGATTAATAATGTTAAAACCCGTTTCATGGCCAGATAATTTTTTACAGAAATGCCTCGGAGTTCAAGAAAAGGAATGCATTGTTAGCACCTCTTGTTTTAATACTAGCCTCCAATGTTTACTGCATGCGGTATCAAAACAAAAACAAAGAGTGATTACATCTCTGTCAATCATGTTATCCCTATCATACCAACCTATGGTGGAGGAGTGTGTAAAGTTGGTGTTAGGTCAGTGTAAAAACCATATTATATGTTTTTGGTTCGACAGCTTCCCAGGACTAGAGGGACTATGAATACTGTTGCTTAATCCGAAGTGCAGGCAACTCAGGTGTGGATTCACAGCAACGGTAAAAGGAAAGTGGATGTACACTGTGCAACATGTAAACCAGGAGTGTCCAATCATGTGCCATGGAGGGCCAAGACCCTGCAGGTTTTCTCTTCTACCCAGTCTCTTCAGCACGTGTTTTTTCACTTATCAGCAATCAGTGGGAAGAAATTCAGTGGAATCTACTGTTGAAGACACTGGTTGGAGGTAAAACCTGCGGGGTCTTGGCCCTCCACGGCACATGACTGGACACCCCTGGTGTAAATGAAGGAAGATTTTAAGGACTCTATTGCAACAATTTTAAATTTTGGCCACACTTTACACCTTGAGCAGGTGGTTTTGGTAAGTTCTGAATAATGAAGGACTCTGCATGAACTCTGTGCTCATAGAGTGGTGTTTATTAAAATGGGTGCAGCTGGGTGCAAAGTCAGCATATTGCTACGTTACAGCAGTGCAACGACACTGCACACGTGACCAACAAAAACCATGTCTAAAGTAGAGTTGGAATGTTCATGAACGATTTGTTCAAGTGTACTAGTTCTTTTGGGTGAATGAACTGTACTGAATCACTTACTGTAACTGAATGAATCACTTAGGAAACAGCGGCCATTTCATCCTTCGCTTCCGAATCATGTACATGTCATTGACTGGTAGCTCTTCTAGCCTTCTACAGCTGCCTGTAGAAGGCTAGAAGAAGGCTACTTACTATTACTTACTATTACTTACTATTTACCGGTTCCTGCCTGGCCTGCAGGAACCGGTAAATAGTAATGGATGGATTCAACAAGACGAAATGAAACAGCAGAAGTGATTTTGAAGCGAGAAATATATAATTTAGTTTCTGAATCTGTTTTTATGACACACACATCTGCTCCTTAAAAAGTTTTTAGTTGACTCAGTTCAACAGTTGAAAAAAATTGCGCACAACCTGCCAAAATGCACCACAAAGCTTTCCACATAGACAATGAATGGGGAGTGCCAGAGCGAAAAAAAAAAAAGTGGTTTTCTTCAGCCATTATTTAAACTTAAAAAGTATGCACTCTCTGATCTCACCTCATTCTAAACACACTCCATGGTAAAATCTGTAATATGATGATAAGAAGAACAATGAGCAAACTTAAATGTGAGGTAATGGCAAACTGTATGTGAGCTCTGATTGAGACAGCTGCTGCTGGAATTGGACTTAGCAAGTCTATCAAGCCAACCTCTAAAATGCCAGACTCAGAAAAGGTGTCTGTGTAACTGCGGCAAAAGCTCCCTAAGCAACAGAACTCCTTCTTTGGGTGATGCACCTCAGTAAGGAACAGTAGGCAGTAGTGTTTAAACAAGGTTTATTACCAATCACTGTCAGGCTATATACAGGAGTGGAGTTAAGTTTATAATCGCTGTTTTTTTAAGTTATCCTTAAACACTAAAACACCACAACAAAACATACAATAATAATAACATGCAACAAATTAACCAGCAAAAAAACCCAAACAAAAATGAAAACAGCAAACTTAAAACCCATAAAATGCATAAACCCAAGTACCTAAAATAAAAGGGTTAAATATACTCTTAAAATAATCCAGCATAATAACAATAATAATAATCTGTTACACCGTGTTCCAAATTAATATGCAAATGATATTTGTCTCTGATTTTCCTAAATAATCAATGCAAATGACAGTCGGTATAATTTAAGTCATCAACCATTAGAGCATAATTTTAATGAACAAACCTCCCATTGATAACTTTTTTTTTGGCAAAAATTAAAAAAAAAAACAAAACTCCAAAATGCACTGTTTCAAATTATTATGCACAACAGAGTTTCAAAACATTTTATTGGTTGTAAAGAACTGAAAATGGTCATTTGTTGAATTTTCAGCATTAGGAGGTCATATTTATTGAAATCAAAAGCTATTTCAATCAAAACATCTTAACATGTTAAGTTACGCGTTAACATAAGACCCCTTTGATATAGCCTTCACAATTCTTGCATCCACTGAACTTAAGTTTTTGGAGAGTTTCTGCTTGAATTTCTTTGCAAGATGTCAGAATAGCCTCCCACAGGTGCTGTTTTAATGTGAACTGCCTCCCACCCTCATACATCTTTTGCTTAAGGATGCTCCAAAGGTTGTCAATAGGGTTGAGGTCAGAGGAGGATGGGGGCCACACCATAAGCTTCTCTCCTTTTATGCCTATAGCAGCCAATGATACAGAGGTATTCTTTGCAGCATGAGATGGTGCATTGTCATACATGAAGATAATTTTGCTACAGAAGGCACGATTCTTCTTTCTGTATCATGGAAGAAAGTGGTCTGTCATAAACTCTATATACTTTGCTGAGGTAATTTTCACACCTTCAGGGACCCTAAAGGGGCCTACCAGCTCTCTCCCCATGATTCCGGCCCAAAACATGACTCCGCCACCTCCTTGCTGACATCACAGCCTTGTTGGGACATGGTGGCCATCCACCAACCATCTAGACCAGGGGTGTCAAATTCATTCCATGGAGGGCCAAGACCATGCAGGTTTTACTTCCACCCAGTCTCTTCAGCAGGTGTTTTCACTGATCAGCAATCAGTAGGAAGAAATTCAGAGAAATCACCTGTTGAAGACACTGGATGGAGGTAAAACCTGCAGGGTCTTGGCCCTCCATGGAATGAGTTTGACACCTGTGATCTAGACTATCCAGGGTTGCACGGCACTCATCAGTAAACAAGACCATTTGAAAATTAGTCTTCATGTAGTTCTGGGCACACTGTAACCGTTTCTGCTTGTGAGCATTGGTTAGGGGTGGCCAAATTGTAAGTTTATGCACAACTGCAAGCCTCTGGAGGATCCTACAGCTTGGGGTTTGTGGGACTCCAGAGGCACCAACAGCTTCAAATACCTCCATTCTTCTTACTGATAAAACTCAATTAAGCAATATTACACAAGACTGTGGTATCATATCACTGTGGTGTGGTAGTAAATAAGCATAATATAACAAAGAAAGTGACTATTGTCATTTTACACACAAAATAAACATTACCACTTGAGAGTGAGTGGGCCACTTCAGGAGCGTAGTAGCTAAACAACTTGTAAGCTGCACTGGGGGAGTCGTTTTTACATGCACAATTGTGTTACCGCCACATAGTGATTATACGCAAGTGTCTTATTGGGATCTTAAATACAGTCTTAGTGTTTCCATTTTATTGTCCATTCCCTCTAAAAAGGTTGAAATGACGTCAGAGGTGATCAGCAACTTAGTTTCTACTCCTTTTAATGTTGGTATCTGTGCACTTCACTCACTTTTTCTTGGTATCTTCAGATAATTTACAGTTTCCTTTTTTGTCAGACAAAAAGGTAGAAGATGTTTGTTTTTTACCTCAACATGTTTCGACTGACACCTGCAGTCATCTTCAGAAGCATCAGCTGATCACTGTGACATGTCGTTTATCAACCGTTTTCCTTAGGCATGGCCAGCCTGATGGACCTAACAGATCCACCACACCGGCCATGCCTCCCGTCGCCAGGTGGTCTCTGGAGGATGGAATCCCAAGTGTGGGAGAGTAGGAATACTCCCTCGTCCCAGTTCATGGTATTCTTTGCATGTTTTCTGATTTCTATGGCTTCCTTGAGCCAGCATTTGTGTTCTTTACCCTGTGATCCAATGATTCTTGTGTTGTCCCAGTCCATGATGTAATTGTTGCTTTTGCAGTGACCCGATATTGCTGATTTCAGGGTTTCTTGTTCTGCCTTTTCTTTTTGCGATCTTGTAAGTTGTCCAAGTGTTTCCTTTTCACATTCCTTCTGGTGTCCTTTCTTTCTTGTGTTGAGTGTTCTTCCCGTTTCCCCAATGTATGTCTTGTCACATGATCTGCATGGAATTTCGTATATTATTTTGTATTTTTTGTCTTGTTCTATTTTATTTTTGGGGTGTACTAGTAGCTGTCTTATTTTTATGTGTGGTTTCACTGCTGTGCTAATTTTGTGTTTTCTCATGATCATTTGTATTGGTTCTGTTATCCCTCAGATGTGTGGTATGGTTATCATGTTCTTGTTTTTCATTTCAGCTTTTGGTGTTTGTTTTGCTTTCCATTTATCTTTTTTGTTCTTGGCATGCTCTTTTCCTTTGTTTATGGCTCATATTGGACATTGGCAGCATGTGAGTATATGTCGTATGTATTCCTCTTCCTCCCGTCTGTCTTTTTCATCTGTGATGTAACTGGCCTGTTTGTAAAGAGTTCTGATAACTGATAGTTTGTGTGCTGTGGGATGTTCAGATGACCAGAGTAGGTATTGATCTGTGCAAATTGGTTTTCTGTATACTGTAATTTTTATGCTGCCATCTTCTTTGTGGTGGATTTTGATGTCCAGAAAGGCTATGGTCCCGTTTTTTTTTTTCCCCCTCTTTGTGTGTGAATTTTATATTTCCTGTGCTGTCCATAGTGTTCAAGTGGTCTATGAGGTGTTGTGTGTGTCCTTTATTTTCTCCAGAATGTTGTCCACATATCTCCTCCAGAGAGTGGGTCTGCAGTGTGTGGGTGCTGTATTTATGGCTCTTGTTTCCAGGTCCCCCGTGAAAAAAACTGCTCATAATGGATGATATTGGGTCCCCCATTACAAAACCTTCCTTCTGTCTGTAAATAGTTCCTTTCCTTTATATTGAAAATAGGTGGATTTGGCGATGAAATATGGCAGTCCAGATATGTCTGCAACTGTAAGGTTTGTGCGTTGTTTGTGTCTTGTCCTTCCTGAGGCGTTCTTGCACGATGTGTAGGGTGATGTCAACAGGGGTTTTTGTGAATAGTGATAGGACATTATGTGAAATAAGGATCTCGTCTGCTTCTATTGTCATGTTGGTTAGTTTTTGTGCCAGTTGTTTTGAGTTTTTGCAGTGATGCTCTGTTAATCTAAGGAGGGGTTTGATGATTTCAACCAGGGCTTTTGATAAGTTGTAGGTGGCTGATCCAATGCTGTCTATTATACGTCACAGGGGAATGTCCTTTTTGTGTATTTTTCTTCAGATGAAATAAAGAGTCAGGACTGTAGAGTTACGTGCCTGTAACTCCACGGGCACATCTTAATGGGGTAGTACATGAAAAGCTCTCACATACACACACACAACAGGGAGAGAAGAACAATCAAAAAAAAAAAATGACCGGAAGGTTGGCGGTTCGAATCCTGCTCCCCCCACCCTGCCATTGTGTCCTTGGGCAAGACACTTTACTTACCTTGCCTCCAGTGTCTGTGACATGGGTGTGTGAATGTGAATAAATATTCGGTGGTGGTCAAGAGACAGTTGGTGCTGACTGGCAGCCATGTTTCCATCAGTCTGCCCCAGGGCAGCTGTGGCTACAGAAGTAGTTTACCACTACCACTGTCCATAGAGTGAAAGAATAGACTCCTTGTAAAGTGTCTTTGGGTGTCATGAAAAGCGCTATATAAATGCAGTCCATTATTATTATTATTATTATTATTGTCAATTCTAATCACACAGTTCCAGTGACGAGCTATTCTGACTGGTTTACAACAGGTTATGCCCAAAACACACTTCTGAATAATTAAGACTTGTGACAACCTTTTTTGCCCTTTTCACCAGCACAAAATCTGCTTTTTCTGCCATTGTAATATCAAAATGGACTTGGAACATGCCCATGAATGGCATCTGCACTTTTAACTAGACTACTGTTCACAAGCCCTACAAGTCAAACTACTGGGATCGTGGACTTTGACATTTATACACCCAGAAACCTTTTTTGGCCATAATGGGGGAAAAAAAAAGTTGGCCACTACAGTCACTGTTGACCACCCAATCGGTACACCTGTTCTTGAACAGCTACGAAACAAACCGCAAACTCTCCCAGCATTTTATCAAAGCAGTGATTATGCTTTATCAGGCCCAACACCTGAACATGCCAAATGGTCCTCAGAAAAAACACACATCATGCTGCCTCCTGCAAAAATCAGTCTCACAAGAACCCCACTCTTAAACATCAGTGGCTCTCAGATGAGAGGAACATACTCGACTCACCGCTGGGTTCAGTGGGCGAATCCACAAAATTAAACTTCAACAAAATGCTACACAGCGATACTGATACAGAAACAGGCGTCAGGCAGATGAGAGGGCAGTAAAGAGGGGTAAGAGGGTGTTTACCACCCTGTCTCACACCATGCATGCCTTACCACTACACTACCAGCTGCAGCTGCTCACTATTCTCACCGTCAGAACTGACAGGACCAAACCAAAGAGTACATGTGTTATATGATACATTTATAGAGCTGCACGCTGCAGCTTTACACACTGACGTTACTGAAATACCATCGAGCTCTATTTATCCTGTAAAAGACACTTTACTGTAGAACAGGTGAGGCTTCTTAGACAGACCTCAAAATCCCTCTGAAAACTGACGTAATTTTCTAACAATTACTAAAGAGTTCAAGCTTGACTGATGAAAATTGTGCTGTTTAGGTGACAATATTGTAGGTGATTTCACTTGGTCTCACAGGTCTAAAAATACAATGGACACTAAATATGTTGTAAAATGGAAGAAAAAGTCAAACTGGACTTATTGCAGAACAAAGTTTTTTTCTTCATTTAAAAATTATATTTGTGTAGGCCACTTTAAAAAAAACATTATATTTTACGAGAAAAATATAGATTGGGCATGCTGTGGTTAAAAATTCAAAAGCCTGATGTAATTTTAATTTATCCAATACCCCACCTTCAAGGTAATCTTTTCATGGACCTCTTTCAGCACCAGATCTGTTTTTAGACCATTCCCTTTGAGGTACCCTTCTATCCACTTGCACCAAGATCAATCAAGCTTTGACCAAGTATGAATTTGGCTATCAAGTGATCAGCACTGTTAGCTTAAAATGGCCATTGACTGAAAAATTCAGTTTTTGTAGTTTCACTTTTTTGAAATGCATCTATTGGTAACATGACTTTTGAAAAAAGAAATATCAAAACTCACTTTTCTTAAAACACACCCACACACACACACACACAGCCTTTTTGTTTTTCTCTCATGGGAAACATTCCAACTCTAGCAGGCTTGCTACAAAACATCATACAAAACGCTTTGTACCCTCCCGCTGCTCGATTATTGGCCAGACTAGCTGTCTGTCATATAGATGGGCGGGGAAGCCAAAGGTGTTAGCTTCAGAACCAACAGTGCTACTCGGGAGTTAGCTTACCAAGCATGATTTATATTGTTGTTTTCTTTAGATTTCAGTCAGCTTAATAGACATCCCTGTTTTCAACTGGTTCATTAATCCATAGTCGATAATAGCGCTCACATCATTCTGGCTTATTTTGTTATATTTTGCTAACATTAGCTTGGCTAAGCAGTCGGACAGGCCGCCTGGCATTAACTTAACTGCCAGTCGCTATTTTCTATAAATTCTATTTACCCTCACTGAAACGCTCGTTCATCTACCGACACTCAATCATATACTTCACTCTTTTTTAGGCACTTTGGGCCACCATTCATTCATTTGTTTTGTTGTGCTGTACAACTGTACAATGACATTAAAGCCTATTCTAGTCTATTATTGTACTCCAGGGACCAGTCATATCCTATCGACCACTGAAACCACACACACCTGCAAACCAGTGATGCTTTATTTCATTCATTCTTTAAGACAAATTTACGTTAGTTTGCTCAGGCTGGCTATCTGACCTAGAAGTTAGCAAGCTAAGATTAGCAATAGTGATGTAAGAGGGAGGGTGAAGTTAAATGCAGCTCTGTGGTTCTGGACTCAGACCTGAATTTTAACAGCCACATTAAGACAGTAGTAAAGTCAACCTATTATCACCTAAACATAGTGAGGATTAAAGGTCTGATGTCTCAGCAGGATCTAGACAAACTTGTCCATGCATTTATCTTCAGTAAACTGGACTACTGTAATGCTGTCCTCACAGCTCTCCCTAAAAAGTCCATCACATAGCTGTAGTTTTTTTTCCCACAATATCTTTATTGAACCTTTTTTTTTTTTTTTTTTTTTTTAACAAACATGATACAAACAATCAAACACTAACACTAAAGTACTACAAAAAAAAAAAAAAATGCACTAAGAACACCAACAACCACCAACAAAATCAAGTCTTCAACAATGCTCCTCTGTTTAGTCTAGACAATCCAATACATAAGTATACATATTATGTTCACCAGTTTGGAATTTACAAGGTCCACACACATCATTCACCTTCTTCTTCAAGAGTTATGTTTAAATTTTTTACATAATCAATAAAAGGTCTCCATATATTCTCAAACACAATTTCCTTTGATTTTAGTATATATGTTATTCTTTCTAATGGAAGGTTTGTTAACATCTGTCTTAACCACTGAGTCACATCTGGTCTATGAGTCTTTTTCCATAATAGTGCAATACATTTTTTGGCATTAAGCAAACTGAGGTCTATGAATGTTCTTTCACTTTTATTAAAATTATGCTTTTCTGGGTACAGACCCAACAAAAACAGTTTAGGATTCAATATGATTTGTTTTGAGATTATTTTTTCAATTGTTACCCTCACCTCTTCCCAAAACATTCTTATTAATCTACATTCCCATAAACAATGAAATAGGGTTCCTTTACTTTCCATGCATTTTGTGCATGTATCTGGTATATTTTTGTTATATCTATTTAACTCCTCCGGTGTAACATACATCCGCATTAACCATTTGAAATGTATCAATTTAAGGCGTGCATTTATTGATTTGGTTTGAGCTTCTGTACAAGCCAATTCCCATTGTTCCTCTGAAATTTCAATTTGCAGATCTTCTTTCCAGTAGTTTAATCTTTTCAGTGAATTTTCACTTGAAGATAGTGTCAGTGAGTTATAAAACTCTGAAATAATACCCTTTCTTTTACTATCTTTCATCATCATTTTTTCCAAGGATGAATAAATAGGTCGAGTGAGAGCTTTATTTTGATTTGATCGAATAAAGTTTCTAAGTTGAAGATATTTAAAAAAATGTGTTCTATTGAGATTAAATTTGATCCTCAGCTCTTCAAAAGACATTATGTTATCTGCACATGGCAAATATAAATCCTGAATCTTTTGTATCCCTTTTAAATTCCATACTTTAAATACAGCGTCCGCTCTCCCTGGTTTAAAATATTGATTACCCCATATTGGACTAAATTGTGACAATAACTGTGGTTCTTTTAAATAGTTTTTAGCTTCACACCATATTTTGATCATATGCTTTACAAATGGATTTTTAACTTGTTTTTGTAATTTTTTTGCCGAATCTGAGTATATGAATATGGGAAGAGGTAAAGGTAAATTGTATGATTCCATTTCAGTCCAGTGAGGGAGATCATTTGATGAAAAATAATATGTCATAGACCTCAGTTGTGCCGACCAATAATACAACATAAAATTTGGACATTTCAGACCTCCACGATCAAATGGTAAATATAATAAAGACAAACGTAATCTAGCCCTCCTGTTGTTCCATATAAATTCCACTAACTTTTTTTTTATTCTTGAGAATAGATCTAAAGGTGGTGATAAGGGAATGTATTGAAATAAATAAAGTATTTTAGGTAAAATATTACTTTTTTTTTTTCCCACAATATCTTTATTGAACCTTTTTTTTTTTTTTTAACAAACATGATACAAACAATCAAACACTAACACTAAAGTACTACAAAAAAAAAAAAAAATGCACTAAAAACACCAACAACCACCAACAAAATCAAGTCTTCAACAATGCTCCTCTGTTTAGTCTAGACAATCCAATACATAAGTATACATATTATGTTCACCAGTTTGGAATTTACAAGGTCCACACACATCATTCACCTTCTTCTTCAAGAGTTATGTTTAAATTTTTTACATAATCAATAAAAGGTCTCCATATATTCTCAAACACAATTTCCTTTGATTTTAGTATATATGTTATTCTTTCTAATGGAAGGTTTGTTAACATCTGTCTTAACCACTGAGTCACATCTGGTCTATGAGTCTTTTTCCATAATAGTGCAATACATTTTTTGGCATTAAGCAAACTGAGGTCTATGAATGTTCTTTCACTTTTATTAAAATTATGCTTTTCTGGGTACAGACCCAACAAAAACAGTTTAGGATTCAATATGATTTGTTTTGAGATTATTTTTTCAATTGTTACCCTCACCTCTTCCCAAAACATTCTTATTAATCTACATTCCCATAAACAATAAAATAGGGTTCCTTTACTTTCCATGCATTTTGTGCATGTATCTGGTATATTTTTGTTATATCTATTTAACTCCTCCGGTGTAACATACATCCGCATTAACCATTTGAAATGTATCAATTTAAGGCGTGCATTTATTGATTTGGTTTGAGCTTCTGTACAAGCCAATTCCCATTGTTCCTCTGAAATTTCAATTTGCAGATCTTCTTTCCAGTAGTTTAATCTTTTCAGTGAATTTTCACTTGAAGATAGTGTCAATGAGTTATAAAACTCTGAAATAATACCCTTTCTTTTACTATCTTTCATCATCATTTTTTCCAAGGATGAATAAATAGGTCGAGTGAGAGCTTTATTTTGATTTGATCGAATAAAGTTTCTAAGTTGAAGATATTTAAAAAAATGTGTTCTATTGAGATTAAATTTGATCCTCAGCTCTTCAAAAGACATTATGTTGTCTGCACCTGGCAAATATAAATCCTGAATCTTTTGTATCCCTTTTAAATTCCATACTTTAAATACAGCGTCCGCTCTCCCTGGTTTAAAATATTGATTACCCCATATTGGACTAAATTGTGACAATGACTGTGGTTCTTTTAAATAGTTTTTAGCTTCACACCATATTTTGATCATATGCTTTACAAATGGATTTTTAACTTGTTTTTGTAATTTTTTTGCCGAATCTGAGTATATGAATATGGGAAGAGGTAAAGGTAAATTGTATGATTCCATTTCAGTCCAGTGAGGGAGATCATTTGATGAAAAATAATATGTCATAGACCTCAGTTGTGCCGACCAATAATACAACATAAAATTTGGACATTTCAGACCTCCACGATCAAATGGTAAATATAATAAAGACAAACGTAATCTAGCCCTCCTGTTGTTCCATATAAATTCCACTAACTTTTTTTTTATTCTTGAGAATAGATCTAAAGGTGGTGATAAGGGAATGTATTGAAATAAATAAAGTATTTTAGGTAAAATATTACTTTTAAGTATATTGATTCTCCCGATCATCGACATTGGTAGTGACATCCATCTCTGAGTTAACTCACTGATATCTGACATTAAGGCTTCATAGTTGACACTGGCGACTGATTCTAGCTTAGGCATAATTTGGATTCCTAAATATTTAAACTGATTTACAACATTGAATTGATTTACCTCAGGGGCTGGGTAATTTCTCTGGGTCTCATTTAGCATTAATATTGAAGATTTAGTTTTATTTATTTTATATCCTGATATTTCCCCAAAATTCTTTATTAAATTCAACAAGGTTGGAATTGATTTTTTTAGATTCGACATAAACAAAATTATATCATCGGCGTACAGGGAGATTTTATGTTCTGTTGGTCCAACTTTAATTCCATATATTTGTGAATGTAAACGTATCGCTATCGCTAAAGGTTCAATTGCCATAGTAAACAGTAAAGGTGAAAGTGGACAGCCTTGTCGACATCCTCTATTGATTTTTATTGGTTTTGAAATATTGTTATTTGTTAGGATTTCTGCTGTAGCATTATTGTATATTATTTGAACCCATTTTATGAAATTATTTCCAAGTCCAAACCTTTGTAGGACTTCAAAAAGAAAGGGCCATTCAACTCTATCAAAGGCCTTTTCGGCGTCCAATGATAGGAGAGCTGTATCCGGTGCTTCTTTATTAAAATAAATAATATTAAATAGTCTTCTTACATTATGGAAGCCTTGTCTACCCTTTATAAAGCCATTCTGATCTCGATTAATAATATTTGGTAAAATTTCTTGTATTCGTCTTGCTAAAATTTTACAGATTATCTTAAGGTCGGCGTTTAATAGGCTTATTGGTCTCATATTTTCACATTTATTAGAGGGCTTACCTGGTTTTGGCAGCAGTATAATTAAGGCATTATTTATGTATGATGGTAAATTATTATTTTGAAATGCTTCTAAAACCATTTCCAAAAAAGGTTTTATTAATTTATTCTTAAATTTTTTATAAAGGTCAACTGGAAGACCATCTGGTCCTGCACTTTTTCCTGATTTCATATTATCAATGGCTAGCCCAACTTCTTCTTGACTAATTTTAGACTCCAATATCTCCCTGTTTTCATTTGGAATACACGGTATAGATAGTTCGTTCAAAAACCCATTTAGTTTTGTTAAATCAGGTTCATTTTTGGTATCATATAATTTTTCATAGTAATCTCTAAAGGCTCTATTAATTTCTAAAGGATCTATAACTACCTGTCCCTTACTTATAATACTGGTAATTGGTGTTTTAATTTCCAATTGTTTAATCTGCCATGCTAATAATTTTCCTGATTTTTCACCTTGTTCATAAAAAGATTGTTTCAATCTTAGAAGACTCGAGGCAGCTCTATTCGCTGATTTTTTGTCGTATTCAGCTCTCAAAATCAGTAATTCATTCTCCAACCTTGGGTCACTTCCTGCATACACTTTTTCCTGAAGATTTTTTATTTTATGTTCCAATTTAGCTCTCTCCTCTCGAGTCTTCTTAGATTTTGATCCTGTATAACTAATAATATGTCCCCTAATAAAAGCTTTGAAAGCCTCCCACTTTACACATGCTGATGTTTGTGTAGTATTGATGTCAAAGAACTCGTCTATCTGTTTTTCTATATACTTGACAAATTCCTCATCCTGAAGCCATTTATGCTGAAATTGCCATCTACCTGATTCCTTTATCAATTTTTTATCTACATATATTAGACAACAGGGTGCATGATCAGAGATCACGATGTTATCATAAAAGCAGTTTTGAATCTTGGACCTTAATTCTGTGGAAATCAAAAAATAATCAATACGTGAGAATGTCTTGTAGGTACTGGAATAACAAGAATAGGCTTTAACTTGTGGTTTCATTTCTCTCCATATATCTAACAATCTCAATTCTTTCATAAAATGATTAATAGTCATCCTACATCCAATGTGCGTACAATCCAGTCCTGTTGATCTATCCACACCTGGATTCAATGTACAATTAAAATCCCCTGCTATTATATGTTGCCCTGTAAGTGATGATAAGATGAGAAATAAATTAGCCAAGAACTTCTGGTCATCTATATTGGGACCATATAAGTTCACAAGATTTATATTTTCTAATAGCAAAGAACCTTGAATGATTACATATCTTCCAAATTTGTCTCCAATTACATTTTTCACTTGAAAAGGAACTGATTTATGTATGAGAGTCATAACTCCCCTGGCTCGGGATGAAAATGAAGAGGTGAATACACTTCCCTGCCATCTACTCCTAATTCTTTTAACATCCTCCTCTATCAGATGAGTTTCTTGTAAAAACACAATTCTTGAACCCATGTCCTTTATTTTATTCATAACTTGTTTAAGTTTTTTTAAATTTTGTAGACCTCTGCAATTCCATGAAGTTAAATTAAGATTAACACTTTGGTCCATGATCAATAGAGAGTTTGGGATTACCTTGCAGTGTAAACATGCTCATACAGAGAAGCAAAAACATGAGTGGTTGAACATTCATCCTACAAACTACACACAAACAAATTTCCCCTTCCCACACTTGTGGCAAACCCCCCAAAATCAAAAGAAAAATTCTGTCTCCCGATATAGCCATCGACCGTTCCACACCCACGGGGAACAGCCTAAGCCACTCCTTCTTCATCCTCCCAATCACCCTAACTCTACTGCTTTTAATGACGTAACATTAACTCTCCTCTGTAGTTTTCCAACTTAACTCCAAAATTTTTAACAACTTTGTACATCATAGTTTTTTTTTTGTTTGTTTGTTTTGTTTTTGTTTTGTTTTTTTTAATATATAATACAATCTATATTTTGTAAACTTACTATTTACTTCAAGTCAGTCAGATGCCTGTGCAAATGCTTAATTATTCTACCTTATATTTTGTTCATGCTTAGCTCCCACCAGTCTCTTCTTCTTCTTTGATCTTCTTGATGAACTCCTGCGCCTCCTCTGGGGTCTTGAAGATGTGGGTTCTGCCCTCATACGTGGTCAGCAGTCTCGCAGGATAGATTACACCATGACGAATCCCAAGGTTGCGCAGCTCCTTACGTACGGGATCAAACTGCTTCCTCAATTGCTGGATTCCTGTGGCCAAATCTGGGTAGAACCGCACCTGCTGGTCCTGGTGTTTAATCTCTCCTTTAGCACGTGCAGCGTTGAAGATCTTCATCCTGTCTCTGTTGCTTAGAAACTTCATAATTAAGGTCCTCGGCGGTCCCTTATCTCTCCGTGGGCCAATACGATGTGCTTTTTCCAGAACCACTGCTGATTGCAACTCCTCGCTGCCCAGCACCTCCGGAATCCACTTTTCCAGAAAGGAACATACGTCCCGACCTTCTGATTCCTCTGGAAGACCCACCAGCCTCAAATTATTCTGTCTCGACCGAGATTCCAAATCCAAAATATTATCTTCCAGAGATTTATTTTTTTTTTCCAAAGTGCGCACCTTTAATTGAAGACAGGTGACGTCATCTTCAGCACTAGCGAGACGGAGCTCCATCTGCGCCGTTCGTTCTACACAGTCACCCAATTCCTTTCTTATTCCTTCCAGCGCTGTCATAATCCCATCAAATCTAGAGGAAAAGTCCGCTCTCATTGAACTCATGGCAGCCATCAGCGCATCTGCGCCATTCCCCGCAGAAATCGCACCGCCGCCAGCCTCCTCCGCCATATATGGAGCCTTGTTTGCTGCGTCACAGACCTGAAAGTCCGTTAATTTGGACTGTTTCGGCGGCTCGCTTTTTCCTTTTCCTGGTTTTCCAGCCTTAGGCTTCGCCGACATATCCTCGCCCAAATGCTGGGATACGTTCTGTCCCAAATGAGAGAGTTATTTGCCGATTTTTTTCTCCAGGAGCAGAGCAGAGCGAGACACGTCCGTCCTACGTGGCAGCCATAACCGGAAGTCCCACATAGCTGTAGTTAGTTCAAAACGTTGCAGCTTGAGTCCTCACTAAGACCAAGAAAGTAGATCATATAACTCCAATCCTCAGCTCTTGACAATGGCTTCCTGTCTGTCAAAGAATAGATTTCAAAATATTGCTGTTGGTTTATAAAGCTGTGAATGGTTTAGGGCCAAAATACATCTCAGATCTGCTAGTCCATTATGAACCACCCGGAGCCCTCAGGTCGTCAGGGTCAGGCCTACCATCTGTGTCCAGAGTTAGAACCAAACATGGTGAGGCAGCATTCAGTTTTTATGCTCCTCACATGTGGAACAAACTCCCAGAAAGCATCAAGGCTGCTGAAACGCTCAGCGGCTTTAAATCAAGGTTAGAAACTTTCCTATTTGCCGCAACCTTTCAGAAGAACTGTAAATCTCCCACAATGTACTGTAACTTAGTTCTTGCACGTTTTCCATCTTATTCTATTTTAACTTGTTTTTGTTTCTCTTTAATTTACTTTTTAGTTTGCTTTTAAATTCTTATGTATTCATTTTGCAACTTCCTGTAATGCTTTGTTTTTATGTAAAGCACTTTGAATTGGCTTGTACACAAAATGTGCTATACAAATAAACTTGCCTTCGTCATTTAAAGAGACATGCACTGAAATGAACCATTCTGAGGAAGGGCGCAAGGGACAATTCCCAATGATTCTGCAATTATTAAATAACTACATGCAATTTGACCAAAATATGTCACAAGCATTTCATTAAGACCTGTGGGAGCTGTCAATGACCCCTTTAAGGTTCCTGGTTCAAATAAGACACTGTGCTGCTTGGGGATATGTTGATATTTTTTTCTTTTTAGCTTAGCGCCATAGAATAAACACCACTACTGTGTTTGCACAACTCAGTGCATCAATGTACAAGTTGCTTTTTAAATTAATTGTGCCTTGAGGGATAAATAAAGTTGTTTGAATTGAATTAAATTGGAATAAATAAAAGACTATTTTCATCATGTCTCAAAAGTTCAGTTAAAACCACAGGTGTTAACAACAAGGCCCGCTGGGGGCAAGCTATGGGCCTCCAGTATATTTTGTCCGGCCCCCTAATAAATTTGTGACACCCACCCTCCGTGTTTGTATCTTTTTTACCCAGTCTTGTAAATTTGCTACTTTTCCCCCCGTTTCATAAATTGTGACTTTTTTCATGCAAATTTATGACATTCTCCATAAATTTGTGATTTTTTCTCCCATCTTGTAAATTAGCGATTTTTTGCTGAGTTTCTTAAATTTGCAACTTTCCCCTTTATGAATTTGTGACTTTCCCACACCCTTGTAGCTTTGCAACTTTTTCCTCTAGTTTCGAAAGTTTACACCTTTTCCCCCTTGGAAACTGCAATTTGCCCCTTAAATTTGTGACTTTTGCACATCTTGTAAAATATGACTTTTTCATCAGGTCTTGTGAATTGGTCACTTTTCATCCCTCTCATAAATCTGTGACCCAAAAATTTGTGACTTCTTTGCCCAGTCTTGTAAATTTGCTACACCTCCCTCCGTCAGAACCTTATATTTTTTACCCTTATAAACTGAAACAGTTTTTGCAGGCATGCTAGATTTTTTTTTAAGTTACTGTGGAGGAATGATGAGATGAAACACGAGCGTCGCAGATTCAGACTTTATTCCTCCATCAGCAAAACAAGACTACTCTCCGGGCGCCAAGGTGAATACCTTTAAACCATCTACACTCCTCTTCCTTGGCGCCAAGAGCACATACATTCACACCTGGTACCCCAGGTGTCAAGGCACATATCTTAACACCATTTCTCCCCCCTGGCGCTCAGGCGCCTACATTTGCATCTCCTCATTTCATCTCCACCCCCCAGGTGTCACAGCACCTACATTCATCTCTCCTGCCTGAGGTGCACGCATTTACATTTCTCGCCCCTTCCCCCTATCCCCAAGTCACTGGGTGAGATTAGAACCTCCCTTTGTTCCACCACATTACAATATTTTTTCAATTTAAAAAGAGATAATAAAAATGACTGCTCTGTCCCTAGCTTTACCCCCTTGTTGGCCCTCAGCACCACTAAATTTGACACCTCTGGTTGAAACCATAACAGCTTAAGTACCAAAACCAAACTGAAAACCCACTTTCTTGTAGCCAGTCTTGTTGACTAAATCAAATCAACCTTTGTCATATTGCTGTACATACAACTGTAGTGCAGGCAAGATGAAATTGCGTTTCTCTTGGCATCCATGTTAGTAAAAAGAACATAATTTAAGACACACTCACACACACCCTCACCCCCCACCCCAACACCATTCACACATCCCTGAGACATACTTGAAAACTAACTAGAACTATAATATACAAATAATATACATAATGTCCATAGGTGCAGTAGTATGTATGAGAGACTCCGGATCAACTGTTCAGCATCCTAAAAGCTTGAGAAAGGAAGCCATTAATCATTCTGGTGGTTCTGCCTCTGATGCTCCGGAATCGTTTGCCAGATGGCAGAAGTTCAAAGTGTTTATGCAGAGGGTGAGAATGGTCCTTGACAATGTTCAGTGCCCTGCTCCTATAACAGTTCTGAAAAAGTTCTTGGACTGAGGGGAGGGAAACGCCAATTACCCTCTCAGCTCCCTTAACTATCCTCTGCAGGGCTTTTTTGTCTGACCTACTGCAGCTGGAGTACCATGTAGCAATGTAGTACGTCAGAACACTCTCCACCACACCTCTGTAGAAGGTCCTGAGGATGCAGATGGGGAGAGAGGCCTGTTTGAGTTTCCTCAAGAAGTGCAGTCTCTGTTGGGCCCGCTTCCTGATCCCCAAGGAATTCTTGCTCCAGGTCAGATCCTGCGAGATCTGCACTCCGAGGAACTTGATGTTCTCCACTCTCTCCACTAAACGGCCGCCGATGCTGAGAAGGACATGTTCAGGCTGTGACCGCTGGAAGTCGATAATCATCTCCTTCGTTTTGTCCACATTGAGCACCAGATTGTTCTCCCTGCACCAGCCCTCCAGGTCTCTCACTTCTTCCCCTGTACATTGATTCCTCATCCCTCTGAATAAGTCCCACCACTGTGGTGTCGTCTGCAAACTTAATAATCTGGTTCCCCTCATGTCTGGATACACAGTCATGTGTTAGAAGTGTAAACAACAGTGGACTGAGTACACAGCCTTGAGGGGATCCGGTGCTCAGCGTGATAGTTGGAGATGTTATTTCCAACTCGGACAGCCTGAGGTCTCTCAGTCAGGAAATCCAGGATCCAGAGACATGTGGTGGTGTTCAGACCAAGAAAGCGTAATTTCTCCATCAGTCTCTGGGGAATAATGGTGTTGAATGCTGAACTGAAATCAATGTACAGGAGTCTGGCATAGGTGTCTTTCTGATCCAGGTGGGTGATGACAGAGTGCAGGGTGGTGACTATAGCATCCTCGGTGGAGCGGTTTGAACGATATGCAAACTGGAGCGGGTCATGTGATGCAGGGAGGCAGGCTGTGATGTGTGGTTTGACAAGCAGTTCAAAACACTTCATCACAATTGGTGTCAGTGCAACAGGACGATAATCATTCAGACAGGACACAACTGGTTTCTTTGCCACCGATACTATGGTAAAATGACTAAAATCTGTATTTAAAAAAAAAAACATCCAACAAACCCAAGAAACACCTTCAACTGTCCCAGCTCTAAGCAGGCTAAACCAAAAGCAAAACTCCATCGGCATCTCCAGACCGGTAAAAACAGAAGCAGCGCTAGCTACTCTCTGGTTAGACATCTATGACAGGCAACCAACATTCTGATGGTACTCAGAGAGCTGGTTTGAGAAGTGCTCTGAATTCAACACCATGATGAAGTAGTGCTTCCTCTGCAAAACCTTCAAATTCCATTACTCAAAGTGACCTTCCTGGATGGAATTTCATGGTCTCACCACTGCATTGTTCTACAGCAGCCCATTGTTGTTTTCAGTATGAAACTCAGTGCACCAACATCATAATATAGTATGTGGGTCCTATTATCGGAGTCCTATTAGGCCAATTTCCCCTTTACATAAACACTGAGGCAGGGCTGTTACATTGCAACATACAGCGGGGAAAATAAGTATTGAACACGTTAACATTTTTCTCATTAAACATATTTCTGATGGAGCCACTGACCTGAGATTTTCAACAGATATCAGTAACAACCTAAGTAAGCATACATACAAAGAAATCGAGGCAACTGTGTTCACAAAACAAGTTATATTTAATAAAGTGGAATGACACAGGGAATAAGTATTGACCACGCTTGGTGAAATTCATTTAATATTTAGTTAAAAAGCCTTTGTTGGTAATAACAGCTTTTAGATTCCTCCTGTATGGAGAAACTAGGTGCAGGCATTGCTCATGAGTGAGTTTAGCCCATTCTTCCACATAAACTGTCTTCAGAGCTTGAAGGTCCCGTGTGTGTCTTCTATGAACTCTGATCTTCAGTTCGTTCCACAGATTTTCAATTGGATTCAGGTCAGATGATTGATTGGGCCATTCTAGCAGCTTTATTTTTCTTCTTTGGAGCCAGTTGAGTGTTTCCTTGGCTGTGCGGTTGGGATCACCCTCATTTCATCTAAAGCATTTTAGTAGATGGCAACAGGTTCTTATCAAGGATGTCTCTGCACATTTGGCTATTGATCTTTCCTTACAATTATATGAAGTCTGCCTGTACAATGTGCTGAAAAACACCCTCACACCATGATGGGATGTGCAGTACCATTTCTCCTCCAAACATGCTGTGTGTTGTGGCATCAAAAAAGTTCAATTTTGGTCTCATCTGATCAGACTATATTCTCCCAGTGTTTTACAGGCTTGCCCAAATGCTGTGCAGCAAACTTTAAACAAGCTTCAATATGCTTTTTCTTCAGCAATGTTGTCTTGTGAAGTGAGCGGACATAGAGCCCATGTCGGCTGAGTGCATCACTGGTTGAGTGCATTACTTGTTTTCTTTGAAACAGCAGTACCTGCTAACTCCAGGTCTTTCTGGAGCTCTCCACAAGTGGTCTTTGGCTCTTGGATAACTCTTCTGATAATTCTTTTGACTCCTCTGTCAGAAATCTTGCCAGGAGCTCCTGGTCATGGTTGGGTTATGGTAAAATGATGTTCTTTCCACTTTTGAATGATGGCTCCAACAGTGCTCACTGGAACATTCAACAGTTTAGAAATGTGCCTGTAACCAATGCCATCATTATGTTTTGCAATAAGGTCGTGAAGGTCTAGAGAGAGCTCTTTGCTTCTACCCATCATGAGTTCTTTGTGCTGTGACAATCTGATATTCACAGACCTTTTTAAAGGCCATCAGTCAGGACTTAACCAGCTGAAATTAATTTACACTGATGGGGGATGGGATGGCTTCCTAAATTCTGATGGATTTCAGCTGGTTTCTTGGCTTTTTATGCCTTTTTGCACCTGTTCATGTGTCCAATACTTACTCCCTGTGTCACTCCACTTTATTAAATATAACTTGTTTTGTGAACATAGTTGCCTTGATTTCTTTGCATGTCTAGATTACTTGGGTTGTTACTGATATCTGGTGAAAATCTCAGGTCAATGGCTTCATCAGAAATACGTTTAATGAGAAAAATGTTGATGTGTTCAATACTTATTTTCGCCTCTGTATATACTGTACGTATATTATGTTTAGAAGAAAAATGCTGAATTCATTTGTCAGGGTCTTAAATGTACAGCCCTGTGAGGGAACAAGCAAGGGACAAGATGATCAAGATGTGAAGACAAACAGAAACTGAGATGCATGAATAAATTAGAGAGAAGCAAAGTAGAGTGAGAAACAGAGACTGTGCAATAAACGGGTTAAAAAAAATGAAAGCGGAAGGAAGTGAAAGTTGCATCTGATGTCTCAGAAATCATGTCAAACCAAAACACTTGTCTGTGTGTGCAAATTTACAGGAAATGTATAAAGGCTGAAAAAAAGAGGAGTTTTATGATCTTTAATTAGGAAAAAAAATATACGTATAAGAAATCTCACCTATGCCATACTAATTTTTTTCTTTGTATAGGGATAATTGGTCAGTTATCTTGTACTTACAAAATTGTATAGTCTTTCAATAAGCAATAGACACATACACAATAAAAGCTAATTAAATACAGAGATTTGGGCTCAATGTCAGAATGCTGGGATAATGCCTTTTTTTTAGGATTGGAAGATACCCCCTCACAGCAGGTGGTTAGTGATTAGACAATAAATTAACTTTTCCTCATTGGACCGGTCACAGCTGCTGGGTTTTACTGTCAGCACTCAGCCTTTCAAACCCATCATGATACCCCAGACGCACAACAAATGCACAACTTGGATCACAACATCTCATAGTGTTGAGGCTGTAGTTGTCGCTATGCCAACGGTCAGCTGGCTTTAGCCCACATCATGTGGGATTTACGACAGGAGATGGAAATGTAAAGAGTATTCTTAGAAAGTCCTTGTTGATCATACATTTACACTAGAGGTTTGCAATCTGTGGTTCTGGGGACCATGGGCAGCTCAGTGGAGCAGTGGTCAGCACTGTGGCAGCACAGTAAGAAGGTCATGGGATCAATCCCACCCCTGACCACTGTGGGTTCGATCCCACCCCCTGACCATCGGTGACCTGTGTGAAGTTTGCATGTTCTCCCCGTGTCTGCGTGGGTCTTCTCCGGGTACTCCAGTTTCCTCCCACAGGCCAAAGACATGCAGGTTAGGTTAACTGGCATGAAACGGGGATTCTAAATTGTCCTTAGGTATGAATGTGAGAGTGAATGGTTGTCTGTCTCTCTGTGTTGGCCCTGCGATGGACTGGTGATCTGTCGAAGGTGTACCCTGCCTCTTGCCCAAAGATGCTGGGATAGGCTCCAGCCCCCCACAACCCGAAAAGGATTAAGCGGTAGAAGATGGATGGACGGATGGATGGTTCCAAGGACAAATGGACGAAGCAAGGGTCCGTAAAGACATGGATGAACGAGTTTGGTGTGAGGAAACTTGTCTAGCCTGCACAGAGCCCTGACCTCAAGCTGACAGAACATGAGCCAGGCCTTCTCGTCCAACATCAGTGCCTGACCTCACAAATGCACTTCTTGAAGAATGGTCAAAAATTTCCATGAATAAATTCTTAACCTTGTGGAAAGCCAAAGCACTTATAACAGCTTCAACTCTTCAGGGAAGAGTTCCTTCACACCAAACTTGCTCATCCATGTCTTTATCGACCTTGCTTTGTCCATTTTTGCCCAGTCATTTGGAGGGGTGTCCCAATACTTTTGGCAATATAGTGTATTTTACTCATTTATTATATTCTAGCCAGGTGGCTCTTTGACCAGCAGCGGTCAGTTGGTGTTAGCATAATTAAACATTCACCCATTAAAAATTGTTTCTGTGCTTATTAAACCCCCGTGACTGGTCATATCACATCAGCCACTTGAGCAATACACTCCTGTCCCCAATAATGCTTTATTTGGGCTGTCATTTCAGGACAATTTTACATTAGTTTGCTAAGGTGTGACGTCATAACTATTAGCTAACCAGCTAACTTCAACATCAACAACCAGTCTCAGAAATAAAGAAAGAGGGAGGTTGGAGTAAACTGGTAATTATTAGCATTTAAAGAAACAGATGTTAAAATGGGTCACTGTGAAGAAGTAATATTTAAAACCCTGAGGTGTTTTACCTAAAGCGTGTCACATTTCATTGACACCTCTGGGAACTGTGCAAGCATGAAAAATGGCATATGTCCCGATTAAATAAATTGCAAAATTATGTGGGAACAGGACACAAAAAAAATCTGCATATTTGCAAAAAATATGGTGCAAAATTGTTGTGCATTTAAAAAAAAAAAATAGCAAAATTGCCATTAACCCCTTGGCATTGCAGCCATTTTTCCTCAAAATGCCTAAAAATGACATATATAAAGTAAATCATATTCTTTCTTCACCGAGTGGCATTTGACACATGCTACAGGTGGGGAACCAGAATTTTAAGAGGCTATAAACACATATTTCAGTGAAAAATATTGCAAATGTATATAGAAGTTGCAAATTTACACAAAAAATAAATCTTAAAATTACAAGAAAAAGTTCACACATGTACGTGACAAAACATGCTAAAATCATGGGGGAAAACTATTTACTACATGTAAAAATAAACTGCTAATCTGCCTTAAATGTTACAAATTTATAAGAAAAAAAAATTTAAATTTATAAAGAAAGCCTTGCAAATAACAGAAAAAGCTAACTAAATTAAAAGGAAAAAGCAAGAAAAAAAAACTTGATTAAGAGAAAAACAAAGTTACATATTTAAAAGGAAAAAATTCTAATTTGTAAACAAAAAAAGTCAGCTATGAGAAATGATAATATGCAGTTTATCAACTTTGTTTCAAAACTCAAATGTGTTTTGTGACTTCATGCAGAAATTTTGGGGAAATCCCCTGACTCAGACCATAGATCTATAGAACTGTCACAAGAACCCAGCTGTATTTGCAATGAAATTAGACATAAAGCTGTAGATTAAAATTGGATTGCAAACATCCTGCAGTGTCAATGACCTTAGACTAACGGGAATTCAAAGCAAACTCTTACACAAACTTACTCAGCAACTGCTAAAAGTTTTAACTCTCTCCTAAAACCTGTTATCAATGTGTATATTGCATAAATACTGCAGCCTCTCTGAGCATTAACTCAGAACCATCAAGCATGCCAAACGGTAAACTGTCAGAGAGCTCTGGGCTCAGACTGTTCCAACACGCAAAAACACAGAATGCTTAGATTTCACTGTAATTTAATTCTTGAGAAATTATATAAACCAGACGTGGGTAATCACAGGTTTCACACTCGCAACTATTATCTCCCCACCCACAGTGGAGACGGTAGCACGACATCAGCAGCAACACACAAACCCGGCTTCCACAGAGATGAAAAGTTGTGAGGTAGAAGGTGAATGTCTCTGAAGGTGTGAAGGTGAATCAGGTCAAATATAATGCTTGTTTAAAATTCCATACCTGGGAATCATGCATCAGGCGGTGGTAGATGCCTGGAAGTGTGGGATGACTAATCAGAGTTTCCCCTTTCATTTAGTCCTTTTAAACAAACCACCCACTGCTCAATTAAGGAACATATTATGTATCCACAGGGGGGGGGGGGGGGTGCCTTGAGGGGGCAGTTTAACATGCAAACCATCATCTACTCTGTGATCTCATTCTTTCACCCTCACCCCTTTGCCTCTTAGCTGCAAATATAACAATTACTACATTGACATGCACACTGATCATAAATCGTCCTTATTATGCTTTTTAGGGTTTATTTTATTGCGTTATCTAGCTTTCTTTGATATTATTTAGTCTGCAAAATCAAACAGCCCAAAGGCCGCCTGCTCAGGAATTCTCTCCTACAAAAAACTTGGACTACAAATCTGCAGGAAACACCTCATTTTGATTTGCTGTTCTCTTCCATGAAGTTATCACGTCATTACTTAACAGATGTTACGCGCCCCTCCATGGGGAATTGGTCAGTGGTGCAGTTCATGACACCGTTAGGGTACACCTCCACTCCTAGCCAAGGTGTTGGGGAGGAATTGCTCTTTGGCTCAGTGGTAGGAAGGGGAGGATTTAGATCACGGTGTCATGGATTTGAATCCCAACCTGGGATGCTACATGTAGGTCTGCCTACTGTGTGTGAAAGAGATCATGTTAGTGTTAAGCCTTATTCATGCTTCATTTCCGCTTTGGTCCGCGTGCGCTTTGGACAAGCCCAGCACACACGCGGCGCTGTTCATGCTCACTTTTTTCATCTGCCCAGGCCAAGCGGTTGACGCATACGCACAACCATCATTTGTAGTTTCACTCCCGCCCGATAGGTAGCGCCAGTGCACTGACGCGCCAGGATTTTCACCAACAAAGAAACGCTGCTTGCTTTCTGCTGCTTGACTTCCCGATTTTCACTCCTTTTCCACCAAGATGCTGCTGCTGCTGAAGTATGTACGTA
Source organism: Pholidichthys leucotaenia (assembly GCA_020510985.1). Lineage (NCBI taxonomy): Eukaryota > Metazoa > Chordata > Actinopteri > Cichliformes > Pholidichthyidae > Pholidichthys > Pholidichthys leucotaenia. The sequence goes on from CM035842.1 coordinate 287,017,386, forward strand.
TAGTTCATGTATGTTTATTCTCATCTTCTGCTTCCTCGTTGTCTTCTTTGTCTAGGTATGCAGTGCCAATATCGCCACCTCGTGAATGGGATGTTCAGTCTTGCGCATGCGCTTTTCAACGCATTCAGGTTGTGGGCAGGCGGCACGGTCACAAAATTTGGGCTGCAGGCAGTCGTCTGCGGTCGAGCACTGCAGACACTAGCGGAGTGGAGACAATGTAAATTTTGTCACATGAGGTTTCTGGTTACATGTACGTGGACAGCAGAGGTGCAGCATGAATCCAGCTTTAGTCTCCCTTGCCAGTGGGTAAGAGTGACGGTGAATTGGTTCCCAGGCTAGGAGAAAGGCAGTTCTGGCATTGGCCCAGAAAGTGGATCATAACAACAGACCTGATTCAGATCTGCCTCCTGGCTAGTCTGTCCTCAGAGAAGAGGTAGGGACATTTCCCACTGAGTCTCAAAACTCATGCAACTACAGAGCTTAGCAAGGGGGCTGCACGGTGGCGCAGTGGTTTAGCACTGTGGCAGCACAGTTTTACCCTCGGCCGGGGGATCGCGGGGATCATGAGATCGTGGGTTCAATCCCAGCCCCCGACCAACAGTGAGCTGTGTGGAGTTTGCATGTTCTCCCCGTGTTGCGCGGGTTTACTCCGGGATTTCTCCGGTTTCCTCCCGCACACCAAAAACATGTAGGTTTAGGGCGCTCGCGCACGTAGCGACCAGCAGCCGGTGGCTTGTCACCAGACTGCAAACCAAGTCTACCTACGGGTACAAATAAGTAACAAAAAAAAAAAAAAAAAAAAAAAAAAAAAAAAAAAAAGTTAGTTAGCTCAACTCCATTCAGTAAATTCAAGCCTACAATTTCATTGTATTGTACAATGACAATACAGCCTATTCTATTCTAAACCACCCTACTAGACATCTGTGTTCACAGCTTGTTTATTATTCCACAACTGATAATATAGCTCATGCCATTCTCTCCTATTTTGTTGTCTTTTGGCCAGCATGACCTGGGTATTTGGACAGAGCATAGCTAGCTCAGCAACACAAATCCTAGCAATCAGGGATTTTATGACTCTTTGCTGTAAAATGTAATCATTGTAATAGACCAGCTGGTTCATTAATCTACTGTTGATTATATTTCTCCAGCCATTCTGGGTTAGATTGGCTGGCTCAGCCCACAGGTTATTCTGGCAGACTTTGAGGTCAATCTGATGAAGACAAGCTGATAGAGGAGCATGCTAACCTTTAGCAGCATGACATCTGTTTGTCTATTTTTTATATATTCCATCCTCACTATACAGTGCATCCGGAAAGTACTCACAGCGCTTCACTTTTTCCACATTGTCATGTTACAGCCTTATTCCAAAATGGATTACATTTATTTTTTTCCTCAAAATTCTACACACAATACCCCACAATGACAACATGAAAAAAAGTTTGAGATTTTTGCAAATTTATTAAAAATAAACTAAGAAATCACAGGTACATAAGTACTCACAGCCTTTGCTCAGTACTTTGTTGATGCACCTTTGGCAGCAATTACAGCCTCAAGTCTTTTTGAATATGATGCCACAAGCTTGACACACCTATCTTTGGGCAGTTTCACCCATTCCTCTTTACAGCACCTCTCAAGCACCATCAGGTTTGATGGGAAGCATCGGTGCACAGCCATTTTCAGATCTCTCCAGAGATGTTCAATTGGATTCAGGTCTGGGCTCTGGCTGAGTCATTCAAGGACATTCACAGAGTTGTCCTGAAGCCACGCCCTTCATTTCTTGGCTGTGTGCTTAGGGTTGTCATCCTGCTGAAAGATGAACCGTCACCCCAGTCTGAGGTCAAGAGTGCTCTGGAGCAGGTTTTCATCCAGGATGTCTCCGTACATTGCGACATTCATCTTTCCCTCTATCCTGACTAGTCTCCCAGTTTCTGCCGCTGAAAAACATCCCCACAGCATGATACTGCCACCACTGTGCTTCACTGTAGGGATGGTATTGGCCTGGTGATGAGCGGTGTCTGGTTTCCTCCAAACATGATGCCTGGTATTCATGTCAAAGAGTTCAATCTTTGTCTCATCAGACCAGAAAATTTTGTTTCTCATGGTCTGAGAGTCCTTCACATGCCTTTTGACAAACTCCAGGGGGGCTGCCATGTGCTTTTTACTAAGGAGTGGCTTCCATCTGGCCACTCTATCATACAGGCTTGATTGGTGGATTGCTGCAGAGATGGTTGTCCTTCTGGAAGGTTCTCCTCTCTCCACAGAGGAATGCTGGAGCTCTGAGAGTGACCATCGGGTTCTTGGTCACCTCCCTGACTAAGGCCCTTCTCCCCCGATTGCTCAGTTTTGACAGCCGGCCAGCTCTAGGAAGAGTCCTGGTGGTTCCAAACTTCTTCCATTTACAGATGACAGAGGCCACTGTGCTCATTGGAACCTTCAAAGCAGCAGAAATGTTTTCTGTACCTTTCCCAAGATTTGTGCCTCAAGACAATCCTGTCTCAGAGGTCTACAGACAGTTCTTTTGACTTCATGCTTGGTTTGTGCTCTGACATGCACTGTCAACTGTGGGACCTTATATAGACAGGTGTGTGCCTTTCCAAATCATGGCCAATCAACTGAATTTACCACAGATGGACTCAAATTAAGCTGTAGAAACATCTCAAGGATGATCAGTGGAAACAGGATGCACATCAACTCAATTTTGAGCTTCATGGCAAAGGCTGTGAATGTTCATGTACATGCTCTTAGTTTTATATTTTTAATAAATTTGCAAAAATCTCAAAACTTTTTTCACATTGTCATTATGGGGTATTGTGTGTAGAATTCTGAGGAAAAATGAATTTAATCCATTTTGGAATAAGGCTGTAACATAACAAAATGTGGAAAAAGTGAAGCACTGAATACTTTCTGGATGCACTCTACATTCATCTTTCTACACAAATACCAATCCTTGACCATGTATGCAACTTATTTTTTAAATAGTTTATCATACATTGGACCAGATGCCTCCTAATCAGCAGCTATTAGCTGCCACTAGCAGAGCTAATGATTCAGTCATTCCCGGTTTTTCGTTTCTGTGCTTAGAACACCACAGGGACCAGTTATATGCTATCAACCACTCAAACCACACAAACCTGTCTCCAACAATGTTTTATTTGGGCTTTTACACTCAAACATTAAAGCGTACCTATGGTGGTCGTGAAAAAAAAGATATTATATTGAGCCCCTGTCTCACGTTCTAGTTCAAGTTTAAGTTGAAATTCACGTTCAAAGCAATTTGATATAAATCCATTGCTGATCTGCTGGTTCAGCTATGTCAGCAAAACATGGGTACAGCCATACTAGCGGCTACATGGACTTCCAGGACGCTTCCTGTGACGTAATTTCGTTGACACCGCGATCTGGATCAGTATTGGCTGAGCCTCGAGTACCCGGATGTGGAGCGGCTTCGGGGATATTCAAATTCAAACGTTTATTTCAAACTCAGGATTCATATTAAATGCAGAACTAAAATGAGTAGAAAATAAATAAATAAATGTTTAAATTCAGCGAGCCGTCTTTTCTGATCTGAGCTCGTAAATGACTATGATTCTAAAACTGCGATCTGAGTACCCGGATGTGCAGTGGCTTCGGGGATATTCAAATTCAAATGTTTATTTCAAACTCAGGGTTCATATTAAATGCAGAACTGAAACGAGTAGAAAATAAATAAATAAATGCTTAAATTCAGCGGCTTGTCTCATCTGATCTTGTAACTGCCGCAACACGGAAGATGATTCTAAAACTATATACAGAGCAGCAGACACTCTGTGCTCTTGTAAAAACAAAAACATACAATGCGATATGGATATCGCAACATGGCGGAATGTAAAGCCTTTGGATGTCTGAATAATAAGCGAAAAAAACAAAGAAACACTTTTTTTGTGTACCCAAACCCAGCTCACCTTGTCAGAAGATCGGAGCGGAAACAGGGCACAGACGAATAATTTCAGACGAAATTGCGTTGTGTGTGAGGACCACTTCGTCACTTTAACCCTCAGAAGACCTTTCTGGCTCAAACATGTAGCCATGTCGCCCGAATTCTTCCGTACAGTCAGAAAATTCGGCCATAATAGAACAAAAACAACGGACAACAGCACCGTAATCGCGGGGAAACGCTTATTATTGTCTTTTCCTATCCACGAAGTGACGTCACATCCGCAAGTGTCATGGCTGCGCCCACAGTTTTCATTGGCTGCCCATGGCCAAGGTCCTATTTGAATATATGTCTGGTGGTATATGGCTGGCAAGAATTATTTACAAAATTAAGAAATACTTATTCATAATGTTTTCAAGTTAAATGCGTCTTCACGACCACCAGAGGTACGCTTTAAGCCACTTTCAGTTGGTACTTTAATTAGTCCAACAACCAAAAATAACCAGCTAATGGTAGCCTCTAACGTGGTGTCACCATCACCATCACCACACACAAATCTCAGATAGACCTGCTTGTTTTGGGCTTGTCTTTTGTGGACAGAATTGCTTTGTTGGGCAAAATCTGGCAACACCACTACTATTCGGAATATGCTGATTATCATGTAAATGGAAATATTTTCACAGCTGTTGTTTATGTAAACAAATATAATATAGACCTTAACCAGAATCCTTGTAAATATAGCCACTGACCGCCATCTCTCATGGTTATCTGTGTGACATTAAATTTAACACATGAAAGTTACAAAAGTCACATTAATTATTTACTATTCATGAACTGTTAACATACATTCAGGTAAAAATTTGAAATATTTGCTGGTTCAATTTTCTCAGACATGAGAATTTAGTGCCTTTCCAGCCAAATTAATCAGAGACACAAACACATTTAGGCTTTTAATGAAGAAACACAACAACATCATCTTGGGCTTTGTGAAGGATTATATTGTGCATATTTGATAGGGGTGAGAAAAAACATTGATTCACTGATGGACTGCGATACTTGGCACTGGTGACAATGCATCAATTCATAAATGCACAGATCGATCTTTTATTTTAAAAAAATGCGCACATATACTTTTGGGTTATCAGTTAATCAATGGTGGGCAGCACGGTGGCGGAGTGGTTAGCACTGCGGCAGCACAGTAACTCGCCCTTGGCCGGGGGATCCTGGGTTCGATCCCAGCCCCCGACCAACAGTGATCTGTGTGGAGTTTGCAAGTTCTCCCCACGTCTGCGTGGGCTTACTCCGGGATTTCTCTGGTTTCCTCCCTCATGCCAAAAACATGCAAGTTAGGTTAATTGGCATCAAGCTGGGGTTTCTAAATTGTCCTTAGGTATGACTGTGAGAGTGAATGGTTGTCTGTCTCTCTGTGTTGGCCCTGCAATGGACTGGCGATCTGTCCAGGGTGTACACTGCCTCTCGCCCAAAAGATGCTGGGATAGGCTCCAGCCCCCCGGCGACCCAAAAAGGATTAAGTGGAAGAAGATGGATGGATAGTTAATCGATGGTGTTTTCAGTCCACTAGATGGCGCAAAGCAAGCACCCAGTCAAGTGAAGTCATAGCTCGTCTCTGTAGCCAGCTTTGAAAATTACGAAGCAGTTAGCTCAAATGTTATGTTGACATGACACACAAAAGTCCTCTGCGGCAAGTGCAATATTCCCCGCCTCTGTTTTCTTTGAATATCCCCATACTTACTGACGGAGAGCAGTTTTCAACTTTTCAATATAATTACTGTGGCAGAACCAAATTGTGATACGTCCATCATCCACAAATATACAACAAAGTATACAACCTATAGTTGTAGGTCAGGATCCCAAAGTGAACCTGTGTAGCAAGTATGGTGCCCCTAGAGAGCTTTACACGTTCTATAGTAAGAGATCATAGGGAGTGCCAACCTTGACCTTTGACCTTTTGACCCCAAAACCTGTAGTCACAGGTTATGGTCTCAGAGTGAACTTGTGTACCACGTTTGGTGACCCTAGCTTTCTTTGTTGTTGAGATATGGCATATAAGCTATGCTGATGTTGACCTTGTGATCCCAAAACCACAGTCACACTTCAAGGTCAAAGGGTGAACCTGTATACCAAGTTTGGTGGCCCTAGCTTTACTTGTACAGTAATAAGGCATAAGGAATGTTAACTTTGACCTTTTGACCCCAAACCCATACTCAGAGGTCAGGATCCCAAGGTGAACTTGTGTAGCAAGTTTGGTGACCCTAGCTTTCTTTGTTGTTGAGATACAGGCTGTGTCCCAATTCAGGTCTGCGTCCTCCAAGTGTGCATTTCTAGGCTAGATACATCACTGTGCTGCGTCCAAGGCTGTCCCATTCCGTGGGCTCCTTCACATGTGGCCAACAAATGCAGCCTTCAAAACCCCGAAAACGAAGGATACATGAGAGTATCCTTATGGCCTTAACATATCCCAGCATTCAGCACGTGGCTCAGCCTGGCTTTTTTTTTTTTTCTCAGCTCAGGCAGAAGTGAAACGAAGTCAGAAACAGTTTAAAGTAAGTTTTTTTGCTTGAATTATGCAGCAGTTTGAATGTGAAAACACCAATAATCCAGAAAACAGCAACATCTGATTATTTAAGCTCATGTTACGTGACGGGGGTGGACGAGATTCGCCCTGAGTACCTCAAGGCCCTGGATGTTGTTGGGCTGTCATGGTTGACAGGCCTCTGCAACATTGTGTGGAGGTCGGGGACAGTGCCGGGGTGGTGGTTCCTCTCTTCAAAAAAGGGGACCGGAGGGTGTGCTCCAACTTTAGAGGGATCACACTCCTCAGCCTCCCTGAGAAGGTCTATGCCACGGTACTGGAGAGGAGAGTCCGGCCGTTGGTCGAACCTCGGATTCAGGAGGAGCAATGTGGTTTTCGTCCTGGCCGTGGCACATTGGACCAGCTCTTTACCCTCTCGATAATTCTCGAGGGTTCGTGGGAGTTTGCCCAACCAGTTTACATGTGTTTTGTGGACCTGGAGAAGGCATTTGACCGCGTCCCTCGTGGTTTTTTGTGGGGGGTGCTTTGGGAGTATGGGGTATCGGGCTTGTTGTTACGAGCTATTCGGTCTCTGTACGACCGTTGTGAGAGTTTGGTTCATATTGCCAACACTTGGTTGGACTCATTCTCGGTGAGAGTTGGACTCCGCCAGGGCTGCCCTTTGTCACCGATCCTGTTCATAATTTTTATGGACAGGATTTCTAGGCGCAGCCAGGGAATGGAGGGTGTCATGCTTGGTGACCACAGGATCTCATCTCTGTTGTTTGCAGATGATGTTGTCCTGTTGGCTTCATCCAGCAATGACCTACAGTTCTTGCTGGGACGATTTGCCGCCGAGTGTGAAGCAGCTGGGATGAGACTCAGCACCTCCAAGTCCGAGTCCATGGTCCTCAGCCGGAAAAAGGTGGATTGTCCTCTCTGGGTTGGGGACAGGCTCTTGCCCCAAGTGGAGGAGTTTAAGTATCTTGGGGTCTTATTCACGAGTGAGGGGAAAATGGAGCGAGAGATTGACAGACGGATTGGAGCAGCATCTGCAGTGATGCAGACTGTGACGATGGGATGTCACTACCGTATGTCTGGTTATATTGTGATTATGTTGTATCTGTATTGTTGTATTGTTGTATGATTAAGATGCACATAATGGTTTATGATTTGTCTTGGTTAATTTGAATGCCCCTGGGAGATAATTAGCATTTTTTTTTTGTTTGTTTTGTTACTTATTTGTACCCGTAGGTAGACTTGGTTTGCAGTCTGGTGACAAGCCACCGGCTGCTGGTCGCTGCGTGCGCGAGCGCCCTAAACCTACATGTTTTTGGTGTGCGGGAGGAAACCGGAGAAATCCCGGAGTAAACCCGCGCAACACGGGGAGAACATGCAAACTCCACACAGCTCACTGTTGGTCGGGGGCTGGGATCGAACCCACGATCTCATGATTAGCATGATTAAGCATTAGCATGATTAAGAATCTGGTAAAATAGTTAAAAGCTTTATTGCACATACCTTTGCCAACATGTCCCTGTGGGTGTCCAGGCAAAAGACTCCATTAGGAGTTTGAAGGCCTTATATAGGACACCAGCAGGGAGCAAATATGTATGGTTAGTCATAGGGGTGGTTTAATATTTGTAAATAGGGGTTAAGGTTATTTATGGAATTATTTATATTACTATTTATTGTGTGTTATTTATATATTTATATTGTGTATGTCTGGGAAAGTTATTTATGTATTTTTATATATTACTGGGTATGTGTAACTGATGGAGGATTTGTTGTTTTACCTGGGATTATGGTAGGGGCTAATCAGCCCTAATTGTCTCTGTCAGTATAAAACAGGTGTGGTGATTGTGCAGAGGAGAAGAGATGAGATGAGTTCAGAAGAGTTCAGATGAGTAGAGATGAGTTTGGATCAGGATAATTGAGAGAGAGAGATCAGAGTTAATCAGAATCGCCAAGGAGGATGAGAATCCAGATCATCAGATGAAAGGAGATGATCAGATCAAGATGAATCGTTTGATCAGTACTATTGAAGTGGAGCTTAAGAATCGTGTCGGATGTCTTGGACTACTTATTTTTAAGTTGTAATAAAATGGAAAATTGGATTTGAAGATTGTGGCCGTTTCTTGCCTCAGACCTCGCCTGAAGATGTCACCTCCTACACGCCACGTTCCTCCCGTTCACACAGACGTTGGACCGATCTGTTGTGGTGAAGAGGGAGCTTAGTTCCAAGGCAAAGCTGTCGATTTACCAGTCAATCTACGTTCCTACTCTCACCTATGGTCACGAGCTTTGGGTAATGACCGAAAGAACAAGATCGCGGATACAAGCGGCTGAAATGAGCTTTCTCCGTAGGATTGCTGGACTCACCCTCAGAGATAGAGTGAGGAGCTCAGTCATCCGGGAGAGGCTCAGAGTAGAACCACTGCTCCTCCACATTGAAAGGAGTCAGTTGAGGTGGTATGGGCATCTGATTAGATGCCTCCTGGATGCCTCCCACTTGAGGTGTTTCAGGCACGTCCCACTAGGAGGAGACCCCGGGGCAGACCCAGGACTCGGTGGAGAGACCATGTCTCCCAGCTGGTCTGGGAACACTTTGGTATCCTCTCTGAAGAGCTGGAGCAGGTGGCTGGGGAGAGGGAAGTCTGGGCTTCTCTGCTTGAACTGCTGCCTCCGTGACCCGGACCTCCGGAAAAGCGGTAGAAGATGGATGGATGTTACATGACATTTTTTTTCTGATGTGCTGTATGCTTCGCTTAATGTATTAATTAAACATGTTATACTGTTATTTTTTCTGGTCAACCTTTTTTTTCCCCCCATTAATGTTAGTTTATTAACCTCTAATGTCAGTAATATAAAAATACAGTATGACGTGGTTGAAACAACTTGCTTTAAGATAACTTTTAAAGTCCCGCAGAGACATCAGGAAGTTGATGTTATTCATTTGCTTATGTGGTGCAGTCAAAAAAAAATAAATAAATAAAAAAAAAAAACACCTAAGGTTATTTTTAGAGAAAACTGAGCACTTTATGAAGCTGAGGAGGAACAGGACATCTATCATAATTTTATTATGCTGATCTTAAAAAGTTCCATCACATCTTTAGTGATAATCAGATTTTTCTGATATTTTTCCCTTTTTCTGGTTTATTTCTGAGGTCCACGGTGGAGAACCTGCAGGAACCGAGGGTCAGCTGTGGGGAGAACAGGCTGGACTCAAGCTTTATAAAACTGATATTTGACTGAAATAACCACAATTAAAGAGATTTGATGAATTATTTTATTGTGTTTTTTAAGCAGTTTACTTTCCAAACTGAAACAAGCTAAATAAAAATATGGTATGTTTACTGTTAATAGAAAAACTGCATTTCAATGAAGTAGTTTTTTGAAAAAGATATTTTTGCAAGCTAATTCCAAAAGTAAAACATTTTAAACCTGATTTGATATTGATGATAATGATTATAGTTTTTAAAATTAAATGACAAATCATGATTTTCTAATTTACTGAGTTGCACTGGTACAACTGAGATGAAACTGAAGATGGAATCTGTTCTACTGCAGCTGAACATCACTGAGGGTCATCATGCTATAGTACAGTACTGTAGTCTGCTTTAGAACATTAAAACTAAATGTCAGAGCTGATACAAGGCAGAACATCAAATTATTCAGCTACATAATGGTCATAAATGATAACAGTAAACTGTTATATTTTCTACTGGTCATGTAATTAAGAATATATTTTAGAGTTCAATCTAATTGATAAACATATTTAAAATACTAATTAATTTATTTATTTTGTGGTTTTAATCACCTTAATTTTACCTGCTGACTTTAACATGAGTTAAAGTCTTATTTTATCCATCATGGTCCTCTTTATGTCTGGTGAAGATTCTCAAGTAAAAGGTAAAGAAAATACAATAATAAAAAAAGAAAAATAAAGTTCTCTCTCTGTCAAAAATATCAGAAGAAAAAAAAAAAAAAAAAAAAAACCTCAACTGACGCCGTCATGGATGATAGGCAACAGGGTCGTGTGTGGTCACGGAAACAAACGTCCTCCAAAGATTAGACCATCTCATTTAACAGCCATAAATCAGCCTTTAGATGCAGCCTACCTGATCTTTGCGTATTCTGGCCTCCTGGGCCACGGTCTACACGGCTGCAACACCCGAACTGAGACACAGCCAAAGCTTATAAGCCATTTTGATGTTGACCTTTGACCTTGTGATCTCAAAACCACAGTCACACTTCAGGATCACAGGGTGAATCTGTGTTCCAAGCTTGGTGACTCTTCCTCCCCCGTCCTGTCAGACAGCTAGGTGAGCAGAACAGAAATCTGCTTCCCTTATTGTGCCAAACAGATTTACTTTGCCAAAAGAAGCTTTATACAGTACATATATACAGTATATGCACTGTATACTGTTATAAACTCCTCTTGTAATAACTTTTAATACTTTGTTTAAACTGTTCCACTCATGAAGGACCCTACGAGGGGGAATGGGGAAAGAAGGGGTGGGGAGGGGGAAAGAAAAGGGAGAGGAACAGACAAAGAAGACAGACAAACTAACCAACTGAAACAAACAGAAGACAGACTGTTTCTTCCACTGAAGAGGTCTCAACACGAGTCTGGTATCTGCACCTGTTAAAGGAGAGACATGTGTGTGTGTGCATCCGTGTGTGTGTCGAGGAGAGTGCGTGCAAAATAAGTGTGTGCATGTGAGTGGTTTGTCAGGAAACATACGAAGAGGGCGACCGGTCACAGCACACCCCTCCCACCCCAGAAACCCCGAGCAAGCAGGACAACGCCACCAACCCCCACAGAGCACAAATGTCCCGAGGCCAACAAGCCCCAGGACAGCCAAGCATCCGCCCCAGGTGGGACGGCAGAGGGAGGCTGGGCTGCCAAGTGGCTGGCACGGCAGGCCCACGCCCCCAGACCAGCCATCTCCCGCCCCCCTAGCAGGGCCATCATCAGCCCCCGGGCCCCAGGCGCCAGGAGGCCAGCGTTCCCATCCCCCGGGCCAGAGACCGGCCCACACCCCCTGCACGCTCGCCCTCTCCCCCACACCATCCCACACTCCCGGACTCACCCACTCTCTCCCACTCCTGTACCTGCTCAATTTCACTTCCACTCGCCCTCAGAGTTACCCACACTCAATCACATTCACCCATACACACACACTCACTCGTGCTCCAACCTACTCACATCCATTTGTGCTCTCCCCCACACTCATTCGCCCTCATTACTTAGGGCGGCTGCGGTGCAGATGAAGCAAGCATGAATGAGCACCAGTGCCCGGCAGTGGCCACCAAGTTTGCTGACTCTAACTTAACTCGTTGTACAGTAATATGGCATAGGAAATGTTAACCTTAACATCTGACCTTTCGACCCCTAACCCATAGTCAGAGGTCAGGATTCCAAGGTGAACCTGTGTACTAGGTTTGGTGGCCCTAGTTTTATGCGTTGTACAGTAATAAGGCATAAGAAATATTAACCTTGACCTTTGACCTTTTGACCCCAAATCCATAGTCAGAGGTCAGGATTCCAAGGTGAACCTGTATACCAGGTTTGGTGACCCTAGCTTTACTCATTTTATAGTAATAGTAAATGTAGCATTTACCATAGTGCAACTGCAATGTTAACTTTGAACCTTTGACCCCTTGACCCCAAACCCATAGGTAGGTGAGAGTGTAAGTTTTCCAAGATGTGTATTAGATACAACTACTGTATCGATTTGAAAAGCCTACATAATTTCTTTCAGTAGTTACTGTGTTTAGAAGATTTAGGGAAAAATCTGACCTGACCTTTGACCTCAAGGTCGTCCGATGAGAGTGAAATTGCAATATGTGCATCATCAGAGTATATCAAACCATGGTACAAAATTTCAAAGCAATCAGAACACAATTGTAGGAGGAGTTGATTTTATAAGACAGTTACTGTCTATGAAGTGAGGTGAAACAGGAGGTCATAGGTCAGGGGCTACAAGTCCCACAAAAATCATCCCATCAGAACCAAATTGCAATATGTGCATCCTCGGTGTATATCAAACCATGGTACCAAGTTTCAAAACAATCGGACTAAAACTGTAGAAGGAGTTGATTTTAAAAAGTAGGACAGAAGGACTGACCCGTAACATAATCCCCCATCGGTCTTTGCCTAAAGGGTTCTTCGACCCCTTTGGGTTTCAACCGGTGGAGGATAACAACTGGGAAGAAGCGCTGCACGAAAAAAAGAAAAAAACACTCAGAACACGATGGGCCACAGTCATCTTGGAGCAGCATTAGCAACGGCTAAGCTAAAGAGACATCGGCATGGAGCTTTTTCTCCCATCGCCAAGTAAGTAAAGTATATTTATGAAGCACTTTTCAAAGACATATAGTCACAAAGCGCTGTACAATAAAATGGAATAAAAGGAAGTTGATAGATAAAAATAATTTTAAAAATACCAAAACAAGTTCAAACACAAGATTAAAATAATTTAAAAATATCATACTTGCCATTAAAAAGCAGATGAAACTCAATGGAAATCCTCGTTGAACAAAAAAGTTTTCATCTGCTTTTTAAAAGAGTCCACAGAGTCAGCTAAACATGTCTGGAGTGGGAGTCTTTTCCAATCAGCACCGTCCACTGCCCTCCCTGTGCGCAGAGACATGTCTCCGTGAAAAATGAAGCCCCAAGAATACTTTATTATGTGAAAGCAATGTCAACAGTCTTACTTTCGGACATGATTTGAAGTCGAGTGTGAAGGTTGACAACGACAAACTCTGAAAAGAATCATGGCGTTCTGGCGCTATTAGGGATGCAAGTTATCGATTAATTCATAAATCATTAGTTGATTCACCTTATCGATCGATTAACGATTAATTGATAAGCAGCAATTTTCCAGAGAATCTGAATTTCCCTTGGTACAATACGGTCTAACATATAAAAAGTTAATTACTGTTTTTAATAGACTGAATAAAATATGAACATCATATTCTTTAATGATTTATTGTACCATTTGCATTTTTTTACTTCAGACAATAGCATTTTTTATAGTTTAACAAATTCTGTATTGTAATGTGTACTATGTACTGGTGTATCTGTAAATTACAAATGCCATGATTTTTAATTTATTTTAAAAACTATTACCAATATCATAAAGATTCTTTTTTAGTTATATTACAAAAAAATTACTTTCATATTGTTCTAATTTACGAAGATGCACTAGTAGACTGTTTTAACAGGAAAATAACTTGTGAGCTGCTTCATCTGTTATATGTTAAACATTATCAGAGTACCCTGGCAATCCAGGAAAACCCAGTACGCTCTGGTCTGGAGAACAGACTGGAGACGATGACATAATTTTTGTAAGACAAGCCTCACGGTTGAGTCGATGTGGACAGTGAAGGCGCAGCATGAGCCCAGTTTTACTCCATGCCAGGCTCCTCTGGTGCTGTCTGTTGAAATGTTACCTCAGTATGTCCTGTCTAGTCAGATTACAGGGCAGAGGTTGAGCACTTGGCTACTTGGTGCGCTGACAATAACCTGCTCCTTAACACCAGCAAAACGAAGGAGCTCATAGTGGACTACAGGAAGGAGAAGGGAGAGACACATGACCCCATCCATATCAACGGCATAGCTGTTGAACGTGTCTCCAGCTTCAAATTCCTGGGGACCCACATCTCGGAGGACCTGTCCTGGTCAGTTAACACCACCAGCCTGATCAAGAAGGCCCATCAGCGCCTCTTCTTCTTGAGGACACTGAAGAAGAACCATCTGTCAACTGACATCCTGGGCAACTTCTACCGCTGCGTGATAGAGAGCACCCTGACCAACTGTGTCACAGTCTGGTATGGGAGCTGTTCTGTCGCTGACCGTAAGGCGCTGCAGTGGGTGGTGAAAACCGCCCAACGCATCACAGAGACTCCACTTCCAGTTATAGAGGACGTCTACAGGAAAAGATGTCTGCGCCGGGCACGCAGCATTCTTAGGGACTCCAACCATCCTGCTCATGGACTATTCCAGCTTCTCCCCTCCGGAAGGCGTTTCAGAAGCCTTCGGACTAGAACCAGCAGGTTTAGGAACAGTTTCTTTCCAACAGCTGTCACGTTATTGAACTTAGTTCCTCCTGAACCTCCACTTCTCTCCCCTTTAACCCCCCCCCCCATGCTTCCTCAAACTGTATACACATATACGTATATCATATCTGCATATTGTCATTATATATTGATACATACTGCTCTTCTGTATATTATCATCACATATTTAACTACATACTGTTTTTTTCTGCATATTGCCACTCTGTATAGTTAGATTGTCTGCTACTTACCTCACTTTACCTGCACTTTGCTCTTCTGTAATCTATGCTAACTTATTCCCATCTCTTACTATCCTCACCTGTACATAACTGCCCACCTAACTTATTGTACATTATTTGCACATAACGGTACTCTAACTTTCTACACTGACCTATCTGCATATATTTGCTTAAATTGTACATACTGTCAATTACTGTATATACTGCACTGCTGTCCTTTGCACTTCTGATTGGATGCTAAACTGTGTTTCGTTACCTTGTATTCATACATGTGTAATGACAATAAAGTTGAATCTAATCTAATCTAATCTAGTGGCGGGTTGAAGGCAGCAAGGATGGGTTTTTATGCTTGTATAGTCTTTTTCCTTGCTTCGGTCCGTTCCTCCACCCTGCTGATTTGAAGCAGGTGTGTGGCTCTTCAAGCTCGCGTGCCATTGGAACTTGTTCTGGCTCTCTGATGTAACCCGGAAGAACAAGATTTTTTGCTGTGCACAAAGCATGCACTCTAGGGGCTTGGCGTCTTCTTCTGCTTTTTCTTTAGTTTTGGTTGAAAGGCGGCAATGGGTGACTGTGTGCGCCCCTGCCTGGATGGCGATGCCACTACATTTCATAAAATAAGCTCCCACCGAAAAGGACTGCTCAGTTATCAATTAATTGAGAACTAATTTAATTTAGTTAACTAAATTCTTAGACAATTAATCAAAAGTCAGTTAATCATTAACATCCCTAGGTGCTATATAGAAAAATTACAAAATAACTAATTATTGAAAACAAATGGGGTATCCAATATTGGCGACCATTTTGGAACCCTTGTTTATTTGTTTGTCAGATTACTTATTTGTGTGATCTTTTATGACTTATATTCATAATGGTGTATCTTGCACTTTGGGGAATGGATCCTAGCATTTTTAGCATTTTTCCTGATGAGGACTAGGCCAAATGTCCTCACAAGGACGATATAATGGTAGGGGAAACACTGGTGTACCTTAAGTTGGTACTTTTTCAAGTTTCTCATACCCATTATAAACATGGAAGTGGACAAACATGCTTTCTTTCTTCACCTGCAGGTTTATTAAAACTCTCAATATATCCAAAATGATAAAAACTATCCAGAATATTCTCCAGAAAATACTCAAAAGTACTACTGCATGTGCAAACAGAATGGCAGTGCTCAATAACGTCACCGCAACATTATTTACAATACTGATAAAACTCAGCATTCAACTCCACTCCCATAGCAAACATCCACCGCTTTCAAGCGGCTGAAAACAAAACAATGGACCTCATGTGTTACAACAGACACAATTTCCCTTTTAGTAGAAAAATCGTAAACATAAACAACTGCCTCATCCCGATGACATCACCAGCTGCACCACGAAAACAGGGCGTGGGAGTGAGTGGACATTACTAACACAGTTAAGAATTAGAGAATTTTAAACTGCTATTCACCTGCAGACAGTTTGACATGAAGCTATGACGATGAAACGGGCGGAGTGTTTGTCCATGTTGGCTACTAGCAGCCAGCTACACCTGTAGCTCGTAGCTGCTTAAACTGCTAGCCGGCAAGCGGACTTCCAAAGAACAACTGACATCCAGGCGACGTTTTGGAGGAGGCCATGACAATTATCCAGGTGAGAGCGCCAACAGAATGTTGTAAACTTAAACATGACAGCGTTTTGGGGATTTCCACGGCTGTGTTCCAGCTTGTTTGACTTCACAGTGTCTGTATGGCACAGAGCAGCTTCGGTACGGAGTGCAGCTAGGCCAGAAAAGTACTGTTCACACTTTCTGCCGTTAACTGTGGTTAACCGCGATCACAATATTTGTTGCCGTTAAAATATATATATCACTCTATATATAATTCAAGAAATCTCTGTCATGGTGTGACTATGTCCCAATGTCACGATCACAGGACTTTGTGTTGCCATGGCAACCATGTCAAAGGACAAAGGCAGGCATCATCACGATCACAGGACTCGCTATGACATCATCAATGATCATAGGACTCACTACAAAGACCACAGGACTCGCTATGTCACGATCATAGGACTTGGTAAAAGATCATGACTTGCTATGACATCAAAGATCAAAGGCAGGCATCACTCATGAATCATAGGACTCGCTAAAAGATCATAGGACTTGCTATGACATTGTCAAAGATCAAAGGCAGGCATCACAGATCAAAGGCAGGCATCACTTAACGAGTGGTGATGTCAAAAATCAAAGGCAGGTCTCTGTCATGATGTCACAATCATAGGACTCGCAAAAAGATCATAGGACTCACTAAAGCCTGTTTTCCACTAGCCCAGCACACCTCGGTACGGCTCGATTCACTTCAGTACAGCTCGGAACGCTTCTGTCTCCATTAGCACAGTGTTGCGGGGCAGCAGCAGATTCTCAGCGAGGCGGGGCCACACTCCCGTGATGTTATGCACCGGACTGAGTCCTTATTTACACCAGACAAAAAATGGAGGATCCAAGGATTATTGCCTTGCACGCTCTGTGGTTTTATCTCACAATTAATTTTATCTCATAATTAAGCTGCAACAACACAAGTCACTTTTGTTTTGAATTAACTGCCAAATGACCTAGAAATAATGAGCTGAAACTTGTTTTTATTCGTATTAAATAATGAGACGGTGGCACACTGGACTACACCACATCCTAGGGCATTTTGGATGTACTGAATTAAAAAAATTCATGTTTTTCACCTTCAGGTCAACGTTTGGAACAACAGTATTATTATTTTCCGTTTAGATGATGCTACACTCCTTCTAAAGTATTGTAAATCTCTGAATTTGGAATGCCGATAGAACATTCAATTTACATATACTTGTACCTTTGACTTGGTGCTAATTTTTTATGATATTTCAATAAAAAGAACAGAAAGCGTACAAAAAGATTTCTTTTTTGGTCTAGTTAAAAATTACATTACCTTTACAATGGTTGACCCTCAGCATCATTTTGATCAGACTAGGCAATGGAATTTCTATGTAATTATACTGTTTTATAATTCAGTGTTATAACAGACAAACCACACTTTCCAAAACAATTCCATTTTATTATATACAAAATATTAAAATAAAAAAAAACTTTGCAACACAACATGAAGGTTAATCGACATTTTATACACGCCGACCACTGAGTGCTGAGGCTCGGTAGAATTAATCCGTCTCTGCCAGCTGTGGGTCAGGAAGGCTCGGTTGAATAATCCGGACGGGCTGTCGCGGCGGACGCGTGGGATGATTCTACAAGGAAAATGCACACAATAAAATACAGCACGAAATATATACAGAAAAGACAATAGTTTTTAACAAGAATACATAAGCTTATTTCAGCGTATTGTTCACATGAATAATTACAATAAAAGCTTTAGTCCGCATTGTGCTGCAATAAAGCAGCGATCCATCCACAAATGAACGGCTTTTTTATTGCATAAATAAACTGAGCGTCTTACCGAATATATTTGCGAAAAAACGCACAATAAAAAAAAATTAAAACTCACCGTTAAAGGACTCCGATGTCGAGACCTCCCGGTATATTTTTTCATTCCGGGCGGCTCCGTCTAACTCGCGCTGAATACGTTCGTCTGACAATGCAGTGAGCAGACACTGCAGCTCCTTACTGCTCCATGGAACACCCTTATTACGCGAAGCCATTTTTGATAGAGAATAAATGAAAAATAGCACAGCAATACACTGAAAAGGAACCGCCAACAGTGGTTGCGTGCTGAGTAGGTCGTGAAGATTCTTTTTTTTTTTTTTTTTTTTTTCAAAAACTTTATTGAGAAGGTCGTGAAGATTTGGTAGAAGAGGAGGAGGAGAGGGGCGGTTACAACCTGACCAATCAGCGGCGACCAGTCTGTTAACGTCACAACACGGCACAGCTCAGCACTGCTGTACCCTGCCCTTCAGCGGGGCTGAGAATCACGGCTGTTAAACCATGTTGGGGCTTGTGGAAAAGCGTACAAAGCGTGCTGAGCCGTCCCGTGTCGCGCTAAAGCGTGCTAGTGGAAAAGGCCCTTATGAGATCAAAGGCAGGCATCACTCACGATCATAGGACTCGCTATGACGTCATCAAAGATCAAAGGCAGGCATCACTCATGATCATAGCACTCGCTATGACAACATCAAAGATCAACGGCAGGCATCACCAAGGTTTCTTCTGGTAACATTTCTCGGTGGCGGGCCGCCTCTCCAGAAAATTTGCCGCTGTGCCAAGAAGGAGATATGAATTTAAGAAAAATACATGAAGCAATGACTTTCCGCAAGCACGCACACGAACAATGCGCGTGGCCATCATCCGCGCGGAGTTTAGAAGCGCCCTGCCCACGCAAGCTTTCCAGTCAGTCAGCAGGCAATGTCTCGCTAGCAGCAGCAGCATCTTCATGGAAAAGGAGTGAAAACCGGGAAGTTAAACAGCAGAAATGGACCATTTGAAGAGAAACTTTGTGAAGAAGTCTGCCGTTTCTTTGTTGGTGAAAATCCTGGCACGTCAGCGCCTTGGCGCTACCTATCAGGCGGGAGTGAAACTACAAATGATGGTTGTGTGCATGCGTCAACCGCTTGGCCTGGGTAGATGAAAAAAGTGAGCATATACAGTTCCGTGTGCGTGCCAGGCTTGTCCAAAGCATACGCGGACCAAGGTGGACTAGAAGGGAAATGCAGCATAATAAGGCTTGACTGTCCGACAGAAATATGACTGTCAAGTGGCCCTCATTCTTGTGAGGTTTGACCAGCAGTTTCCCCCGCTTGAACGGGAAGCTTGCTTCGGAAGATAGAACTGGAAGTCACTCAGTGACCAAGACTCAACTCTTCCTTTTCTTTCCTTTTATTTTTGAAAAGTCATCAAGGCCAAGCACAGGTGAAAAAACGGCTTCTTCTTCCTTGCTTGAAACAAGCTTTAGTCCTGCAGTCTTTTCCAAAGTCCAAATTCTCCAACCATTTCTCTCACACACTGCTTACTCTCCACTGCCCTGTGAGTAACTACCTCCAAACTCCCTTAATCACCAGATCATTCCCACCTGGTGCAATCAACCAACTGCCCTCAGGCTGGGAAGCACACCCAGATCTAAAGCGCTCAGGCAGAGAGGGTGTGGCCTGCAGCTCAGCTCAACACCTCCCACTCAATCTTCCCACGGAAACCGCTGGAAAGATCGCACACAGTGAACTAGTGGCCAAAGATTTCCTCCTGGGCCTCCTGCCTGCTCCTCCACTGGCAGCAGGACCACCAAACGTCGGACGTCCCGGTGAAGAATTGTGGACTAAAGGTCCCTCCGAATGCTGGAGGCAGGATGCTTGGATGCTGATGCTGCAGGCCTCACCTCAGGAACACAGGAGCTTGCCACAACTCTAACATTCACATCCCGTACAATGCCTCTGGGGTCTGGGTTGACACTGATGACCCTCCCAAGCTTCAAATGACCCCTCAATGTATTCTGGTCACACAGTCAAACAATATCTCCAACTGCAACGTTCCTCTGTGTGGTGTGCCATTTACTCCTCACGAACAGATTAGGACGGGCAAGTTGGCTCCAGGACCTCCAGAATTTATTTACTTGGTGCTGCATTTCCTGAAGTCTCTTACAGGGATAGCTTGCGAAGTTGAATGTGTTCCAGTAATCACTTGATGATCCTCGTCCCAACAGAAGTGTATTGGGTGTAATGTACTGCACGGTGTCTTCATAGCTTTGCACCCTGGCATCAATGGGACGCTCATTAGAAAGATTAGCGGCTAGCTGAAGTGTTGTCTGAAGTTCGCTGTAACTGAGCCCCGAGTCTCTTCCCAGACTCTGGAATGCCTTCTTCACAATCCGAACAGCTGCTTCAGCAGAGCCATTTCAATGAGGTGAATCAGCTGGCTGGATTTTCCAATGCCTGTCAGTTCCATTTTGAGCTGAAGTCTCCTCCACAGCAGACCTGTCGAGCCCATCCAAAAACTGATACAACTCCTTCAGAACAGGCTTGGCACCGACAAAATTGGTCCCTGGATCGGACCAAAACTTCTTAGGATGCCCTCGAATTGCTGTAAACCTCCGATAAGCTATCAGAAAGCTTTCAGTCGACATGGTGTTGGCCAGCTCTGTGTGGATTGCTCTACTGGCCATACAGCAAAATATGACTCCCCAAACCTTCATTGTGACTCTCTTCCTCACATCATCTTTGACCAGCTAAGGTCCAAACAGGTCAACTGCTGTGAACTCAAATGGGGATGCTGGCCCAGTTCTCTCTTGAGGCAGATCACCCATCACTTGCTGGCATCTTCTAGCTCTGGCTTTCTTACAAATCACACAGTTTTCAATGACTTTTTGAGCAATTCTTCGTCCATTGATGACCCGTGCTCTCTTTCTCACCTTCAATAGAGTTGCAGCCACTCCCTCATGACCCTTGCTGTGAGTTTCACGAACCAACAGAGTTGCGACCCAGACACTGTAAGGTATGAGGGGGACACCAACTTTGTCTTCATTAAAAGCCTGGACTCTCCCACCACAAACCAGTAGCCCAGTTTCTTCCTCTTTGAAGACTACCAGCTGGTCTATTGTGGTAGTTGGAAAGATCACACCCTCTTGTGCAGCAAGGAAAAGGTCTCTTAAAGCATCTTGGCGCTCCGTTGCAGTGATGACCCCGGCTGATGAAACCGCCTCCCACTTTGGGGTTCCCAGGATCTTATTTTTAGCTGCAAAGCATTTTGCTGCCCTCCAGACCTGAGCGACTGTCTTTATCAGGTGAGCCAAATTGCTGAACCGTCCTTCATCCATCAGGTTTCGGACAGCAGCACCAGCAGGTGGCCTCCGACGCTTCGGATCTGGTGGTTCTTTCATCTGAGCTCTTGTGAGTGCGGCAACAAATGATTTCTTCTGCATTTTTCCAACACTCTCTCTGGCAGTGGCTGATACATCCTTTGCAGACTTAATTGGCCACTCATCAGCTGGTAGACTCAGGAACTCTGGTCCTTGCTGCCATGGTGAATTTTCATCCAAATCTTTTGGACCAGCCCCACATGTGATGATATCAGCAATGTTCAGTGGTCCAGGGATCCACCACCAATCCTGAAGTTGCATGCTGCTTTGGATTTCTCCAATCCTGTTGGCGAAAAAGGTCTGACAGCCATAGCTCGCACGTTGAATTGCACCAACGACTGTTTGGCTGTCAACAAAGTGATACCATTGCTTGACTTGAATTTGGCTATGTTGCTCAAAGTAACAACCGGGTGGCAAATACTGCTCCACAAAGCTCTGCCTTGACTACTTCCCCTTTGTGGTCTAAGGGAGTTAGTTTAGCTTTAGAGTCCACCAGCCTCACTGTACAACCTTGGTCACAGCCCCACCGCAGATACAGGACGGCACCATAAGCATGCTCGCTGCCATCAGAGAAGGTGATTGCGTTAGGTTCAACCGATGTGCCCACTGGCGTCAGAGCTCTGTGAAACTTGACCTTACTCAGCTGGGCATATTCTTCAAAGAGGCTGATGGCATCTTCTCTGAGCTTTCCTGATAGCGCAAGGTCCCAAGTATCTTTGATGGTGCTGCACTTGGGTTTGGCCTCCGTGAAATGCTCACCGAACAAAAATGGTCCCTTTCTGCTTTACAGGCGTCGTCAGACCAATCGGGTCATACAGTCCAGAAACTTGGCTGAGTAACTCTCGTCATGTCAGTGGGTCTGGCGTCTGGGCTCTCACCTGATCCAATTGAAGGTCCTGGCCGAGTCTCATTTTCCTTTTCCTCTTTGAGAAATTTATCCCAACCATGACATAAAGCTTATCATCCTCCAGGGAGAAGCCAAGGCCAAGAGCTTTATTGTCCTCCTCTTTGAGCCGATTCAGCAGGATCACAGTCTTTGGAATAGCCACCTGTTCCTGTTTTCCAACAGACTCCCTCCTACCTTGGCCAGAGAAGACCCATGGCTTCAACTCGAACCCTCCTGCTTTCAG
Organism: Pholidichthys leucotaenia; assembly: GCA_020510985.1. Classification (NCBI taxonomy): domain Eukaryota; kingdom Metazoa; phylum Chordata; class Actinopteri; order Cichliformes; family Pholidichthyidae; genus Pholidichthys; species Pholidichthys leucotaenia. Next base: position 287,040,067 of record CM035842.1, read on the forward strand.
GATCTGCTCTACATTTTCTGTAATGACTTTGAGCTGGTCTAAGTTGTCATGAGAGGTGAACAAGTCATCGACATAGCTGTCCTCCTGCAGCACTCGATGTTCTTCCTCAAGATGGCTGAACTGAGGGAGATTAGCCATCTCTCTCATGGCGAATTGAGCAATACAACCTGCTGGCTTATCTCCAATGTTAACTCTCGTGACTGCATATTCACCCAACTCCTCCTCTTCAGAGCCACGCCACAGGAACCTATGCAAATGCACCTCTTGGTCTTCAAACCACACTAAATTGTACATTTTCTTTATGTCTCCCAACGCAGCAAAAGCTCCCCTCCAGAAATTGAGAAGCACAGCACGGATGGAATTGAGGACGTCTGGGCCTTTTAGCAGGAGATCATTGAGACTCACCCCTCTGCACCTTTGACTACTGTTCCAAACCAGTCTCACTGGAGTTGTAACAGAGTGTGGGTTGGGTGCAATGAGGTGGCTGATGTACCATACTGGACCAGTCCATGCATAAAGGACGTCTTTAGGCAACTTCATTGCGGCCCAGAGCTCGACCATCTCGTGAATTTGCACAGCATAGGCAGCCTTCCACTCTGGCTCCCTAGCCAGCTGCCTCTCAGTCCTGAAGAATGTGACCTCAACTGCACTCCTGTTGCTTGGTAATGAGGCTGGATCTGCTACCCAGGGGTATTTGGCGTGCTAGTGAGGCCTCTCACTGTGATCATCAGCAGCTACATATGTGAGGCCACTCTTTACCACCTCCAGCTCCCTTTCTTCAGCGAGGGTCATTTCCTTGCCACCTGGCTGGCAGTTCTCACAGTGACAGCCCCCACAACTCGGGACGCAACCAGCGCCAATACTATCCCATTTCCACCACTCGAGGAAGTTGGAAGTAGTAGCTGTACAACTAGATTGATGAGGTTGGACGGCAATTGAGGCTTGCTGGCTTTGTGGAGGATAAATGGGGACTGCGCAGGTATGTTTTTCATACTTTACAGCAGCAGTTCTCAAAGACCTTGCGAAGTGTGTTCTTGATGTGTGGGCTGATACAGTGACCTCTTCAAACAGCTCAGGATGAGTGCCTGCAACTGTCTTTCCCATTGGTCCATCCCACAGCACGAGGTCCCCCACTGTGCGAATCTTCTGCAGAGCCAGCTGACCCTCCTTGTGACTTACAAGGAGCTGGATCTCTCTTGGTCTTACCAGGTCACTGAGCGGGACATCTGGGAAGAACTCTTGCTATTTTTTGGCTGACACATGTCTGTGGATATCTGCAATGCTGTCTAAGCCGTAGCAAATCAGCTGGTGGGACTTGAGAGTACCTCTTGAGGTGTTAATACGAATTTTCAGGAGGTACCGCTTTGTTTTGACATAAATTTTCATGCCTCCTACACCATGGACCACAAGCGTGACGTCTTCACTTCTAAGATTAAGCCAACCTGCTGCCTCATGGGTGATATAATTGGTGTCAGAAGCTAGGTCGATTAGGGTCCCAATTTTCTGCCCAGCATTAGCCGTTACCTCCAGCAGCATCATGATGACAGGTCACTCCGCTAGGCTGCTCTCTGCCAGAAGACTTGAGTGACTCTTTGCGATATGGAAGGTGCTCGCTGCTGCGTTGCAGAATGCGCCCGGCATTGTTGGACTAATTCAGGTGAGAACTTTCTGAAGAATTCTTCCTGGGCCTCGGTGTAATTCCTCTTATTGCCACCTCCCACTGTACTGCCTTTGCTCCTCCTCTGGGCCGTGCTGCATCTGGATGCTCCAGCATTGGGACACAGATAGTAGTGATGGTCTGTGGCTCTCTTGCCCTCACACTCAGGATTTTTGCACAGGAATGAAGTCTTGCAGTGATTGTCATCATCATGGACCTCCAGACATTTCCAGCAGGCTTCCAGCTTTTGCACTGCATCCTTCTTCTCTGTGAACTTGAGAAAACAGAACTTTTTGCAGAAGTACAGCTTTTTCTTATGCTTGATGTCCCCACAGACAACGCATCCTGAGAGATGGCTACTTGACTGGTTTGAGGCTCTAGTTCTGGCTTGCCTTTGCTCAGATTGGATTTCTTTCCTTGGCGGTTCTTCATCCCTCAATTGATCCAGCTGTTCATAGATGCTCTCTTGACTCTTGAGGAAGGCCAGAAGACTGTCAAAGCGCTTCTCTGGTTCGGCACTGATCCTCTCAGCTGCATAGAGAAGCCACTCTTTCTTCAACGCATCAGGAAGCTTGCTTTCAACTGACTTTGTCACCAGAGGGTTTTTTAAAGCACCAGTGTCATCAAGGTCACTCAGGTCTTCAAGGGCTTTCTCAACAGCTTGGATGAGCTCAATTTTCCTGGGCTGGTGACTTTTGACAGCTGCAAGTCTCTGGAGTTCCTTAACTATTTCAATAGCGATTGCAGTCTGGCTTCCAAACCGGTTCTCCAGGACATGAAAGATGTCATCTGCTGTACTGTAGGTCATCAGCCGAAGATCTCTCATTATTTTCTCATCCAAACTGTCAAGAAGTTGGAACTTTTTGACTTCCTTTGACCCAGTGGGTTCTCCTTGCCTCTGAAGGGCCTCCCAGTCTCTTTTCCAGTGATGAAAGTCTCGCCTGATGCCAGTAAACTTGGGGAAGGAGGCTGGCTTCAGTCTAATGGCTGATGTTGGGTAGCAGATGGAAGCTGCACTCAAAACTCTTTCGGTGTCTTCTTTAGGCTTTGCTTGAATAATCTCTGCTTTTCTTGATACCAACTTAAGAATGAACTGCTCAAGCTCTCGTACACGCAGCTGGAAGTCTTTCTGCCCAACAGGAGGGGCCAAACACTTCCACTGTGTGTATAGCTCTTTTGCCCTCTTAACCAGACTTTCCATGTAGTCAAACATGAAGTCAAAGGCTTCCTTATTTCTGCCGGGTTCAAAGGAAATCACACTCTTTACCTTCTCCTCTGCAGCTTTTACCGCCATCATCAGTTCCTCCTCTCCAAAGTTGGCCCAAAGTGTCTTTTGGATGAGGTCCTTCAGCTCTTTCAGTTTCATCTCACACTCACTTGCAGTTTTCCCAATATTGGCCTTTTGCTGCTCGCTCAACCCAGAAACTTCTTCAGGATCTGCATCCTTCTCCGTCTCTGCAAGGTACTGGGCCTCCACATCATCATTGGCTTCCATGACTTTGTTGGCCTCAACTATGAGCTTTTTGAAACAGTCTGAGCTCCTCCTCGGACATTATGGTGTGCATTTGGACAATGTTGTTGGCCAGCTGGGAAAATTGCCGCTTTACAGCTGTCCTATTGGCTTTAAGCTGCTCCAGTGACTTTGAGTCAGCCATCTTCTTTTCCGACAGGATTGAGTAAGGTGCTGTTCAGTGTGTTACCAGGCCTCTGGACTTCCAGGCCTGGCCGGTTGCTGTTCAGGGTTCTCTGTTCCAATCTCTACAGCGGTTTTTCAATGTCAAGTGGCCCTCACTCTTGTGGGGTTTGACCAGCAGTTTCCCCCACTTGAATGGGAAGCTTGCTTCGGAAGATAGAACTGGATGTCACTCAGTGACCAAGACTCAACTTTTCCTTTTCTTTCCTTTTATTTTTGAAAAGTTATCAAGGCCAAGCACAGCCAAGCACAGGTGAAAAACCGGCTCCTTCTTCCTTGCTTGAAACAAGCTTTAGTCCTGCAGTCTTTTCCAAAGTCCAAATTCTCCATTTCTCTCACACACTGCTTACTCTCCACTGCCCTGTGAGTAACTACCTCCAAACTCCCTTAATCACCAGATCATTCCCACCTGGTGCAATCAACCAACTACCTCAGGCTGGGAAGCACACCCAGATCTAAAGCACTCAGGCAGAGAGGGTGTGGCCTGCAGCTCAGCTCAACAATGACTTTATTAAAGTACTTTAAACATGGAAAAAAAAAAAAATCAGAAGAGGTATGTAACGGGACATACATAAGGTATGTATGTCCCCAAGTTTAAACAATGTGTGGACTTTAAGACCAGAGGAGAGAATATGTTGGACTTGGTGTACACAAACTTCCCAGATGCTTATAAGTTCCACTGACTTTTAAAACTGCTGTAATTAAACCTTTACTTAAAAAACCGACGCTTGATCCTGGAGTTTTGGCCAATTATCGACCAATCTCCAATTTGCCTTTCATTTCAAAAATCTTGGAAAGAGTTGTTGCTGTGCAATTATCTGACCATTTGCAGGGAGTTGGTTTGTTTGAGGTGTTTCAATTTGGGTTCAGAGCTCATCACAGCACTGAAACTGCCTTAGTGAAGGTCTCTAATGACCTCCTGACTGCAGCTGATAATGGACTTGTCTCTGTTCTTGTTCTTTTAGATCTCAGGGCAGCCTTTGACACTATCGATCATGCCATTCTACTTGATAGATTGGAACACTTTGCTGGACTCAGTGGAACTCCGTTGCAGTGGTTTAGATCTTATTTGTCTGATAGATTTCAGTTTGTCCATGTCAATGATGGATTTTCTTCCAGCTCTAAGCTCACTCACCGAGTTCCACAGGGATCTGTGTTGGGCCCTACTCTTTTTAGTCTATATATGCTCCCGCTGGGCAATATCATCAGAAAGCACTGTATACATTTTCATTGTTACGTTGATGACACACAACTATACCTGTCAATGAAGCCCGATGATTGTGATCAGTTGGCCAAGCTAGATGCCCGTCTTAAGGACATCAAAGCTTGGATGACTTGTAATTTTTTACGATTGAACTCTGATAAGACTGAAGTCATTGTTGTTGGCCCAAAACATCTTAGAAATTCCTTTTCAGATTATGCCCTTAATTTAGATGCTGCCACTCTCACTCTGAACAGTTGTGTGAGGAACCTTGGAGTGATTTTTGACCAGGATTTGTCCTTCAATTCACATATTAAAACTGTTTCTAGGACCGCCTTATATCATCTGCGCAATATTGCTAAGATCAGGAGCATCTAGTCTCTGGGTGATGCTGAGAAACTGATTCACGCCTTTGTCAGTTCGCGATTAGATTATTGTAATTCGCTATTATCTGGTTGTCCTAGAGTATCTTTAAAAAGTCTTCAATTGATTCAAAATGCTGCTGCTAGAGTTTTAACTGGTTCTAGAAAAAGAGATCATATTTCCCCGGTTCTGTCCTCCCTCCATTGGCTTCCCATTGAATTCAGAATCAAGTTTAAAATCCTTCTTCTTACTTTCAAAGCTCTTAACAATCTGGCCCCCCAATATATAAAAGATCTGATATTACCTTACCATCCTAACAGAGCATTACGCTCCCAAAATGCTGGCTTACTTGTGGTGCCCAGAATCTCCAAAAGTACGGTGGGAGGCAAAGCCTTCTGCTACCAAGCCCCTTCTCTCTGGAACCAGTTACCACTCTGGGTCCGGGAGTCAGACTCGGTCTCTGTCTTTAAGAACAGGGTAAAATCCTTCCTTTTTAATATAGCTTTTGTTTAAGGAGGGTATTTGTGTCTTTTAACCCCACTCTTGTTCCATTGTTATCTGATCCATACCGCTGGTTGACCTCCAATATTGTACTTGGCATCTTACTGCTATGTTCTTTATGTCTGTCCTTCCATCCTCCCTATCCCCTCATCCCCAGCCAGTCGCAGCAGACGACTGCTCCTCCCTGAGCCTGGTTCTGCTAGAGGTTTCTTCCTTCCAAATGGGAGTTTTTCCTCTCCACTGTCGCCTAGTGCTTGCTCATAGGGGATCGTCTGTAGGGGTGGGTTCAAAAGATCAATATATCGATATGGATCGATCCACGTTTGACTGAGCCGATATCGATCCACAAAATCCGCAGATCGATCTTTTAATATTAATATATTTTAATATAATATTTTTACGTTTGTGAACGTCTGCTGAGTATAATCGGGTCGAAACCGGGTCAGTGAGCCAGGAACAACGGCCGAGAACCATAAACAACCGACGTGCTAACGGAACTAGCAAGCTAACGGATATGCTAGTTCTTCTTCTGTGGTGTTAAAACGGTTCTCATCCGGCAAGAGTTTCCTGCCGCGCGTGCACACGCCTTTTGTGTTTACACGAGCGGAGATAATAACGTGCGTCTCTTAATTTAGCAGCAAAAGTCACTGTAAAGACTGTCCTCAACAGCTTCTGAATATTTTTCATAAAGCGGGGATAAACGGACTTTTACTCCATGCAGCGCTGTGTTGGAACATAAAGTTGACGACTGATAAACGGAAAATGCACGGAGACTGAAACCCGTGAAGCAGAGGGAGACTTGGAGCTGCTGAGACTGTAAGTATAATATTTGTTTGTTTTAACGTTTGTGTTGTCAATTAATAATTTATCCAGCATGATGGTGGTTTCTTTTACAAACTATGGACACAGAGAGAACTGTTGGTTAAGCGCTGTGAATAAATGCAGAATTAAGGTATATTTTATGAGATTATGGACTTCTGCCACTTAAGAGATGTGAAGAGAATAAATCACAATATAATTAATAAAGGCTGCAGTACAACAAGCTATTTTTACTCAGTAGAACTAAATTGAAATGAACAAACCTTCTCAGGAAATGAATTGAAACCCTTTTCAAACATTGAAAGTTAATTTGTAGTTAAAATATAAAAAAAAAACTAAATTATTAAACCCTACTGTGGTGTGGCGATCTAAAAATATGAATGTTAATTTTACTGTGAAATCTATTCTTTTTATCTGCCTTCAGATGTGTGAAGACGAAGCTTCATCCTCACTGAGACCTTCTGAAGGTCAGAGGTCGTCAGTGGAGGAGCATCCCTGCTTCATGTGGATTTCAGCACAGAAGATGACCTTCAAGTTCAAGATTCAAGGAGGTGCTGCCATCATTTTCTCCACACTAACATGCATTCAATGCAATTTAGTTGTTGTAATGACAAATTCTTTTATTTCTTTTTTTAAAAGTTCTCAGCAAGAACACAATATTGGTCTTTTTTTTTTTTTTACAATTTTACTGAGCATTTAATTCTAAATAAATCACTGTTTAACAAGAAATTTTTGGCAATCCCATCCTTTTCTTGTGGTGTTACATAGAATAGCATCACTGTAAACTATGGAAAAAGCAGCTGCTTTAAAATTTGTACTTCCTCACACAACTTTGAGTGCAAAAAAACTCTAAAAGTGCCATAACTTTTTGGAAAAGCTCCCACAAATCCAGGCTTTTTGGGCCACAACAATCACAAAAAGAGCTGACAAAATCCTGGAGGGACTGAAATACAGTGAGATTATGTCTGCATGGTTCATGCATTGAATTTGTTTACTTACTCTGGGTGGTGAACTTGACACGACACACCCTTTGCACTAAAGAAAGCACCTGTGAGCACTTTATGAAATGATAAGTTAAATAATAAAAAGTGCATTATTGTAACTGATTTTGGGTCAGTTCTATATGTGATAATTTATGTATTAACAAAGTTAGAAGATTCTTGGTACAATTTGTAGCATTAGGTCTCAAAGATTTTTGTTTCATGGGAAGTAAAATGGCTATTAAAATGGTAATTCCCCAGATCGAATCGGGATCGAATCAAATTCGAATCGATTCAGAATCTCAAGAATCGGAATCGAATCGATTCTGGAAATTAGGGATCGTTCCCAGCCCTAATCGTCTGATTGCTGGGTCTTTCTGTGACTGTGTGATTTATTTATTTATTTATTTATTTATTTATTTTTTATCTGCACTATGGCACCACGAGACGGCTTTTGTTGTGATGTGGCGCATTATAAATAAAGCTGAATTGAACTGAATTATAAGGCAACATCTCGCCCATTCTGACCACCTATCCGTGATGCTGGTGCCTGCCTACAAACCTTTACTGAAGCACAGCAGGCCAGTAGAGAAACAAATCAGGATTTGGCCAGAGGGTGCAGCCTCGGCACTTCAGGACTGTTTTCTGCACACAGACTGGAAGGTCTTCAAAATAGCAGCCTCCGAGGGAGACAGGACAGATGTGGAGGAGTATGCTGAAACGGTCACCAGCTACATCGCGAAGTGTACAGAGGATGTCACTATAGTGAAGACTATCACTGCACGGGGCAACTATAAACCCTGGATGACGGCAGAGGTGCGCTCACTGCTCACAGCCAGAGATGCAGCCTTCAGAGTGAAGGACAGGATCGCTCTCCGCTCAGCCAGGTCTGCGCTCTCAAAGGGAATTAAGACGGCAAAGCGCGCCTATGTGGAGAAAATCCAGGGGCATCTCTGTGACACAAGGAGCACCAAATGGATGAGGCAGGGAGTTCAGGCACTGACAGATTGTAAGTCTAGGCAGGGGGTCGATGATGACGATGCTTCGCTTCCAGACAGGCTCAACAACTTCTTTGCACGTTTTGAAGCATCAAACCCGACAATCAGAGGGAGGGCTGGCCCATCTCCACCATCTGTTGGGCCAGCTATCATCATCAATGCAGCGGACACACGGAGGACCCTAATCAGAGTCAACCCACGTAAAGCTGCAGGTCCACACAAGAGTTGGCGGATATCCTGACTGACATTTATAACCTCTCCCTGAGTCAGGCCATCATTCCCAGATGCTTTAAGACCTCTACCATAGTACCGGTGGCAAAGAAACCAGTTGTGTCCTGTCTGAATGACTATCGTCCTGTTGCACTGACACCAATTGTGATGAAGTGTTTTGAACGGCTTGTTAAACCACACATCACAGCCTGCCTCCCTGCATCACATGACCTGCTCCAGTTTGCATATCGTTCAAACCGCTCCACAGTGGATGCTATAGTCACCACCCTGCACTCTGTCATCACCCACCTGGATCAGAAAGACACCTACGCCAGACTCCTGTACATTGATTTCAGTTCAGCATTCAATACCATTATTCCCCAGAGACTGATGGAGAAATTACTCCTTCTCGGTCTGAACGCTGCCACATGTCTCTGGATTCTGGACTTCCTGACCGAGAGACCTCAGTCTGTCCGTGTTGGAAACAACATCTCCAACTCTATCACGCTGAGCACCGGATCCCCTCAAGGCTGCGTACTCAGTCCACTGTTGATTACACTTCTAACACATGACTGCATATCCAGACACGAGGGGAACCAGATTATTAAGTTTGCAGACGACACCACAGTGGTGGGACTTATTCAGAGGGAGAAGGAATCAATGTACAGGGAAGAAGTTAGAGACCTGGAGGGCTGGTGCAGGGAGAACAATCTGGTGCTCAACGTGGACAAAACGAAGGAGATGATTATCGACTTCCGGCGGTCACGGCCTGAACACGTCCCTCTCAGCATCGGCGGCCGTTTGGTAGAGAGAGTGGAGAACATCAAGTTCCTCGGAGTGCAACTCTCGCAGGACCTGACCTGGAGGAAGAATTCCTTGGTGATCAGGAAGCAGGCCCAGCAGAGACTGCACTTCTTGAGGAAACTCAAACAGGCCTCTCTCCCCATCTGCATCCTCAGGACCTTCTACAGAGGTGTGGTGGAGAGTGTTTTGACGTACTGCATTGCAACATGGTACTCCAGTTGCAGTATGTCAGACAAAAAAGCCCTGCAGAGGATAGTTAAGGGAGCTGAGGAGGTAATTGGAGTTTCCCTCCCCTCTCTCCAAGAACTTTTTCAGAACCGTTGTAGGAGCAGGGCATTGAACATTGTCAAGGACCACTCTCACCCTCTGCATAAACACTTTGAACTGCTACCATCTGGCAAACGATTCCGGAGCATCAGAGGCAGAACCACCAGTGATTAACAGCTTCCTTCCACAAGCTGTTAGGATGCTGAACAGTTGATCCAGAATCTTTCATACATACTACTGCACCTTATGGACATTATGTATATTATTTGTATATTATAGTTCTAGTTAGTTTTCAAGTATGTCTCAGGGATGTGTGAATGGCTGTGTTGGGGTGGCGGGTGAGGGTGTGTGTGAGTGTGTCTTAAATTATGTTCTTTTTACTTATATGGACGCCAAGAGAAACACAATTTCATCTTGCCTGCACTACAGTTGTATGTACAGCAACATGACAATAAAGGTTGATTTGATTTGATTCGATTTATTTGTAAGCACTGGAGGCATTTATCATGGTTTTAACCCGCTGGAAATGGAAGCAATAACGGAAGAGTTGCTTAGCTAAGAGATGTGGTTAGAATTCAAATGCAGCCGGCTTCATATGAAGGGAAAGGCAAGGGGGACTACTGAATTGCTGAGGATATATTTCACCAGCCACTAAAATATTAAGCTATGTTCCAAATTATGTACCTGGCAAGTCAAGATGACTGAAATTCACCAAGTCAATGACTTTAATCTGTCAGCAGCCTTCAGACAAACTAAACGTTCCAGCATTTTGATTTCAAAATAAGGGAGGTTTTTCTTGACGGTGAGGAGATTTCTAAAAAAAAAAACCACTATAAATATATAGAAATATTATAACAGAAATAATGGCATCCTTGGTCATTTAAGTTTATTTAAATAATTAAATACAATTTTTTTTTAAAAATTTTTGTAATGAGTTAAATTATTGTTCTGTTCTGACTGCAAAGTTATAGTCAAAAATATAAATTGTTATACGGAAAAAGTAAAAAAAAAAAAAAAAAAAATACCACAGTCTGTTTCAAATTTATTTAAAAAACAATAATTTTATTTTAAAAAAAACAGACAAAAATAAGCCATAAAATAATCCACACATAATATACATAATTATAATAAAGTTTCAAATGTACAAGAAAAGTCAATTTTACAAGAGGAAATTACAAATTTGAGGAAAATGGTTTAAAATTTAGATAAATTTACAGAGAAAAGTAGAAAACTATAAGAAAATTGTTATAAATTTTGGAGAAAAACCTCAAACCTTCAAGACTGAAGTCATTACTCAAGTTTTTAAGTGGGTGTTCTTTGTACCCTTAACTAGAAACTTTTGGTTGTCTCCTTTAATTTACATGGCACTTGATATTTTCTAACCTGTTTGTATATCACCATAGACAGAGAGAGAAGCTGAATTAGACAGAGCACAGAGAGGGCAAGATTAGACAGAAGAAAGTCAAGGAGAGGAAAGTGTTCAGGCTGAGGGTCCAGGAGAGGTGAGAGCAGAGGAAGGAGAGAAGGATGATACCAGTAAAAAGTCCAAACACAGGACGTCTGGATGGAACTGCAAATGGCCCAATAGTCCAACATTCAAGCCTTGGTTGTACAATACTTCAAATTGTAAGTTCCATATGCACGGCAGTGGCTCAGGAAGTAGAGCGGGTCGTCCAATAACCGGATGGTTGGCGGTTCGAATCCCGCTCTCCTCAGATATCCTGCCGTTGTGCCCTGGGCAAGACATTTTACCCACCTTGCCTCCAGTGTCCATAACACTGGGTATGAATGTGTATAAATGTTTGGTGGTGGCCGGAGAGGCCGTTGGCCCAGACTGGCAGCCACGTTTCTGTCAGCCTGCCCCAGGGCAGCTGTGGCTACAGTAGTAGCTTGCCACTACCATTGTCTGTCTGGAGTGAATGAATAATGTATCTGTAAAAAGCGTCTTTGAGCGTCTATGATAAAGCGCTATATAAATCTGATGCATTATTATTATTATTACCTCCGCCAGGCCGAAAAGGCCAGGAGGAGGTTATGTTTTTGCCAGGGTTTGTGTGTTTGTCTGTTTGTCTGTCTGTTTGTCTGTTGGTTAGCAAGATTTTTTGAGAAACTGAATTTGGGGTTTTCATGAACTATAAGCCATAACCATCAAAATTAAAAGAAATAAACACTTGAAATATTGCACTCTGTGTGAAATGAATCTATATACACTACCGTTCAAAAGTTTGGGGTCACCCAGACAATTATTTTGTGTTTTCCATGAAGAGTCACATTTATTTACCACCATGCGTTGTAAAATGAATAGAAAATATAGTCAAGACATTGACAGGGTTAGAAATAATGATTTGTATTTGAAATAATTTTTTCCAGATACTCAACCTGCTCAAAGGAAGGTCAGTTTTATAGCTTCTCTAACCAGCTAAACTGTTTTCAGCTGTGCTAACATGATTGCACAAGGGTTTTCTAATCATCCATTAGCCTTCTGACGCAATGAGCAAACACATTGTACCATTAGAACACTGGAGTGATAGTTGCTGGAAATGGGCCTCTATACACCTATGTAGATATTGCACCAAAAACCAGACATTTGAAGCTAGAATAGTCATTTATCACATTAGCAATGTATATTGGATATTAGAGTGTATTTCTGATTAGTTTAAAGTTATCTTCATTGAAAAAAACAGTGCTTTTCTTTCAAAAATAAAGAAATTTCTAAGTGACCCCTGTGGTGGACACACAGATGTGACCTGTTTTGGACTCACATTTTAGATCAGAACAAAAGCAGAGCTTCCTTGGTGATTACAGGAAGCTGCAAGAATCTTAGCTTTGGTATGCAAGGCTGGAGACTGTGGGGGGTATAATTAAAGGATTAAAGAAGGGATGCAGGGGGACAGTGGAAGTGATATCATGGAGTGAGGATGCATTGTTACTGTCATTATAATGCAACGTAGTCTGTGATACATGTGACTTGTGAACTGTAAGAGTCCTGATATTTAAGGACGAGAGTTTCCTGTGTGGGTCTCTTTTCTGCTTTGAGATGATGGTGATGTGAATAAAGCTGACTTGAGAGAGAACTCTGCCTCGTCATTCTCACATCTCCACACTGGTGACCCGAGACGTATCATGCAAGAGGAGAATTCCCCCGGGCCAGCCTCGTCAGGAGCCCCCAGCCAAGTGAATGCCGCCACAGTCCAGCTACCGGACTTCTGGCAGAACAATCCGCGCTCCTGGTTCAACGCGGTTGAGGCGCAGTTCAACCTCCGGGGGATATCGGTAGACGCCACAAAATTCTACCATGTAGTCGCAAAGCTGGACAACAACACGGCCCAGCATGTGGAGAGCCTGATCGACCAGCCGCCGGACAGCGACAAATACGGCACGTTGAAGGCTGCACTCATCCAGCAATTCACCCCCTCGGTGGAGAAGCGTGCAGAGAGGCTCCTGGCGCTGACGGAGTTGGAAAACGACATGCCCGCGAACCTGATGGAGAAGTTGTTGAGGTTGAAGGACTCTGACGATGATCACTTCATTTTCACCCACCTTTTCGTCAGGACTCTACCGTCAGCAGCGAGAGCGACCCTGGCCAGTTCGCCACTGTTGGCCCAACGGGACTACCGCGCGCTTGGCTGAGAGGCACAGCGGATTGTCAACGCCACCAAGCGGCGCGCAGCCACGGCCGCTGCAGCAGAACTCGGTGAGACGACTGGAGACGACAGGGGGCCAGAGGCAGCGGTGCCAGACTCACCGACGACGGCGGCGGCAGGGGCCAGGGAACGCGGATCGGACGTCCTTTGTTTCTACCATCGCCGTTTCGCAGAGAGGGCACGCAAATGTGTACCACCGTGCCAGTTCAGGCGTTCGGGAAATGCCGAGACCGGGGGTCGGTAGCAGCCGCGGCCCTCGGGGAGGAGAACAAGCTGCTCTACTTGTCGGACGCACGCTCGGGGAAGCAGTTCCTCGTCGACACAGGCTCCCAGTTGAGTTTCATCACACCTTCCTACGTGGACAGACTAGCTGGTTCCGGAGGTCCCCGGGTGACAGCAGCGAACGGCTCGGAGATTAAGACCTTTGGTGAGAAGACTCTGCTCCTGTCTCTACATGGCCGTACATTTGAGTAGACTTTTGTTGTAGCAGCAGTAAATTTCAATATGTTGGGGGCTGATTTTTTGTGCTCACATGGTTTGTTGGTTGACCTCGCTAACAGGCGCCTGGTTAATGCACTTTCTTTTGATTTTATCCCCTGTACAGTGCGAGTGGCCCTGCCTACAGCACAAGCCAACATCACAGCTGCAAGCGGTAAGTTCCACACACTGCTCATTCAGTTCCCAGCACTCACGGTCCCCACATTTTCGGCAACAGTCGCTAAACACGGGGTGGAGCATTTTATTACCACTACCGGACCGCCCGTTTTTGCAAAAGCTCGGCGCTTGGACGCAGTTAAGCTGGCCATAGCGCACGAGGAGTTCGCCAACCTGGAGAGATTGGGCATTATCAGGCGTTCAAACAGCCCGTGGGCTTCCCCGCTGCACATGGTCCCGAAAGCTGACGGATCATGGTGACCTTGCGGGGATTTCCGCAGGTTAAACAACGCTACAGCGCACGACCGCTACCCAATCCTGCATATCCAGGATTTTTCCGTTCATTTGGCAGGGGCGCGAGTTTTTTCTAAAATAGACTTGGTCCGCGGTTACCACCAAGTCCCAGTGTGCGCTGAGGACATACCCAAAACAGCGGTAATAACTCTGTTTGGCCTATTCGAGTTTTTACGCATGCCATTCGGACTTAAAGGGGCTGATCAGACGTTCCAACGCATGATGAACGCGGTGCTTCACGATCTCCCTTTTGTGTTAGTCTACTTGGACGATATTTTAGTAGCCAGCGCGTCTGAAGACGAACACGAAAAACACCTGGCCACAGTTTTCCGAAGGTTAGGAGATCACGGGTTAATAATCAACCCAGCGAAGTGTCAGTTCGGGGTGGCGCAGATCGATTTTTTAGGACACCGCGTCTCCCCCGAAGGAGCAGTTCCGCTTCCTGACAAAGTGCGTGCGGTGGCAGATTTTCCCCGGCCGCAGACGGTCAGGGCGTTGCAGGAGTTTTTGGGAATGGTGAATTTTTATAACCGTTTTCTTCCCCGCGCGGCGCAACTCATGCAGCCGCTGTATGCCGCGCTCAAAAAAAAGAAACCCGCGGATAAGGTCGAGTGGTCCTCGGAGCAGGGCCAAGCGTTCTCGGAGGTGAAAGCAGCCTTGGCAAAGGCTGCGTTGTTGGCACACCCAGACCCAACGGCCCGCATAGCGCTCACCACTGACGCATCAGATGTGGCCATAGGGGCGGTCGTGGAGCAACATGAAGCCAGGGTTTGGCAGCACCTCGCATTTTTCAGCAGGACCTTGCGCAATAGCGAACGTAAATACAGCGCGTTCGACAGGGAGCTGCTGGCTCTCCATTTGGCCATCCTCCACTTTCAGTTCTGGCTAGAAGGACGCTCTTTCACCGCGTTCGTTGACCACAAACTGCTAACATTCGCGATGGCCAAGGTTTCTGAACCGTGGTCAGGCCGGCAGCAGAGACAGCTGGCCGCGATATCAGAGTTTACCACTGATATTCGGCATGTGGCGGGCAAACTCAATGTAGTGGCAGATTGCCTCTCACGTGCCGTGGCGGCCCCAGTCAGCGTAGGAGTAGATTACGCAGCCATGGCCGCGGAGCAGGTTGGTGACGCGGATGTGCGCGCACTCCAGTCTGGACCAACAGGGTTAAGGCTGGAGAGCAGGGTGCTGCAAGACGGTATGCCCCCCCAATCTGCGATGTCTCCACTGGACGGCCGCGTCCAGTAGTACCGGCCGCGTGGCGCCGCCGCGTTTTTGACTCGGTTCATTCTTTGGCGCACCCTGGAGTGCGCGCGTCGGTCAAAATGGTAGAAGAGAAATTTGTGTGGCCGAGCCTCCGCAAACAAGTTAAGGAGTGGGCAGCAGCCTGCACGGCGTGTCAACGAGCCAAAGTACACAGGCACACGAGGGCTCCTTTGGAGCTGTTTCACATTCCGGCCAAGAGGTTCGATCACGTTCATGTGGACCTCGTGGGCCCCCTCCCGCCGTCACAAGGGTGCACACACCTTCTGACAATGGTGGACCGCACCACGCGCTGGCCTGAAGTGGTCCCGCTGGCATCAACCACGGCCGAGGAGGTGGCGCGCGTTTTTAACAGCTTGGGTGGCGCGCTTCGGCGTTCCGTCGGACATTACGTCCGACAGAGGCCCTCAATTTGTGTCCGAGCTTTGGTCGACAATGGCCCGCAGCCTGGGGGTCACAATTCACCGCACGACCGCGTACAATCCGCAGGCTAACGGGTTATGCGAACGTTTTCATAGGTCATTGAAAGCGGCTCTCAGAGCGTCACTGACGGGTGCAAATTGGGTAGACAAGTTACCGTGGGTGTTATTGGGGTTGCGTTCTGCGCCTAAAGAGGACTTAGAAGTGGGGGTGGGCTCAAAAGATCGATATATCGATATAGATCGATCCACGTTTGACTGAACCGATATCGATCCACAAAATCCGCGGATCGATCTTTTAATATTAATATATTTTAATATAATATTTTTACGTTTGTGAACGTCTGCTGAGTATAATCGGGTCGAAACCGGGTCAGTGAGCCAGGAACAATGGCCGAGAACCATAAACAACCGACGCGCTAACAGAGCTAGCAAGCTAACGGATATGCTAGTTCTTCTTCTGTGGTGTTAAAACGGTTCTCATCCGGCAAGAGTTTCCTGCCGCGGGTAAACACGAAAGACGTGTTTACGCGCGGCAGGGACGTTAAGAGACGTGCGTGTCTCTTAATTTAGCAACAAAAGTCACCATAAAGACTGTCCTCAACAGCTTCTTAATATTTTTCATAAAGCGGGGATAAACGGACTTTTACTCCGTGCAGCGCTGTGTTGGAACATAAAGTTGACGACTGATAAACGGAAAATGCACGGAGACTGAAACCCGTGAAGCAGAGGGAGACTTGGAGCTGCTGAGACTAAGTATAATATCATTTGTTTGTTTTAACATTTATGTCGTCAATTAATAATTTATCCGGCATGATGGTGGTTTCTTTTACAAACTATGGACACAGAGAGAACTGTTGGTTAAGCGCTGTGAATAAATGCAGAATTAAGGTATATTTTATGAGATTATGGACTTCTGCCGCTTAAGTAAGAGATGTGAAGCGAATAAACCACAATAAAATTAATAATGGCTGCAGTACAACAAGCTATTTTTACTCAGTAGAACTAAATTGAAATGAACAAACCTTCTCAGGAAATGAATTGAAACCCTTTTCAAACACTGAAAGTTAATTTGTAGTTAAAATATATATAAACTAAATTATCAAACCCTACTGTGGTGTGGGGATCTAAAAATATGAATGTTAATTTTACTGTGAAATCTATTCCGTTTATCTGCCTTCAGATGTGTGAAGACTGGAAGCTTCATTCTCACTGAGACCTTCTGAAGGTCAGAGGTCGTCAGTGGAGGAGCATCCCTGCTTCATGTGGATTTCAGCACAGAAGAAGACCTTCAAATTCAAGATTCAAGGAGGTGCTGCCATCATTTTCTCCACACTAACATGCATTCAATGCAATTTAGTTGTTGTAATGACAAATTCTTTTATTTCTTTTTTTTAAGTTCTCAGCAAGAACACAATATTGGTCTTTTTTTTTTTTTACAATTTTACTGAGCATTTAATTCTAAATAAATCACTGTTTAACAGGAAATTTTTGTCAATCCTGTGCTTTTCTTGTGGTGTTACATACAATAGCATCACTGTAAACTATGGAAAAAGCAGCTGCTTTAAAATCTGTACTTCCTCACACAACTGAGTGCAAAAAAACTCTAAAAGTGCCATAACTTTTTGGAAAAGCTCCCACAAATCCAGGCTTTTTGGGCCACAACAATCACAAAAACAGCTGACAAAATCCTGGAGGGACTGAAATACAGTGAGATTATGTCTGCATGGTTCATGCATTGAATGTGTTTACTTACTCTGGGTGGTGAACTTGACACGACACACCCTTTGCACTAAAGAAAGCACCTGTGAGCACTTTATGAAATGATAAGTTAAATCATTATTGCATTATTGTAACTGATTTTGGGTCAGTTCTATATGTGATAATTTATGTATTAACAAAGTTAGAAGATTCTTGGTACAATTTGCAGCATTAGGTCTCAAAGATTTTTGTTTCATGGGAAGTAAAGTGGCTATTAAAATGGTAATTCCCCAGATCGAATCGGGATCGAATCGAATCGGATCAATTCAGAATCTCAAGAATCGGAATCGAATCGATTCTGGAAATTAGGGATCGTTCCCAGCCCTACTTAGAAGCCTCCCCAGCGGAGCTCGTGTTTGCGCAGCCACTCTGGCTGCCTGGGGAGTTTCTCCCAGATAACCCTGCGCCAGATGCCTCCCCGTCTCAGCTGTTGCGGAGTAACATAGAATCAAGCACGCTGCCCGGCCCCGCGCACCACAGTTTTCCGTGCGTTTTTGTGCCTAAAACCTTGAAGAACGCAGAGTTTGTTTTTGTCAGACACAATGCGCATCGAACCCCGCTGCGACCGCCTTATGACGGACCGTTCAGAGTGCTAGAAACAGGGGACAAGCAGTTTTTGCTAGATTTGGGGGGTAGGAAAGAGAAAGTTGGCATAAACAGACTTAAACCCGCTTTTGTGGTGGCAGATGAGCAGGTGCTGTTGGCGAGGGCCCCATGGCGAGGTAGACCACCGCGGGGGGCTTCACAGAGTAATGTTTCCCCAGAACACCCACAGGTGCTGACAAAAGGTTTCCACCCCCAGACGGCAAACCCCCAGCGTGACAGCGCCGCAGAGACGTTGAATCCCAGCTACAGCAGATTCGGCAGGAGGCTGAAGCCTAGACAGCATGTGGACTGATGTGTATTGATACTATCACGGCATGCATGTTGTTATTCTCTTGTTTGTTCTAAAATGTTGGGGGGGCTTTGTGTGGTGGACACACAGATGTGACCTGTTTTGGACTCACATTTTAGATTAGAACAAAAGCAGAGCTTCCTTGGTGATTACAGGAAGCTGCAAGAATCTTAACTTTGGTATGCAAGGCTGGAGACTGTGGGGGGTATAATTAAAGGATTAAAGAAGGGATGCAGGGGAGACAGTGGAAGTGATATCATGGAGTGAGGATGCATTGTTACTGTCATTATAATGCAATGTAGTCTGTGATACATGTGACCTGTGAACTGTAAGAGTCCTGATATTTAAGGACGAGAGTTTCCTGTGTGGGTTTCTTTTCTGCTTTCTGCTTTGAGATGATGGTGATGTGAATAAAGCTGACTTGAGAGAGAACTCTGCCTCGTCATTCTCACATCTCCACACCCCAAACTTTTGAACGGTAGTGTATGAGTTTCACTTTTTGAATTGAATTATTGAAATAAATCAACTTTTCGATGACATTCTAATTTATTGAAATGCACCTGTATTAAAAACACCACACTTCCCAAAAGGGTTCTTCCCATTTTCAGCTGAAACAAAACATTCAAATTATTATGGCAGTTATGACTATCATGTCCTGGGTAAAATGGGTAGAATATAACACTGTGACAGCAGATTATTTGTCTCTAAGAACAAGTGGTGCGAAATACAGTCAAATTTTCTCTCTCTCTCTTTCTCTGTCTCTCTATTAGGTCATAAAAATTATTACAGGTTTTGTATCGTTGCCTCTTGCTCAAAGATGCTGGGATAGGCTCCAGCCCCTCCGTGACCCAAAAAGGATTAAGCAGAAGAAGATGGGTGAATGGATGGATAAAGTAAAACTGACCCAGACTTTTTCATGTTTTATTTATTTTACCTTTATTTTCACAGTGCTCTGACATGCACTGTCAACTGTGAGGCCTTATATAGACAGGTGTGTGCCTTTCCAAATCATGTCCAATCAACTGAATTTACCACAGGTGGACTCCAATGAAGCTGCAGAAACATCTCAAGGATGATCAGTGGAAACAGGATGCACCTGAGCTCAATTTTGCGTTTCATGGCAAAGGCTGTGAATATTTATGTACATGTGATTTTAGCTTTTTATTTTCAATAAATTTGCAGAAATTAAAAAAAAAAAAAAACTTCTTCACATTGTTATTATGGGGTATTGTGTGTAGAATTTTGAGGAAACAATTAATTTAATCCATTTTGGAATAAGGCTGTAACAAAAAATGTGGAAAAAGTGAAGCACTGTGAATACTTTCCAAATGCACTGTAAATTTGTGCCTTTTTTCCCCTCATAAATTCTCTCATTTTTCCCTTATACGTTTGCTATTTTTCCTGATAAATTTGTAAATATTATCCCATAATTTTTTTCCTCATAAATTTACAACAATTTTCTTGTGAATTAGATTTGTATTTTTTCTGTAAAATTAAGCTTTTTTTCTCATAAATTTGCAGTGTTGTTCTAATTGTAATAGTTTTTTTTAACTAGAGATGTTAACGATTAAGTGACTTTTGATTAAATTGTCAATAAAAATTTAGTCGACGAAATTAAATTAGTTGTCAATTAACTGATAACTCAGCAGTCCCTTTCAATGGGAGCTTATTCTATGAAATGTTATGGTGTTGAAACGTCATGGCGGAAGCGCACATGGTCACCCTCTGCCGCCTTTCGACCGAAACTAAAGAAAAAGCAGAAGATGGCAAGGCCCCCCCCCCCCCCCAAAGAGTACATGTGCTGGGCAGAAAAGAAAAAAAAAACAAAAACAAAACACCAACTTGCCCTTCTGGGTTATGTCAGAGAGCCACAGCATGTTCCAATGGCACGTGAGCTTGAAGATTCACCCACCTGCTTCAAATCAGCAGGGCAGAGAAACGGACCGGGGCAAGGAAGAAAGTACACGAGCACAAAAACCCATCCCCGCTAGGGCTGTGCAATATGACCAGAATTTCATATCACGATATAAGTAATCTTATTTGACGATAACAATATATAGCATGATATACATTTTCTGTGAATTATATAGTTTATATATGATAGCCAATAAAAAGGATCATCTCTTTTTCTTCATTTTAAATTACATACTAAAAAAAAAAAAAAATCAATTGTACAAATTCATCCGTCGTTAATTTTATGTCTTTTTTCCCCTCTTAATTTTGCAGTGTTATAAAATTGTTTTTTAATGTGCATTTGAGATGACTTCAACTTTATTCATTATCACTATTTGACTAATTAAAAAGGATTAGAAATCAAGATACATTAAGAGCCAGTTTGTTCCTCCGACACGTTTTAATTTATCCATTTAGTATGTACGCGGCTGCTGTCACACACTTTTGCAGCTTTAGTAATATTTTTTTAGACAAAATTAAGAAACTGCAGTGATTTAAACCAGAACGATGGTCTGATACACTATAATGTTTCCCATTAGTGACAAGTTAGCATCATTTAGCGTTTGCCGTTTTATAATTAGAGAGAGATTGTGTTAACGTTACTTACCTCCAATTAAAACGAGGTTAGAGGACTGTCCTCTCTGATGCAGCACGGTGGGGAAAAAGTCCCACATCCCTTACACAGAAATAGCAGCTTCACAGAAGTAGTGGCAAAGCATTAGCTTGCTGTTAGCTGCTGTGGCACACCTAGCACACCGCTGGAAAAGTTCATAGTGGTCAAATCTGACCAAATGTGGTTTATTTTTCCAACATAGTCTCCTCTTCCCCTGCGCTTGGATCCCTGCGGTTGAAAAATAAACCACATTTGTGGTTATAACTTTTCAGCTTCCCCCCCCCCCGGTAGTACACACTATACAGTGCCAAATTTGTTAAACTACAAAAAATGCCACTGTCTGTAGCAAAAAAAAAAATGCAAATGGTACAATAAATTATTGAGGAATATGATGTTCATGTTTTATTCAGTATATGAAAAATGGTAATAATTAACCTTTTATATGTTAAAGATAGAAAGACCATATTGTACTGAGGGAAATTCACACTCAGGAAAATTGCCGCTTACCAATTAATCAAGTGATAAGCCAAGCCAGCCAACTTTTTTATTGTCATTCAATCCATACAGACAATCATGTACATTCATTCATTCATCTTCTTCCGCTTAATCCTTTTCGGGTCGCGGGGGGGCTGGAGCCTATCCCAGCATCTTTGGGCGAGAGGCAGGGTACACCCTGGACAGATCACCAGTCCATCGCAGGGCCAACACAGAGAGACAGACAACCATTCAATCTCACAGTCATACTTCAGGACAATTTAGAATCCCCAGTTTGATGCCAATTAACCTAACTTGCAAGTTTTTGGCATGTGGGAGGAAACCGGAGAAATCCCGGAGTAAACCCAGTAGAACAAAATTACGTTTGTCCTATCTACAATAGCCATGTTTACATGGACACAAGTAACCGGATTAAAAGCCTGATCGGAATAAAAATGCTTCATGTAAACACACCAATCTAAATATTCTGACCCGGTCACACTCATTCAGATCAGAATTTCCTTCCGATTGAGACGGGTAGGTTATGCCAATTGTTAATCCGATTGGTGTGCATATAAACACTTATTCTGAAGTTTGGGTAGAAAATAGGTTTACTGTGCATGTCTGTACGTCAGCCACACATCGACGTAACGTACTTCCGCATTTACAGCAGCTGGCGGAAGACATAGCGGGAGTAAAACAGAAGTGGTTTGTATCGTCCTGCTATCTCCCTCCGTTCGTCATATGCAGAAGTATTTTACTACTGGGCTTGAAGCTTCATTACGGAGACCAGCAGAAGCAAAAGTAGAGTCTGAATAACACAATACAGGTCCATTTCAAAAAGAGAAAGACACAAAGCAGGGTTTGTTTACATCGGAAGTTTCTTCTTCTTCTACTGTTTCCAGAATGTTGAATAATTGTGTGCATGTCAAAATGATTTAGTCCATTCAAACGTGTGACACATGTAAATGTGCATCCTAATCGGATCAACTTTTTCAGGATCCATGTAAACAGTAAAGTTCTGATCTGGATTGTAATCAGATTGAAGAAATTTTGCACGTTACCGTGGCTATTGTTAATCATATCTAGAATCAGAGGGGTCGTGCCATGCAAGGCGCCACCACAAACAACTTTTCCTTCCCCCATTCTATCATGCTGAGCATCAAGCTAGAAGGTGGGAAGAGTGGGGAGCAAGGTGTTAGACTTCTCCACCCAGAAAGTAATGGACCATGAGAGGAGAGGTCGTGGGGGGGGGGGGGGGGGGGGGGGGGGGGCTCCAGACGGAACAGCAAAGGTTGGGCACCCCCAGGAAGAAGAGGAGACACTGGGCCGCCGGGAGAGGAGTGAAGTGCGGCACCAGCGTAATGCTATGTTAATGCACTGCACAGGCTTTGTTATGTAATGGGTATGAAGTCGGAGCCCCGGTTCACTATGCAAATAATTAAAGGTATTTAAGTGAGATGCACAGTGGCCCAGGAGCTCTTTTGTGATCCTGTTCTGTTAGAGAGAAATAAAGTCTGTGTTGATCCAACTCGTTGCCTCGCCTGATCCTTCTCTCTACACTGGTGACCCTGATGTTCCATGGAAGGTGAAATGAGCACCCCGGAGACATCCTGGAGAGGTCACGCCAGTGCTGCGTGCGCTGTTTCGGTCAAACTCCTGGATTTTTGGCTGCACGACCCGACAGCGTGGTTTTTACACACCGAGACCCAGTTCGCTCTCCGTGGGGTGACAGCAGATGAGACGAAGTACTACTATGTGGTCGCTGCGCTGGACGCGCGCACCACACAACAGGTGGCAAGCTTGCTCCAAGAGCCGCCAGCCCGAGGGAAATACGAAGCACTCAAAAAGGTGCTTATTCAGCGCTACACCCTTTCGGACAGTGAAAGAGTGGAGAGGCTCCTAACACGTTCAGAGTTAGGGGACAGATCGGCCGTGGAGTTGATGGAGAGCATGTTGGCATTGAGGGGCAGAGATGAGTCCTTCCTGTTTGCCCACCTTTTTCTCAGGAACCTACTGGCTGCAGCGAGGGCAGTCCTGGCAAACTCACCACTGCTGGTGACAAGGAACTACCGCGCACTAGCGCAGGAAACGGATCACACCATCCTAGCGACCAGAATCTTTGTCGTGAACGCAGCTGCACTGGAGCCCAGAAGGGCTGCCAGCGAGATCGAGGAGCCGCTGGTGGTGGCCGGAGCAGATGCCTGGAGACACAAGAAGGAGACGATCTGCCACTATCATCGTCATTTCGGATCAGATGCACGGCGATGCCTGCCACTGTGCCAGTTCAAGCGGTCAGGAAACGTCAAGGCCAGCAGTCAGTAGCAGCTGCAACTGCTGGCGACAGAGACAAGCTGCTATACATCACAGACACACGTTCGGGGAGACGCTTTCTGGTAGACTCCGGCTCCCAGAAGAGCCTCTTCCTGCCATTCAACACAGACAGGGTGGCAGGACGAAGCGGTCCCGAGCTGGCGGCTGCCAATGGATCAGACATAAGGACATTTAGTGAGCGGACACTGACAATATGTTTGCATAGACGCAACTTCCAGTGGAATTTCATTATAGCCGCATGTGCCTCCCCCATTTTAGGTGCAGATTTCCTATGTGCTCATGGTTTATTAGTTGATGTTGCTAATAGACAACTGGTGGATGCTGTTTCTTCTGATTCTCTGCCCTGTACAGCTTGGGGAGCCGGGTCAACAACACTGGCCAATGTTACAGCTCCAGGGGGTAAATACCAACAGTTACTCGCCCAGTTCCCAGCACTCACGGTGCCAACGTTTTCAGCGGCAGTAACCAAACACGGGATCGAGCATTTCATCACTACTAAAAAACTGTCCGTATTCGCACGACCTTGGCGCCTGGACACAGCTAAACTAGCCAGCGTGCGCGAGGAGTTTGCCAACTTGGAAAGGTTGGGCATTGTCAGGCGCTCAAACAGCCCGTGGGCATCCCTGCTTCACATGGTGCCGAAAGCCGATGGGTCGTGGCAACAATGCGGCGATTTCTGGCGACTGAACAATGCTACGGCACACGATCGCTACTCTATTCCCCATATCCAGGATTTTTCTGTACACCTGGCCAAGGTGTGCGTTTTTTCCGAGGTGGATCTGGGCCACGGTTACCACCAGTTTCCACTGCGAACAGAAGACGTCCCAAAGACAGCGGAAATAACTCTGTTCGGCCTTTTCGAAATTTTGCGCATGCCATTTGGATTAAAAGGCGCGGCGCAGACCTTCCAAAGGATGATGGATGCAGTGCTGCGTGATTTGTCCTTTGTTTTTGTCTACCTGGATGACATTCTGGTAGCCAGCACGTCCAAGGACCAGCACATCGATGGTTTTCCAGAGATTGGAAGCGCAAGGTTTGATAATCAATCCGGCGAAGTGCCAGTTCGGCACGGCAGTGATTGATTTTGTGGGCTACTGCATTTCGCCGGAGGGCGCGATCCCGTTACCGGACAAGGTGCGCGCGGTGTCGGACTTTCCGCGTCCGCAGACGGTGAGGGCACTTCAGGAGTTTTTGGAATGGTAATTTTTACAACCGTTTCCTCCCCTGGGCAGCCCAGCTGATGCAGCCGTTGGACGTCGCGCTTAAAAAAAAGAAACCTGCGGACAGCATCGACTGGACTCCCGAGCGGGGCCAGGCTTTTTTGAACGCCAAAGCAGCGCTGGCAAAGGCCACATTGCTAGCACACCCAGATCCGTCTGCGCGGATAGCACTTACTACGGATGCGTCTGAAATGGCCATAGGGGCAGTGATGGAGCAGTGTGTCGCAGGTTCATGGCAGCCGCTCACATTTTTCAGCAGAACTTTGCGCGACAACAAGCGCAAATACAGCACATTCGACAGAAAGTTGCTGGCTCTCCACATAGCGACACGGCATTTCCAGTTCTGGCTGGAGGGGTGCAACTTCCCCGCGTTTGTAGACCACAAGCCGCTGACATACGCCATAGCCAAGGTCTCAGAACCGTGGTCGGCCTGGCAGCAACGGCAGCTGGCCGCAATCTTAGAGTTTACGACCGACATTCGGCACGTTGCTGGTAAACTTAACATGGTGGCAGACTGCCTCTCGCACGCATTGGTCGCTCCGGTCTACGTGGGAGTAGATTTCCCCGCTATGGCTGCGGAGCAAGCCGGGGATACAGACATTTGCGCGCTCCAGTCTGAACCAACAGGGTTAAGGCTGGAGAGCAGGGTACTGCAAGAAGGGTGCCCTCCCCGGCCGCTCCCGGTGGTCCCGCACTCTTGGCGCCGTCGTGTTTTTGAGTCGGTCCACTCACTTGCGCACCCGGAAGTGCGCGTTTCAATGAAACTAGTGGGGGCAAAATTCGTCTGGCTGCGTTTACGGAAAGAGGTGAAAGAGTGGGCTGCAGCTTGTGTTGCATGCCAATGGGCAAAGGTGCATAGGCACACCAGAGTTCCCATAGTTCCAAATCCCGGCTAAAAGGTTCGACCACGTCCACGTGGATCGGCTGGGGCTCCTTCTGCCGTCGTGGGGGTTCACTTTGACAATCGTGGACCACACCATGCGCTGGCCCGAAGCGGTACTGCTGGCTTCCACCACGTCCACGGAAGTGGCACGCTTTTTTGTCAGTGTGGCTGGCACGTTTTGGATCTCCTTCGGACATCATGTCCGACAGAGGCCCGCAGTTCGTTTCAGAACTCTGGTCCACGATGGCCCAGAGCCTGGGGGTCAACATTCCAGGGATGGCAACAGGAAATTCTGATTTCAGCTGAAATCTAATTTGGTCGATAGACTCATGGGGGGCTGGGGGGGCACAGCCCCCCTGAAGCTGGGAGGTTTTCAGTAAAACAGAAGTAATTTAGACTGAAAAAAATGATAAAAAAAAAATGAAATACTAGACTTAGATAAATCATTAAATTTAATGAAAAGTTAACTTACTTTTTCTTCAATGTTGTCTCACTGTCTTTAGTCCAACATATTTAACAGTTCTATAAGAGTTTATTACACCATTTACACTGGACTGCAAAACAAATCTACCTACGGGTACAAATAAAGTAACCTGAACCTGAACTTTTCTCTCAAGCCAATTCCATCGGAACTTATTTTTGACACTTTTGTCTATTTCTAGCACTGATGACTCCTGATCCTTCGATAAAAATCTCATAATTCCGCTCAAAACAATACCAAAAGCTCAGAATTCCAACACGAACCAGGGATGTGATTTGGGGTTGGGGAAATTATCTGAAAATTTAGCAGGGGGTCTGGGGGACATGGTCCCCCAGCGGCCACCGGGGCAGAGTCCCGGTGGTGGTGGTGGGGGGGGGCTCAGGGGGGCAAAGCCCCCCGAAGCTCTTGGGTTTTTATGATTTTTAAGTACCAGAACTGTGCTTAAATGACATAAAACAAACAGCTGAATGCCACTTATTACTGTATAATATTGACTTATGTTCCAAGAAGATAGCATTCCTAAACTAGAAAAGCACTCGGACAGCGCAGACCTCCGCCAAGCGCCACAGTTCCCCCCATACAGTGTTTAACATCATAAATATTAATCCTCCATTTATTTTGTGTAACTTTATAGATTCCTTGACCATGAAAAAAATGCCATTCGCAAGTGGCATATATTAGCTATACTGTGATGCTTGTTGCGTGTTTATAGCTTCATTTGTTCTTTTAAAAATTTCAAAGGTTCCCTATTTTTTAATTTTTTTGCATCATTATCCAGATTTATTCCATTTCCTTAGGTCTTAAATGTCTTGTAGAAGCTGTTAAAAACTTGTCCTGTATTATGCAAATTACTGTGATTCCCGTTTTGGAAATCCCAATAAGTAAAGTATAGTAAAGTAAATAAATAAGCACTCTACAAGAAGGGACAGCGCAGGCTGTTCCTGCTGAGGAGACTCAGGTCTTTTGGTGTACAAGGGGCGCTGCTGAAGTCATTCTATGACACGGTGGTGGCATCAGCCATCACTTTTGGAGTGGTCTGCTGGGGCAGTGGCATTACTGCAGCCGATAGGAAGAGACTGAACAAACTGATTAAGAAAGCTAGCTCTGTCCTGGGGCAGCGCCTTGATCCGGTGGAGGAGATAGGAGAGAGAAGGACGGTGGCTAAACTGTCATCTCTGCTGGAGTCCGAGTTCCACCCTATGCAGGACATACTGGATGCACTGAGGAGCTCATTTAGCAGCAGACTACATCATCCCAGGTGCACAACCGAGAGGTTTCGTAGGTCCTTCCCACCAACGGCTGTCAGACTGTACAACCTAAGCAGGGCTGCTCGCAGAGATAGCAAAAAGACGTAACAAACTAATAGTTTTTTTTGCATGCAAAAGATGCAATAGACTTACACAATGGTCCCCTCCGGCATACAACTAGGAACATACTGGTCGCTATGGAGGGTGAGAATATGTATGGGCACATAATCATACCATGTAGGATAACTAAGTAGACGGTTATGCTGTTTCATCCCACCTAGCAACAATGCTCTGCACTGTGTGTGTTTATATATTTACATATTTATTCCATCTAGCTACAATGCTCCGCACTGTGTTTTTATATATCTACATATTATTCCATCTAGCTACATTGCTCCGCACTGTGTGTGTTTATATACTTGCATATTTATTCCACCTAGCTGCAATGCTCCGTACTGTGGGTGTTTATATATTTACATATTTATTCCATCTAGCTACAATGCTCTGCACTGTGTGTTCATATATTCATATATTTATTCCATCCAGCTACAATGCTCTGCACTGTGTGTCTGTGTGTGTGTGTGTATATATATATTTTATAGTAATATGTACATATGTATATTAGCTGCTCTTGCTCGCTTGTTTTTTTTTTTCTTGCCTTCTGATTGTTGCTCTGAGTGTTGCTATCCCTGTGCTGTTGCAATCCTGGAATTTCCCCGTTGTGGGACTAATAAAGGCTTATCTTATCTTATCTTAAAAAAATTCCTGGATCCAGACGGTGATCCGGATCACCACCAAAATCTAATCATCTGTAGGATACCCCATTTCTGACAATCTCTGAAAATTTCATGAAAATCCGTGCATAACTTTTTGAGTTATCTTGCTAAAAAACAAACAAACAAACGAACAGACAGACAGACAAACCAACGCCGATGAAAACATAACTTCCTTGGCGGAGGTAAATATTCCAACAAGCATTATCCATCACATGCTTTAACACTTGATCAAATCAAAATCAGTTAATTTTATCTATTCCATAATAGAAATAAAATTCCAACAAACCATTACTTTTTATAATTTCAGCATTCATTTCAGATCACCAGTTTCAATCTCCATTGAGACTTGAGCTGTTCATTTTGCACAATCACTGATGTAGCCAAGTCTTAGAAATATTCAAAAGTTATGAGTCAATGTCCACTGTGCACTGTCAATTTCAAACTGTTTGGAATCATAAAAGGGGATGGTTCACTTTTATTACCGTTTCCTCCCCCGCGCAGCCCAGCTCATACAGCCGTTGTACGCCGCCAGTAACAGAGAGTTAATGGCTCTCCACCTGGCCATACGCCACTTCCAGTCCTGCCTGAAAGGGCGCATTTTCACTGCGTTCGTGGACCACAAGCCGCTAACGTACTTAACGTACTTTATCTTCCTGGAAGATAAAATAAAGCGGAATTCGGCGAATTAGCAGAAAATCACATCCCTGAGAACACGCCGCCATGAATTTTTAAAAAAAGCATACAACGAGCCATTTGATTGGTCCAATCGTTTGCAACTATCCAATCACAGGGCTGTTTACAATACAGCAGTAGCTTGAACACAACACATCCGGGTTATTGTGGGAGACGACTTCCAGGGAAGCACCGAGCGCTTATGTAATCATGTTGATTTTCACTAAAATCGGTAACAATAAGGTACCTTACCCCCCCCCCCCCCCCCCTAAAATTTTCTCAACGGATTTAGACGATTCACAGAAATGATCAATTTGAAAATAAATCGGCGGAAATCCGCGGATCGGCGGAAAATTGCCATCCCTGACATTCACCGCACTACTGCATACAACCCCCAGGCCAACGGGTTATGCAAGCGGTTCCACAGGTCACTTAAAGCAGCGCTCAGGGCTTCGCTCATGGATGCAAATTGGGTAGACAGCCTGCCTTGGGTTCTTTTAGGATTGCATTCCGCACCGAAGAAAGATTTGGCAGCCTCCCCATCAGAACTCGTTTTTTTTCCCCAACCACTACAGATCCCCAGGGAATTTTTACCGGACAATCCCGCGCCCGAGGCCGAGCCGCCCACGCATTCTCTACACAACACAGAGGTGGGGAGTGTACCGGGCCTGGCCCACCACTGTTTTCCCCGTGCATTTGTCCCAAAAAGTTTGCAGAATGCCTCTTTTGTTTTTGTCAGGCACAATGTGCACCGGACCTCGCTGCGCCCACCATACGACGGCCGTTCAGAGTGTTGGAACCTGGGGCGAAACATTTCGTGTTAGACTTGGGAGGCGGGGACGTAGAGAGACCGTCTGCATTGACAGGCTAAAGTCCGCTTTTGTGTTGGCAGACGAGCAGGTGGTGTTGGGCCTGGGCTCCCTGGCGCGGACGTTCCCCATTGGGGGCTCCGCAGGTTGGTGATTCCTCAGCAAGGACCAGCACACATGAAGAGGATGTGTTTTCTCCCCCTCCACTTCCCCCCCCCCCCCCCAGACTGATGTGCCCCCCCCGGTGCGCCCCACCAGTGGGGCAGTTCGACGGGACCGGCGACCCCCTGTTACAGCCGTTATGGATGCCAGCTTAAGCCCAAAGAACAGGGGGTTAAGGCCCATTCTGTGTGTTCGGGGTGGGGGGGGGGGGCGGTGTGAGGAGCAAGGTGTTAGACTTCTCCACCCAGAGAGTAATGGACCATGAGAGGAGAGGTCGCCGGGGGGTCCAGACGGAACAGCACCCCCCAGGGAGAAGAAGAGACGCTGGGCCGCTGGGAGAGGAGTGAAGTGTGCCACCAGTGAAGTGTGGCGCCACACATAACATGCTATGTTAATGTGCCGCACAGGCTTTGTTATGTAATGGGTATGAAGTCGGAGCCCCGGTTCACTATGCAAATAATTAAAGGTATTTAAGTGAGATGCACAGTGGCCTGGGAGCTCTTCTGTGATCCTGTTCTGTTAGAGAGAAATAAAGTCTGTGTTGATCCAACTCATTGCCTCGCCTGATCCTTCTCTCTACACAAGTACCATTTATGGTCTTAGGTATGAGCTGGCCGGGGCTTGAACCCACAACCTCCCGGTTGTGGGGCGGATGCTCTATCAACGAGGCCACTACTCCGGTGGTTAAGGTGAATAAATTAATAATTAATGAATCAATTGATAACTTGCATCCCTATTTTCCACACATTTCTGATTATTTTAAGTTTGGAACTTTTTTCTTCAAATCATTGAAATTTTTCTTAGAAAACAGTGGGGTTTTTTCCCCCTCATAAAGTTATAATTTTCTTATAATTTTTGTCTTTTTCCCCCTCTTAAATTCACAACTTTACTCTTATAAAATTGTGTATTTTTGTTCATAAATACCCTTTGGTTTTTTTTATCATTTTTTTCTGACAAATTTGAAAGGTTTTTTTCCATAAATTTGCAACTTTAAGCACAAATTTGTTTTTTTATGCAGTTTTTTTTCCTAATAAATTTCTGACAATTTTCTTATTTTCTTCTTGCAAGTGTTTTCTTAAAATTTTTCAAACTTTTCACATAAATTTGTGGGAAATTTTCCCCTCATAAAAACATTGGTATTTTTTCAATATACGTTTTTGTTTTTTCTCATAAATTCACTTTATTCTCATAATTTTGGGATCTTTTCACAAATTCGCTTTGTTTTCTTAAAATTTTATTATTTTCATCTGATAAATCTGTATATTTTGCTACTACTTCACATACATTTGTGTGGGTTTTTTTCTACTTAGATTTTTTTAAATTATTTTTTCCTCATAAATCTACAACGTTTTTTTAATAAATGTGCAATTTTTAAAACAGATTGTTTTTGTACATTTGTGACCTCGTCTCATCAATTTATTTATGTTTATAGCATAACATAATACTACATGTATTTGTTTATGTGTTTTTCCTCACAAATTTACAACCTTTTTATGGTCCAAGCCACTGGGAGCCACTGATTATGGGCAAAAGAGCCACAGGCTAAAGACCCCTGCAACAGAATATAAATAGTAAGTGTGCCGAATTTCACTAGGGATCTTTAGCATTTCAAAAATTAACCAAGTCATGCTTTATACAGTCTGGGGATTTGGCGATGGGCCAGATAACGTAAAATTACCGAATTTTTGAATGGAGTAACGTTCCTCCCCATAACACATCAACAGTAGTTTTGATTTAAAAAGTGGGCAGGACTTTAACTGTAGGACCACCACTACAACAGCGAGGACACAGAGACCCCCATATTGGACACATGTTTAAATACTGCTTCAGCTAAAAAGAATTACCAATGTGCACGCTAGGTAAGAACAAATTTTTTTTTAAAGTCCTATTAGTTTTTGTGTAGTTCTTTTCAGGACAGCTGAGTGACATCTGAGCGGCCATGTTGCTGCTGAAAAGTTTAACTCCCTGTTCACCTTGTTCAACCGAATCAACGTGTTCACGGTGTCCAACTCGTGTACGTTATTTTAAACTGTGCAAATCGGGTTTTTAATACGGTTACGATGGTTAAAACCGTGTTATACACATTTTTAACACACTACATAAGGCGAGCTTCACTTACCGGGGTTATTTTCGGCAGGTACCCGTGATCAACATGAATCCTGAATTTTATAGCTTTCTCCCCCACTTCTTTTCTCTTCTTCCGTGTCTTTCCTTCGCTTTTCTTTGGTTTGTAATCTCCTCCTGCGGTCCCGTTATTTATTTCCGTAATGAGGCATGTCTGACACCCTCTCCGCTCGCACCGGTTTCGGCTGTGATGATGAACTATTTTTGAACGACAGTCACTCCTCTGCGGCGTCCCGCCCCTTTACCAGACACGGAGGTGCTGCTGATGGGCACAGAAATACATCAGCACCGGCTCCAGCTTTTTGGGGGCCCGATGCAAGACTGCGTTTTGGGGGCCCCTATAACGGGGAACGAAAAAGTCACAAATTTATGAGAAAAGTTGTTTTAAAAATATGCAAAAAAGGTTTCAAAAATTTTTTTAAGAGAAACAAGTTGTAAATTTACAAAAAAAAAAAATAGTCTCAAATTTATGACAGAAAAGTTGTCATTTTACAGAGAAAAAATAGCAAATTTATTAGGAAAAAAATGCACAAGTTTACAAGAAAAACAGTTGGACATTCATGAGAAAAGTTTATTTAAAAAAGTGTGTGAGTGTGTGTGGGTTGGGGGCTGGAGCCGATCCCAGCATCTCTGGGCGAGAGGCAGCCTGAACGGCGTACACCCCGGACAGATCGCCAGTCCATCGCAGGGCCATCAGAGAGACACGGCCATTCACTCACACATTCATACCTAAGGACAGTTTAGAATCCCCAGTTGATGTCAGTTAACCTAACGTGTATGTCTTTGGCCTGTGGGAGGAAACCGGAGTATCCGGAGAAAACCCACGCAGATACAAGGAGCTGTTAGATGAGCTGTTAGAGGATTTCTGTGAGCCAAATACTTTTTTTTTTTTCTATAATAACTTTTGGACAGTGCCGCTCAACATCTGTGTCTCTTCCTCCCTGTGTTGCAGTTAACAAACTATTCTCCAGAGGTTGTGAAATTCAACAGTCCTGCGATAATAAGAAAAAAAAAACTCACATAGCTACCCACACATGCACAAGTGTGTGATTATGTTACATACTGATTACATTTTAGGTCAGATTACAATGATAACAGAAATGCACCATTTACTATCACAGGGGCTAAATCTCACAGGCTGTCTCACAGTTTGTGGTATACTCTTTGGAGTGGCCAGGTCTCTCTGTACAGGCTTATTATCTTCAGGTCAACTACTGTATGTGGTACCACATCATTACTGTATATTTGTTGATATGTATTTCAGGTCTTCTCTGTTTTTTTTTCCCCTCACCCCGTTTTTCATCTTCCCCACCTTTGCCCAGTTTATGCTTATGGAACATAGTCACGTGACGTCACCGCTCACGTGACTTTGTCCATTTGCTAATTTGGGTATCACAGCTACAGGAGTTGCTTGGCAACTTCATTTAGGCTGTTTGTCCACAGAGTGCAGAACAACACTCTAAGCCTGTTGTTCTGGGTGTTTCACTGGCCCTCTTAATAAAAAGGTCACTGCTTTGTATCCTAGCAACCATTTGACCTGTCAGTCAAAAGTTGCCTTTGGGTTTTACAGCTTGCACTGAAGTGCTGCACTAAATGCACTTAACAGAATTAAATGCATAAGAAAATATGCATTACTTCAAGATTTTGCTGTTAAATATTGATCATAGTATCTTTTCATCCTGATTCTGATCAGCTGATTAGTGAGGTGTGCTGCTGATGAGCTTTAAAAATTGAACTTATTAAACTTTCAACGCCATGCATACAGCAACAAAAACACTCACAGCTAAGAACACTTTTGCACTGAGGGTGCTGAGCACATTAAAGAGCTGGATTGCATAGAAAATTAACAGAAAATAATGAATTAAATACTTTTTATTTTAATATTTACTGATAAATGGGGAGCACTGACATGCCAGCTGCAGCCAAATGCTCCATCTATCATTAATTTGATTGATTATAGTGTCAAAAAGCTTTTAATAACCACATATTGCTAAATTATAAAAGGAAATACAGTGGACATCAAAATTGGAGAACAATGTATTAATACTTGATTTATTCTGAAATTGTGGTGGCACTGGTGGAGGATTCTCTGCCCAGAGAAGGCAGCTGGGATAAGGGGAAACAATGGACCAGAGGAGGAAGTGCCACCAGGGGGTCTCAGATGGGACAGAATGGACTATGCACCCCCCGGGGAGAAGAGGAACCGCCGGAGCTGCTGGAAGAGAGAAGGGTGTGAGCAGCGGGGCCAGCGTTATGTTATGTTAATGTGCCACACACGTCTTTGTTCCAAACAGTGTATTATTGTCGGAAGTTCCGGGTTTCAATGCATGAAAGAGGAATGCAAAGAGACCTGGGAGCTCTTTCACTGTACAATATGTTGGAGAAGGAATAAAGTTCATGTGTTGTTCAGCTCATTGCCTCGCCTGTTTCCTTTCTCCACATTAGTAACCCTAAGACATGCCAAGGAAAATATGAAGCGCTCAAGAGGATGCTTCTCCAGCGCTATACCCTCTCTGACAGTGAGAGGGCAGAGAGACTCCTAATGCGTTCAGAGTTAGGTGACAGATCAGCAGTGGAGCTCATGGCGAGCATGTTGGCACCAAAGGGGAAGGACGATGAATCTTTCCTGTTCGCCCACTTGTTTCTCAGTAACCTACTGGTTACAGCGAGGGCGATCCTGGCCAACTTGCCGCGGCTGGTTGCTAAGGACTACTGCGCCCTGGTGCAGGAAGCGGACTGCATCATTTTGGCGACCAGAACTCTCAGCATGCAGGCAGTGGCACCGGCATCCATGAAGGACTCCAGCAAGGTCGATGAGCCATTGGCGGTAGCCGGGACAGACACCAGGAGATGAAGGAACAGAGCAATCAATATTTGCATTCACCCTGCCATGTAGCTGTAGAGGAGGCCCAACTCCTGCTTCAGAAAACATCCCCCAAACTATGACACTTCCTCCTCCAAATTTAACTGACTTCTTTACACCCTTTGGGTTCAGTCTTTCCTCAGTTTGATGCCTAAAATATTGTTTCCCATCAGATCCAAATAAATTGAACTTACTCTCATCACTCAAGTGCACTCTGGACCAGTTCTCCTCTGTCCACACAATTTGTGTCATGAATTGCCTGTTAAACGGACGAGAAATAGGACACCAAACGCACACTGTAGATTTTTGCACATTTATTAACTTAAAGACAACACAAAAACACTCCCAAACAGATTGGTGAGCAAAACAAGAAAATAAACACAAAAATGCTCCCAAGCAAACTGGTGAACATGTAGGAAAATAAAGAATAACTATAAAGTGCTCCAACATACAAAACTGGCGAGCACATCAGGAAAATATGGAATGAATACAAGTGTTCCAACAAGCAAACTGGCGAGCATGTAGAAAAATAAAGAATAATAATAAAGTGCCCCAAAAAACTAATCTGGCAAGCAACAAGGATAATAAACAATTGTAATGAAAAGAAATGGAATGACAATTGCTGGAGGCAAGTTGGGTTCAATGTTGGTGGTGCCAATACAAGGAACGCCTGAGCCAGAAGACCCCGAGAAAAATCGGGCTCGACGGCAGAGAAAAAAAAACAGAGAGAGAAAAAAAGGCACCACGACGGAGCACACAACTTACCTCGACAGCAGGACCTAACCCCCACAGAAGCAGGCTGCGGGTAGGAAACCAGAAGAAAGAAGTAGTAGGACACGGCAGCAGCAGATGTTGTTGTGTTCCTTAAATACTCACACAAGATTGCAGACAGGTGTAGCTCATGAGTAGTCAAAGGGCAGCAGCTGTGCAGCCCCGGAGCAATAGACAGCCGGAAGCTGCACAATGCTGTCAAAATAAACAAACTGGAAACAGAAAATACAGAAACAACAAAACTCAAAATACTAAGAGAACAGAAAATAAACAGCCAAATAGTTCACTGGGCAGAAAGGACTGGGCACGGCACAAACCCGTGCCCTGCAACACGACAACATGCTCCTCAACAAAGGCAAGTCTAGCCTTTTTATCCTTTCTGCTGATGAGAGGTTTGGTCACTGCAGAGTGAGCTTTGAGTCCAAATTGTCTTAAACGGAGAGACACTGTGTGCTGAGACAGATCCTTGTTCTGTTCAGCAGTGAACTGGTGAGTAATTCCAGCTGCAGTGTTGAACAAATTCCCCATTGAGAGTCTTCGCATAATCCTGTCTAGGGATGAGCCGATACCACTTTTTCAAGACCAATACTGATAGGATATTTTCAGGTTTCATTGATTATTCTATGTGATTTTAATGCTGTATTATTCTATTTTATATTATAATTGTATCTGGTGCATATAATGAGCCAATGTCAGATTCTCTGTGTTTATCCATTGTCTCAGAGCTTGAAAAGAATGTCTGTTTCTCAGTGTAAGATTAGGCTGAGCAAGATTGTAAATAATGACGGTTTTCTATCATACCAAAATGTATGCTAAAAATACCAAAAAAATACCATACCAAAAACGTTTTTTATCATACCAAGCTGTTCTGTTCAGAATGCCTGAAGTTAGGGTGACTTAGAACTGAACTCAGAACTCAGAAAGAATTTATTGCCAAGTACATTAACAGATTCTGATAACATACGAGGGATTTGACTTGACACAGAAAATGAACCTGCATTTCCGGTGACGCGGCGGCATCTGAAACGCGCCTGCCAACAGAAGGGTACAGGTGGCATAAGAATAATACAATAGGAAGGAGCAAAAAAATCATTGATTTCAGAATAGTGGTCACATATGATCAATATTATGATTACAAAGAAAAAAAAGCCCTCAATGCACAATCAGCAGACCAAAAGTTCACAAGACACAGAGAGAGCAGTGTGTGAGTCATCTTTATCTTCAGTTGTGTGGATCAGTATGAGTGTAATGTTGAAGTGTGAGTGTTGTATCAGTTAAGAACAACAAGGACTCTTTGGCAGGAGATGTTGTGTCTAACTGCTGGCAGTTTTTTGTCCTTGGCCATGCAGCTGCCTGTCCGAAGGCCATGAGCTCAATGTTTTGAAAAACACAGACTGCAGATGATCAGGAGGATTTTTGTGAGGGAGCCGGATTAAAGCCGAATGGTACTGAACACAAAGAAAAACTTTATATTCTCTTACAGATTCAGTACTTAATCCTTCATTGCTGGGAGTTGAGTCCATCGTGGATAGACCTAAGCATAATCACGATGTAATCCACCTTCCGAGACAGTTCTCCATTTGTCACTATCAGGGTCTTCTCCATTTTTTCAATTTGATGGATGAACCTCACCTGGCCAGCATTTTGATAGGTTGTATCCATCTTCAACAATTTGCGGTGCACCAGGACAATCCCAGATCCAATCAGAACAATCCCAATCACCATTACTACGAAGACGTACAAATCTTCTACATCTTCGATAAAAAGATTAGTCAGGCACAAGAGCTTCCAATTACTTGTCTCCCGTAAATAGCCCGCTGGAGCCGTTCCTGCTGGGCAAACAACCTCCCCCGGGGCACTTTTCCTCGTTGAAAAGATAGTGTCAGCTGCGTTCAAAGCCCAGCTTATTAATTCCATAATTTCTTTCTTTCGATAATCAGCAGTAAGACGCAGACAGACGACAGCAAGCTGGGATCCAGTTAGTTTGGGGAGGAGGAAATGAGTCAGGAGCAAGAGAGAAGAGAAAAGGCGTCTGCTCTCTTTGGAGGCGGAAGTGAGAAAAAAAAGCTTGACCAGGTCATGTAAAGATCATAGCAGAATGTTCAGTGCTGTCCATAGATTAGAAGCAGTCTCAGGGAAAGATGGCTCCAGCCGTCTTTAGGTTTAGATAAGGTCAGGCATGCCTGCCGAGGGTATAAGAAGCAACATCCTTGTACACATGTTAGGGAGTTGGTGTGAGCAAGCTCTGAGACAATTTATGCTGTGACTGATTGCCTCCTTTTTCTGATCAGAAAGAGAATAAATGGCTCAGAACTTGGAAACCGCCTATTGATTATTGATTCAGTCTCAATCAATTCATTTTTGATCTAACAAATACCAATACTGTGACTTTGGGTATCAGATGCTACCGATCCAAACCAGATACCGTCTCTCTTATTTAAAACAATGAAAGTACAGAACATACTTTGTTAATGACTGGTTGCATTTTGCACACATATAAAAACAAAAATGTAAAAGTCAAAGAATATATTACAAATCTGACTCAGTTCAGCAACGCTGCTGCTTTTTTATTTCAAACTTTGCAATATTGGCAGCATTTCACTGGTCAGAACCATGTAAACATGCATTCTGAAGTTTTAAGTGCAAGTTTATACAAAACTTTGAAGCTGAGTATTAAAGTAAACATTCAGGAGCTGGGGTGGGGGGGTTGTTCTAGGGGATATTAAAAAAAAAAAAAATATCTGGTGCTTAAGTGTGAAGTACTTGTTGATGCACTATTAGATCCTATATACATATATGTATATGTGCTTAATAAGTGTATCTTTATTTCTTGTTTCAAGAAGTATTATGCAAACTTCTCTGTAATTTCTGAAACTGATTTTAATAAAAATATATTGAAAAAAAAAAAGTAAACATTCAGATGAAATTCAAAGTGCCACTTTATGCATGATGTAAAAAATGCTGTAGATCTGAAAATAAAGGAACTAACCCTTTAAGTTGTATTTTTGTCATCCATTATTATTATTATCATAAGTATTGTCCTGGTCCTCAGTTTATTTAGTAGCGTTTCTGATATTATTCTCTGTCCATTCTCCAGTTTTAGGTTTGCTCTTATTTCGAAGTCATTCCTGTTCTATTTCATGTTCATGTAGCCTTGCACCCTCTGGAATTAATAAAGTATACAAAATACAAACAAAATACAAAAAATAATTTGCTATTTATGTTTCTGTCACCAACCTCTCCTCAATTGTAAGACTCTCCCCCGAAAGGTATGCTCCAGGCTGGTTTTTACTTTCAGTTTATTTATTTTTTTAGGTTTCACTTTTAGCGTACAGCCTCCTGAGCTGGAAAAGCAGCGGCTACTGTGTAACACACGTCCTTCTGCTTGGTTCTTGACAGAATTCAGCACACTCCTTTGTCGTGATACTTTTGCAAGTGTTTTATCAAGTTGGTGGTGTAAAATTGTAAATGCTGGTACCACACAGCAACAAATTGCCTCATTTTCACCAAAATATGAACCAGTGCTAGTTCGGTTCTGGGACTTGTGCCAGTGCTTAACCAGTTCAACTATAGTGCCTCATAAGAACCAGTTGGTTTTCCACCGATATGGAGCTAGTCGGGGATTACGTCAGGGCTTCGTCATTACATAGTGTGAAGCGCCTTTATGCAACCCCGCAGAACACCACAGAAGAAGTACAAAAAGGAGAAGAAGAAGCAGCGTTAACTTGTCAACATGGAGGAGTTTGTTGTCTCTTTGGGAGTGCTGCTTTTATTATTCCAAACCTGTATTACCATCCAAAAACAGTTTTATTCTTAATCGCAGAGAACAGCGGCTACGTTTAAGGAGACCGGTGATCATCAATATTTCAGTTATCAGCCATTGTTAGCTCAAGTCTGTAGCTCAACTAGGTAGCATTGACTACACTTTTAAACGTTATATATATATATGTCAGTTCTGTAATAGGTGGTGTTACGGCGCATTACAAGATGGAGGTCACCTGTTATGTCATGCCAAAAAGTGATCAGCTGCCAAAAAAAATGATCGCCAGGGGCCATATTGTTGTTATGGGGTTATATTAGCCATTAAATATACTGCTAAAAAAAAATTAAAGGAACACTTTGAAAACACATCAGATTTTAATGGGAAAAAAATAAGCTGGATATCTACACTGATATGGACTGGATAATGTGTTAAGAATGAGTGTTAAGAGTGTTAAATGTGTTAAGTGTTAAGAAACACTCAAAAACTTAAAGTGAAGAAATTGTGGCAGGCTAGTCCAGCTTACTCAGATTAAAAAATGTTCCTTTAATTTTTTTGAGCAGTATATATATTTCAACAGATAAACAGTACTTAGTTAGGTATACTAAGATATATTTAACCCCTTGCACTCTGGTCAATTTCCCTAAAAACGCCAAAAAATAACATACCCAAAGTAAATCAAAAGCTGTTCTCCAACCCTTTGCCGCATCTTCATGGGGTTGGTTTCATTTAAAAGAAAACACTTTGAATTTTTTGGCAAAACAGTCATAATCTCTCTAAGTGCTCCGGCCACTGAGTAACAGTCATCTAAACATACTGAACTTGAAGAAAATAAATTTCGCCTGGGTGTTTTTTTGGATACAAATGCTTGCAAATAACACACAGCTGTCAGATCCGGGCTGGAAAATGCAACAGAAATGTAGAACCAAGTGTTATCCAGCTGAGGTCAAAATTTTGTAACAATACCACAAAAAATGAATATATTACACAGCTTTTTACTCAGGTAGTTCCCAGGCGTTTTTGAACTGTGCCAAATTGTGCCAAATGGCACAGTTTGGAAAAACGTCTGTAACTTTTGAATGATTCAATATAGAAGCTTCATCTTGGGCTCTAATGAAAGGTGACACTCAGGGCTGTGCGTGTGTGTGTGTGTGTGTGGGGGGGGGGTTGTTTATT
The DNA here is from genome assembly GCA_020510985.1 of Pholidichthys leucotaenia. Taxonomy (NCBI): domain Eukaryota; kingdom Metazoa; phylum Chordata; class Actinopteri; order Cichliformes; family Pholidichthyidae; genus Pholidichthys; species Pholidichthys leucotaenia. Next base: position 287,080,808 of record CM035842.1, read on the forward strand.
CATTCATGAATGAATGAATGAACAAACAAGCCCCCACACACAAAGAAGCATGCCACGTAAAAAATGTGTGGCTTTTTTTTACAAGAAAAAATAACCTACAGTGCACTAAAAATTATACTAAAATATCTGTAATGTAGAAGATGATAACTCCCACCCCCCGCTACAGAGGACGGATATCGCCCGGTGCGCCGCGGTCACAGTGCGCTGCGGTCTACTACGCACAGTTGTAATTTACCAATCGGTCAAAAGTCATTTTTGATTAAAATTTTCAGGGATAAAGAATAATTTAGCTTATAACACTTACCTGTCCACAACAGCAGTGTCGCTGGCGAACTTCTCTTCCGCATTGTCAGACGAACATGAAGCTGGTCCGCTTGTTACGACTCGTGGTTCTGGTCACGCGACCCGGTCAAACCATAATTCCATGATTGCGGTTTTGGCGAACGATTTTTCAAAACAAATAAGAACAGTAGTAAGAAAAAAGGACTGGCGAACGCGTGTGTGTCACCCAGCGGCTAAAACAAAACAGATTTTGCAAGGGAGGCACGCTTTCGAACTACTGTGCTTCAATTGGCTCGCTGTATTCGCAGCCGTTGGTAGGCGGGTCCTTCTTGCTAGGTTTTCAGTCATTGGTTCTTCAAGGTTTCAGAAACCCAATTCAAGGCTCTTATTAGTCAAATGAGAGGTCAATCACATCTAAACCAATCAAAGCACTTCTTTGGCTTTCTGTTCGTGGCTGTGTCTGTAGTGGAAGAACGGAAATGCAGCTTTTTTTTTTTTTTCAGTGCCTCCTAGGACGCCCTCATGCACCCTAGGACGCAGAGACGTGTCCGCCCGCGGTACACCAAAGTGCAACAGGTTAACACTTATGATGCATTTTGAGCCCGAAACAAACTTGATCTAGGATTAAAAGCGATTAAAATAATGCAGTCACAAGGTTACATGGAAAAATTTATAGATTTACTGGATATATACATGTACTGTATCAATATATGTATATTCTATGTACCTCCAAACAATGATGTTTTTGCACATAAATATTGGAATCAATTGCAATCTGATAAATTCTATAAGTTGTTTTCCAAACTGCAACACTTTGGCCAACACTATAATTTTTCAGATGTGATAAAACCTCAAAACATTTAGACACATTGTAGGTGGACTGAGACCAGGCAGTACACCTTTAACAAGCGGGCGCTCCTGGCTCCTGTAGACGGTGATCACTTTTTTGGCACAACACCGGATTTCACCACCCAGCCGACATCATGCAGAAGTGGCTGATGAAACCCTTTTTGGACACAGGCAGACTTACCCCTGAACAACGTAACTACAACTACCGGATGAGCCGTGCACGTTCAGTTGTGGAAATGGCTTTCGGCAGCTTGAAAGGACGATGGAGGTCCCTCCTGACAAGAAATGACTGCAAACTGGAGCTGAGCAAGAAAATGGTGCTCACCTGCTGCATACTTGATATTTGTGAGGAACATGGTGACAACTTTGGACTCCCAGACACACATGATCACAGTCAGCCTCCAGTTCAACCACTACTTGACCATGCCGGTGTAGAATGACATTAGGGCAGCTTTAATGGAGTATTTTAACAGTGGGGAGCAATAACCCGTTTAGTGCCTGCCATATCATTTAAAAAATATGACATATGTGAAGTAGTGCAAAAGCAATAGTGAATAAAATAATTCACCTGACAGTCGGTCCTTAGTGTACTGTTTTGAAGTATTTATGGTGTATTTATATATTTTATAGGCACATTTACAGAGTTGTTAAAGGTATACACCTTATGTACTTGTATGTAATCTATTCTGGTTAAAGTACTGATTCAAGTTTTTATTTATGTAGGGGTAACAAGAGACAGACTCTAAAGTGTAAAAGTTAGAAGTACTTTCCCCAGAAATGATATTGTCCAGAGCTGACAGAATGTCATGTGGCACATTGTCAAAAGAATATAAACTCATTATTTAGAATTTTTGAAGCTGGCAACTTGGAACATTTTCCACAGAAAAGTGCATAGATTTAAAGTTTGTTGCTGCTTGTTCTTTAGAAAATGTGAAAAAAGTTGTCAAAAATATGTCAGTTAAGGCCACAAATACCTGATATATTGTCCAATACCTGAAAAAATGAACTTAAGTGCAGTAATTCAGTACTTGTACTTTCACTTCCCACCACTATAATGTTAGTGATTTGCATTGTTTATGCTAAATAGCGTTACATTTCATGCACATGTTCGGTGTGAGGATAACAATTACTTAATGTGGAAGCAGAAAAACACTTAAGGAAAGAAAGCTTTTATTTATAAAATGTGCAAAAAACATCTGAAATATTATGGCTATACACACAGCCAAAAATATCAATGCTATGATAGTTACTTTGTTTGCAATCCCTCAAGCACAGACACAACATGTCCCATCAGTCCAACAAGGGTACTGGTCCTGTCCTCCATCTTCTGAATGCTTTGCAGCAAAGCGAAGGTCAGCTGCTCCTCTTTCCTGCTCTGCTCCTGCTGTCTCTCCTCTGACCTCTCCAGGTAATCAAGAAGGAGGTCCATGTTTGTGTCCCGCTTCCATTTCCCTGTTTTAAAGTACAAAAATAAGCAATCTAAAATAACCACACACTGAAAAACGCAGGAATCGTCAGTCCAGTGTATGAATGAATCCAATGTATGAATCCAATGAATGTATCTATTCAACATCCATTTACTGTTAGTGGCATCACAACATTCTGTTCAAGTGTATAATTGGTTTAATTCACTCCCTCCTTTGTGTGAATGGGTCATGATCTGAACATATATTACTTAATCTGGTCTGATGAGAAGAGGAGGAAGAGCAGGAGGAGAACAAGCTTGGTGCTGGTGAAGGTGAGCTGGACACCACAGGTCTGGGTGGGTTCTCCCTCATCGTCCAGCTGTAATAAATCTGTAAATACAAAAAAAGTGTTTTGGTTTGTGCAGGGCCCAACTTAAGCCTTCCATTAAATGTGCAGACATAGAAGACAATTTTATTCAATATCAATAATACCAAAGCTTACATGTTTGATTATGGAATAGAAGAATAGGAATAGAATAGGCTTCATTGTCACTGTACAGTTGTACAGTACAATGAAACTGTAGGTGTTCCACCAGGCTACTGCGCAATAGAGTAAGAGAAGGATTAGATAAAATACCGTTACACAACACACAATTAAACACGTGAGTGAAGTTTTTTAAAAAAAAACATAGCCCATGATTATGGAAATATTACCAAAATAATAAAAATGACAACGTTACTAGCGTCTTTGGGAGAAAAATCTCCCATATACACAACACAAGACACCCATTCATACACAGTATTTATACCACAAAAAGCGTATTTTGCACTGGATATTTTTATAAAAAAGTATTCTGTAAGACGCTAAGATTTTTGTTCTCGTTTTCTCTTGAACGAGCATTTCAAGATATATGGTGACGTCACTAACATCATTTGAATGAATGAATGAATCTTTATTTCGGATAGATTAAAAGTACAGGTTAAAAGAAACTGAATAATATAACAAAGGGGGAAAGAAAATCCAACAAGGTCAAATTAGACAATAACTCCTCTGATTATACAGTTCAACATAATTTATCCGAAATGGGTGATGGCTGAAGCCGCAGCTTATATTGCCCACCCATGTTCCATCCAAGAATTCAAAAGAAAAAACAAAACAAGAGCGATTACAATTCAGAACGAAGCTAAGACAAAATGTGACAAAAAAAAAAACTAAGCTACAACACAACGCAGGCTGGATATGACAATCCTTATGTGATTTTACATGTCATCTTGTATATATGCTTGGAGTATTTCTTCCTTTAGTTTTTGTTTAAATTGTCCAAGCGTTGTACATGATTTTAATTCAGGTCCAAAATTGTTCCATAATCTGACTCCTTGCACTGAAACACAGTGTTGCTTGGTGGTAGTTCTCACTGAAGGTTTTTGAAATATACATGTTCCTCTGAAATGATATTGTTTCTCCCTTATTTGGAACAACTTTTGGATATTTGCGGGCAGTGATAGATTCTTCACTTTAAACATTATTATTGCAGTTTTAAAGTCAACCAGATCTTTCAACTTGAGAGCTTTTAATTTAAGAAAAAGTGGGTTTGTTGGTTCCCTGTAAGCTGCTTTGTTTATTATTCTAATAACTCTCTTCTGAAGCATAAAGACTGGATATATGTTTGTTTTATATGTATTTCCCCATACTTCAGTACAATATGTCATGTATGGGAGTATTAATGAATGATACAAGGTATATAGTGTGGGTTGATTCAGCAAATATTTCACTCTGTGTAGTATTGCAATTGATTTGGATATTTTACCTTTAATATAATTAATATGTGACTTCCAACACAGTTTATTATCAATTATTACTCCAAGAAATTTAGTTTCAGATACCCTTTCAATCTCTACACCCTTTACACTGAGTTTAGATACTGAGTTGTTGTGATGGTTGTTAAAGACTATAAATTTTGTCTTACTTAAATTGAGCGTTAATTTATTTGAATCAAACCAGTTTAAGCTTTCCTAATTCCTTTCCGAGTGTATCCAAAAGTTGTTCCAAATTGCTTCCACTGCATAATAGATTAGTGTCATCGGCAAACAATATTAAGTCCATTTTTTCTGAAACTTTACATATATCATTTATATACATATTGAATAACAATGGCCCCAAAACTGAACTCTGTGAGACTCCACAAGTAACCTTCAGCAACTGTGAGTTTTTGTTACCAACACATACATACTGATATCTAAGTAAGTAGTTTAAGTAACTACTTAACCAGGACAGTGCTACCCCTCTAATACCACAATTTTGTAGTTTCTTTAATAATAAATTATGATCCACTGTATCAAATGCTTTTTTAAGATGCAGGAATACCCCAACTGAATACTCTTTATTTTCAGTGGCAGTTGATATTTTTTGTATAAATTCCATTAGAGCAAATGCAGTTGTCCTCTTGTGTCTGAACCCATATTGCTGCTCACACAATAAATTATTCTTCAGTATGAAGTTGTCAATTCTCTCATAGAATATTTTTTCAAGTATCTTGGAAAATTGCGGCAATTTGAGACAACAATAAACAGCATTAATACAAAACAAACAGCGTATTTTGCACTGGATATCTAACAAAGTATTCTGTAACACGCTAAGATTGTTTGTTCTAGTTTCTCAAACACGAATTTCTTTATGGTGAGGAAGAAGCGTTTGGTTGTGCGTAAAATCACTGTTAGCTTGTTAGCATAGCTAACCAAAAATAGTATAGGCACAAGAGTGAGTAAAAAAAATCTGCACTTTGGCCGTTACATATCAATACAAGCGGATATATATATTTGTCAGCAGAGATGGCCTGTTCAGTTCTTTATGGTGAGGACAAACGTTTGGTCGTAGTAAAAGCACTGTTAGCTTGTTAGCATAGCTAATGGAAAATACTATAGTATTTTTTTTCATTCATTCATTCATCTTCTTCCGCTTAATCCTTTTCGGGTCGCGGGGAGGCTGGAGCCTATCCCAGCATCTTTGGGCGAGAGGCAGGGTACACCCTGGACAGATTGCCAGTCCATCACAGGGCCAACACAGAGAAATAGACAACCATTCACTCTCACAGTCATACCTAAGGACAATTTAGAATCCCCAGTTTTGATGCCAATTAACCTAACTTGCATGTTTTTGGCATGTGGGAGGAAACCGGAGAAATCCCGGAGTAAACCCACGCAGACACGGGGAGAACATGCAAACTCCACACAGATCACTGTTGGTCGGAGGCTGGGATCGAACCCAGGATCCCCCGGCCAAGGGTGAGTTGCTGTGCTGCCGCAGTGCTAACCACTCCGCCACCGTGCTGCCCACACTATAGTATTTTAGTATACTATATATATCCGCACTTTGGTTGTTACATATCAATACGAGCGGATATATATATATATATATATATATATATATATATATATATATATATACACACATATACATATATACAGTATATATACTGTATATATATATATATATATATATATATATATATATATATATATATATATATATATATATATATATATATATATATATATATATACGTATATGTATTTGTTAACTTTTGGCATTTTAAAGATAATACAAGTATAGGAAAGGACAACCCCTCACAGCACCAGTAAACATCCAGGGAACAGACATTGAGATGGTGACATCCTACAAGTACCTGGGTGTTTATTTGAACAATAAACTAGACTGGTCACACAATACCGACGCACTCTACAAGAAGGGACAGCGCAGGCTGTTCCTACTGAGGAGGCTCAGGTCTTTTGGTGTACAAGGGGTGCTCCTGAAGACCTTCTACGATTTGATGGTGGCATCAGCCATCACTTTTGGAGTGGTCTGCTGGGGCAGCGGCATCACAGCAGCCGATAGGAAGAGACTGAACAAACCGATCAAGAAAGCTAGCTCTGTCCTGGGGCAGCGCCTCGACCCAGTGGAGGAGATAGGAGAGAGAAGGATGGTGGCTAAGCTGTCATCTCTGCTGGAGTCCGAGTCCCACCCTATGCAGGACATGCTGAACACACTGAGGAGCTCATTTAGCAGTAGGCTACATCACCCTAGGTGCGTGACCGAGAGGTTTCACAGTTCCTTCCTACCTACAGCTGTCAGACTTTATAACCCAAGCAGGGCTGCTCACAGACATTGTAAAAAAAACGTTATGACCTAATAGTATTGAATGCAAAAGAGGCAACAAATTTACACAAAATGGTCCCCTCCAGTATACAACTAGGACAATATCAGTCGCTACGGAGGGTGGCAATATGTATGGGTACATATTCATACTATGTGGGGTAACTAAACAGACTGTTATGCTGTTTATTCCATCTAGCTACAATGTTTTGCACTGTGTATATATATATTTATATATTTATGTGTACATTTGTAGTATATTCACTGCTCTTATTTTCTTATCTTCTAAATTATTGCTCTGAGTGTTGCTATCCCTGTGCTGTTGCAATCCTGGAATTTCCCCATTGTGGGACTGATAAAGGCTTATCTTATCTTATCTTATCTTATCTTATCTTATCTTATCTTACCAGTAGCGTTTTGAGCAGTTTGTTGTATGGACTCATCCATGGCAGTTACTGATGGTCCCAGTTGGCTGGCCTATCCCCAAAAACAGTCCAGATGAGTGGCCCCCTCCAACTTATCTTGTACTTCTGCTCATGTCCATAGAGCCAGGGACAGAGCCAGGAAATGTGTCTCCTCTTCGCTCCAAATCTGTTTGGTTTTGGAATCGATCGCTTGCTCTGCTGTTTGGAATACAACATGGCAGTCAGTAATGTTTTGAAGCTGGTAAGTTAACCACGCCCACGGCAGTGGACATTAACAACGTCAACTGGTTCTTAGCGCTGGCCCAGCTAGCAGTTGGGGCCAGGTTAGCACCACTTCTGAGAGCCTGGGACTAGTGGTTAGCTGGTCAAAAACCAAAGAACTGGTGCCAAGTCAGGCTCTGGCTCTGGCTCCTGTTAAGCACTGGAACCGTCTTGGTGGAAAAGGCCTATTTGAGGACATTTTCAAAACTGATGTAATGTTATCTCCATATTCTGTATTGAAAGACTTTCAAAATGATATTTAATTTCTAGGAAGTGTGCAAAAATGGAGTTTGAAACTCACGTTCAGTCAGTCGGGAGTTATGTCTCCACTCACTGGAATAAATCACATCGAACTGGTAATAAAATGTACGTTCCTCCAAGCTTTGGCTGTTAAATATTGATCATGGTGTACTTTTAAGCCAATTGTAATTCGCTGGCGAGAGAAGTGTGCAGCTGATGAGCGCTCCAGCGCTTTGAAAGTTGAACTTTTTTCAGCTTTCAGCTCCATGAGCACAGCGCTGACTGCTGAGAGTGTTTTTGCGCTGAGGGCACCGAGTGCATTAAACACTAGACTATATAGAAAATGAATAGAAAAGAGTCGCCCACAGCAGAAAAAACGCATTTGGTGGACACGCAGCCTAACCGCATTCATTGCTCACTACTAAGCACAGACAGGCTGAACTGTTTTCCCACAATCCTTTGTGGGTTTTCCATCGGGTGACATCACGTGCCCATTCTTAATACCACAAGTCTGATCAGTTTGTTCTTGAAGATGACCCATCATTATGGCCTAAGCACCTGACAGACAAAAAGCGTTGCTATTTAGTTCAGAGCGGGCCTGTTTAATATTATTTGTATTTATCCTAATTTTTTGTGTGATGTATTCTCCCTAGTGTCTGCATAGTACAGAGGAAGGAGCACAATGGATGCCTGTACAAAATGGACCAGTAGCAGACTGTGAACAGGACCCGGCTGCCAAATGTAGGCATGTACAGCATAAACAAACAACAGACCTTCCATGTAAATTGTTGTTGTTTTTTTAATAATACACAAAACTCTACATTTAATGCATTTGTTAAGATTTGAGATTAGTAATCCACTTCAATACAACAACAGAACGTCACTAGATAAGTAAGTTACTTGAGCTGCAAATGTGCAAGCTGTTAACCTCACCACCCCCACCACAAACATCATTGGTTTGGAGACATTTTTTCAAAAACCAGTGCAATTATTCTTTTATTTTTTCCATGTAAATTTTCATCTTTATTCTTCTGAATGGCATTTTCTACAAAAAAAAAATATGACTTTATCAGTACTCTGCAGTTTTTTCTTGTAACTTTGGCCTTTTTTCCTCATATAGTGTCTGTTGTGTCCATAATATTAGGAATGACGAGTAAGACTGACCTCGGTTAACAGGGTTTATTCAGGATTCAACACCAACTATATACAGTACAAAGGCTTACGGCACCCTCCTGCTGGCCAGGTGGCTTCACGACGAAAGAGGCAGAGCCTATTCCGCCCATTCTTTTATACCCTGGATGGCGTCACCACCGGAAACTGGTAGTAACCACCCAGGTCTATCTCATGACCAACCCGGCCACCATCTTAGTAAAACCAGCCGTTTACAGACATAACATCCCCCCCACCTCAAAAAAAGGCCAGGCACACAAATAACCCACCCAAATTTGTCACCCGAGACACTCGCTAATCAAAACATCTGTTCAAAAATAAACAAAACACCTATCCAATCACACAACTAAGGCTGGGGGGCCAGGTAGACCACCAGCGCCCCCACACGGCTAAGCGGGTTATTCTGCCACTGAAAAAAAGGGGAACATACAAATAAAACCAATAAAAGCCGTGTTTCTAACTAAAATAATCCCTTAACAATGCAAAATACACACACAGAATAAAACACAAGACAAACCCTATTGGCGGCCCCCACCCCAAGTCCCACCCCACCATGGGTACACAGAGTATAACAAATCAACATAGGGGTACTCAATTAAAACAATCCAAACAAATCAGGCAGGCTCAGATTAATCAACTAAACAAAATATACAGAGCCACCACTGAAAGCCGTCTTCCGGCTTTCAGAGAGAGCAGATGCTTTTCTCCTCCTCTCCTCTCCCTCCTATACTCCCTTACTGATCCCAGCTTGCTGTGTCCTGTCTGTGTCGCTCTTCTTCTGGCTGAATCTTAATCCAAACGGAAAATTATGGATTTGGTAAGCTGGGCTTTAAATGCGATTGACACCACTTTAAAAGAAGATCGGGCCAGGGGGAGCCCAAGTGGGGAGACTCATGGACAATTGGGAACTCATGTGTCTGTGTGATTCGACTAGAGATGCGGAAGACATCTATCTGTTTGGCTATGATCACAGGATTTCTACTTTGGCTTTGGAGTTTCCTGATGTATCAGAAATTAAAGAAGTTGGAAGAGCTGATCAAAATGCGGACCCGGCAAAGCTCCTTCAACAATTCGACCAGATGGGGAGTGCACTGATAGCGGCAAATGGTGAACTGAATGGTGGCTGATTCAGTAGGTGGAATACATCTTGGAGTCGCTGGTGCTCTCCAGGGAATGATTTTAAAGCCTGTATATGGAAATTATGAAGCACAGAATCGCATGAGAGATGAAAATTCTATCCTCTGAGTGAACTGTGCCTATTAGACCTTGATTCGGCGCCCTGAAGATTACATTCCTCCTGGAGGAGGATGATAAGGCAGAAGAGAGTTTGCTTCTTGCTTCTCCCTAACATAAACACCTGGTGCGCAGTAATCTGATCTCTCAAGGACAGCGTTATGTGACCAGCATGGAGTTTACCATCGGACATGCACTGAGAGAATGAACTCTCGAGGACATGCTATCTATGTTTGGAGGACACTAAAGACATAACATCTAAACGTTGCTCAGGGAGGATTTTTGCTGTCACCAGTAACTGATACACACACCGCACACAACATTACATGACTGATACACATACACTGACACACACACACTTACACTGTCTCTCTCAACTTTTGCTCCTTTGTTATTGTGTGATCTGTATTGTCTGCTAATTGTGCATTAGAGGGTTTTTTTCTATGTAATCACAATTTTGCTCATACGAGCTTTATTTTGATTAACTATGTTTTTTCTCTCTGCCCATTGTGTCATTCCCCCCCCCCATTCCCCTCTTTACCCTCCACTGTATGACAGGCGCCTTGCATGGCTGCCGCGTCATTGGGAAGCGCTTATCGAGCGCGCCCAATGTCAAGTCAAATTCCTCGTATGTTTACATGTAAACATGCTTGGCAATAAAGCTATTCTGATTCTGATTCTGATTCACTAATTTAGCCATAAAATTTAGCACATAAACCTCAAATATTCAAAATTCTTCTCTAACACAGGGGAAAACAGGCGTCACACCACTCAGGTTATCAATTTTAACATGCAAACACTCAAAACTCAGGTTTGCAACCACACGACATATTGTGCCTACCAATTCACACCTTTTCCCTTTTTTTTTTTTAAACACAAATTACCGGGGCACCAAATAGGAACTGATAACAAAACAGGACTGAAGAGGGCATCACACACATGCAAACTAAAACCCTCAGTCCCCGGATGGATCCCTCTCAAGGCGTCTCCGTCTCTTCACTTCACTTCTCCTGCTGCACTGTCTCCTCTCCCCCTCCGGCAGCCACAGATCCCTCGGGTGTCTCCAGACGTGAATAGACCTGCGCCCATCTGCCTCTGGAACCGCCTCTGGTTGTCCCGCTGTTCACGTGGACTGTGATCCATACGTACTCGAGCCTCAACCTTGGTCTTCGAGGGAGCCCACTTCCTCTTATTCAGATCACTGATCCTGTGACAGGCCCCCGACTCCAGTCGCTCCGTCTCGCGGGCCCTCCTGGGTCTCCTCTTGGCAGGTCATCGCTGGGAGCGCTTTACGATAACCATGCTCCACGGTCTAGCCCCGTTTTCTCCCAGCGTTGGCACCTCGTCCTGATGAGCCTCATTGGGGGTCCTGCTGTGCTGTCTGGCACCCTCGTCCAGGGCAGCCTGCGTGACGGCATCAGGTCCATCCCGAGACGGCTCCGTGCGGCGCGGTGTGTGCACTCCCAAAGTCACTTTGTCCACCCAGTCTGAATCCCACACCTCAGCACCCTCCACGGAAGGAACAGGCCAGCTCCACAGTTCACATCCAGATCATTCTTCACCCGAAACGTTTGTAATGGAAAACTCAAGACTGTAAAACAGGTTGCAACCCATAACGTTAACACCGGATGCAGAAACGTTAATGCGAACACTGGGTGCTACACTGTTCTTATACCGGGCCTCCATCTCAACATAGCCCAAAATAGCCAACCTGTTCCACCCATAACCATAAAACTCTTCCTGTTGCCTTCTTATCCGTCAGTTGGGAAACAGTCTTTCCATGGTTTCCAGATTCAGGACGGAAATCACCGCTCCCGTGTCCACTAGGAGCGGAATCTCAATGCCATCTAATGTGACGGTGCAGCCGATCCTCTCCGTATTCACAACCGTTGGAGTCTTCTGCGCAGCACCTTGTTCTCTCCCACAGCTCCTGCATATGAAGTTTTCGCACACCCTGGCAAATTGATTCAGAATCCCGCATTTGCCACAACACTTTCCTTTCGCCGGACACACTCTGGACTTATAGCTGTGCTCAGTGGCAGACCTTATCCTGACCAGGGAGGCAAAATCATCCTCTCCGCATTCGCCATCACAAGGGTCCAGGCTCAGTGCCTTAGCGCAAGACTCATTCTTCTCCAGAGAGGCCCCTTCAGTAAGGCCCCTCGTGATGGTCTCTGCTACCTCGAACTGTTGGGCGAGCTCGACAGCCTCAGCTAACGTCATCTTCCCTGGGTGTGTCAACAACCTGGACCGGGCCACCGGGCAGCAGATGTGCTCTGCCAGCTGGTCCCGAATCATCTCATCCTCCAGGGCCCCAAACCTGCATTCTCTTGCCAGCTCGCGGAGGTCCGCCAAGAATCTTTGCACAGGCTCTCCTGACTGCTGGCGGCACTGTCAAAACTGAATGCGCCTCACGGTGATGTTCTCCGGCGCCTTAAAGTATTGCGCCATTAGTTGCACCACCTCGTCGAAACTGTCAGCACCTCCAAGGTTCTCTAGAATCCTCTGCCCTTCCATTCTTAAATTATGCACCAACACAGCTCGTGCACAGGGCTTCTCCATCTCACCCATGTTTAGGACAACAAGATAGTTGATGAAGGCACCAAACCAGCAAGGCCATGGCACGAGGGGCTCGCCCATGGCCTCGAGAAACGGCCGAAAGCTGGCAACAGAACGCTCCATTACAGCTTTTACCTCGTCGCCAAATGTGTCCATAATATTAGGAATGACGAGTAAGACTGACCTCGGTTAACAGGGTTTATTCAGGATTCAACACCAACTATATACAAAGGCTTACGGCACCCTCCTGCTGGCCAGGTGGCTTCACGATGAAAGAGGCAGAGCCTCTTCCGCCCACTCTTTTATACCCTCGGTGGCGTCACCACCAAAAACTGGTAGTAGCCACCCTGGTCTAGCTCACGACCAACCCGGCCGTCATCTTAGTAATACCAGCCGTTTACAGACATAACAGTGTCACTTTAAACTTCCTTGTTTTTCTACAGATGTAATTCCTAATACCTGAATGATATCATCATTTGAAGACTTCTGAGGACAATAAGTTTCAGGTAGGATGTCAGTAAGACCTGGCTGAATGAATGAATGAATGAATGTGAATTTTATTAGGTTATGAACATACAATCAAAACAATTAAAAATATGTAGGACACATAAGAACAACCAAAAGGGTATAGGCTGAAGCTAGTGCTTATATAGCGCCTACCCCATTACAATTTTAAAATCAATAAGATAAAAATTTAAGTCATACCAAAAAAAGTGAAAAGAAAGTGTAGAACAAAGAAAAAGTAGGGCCCTATTTCTGTCTTTGCCTTAGGCCCCAAATGGACTAAGTCCGCCCCTGAGCAGCAGCTGCTGATGCGCGACACACCTCCTTCTGTTCGGTTCTTGACAGAATTCAGTGTACTTCTTTACCGTGATACTTTTGCAAGTGTTTTATCAAGTTGCTGGTGTTAAAATTGTAAACGCTGGTACCACACAGCAACATACCGAGGCGAATCCCACAGACAGGCTTCAGTGACACTCGGTTTACAGAAGCAGCACAGCTGAGAACATGATCGCACCTTCATTTTAATATTATTAATGTATCGGATTGTTAAATATTTTTTTTCCCTTACTAATGCTGATCCAGCCATTTTGCCTGGATCGAACCCGATACTGATACGGCGGATCCGATTGGCTCATCTCTATGCAAAAACAACTTTCACCAGAGGTGATAGATCTGAGAGTGCATACCTCCACCAAGACCCTATTTTGCAATGTATGGCTGGACGGAAGAAAGGAGGGATGGATGGAGTTACGGACAGGTGGACTGACAGAGGGAGGGAGGGAGGGAGGGGTGGAGCCTTGGCAGAGGTATGTGCTCACTGAGTGCCCTCTAGTTTGTTTGTTTGTCTGTTAGCAGGATTATGCAAAAACTACTCAATGGATTTTGATGAAATTTTCACCAGAGGTGGCTGATCTGGCAGTGGATACCCCCGCCAAAGCCCTATTTTACAATGTATGGCTGGACAGTGTTATGATCCGCTGCCAGGGAGGCAGCAAAGATGGGCCCAACACGGAGATGAAGTCCAGCAGTTTTAATAGCACAGAACGCAGCTTGAGGCTGGATAATCACTGGTGAGACATGTAGTGGGACAAACGATGCAAACTACAGACTGGAGAGGAATCAGACAATGATGAGGAACATAACCATAAGCTTACAACGTGACAACGGAACTAAAGACTGAGAGGAACATACTGTATATACATAGACACTAATGAGCGACAGTAACAAACAGCTGAGACTAATTAACAGAGAGAGGGGGAGAAAGAGACAGGGGATAACTAAGGTAGAGTAGGGACACCTATCAACCTAAAGGATGCTCAAAGGAGATAATAATGACAACAATAATAATGATGATAATAATAATGAGTCCAAAAGGGCTGCACGGTGGCGCAGTGGTTAGCACTGCGGCAGCACAGTTTACCCTTGGCCGGGGAATCGTGGGGATCGTGGGATCGTGGGTTCGATCCCAGCCCCCCACCAACAGTGATCTGTGTGGAGTTTACATGTTCTCCCCGTGTATGCGTGGGTTTACCCCGGGATTTCTCCGGTTTCCTCCCACATGCCAAAAACATGCAGGTTAGGTTAATTGGAGACTCTAAAGTGGCCCTAGGTGTGAATGTGTGTGTGAATGGTTAAGGGATAGCGCCGTATCGTGGCTGCTTCATCCATCCAGGTGGTGGATGACCCTCAATTTCCCCTCTGGGGATCAATAAAGTATACTAAAAAAAAAAAAAAGGTAACATAAAGCAAGGACAGTAGCTGCGACTCTGTCCAGATCACTACAGACAGAGGTACGGAGGGATGGATGGAGGTATGGAGGTACGGACAGATGGACTGACCAAGGCAGCATCTACGCATCATTTTTGCAATGTGTTAGCAGGATTATGCAAAAACTACTGAACGGCTTTTGATAAAATTTTCACCAGAGCTGGCCCTTGGGCTGCGCATGAACCCATTAGATTTTGCAGGTGAACCATGAGCACATACCTCCACCAAGCAAGGCCCTGTCTCACAATGTATGAGTGAATGTTAAGGACGGAGGTACGGACAGACGGACAGAAAAAGGGAGGGAGGAGCTGAGCCTTAGCAGAGGTATGAGCTCTCTGAGCTTTTTTCCTGGGGCGAGATCTATGGATGTCATGATTATGATCCTGGGGCACGGGTTAGAGCCATGCCCAGTTTCTCTGCCCAGTGAGCGTTTTTCTGTTTATTTTCTGTGATCTCAGTAGCCTCTCAGTAGTGATCTCAGAAGCCTTCTGACGAAGGCTGCAGTGCAGTTGAAACATGTAAAGAAGGTAAAGACATCTTTCTATTTTATTTTTTGTCTTTCATATGAACAAAAGATAAATAAAAGTCTTTCAATACAGAATATGGAAATAACATTACATCAGTTTTGAAAATGTTCTCAAAGTGACTCATTTTGCCAGCACAGGTCATTTGTTTACAGCGTTAGCATCTTAACAGCAGCGCTAACAAACGGAGCTACTGTGTACAAGGCCACTTTTTAAGGTCATCTTCCCATCCCTTGATAGTTGTGGGAAGTGGTATGATTATATTACACTTTCTGAGGTGCAAAAGGCCATGTTCCTGCATTTCTGATGCCAAAGTCATTGTTTTGGAAGACGGAAAAGTGTCCCATTTCAGTGACAACCATATGTTCTAAACTAGTACCAGAAGTTGCTACCATAATTCACGCAAGGCATCATAGAGCCTAGGAATAAGGTGGATAAGCTTGCAACTTTTTTAAACTTAAATGGGTACATATTTCAAGCAAATTTGTGACTATTACTTATAATTATGCAGCTTTTTTTCTCATAAACCAGCAGTGTTTGTCTTGGAATTTTGTAAAGTTTTCAAGAAATTTGTAACTCTTTTTACTCATTATTTACTACTTTATTAATGGTTATTGTTAATTTGACTTTTAAATTATAAATTTCATATTAATGAGACAAAAAAACTGCCAGACAATTCACAAATATAAGAAAGAAAAAACTACATAATTAAAAGTAAATAGTTCAAGTCCCTCAGCATCTCTCCTTTCCTGCCTTTGTACTCTTTACTATGGCGGCTCATAAAGCGGAAGCAACTACAAAACAAAACATGCCGCAAAAAGGCACAACAGATGCAAAAAGAGACACATGGACATGATAAAGTGATGGATCACATGCTGTAAATATACATATCAGCCGAGTCCTGTTAGACTACTAATCAATCATCTTGAGAAAAGCACAAGTTAGATGTAACACCCACAGTTTATGAGCCCAACGTGCTACCTTCAGAACTAACTACAAAATGATGGTAGTTCAGTGAGCATCTTAAATCCACACACATACAAAGATACTATGGTGTTACCTTAGCCACTGTTGTTTTCTTTCAATTCCAGTCACCCCACTAGAAATCCATGCTCCTACCTGGTTCACTCATCCACAGTTGATAATTTGTCATGTCATTCTGACTTATTTTGTTAAATATTTGCCATAACAGTTGGTAGATTGGACTGTTAAGGTGCGCTCAGACCAAATGTGAGTGGATTTAGTTGTGTGACAAGAGTATATGTTAATTCAGTGTATTCACGCGCAGGGCTTGACATTAACACCGGCCAACTGGCCACTGTGTTATGTATGTAAATACTTGGGTGAAGGATGAGGCAGGTTGATGGTTGGCGAACACAGCTTTATTATAGAACTAGAAAAGCACTTGGAGAGCGCAGACCTCGGCCAAGCGCCACAGTTCCCCCCATACAGTGTTTGTGTGTACATTTTCAGATTCCTTGACCATCAAAACATATGACTAGCAATTGGATTCACAATGATAGGATTAGTGGTTCAGTAGTAAAAGCATTACCTCCTTGGCAGAGGTAATAAACTCAAGTGTTGCTGTTGTGTCCATCTCCTCCATCTCCAAACTCCCAGGCTGCAGGCGTTGCAATTCATTGCACAACTGCGTACAACCCACAGGCCAATGGGTTATGCGAGCCTTTTCATAGATCACTGAAAGCAGCACTCAGGGGTTCATTGACGGATGCAAATTGGGTAGACAGGTTGCCGTGGGTTTTATTGGGGTTGCGCTCTGCGGCAAAAGAGGATTTGGAAGCTTCCCCGGCAGAGAGCTTGTTTTTGCGCAGCCCCTATGGCTGCCCGGGGAATTTCTGCCAAATAATCCTGCGCCGGACATCTGCCCGTGTCAGCTTTTGCAGCATAGTGCAAACACAGGCACGCTGCCGGGCCCTGGCCACCACAGTTTTCCGCGTGCTTTTGTGCCTAAAACTTTGAAGAACGCGGAGTTCGTGTTCGTCAGACACAACGACCAGCGCCCTCCATTGCGCCTGCACACATGTTGAAAATGGCCCTATCTCACAATGTTAAAGAATCCTTTAAAAAATTCCTGGATCCAGATGGTGATCCGGATCATCCCCAAAATTTAATCAGTTCTTCCTTGTACCATTTCCAACAACGCCTGAAAGTTTCATCGAAATCCGTTGAAAACTTTTTGAGTTATCTTGCTAACCAACAGACAGACAGACAAACAGACAGACAAACCCCGGCAAAAACATAACCTCCTGGCCTGCAGCCTGGCGGAGGTAACTATGTACAGAAGTACAGCACACGGTATGCACCAGCAGTCATCGGCAAAGAGGCCCTAAGATGGACGTTATAGGGCGGTGCAGTGACGTGACAGGAAGTGCATGTCACTACACCGCACTTCGCAGTAAGGTGCCGGAACCCAACACCACATTCTCTACCCCCCTTAGAAAAGTCCAAAACCATGCAGACAATTAAAAACCTCCCCAAATTTGAGACTTGAATCACGCACTAAAATAATGGACCTTATGCACTAAAATGGCCTAACATACTCACACAGAACAACTAAAATACGGCTGACGGTTGGACAACCGTGCAGCCCGCATGGCACAGTGGATTATTCTGCCACTGGTAATTAAAAGTCCCCATAACATAACATGCAAAACATTAAAACATCAGAACTATAAATAAAGTGCTACTGCACAGTCATTTGGGCGAAAAAACATGGAAGTTGCATGGGGGTTTAGGGTAGCCCCTCAGCAGGCGCGCCCCTGGAGACCACAGACCCCCAGAGCAATGGCCGACCCTCTGGATGACGGAGCCTGGATTCCACAACACATCACCGACTCCTGTCCAGCCTCGCCACCTGGAGCGTCTTCCCGAACATGCCAAAGCTGACTGGCGTGCCTCAATGAGCCGTCGGACAACCTGAAGCACGCTGCGCCCAGCTTACCTACAATGCACAGACACCCTCAATGTTTTTCTGGCTGTCGTTCGGCCCATCTTTGCCATGGACATCCTTCACCCCGAACCCGCACCAAGTCCATAACCCAAGTGGAATTTTACTCGGCCCGATGTGTTGCTGCTGAGCATGCAGTAACTCCATGCTTGCCGGTCTGGCCTTGTCCTCTTCTATAACCATTGTAGTGTTCACCATTGTAGCTGCAGACCCCCCAACCAACTGTGGCCAAGAACCGGAGGCATCTGGGGCTAACACATCGGTGTCCCTCGCCAGCAATGGGTACCTGTTATGTCTGGAATCAGAGTCAGAGTCAGTCTTATGCCATGTAGCAAACTCGGCGAACTGAACTTTATTATGGAGACACACAACTATATACACTCTGGCCGTAGCCCGCCTGACGTCACACCACACAGGGCAGGTATGGCAAGCCCTAAGGGCCAAGCACACACACACACACACACACACACACCACACAACATTCCCCTTCCCCTTACAAAAGTGTGAAACACATACACACAATCCAGATCCACCCCAATTTAGGACCCGAATCATGCACTAAGGGAAATAACGGGAACAATGAACTAGAATGGCCTAACACATTCACCCCTCCAAAAATACACAACTAAAATAGCGTCAAGTACATGAAATAATCCCAAAACGACTCACATAACATTCACATCACACACTACTTAAACCTATTTACAATACGGTTACTTACAGACGTGGACAAAATTGTTGGTACCCCTCTGTTAATGAAAGAAAAATCCACAATGGTCACAGAAATAACTTGAATCTGACAAAAGTGGTAATAAATAAAAATCCTATGAAAATTAACCAATGAAAATCACACAGTGCTTTTGAATTGTGGTTCAGCAGAATTATTTTAAAAAACAAACTCATGAAACAGGCCTGGACAAAAATGATGGTACCCCTAGAAAAGACTGAAAATAATGTGACCATAGGGACATGGCCAACCAAGATGTGTCCTCTAATTAACATCACAGGTGTCTACAAACTTGTAATCAGTCAGTCGGCCTATTTAAAGGGTGACAAGTAGTCACTGTGCTGTTTGGTGACATGGTGTGTACCACACTAAATATGGACCAGAGGAAGCAAAGGAGAGAGTTGTCTCAGGAGATTAGAAAGAAAATCATAGACAAGCATGTTAAAGGTAAAGGCTATAAGACTATCTCCAAGCAGCTTGATGTTCCTGTGACTACAGTTGCACATATTATTCAGAAATTTAAGATCCACGGGACTGTAGCCAACCTCCCTGGACGTGGTCGCAGGAGGAGACGGATAATACGTATGGTAACAAAAGAGCCCAGAACAACCTCTAAGCACATTCATGGTGAACTCCAAGGTCAAGGTACATCAGTGTCAGATCGCACCATCTGTCGTTGTTTGAGCCAAAGTGGACTTCGTGGGAGATGACCAAGGAGGACACCACTGTTGAAAACAAATCATAAAAAAGCCAGACTGGAATTTGCCAAACTGCATGCTGACAAGCCACAAAGCTTCTGGGAGAATGTCCTATGGACAGACGGGACAAAACTGCAACTTTTTGGCAAGGCACATCAGCTCTATGTTCACAGACGCAAAAATGAAGCATAACAAGAAAAGAACACTGCCCTACTGTGAAACATGGAGGAGGTTCTGTTATGTTCTGGGGCTGCTTTGCTGCATCTGGCACAGGGTGTCTTGAATCTGTGCAGGGTACAATGAAATCTCAAGACTATCAAGGTATTCTAGAGTGAAATGTGCTGCCCAGTGTCAGACGGCTTGGTCTCAGTCGCAGGTCATGGATCTTGCAAAAGGATAATGACCCAAAACACACAGCTAAAAACACCCAAGAATGGCTAAGAGCTAAACATTGGACTATTCTAAAGTGGCCTTCTATGAGCCCCGATCTAAATCCTATTGAACATCTGTGGAAGGAGCTGAAACATGCCATCTGGAGAAGGCACGCTTCAAACCTGAGACAACTGGAGCAGTTTGCTCATGAGGAGTGGGCCAAAATACCTGCTGAGAGGTGTAGAAGTCTCATTGACAGTTACAGAAATCGTTTGATTGCAGTGATTGCCTCAAAAGGTTGTGCAACAAAATATTAAGTTAAGGGTACCATCATTTTTGTCCAGGCCTGTTTCGTGAGTTTGTTTTTTTAAAATAATTCTGTTGAACCAGAATTCTAAAGCATTGTCTGATTTTTATTGGTTAATTTTCATAGAATTTTTATTTATTACCACTTTTGTCAGATTCAAGGTATTTCTTTGACCATTGTGGATTTTTCTTTCATTAACAGAGGGGTACCAACAATTATGTCCACGTCTGTATTTTAGACCACAGTCCATGGGCAGCCAAGGATCAAACCAGCGAGCCGTCCGACTGCTGGAAACCAGCTGCACCACGTTTTGTCCGTATTCACCATTGGTACCCTTCCCTCTGAACCCAAACCCGGTGCGGGAGGTCCTGCTCGGCTTGCAATGCTGCTGCCCAGCACACAGTCCCTCCATGCCTGTCGGTCCGACCCTGACCGCCTTCCACACCGCTGCAGCTGTTGCCATCGTAGCTCCAAACACTTTGGCCCCCTATGGCCGAGCTCCGGGGCAAACTAACGCTCGCTCATCGATGTCACTCGTTGATTCGGGCACCTCGCTGTTTGTCCCAGCACCCTCGTTCAAGGTGCTTTAAGCCCCAACACTGAGGTCCTGCCCGACCTCCGTGGTGCCCGGCACCTCCTCTCTGTCGTTCGAGGTGCTCTGCTGTGTCGTCTCTGTGTCCGGCTATCGCTGCTGCTTCCTGGGGTTTTCAGCATCCCTCTCGCCGGTGTCACTCGTTGACCCAGGCACCTTGTCACTGTGCCCAGCACTGTCGTCCAAGGCACTCCGCTGCACTGCCTCTGTGCCCGACTGTCGCTGCTGCTTCCCGGGGTTTTCAACCTGCTTGTTCCTGCTCTCCCACTGCCTGGGCTCCAGCTGCGCAGAAGAATCAGTTGAGTCCGGTCGCTGCTCTCCCTCTCTACTGTCGCTGCTCACTGCGCCGTTAACATCACCAGCACTACGGTCACATACCGTGCTGAGCTCCTCGGCTGGCTTGCCATCTTTAGTGACCGGGGACTCCTCCACTCATGGCCCCGGTTCTACCTTGAAGTCTACTTGGTAGCTCGCAGCTTGGTTTTGGCGTGCACCTAGCTTCATGGCTAACTTCCCCATAGACACTTACTGAGCTGCTAGCTTCCCCGAGCTATCTAGGTTAGCTTCTTTTGGCGCCAACAGCTCTTCTACCCGCACCTTCGTGGTCCTCGTATGTTTGGCAAAATATTCTGCCAGCTGCCTGACAGTGTCCGTATAAGACTCCGTTTCTCCCAACATACACAGAATTTTATGACCTTCTTCCCCGAGATGGTGGGCCAGAAGTGCTTGTCTTTGTACTCCGTCGAGTCTACTTAAGCCCAGCGCCACAATGTAACCTTCGAACATGGCCAGCCAGTTTGACAACAGAATCGCTGGCTCTCCCGGATATTCCAGAAACGGTGATAATGGTGGAGGTAACCCATACATCACCATAGTTTTCTCTCGTCGTCAAAATGTTATGTCTGGAATCAGAATCAGACTCAGTCTTATGCCATGCAGCAAACTCAGCAAACTGAACTTTATTATGGACACACACAACTATATACAGTCTGGCCGTAACCCGCCTGACGTCACACCACACAGGGTGGGTACAGCAAGCCCTAAAGGCCAAGCACACACACACACAACACACACACACACACACAACACACAACAGTACCAAACCTAAGCGAGAACTGGTCGACTTGTCCGTTAGCTCTTTATACCGTTCACTCCCAGTGTCCATAGAGGGCAAGCGGGGTGATTTCTCCCTTGGGTTCCCCAGGTAAGACAAACGACACACCTTGGCATAACGATTCAAGCATCTACATTTACCACATTTAAATGCCCTCTAGTCGGGCATTTCTTAGCTTTATGGTGGTGCGTCGCAAACCCACAACCCTTGCAAAGGGGTTTTCCCAGGGCAGAACTTTGGCTGGCAGCACTGACTTCCCAAAAATCTTCGTCCGAGCTATCCCTGCTATCAGGATCCACAACATTAGCTGAGGCAAGCGGCTCCGGCTTCTTTTGTGGCTGGCGCCAATTTAGCTCCACAGCTAGCTTATCAACAGCTTTCCACCAGAGAGTTAGCCCCATAGCTTTAGCTAACGTCAAGTCATTAGGCACCATTAATAGCCTAGCATGCAGCTCAGCGTTACACGTGCGCTCTGCCAGTTGATCGCGAACCATTTCATCTTTAAGCGGTCCAAAATGACACTCGCTGGCTAGTGTTAGGGTAAAAGGAGTGTAGTAAAACCATCTAAATCTACTCTTCAAAGACTGTCTGTGTGTGTAGATGGTTCACCCAGGTTCGTTCTCAAGGAAGAGATTAGTTTACTTGGAACACGTATTTATTTAAGCAAGTTGAATATAGTAGTTTACAGCGCTGGGTCAAAAACTCTCTCCCTGACAACAACAGGCAATGTCAGGTCATGAAGTCTGACTGACTATGCTGGCCCTGACCCAGAATATTTATACAGAAATGAACAAAAGTGAAAGCATGCATTATCAAATGATAATGCATGCTGCCGTTGTGTCCCTGGGCAAGACACTTCACCTGCATTGCCTCCAGTGTCCATAACACTGGGTATGAATGTGTATAAATGTATAAAAATGTTCGGTGGTGGCCGGAAAGGCCGTTGGCGCAGATTGGCTGCCACGTTTCCGTCAGCCTGCCCCAGGGCAGCTGTGGCTGCAGAAGCAGCTTGCCACTACCATTGTCTGTCTGGAGTGAATGAATAATGTACCTATTTGTAAAGCGTCTTTGAGTATATATGATAAAGCGCTATATAAAATTGATGCATTATTATTATTATTATTATTATTAGTCCAGGTGCATGGTCCACGGTAGGGAGTCACAGTCCGTTCCTGGCACTGAGTGTATCCACTGAAGGCTATTCCTCGTCCCAGGTCAAAGTAGCTGATCCTTGGTCATTCCTTATCACAACCAGTTCCTCATCTCCTCCCATAGATCACACAGGACGTTGTTATTCTCTGTGCTGAGAAAAAGGTCCACTATTTTTGCAGAGAGTGAACCACACACTTGGCAATATATATTCCTTTATGGTATATTGGTTATAGTACCTAAATGTAAGCAGAGTACAAATATTTTGAGTCACACAAGTAACTGTTATATGGTTATATTGATCACTTTATCCCATCACTAGCTGCTTCAAGTCAATGACATATTGGCGGATAGGCTCACCTACCCGCTGATATCGCTGCCGAAAACAAATCCCCCGGACAGTCACGTTGTCTGGGGTGGAGAAACGTTTAGTTAGCAGCCTCGCAATGTCCTCACGAGTCCACCGTGTTGAGCATCCGCAGGACCCTCCGGCCCTCCATACCCAGGTTGTTAATGAGAAGCGCCTGCTCTCTTGCCTTATCGATTTCCCCGAGGCCCAGTGCCGTAACATACGTCTAATAGGCCTCCCAACAGTGTGGCCAAGAAACCGGTGGTTTGCCCGGGAGCTTGAGAAAGGGACGAAGCGGGGTGACGCATGCCTCCATGAGTTAATCCTCGATTGCCAAATGTTATGTATGGAAATACCTGGGTGAAGGATGAGGCAGGATGATGGTTGGAGAACACGGCTTTATTACACTGGTCAACACCAAATTTATTGTCTAAGTTTTTTAGCTGATTTGGGACAATTTTGATGTGCTGAATCCAAAAATCACATTGGTTTTTTCTCAATCGGGTCAACTTTTTGAACTATGGCCACATGTTATTTTTTACGTTTTTGTTTACATGTACGGGTATTTTCGCTTTATATTATGCAAAATTCTTTTTTATTTCTTGAAATTTCTCGAACTCTGAAGAGTTTGCATGCACCAGTTTATGACATGATGTCATAAATTGTCATGATGGCTGATTACTGTTGGACTCTGAAGAGAGACATCCCTGCCGCTGAGCATTCTAGAGGTTCGAATAAACGGAAGTTGAAGCTCGGAATTTTGAACAATGATGACATAACATTCAGTTTACATGTATGTACTTACCTTTATCAGTGTCTACTATTCAATTTACAGTAATCGAAGTTTGTAACATTTAATCAGTAAATTGTGTTAGAAAATGATTTTTTTCTCCTAAAAATCTATTTTGGATGAGAAATATTAACAAAAATCAACCAATAATGTCACAAAAATGTAATCAATTTAGTCAGAAGATCAGATTTTTTTTAAAAATCAACTTAAGAAGCTCAAACCAAATCAATAAATGCACGCCTTAAATTGATACATTTCAAATGGTTAATGTGGATGTATGTTACACCGGAGGAGTTAAATAGATACAACAAAAATATACCAGATACATGCACAAAATGCATGGAAAGTGGAGGAACCCTATTTCATTGTTTATGGGAATGTAGATTAATAAGAATGTTTTGGGAAGAGGTGAGGGTAACAATTGAAAAAATAATCTCAAAACAAATCATATTGAATCCTAAACTGTTTTTGTTGGGTCTGTACCCAGAAAAGCATAATTTTAATAAAAGTGAAAGAACATTCATAGACCTCAGTTTGCTTAATGCCAAAAAATGTATTGCACTATTGTGGAAAAAGACTCATAGACCAGATGTGACTCAGTGGTTAAGACAGATGTTAACAAACCTTCCATTAGAAAGAATAACATATATACTGAAATCAAAGGAAATTGTGTTTGAGAATATATGGAGACCTTTTATTGATTATGTAAAAAATTTAAACATAACTCTTGAAGAAGAAGGTAAATGATGTGTGTGGACCTTGTAACTTCCAAACTGGTGAACATAATATGTATACTTATGTATTGGATTGTCTAGACTAAACAGAGGAGCATTGTTGAAGACTTGATTTTGTTGGTGGTTGTTGGTGTTTTTAGTGCATTTTTTTTTTTTGTAGTACTTTAGTGTTAGTGTTTGATTGTTTGTATCATGTTTGTTTAAAAAAAAAAAAAAAAAGGTTCAATAAAGATATTGTGGAAAAAAAAAAATCAACTTAATATAAAAACCTGACCTGATCAAGAGAAACGGATGTCATTTTCAGATTCATCAGTGCAAAATTGTCTTAAATCAGTTGAAAAAACACAGACAACTTACAAAAAAATTATTTTTGTAACCCTGTGTTATAGAACTACTGTATGTACAGAAGCATAGCACACGGTATGCACCAGCGGTCATCTGGCAAAGAGGCCCTAAGATGGATGTCCTCCAGTATTTATAGTGGGGTGCAGTGACGTGACACAAAATGCATGTCACTACACCGCACTTCACAATAAGGTGCCAGAACCCGACACCACACAATGACCGGTGAATTTCGGCAGTGGCCGGTCAGTCCCACTAGCCACTTTGGCAGGTTGTAGTTTTCTCAAACGGCATATAAGATAATAAACGCCATTGCAGCATGAAACTACAGCTCCCATAAACACTACCTGCACACAGTGTGTGATCATTGGTCCACTGTCACCTTGGACGGAGTCTTGAGAAGTAGCGGATGGTCTTCTCCACAGGTCGGTCTCCCTTCCTGCGCCTGTTCAGTCCGGTGGGAAGAAATGCCATGGTGGGTAGCAGCTTCTCCTGTACCAAGTAGAGAGTGGAGCCAGACTCTGCCCACAGGGAGCCCATTTTGCGGCCAGTCTAGAGAAACAGCAACGAATAGACAACAGCCGGCAGAACACACTTGTCCCCGCTCTCAGTAATCATATTACCAGGAGAACTGTCCCTGATCCCCGTTGCCCCAGTGGTGAGTAGCTAATCCCTCTGCCCCCCACACTCACACACCAGCTCCTACCTCTGTGGTTAAACATGATTATTTTTTTAGAACAAGAAGTTGTTGTTTACCCTCTAAATATGTATTTTTAATGAGTTGGTCCAGGGGTGTAAAACATATGGCCTGCGGGCCTCAGGGGGTCCAGATTTTTCTCTGTGATTTTACAGCTTTCTTTCTGGTAAATTTCTGACCTCTTCTACTGATTAAAATAGTTCATGTATATTTAAGACATTTTTCTCCTTAAGATGAGACTTTTTTTCTAATCAGTTTTCTTTTGCTTTCTCTTTTTTCTGGTGAAAACAGGTTAAGTTAAATCCATCAGCAGCTAGTGCAGTCATGAAAGGGTGTCCCAATTCCTAGGGGTAGGCAACGAGGTAGGGGAAGGGGTAGGGGTACAAATAAGAAAGGGGACACACCCCAAATCTACCTGTAGTTCACTCTCACATTACAAATATTTTTCTCTATTCTGTTTTAAAGTATTTACTGCTGTTCATAAATAAACAGTGTTTCTCTTGCCATTTTTACAGTATGTATGTATAAGGGCCGTTTACATTTAAAAAGGTTGTAAATTTAGTTCAAGTAAATTTTAGCATGCCATAATCAAATTTGATCACATTAAACATAATTTTCCACCCACAAAATTGTGGCTAATGAAAAGGCTGAGTGGCTAGTACCTTTGGAAAATCACTAGCTACAGTGGCTGGTGAGCAAAAAAGTTAATGTCAAGCCCTGTTCGTGTGAGTAAATTTAGTTGTGCAAATTTAGTTGTGCAACTAAATTAACTAAATATTTGTAATGTCAGAGTGAACTACAGGTAGGTTTGGGGTGTGTCCCAATTGTTATTTGTACCCCTACCCCTTCCCCTACCCAGTGTTGCCAACTTGGCGACTTTCTCACTAAATCTGGTGACGTTTCAGACCCTCTTGGTGACTTTTTTGTCAAAAGCAACTAGTGACAAATCTAGTGACTTTTTCTGGTGTTATCAGAGACTTTTCTGGTGTAGACTCTGACATGCAGAACTTGGCGGGTTGTAGTTTCCTTCAATGGCATCTAAAATAAAACCTATCTGTAATGTGACACTATGAAACTACAGCTCCCAGAAGCACTATGTGCACATAGTGGGTGCACATTGGTCCGCTGTCATCCAGACTCCTGTCTGCTTTACGCAGACAGGCTGCTTCGTGGGTTGGTCTCCTGTCCTGCCCCAGTTCACACCGCAACCCAGTGGGAAGAAATGCTGTGCCCGAGCGGTGAGCAGCCCCCAACATCAGCTCCTACCTCTGTGGTTAAACATGAGTATTTTTCGAGCAAGAAGCTACATTTAATGTCCGCAGTTGTGTAAACGTAAGTTTTCTTACCACACAGAGAAAAAGTGACTGTGATTTGTTACTGTAAAGTGTCATGGTCTGAGCACCGATATCGTCCGCGCTCGGGTCATGCAGTATTTTCCTTCCATTTGGTATTAGTTCCTTGTGGCTCTCCGAGCTTTCATTTTGACAGCATCTCAGAGGGGCTTCCGGCTGTCAGAGCTGAGCTCCTCTGTGACAGCTGAATTGTATTGAGCTGATGACTGCCTCATCAGCTGTTTAATCCTTAGCGCTACTTAAGGGAGCAGCTTAGGTTACTCCGGGCTGCGACCTTGTCAAACATCCCCTCGTCAAACCTCCATCTAGGATTCATGTCTCGTTCGTCTCACAGTAAGTGTATTCCTTCTGAGTCTGTTTCCCTCCATCCATAGTCTTAGTCTTAGTCATAGTTGTGTTTTTGCCCCACGAGGCTCATTATTTTGTCATTTGTCTTTTGTTAATAAATTATGCAAACTCATCGGCAGCCTACACTGACCCATTTGCGGTCCGCGAGGACCGCACCATGACAGTAGGTCGCAGCCAGAACGAGATGCCGGTCACCGTGAGTTTTGTTGGGCTTGTTTGTTTTTCCCTGTCTTCCTCGTACTAGTGTGCTGGGAGATGGGGCCGCTCAAGGGCTATGCCATGAGCCTGGGCTACGAGCTGGTGATGGCCCTTATCAAGATCGACAGGATCATCTCCAGCGCTCGCCATCACACCGTCCTCAGCGCCTCACGCTGGTACCTGGACCTCGCTGAGGCGACCATTAACCACCATCCTCGCTACGCTGACCACCCTGAAATCACGGCGAGGATGGCATCTCTGCGCACCGGGAGAAGCTCCGTGGGCTGGAGGGAAACTCCGGCAGGAAGCCGAAGAGGACGCATCCTCGCTCCTTGCTTCGGGATCCCATTCCTGTCCCTCATCCAGTCCAGGAGTTCGCACCACCCAGGGGTCATCCCCAACGGAGAGAGACGCCCAGTCGGGATTCCCTCAGAGGATTTACAGCGGACAGCTTTTTCCATCCGAGACCGAGTGGCTGCAGCTTGCTCCGCCTCCCATCCAATTCAGATCATGAAGCATGTGACGGCGGTGGTCAGGCTGGTGGAGAGGAATCCAAAACTTTATGATTACCCCGAATACGCTGACCTGCTCGCCTCTGTTTCTGTGCAGGAGCAGCGTTTCCCAGACCTCACCTTCACCTCGCCCTCTGCCAGAAAACGTCGTCATAATGCCCATTGTAAGCCTCAGCGAGAACCCCGTCCGGATCCAGTTCCGGGTCGCCGAAGGAACTCTGCCTCCCAGCCAGCTGTTGCTCCTGCGTCACGACAGGAGGAAAACACAGCAGCCTCCGCCTCTGGGTCATCTGTCCCTGCTGTTCCGTCAGCTCCTCGTTCCTGGATCGCCTCGGCTGTCCCCCCCCCCCCCCCGACGCTCCCCCCAGCTCTGTGAGCTCCACGAGTCCGTCTCCGGCTGCCCCCATTCCTGATCCGGTGCGAGCGGCTCCTCTTTGTCTTCCCAGGGGGTCCTCCATCTCCATCCAGCGGGGGAAGGGAAGAACCAAGTCCACTGCAGCAGGTTCCATCAGCCCTCAGCGGATCAGGCAAGTGTCTCTTCATTCTTTTCCTTCACTGGGTGAATTGCCTTGTTTGATCCTTGGGGGTGGAGTTCGGGGTTCACAGTCCCCTGAGCTCCCTCCACCTGCTGCAGTAATTAATTATGAACCTGCTACCTTTGTGTCTCTTTCCCCTGAGTGTTCCTCGGTGCCAGGACTACGCCATTGGACGAGGAGGGAGCCTGAGGGCCTGGAGAGCCTGGTTCCAGCCCCGCAGCCACGACACGGGCAGAGGAGGAGGGCGGACTGCAAATTGGAGCCTGCGCCGACGAGCAAGCGTCCCCGGGTCTCCACGGAGGGACAGTCCGACCCATCAGGCCACGGATCCCCTGCCACCACGCCGTGTGGGCCTTCGGCGTAGACGTCAGCGTCAGGGAATCCTCAGACTGTGCACACCATCTTGCCAGCTGCGGAGCCCACCGCAGTCGAGTGGGAACAAGAACTGGACCTTCTGTGCACTGAACCTGGATCGACGGAGTTCTGGGCTGCGGTGGAGCCCGAGATCAGGCAAGTGCTCTATTTTGTCTTTCTTTCCTCTATCCTGGAGCATTTTTGCCTGTCTCTCGGGGAGACGAGCCAGGTGCTGCCGTCCGCGGCGTCCGAGCTTGTCTCACTGGGCTCTGCTGGTGATTCTGATCCCGGTTTTCTTCTCTCTTCTGAGCGTTCTACCAGGGTCACCAGTGACAAGTCCATTCCGATCTTTGCCTTGGAGGTTCTGGGTTCGTGTCTGGAGGTCATCCCTGGTGCTGCGCCGGCCCAGTTGGGGCCCGTTGTGGGTGCAGCACGGTCCCGCTTGGGATCCAACGAAAGCGCAGTGCCGGTCCATGTGGAGTTCGGAGCAGGAGCTACAGATCCCCCGCCGATCGACGCCGGACTGGTCCCTCTTCCTTTCCCTGTTTCCTTTTTCCCTCCATCGGGTGCCGCAGGGATTCTCCGTAATCGGCTCGGCTCTCCCTCGCTATTCCTCACGATAGGGAGGCCGCCTCCGAGTTCTCCCCTGTGGTCCTGGTGGCCTGATGACGCGGGTCGGCCGCCTGGGAAACTGTTTTGCCAGTTTGGCGTTCTGGGTCGGCCACCTGACAAACTGAACTTTCTGTTTGGCGACCTGGTCCGGCCGCCAGAGGTACTGTTTCTCCAGTACTCCGGTTTTTATGGTACCGGTACTCCGGTTTCTGTACTAATTGTTGTCTCATTGTGCTCTGCCTGTCGTCATCCCTGGTTTTTTTTTTCTCCTCTCCTCTGTAATAATAGGGACACTCTAGGTTTTTGTTATTTGGACTATACAGTATTGGACTGTATGTACAGTATTCGCCGCTATTTAGCGTGTGTTTTTTTTTTTTTTTCCCTTCCTCTGTTTGAGGGATGATATGTGGTTGCCATTTTATTTCTTCTGGGCCTGTGTATCTTGGTCTATAGACTTGGTATTTCTGTTTGTGGCCTGCAGGCTTAGTTTTCCTGTTATTTGCATTTATTGTCCTGTCTGTTTTTCAACCTGTGCATTATGGATTATTTTTGTGTTTCTTTGTTTTTGTTTTTTTTTTCCCCCACGCTCTGTAGTTGCTCCATGTTATATTTTCTATTCGCCCTTGTCACTTTTTGTTCCGGTTCCTTGTCTTGATGTTTGTTTTTTTTTTCTGGTTCTCACCCTCCTGGCCTTTTCCCCTATCCTCCCATCGTGGGTGGGCCTTTTGGGTGGGGGTGGAGGCTTAGATGTCACGCGGCGCCCAGAGTGCGCTGTTCGGGGGGGAGTACTGTCATGGTCTGAGTGCCGATATCGTCCGCGCTCGGGTCAAGCAGTATTTTCCTCCCATTTGGTGTTAGTTCCTTGTGGCTCTCCGAGCTTTTATTTTGACAGCATCTCAGAGGGGCTTCCAGCTGTCAGAGCTGAGCTCCTCTGTGACAGCTGAATTGCATTGAGCTGATGACTGCCTCATCAGCTGTTTAATCCTTAGCGCTACTTAAGGGAGCAGCTTGGGTTACTCCAGGCTGCGACCTCGTCAAATATCCCCTCGTCAAACCTCCATCTAGGATTCATGTCTCGTTCGTCTCACAGTAAGTGTATTCCTTCTGAGTCTGTTTCCCTCCATCCATAGTCTTAGTCTTAGTCTCAGTCATAGTTGTGTTTTTGCCCCACGAGGCTCATTATTTTGTCATTTGTCTTTTGTTAATAAATTATGCAAACTCATCGGCGGCCTACAGCATTTCATTTGCGGTCCGCGAGGACCGCACCATGACATAAAGAACAAATGAAGCTTCATCTAAGGTGAACTTTCATTTATCTGTGCTTTCTATTTATTGTATCTCATTCATGTACATGCTGTTGTGATATGCAACTATTTCATGGAAGTAAATCCTCTAAATATGTATTTTTAATGGGCTGGTCCAGGGGTGTCAAACATACGGCCTGTGGGACAAAAACAGCCCACCAGGGGGTCCAAAATTTTCTCTGTGAATTTACAGCTTTATTTCTAGTACATTTCTGACTTTCTACTGACTAGAATAGTTTGTCTAAATTTGAGACATTTTTTCTCTGTAAGATAAGACTTTTTTCCCTCATCAGTTTCCCTTTTTTTCTTTTTTCTGGTGAGAACAAAGGGCCCTTGATTCCAAGGGTCAAGGGGTAGGCGAAGGGCAAAGTGTAGAAATTAGAACTGGGATGGACCCCAAATCTACCTGTACTTCACTCTTACTTAACTTAACTTACTTAATCCTTTCCTGGCCACTTAAGTGACCGTTGCGGCTAATCGTGTGAAGGCAGGGCGATCTTGGGCTAGGGCAATGAGGTCAGCCAGAGGTCTTATCATTCCAACCTGGGTCATCTAGGACAGTCTGGGCCAGCCTTGGAGGCGATGCCAGCCCTATGAGGGGGGAGAGGGCTTGCTTGGCTGGTGTCCCGTCTTCCAGCTTGGCCACGTGGCCAAGGAGCCGCAGCCTCCCTCTTCTTACTTCGTACTTCACTCTCACATTGCAAATATTTTTCTCGACTGTTCTACAGTATTTACTGCTGTTAATAACTACTTAAACAGACAGTGTTTCTCTTGCTATTTTTATGTATGTATAAGGGTCATTGCATTTAAAAAGGTTGTACATTTAATTCAACTACATTTTAGCATGCGATAATCAAATTTGATCATATTAAACACTTCCCAACCACAGAATTGAGGCTAG
The DNA here is from genome assembly GCA_020510985.1 of Pholidichthys leucotaenia. Lineage (NCBI taxonomy): Eukaryota > Metazoa > Chordata > Actinopteri > Cichliformes > Pholidichthyidae > Pholidichthys > Pholidichthys leucotaenia. The sequence goes on from CM035842.1 coordinate 287,113,134, forward strand.
TGAAAAGGCTGAATGGCTAGTAACTTTGGAAAATCTGCCACAGTGGCTGCTGGTGTGAAAGCTATTGGTTTGCAGTTACTATCCTCAGCAAGCAGCAGGTGCTTCCGTGAGCTTCTCCCCATCCCAAAGCACTCACAAGCGGTCAGTCTCACAGTAGCCTCATGCAGCAGTTAGTTGCAGTCAGAGAGGAGACCCACGCCCATGCCACTCTTGTCCAGACTGCAAATGAATTGTGCCTGCACAACCCCTCCACCAATTGATGTAAATGTTTCTTCACTGTCAGTGTCACACTAATAAATGAGATGTAATGTAATGTACTTTATTTATATAGCCCTTCAAAACAACCCGTAGGTGACCAAAGTGCTTTACAGAAAATTAAACAGCATTAAAAACACACACAGCATTAAAAACAAATAACATAAACAAGAAATAAGAATAAATACCTGAAAATAAGAATAAAATAAAAACAAATGCCAAGACAAATATCACCACTATGTCACCATGGGATGAGACGCCGGGTTCCGGCGCTCAGACCATGCCCCTTCTCATCCCTGCCTCTCATTGGGCAGCGTCTCAGCAGGCTCCCAGCTGTCAGTGTTACGGGACGGCTGGGGCCAATTAATCCTCATCAGCTGGGGCGCTGCTAATGAGGATAAAAAGGAGCAGCTTCGATTATTCGGGGCTGCGACTTAAGCACTGCTAGGCTGGAGCCCCTTCGTCCGGTGCCAGTTCTTGACTCATCTGCAGCATTACTCGTAAGTGTTTTCCCGTAAGGAGTAATTGTGCCTTTGTACCCCCATGTCCGGTGCTAGCTCTCTGTTCACCTTACTGCATCACTTGGGAGTGTCACCTTGTATGAGTACCTGTGCATTGGAGTCCTTATGCCCAGTGCCAGCTCTTTACTCGTCTGGCTGCTTAACTCGTGAGTGTTACCCGCTGTGAGTTCTCATGCTGCTACCCCTACACCCGGTGCCAACTGTTAACTCTGGTGATGTACTGCTCATGAGCGTTACTCTGTATGAGTGTCTGTGCTTTCCTTATCCCTCACCCCTGTCATCAATAAAACATCTCAACTCACTGGCTCGCCCTTGGCTCTCATTGTGTGGCTCCCTAGAGCCACACGTAACAGTAAGTCGCAGCCAGACGAGTTGCTGGCGGCCTTGAGTTGCTGTGGACTTGTACCTTCCTGTCCGGGTGTCAGCGCTGTTAGCATGCCGTCTCCCAGGAGTCATGTCCGACGCCAGGGCGACGAGCTGAGGTCCATCCCGGGGGCTGTCAACAGGACGCTCTTCACCCTGCACGACGCCTCCAACTCGAGACGCTGGCATCTGGGCCGTGCTGAGAATCCCCTGGACAGTCACCTTCGCTCTTCATTCCATCTCGAGGTATGTGCCAGGTTTGACGCCATGGCTGCACAGCGAGAGAAGCTCCGCGGGCCGAATGGAAATCCCAGCAGGAAGCCGAAGCGGATGAGATGTCGCCCCCGCTTCAGGATCCCGTTCCTGCCTCCATTCCAGCCCGGGAGTTCGCGCCATCCAGAGGGCTTCCCCCATTCTGCACAACGTCACTCGGGATTCCCCCGACGGAGCTGCAGCTGACAGCTGTTAAAGTCTGGAACCGAGTGGCCGTTGTGAGCTCTGCTGTGCTCCCAGTTACCATCATCAGGCATGTGGCGGCGGCGGAGAGATTGGTAGAAAGGAGTCCAGGGCTACGAAGCTTTCCCGAGTTCAATGCCTTCCTTGCCTCGGTCTCTGCTCAGGAGCGGCGATTCCTGGGTTCCCCCCTCGCTTCGTCCCCTGGGAATAGCCGGCATCACATCGCCAAGTAACCTCAGCATGAACCCCGTCCGGATCCAGTTCCGGGCTGCCGCCAGGACCTTTCCTCCCACGCAGCTGTCACCTCTTCGCCTCGTCAGTGTGGAGATTTCACAGCCTCGTTCCCTGAGCCCCCCCCCCCCTTCGCTGTCACGCCAGTGTATTCGGGCCGGCTCATCTCGGCTGTCACCCCCTCCTCCTTGACGCGCTTCCCGACGGCTGTGTGCGTCTGGAATCCCGGCCTGGTGAGCCCTCTTCTGGAGACGACACGAGTGATCCCCAGACAACTTCCCAGGGGGTCCTCCGTTATCGCCCGGCGGGGAGAGGAAGAAGCAATGTCTACGACAGCAGGCGCTATTCAACCTCCAGGAGACAGGCAAGTAATAGTTTATTCACATCAGTTTTGTGATTTGCTCTGTCATGCTCCTGGAGGTGGAGTTCGGGGTCTGCAGCTCCCTGGACTCCCACCACCTGCTGTAACCTGTGTCCTTAATCATGCATCCTCTGTGTCTCTCTCCGCCGAGCGGTCCCCAGCTTCGGGTCAACGTCGTGGGACGAGGAGAGGGCCTGCGGTTCCGCAGCTACGTTGTGGACGGAGGAGGAAGACTGACTGCTACGTGGAGTCTGCGTCGACGACCAAGCGTCCCCGGGTCTCCACGGAGGTGCGGATCGGTCCAGTGGGACGAGGTTCTCCTGTCATCACGCCGCATGGGCCGTCGGCGTGGTTACCAACGCTGGAGGAACCTCAAGCTGCGCTGACCATCGTGCCGGCTGCGGGGCCCGACGCAGCTGGGTGGGAGCCTGACAACGACCTCCTGACGACGGATCCTGGATCTTCGCAGTCCTGGACGGCGTCAGAACCCGAGATCAGGCGAGTGCTCTCCTTTCCTTTTTCTCTTCATATCTTTGAGCACTTTAGCCTGTCTCTAGGGGAGATGAGCCGGGTGCAGCTGCCCGCTGCGTCCGGGCTCGTCTCGCCGGGTTCTGGCGCTGCCGGTGACCCTGATCCCGGTTCTGTTTTCTCTCTTGAGCCTTCCTCCAGGGTTGCCGGCGAGGAGTTGCTGTCTCTCGTGGTGCTGGAGGGTCCAGGTTCAACGTTGGAGGTCAGTTCTGGTGCGGTGCCGACCCGGTCGGGGTCCGTCGTGGGTGCTGCTCCAGCGGTGTCCAACGTGGGTTCGCCCGAGACCCAATCGGGGTCCGACGTGGGTGCTGCTCCAGCGGTGTTCGACATGGGTTTGCCTAAAGCCCAATCGGGGTCCGATGTGGGTGCTGCTCCAGTGTCGTCCAGGTCCGGTGAGGAGGTGGCTGTGTCCCTGCGGCCTGACGCTCGTCGCCCTCGTCATCGGCTCTCCCCTGAGCCTCTTCCACCGGGGTCCGCTTTGACCCTTCGCCCGTCTCAACGGTCCTGGTGGTTGAGTGATGCGGGTCGGCTGCCCAACCTGCAAGACTTCCGGTTCGGCGATCCGGTCCAACCCCCCCGACGAACTGTGTTTGCTTCTGGGTGGCCTGGCACGGCTACCGGTGGACTTGTTTCTTGGGACCTGGGTCTGGAGTTGGCCGTCCGAACATTTCCTTTCCCCAGCTCACCAACTGGACAATGGGCAGGGAGACCACCGGAACAATCTCGGCCTTTTTGGACTCTGCCTGCCGTCTCCTCGGTTGTTGCTTACCTTTTTATTATTAAGGTCACTCGGGTGTAGTTTCTTTGTCCTTTAGGGGAATATATATTTTTAGTGCTGTGTATTGTGTTTTTTTTTATTAACCGTGCTCAGCATTTTTCCCTCATTGTTGTCCTGTTCCTATCCTGTCACCTTTATTCCTCTAGGTGACCCTCTTAATATTTAGCGCTGTGTATCGTGTTTTTCTTATTATCCGTACTCAGCGTTTTCATCATCCTTATCTTAGTCTTAGCATCGTCGGTGCATCATGGAGTAATGTGTGTGGTTCCCTTTTCGACCGTACTCTGTGATCACCTTATCTTTTCCTGTTATCTTCGTGGGGGGCTTTCCCTAGCCCCTACTTAAACTTTGACTGTGTTGTTGTATGGAGTAATGTGTTTTGTGTCCCACTTAACCGTACTCTGTAATTGCCCATTTGTTCCGGTCACCTTCGTTCCTTTAGGTTATCTTATATACATCTAGCGCTGTGTATTTTGTTTTCTTTATTATCCTTACTCAGCGTTTTTCGTCATTTTTGTCCTAGTCTTAGTCTGGTTTGTGCATTATGGAGTCATGTGTTTTGGTTTTCCTCTCAACCGTACTCTGATTGCCTTATTTTGTCCCATATAGCGCTGTGTATTGTTTTTTCTATCACCTGTACTCAGCGTTCTTGTTTTTTTTTTGTCCTGTTCATAGTCTTGTTTTTGCGTTATGGAGTAGTGTGTTTTGTTTCTCCTTAACCATACTCTGTAATTGCTTTATTCGTTCCTGTCACCTTTTTTGGTGGGTTTTTGGTTCTCTTTCTTTGCCCCGATCTACACGTCTTTTGTGTGTTTTGAGTAGTGGGTTTTATCTGTAGCCGTATTTAGTAGTTTCCCCATCTGTGCCCTGGTTTCTTTTGCGCAATATAGATTATTGTATTTGCTTGTTTGTTTTCTTTCTCTCTCTGCCCTGTTACTCTATATTGGTCCATTGGTTTATTTGTCTCTCCCTCTGCTTCTCTCCCTCCGGTCCTGCCTCCCTTCCGCCCACCCTAGGTGGGGGGGGGGGCTGGGATGTTCCTGGTCGTTCGGAGCCCGACCGTGAGGGGGAGGCTCTGTCACCATGGGATGAGACGCCGGGTTCCGGCGCTCAGACCATGCCCCTTCTCATCCCTGCCTCTCATTGGGCAGCGTCTCAGCAGGCTCCCAGCTGTCAGTGTTACGGTATGGCTGGGGCCAATTAATCCTCATCAGCTGGGGCGCTGCTAATGAGGATAAAAAGGAGCAGCTTTGATTATTCGGGGCTGCGACTTAAGCACTGCTAGGCTGGAGCCCCTTCGTCCGGTGCCAGTTCTTGACTCATCTGCAGCATTACTCGTAAGTGTTTTCCCGTAAGGAGTAATTGTGCCTTTGTACCCCCATGTCCGGTGCTAGCTCTCTGTTCACTTTACTGCATCACTTGGGAGTGTCACCTTGTATGAGTACCTGTGCATTGGAGTCCTTATGCCCAGTGCCAGCTCTTTACTCGTCTGGCTGCTTAACCCGTGACTGTTACCCGCTGTGAGTTCTCATGCTGCTACCCCTACACCCGGTGCCAACTGTTAACTCTGGTGCTGTACTGCTCGTGAGCGTTACTCTGTATGAGTGTCTGTGCTTTCCTTATCCCTCACCCCTGTCATCAATAAAACATCTCAACTCACTGGCTCGCCCTTGGCTCTCATTGTGTGGCTCCCTAGAGTCACACGTAACACACTACTGGGTATTAAAAGCCATCCTAAACAAATATGTTTTAAGTTCTGATTTAAAAAGACCCAGGTCAGAGATAGCTCATAGGTCGGGGGGGGGGGGATTATTCCAGAGCATGGGGGCAACAACAGAAAAGGCTCGGTCATCCCAATGCTTATACCTTGACCTGGGCACATCCAGCAAAAGCTGATTGGATGACCTCAAAGCCCTGCCTTGGTCACGGACAGTCAAAATCTCAGACAGATAAACTGGAGCAAGGCCATTAAGAGCTTTAAAAACAAAAAGCAAAAGTTTAAAATTAATTCTAAAATGGACTGGAAGCCAATGAAGTGAAAAGAGGATTGGAGTAATGTGCTCTCGCCTAGTTGTGTTGGTCAAAAGACGGGCCGCTGCATTTTGCACAAGCTGAAGGCGGCCGAGAGAAAACTGAGAGATGCCAACATAAAGTGCATTGCAGTAATCAAGTCGAGAAGTGATTAAAGCGTGGATGTCTATCTCAAGATCGTGACGGCTCAGGAAAGGTTTGGCTTTGGATAACAGATGTAATTGATAAAAGCTCATCTTGACTACATTGTCAATCTGTTTATCAAATTTTAAATGGCTGTCAAAAATCACCCCCAAATTTCTGACAGATGAACTGAGCCTTAAAGAAAGGGTACCAAAGCCAACCGTTACAGTATCCCCAAACATAATACATTCTGTTTTTTCTTCATTTAAGTGGAGAAAATTTTGGCTTAACCACAACTTAATGTCAGCGATGCAGTCCAATAGAACACTTTGTGAGTTTGTTTGTTCTGGGTTCAAAGGTAAATAAAGCTGCAAATCATCAGCATAACAGTGGAAAGACATGTTGTGCCTGGCTATTACTGACCAGAGTCGCAGCATATATAATGAAAACAGAATAGGGCCAAGGATAGAGCCCTGTGGGACCCCACAGGAGAGAGAGGCACTAGAAGAAGACATGTCACCAATCATTACAGAAAAAGTTATGTTAGATAGGTAGGATTCAAACCACTGAAGTGCAGTGCCATGGATGCCAATATGGTGATTCAGGTGTGACAAAAGGATAGTATGGTCCACAGTGTCAAAGGCTGCTGTAAGGTGTAGCAGCACTAAGACCACGGGGCATTTGGCATCAGCAGACATCATAATATCATTGTGCACCTTTAGCAGGGCAGACTCAGTGCTGTGAGGAGATCTAAACCCAGATTGAAACTTCTCAAAAATAGAGTTGTCTTCTAAAAAAGATTGCACCTGTATAAAAACAGCTTTTTCTAAAACCTTAGATAAAAAGGGCAAATGAGAAATGGGTCTAAAATTAGATAAAACTGAAGGGTCAAGGTGAGGTTTTTTAAGAAGGGGCCTAACCACAGCATGTTTAAAAGCAGGTGGGACAAATCCTGAACTAAGGTAGGAATTAATAAAAACCAAAAGACCAGACCCTACAGTATTAAAAACCCTTTTCAGTATTCCAGCAGGAACAACATCCAGTGAGCAATTTGTCGGCTTCAGAGACTTCACTATATCAGTAAGTGATGATAAAGAGACCAACTCAAACTGTTCAAACACAGCAGAGTAACCCGGGACAACAGACAAGCTCCCATTAAAACTGTCATTAATAACTCGTCTGACAGAATCCACTTTTTCAGCAAAAAAGTGAAGAAAAGTCTCACATGTTGTAAACGAATCATCTGTTAGTCAGAGTGCGTGGGTTTAAAAAAGAGTTAATTGTGTTAAATAGCACTCTAGGACAGTGACTGCTGCTGGAAATAATATCAGAGAGATACTGAAATTTTGCCTTTTGCACAGTCCTCTGGTCATCAGCAAGACAGTCCCTAAAAATTCCCAGAGACACATGTAATTCTAGGTCCTCACAGAGGAGTGGAGGATGCCACTGTCACTCTGTTTAACATGCTTTTCAAACATCTGGATTTTAATGGGACACACGCCAGGCTTTTATTTGTGGACTTTTCTTCTGCCTTTAATACAATCCAACCTCATATTTTAGTTGAAAGGCTCCTGCAACAATTTGATTTGAGCAATAATCTGGTGGGTTGGATTCTGGATTTCTTAACCAACAGGACGCAGAGAGTAAGGGTCAATGGCACATTGTCTGACCGAAAGTGCTCTTCTACTGGCTCTCCTCAGGGGTGTGTGTTGTCACCACTACTCTTCATCCTGTACACAAACATGTGTCGGAGCAGACATGACAACAGACACATTATAAAGTATGCTGATGACTCAGTCATTGTCAGTCTCCTCCAGGATGGTGAGAGTGGCCACGGCCCAGTAGTTGATGACTTTGTTCACTGGTGTGAGGATTCCTACCTGCAGCTGAATACAACAAAAACGAAAGATATGATTATTGACTTTAGGAGGAAAACTCCCAGGCACAAAGTCACCATACTAAAAGGCCAGACCACCGAATGTGTACAATCGTACAAATATCTTGGGACGATTATTGATAGTAAATTAAACTTTGAAGTGAACTGTGAAAGGGTGTGCAAAAAGGGTCAGCAAAATTTGCATTGTTTGAGGAAACTTGCACGCTTCCAAATTGACCGAACCATAATGACTATGTTTTATCGGGCTTTTATTGAATCTGTTTTATCCTTTTCTTTAATGTCATGGTTTGGTCAGATAAAACTGAAACAGAGGAAATCCTTGGATCAGGTAGTTAGATGGTCCAGTCGTTTGCTTGGTGAGTCACAGCTGAGCCTGACATCCCTGTACACCAGACAAGTACAGAGGATGGCCGACTCGATTTTAAATGATGACTCCCACCCTTTGCACTGCAACTTTCAGCTTCTTCCCTCCAGACGGAGGTTTGCTGTCCCAAAAAGTAGAACCCAGCGCTACAAAAACAGCTTTGTCACTGCTGCTGTCAAAGAGTTGAACAAGCTATAAAAATTATATTGTACATATTTTATATTTACCTATTTTGTAAGATGTGTGCCTGTGTTTGTGTCTATGTTGAATGTAATTAGTGGCTTGTAAATATGGATGTCACCAGACTGCAAAACAAATCTACCTACGGGTACAAATAAAGTAACCTGAACCTGAACCTAATTTGTCCTTTTTCCATCTCTGTTCAGCCTGCCTGACCCGTTGCCTAATGGCACAGGTAGTGTCATTTAGCCAGGGGTCTGTTTTCGGTTTAGCCAATTTAAGCCGAAATGGGGCAATAGAGTCCAAAATCCCAGAGCAGGTGGTATGAAAGGAGGAAAGAATATTATCCGGATGGGAAGGGGAAACGAGTCCATTCAAGGCAAAAAAAACTGTGAAGCAGCAGAAAACTCCTCTGGCATTGAAGAAGTGATGATGCCACACCAGCATCATGGAGCCACAGGCTTGCTGGGTGATGAAGGGGTCAACAATTCAAAAATAATGGGGAAATGATCTGAGATGACAGACTCAGAAATTTCTTTGAGAGAGATTGAGAGCCCAAAAGAGATAACAAGGTCCAGAGTGTGACCAAGATGGTGTGTTGGTTTGTCCGCTAAAGTATTTAATGAATGAATGAATGAATTTTATTTATTTCGGATAGTACATTACAGGTTAAAAGAAACTGTATAATATAACAACAAGGTCAAATAAGACAAAGACTCCTTCTACTATACAATTCCACGTGAGTTATCCGAAATGGGTGATGGCTGAAGCCGCAGCTTATATTGCCCACCCATATTCCATCCAAGAATTCAAAGGAGAAAAAAGAGAAAACAAGACAAGAGCGATTACAATTTAAAACAAGGCTAAGACAAAATGTGACTGAGAGAAAAAGAAAACTGAGCTAGTCTAAGTTAAGCGGTTACTATTCAAAAACAAATCTAAGACATAGTGTCACAGAGAAAAAAAGAAAAAAAGAAAAACTAAGCTACAACACAACACAGGCTGGAAATGTCAATCCTTATGTGAGTTTACATGTCGTCTTGTAAATATGTTTGGAGTATTTCTTCCTTTAGTTTTTGTTTAAATTGTCCAAGCTTTGTACATGATTTTAATTCAGGTCCAAAATCGTTCCATAATCTGACTCCTTGCACTGAAATACAGTGTTGCTTGGTGGTTGTTCTCACTGTAGGCTTTTGAAATATACATGTTCCTCTGAAGTGATATCGTTTCTCCCTTGTTTGGAACAACTTTTGGATATTTGCGGGCAGTGATAGATTCTTCACTTTGAACATTATTATTGCGGTTTTAAAGTCAATCAGATCTTTCAACTTGAGAGTTTTTTTGTTTAAGAAAAAGTGGGTTTGTTGGTTCCCTGTAAGCTGCTTTGTTGATTATTCTAATAGCTCTCTTTTGAAGCATAAAGAGTGGATATATGTTTGTTTTATATGTATTTCCCCATACTTCATTACAATATGTCATGTATGGGAGTATTAATGAATGGTACAAGGTGTATAGTGTGGGTTGATTCAGCAAATTTTTCACTCTGTGTAATATTGCAATTGATTTGGATACTTTACCTTTTATATAATTAATATGTGGCTTCCAACACAGTTTGTTATCAATTATTACTCCAAGGAATTTAGTTTCGGATACCCTTACAATCTCTACACCATTTACACTGAGTTTGGGTACTGGGTAGTTGTGATGGTTGTTAAAGACTATAAATTTTGTCTTGCTTAAATTGAGCGTTAATTTGTTTGAATCAAACCACAGTTTCAGCTTTCCTAATTCCTTTCCGAGTGTATCCAGAAGTTGTTCCAAATTGTTTCCACTGCATAGCAGATTAGTGTAATCAGCAAACAATATTAAGTCCATTTTTTCTGAAACTTTACATATATCATTTATATACATATTGAATAATAATGGTCCCAAAACTGAACCCTGTGGGACTCCACAGGTGGCCTTCAGTAACTCTGAGTTTTTGCTGTTAACACATGCAAACTGATATCTATTCTTTAAGTAACTACTTAACCAGGACAGTGCTACCCCTCTAATACCACAATTTTGTAGTTTCTTTAATAATAGATTGTGATCTACTGTATCAAATGTTTTTTTAAGATCCAGGAATACTCCAACTGAATACTCTTTATTTTCAATGGCTGTTGATATTTTTTCTGTAAATTCCATTAAGGCATATGCTGTTGTCCTTTTGTGTCTGAACCCATATTTCTGCTCACACAATAAATCATTCTTCAGTATGAAGTTGTCAATTCTCTCATAGAATATTTTTTTCAAGTATCTTGGAAAATTGCGGTAATAGTGAAATTGGTCTGTAGTTGGAGAGTTCCCCTCTGTCGCCTGTCTTGTAAATCGGAATTACTTTAGCTATTTTCATTGCATTGGGAAATATACCTGATTGGAGTATTAAATTAAATGTTGCCAACAGTCTTTTAAAATCAGATGCCAGCTGATCAGATGGACAACAGACATGGATATTAAAGTCCCTGCAGATCAAAAGTTTATCATATTTTGGCATAACATCTGCCAAAAATTCAGAAAACTCATTAATGAAGTCCTTATTATATTTTGGAGGACGATAGACAACAGCAAATAACACAGGAAATCACTGAATAAATCACTGCATTTAACTAACAGCCTCAGTCATGTACTCACTTCATCCACTCTGTGTGTGTGTGTGTGTGTGTGCGCGCGCCATAAGCTAAATATCTAGCAGCTAACTCATCATGTCACAGTCCCAAATGTACGCTCAAAAATACAGAAAGGAGAGGGAATCAAACCCTGAATTCAAAGGCTGGTTGAAGCCGTTGATTGGAGATGATACATAAGTGATGGCCTATTTAAATGCAAAATAAAAACAAACAAACCAAGGATCAACAGAAGAAAGTTAATTTGTAGTTCTAAACATATTTAGAGTGTTTTTTAACTCACTTTTTGTCTATCCCACGACATTATTCTTCTGTCCTACAGCATCCATTACAATTACATGCAAATGACCAATTTGAATGGCTTGTCAAACCACACATCACAGCCTGCCTCCCTGCAACACATGACCCGCTCCAGTTTGCGTATCGTTCAAATCGCTCCACAGAGGATGTTATAGTCACCACCCTTCACTCTGTCATCACCCACCTGGATCAGAAAGACACCTACACCAGACTCCTGTACAATGGTGCTGTTCACTTTGCACAGTTAACTGGTCCACAATGAAAAAACAACAGTTCCATATGACCATCACACAAACAAAATAGTCAAAGGTCAATTATGAGTATCACTGCAAAACAAAATAAAACATCACCCATGCATGTAATAAAAGTTTGTCATAATTCACACTGCTTACAGTTAACCAAAATGCTGTTCACAAACACACTATCCCCTGGCAGTCGCACCCCAGGATGTTGTCTCTGTGTGTCGCTACCTGGAAGGTGAACGCTGGGAGGACTCTTGACCCGTAGCGAACCATCAGCATTATGATTCTATGAAGCTGATTCAAGTGTGCCCATAACCATAAAGAGCCGCTGCGTTCTCCCCGATTGGATACCAAGGGAAAACCCTCTTCACTGTGACCCATTTCATCATCGATCTCGTAGCTGTGGTGTCAAGTAGTAACGGCAGGCTGACATCATTGAGCCTCACTGTGCACCACTTGTACGCCACTTTGCCAGAGTCCACTGTATGGATGGTAGTTGTTAAAGGCTGTCTAACTGAACTGGGTTGGGAGCTTGTTGCTGACCGTGTTGAGCGGCACACTTTGGCAAAACGGTTAAGCTTGCCACAGTGTTGGCATTGCTGCCCCCTGGCCGGGCAGGAGCGCACTCACGTTTGGTGCATGGGGAAACCACAGTTGTCACACATTCGGCATCCCATGATGTTCTGTTGTCCCGTGATGTTCACCTCGGCATCCTCCGAGAAGATCACGGTGTTAATGGGTTCTTCCACCGGGGTAACTGCATGCGCAAGCAGGGTCCGTTGTTATGGGTCACCTAGCTGTGATGTTAGCTTGGCCTCCAGCTGGAACACTAACTCCAACGCCTTCGCCAGCGGCAGGTCGTCCGGCACCATCAGCAGCTTCACCTGCAGCCAAGGGTTGTTGGTGTGCTCCTCTAGTTGGTCCCACACCATCTCGTCATCTAGGTGCCCAAACCTGCACATGCTCGCCAGACAGCAGAGGTCCACGACGTACTGCTGGGTTGTCTCTCCTGCTCTCTCTATCTGCGTTGGTGAAACCTAATTCTCCCCACCAACACGCTCTCAGGCATCGCAAAATGTCCGACTAGCAACGTGATACATTCCTCGTAAGTATCTGCAGGTTACAATATACTGAACACATACTGTCCCTCGGTACCCAGTCTACAGTTAGGCCCAGAAATATTTGGACAGTGGCACAATCTTCATGATTTGGGCTCTGCATGCCACCACATTGGATTTGAAATGAAACAACTACAACGGAATTGAAGTGCAGACTTTAAGGTTTAATTCAAGGGGTTGAACAAAAATAAATGATTAAACATGTAGGAATTGTAGCTATTTTTATACAAACGCTCCACATTTCAGGGGCTCAAAAGTAATTGGACAAATAAACATAACCCTAAGTAAAATGTTACTTTTCAATATTTTGTTGAGAATCCTTTGCAGGCAATGACTGCCTGAAGTCTGGAACCCATGGACATCACCAAACGCTGGGTTTCCTCCTTTGTGATGCTTTGCCAGGCCTTTACTGCAGCTGTCTTCAGTTGTTGCTTGTTTGTGGGTCTTTCTGCCTTAAGTTTTGTCTTGAGCAAGTGAAATGCATGCTCGATTGGGTTGAGATCTGGTGATTGACTCGGCCATTGCAGAATATTCCACTTCTTTGCTTTAAAAAACTCCTGGGTTGCTTTTGCAGTATGTTTTGGATCATTGTCCATCTGTACTGTGAAGCGCCGTCCAAACAACTTTGCTGCATTTGGCTGAATCTGAGCAGAAAGATATCCCTATACACTTCAGAATTCATCCGGCTGCTTCTGTCTTTTGTCACATCATCAATAAACACAAGTGACCCAGTCCCATTGGAAGCCATGCATGCCCATGCCATCACTGCATCCACCATGTTTTACAGAAGATGTGGTGTGCTTTGGATCATGAGCTGTTCCAATTCTACTCCAAACTTTCTTCTTCCCATCATTCTGGTACAGGTTAATCTTAGTCTCATCTGTCCAAAGAATGCTGTTCCAGAACTGGGCTGGCTTCTTCAGGTGTTTTTTGGCAATTCAATTCTGGCCTTTCTATTTTTGAGGCTGATTAATGGTTTGCACCTTGTGGTGAATCCTCTGTATTTACTCTCATGAAGTCTTCTCTTTATGGTAGACTTAGATACTGATACACCTACTTCCTGGAGAGTGTTCTTCACTTGAGTGACTGTTGTGAAGGGGTTGTTCTTCACCATGGAAAGGATTCTGTGATCATCCACCACTGTTGTCTTCTGTGGACATCCAGGCCTTTTTGAGTTCCCAAGCTCACCAGTGCACTCCTTTTTTCTCAGAATGTGCCAAACTGCTGATTTGGCCACTCCTAACATTTCTGCTATCTCTCTGATGGATTTCTTCTTTTTTTCAGCCTCAGGATGGTCTGTTTCACCTCCATTGAGAGCTCCTTTGACCGCATGTTGTATGTTCACAGCAACAGCTTCCAAATGCAAACACCACACCTGGAATCACCTCCAGACCTTTTAACTGCTTAGTTGATGACAGGTTAACGAGGGAAGAGCCCATGCAGCCTTGTTTTTTTTTTTTGTTTTTTTTTTTTGCAGCCTTCTGAGTCAATTATCCAATTACTTTTGGTCCCTTGAAAAAGAGGCGGCTACGTATTAAAGAGCTGTAATTCCTAAACCCTTGCTCCAATTTGGATGTGAATACTCTCAAATTACAGCTGAGAGTCTGCACTTTAAGCCCATTATGATTATATAATTGTATCTTGAATATGTTTTCGTAAACAGCTAAAATAACAAAACTTGTGTCACTGTCCAAATATTTCTGGGCCTAACTGTATGAATCAAGAAAGCATGCAGTCGCATCTTGCCAACCTTACCCAGGTCCATAGCCGATAAGTATATCCGGAAGGACTCAAACCAATGAGGCCATGGGATGGACGGCTCACCTGGTGACGCGAGGAGTGGTGGTAGGGGTGCCATGCATGCTTCCATGTCGATGTTTTCAAAGTTATTCCTCGTCGCCAATTGTTGTGTCTGGAAAAAGGACCAGTGGACACGATGACTGTGTGCTGAACGGTGGCTTTATTAACAGAGCTAATAGCACGTGGAACAGTACAAACCAGCTAACTGTGCAGGAGTACAGGCTGTGTGTAGGCTAGACACAAAGCGCCAAAGACCCGGGCTCCCACCATCAGCACTTAATATAGACACGGCATGATGACGTCATCCGTGCCTGCAACACCACATCCATGCCGTACATGGTGGTACAGCAATATGTCACACGCTGTACTGAACATTATCTGTCCGATAAAGGCATGGGTCTGAAACTTTTTATTTTACACTTACAATTTTCTACTAAATTTGTCTTACTGTTTGATCTCCATGTCTTGCACATTCTACATTCTTCATTCTACATTCTTCCACATTACACATTCTAATTCCCTCAGGCAAAGTCTGCAGAAATGTGGTCTTACAGAAAGGGTGCATAAAGGGTGCAGATGGTGCAATGGGACAACCCTAAACTCTGTGACTCTGTAAGGGTGGAGATTGAGACTGGGCAGTGACCTCAAAACACAACATAGTACATGACAAACACATGGACTGTAAACACAGCTACTTTCCCTCTTGATGTAACTCTGGAATATTTAGGGTAAAAAAGGAAAATTCCCTGTTCGGTTCAGTTTGCTGTAAGGTTAATATAAAATCCAGAATGACTCAGACACACAGAGATATAAACACAGCTGAGAGTGCTCTAAGAACAGACTGGATCTATAGACTGGATCAGTTCTTCTGGGTGGAGGTTTGAAGTGGGATACTTAAAGCAGAAAAATGAAAATGTGGAAGTTGAATCTTCACGTGGTCATCATCTGTGTCTTCCTACAGGTAAACCTACAGATTTTACTCTTCATTAGTGTTCTGCAATCTATAGTAAGAGAAGTAAAATATATTTGAACCTTAAAATGAAATTTAAACAGCTAAAAAAAGTTAATATAAACTGGCTGGTCAACATTTCTCTATTTTATAACTTTTCTTTCTTAAATTTGTAAATTCTAAATTTGTAATTTTTATCATAGGCTAAATATTTTAATGCAAATTTACAAATTTTTACTAGATTTTCAATCTAAGTTGATGAATTTTAAACTCACAAAAATTGCATACTTAAAGAAAAGAAAACTCCTCTCAAAATTGCTCTTTCATTTGCCAGCCTTTATGATTCCCAACCAATGGGATATTTTATAGATAACACAACATAAAAATAATTTTTTTGTAAGTTGTCTGTGCTTTTTCAACTGATTTAAGACAATTTTGCACCGCTGAATCCAAAAATGACATCCGTTTCTCTCAATCAGGTCAAGTTTGTATGCTAAGGTGTAAGCAGTTGTATAGCAGTTGTACAGTTGTACTGTAAATTGAATAGTAGACATTGATAAAGGTAAGTACATGTAAATTGAATATTACGTCATCATTGTTCAAAATGGAGAGAATTTCAAGAAATAAAGAATTTTGCATCATACAAAGCGAAAATACCCATACATGTAAACAAAAACGTAAAAAATATGTGGCTATAGTTCAAAAAGTTGACTTGATTGAGCAAATTCAATGTGATTTTTGGATTCAGCACAACAAAATTGTCCTAAATCAGCTAAAAAAAACCCCTTAGACAATAAATTTGGTGTTGACAAGTGTAATTTGTGTATTCCTGTAATATTTGCAAAACAAAGAATGTACATAAGTTCTTCATTTCATTTGTATATGACATTTCCATCTATAATACGATTATATTCAGAATTTACTGAGGAGTTTGGCAGCATAAGGACATCTTTCCTCTAATACACAGGTGCTAATATCAAGTCCTGGGTGCAAGATAGGGCCTTCCGATACTTTGCCTGGCTGCTAAAAATTTTGTGACTTCTTTCCCTTCGGTCTCGTAAATTTGTGACTTTTCCACATGCTCTTGTATGTCTGTGACTATTTCCTTAGCCTTGCAAGTTTTCAACTTTTCCTATTCGTTTCAAAATCTTGTGACTATTTCTCACAGTTTCTTAAATTCATGACTTTTTCCATTGCCTCATAAACTTGCAACATTTTTCTGGATGTATGCTATTTTGTTTTGTTTTTTAATTAATTTAAACCACATTTCTTGCAATTGAAGTGCAAGTGTTGCACAAGACCTTGGTACATCATACATGTGTAAAAATTATATTTTGAAGAATACAGTATATTCACAAATCATACCATTTTCATTAAACAACAATTATTGCAAAGTAAATTAAAGATGAATTTGTGATCCAATAATATTTTGAATCTTTTGTTGTGGAAATTTATCTATCTTCTATTTGGTGAAGAGTGAAATAGAAAACATGTACACCAGAACTAGCTTTTGTGAGTTTATTATCTGTAAAGAGGGGCAATCAGCACCGAGCAAGCAGCAGTGAGAGGAAGCTAAAAAACAAAAAAAACAAAACCCCTAACAATCTCAGCTGGTTTTATATAAAGACTTCCCTCTGACCTTCTTATTAAGATAACACTCTAAATTCAGATGCAGACAAGTAGGAGCCTCAGAGAAGGTCATCATACCTTCCCACTTATCTATCCTATACAGACAGTGAGTTTTCATTGAGCATCACAAAACTTTTGTAATTCGACAGCCAAGGATGAAGCAATGAATAAGCACCGAACAGAGTCTAAACATTAAGCACTGAAAATTTCCATCACACTTATTACAGGCTTCCTTCAGCTCTCACTCAGATGCAATATTTAGGCACAGTCAGCAGATATCATTCTTCAAGACTGTATCAAACAGTTCAGAGCAGTGACTCACTTTTAGAACAAGTGGTTCAGGGTGGTTCGGTGCTTCAGAAAGCTTTGATTTCTTAATCACTGTGCCTGGCCCCCAGCTTTATTCACCTGCTTGTTGGCCATCAGCAGGATTGAATTTGACAGGAAATCAACAGAAGATATGTAATCTCTAAACACATTCATCATATCATGTAATAAATGATCCATTTGGTTTTTTTCATTTTATATTTCTACTTACAGGTTTCTGCCTGCTTGCCAAAATGCAGGATAAAGGGCTCAGTAGCCAACTGCGGCATGAGTAACCTCCCCAGGATTCCTCCTCTCCCACCCCACATCACCCACCTGTTCCTGCAGTCTAACCGCATCAGTGAAATCAACTCCACCTTTCTGTCAGGCCTCGAGGAGCTGCAGGAGTTGAACCTTGGACACCAGCTTTTGCCGCTCATAATCAGGAACGACTCCTTCAGCAGGATGCGGCATCTGAGGACACTCAAGCTTGACCACAATGGCAAGCTTCATCTGGAGCCACAAGCCTTCCGGGGGTTGTCTAGTCTGAAGCATCTCCACATGCCTTCCTGCTCACTGAAAGACTCAATACTGAAGGACAGTTACCTGGAGCCACTGATCTCCCTGCAGACGCTAGACATGCCTGGTAACAAGATAAAGTATCTCCAGCCTGGACTGTTTTTTGCTAACATGACTGAGCTGAAACACTTGAACTTGGAGCTCAACAACATTGAAAGAATTTGTGAATATGATCTCGCTGGCTTCAAGGGAAAGCACTTCACCCTTCTTAAGCTGAACTCTGCCAACCTTTATGAGATGTCCAGTTCCAGTTTTGACTGGCAGAAATGTGGGAATCCTTTCAGAGGAATGTCCTTTGAGACTCTTGATTTGTCCAAGGTGGGTGCCTTTATCAGTACAATTACATTAAAAAAATTCCTCAGAGCCACTGAGGGGACAAAAATCTCACATCTGAAGCTGGCAAGCTTAGTGAGAGGAGGGCTTCCTTTCAGTAATGCCCTAGATCTAGACCGCAGCACATTTGAGGGCTTGAATAACAGCTCACTCCTCGCTTTGGATCTGTCTGACAACAGAATATCCACATTGAATCAGGGGGTTTTTAGTCCACTGAAAGAAGTCAAGATCATCGATGTTTCCCAGAGTAAAGTTAAGAAGATAGAGAGAAATGCCTTTGAGGGTCTTCAGGGTAGTTTGAAAATGCTCAACCTGTCTCACAACCTGCTTGGGGAGGTCTTTATCTATACATTTGATTCTCTAGTAAATCTGGAAGTATTAGACTTATCTTATAATCACATTGGTATTTTAGCGTTCCGCTCATTCAGCGGACTTCCCAACCTGAGACTACTAAATCTAACAGGAAATGCTCTGCGAGAATTAGGTTTTCCCGCACCTCTACCAAGATTAGATTATCTCATGCTGAATGACAACATGTTGAATCCCTCAGCAGTGAACAGTATCACCCAGTTTGCAAGAAACATCATGCACCTGGACATTCAGGGCAACAGATTAACAGACCTTGGGGGTATTTACACCCTGATGACAGAGTTGAAGCACCTCAAGCATCTATTCTTTGGGGGAAACATAATCACAAGGTGCACATTCAGTCAGCGAGTTCATAAGAATAACGTCACCATTCTGGATCTTCACAGCAGCTCTCTGCAGTCTGTTTGGGGTCAGGGTAGATGCCATTATCTGTTTGACAGTTTTGGGCATGTCAACAGGCTCAATTTGAGTTTCAACTGGCTCAGGTCTCTCCCTGAAGGCATTTTTAAGGGTTTGTCCTCAGTAGTGGAAATGGACCTCTCATACAACACCTTAACATATCTCCAGCCAGATGTGTTTCCCAAGAGTTTGAAAAAGCTCAACCTCTCTAACAACTTCATAGCCTCTCCTGACCCCACAACTTTCAGCTCACTCCACTTCCTTGACCTAGCAATGAACCGATTTCTCTGCAACGCTGATCTGAAGAACTTCCTGACTTGGATGAAGAATACCAACATGACATTCCTGAGTCCTGTCCGGGGGCTCAGATGTGAATTTCCTACTAGTTTCTACGGTGTTTCTCTGTTAGAATACTCTGCTATGGTCACACAGTAGAGAAAGCAACTTTCTGGTCCTGTATGGAACATTTAGCAACTTGAATTTAATGACACCTTTTGGTCACAAACTTCAGGTGTATTCCTTCATTCATTTCTGTGAAGGTTTGAAGATTTGAGGTTGTGATGTGAATAAAATTAAAAAAACGGGGGCCTGCAGTTCACGTAGGCACCACAAGGTGTCACTAAATTGAAGTTTGACAATGTTCACTGTGAAACAAATACACCCCCATTAAATTAGGTGAATTTATGTGTTTTAGTCAACTCAAGCTATCATCATACAAACTCAAGTTTGTATGATTTCATAAAGTAAACTTAGACTGAATTTATAATTCTTGCAATCTGTGTTGCACATACACTTGGGATAATGCTTCTTTTTATGCTTGATTTGGACCTACCATTCGAATAAGTGTTTGGTGCATGTGCATAAGTCATGCCCCCTACTTCTGCACATGGGACCTTAAATCGAAAAAAATCTCTATAGAAATAAATGGCAAAAGCAAAATTATCTTTTGATCCTAATCGAATTTTGCCACGAGTTACACATAATGTTTGTCAATTTAAAAGATGATTTTCCACGTAAATAATGATGGTGGTTGTTGTCTAACTCTTAAGGTATAAGGTTGTGATAATATGTCAATTAAAAGACTACAGTCACAGAGGCACATACTTGATGTCATGCGTTAAAAGCGTGCCCAGGGTGAAGTAACTAACAGTCCTCTGGATCAGCTCCAGCTCTCAAAATACAAAACGATACCTTTGTGTTGTTTTTATGCTCTTTAGATCCTTTTTTCATCGGTCAGGAGCAGTGATGGGGGTAAGTTTGTAACACGTTACTGTAGCGCCACTACTTTTGCAGTAACATGCTGGGTAACAAAATTACTGTTTAAAAATTCAGTAATGTGTTACAGTTACTGAAATTTGATCAGATGCGTTACTCGTGTTACTCATTTTATTAATATGGATAGATATTTTTAGTGCAAATAGATGATCATACAACTTGCAGTTGCTAGACACCCTCCTCATCAGCTGCCAACTGGGGATGAATACACAGTTTCGGTGGGTATTGGTGGGACTGCCATCCCCAGCGCCACCAGCGGCCTCAAGCCACTGGAGATTGTCATGCCAAAGGCAAAGGCAAGCAAATAAATAAGCAAATAAATATAAACTGACCCTACCGTAACTGACGCAGCCATTACACAGTCTCCTCCACGGGTCTGTTTCCTGTCCTGCCCCAGTTCACATCACAACCCGGTGAAGAAATGCCGTGGCGGTGGCGACTTCTCATATCAAGCCCTGATCACCTGCTGTCCAAACGATGAGTAGCCCCTACAAGCTCCTACCTCTGTGGTTAAACATGAGTATTTTTTGAGCAAGAAGCTCACATTTAATGCCCGCATTAAATGCATTTAAAGTTTTTTTACGCACAAAGAAAAGTGACTGTGATTTGTTGCAGTAAAGAACAGCTTCTTCTCGGCGGTGAACTTTCATTTGCCTGTGCTTTCTATTTTATTTTATCTCATTCATTTACATGCTGTGGTGATATGCAACTATTACATGGAAATAAATCCCCTGAATATGCATTTTTAATGGACTGGTCCAGGGGTGTCAAACATATGGCTCGTGGGCCAAAAGCGGCCCACCAAGGGGTCCAAAATTTTCTGTGAATTCGCAGCTTTATTTCTAGTAAATTTCTGACTTTCTGATTACAATAGTTTGCGTAAATCTGAAACATTTTTTCTCTGTAAGATAAGACTTTTTTCTCATCGGTTTTCTTTTCTTTTTTCTGATGAGAACAAGTGGCCCTTGATCTTGCTGTGTGCAAGATGATTTAAGTATGTATTTAAAAGTAACATGAAAGTTGCTTTTCCAAGAAACTAGTTACTTTAATCATATAGTAACTCAAAAGTAACTCAGTTACTTTTGAAAAGAAGTAACTGTAACTTGTTACTATTTTTTAGTAACTTGCCCAACACTGGTCAGGAGACAGGAGATGAGGTTTAAGTAGTCTCCCGCCATGATCGGGTTTGGTGATGTGGATGATGGGAGATGTTGTCCGCTAATCGTTTTCACAAAAACTAAATATTACTCTGTTATTATATGACAACTGACAACTTTAATTACATGGAAAATTATCTTTTAAATTGACAACCATCATATGTGTAACTCGTGGCAAAATTTGATCGGGATTAAAAGATAATTTCACTGTTGCCATTCATTTCAGTGGAGAATTTTTCCGATTTAAAGTCCCATATGCGGAAGTAGAGGGGGCATGACTTAGGCTCTCTATTAGCCATCAGTTTCACCCCAGTCCAATAGGCGGCGCAAATGTGCTGACATACCAGTTTGTTCACCGTCTATATAAAAAAAGGAAAGCAAGAGAAAGAATCCATTTTTTTTACAAGCTAATCATCTTTTCTTTTTCTTTCTCAAGTCGTATCTTGTCACATTTCTTCTTCTTCTACTACTGCTACTACTTCTTCATCTTTTTTTTTAACTTCTTCTTCTCCTTGTCTTCTTTGTATGCTGTGTCAGTAGCACCACCTCAGGCACAGTTAGCGTGATCACAAAATTGTGAAGCTCATGCAGACTGGAGAGGACGATGAAATTTACTGTATGTCATACAGTCCTCATGGATGAACAAACCCAAAGTATAAATTCAGCATAAGCGTGACAATCCTTACTTTCCAGATAAGTTGACGTACATTTTTAAGCCAGCAGCAGTTAGTGAAACTTTGAAACAAGATTCACCTGCTGTCTTAAAAAATTTAGTCAATTTGTGTTGAAAGAAAGCATTGTTTCAGTTTAGAGAGTGAAGTTAAAACCATTCTGTATGGAAAACTGGTTAGCATCACATTACCACAAATATATCCCTGTTTAACAGAATTGTTTTGTTGAATTAAAAATGGTGGCAGCTCTTTTGTATTTCAGCAGCATCACCCTTCTTTCTCCCCCCAGCTCTACTTTTTGAAGTACATCTTGCATAAATTAGTCCAAAGAACAAATGTCAAGACTGCAAACCACTGTACATTTAATGTCCGAAAGCATGTATCCAAATTATATTGGATATTGGTGTCTGTGCTGGAATTTGGGACAAGTATCAGACTGTTGTGCAATAAATGTGATACCTCTTCAGTTGATAAAATCAAATGGGTGTTTTTTTTCTTTTATTCAGAGTAATTTTCTGTTTTATTTCAGCATTTTTCCTTTTGTTGATTTTCCATTTTGTTGTACTGTATTCCCACACTTCTTCTCATTTCCCAGTTTGATCATTCCTTTCCTCACTCTTCTCACAGCTTTGTCTGTCTAATCTCTTAACATAACAGATGTTTCACATAATAAGCCATCATTGCTATGATGTCTTATTCTAAAGCAAAGCAAATTAAACTATATGCAGCACTGCTACAACAACTTTCCCTTGTCTGATGATAACCTACAGCTGTTTTTTAGGTGAGGATAAAGGCATTCAAGGTAATATGTAGGCACACTTAACAATTCACTTGCTTTAATTTCAATGCAAAATGTAGTGAAATGTGACTGTTTCCTCATGCATGAACAGAAAGCCAATCCGTTTGATCAGGCATTTTCTCATCAAATTTTAGCACTACATATTTTAAATTAAATTGATATTAGTTCCAAGTGCAAATGCCAGACAAGCCTCTAGTACTGTAACCCCCAGCTTAGTAAAATCAGAAGGCGACAATAAAATGAAAACGTCTCTATCACGTCTGGCTGATGACATCAGTATGTTTGCACATGTTTGTGCAGCAAACTGTTGTGCAATGTTTATATAAATTGGGAAGAATGTGGATGAACTTCGATTCTGTTTAGTTTTGCCTCAACACAATAATAATGCTACGATCACTAACCGAATGGAAATTACTACATGCCTTTATTCATGAGTATACACAGTTAAAACATTGTCAGTGCTGTAAAATAGATGCTTTCTGACCAAATACTAGAACATCATGAGGGGAAATGTTGACTAAAATGATAGGAAAGGAACTATTTTAAGGCCTTTTACCATCATTGTTTTCTGAGTAGACATCACCTTTGGCATATTATTTCAAAATCCAGCTTGCCTTTTTGCCCTGTCATTATTATTTCTATTTTATACAATAATTGAAGCCACTTGTGCTAAATTCAGTCTTAATGAGGGCCAACAGCAGAGTAGTAAAAAAGCCAGGCGAGCATCCATTTCTGTTATCTCTTTCTCTTTGTCTCTCTCTCTTTTTACATTTTAAAAATACTGGAACTTAAACTTAAAATCCATCCATCCATATTCTTCCGTTTAATCCTTTTCGGGTGTGTAACACAAATCACTGAAATCAAAAATTACTTAAAGAGTACTTTCAAATTTACTTGAGTGAAAGTTCAGGTTTTTCTTTTTTTTTAAAAAAAATATGCAACAGTTGACTTCCGGTCTGGACGCCATGGCGACTGCAGCTTAACACTGAAGCTCTCAGACCCAATCCAAGATAACACCTTGAAAATCAAACTTAACGGATTTTTGGAGGAGTGAAAATCAAAAGACAAAATCATCATGTCTAAAGGAAAACAGAAGAAACTGAAATTCTCCAGGCCAGGACACGTATCGGCCGGAAAATCTGAACTGGAAGATCTCCGTTCAGAAGACGAGGAACTGGTGATAGCTAACAAAAAGGTTAGCCTGAAATCACTATTTGAGGAGCTACGACGATTTCGCCGAGATGTTATGGCCGAATTTCGGGAATTCAGAGAAGAATTGAAAAGGACAAACAGCAAAGTGGACCAGGCCGAGAACTGAATCTTGGAAACAGAGGAACGAATAAAAGTGCTCGAAGATTCTGTGCTGGACCTACGCAAAAGACAAGCATCTATAGAGGCTAAGCTAGCCAACCAAGAAGGAAAACAAAGAAGAGACAACATAAGAATTCATGGTCTGATAGAAGGAGCCGAAAACGGTTTTAACTCAATGGCAGAATGCGTGGAATCCTTACTAAGAGAGAAATTGGATATTCCACAAACCACCGACTTGAAGATAGAAAAGGCACATCGTTCATTAGCCGCTAGGCCGGCGGCGGAAGCGCCCCCACGTTCGGTGTTGGTAAGATTTTCCAATTTCAAAATAAAACAAGAGGTTGTAAGACTGGCCTGGCAGAAAAAAGGATTTATGCACCAGGAGAGAAAAGTCTTCGTGGAACACGATTACGCCCCGGAGGTCCTTAAAAAGCGCAGGGAATACAATGACGCGAAAAAGGTGTTAAGAGAGAAGAAATTGCGCTTTCAGACTCCATTTCCTGCGAAGTTAAGGGTCTTCTACGGCGAAGAAACATGTCTCTATAATTCGGCGGAAGAAGCAACAGCTGACATGGCGAAAAGAGGGCTCCCGGTAACAGTATTTAAACCCGCAGCAGACCCGAGTGAGAAGATCAAAGCGCAAACATGGACAACACAAAGACCTTCAAAATCCACGGACCAGCAGCGGGAAACCCAGCGCCAGAGCGTTGCGGATAAACTATTTGTTTTCAGGTTGGAATAGCGACCTTTTTTTTTTTTTTTTTTTTTTTTTCTTCTCTTGAATCAATCCGCACATCCAACCCCCCTCATACAAGGTAACAAACATTAAAGGAGATGCGTATTTAGCATGTGGTAAAACTTTTCATGGAACAGTCAAAATATTTGAAACAAATAAGTCTTTGTAATAAAAAAAAAACAAAAACTTGTTAAAATAGAAATGTGACAATAATCCACATGTTCTCCTCATACTAACAAATACTGTTTTTGCGTGAATGTTTGATGTGATGGGGGTGGGAGGGTGCACACAATTTCACAGGGTTTAGGCATAAAAGGAAAAAAAAAAATCATTACAAGTTTGGATTGGGTTCTGAAACTCACGTTAAAAGCATGGGACAACTTATAGGGGTAAGAGAGGGCCCTCAACACGTAACAGAGTTTGAGGAATTTCCCTCAGGGCCTTCACTCCATCAAGGCTCTTCCAGGGTCTTTAAAAAGACCTCAGCTCAGGAAGTTCTTCTGACAGCTTTTTGTTTTAAAGTTTTATACACTATGTTCTTAATGTTTTTCTTGTTTTTAATGTTCTTTCAGTTTCTGAGTAGCACAAATGAGGGCTACCACACAGTTATACTAAACAAAACAACACAATGGAGAAACAGGGTGTAACCAAAATAATTTCATATAATGTAAAAGGAATCCTGAATCCAGTTAAAAGATCCAAGATTCTAGGCAAAATGAAAAAAGACAAAGCAGGAATAATATTTTTACAAGAAACCCACCTAACAGACGTGGAACACAATAAACTCAGTAGACAAGGGTTTAAAATGATCTCTTCATCTTCATATAAGTCAGGGAGGAGGAGGGGAGTAGCGACATTGATATCAACCAAAATTACATTTGAAAAAAAATCAGAACACAAAGATAAAGAAGGGAGATACAGTTTGGTAACTGGGCAGCTAGAGGGAGAAGATATCACTCTGCTGAATGTGTATGCTCCCCCAGGGGCTAACTGGAAATTTTATAAAAATGTATTCGACCTAATGATAACTAAAGCTCAAGGTTTAGTGATATGTGGTGGGGACTTCAATCTTAGACTGAATCCATACTGGGATGCTTCTGGTAATTCTCCACATCAAAATAACACCCAAAACAGGAAGACTCGGATGCTACTAAAAGAAATGGGAATCTGTGACGTGTGGAGGGAACTCAACCCCAGTGTAAAAGACTATACATTTTACTCAACTCCACATTCATCTTACTCAAGGATTGACTATTTTTTTATGTTTAATAGAGACATTGGAAGAGTAAAAACATGTAAAATAGGACTGATGGATCTCTCTGACCACAGTCCGATCTACATGGACTTAAATATCCAAAAATACACAAATAATACATTTTCTTGGAGGTTAAATTCAAATGTCCTGAAAGGACCATTGAAAGATGAATTGGAATCAGATATTCTCAGATATTTGGAAGATAACGATAATGGAGAAGTATCCCCTTTAATACTGTGGGATGCATGCAAAGCTGTAATAAGAGGAAAGATTATTGCAAAACTGGCAACCCAAAAGAAACTAAGACAAGAAAAACTATCCACATTAGAGTCAGAACTTAGGAACCTAGAAAAAGAACACAAAGGCAACACTCATTCTACTGACTTGCTCAAGATTAAGGAAATTAAAAACCAAATAAATGAGATCTACACAATAGAAATCCAGAAGAAACTTACATTTTTGAAACAAAAATACTATGAAGCAGGCAGTAAATCGGCAAAATTGCTAGCCTATAAATTGAGGAAACATCAAACAGAAAGAGCAATCTACAAAATCAGAGACCCAGTATCAAAGGAAATAAAATTCAGAATTCGGGATATTCTTAAAAGCTTCGAGAATTACTATAAGAACTTATACTCCCACAAAAAACATAAAAACGCATCCGAGGCATTCCTAAACACATTAAACCTTCCCCAACTTACGGAGTCACAAAATAAAACACTACTGTCAGAAATACATCCTAAAGAATTGGAAAAAGCAATTATGAAACTTAAAGCTAACAAATCCCCAGGAGCTGATGGCTATACAGCAGAGTGGTACAAAACCTTTAAACAGCAACTATCTCCTCTCCTCCTGAAAACATTTAATTATGTCCTCCACACAGGGGAAATCCCCCCCCTCCTGGAGAGAAGGGGTCATTGCAGTTATACCTAAACCTGAAAAGGATAAACTAGAGTGCTCCAACTACAGACCAATCAGTGTACTAAATCAGGACTATAAGCTTTTTACCATTATCCTTGCCAAAAGGTTAGAAAATATACTGACAGACCTAATTCATTTAGACCAAACAGGTTTTATAAGACAAAGACAGACACAAGACAACATTCGACGCACTTTACACATAATTCATCATATAAAAAAATATAACTTAAATGCAGTCATATTGGGATTAGATGCTGAAAAAGCATTCGATTCGGTTGACTGGTCTTTTCTATATAGAATCTTATCCAGTTTCAATTTTCATAACAACTTCATTAGAACTATACAGGCATTATATAAACAACCAACAACTAAAATAAGGATTAACGGTAATTTATCATCATCTTTTGAACTGGAAAGAGGATGTCGTCAGGGCTGCCCCCTGTCTCCACTGCTCTTTGCAATCTTCATAGAACCTCTGAGCCAATGGATAAGACAAAATCAAAAAATTCAAGGTATTACACTTGGTCAGAAGGAACATAAAATAGCACTCTTTGCTGATGACATTTTAATATACCTAGGGCAGCCGGACACTTCTTTACCAGAACTAACCTCAGTTTTTTCAGAGTATGGAGATTTATCGGGGTACAAATTAAACATGCATAAAACCCAAATTTTAACATTCAACTATGACCCAAATCATTATTCACTAAGCAAACTCAAAACTAACTGGGAGTCGGAATCTATGAAATATCTGGGGGTCAATATCCCGAAACAACTCAACAAAATTATATCACTAAACTATGATCCACTGGTGACAAAAATAAAATCTGACCTAGCAAGATGGAATATGATACCATTCTTGGGTACTGCACAAAGAATTGAAGCAGTCAAAATGAATATACTTCCACGTCTTCTATACCTTTTCCAAACAATACCGGTAGAACCTCCCAAAAAAACATGGCAGGAGCTGGACAGAAGGATCTCAAGATTCATATGGTAGGGCAAGAGACCTAGAATCAGATATAGAACCCTACAGCTAAACAAAGACAAAGGTGGGCTCGCGCTGCCAAATATCAGGGACTACTTTAAAGCCGCACAAATTAAAACTTTAGTAGAGATATGTAACCCAGTCTACACTGCACAATGGAAGGAGATCGAATGCCAAATAACAAGTGACATCCCCCTACAGGCGATAATAGGGAACAATGCCTTACCTAAGCTTTTGAATAACACTAACCCGTGGATAGAGACCCCGCTAAAAATTTGGTTTAAGATAGTCAGAGAGAATCAAACTAAAGAGCCCTATCGACTTCTGCAATGGATTGCCTATGATCAAGACTTTACTCCTAATAAAACAGACACCAGATTTAAAAAGTGGAAGGAGAAAGGGCTGATAAAATATTACGATTTTTTTAAAGGGCAAATCTTAAGAAGTTTTGAAGATTTGAAAAAACAAGGCCTAATAAATCAAGACCTTTACAGGTTCTTCCAGCTTAGACACCACATAAACAATATACTTAAAAAGGAGGTTTTGGAAAGGGCCCAGTCAGGTGTTCTGAAGGTCTTCTTAATGGCATATAAAGGGATCCCAGGGATCAGATACATTTCTAAAATATACCAAGGTCTTCAAGACTTAAAAGGAGACAACACATCTTATATAAAAGAGAGATGGGAAAAAGAGGGGAATTTCACTTTACAACTGGAAATATGGGAAAAGCTAAATAAACAGCAATGGGAAAAGTACCTCATCCCTGCAGTGGAGAGAATTTGGATGGAAAAACTTGGTAAGATGGATGGACCTGCACAAAACAAATTTACCCATAAGGGATTGAACTGTTGGCGCTTGTGTGGTGAAAAGACTGCAAATCATTTTCATGTGTTTTGGTCATGCCCAGTTATCCACCAATATTGGACCAATGTACAGACAATACTGGGGAAAATATTCAAAATAACAGTTCCCTTTTCTTTTGTAACTTTGTATTTGGGTTTACTACCGGACTCACTGGAAAGACGAGGAGAAAAATACTTATTCAATGTTTTAATATTGGCAAGCAAAAAAGCTCTAACTAAAAAATGGATGTTGAAGGACTGTCCTACACCTGAAGATTGGATTAACGTGATCCAAGACATTTACTCGATGGAAAAGTTGACATTCGCACTGAGACAGGACATGGATGGGTTCATGAACTTTTGGCAACCCTGGACCGCATATGTGTCTTCCATTAGATCTAATCTTTGACAAATACCATTTCAATAATGGTTCCGCTCTTTGTTCCAACGCTACTCAGATGCTCTTTTACCTTTATTTACTTACTTTTTCTTTTTGTTTGTTTTTTGCTGGTTTGTTTGTTTGTTTTTTTTCTCTTTAATTTCACTTTTTCTTTCACTTTAAAAAAAAAAAAGGGGGTGTTGTAAGAATTAATCTTCCAATGTTGTCAGATATCAGAAAATAAGGGAACATGTGATGAAAATGTAAACAATGCATTGCTGTAACGACCTGTATACCCTTTACAAAAACTTAAATAAAAAAAAAAAAATATGCAACAGTAAAAAGTAGACCACAATAATACAATTCATGAAATGACATTTGGAAAATTACTTGAGCAAATGTACTCTTGTAAATATAAAAATTACTACCCACCTCATGTCATAACTTATTCATAATATGTATGGAAAAGAGAAAAACACCAAAATTACATAAATGAATGATTAAATAGAGCGTAACTGGCTTTTTAAAACAATTCTCCACAACAAAATAACTTTATTAGATACTGTAAAATTTAGGACACACTAAGGCACAGAATGTAGTTCATTTGACAGAAACTGTGTTTGAAGGTACTTTACAAACATTTTCACTCCCTGTGGCCTAAATAAATTACTTCTGCCCCAGTTAATGGTACACCGGGTTAATATTTAACTTGTGTATTAGTGGGGGGGGGGGATAGGGTGAACTTGAAATATTTAACACAGATGTAAACAGGGTAATGTTTTCTTTTACAGAATAGTGAATAAAATAATGCAGCCACAACAGCATTGTAGCCTACTGTACATTTGCATGACTAAAAACACATTAATTTGTGGAGTGTACCAACTATATAATTCCATAGTCATTTTATATTTCATGTGGCCCTGATTACGGTACCTACCATTATTCAAAACTACTGCAGGTCATTGCACTATAACCTCTTCCTTAGTTTGCAGTTTGTCCTGTTTGTGTATGGTTTGCCTGTTTTCTTCCTCTTCTCTTACCTTTCAGCCTCGCAGCTCCTCCTTGACCCTGGTGGTTCTGGTGCAGGTTCTTTTCCTGTTTGAAAGGAGTTCTTCCTTCCTGTAGTTTCCTGGTGCTTTGCTTATGACCCTTGGAATCCTTTCTAAGACCCCTTACCCCCATATCTCATGGAGCAGCAAATGCTAAGCAGTGTTCACAAACAGCACGTTTTGGGTTTCATCGGGATTTGGAAAATGTTGCCAAACAGTTTTTCTTGTTGCAAAAACTTTTTGAACTGTTCAATTTTTAAAAATTTTTTTTTTTTTTTGCAAAAGTATTTTTCCACAAACGGTTGCAAACATTCACAAAGTAGTGTTTGCAAATGGCTGTAACATGTGTGGCTAAGGGTAGTGCCTCAGGGATTGGCAAATGCTGATGAACGTGGTGATTTTGGGATTGGCCAACTTTTCTGATGAATGTTGGCAAAAATCAAGCTAGTATCTCACGGAGTGGCAAATGCTGAGGAACATTCATGAACGCGTGCTTTTTGGGTTTCGCCAGTGTCTGTAAAAGGTTTCAGAACAGCTCACATTTGTTTTTTAAAGTGGCACTACACCAAAAATCGAGGGTTTTGTTCTTGTTAACATGTCTGCAACATGTTTTTTTTATCACTTACAAGCAAGGCCGCCGTAATGAACAGGCTAGACTGGGCTGAAGCCCAGGGGCCTATGAAGATCAGGGGTCTATCATGAGCCAATAAAAAAGATCACATTGTTGTTAATTTGTCAAATTCTATGTCCAGCACTTGATATTCGTGTGGGGCTGGCTGCTGATTGGTCCAGTTTACATGTGGCCCACATGGATACCATATAACAATAGCCTAGCAGAGGAATCGTTTTGACATGTGACTATGCAAGCACCAGTGAGAGGTAAGAAGTAATTAGCTTGGTCAAAATGTCCAGAAAAAAGTTTGTGAGTGGCGCTTATAAAATTACTGAGAGGAAAAAAGCTTAGGGAAAATGAATTGCTCAAAAAATCCCGAAGAGTAAAGGATTTTTCTAAGCTGGAGCAATGAGTGGAGGCGGGACTGCTAATTACTGCGCTGAGCAGACAGGTGGGCCATTAAAGCACCCACCTGGAGGAGAAGACCACCAGTTTGCAGATGCTATTTAGAGTCCAAAATATGAGTCTGACTGTTAAATTTGTCTGGGTACCAGCTCATATTGGAGTTGAGGGAAATGAGTTGGCAGATTAAATAGCAAAAGGAGCCTTGAAGAGGGAGAACTGTCAAGTCACGGTGCACTGGAGTAAAAATGAAGCCAAAGTAGTCATTAAAGGGCTCATTAAAAAGATGTGGCAAAGTGAGTGGAATAATGAATGTAAAGGAAGATACTAATTTAAAAATATGCCATTAGTCGTAACTGGGGCGAGATCAGCAGGTCGTGAGAGATTTGAAGAAAGAGTGATTTTTTTTTTTTGTTACTTATTTGTACCCGTAGGTAGACTTGGTTTGCAGTCTGGTGACAAGCCACCGGCTGCTGGTCGCTGCGTGCGCGAGCACCCTAAACCTACATGTTTTTGGTGTGCGGGAGGAAACCGGAGAAATCCCGGAGTAAACCCGTGCAACACGGGGAGAACATGCAAACTCCACACAGCTCACTGTTGGTCGGGGGCTGGGATCGAACCCACGATCTCATGATCCCCGCGGTCCCCCGGCCGAGGGTAAAACTGTGCTGCCACAGTGGCTGCACGGTGGCGCAGTGGTTTAGCACTGTGGCAGCACAGTTTTACCCTCAGCCGGGGGACCGCGGGGATCATGAGATCGTGGGTTCGATCCCAGCCCCCGACCAACAGTGAACTGTGTGGAGTTTGCATGTTCTCCCCGTGTTGCGCGGGTTTACCCCAGGATTTCTCTGGTTTCCTCCCGCACACCAAAAACATGTAGGTTTAGGGCGCTCGCGCACGCAGCAACCAGCAGCCGGTGGCTTGTCACCAGACTGCAAACCAAGTCTACCTACGGGTACAAATAAATAACAAAAAAAAAAAAAAAAAAAAAAAAAAAAACAAGATTAAGGATTGGTCATGCTGGTCTAAATGGTGCTCTACATAGGATTAAAAAACACCCAATTGGAAACTGATTATTGTGGAGTAGAGGAAACAGTAGATCATGTGCTAATGCACTGTCACAGGTATGAACAGGAATTCAGGGATTCAAGGATTCAAAGATTTTATTGTCAATACTACTATGCGTGCAGGACATACAGGAGAATTGAAATGGCGTTTCTCTCTCTCTACATTGGTGTGCATTTTATTAAAAGAAGGAAATTGGGCTGGATTAAAAAAAAGAAAAAGAAAAAAAGAAAAATGAAAAACAAGAACAAACAGTGACAGCAGCAGTCTATGTACAGTCTATATGCAGTGATGCAACCCATGGTACCAATGGCAGCCAGAAGGACTCTGACCTCCATGATGGTAAACGATTAGTTTAGGTAAACGATTAGTGGTAATAAACTCAGCAATCCTAAATTCGGACCGCTAGAGATGAATAGCCGTAGTGCATTTCAATGCAGTAGTGTAGGCGCAGATAGTGACAGATATGATTGCACAGGTTGCAAAATAAGTTAAACAGGATCGGGTTAAATAGTGCTAGAAATATATTGCAGAAATCATCTGATGACAAGTGCTGGAATCTCCTTCTAGATTGTTTAAAATCAACTAGATTGCTATATAGGATATCAACCTTATTCCTAGGCCCCATGATGCCTTGCGTAAATTATGGTAGCAACTTCCAGTACTAGTTTAGAACATGTCATTGTCACTGAAACGGGACATTTTTCCTTGTTAAAAAACAATGACTTTGGCATCAAAAATGCAGGAACACAGCCTTTTGCACCTCAGAAAGTGTAATATAATCATACCACTTCCCATGATTATGGAGGGATGGGAAGATGACCTTAAAAAGTGGCCTGGTAGACAGTAGCTCCGTTTGTCAGCACCACTGCTAAGATGTTAACGCTGTAAACAAATAAAAGCTCTGAGATATATCAATGTCTCCACCGCAATAAAGTCAAATGCAGTTTGTTAAAAGATGTTGGACATAATCAAATTTACTGTAGAGCAGATGTAGACTCTAGTTAGAGCCACAAAGAACCACAACACCGTGCTTGGGTGTTTTAATGTCGGGGTAGATACAAACAGCTGCAGCTGTTTGTTTTACCTCAAAATTAAAATGCTCATGCTGCTGCCATGCCGTGAATGCTTGTTATTTAACTTAACACGTACAGACTTTTTCTGACAATTGTTCAAAATTTTATTGATCAATATTTTGTGATAATTTAAAAATTAATGCATGCTGAAGCTGCTAATATCAAGTTCATATCATTCCAAGGCAGTGCAACAAATGCAAAAAAACCCCTAAAAAACTATTTGATATCTTTCTTAAATCGTTAAGCCTTAGGAAGCAAACTGTTATTATTTTTTATTTATTATTTTACTTCATGCAGCCTTCATTCTGGTGATATTTATGATGCATAAACGTCAGATCTGTGACATTCACATAAGTGAAAACATACCTGGTGCTCTTGCGTCTGCACCACTGATCACACTAACGGTCCTTGTTAGTTTTCAGTGCATGATCCATGCATTGCCAGTGAGAAGCTTCCATTTATACAGTCTATGGCACAACCACAAACACCAGCAACAAGTACCAGAACTATGCCAAAACATTCAAAAAATACAGAAATTACAAGTGCTGAAATTAGCTGCCACTTGAGTGCAAAACACGTATGGGGACTATACATTAAAATGAATTTGAAAAAGTTTTTAAAACGCTGTTTTAAATGCCCCAATACTCCACTCTTGCTGACTGATTTAACACTACTTCAGTCGAAACCGGAAGTTGCGCCCATAATCGTTTCTACAGCGACACCCTCAGGAATAAAGTGGATAGGTTTTTTTTGTCTCTTTTCTTTTTTTTTCTCTCAGTATACAGTAAGTGTATAGTGCAGGTGTGAGCATATTACATATGCTCGTATACAATCGTATATGTATATATGTGTGTACACACACACACACACACACACACACACACACATATATATATATATATATATATATATATATATATATATATATATATATATATATATATATATATATATATACACTACCGTTCAAAAGTTTGGGGTCACCCAGACAATTTTGTGTTTTCCACGAAAAGTCACACTTTTATTTACCACCATGAGTTGTAAAATGAATAGAAAATATAGTCAAGACATTGACAAGGTTAGAAATAATGATTTGTATTTGAAATAATAATTTTTTCCTTCAAACTTTGCTTTCGTCAAAGAATCCTCCATTTGCAGCAATTACAGCGTTGCAGACCTTTGGCATTCTAGCTGTTAATTTGTTGAGGTAGTCTGGAGAAATTTCACCCCACGCTTCTAGAAGCCCCTCCCACAAGTTGGATTGGCTGGATGGGCACTTCTTGCGTACCATATGGTCAAGATGCTCCCACAACAGCTCAATGGGGTTTAGATCTGGTGACTGTGCTGGCCACTTCATTACAGATAGAATACCAGCTGCCTGCTTCTTCTCTAAATAGCTCTTGCACAATTTGGAGGTGTGCTTTGGGTCATTGTCCTGTTGTAGGATGAAATTGGCTCCAATCAAGCACTGTCCACAGGGTATGGCATGGCGTTGCAAAATGGAGTGATAGCCTTCCTGATTCAAAATCCCTTTTACCCTGAACAAATCTCCCACCTTACCAGCACCAAAGCAACCCCAGACCATCACGTTACCCCCACCTTGCTTGACAGATGGCGTCAGGCACTCTTCCAGCATCTTTTCAGTTGTTCTGCATCTCACAAATGTTCTTCTGTGTGATCCAAACACCTCAAACTTCGATTCGTCCATCCATAACACTTTTTTCCAATCTTCCTCTGTCCAATGTCTGTGTTCTTTTGCCCATATTAAACTTTTTCTTTTATTGGCCAGTCTCAGATATGGCTTTTTCTTTGCCACTCTGCCCTGAAGGCCAGCATCCCGGAGTCGCCTCTTCGCTGTAGATGTTGACACTGGCGTTTTGCGGGTACTATTTAATGAAGCTGCCAGTTGAGGACCTGTGAGGCATCTATTTCTCAAACTAGAGACTCTAATGTACTTATCTTCTTGCTCAGTTGTGCAACGGGGCCTCCCACTTCTCTTTCTACTCCGGTTAGAGACTGTTTGTGCTGTTCTCTGAAGGGAGTAGTACACACCGTTGTAGGAAATCTTCAGTTTCTTGGCAATTTCTCGCATGGAATAGCCTTCATTTCTAAGAACAAGAATAGACTGTCGAGTTTCACATGAAAGTTCTCTTTTTCTGGCCATTTTGAGCGTTTAATCGACCCCACAAATGTGATGCTACAGATACTCAACCTGCTCAAATGAAGGTCAGTTTTATAGCTTCTCTAACCAGCTAAACTGTTTTCAGCTGTGCTAACATGATTGCACAAGGGTTTTCTAATCATCCATTAGCCTTCTGACGCAATGAGCAAACACATTGTACCATTAGAACACTGGAGTGATAGTTGCTGGAAATGGGCCTCTATACACCTATGTAGATATTGCACCAAAAACCAGACATTTGCAGCTAGAATAGTCATTTACCACATTAGCAATGTATAGAGTGTATTTCTGATTAGTTTAAAGTTATCGTCATTGAAAAAAAGTGCTTTTCTTTCAAAAATAAGGAAATTTCCAAGTGACCCCAAACTTTTGAACGGTAGTGTATGTTAGAGGGTGAATAAAGATTCTGTGTCGACTTACGCTCGTGCCTTGCCTCCACATCCTTCCCTTTTACCCTCTACATTGGTGACCCGAAGTGAGATGGGCAGTCTACTCCCTTTCACCGCGCTGTGGACTCTGGAGTACCAGCAATCGCCTGCATCCTTCTCATCTACACTGGAATGCGCGCGCCTGTTCCTCTCTCGACGATGGCGACTTCAAGGGCTGGAGGGAGGGAGCGGCGTGGGGTCCGAGACGCACCAGCATCAGCGAGATGAGCACCGCACAGAAACAGCCTGAAAGGGGAAGATCGGCGCCATCTGTGTGTTTGAATCAAGCTCTCTGACCCTGACTTCACCTCCCGACAGCGGAGTTTCGGCACACAGAAGCCCCATGCGCACACCGCAGGATTACAAGGACAGTGCAACTTAAAGCTATGTGGCCACGGCGTGCACC
Source organism: Pholidichthys leucotaenia (assembly GCA_020510985.1). Taxonomy (NCBI): domain Eukaryota; kingdom Metazoa; phylum Chordata; class Actinopteri; order Cichliformes; family Pholidichthyidae; genus Pholidichthys; species Pholidichthys leucotaenia. Next base: position 287,149,467 of record CM035842.1, read on the forward strand.
ACGCACCAGGGACAAGGCAGCTCCAAGAACTTATACATCGTCCTCAGCCGCTGCACATTCCTGGGGAACACGGCCGATTGCCATCCTCAGATCCTTTAGGCTTTGCGCATCGCACCTAAAGCACCTGGGCAGCCTCGCCCACAGGACATGCATTTGTTTCTCAGCCACTGCCATCCACGGGGAATTAAGCCATTGCTTTCCCCGGAGTCTTAAGGACTGCCCCAGCACCTAAAGCAAGACTGCCAAGTTCCCTGCCACAGCTTGAGTTTTTTTCACAGCCATTACGCATCCTCGGGGAATTGGGCCGATCGCCTTCCCCAGATCCTTGCAGGACGGAGCTCCGTACCGAGGAGGAGCCAACTGACTTATTTTTTTTCACAGCCGCTGCAGATCACTGTAAGGTTTACCGGAAAAGTCCCTCGCCCGAGGCTGATCTGCACGCATTTTTTGCCCGGCCCAGATGCTTTTAATGTCCCAGGCTGGCACTCCATTGTTTTCCCTCACCTCCCCCTCATCCACCACATTATTCTGCCAGCACCTCTGTCCCAAAGACCTGCCGATCGCCAGCTTTGTTCTATCAGCACAGCGCGCACCGGCCCACAAACCACGGCTGTCACGTGTTGGAACTTGGAGCAGAGCAGAAAGTGCTTTTCACCCCTCCCCCTTTCCCCCCACGGACTGGCATGCCCTCTGACACACCTCACTAGCAGGACAGTTCGACTGGAGCGGCACCCCCCCCCCCCCCAGCTGCAGCCGCCAGGTGTGCCGACTTGAGCCCAAAGGGCCGGGGGGTTACAGCCCCTTCTGGGTGATGGGGGGTGGGGCTGTGTGGTGGACACTAGACACAGCGGGTGGACATCCTCTCACACCCAGAAGCTGTGAAGAGGGGCAGAACAATGGACTGAAGGGGGTAGCCCCCCAGAGGGGTAACTAGACCAGATGATGAGGCGCCTTCGCCCCCTGTTGCTCCATGCTGTAGCTTGTAGCACAGGGAGGCGAATGAATGTGAGGAATGTAACATGTTATGATAATCGCGCCACACATTGCCTTTGTTCATACCCATGCATAATGCGCCAGCCCCAGTCTCTATGCGAGGTAATAAAACTATATAAAGAGAACGCAGAGAGTCTGGGGGCTCTTCGACAGAGATCGGCCTCAGCGGGCCACACTGGGTGTCACAGGCTGTACATATATGTTAGAGAGTGAATAAAGATTCTGTGTCAACCTACACTCGTGCTTCGCCTCCACATCCTTCCCTTTTACCCTCTACTATATACACAGTATACTGTATATATATGTGTGTGTGTGTGTGTGTGTGTGTGTGTGTGTGTGTATGTTATATAGTTGTTTTGCTGTGGAGTGCTGGATGGTGACACTTACCTCCGGTGATGTCACCGGGCCGCCCTATGTAAGGCCGAGGGCGACCACCTTACAGCCTCATCTCGCCTGAGCTTAGCCGATGATCTGTCAGTGGTTGTCAACGTGAGTGAGGTAATAAAAGCTGTGTTCCAAGTCACCTCGCCTCTTCTGTGAACTAAGGGTAATTACAGACATAACATTGGCGAAATGGGATTAAACCATGGAGGCCTGCATAGCTCCATTTTGGCCTTTTCTCGAGTTTTCTGGGGAGCCACCTGTGTCCTGGCCTACGTGGTTTGAAGCCTTTGAAACTTATGTTGCATCGCTGGGACTCGGTGAGCTCGATAAGCTAAGAGCCCAGGCGCTTCTGGTTCACAATTTGGGTATAGACGAAGATAGTTGGAACGATAAGGTGACAGAAGCCAATGCTACTAGCCGGGGGCCAGCCCGGGGAAAATCCCTCTGCATGGGTTGTGGGTCTGCTAAGAACAGAAATAGGGCTAAGGACTGTCCAGTGAGAGGAGCATGTTGTAACAGATGTTGTTGCTTGAATCATTTTGCCAGGGTGTACTGTAAAGTTAAGCAGGAAAGCTCACGGGATAAAGTATACAGTAATAAGAATATTGGTGATTAAGCCTCATTTAGCAGCTAGATTAACCTCAGTTAATACTGATTGCACTGTTCAGATACTATTAAGAAGGAAGAAGGGACTTCCGGTTATGGCTGCCACGTAGGACGGACGTGTCTCGCTCTGCTCTGCTCCTGGAGAAAAAAATCGGCAAATAACTCTCTCATTTGGGACAGAACGTATCCCAGCATTTGAGCGAGGATATGTCGGCGAAGCCTAAGGCTGGAAAACCAGGAAAAGGAAAAAGCGAGCCGCCGAAACAGTCCAAATTAACGGACTTTCAGGTCTGTGACGCAGCAAACAAGGCTCCATATATGGCGGAGGAGGAGGGCGGCGGTGCGATTTCTGCGGGGAATGGCGCAGATGCGCTGATGGCTGCCATGAGTTCAATGAGAGCGGACTTTTCCTCTAGATTTGATGGGATTATGACAGCGTTGGAAGGAATAAGAAAGGAATTGGGTGACTGTGTAGAACGAACGGCGCAGATGGAGCTCCGTCTCGCTAGTGCTGAAGATGACGTCACCCGTCTTCAATTAAAGGTGCGCACTTTGGAAAAAAAAAATAAATCTCTGGAAGATAATATTTTGGATTTGGAATCTCGGTCGAGACAGAATAATTTGAGGCTGGTGGGTCTTCCAGAGGAATCAGAAGGTCGGGACGTATGTTCCTTTCTGGAAAAGTGGATTCCGGAGGTGCTGGGCAGCGAGGAGTTGCAATCAGCAGTGGTTCTGGAAAAAGCACATCGTATTGGCCCACGGAGAGACAAGGGACCGCCGAGGACCTTAATTATGAAGTTTCTTAGCAACAGAGACAGGATGAAGATCTTCAACGCTGCACGTGCTAAAGGAGAGATTAAACACCAGGACCAGCAGGTGCGGTTCTACCCAGATTTGGCCACAGGAATCCAGCAATTGAGGAAGCAGTTTGATCCCGTACGTAAGGAGCTGCGCAACCTTGGGATTCGTCATGGTGTAATCTATCCTGCGAGACTGCTGACCACGTATGAGGGCAGAACCCACATCTTCAAGACCCCAGAGGAGGCGCAGGAGTTCATCAAGAAGATCAAAGAAGAAGAAGAGACTGGTGGGAGCTAAGCATGAACAAAATATAAGGTAGAATAATTAAGCATTTGCACAGGCATCTGACTGACTTGAAGTAAATAGTAAGTTTACAAAATATAGATTGTATTATATATTAAAAAAAAAACAAAAACAAAACAAACAAACAAAAAAAAACTATGATGTACAAAGTTGTTAAAAATCTTGGAGTTAAGTTGGAAAACTACAGAGGAGAGTTAATGTTACGTCATTAAAAGTAGTAGAGTTAGGGTGATTGGGAGGATGAAGAAGGAGTGGCTTAGGCTGTTCCCCGTGGGTGTGGAACGGTCGATGGCTATATCGGGAGACAGAATTTTTCTTTTGATTTTGGGGGGTTTGCCACAAGTGTGGGAAGGGGAAATTTGTTTGTGTGTAGTTTGTAGGATGAATGTTCAACCACTCATGTTTTTGCTTCTCTGTATGAGCATGTTTACACTGCAAGGTAATCCTAAACTCTCTATTGATCATGGACCAAAGTGTTAATCTTAATTTAACTTCATGGAATTGCAGAGGTCTACAAAATTTAAAAAAACTTAAACAAGTTATGAATAAAATAAAGGACATGGGTTCAAGAATTGTGTTTTTACAAGAAACTCATCTGATAGAGGAGGATGTTAAAAGAATTAGGAGTAGATGGCAGGGAAGTGTATTCACCTCTTCATTTTCATCCCGAGCCAGGGGAGTTATGACTCTCATACATAAATCAGTTCCTTTTCAAGTGAAAAATGTAATTGGAGACAAATTTGGAAGATATGTAATCATTCAAGGTTCTTTGCTATTAGAAAATATAAATCTTGTGAACTTATATGGTCCCAATATAGATGATCAGAAGTTCTTTGCTAATTTATTTCTCATCTTATCATCACTTACAGGGCAACATATAATAGCAGGGGATTTTAATTGTACATTGAATCCAGGTGTGGATAGATCAACAGGACTGGATTGTACGCACATTGGATGTAGGATGACTATTAATCATTTTATGAAAGAATTGAGATTGTTAGATATATGGAGAGAAATGAAACCACAAGTTAAAGCCTATTCTTGTTATTCCAGTACCTAAGAGACATTCTCACGTATTGATTATTTTTTGATTTCCACAGAATTAAGGTCCAAGATTCAAAACTGCTTTTATGATAACATCGTGATCTCTGATCATGCACCCTGTTGTCTAATATATGTAGATAAAAAATTGACAAAGGAATCAGGTAGATGGCAATTTCAGCATAAATGGCTTCAGGATGAGGAATTTGTCAAGTATATAGAAAAACAGATAGACGAGTTCTTTGACATCAATACTACACAAACATCAGCATGTGTAAAGTGGGAGGCTTTCAAAGCTTTTATTAGGGGACATATTATTAGTTATACAGGATCAAAATCTAAGAAGACTCGAGAGGAGAGAGCTAAATTGGAACATAAAATAAAAAATCTTCAGGAAAAAGTGTATGCAGGAAGTGACCCAAGGTTGGAGAATGAATTACTGATTTTGAGAGCTGAATACGACAAAAAATCAGCAAATAGAGCTGCCTCGAGTCTTCTAAGATTGAAACAATCTTTTTATGAACAAGGTGAAAAATCAGGAAAATTATTAGCATGGCAGATTAAACAATTGGAAATTAAAACACCAATTACCAGTATTATAAGTAATGGACAGGTAGTTATAGATCCTTTAGAAATTAATAGAGCCTTTAGAGATTACTATGAAAAATTATATGATACCAAAAATGAACCTGATTTAACAAAACTAAATGGGTTTTTGAACGAACTATCTATACCGTGTATTCCAAATGAAAACAGGGAGATATTGGAGTCTAAAATTAGTCAAGAAGAAGTTGGGCTAGCCATTGATAATATGAAATCAGGAAAAAGTGCAGGACCAGATGGTCTTCCAGTTGACCTTTATAAAAAATTTAAGAATAAATTAATAAAACCTTTTTTGGAAATGGTTTTAGAAGCATTTCAAAATAATAATTTACCATCATACATAAATAATGCCTTAATTATACTGCTGCCAAAACCAGGTAAGCCCTCTAATAAATGTGAAAATATGAGACCAATAAGCCTATTAAACGCCGACCTTAAGATAATCTGTAAAATTTTAGCAAGACGAATACAAGAAATTTTACCAAATATTATTAATCGAGATCAGAATGGCTTTATAAAGGGTAGACAAGGCTTCCATAATGTAAGAAGACTATTTAATATTATTTATTTTAATAAAGAAGCACCGGATACAGCTCTCCTATCATTGGACGCCGAAAAGGCCTTTGATAGAGTTGAATGGCCCTTTCTTTTTGAAGTCCTACAAAGGTTTGGACTTGGAAATAATTTCATAAAATGGGTTCAAATAATATACAATAATGCTACAGCAGAAATCCTAACAAATAACAATATTTCAAAACCAATAAAAATCAATAGAGGATGTCGACAAGGCTGTCCACTTTCACCTTTACTGTTTACTATGGCAATTGAACCTTTAGCGATAGCGATACGTTTACATTCACAAATATATGGAATTAAAGTTGGACCAACAGAACATAAAATCTCCCTGTACGCCGATGATATAATTTTGTTTATGTCGAATCTAAAAAAATCAATTCCAACCTTGTTGAATTTAATAAAGAATTTTGGGGAAATATCAGGATATAAAATAAATAAAACTAAATCTTCAATATTAATGCTAAATGAGACCCAGAGAAATTACCCAGCCCCTGAGGTAAATCAATTCAATGTTGTAAATCAGTTTAAATATTTAGGAATCCAAATTATGCCTAAGCTAGAATCAGTCGCCAGTGTCAACTATGAAGCCTTAATGTCAGATATCAGTGAGTTAACTCAGAGATGGATGTCACTACCAATGTCGATGATCGGGAGAATCAATATACTTAAAAGTAATATTTTACCTAAAATACTTTATTTATTTCAATACATTCCCTTATCACCACCTTTAGATCTATTCTCAAGAATAAAAAAAAAGTTAGTGGAATTTATATGGAACAACAGGAGGGCTAGATTACGTTTGTCTTTATTATATTTACCATTTGATCGTGGAGGTCTGAAATGTCCAAATTTTATGTTGTATTATTGGTCGGCACAACTGAGGTCTATGACATATTATTTTTCATCAAATGATCTCCCTCACTGGACTGAAATGGAATCATACAATTTACCTTTACCTCTTCCCATATTCATATACTCAGATTCGGCAAAAAAATTACAAAAACAAGTTAAAAATCCATTTGTAAAGCATATGATCAAAATATGGTGTGAAGCTAAAAACTATTTAAAAGAACCACAGTCATTGTCACAATTTAGTCCAATATGGGGTAATCAATATTTTAAACCAGGGAGAGCGGACGCTGTATTTAAAGTATGGAATTTAAAAGGGATACAAAAGATTCAGGATTTATATTTGCCAGGTGCAGACAACATAATGTCTTTTGAAGAGCTGAGGATCAAATTTAATCTCAATAGAACACATTTTTTTTAAATATCTTCAACTTAGAAACTTTATTCGATCAAATCAAAATAAAGCTCTCACTCGACCTATTTATTCATCCTTGGAAAAAATGATGATGAAAGATAGTAAAAGAAAGGGTATTATTTCAGTTTTATAACTCATTGACACTATCTTCAAGTGAAAATTCACTGAAAAGATTAAACTACTGGAAAGAAGATCTGCAAATTGAAATTTCAGAGGAACAATGGGAATTGGCTTGTACAGAAGCTCAAACCAAATCAATAAATGCACGCCTTAAATTGATACATTTCAAATGGTTAATGCGGATGTATGTTACACCGGAGGAGTTAAATAGATATAACAAAAATATACCAGATACATGCACAAAATGCATGGAAAGTAAAGGAACCCTATTTCATTGTTTATGGGAATGTAGATTAATAAGAATGTTTTGGGAAGAGGTGAGGGTAACAATTGAAAAAATAATCTCAAAACAAATCATATTGAATCCTAAACTGTTTTTGTTGGGTCTGTACCCAGAAAAGCATAATTTTAATAAAAGTGAAAGAACATTCATAGACCTCAGTTTGCTTAATGCCAAAAAATGTATTGCACTATTATGGAAAAAGACTCATAGACCAGATGTGACTCAGTGGTTAAGACAGATGTTAACAAACCTTCCATTAGAAAGAATAACATATATACTAAAATCAAAGGAAATTGTGTTTGAGAATATATGGAGACCTTTTATTGATTATGTAAAAAATTTAAACATAACTCTTGAAGAAGAAGGTGAATGATGTGTGTGGACCTTGTAAATTCCAAACTGGTGAACATAATATGTATACTTATGTATTGGATTGTCTAGACTAAACAGAGGAGCATTGTTGAAGACTTGATTTTGTTGGTGGTTGTTGGTGTTTTTAGTGCATTTTTTTTTTTTTGTAGTACTTTAGTGTTAGTGTTTGATTGTTTGTATCATGTTTGTTAAAAAAAAAAAAGGTTCAATAAAGATATTGTGGAAAAAAAAAGAAGGAAGAAGGGGTAAATAATATTTTACATCTTTCAAATTTTTGGCATTGGAAAATCTAGCATGAATTACATCCTCCAAAATTGGCCATGAAGTACCTCTTTTAAACCATTTGAACTTTAACTGAGCTTTTTAGATCAGGAGCAAAAATCTGACAGCAGCAGGGTGAATCAAGAAGGAGAGGAGAGAGGAGGTAAAGGTAACCAGAGAATCAGCACAGGTGTCCCAAGGGAGAGAGAGACTGATGGAGAGAGAGACTGATACCGACACTAACACTGATGACTAGAGAGAAACTGGAGGCACTGGAGGCACACATGACCAGGTAACAACAGTCAAAACTTGATTTCTGCCAGTGCTGAAATACTTAACGTATAATGGGAATTAAGTAGGCCTGCTGCTTCATACTGGCATAGACTATTACAAGGCTGAAGTTTTTTTTTTAATTCTTATACGGGCAGAGATTTCACACACACACACCCCCAATGTTTGAAACAAAGTTACACCCTTGCCCTCGGCATATATTGTGCAGGTGCTGGGGCTCGATCACAATGCATTTTGTCTAAAGAAATCCTCCCAGGATAGATGGATCTCTGCACTTTGCCTCATGAGTCAACTGTATACTCTTCAGTAAATTTTTTTTTATCTCTATGTTGTAGTGACCCAGCACACTGCAGACGGACACTATCTCACACTCATCAGGGCTGGAGGAAACGGAGGACAATTTACATACGGACAGAGAGCCCCAGGGGGCAATCAGACGGGACTGTTATGTATGCGTCCTCAGAGAGGACGTCTGGGCCGGGCGCTAGCTGATGTCATGCTAATGATGTGTATTGGCTGATGTGTATTAGATGACAATCACGATGCTAATGTGCCATGCATTCTCTCTGTCTGTATAACGTGTATAAAAGAGCTTGTTATACATGCCTCAGCGACGCAGAAAACTCTCCTACGAGACACACGGCCCCAGTGGGCAACGCTGGGGTCCACCAGCTGTATTTATGTTCGAGGGTCAATAAAGAACCTGTGTCGACCTACGCTCGTGCCTCACCTCCACATCCTTTCCTTACACCCTCTACATTGGTGACCTGACGTGAAGTGGACTATCTCTCCCTTTCGCCGTGCTGTGGATTCCTTTTTCTCCATATTGGTGATCTGACGGAGATGAACTGTCTCTCCCTTACGCCGCACACCACATGGTGACCTGACATGGGATGACTGTCTGCTCCCTTTCACTGCGCTGTGGATTCCAGAGACCAGGGATTGCCTACATCCTTCGCATCCACACTGGAGCACGCACGCCTTATCCTCTCTCCACGATGGTGACCTCCAGGGCCGGACAGAGAGCGCAGCGCTGGGACCGAGACACACGAGCATCAGCAACACGAACAACGCACAGAAACAGCCTGAACGGGGAAGATCATCGGTGCCGTCTGCGTTGATTTCCATCAAGCTCCCCAACCCTGACTCACCTCCTGACAGCGGACTTTCTGGGCACAGAAGCCCCGCGCGCACACCACACGATTATGGGGGGCAATCAGACGGGACTGTTATGTATGCGTCCTCAGCGAGGACGTCCAGGCCGGGCGCTAGCTGATGTCATGCTAATGATGTGTATTGACTGATGTGTATTAGACGACAATCACTATGCTAATGTGCCATGCATTCTCTCTGCCTGTATACGTGGGTTGTATTTATGTTAGAGGGTCAATAAAAAACCTGTGTCGACCTACGCTCGTGCCTCGCCTCCACATCCTTTCCTTACACCCTCTACAATGTCACATTTACAGAGACGGGATCCAGTTTCCAGTAGCATTGGTTTTGGACCATGACTGACACAGGTTATATCTGAGGGTTATTATTCATTGGGGTTTCACTGCACTCAGTAAGCCGAGTTGTGGAGATAATAATTATCATGTTTTTCAACCACTAATTTGTAGACAAATCATTTTAACTAAAGTAGAAATGTTATTTTAATGCATTCTGTGAGTTTCAGCTGTTTTGTAGTTTAAGAGACCCACCTGATAGAGTCAAACCGAATTTTGCAGAGAGCCCGCAACTTCTCATGGCAGGTGGAAACTTTGCGGCTCGGCCCGCAGATTCTCACATCACGTTTGTTTTTCATACATCCCACTGTGTGTGTGAAAATCTGCGTATGCTGTGTTTTTGTGCGTGTGCACATTTATAGATGAGGTCTTTCTGGAGCTCTCCACGAGTGGTCTTTGGCTCTTGGATAACTCTTCTGATAATTTGTTTGACTCCTCTATCAGAAATCTTGTGAGGAGCTCCTTGTCGTGGCCGACTGATGGTAAAATGATGTTCTTTCCACTTCTAAATGATGGCTCCAACAGTGCTCACTGGAACATTCAGCAGTTTAGAAATGTACCTGTAACCAGTGCCATCATTATGTTTTGCAGCAATAAGGTTGCGAAGGTATAGCAAGAGCTCTTTGCTTCTACCTATTATGAGTTCTTTGTGGTGTGACAATCTGATATTCACAGACCTTTTTAAAGGCTGTCAGTCAGGACTTAACCAGCTGAAATTAATTTGCACTGAGGAAGGGGATGGCTTCCTAAATTCCGATGGATTTCAGCTGATTTCTTGACTTTCTATGCCTCTTTGAGCCTTTTTTCCTTCATGTGTTCAATACTTATTCCCTGTGTCATTTCACCTTATTACCTCCGCCAAGGAAGGAGGTAATGTTTTTAGTGGTGTTGGTTTGTTTGTTGATTTGTCTGTTAGCAACATAACTCAAAAAGTTATGAATGGATTTTGATGAAATTTCCAGGAAAGGTGTGGAATGGGATGGGGAACAGTTGATTAAATTTTGGTGGTGATTTGGATCATGATCTGGATGCAGGAAGTTTTTGAATATTATTTTATATTAATATGGCACTTTTCATGTACTGCCCCTTTAAGACGTGCCCACTGAGTTACGTGTGTGGCCATGCCATAGGGCCACGCGCCTCGGCAACCCGGAAGCCAAACACTGCAGAAAAAGTATTAGGGGGCGTGTCCACCAAACTTATTTTTTCTGCTGTGGGTGACTATTTTCTATTCATTCTCTTTGTAGTCCAGCATCTACAGCGCTGAGCGCCCTTGGCGCTGAAACGCTTTGAATGGTGGCCGCTTTTTGTGGAGGCACTCAGAGCTGAAAAAAGTTCAACTTTTCAGATTACTACAAGCTGCGCTCGTCAATGTCAGACCTTTCTAAGCAGCCAGAGTTAAGAAAGGGTGGGACATAGGATGCTGGTACAGGAAGACGAGAACGGTAGGTGACGGTGGAGAGGATGAACTTTGCTGCGTCAAGCAACCTGGTACCCTTTGATTTGACATTGAAAGGATATCATGATCAAAATTTGAAAGCAAACACTTGAAGGAACATGTCTGCATCTGTCGGCGTGCCAGGTGAACGTTTGTGCCTTTGTCATGGTCATATTTGTTACAAGTTTGTTGCGGTAGATAATATGGATACTGTGTAAATTTGTAGCTGATAACAGCAAAAAAAAAATGGAATGACACCACACTGTTGCGTAATATTACTTAATAATTATGAACCTTGTCAGTAAACTGTAAGGGAGAAGAGAGGTGCACGATCTGTGCATGGGGGGATTCCGCTGTGCGCAGTCTCTGCCTTTTTTCCAGATTTGTATAGTGTTGTATTTTTGAGTTCTAATTCCTGTTATTTTATCATTGGTTGGTTTTCACATATTCTGTATTGTTTCTTAATATGACTTATTCTCCTGTTTACGTTCATTGGAGTTTTGTTATTTACATATTTGAGTTTATTTGTCTTTATTTGTCATCACATTATATTCGTTTCTTGCCAGTTTTCTTCTCTTTCTCTCTTTCTCCAGGGTTGCAGCTGTCAGAGGCACTTCTGGGTTTTTCCCTGGTTGTGGGCGGTGCCCCTGTCAAGCTGTCAGCCCTGTCTCCTCTCCTCATGACTCACAGCTGATTGTCATCACCTTCTTCTCCAGCCCGCTCATGTGATTCACACCTGTTACCATTTGTGTTCATTTGTTTCTGGCCCTATTTCAGGGCAGTTATTTCTTTTCCTTATTGCCGGAGTCTCAAGAATCATTTGTGTCAGAACCCTGTCCCCGTTCTGACGTTTATTATCCATGTGCATCCTGTTTTCCTCCTGCCATTCATAAGTTTTGCTTTGTGCACTATTTGGCTTTTGTGTTTGTGCACTGTTTGGACTTTTTGTGTTTCTTTAATAAATATCACAAACTGCAGTTCAGCGTCTGGGTCTCCCCTCTCTGCCCCGAGGGGCAATTCATGACAAGAGGAGGAAAAAAAACAAAACAACAAAAACCGACCTGAAAGATTCAATAAACCATGATGTTGATTTAAGGTGGAATTGCCCAGCCCCAGTGTATGGCCAATACAATTATGACAGTCTTGTTGTTATTATTATTATTATTATATAATGTAGTCATATTGTTTTTGCTGTTGTTTCTCTGTTAATCATAATAATAATGACGGATTGCATTTATATAGCGACTTTCATTCAAATTTTCAGGAAAGGTGTGTAATGGCATACTGAACACCAAGGCTCCTATCTTCTCACGGAGTGTTAGCAACAATAGTCCAAAACTACTGGATGTATTTGGATGAAATTTTCACTAGAGGTGGTTCTTGGGCTACAGAAAAATCCATAATATTTTGGTGATGATCTGAGAATGCATACCTCAGCCACGGCTCTTATCTTTCACAGTGTGTTAGCAACAATACTCCAAAACTAATGGCCAGACTTTGATGCAATTTTCACCAGAAGTGGCTCTAGGCCTACACACAAACCCATTACATTTTGGAGGTGATCCATGAGGGATGAAAGGAGCCTTGGTGGAGGTCTGCACTCTCTGAATGCTTTCTAGTTAAATATAACTTATTTTCTGAACACAGTTGCCTTGATTTCTTTGTATGTATGGATTACTTGGGTTGTTACTGATATCTGGTGAAAATCTCAGGTTAATGGCTCCATCAGAAATATGTTTAATGACAAAAATGTTGACATGTTCAATACTTATTTTCCCCGCTGTATTCTGTCTTGCTTCTACTGACTTTCATTCCTCTTCTCTCCAGTGCATACCTTCACCTCTCCAGGTTCTCTTCCACCTACTCACTTCTCTCACTACAGATCACAATATCGACTGCCAACATCATGGTCCATGGAGACTCCTGCCAGACCTCGTCTGTCAGCCTGTCCATCACCATGGCAAACAAGAAGGGGCTCAGAGCTGATCCCTGATGTAATCCCACTTCCACCTTGAATCCATCTGTCACTCCTACAGTACACTTCACCATGTCTCACTGTCCTCATATACTGTATGTCCTGCACCACCCACATATGCTTCTCTGTCACTCCTGATTTTCTCATACAGTACCACACTTCGCCTCTTGGCACCCTATCATATGCTTTCTCTAAATCCACAAAGACACAGTGCAACTCCTTCTGACCTTCTGTATACTTCTCCATCATCACTCTTAAAGCAACCATTGCATCTGTAGTTGGCAGAACGTGGGCTGGGCCCGTGTCCTTGCCTTAGTTTATAGTTTTAGTATTCTGTTGTAACTGGGACATGGGCTCAACCCACGTCTTCTCTCTGAGTTACTTGTATGATTCTTGGTTTGGAATTATTATTATCTTGGTTCTATTTTGTGATAGTCCATGCTTTACCCTTAGTTCTTGTTTGTCATTATTATCATCATGGACTCTGTTTTGTTATTACTATTATCCCTGTCTTAGCTGTTGTTTGTTTTGGTCATCCTTAGCATTATTATTGTAGTCATGTTTATGTTTTATTTTTCTTGTCTTTGTTCTCCATTGTCCTGGTTATTATCTCAGTCATGTTTATCCTTAGTTCTGGTTTGGACTTTTACTTTGACAGTGTCTTTTATTTATTTCCACCTTAGCCTCATCTGTGTTAATTTCTTGATTGTTCACATCTGTTTTGGTTTAAGTAATTAGTCTAGCTTTATTTAACGGAGGCTGCCCCACTCATCAGCACGGTGTCTTCATCATATCGGCATGATCAACACGCTTCTTGCCATGCCTTGTTTTGTCTTGCCTTAGCCTTGTGAGTTTTTGCCTGCCATGCTTTTGTTTTATTTTTCAGCCCTCTTGCTGTGAGTTGTTTGCCAGCTCAATAAAAAACATCAAACTTGAAATCTCGCATTTGGAACCTGCTTTCGGCCCAGACTGGGCACATATCGTAACAGTAGTACTCTTTCTTGGCATGAAACCGCGCTGCTGCTCACTGATTGTTACCTCTCTTCACCTGGCTTCAACTTTTTCTTGTAAATGTTTGTAAACTTTTTCCTCATACATTTTCCACATTTTTCCATTGTAAATTTGCACCTTTTTTCTTGTAAATCTGTGAACTTCATATGGATGCTGGTTACATTTTTATTCTGTGTAGGCCTAATTTTTTCCCCTGTTCATCTAGACAATGACCCAAGGTTTTGTTTTGTTGAAAGAGGAAAGTTCTTTTTTCTCTTTTAAAAAGCATTTTCAATTCTTCCCCATTACAAAATAGGGATCCCAAACACACTGGGATTGCAAAGGGTCCCCAAAAAAGCTAGAAACTGTAGAAGAGCTTGAAATGATGAGGCGATTTGATATATAAACCAAAGTTTATTTATCAGCTCTCCTAACAAGTCTCATTCTAGTGCAGAGGTAACAGAAGGAAAAGAGGCCGAATATCTCCGGCTCACTGACTTTATACTTGCACCTAACAAAAGACATGCATAACAAAGGCTGACATCCCTCATTATCTTAATCCCCCCATTGTCTTGGTATTTCCTCTCCTCGCCCAGGGGGTGAGGGTAGCTCTTCCGGTCTCCACCGCAGTGTCTGGGAACGTCTTTGTTCTTCACTTGGCGGTTGGGAGCCTTTGTCCTTTCAGAGGTGTGAAGTTGCTTTACATAGGTAATTACCAAACATTTCCACATGCTTCAACATATGTAGGTTATGGAATATATGAGTAATATAGCCCACAGCCCCCCCCCCCAAACGACTAAGAAAGGACAATAGAAAGGTTAACAGTCTAAGATAATTACTATGACATACTAAGTGTTACATCTCTTGCCACAGAAGAAACTTTCTAGCAGCCATGCCCCTAAGAGAGTTCAGTGGTAATCATAACAGCATAGTAAAATCATAAGTCAGTCCTAAACTGTTGCAGCACAATTAGTGAACAATTGTGGAGTGGTTTGCATCAGTCCCTGTGCTGTCTGGGCTTTAATCTTCTTCCAAAACTGCTGTGGGTTCGTTTAGGCGTCCTGCTGGGACCTTCTTGTGAGGAATCTGCAGTGTGGGAAGGAGAGTGGTTAATTGTTCCCTGCAGGGGGGCTGAGTCTTTTCTCTTGGGGGGTCTACCCCGCCGAGGTGCTCTCGCCAACTGTGCAGGCTCGTCTTTCAACAAGAAGGCAGGCTTAAGTCTGTCAATGCTGACTGTTTCTTTTCTATCCCCAAAATCAAGCACAAAGTGTTTATCACCATGTTCCAGCACTCTGAATGGCCCATCGTATGCTGGGCGAAAAGTTGGTTTTAAAGCTTCATGCCTAACAAAAACGAACTCAGCATTTTTTAAAGCTTGAGGGACAAAAACCCGTGGAAAGGAGTGATGAGCTGGACCAGGGAGAGAGTCCGGTCCGTTGCTGCCTAAAAACCTTGGGACTGGAAGATGCCCTGGCTCTGGATTCTCTGGTAAAAATTCACCTGGGAGCCTGAGAGGTTGTGCAAAAACTAATTCTGCTGGAGAGGCGTCTAGATCCTCTTTAGGTGCAGCACGCAACCCCAATAAAACCCAGGGAAGTTTATTTACCCAATTTGTATCCGTTAGTGAGGCTCTGAGGGCGGCCTTTAAAGACCTGTGAAAACGCTCGCATAACCCATTAGCCTGAGGGTGATAAGCGGTGGTGCGGTGAATTGTTGCCCCTAAGCTGCTGGACATGGCTGACCAAAGCTCTGAGACAAATTGAGGCCCCCTATCGGACGTGATGTCCGATGGGACGCCGAAACGTGCCACCCAGTTTGTCAAAAAGACGCGAGCGACTTCCTCCGCTGTGGTTGCCGCTAGAGGGACTGCCTCTGGCCAGCGTGTGGTGCGGTCTATCATTGTTAACAGGCATGTGAAACCTTGGGAGGAAGGTAGTGGCCCCACGAGGTCGACATGAACGTGGTCGAACCTTCTAGCAGGGATTGGAAAAGGCTCCAGAGGGGCTTTTGTGTGTCTGTGTATTTTGGCGCGCTGACAAGAAATGCAAGTTTTTGCCCATTCTTTTACGTTTTTGCGCAGGCCTGGCCACACAAACTTTTCGGCGACCATTTTAACCGAGGCGCGCACACCTGGGTGCGCGAGGGAGTGAATTGCGTCGAAAATACGGCGGCGCCATGTAGCTGGTACTAACGGGCGAGGTCGGCCGGTTGAAACATCGCATATTAGGGGGGGCACGCCGTCGCGTAAACCCTTTTTCTCCAGCCTTAACCCTGTTGGTCCAGACAGGAGTGCGCACACATCCGCGTCACTGCTTTGTTCCTCTGCCATGGCTGCATAATCTATCCCTGCATGGATAGGTGCTGCGTATGTGTCTGCGTTAGTGAAGAGTTCTGCTGCTGAGGCAGTATAATCTGTCTCCTCGCGCTCTGGTGATGTCACAGCGTGAGAGAGGCAGTCTGCTACCACGTTAAGTTTGCCTGCCACGTGTCTAATGTCTGTGGTGAACTCTGAAATTGCAGCCAGCTGTCTTTGTTGCCTGCCTGACCATGGTTCTGAAATTTTAGCCATAGCAAAGGTGAGCGGTTTATGGTCTACAAAAGCCGTGAAACTCCGCCCTTCTAACCAGAACTGGAAGTGGCGGATGGATAAATGAAGCACTAGTAGCTCCCTGTCAAAAGTGCTGTATTTACGCTCAGTTTGGTTTAGCGATTTGCTAAAGAATGCTAAAGGTTGCCAGATCCCGCTGACATGTTGCTCTACAACTGCCCCTATAGCCGGGTCCGAAGCGTCTGTGGTTAGCGCGATGCGGGCCGAGGGATCTGGGTGAACTAACAATGTGGCGTTAGCTAGAGCGCTCTTTACTTCCGCGAAGGCGTGTTCGCGCTCCGGGGTCCATTCGACCGCGTTGGAAGCTTTCTTTTTTCTGAGCGCGTCATATAGGGGCTGCATGAGCTGAGCTGCGTGGGGGAGGAAACAGTTGTAAAAATTAACCATTCCTAAAAATTCTTGTAGCGATTTGACTGTCTGTGGCCGTGGGAAACTTTTTATCGCGTGAACTTTGTCTGGAAGTGGAACTGCCCCCTTCGGAGAGACTTTGTGTCCTAAAAAATCAATTTGTGACACGCCGAATTTGCATTTGGCTGGACTGATTATTAACCCGTGCTCTTCTAGTCTCTGAAAAACCGTAGTGAGGTGCTGCTCGTGTTCTTCCTCAGACGAGCTGGCTACCAGCATGTCGTCGAGGTAGACGAAGACAAAAGGAAGGTCGCGTAAGACTGCGTCCATCATTCGTTGAAAAGTTTGAGCAGCGCCTTTGAGGCCGAAAGGCATTCGCAGAAATTCAAAAAGGCCGAAAGGGGTTATTACAGCTGTTTTAGGAATGTCCTCCGCTCGGACTGGGACTTGATGATAACCGCGGACTAAGTCTATTTTTGAAAAAATGCGCGCACCTGCCAGATGTAGTGAAAAATCTTGAATGTGAGGAATTGGGTAGCGGTCATGCGCTGTAGCATTGTTTAATCTGCGGTAATCTCCGCACGGTCTCCAAGAACCGTCGGATTTCGGAACCATGTGAAGTGGCGAGGCCCAAGGGCTCTTCGAGCGTCTAACAATGCCCAATTTTTCAAGGGTAGTAAACTCATCCCGTGCTATGTTGAGCTTGGCCACATCTAAGCGGCGAGCTTTGGCAAATACGGATGGGCCCGTTGTGGGAATAAAGTGTTCAACCCCGTGTTTAGCCACAGTGGCTGAGAATTTGGGAATTGTGAGTGCTGGAAATTGGGTGAGGAGTTGCTCAAACTTACCTCCTGCCGTGGTGACGTTAGCCTGCACAGGTGGTGGAGAAACTCGAGCTGAGCATGGAATAGAAGCAAAGGACAGTGCATTAACCAAGCGCCTATTTGCTAGATCCACTAATAACCCATGTGCATACAAAAAATCTGCGCCTAACAAGTTAAAACTCACCGCCGCTACAACAAATGTCCATCTGTAGTTGCGGCCGTGGATGTGGCGGCGCAGGCTCTTTTCGCCGAAAGTGTCGATGTTAGAGCCGTTGGCTGCCACCGCTCCGTTGCCCCGGGTGCCCATGGCTCGATCTGCGTGGGAGGGCGTGACAAAACTCAGCTGAGCCCCTGTGTTGATGAGGAACTGCTTGCCGGTGTGTCCATCCGTCACATACAGCAGCTTATTCTTCTCGCCGAGAACCGCTGCCGTTAACGGCTCTCGGCTTTGGTGTTTAAATTTGCAGGGGGGAACACATTTGTGAGCCTTCTCGGCGAAACGGTGGTGATAATAACAGACGTCGCTCCGTCTGTTACGTTTTGGCCGTGTCGCTGTCACCGCGGGCTGGATCTGCTCAGTGGGTTGTGGCTCTTCGTGGTTCTGGGCATCAGCGTTGAGGTCTGCGGATGCTGCTGTGGGTGTCTGCTCCTTGCAGGTGTTGACGAGCCGTTGAGCTTCGTTGGCGAGCACGCGGAAGTCTTGCTGGGTGCTGCATCTCATGTTGGCGAGTGTCCCTCTCATGTGTGGCGGCAGCGTGCTGAGGAATTTGAATTGGAGGAGGAAGTTGTCGTTGTCTTCTTCTTTAAGCTGCAGCAAATCCTCCATGAGGGCTTTAGGTTTGCACCCTCTGTGGCCGTAGACCGCCAGGATCTTCTCGGCTCTCTCTTCAGCTGAGGGGACGTAATTTGCCACGATGGTTGCTTTCAGTATTTCATATTTGTCTTGGGCCGGCGGCCGCCGGATCATGCTCCGCACACACCTCGAAGTGGCGGCGTCGAGTTTGGAGACGATATGATAGAATTTCGTATCGTCAGCTGTGATGCCCGCCAGTGCAAACTGGGCTTCAGCTTGCTGAAACCACGAGGCGGGGTCTTCTTGCCAGAAGTCTGGCAGCTTGACAGCGACGGCATTCGTGTATACCATCACTGCTGTGTCCGCAGGGTGAGAGTGCCTTGCTTCGGCTCTCACAGCGGTGCTGGTGCTCGGTTGAGCCCTCTCAATCCCTTTTGCCGGGGGGGAAAGACGTCCATCTGTTCCCCTGTCTGCGTGGGCGCTGGCGTCTGCCTGGGTCGCCAAGGATGAGTCGATTGCGGGGGAATGCCTCAGGTCCATATTCGCGTCAGGGTCACCAGCGTAGAAGAGCTTGAAATGATGAGGCGATTTGATATATAAACCAAAGTTTATTTATCAGCTCTCCTAACAAGTCTCATTCTAGTGCAGAGGTAACAGAAGGAAAAGAGGCCGAATATCTCCAGCTCACTGACTTTATACTTGCACCTAACAAAAGACATGCATAACAAAGGCTGACATCCCTCATTATCTTAATCCCCCCATTGTCTTGGTATTTCCTCTCCTCGCCCAGGGGGTGAGGGTAGCTCCTCCGGTCTCCACCACAGTGTCTGGGAACGTCTTTGTTCTTCACTTGGCGGTTGGGAGCCTTTGTCCTTTCAGAGGTGTGAAGTTGCTTTACATATGTAATTACCAAACATTTCCACATGCTTCAACATATGTAGGTTATGGAATATATGAGTAATATAGCCCACAGAAACAGCCTTTTTAGGCTGGTAAAGAGAGAGAACCAGCTTGTCTTAGCTTTGTTCCGAAATGTAATCGCTCTTGTTTTGTTTTTCTTTTGAATTCTTGGATGGAATATGGGTGGGCAATATAAGCTGCGGCTTCAGCCATCACGCATTTCGGATAACTCATGTTGAACTGTATAATCAGAGGAGTTATTGTTAATTTGACCTTGTTGGATTTTTTTCCCTTTTGTTATATTTTTCTGTTTCTTTTTTAATCTTTACTTTTAATCTATCCGAAATAAATAAAGATTCATTCATTCATTCATTCATTCAGAATGACTATGCAGCTGTTATGCCTCTCTTTCTACAGCAGAGGGCAGCCTCAGTTCAACCACAAACTGCTGACCTCCATTATGGCTTCTGGTGGGCTCTGATATATGATTTTTACCTGCTGCATTTTGTGGAGCAGTAACATTCAGTTGCAGCGGCTGAGATCAGTTAGAACCTCAACCGTGAACCTATGATTTGACTATGGTAGCAGGTCTATAAGTGCATAATTCGCCCTACTGTAACAAATTGGCTAAATAGGTCTGATAAGAGCTGAGGGTGAGAAAAGTGGGGAAAAAGGTCAACAATAATAATGCTGGCTTCAGTGTCAGTGAGGCATTTATATACAACAACAGCATACATTCATCATATTTTATCACCCAAGTAAGGATCCAACCTTTCAACTTCATTTATTACCTCTAAAATGAATGCCAGTGGAGCTCTTTATGACACATTGCAAGTGTGTTATAATAAATCAAATATGCCCCTGCTGTCCCGATGAAGCTGCTTGGCATAAAAAATTAAACACAGACTAGAGGAGAAAGAGGAGGATGGAGAGGAAGCATCTGCTATCTGCATGTCAGAAACTCCACATCACACTCAAACTGCATGAGTGAATTTATAGACCTGAGTTCACCCTACTGTAAATGATGCTCAAACTACAGACTCAAGTGTGAGTTATGAATTAACAAATACACCAACAAACACTGAATGCAGCTTTACAAACTGGTTTAGATTCCATAACAGTTTTAAGGACGTTTGCAAATTTCATCAGGAACTGTGAGGCAAATGTGAAGCCCTAGTGACCAGTGACATTTACTCAAGCATAGCGATAACTCAAGGGGGGAACAGATGCCCCACCCCAACCTGGAAAAAACAGAATTGTCCCCCAATATCATGATAAACCTTTCTATATCATGTTGCACAAATGAGTAAAATGTATTTTATGCACCAACGATAAAGGGGGGGG
This sequence comes from Pholidichthys leucotaenia, assembly GCA_020510985.1. NCBI lineage: Eukaryota > Metazoa > Chordata > Actinopteri > Cichliformes > Pholidichthyidae > Pholidichthys > Pholidichthys leucotaenia. The sequence goes on from CM035842.1 coordinate 287,170,090, forward strand.
GGGGAATCTAAAACTTTTCTTATAAATTTGTGATTTTTTTCTCATAAATTTGCATCTTTTTTCTTAATCTTTCAACTTTTTTCTTGTTAATTTGCAACTTCTTCCTCATTAATTTGCAACATTTTCATGCAAATTTGCTATTTTTTCATGTAAATTTGCAACTTTTGTCTCATTAATTTGCAGCTTTTTCTTGTTTATTTGCAACTTTTTTCATGTAAATTTACAACTTTTTCATGTCAATTTGTAACTTTTTTCATGTAAATTTGCAACTTTTTTTTCATTAATTTGCAACTTTGTTCTCATAATTTTGCAAATTTTTCATATAAATTTGCAACTTTTTCTCATCAAACTGGAACTTTTTTCATGTAAATTTAAGATAAGATAAGCGTTTATTAGTCCCACAATGGGGAAATTCCAGGATTGCAGCAGCAAAGGGATAGCAGCACTCAGGGCAATAGTAAATAAGAAAATAAGATAAGAACTGGTTAGCCAGAGCAGTAAATAAATATACATATGTACACAGTTGTATACACAGCACAGGAGCATTACAGCTAGAAGGTATCAACAGCATTACGGTTAGTTAAATTACCCGGCAAAATAGAAATATGTACCCAGATAGTATAATTCAATTTGAATCAACAGTGTTGCTGCCACCCTCGGTAATAATTGTAACTGTCTTAGTTGTGTATTGGAAGGGACGATCTCTATGGTGCAAAGTTGTGACATTTAATAGTACGTTAGTACTTAGTACGTTTAATACGACTACGAGCAGCACCGGTTAGATTATAAAGTCTGACAGCTGTAGGTAGGCAGGACCTGCGGAACTTGTTGCGAAAGTTGCAAAATTTGCAACTTTTTTCAAAAGGTTCTGGTACAGAGGCAGGACAGACAGCCGAAAGGCACAAATATGGTCTAAATGATCAATTTCCACAAGAAATTATGGAAAGAAGAAGAAAGCTTTTCCCCATTAGGAAACAAAAAATCCAAGAAGGTAAATGAGCAATTATCTCTGTGAATAGATTGTTTATAGATGGCAAGCTGTCTATGGATGAAACTATAACCTCCTGGCTATTCTAGATTCTAGTTTGTTTCCTTAGCTACATGTGAAAAAGAGTGGGATTGTGTGCAGGTCTCTTATTGACCCCTGTTTAATCTGTTAACATTTGTCTAATGATTTTTTTCTTTTTTGTTGCCGTTGTTGTTTATCTGTTGTAGCTAATGTTGATGATGCTGTTAGGTTGTTGTTGTATGTTATCTATTTCTTCTCATCACTTACTAACCTTTATGTCTGTTCTCTCTCACACATTTGATATATTATGGCGCATATTTAGGGCGCATATATTGTATCCATATTCCCCACATATACCTAGTAGGCATGACGGTGCATATTCTAGAAGCTTCACGTCTTAATGGACAAAGAGGACCTGACCCTGCAGAGACCTACGGGAGGTGTGAAGTTGGTCTGGCAGGAGATGGGAAATTGGAGAGATTGCCCCAGCAGGAGCCCCGGAGGCTAGAAGGTTAAGAGACAATGGAGACGCCAAGGAGTCTCGGGGCTGTATGTTTACTAAAGGACTGTGGGTTGGGGGGGTGTTATTTGATGTTGGGGGTTTGTGACTTTGGAGAGTATAAGAACTGTGGAAGATGACTGTTCTGCCTCTTTTCTGAGATTCTGTGCTTGTTAGAGGATGTGACCTCTCAATAAACCAACCCCGAGAAATAAACTCAGTCTTGTCTGTGAAAGGCATCCTCTACAATATCAGAAATAACTTTAAGTACAAGCACCCCATTCACTCTTGCAAATGCAAGCAAATACAACAGAGGCATTATGCACGTGCACCCAAGCACACACATATAGGTATATACTATATGTACAACACACATATGCCTACACATACATGTGCATGCAACCGTATAACATGCACAGAACATACCTATGCACACACACACTCTCACACACACACACACATACACTACAGACATACAGTATAAACACATAGGCACACTTAGCTAGCCTCCAGCACAAAACCAGTTAGTGAAAACATGTCCACATTAACGTTTGTCACGTGGAACATACATGGAAGAAGAGGCTAAAAGTTTTTAATCAACTGAAGGATCTACAGGCAGACTTTGTCTTATTACAGGAAATACATGTTTCTAAGTCGTCTGTAAATGCATTCACCTCCCCTGAATTTCCCAACATGTTCTCAGCCTGCTTTAATTCCAAACAAAGGGGGGTAGCCATATTGGTAAACAGAAGAATATGCTTTGTTGTGAATAACACCGTAGCAGATCCAGAAGATAGATTTATAATATTAAAAATCTCAGTTCAAAATCTGGATCTATGCATTGCCTGTGTTTACAGCCCAAATGTTGATGACACATCCTTTTTTCACACCTTCTTCACTTCTCTTTCTGAGCACTTGGACCTTGGACACCACACTCATAATAGGAGGGACTTCAACCTGGTATTAAATCCTGCAACTGACAGGCTCAGTACAGCGAGGAATTATCCGAAATGGCAGGCTACTGACAATCTCAAACAATACAAGAGTGATTTTGGTCTTTGCAATCAATGGTGTTCTCTTCACCCAACTCTTAGGGAATATGCCTTTTTCTCACCAGTGCACCACTCACATTCTCGTCTAGACTTTTTTAAGCCAGTAACTCCATTATGTAAGATATCACAAACACTGAAATCTGCTGTAATTAAGTTAACAGTGATCACCATCCAGTATCTCTTACACTGGTGAATAAAAAAACTACAAGGAAAACTAGGAACTGGAAATTTAATACCTCACTACTCAAAGACAAAGACTTTATTAACTATTTTAATAAGGAGTGGGAATCATATCTGGAAAACAATGACGTGCCAGGAATATCAGATTGTGTTCTCTGGGAAGCAGCAAAAGCAGTCATGCAAGGTAAAATAATCTCTTACTGTTCATATAAGCATAAAAAAAGAAAAAGAACTGGTACTGGCGTTAGAACAGAAAATTAAATCATTGAAGATGTCCTGTGCCGTTTCTCCACAGGAGCAGGCACTCAGCAAACTGAGAAAATTAAAGCTGGAACTAAAAGAAATTATGAACAAAAGGACACTGTTTTTAATACAAAGACTACGTCTGGAGATGTTTGAACATAGTAATAAATCAGGGAGATACCTTTCTAATCAGCTTAAACTGAACAAAGAAAAAACAACTATCCATTCTATTAAGGATACAACTAGAAATATTACCCATGACCCTGAAGAAATAAATAACTCCTTCAGAAAATTTTATGAAAACTTCTCTTCATCTCAGATTAATCAGTCTGACTCAGAGATAAATGAATTTCTGGCAGTGGTGGGCCCTCAGGGCCAGCAAAGCCTTCTCTCCTGGCTTAAACTGTCATAAACCCTCCCAACAAACATCACACACAAAAAAGGGGAAAAAATGTGCGGTTGAACCCACTAAATCCTCCCGTTCAGCTGGTCCATTCTGTCATAAACCCTCCCGTTGTGGTGCTGTGAAAATGACGAGACAGAGTTCTCTCTCAAAGTCAGCTTTTATTCACAACACCATCATCTCACAGCAGAGAGAAAAAAGAGGATGAAACAGTAAACTCTCGTCCTTAAATATCAGGGACTTCACATTTCATAGATCACATGTCACACAGACCCCTTTGCATTATAAAGACAGTCACAATGCATTTCTCCCCATGATATCACTTCCACTGTCTCCAATGCATCCTTTCCTTAATCCTTTAATGACTCAGGTCTTGCATACCAAAGCTAATATTCCTGCAGCTTCCTGCCTTTGTTCTGACCTAAAATGTGAGTCACAAAATCTCCATGAGTGTGGGCACCACACAAAGCCCCCCCAGCATTTTAGACAAACAGAACAACAAGAGAATACACATCAGTCCACATGCTGTATAGGCTTCAGCCTCCTGCCATATAGGCTGAAGTTGGGGTTCAACGTCTCTGCGGCGCTGTCACGCTGGGGGTTTGTCGTCTGGGGGCGAAAACCCTTTGTCAGTCTCTGCGGGTGTTCTGGGGAAACATTCTTGTGAGAAACATTACTGTGTGAAGCCCCCCGTGGTGGTCTACCTCTCCGCGGGGCCCTTGCCAACAGCACTTGCTCATCTGCGACCACAAAAGCAGGTTTAAGTCTGTTTATGCCAATTTTCTCTTTCCTACCCCCCAAATCTAGCAAAAACTGCTTGTCCCCTGTTTCTAGCACTCTGAATGGTCCGTCATAAGGCGGTCGCAATGGGGTTCGATGCGCATCGTGTCTAACAAAAACAAACTCTGCGTTCTTCAAAGTTTTAGGCACAAAAACGCGCGGAAAACTGTGGTGCGCGGGGCCGGGCAGCGTGCTTGATTCTATGTTACTCCGCAACAGCTGAGACGGGGAGGCATCTGGCGCAGGGTTATCTTGGAGAAACTCCCCAGGCAGCCGGAGTGGCTGCGCAAACACGAGCTCCGCTGGGGAGTCTTCTAGATCCTCTTTAGGTGCAGAACGCAACCCCAATAACACCCATGGTATCACTTCCACTGTCTCCAATGCATCCTTTCCTTAATCCTTTAATGACTCAGGTCTTGCATATCAAAGCTAATATTCAGAAGGTTGCGTGTTCATATCACGTCGGGGTCACCAGTGTGGTGCTGTGAAAATGACGAGACAGAGTTCTCTCTCAAAGTCAGCTTTTATTCACAACACCATCATCTCACAGCAGAGAGAAAAAAGAGGATGAAACAGTAAACTCTCATCCTTAAATATCAGGGACTTCACACTTCATAGATCACATGTCACACAGACCCCTTTGCATTATAAAGACAGTCACAATGCATTTCTCCCCATGATATCACTTCCACTGTCTCCAATGCATCCTTTCCTTAATCCTTTAATGACTCAGGTCTTGCATACCAAAGCTAATATTCCTGCAGCTTCCTGCCTTTGTTCTGACCTAAAATGTGAGTCACAAAATCTCCATGAGTGTGTGCACCACACCATGCGCTTTTATGCAGCGCATGGAGAGGGGAGGATGAAATAATGAGGATTTACGTGACAGGGTTCCCCACAACACATTTATTATATAAAGACAGACAGTTCCCAAAAAGGTGAAGACTTACAAAAATACAGAACACTTACTGCTGGCATTTCGGGGCCGGCATCACCCAGCGAACATAAGAGAAGGGGCGTGTTAACCACGATTGTGCCCCAGAGCTGACATCGCTACAAGGGCGCATAGAACCATGGCAAACGCAGAGTGGCTAACACGTTGTGAGAATGCTGACAATCACAGCTGGCTTACAGCACAGAAGACAATTCAATGGACCAGCAGTGCGTTACTGGCAAACGGCCGCTTAAGTACATGCACTGCTGGTGATGGTGTGATGAGGAGCACCTGGGCGAGGACCGGGAAAGATGATTAATTGGGCTGGGAACAGCTGATGGTAATAAGTGAGGGGGCGTGGTCGGACCGGCATGCTGTCAGCCAGAACTCACAGAAGAATGAGCCGAAGAGGGCTGCCTAACAGCTGCCAACCCGAGAGCAGTGGCTAGGGATACAGAAACGCACTGAAATACATAATATACATACATAAACAGCAGCACCTAACCCCACAGGTAGGTCAGGACCGAGCCGGGGAAACCAAGCCGGCTCGGCTCCTGACAGAGCCCCCCCCGCCCTTCCTTAAGGGGTGGATTCACAGACACCCAGGGTAACATCCTGAAGACACCCCCCCACCCCAACAGGAACAGCAACAAAAAAAATAACTCCAGGGCGGGAGGTAGGGGGAACAGGAAGGAGGGAACACAATGTCCCGCCGAGAAAGACACTAACCCCCCTCAAGTCCACAGGCGTTGAGGCTCAGGAGGCCGCCCAGAGTCCCAGGCCCAGCAGATGGTCAGGTGGACGGAGTCCAGCGGCCTGCCGGAAAACATGGGCCACCTGACCCGGAGAGTCAGTCCTTCTGGTGGCCTGCCCACGCCGTAAAGCCACCAAAACTGGAAAGGAGCGAAGAGGGCCAAGATGGCGTCCGGCAGAGGGGTGTAGGCCCTGGCATCCTCAAGCTGGCCGGCCGTGCCCCCGATGACCTTGACCCAGGGGAGAGTAGCGCCTGCGGTGGTCCCGACCTAGGGCCTTGTAGCACCTACAGCAGGAACCGACTTGGCCAGGGCTGCACCTGCGGTGGACTCCGGCCGGAGCCTTGCTGCACCCATGGTGGAACCCGGTCGGACCCCTGCTGCACCTGCGGTGGAACCCAGTTGAGTCCCTGCTGCATCCGCAGTGGACTCCGGCTTGAACCTTGCTGCATCGGCGGTGGAGCCCGGTTGGACCCCTGCTGCTCCCACGGCGAGTGGGCCAACCCGCAGGAGCACCAGGCTGAGGAGGCGGTCGATGGGGGGAACCCTGACAACCTCAGCCAGAGGAGCTGAGATGGCGGCGTCCTCCTCTGATTGGACCGAACCCTCGGCGACCTCCGGCGACGGCACACCCTCTCCAGTGACCCTAAACAAAGGCTCAAAGGCAGCAGGAGAAGAAAGGTGGTTAGGGTCGCCGGCAGCAGTGGAGCCCGGCAAAGTGAGTTCAGATCTCCTCCCCAAGAGCCCGGCAAAATCTCTTAAATACAGACATAAGAAATACAACTGAGAGAACTTGCCTGAACTGGAGCTCCACCGCTGTCCAGGACTCCGTCGAACTTGACGATGTGATCCCGGGCCCGGCTTCCAGGAGGTCCGACAATGGCTCCCACTTCGCTGCCATCACCTCTGCAGCTGGCGAGATGGTCAAAGCAGTCCCATTATCTTCCTGCAGCAGCTCCAACGCTGGGGATTCCTTCGGCGTGGCTGCAGGGGAGTGCCCCCGTGCGGGCCCCTGGGCAGGATCATCAAGGGCCCCAAACTCCTTCAGTGTCTGGCAGCTCGGTTTCAGGACCGATGAGCACTCAGGGATAATTGGAGGAGACACGGAGAGGGGAAGAGAAGAATTAATATTTGCAGCTGGAGGAGCGGACCCAGTGGACTGCTGAAACTGAGCCCCTCCCTCGGGAGACAGGCAAGATTTAATGTCAATGACTGGTTTAGAATGAAAAAATACTTGCCTGTCATCCCGGTAGTTGATGCTGTCAGCTGCCGGTGGCAGACAATCATCCCTCTCCGAGTCAGTGGTGACGTAGGTCCTCTCAAGGGCTTGTGGAGGAGCCGTCTCCACAATGACAGAGGTGAGCATTCCTGGGGTGACCTCGGCGGATCTCACAGCAGCTGAAGGGACGATGGTAGCTGATGGAGGAGAAGGCTTCACCCGCTGCTTCCACGCAGGATGATGCTGTCCCTTGCTTGCTGGAACCAGCTTGGCGGGAGCAGAGTCCTGGTGGAGGGCAGTTTCAGCGGCGTCCCGGGCGCGCCCTCCCCTCAGCACGAGCCCGGTCTTCCTCGGAGGCTTCCTCTCCCTCTTGTCCTACTCGCGTCGGAGCGCTGCCAGCTGGGATATCCTCTCAGCTCCCTCGGGGTGTTCGGAGAGCTGAGGGCATTGCCAAACCTCTGCTTCTGCCAGCTTGACATACCACATGACGTCCTCCGGGGTGGTATAGCCGCTCACTGAGGATATCAGGCCGTCAACATTCATGAGAGCTCGGCAGCGTTCCCAGCCGAGGCTCAACGAGTAACTCCACCCCGTGGACATCTTTCAACCAGGTCAGTTCCAACAAACGTCACACACAAAAAAGGGGGGAAAAAGGGATGTGTGGGTGAACCCACTAAATCCTCCCGTTCGGCTGGTCCATTCTGTCATAAACCCTCCCGTGTGCTTTTATGCAGCGCATGGAGAGGGGAGGATGAAATAATGAGGGTTTACGTGCAAGGGTCCACCACAACACATTTATTACAAAAAAACAGACAGCTCCCAAAAAGGTGAAGACTTACAAAAATACATAACACTTACTGCTGGCATTCGGGGGCCGGCGTCACCCAGCAAACAAAAGAGGAGGGACGTGTTAACCACGATTGCACCCCAGAGCCGACATTGCTACAAGGGCGCATAGAACCACGGCAAACGCAGAGTGGCTAACACGTTGTGAGAATGCTGACAATCACAGCTAGCTTACAGCACAGAAGACAATTCAATGGACCAGCAGTGCGTGACTGGCAAACGACCGCTTAAGTATGCTTTAATGCTTAGCGTGTTGCCGACATTCACAACTTTTGCGCAACAATAGTCTAACTTCTGCATAGCGCAGTCATGCCAAACTGCCATTGCCTCCTGATCCATGAATCCTAGGTGTGAGAGAATTATCTCTGTTCAACCGAGATAATTCTCCCCTCCAAACACCACGGTGGGGGGCTTGACCAACCTGGCAGAGCTGGCAAATCTGTCAGGTCAGTCGCGCCTAAAACAGCTGCTGTGACACATCAGAAACTGTCATGAATCCGGGTTTGGAGGCCAAACCCGATTCTGACTCACAGTTATGCTTTGACCTAGTTTCCTCTTGACAGCTCGGGCACGTCCCCTCCTCCTGTCAAGCTTCATCGGCTGCACTGCCACGGGTGCTCACACATACACACACCCACATGCGCACACGCTCCATTCACTCTCATTCACACACGCCCTCACACACCAGATGCCAATCAGTTCTGCCCACGCATTTTCACACCGGCAATCTCTTTCCTCGTTAACTTCTGGAGTATATGTTTGCCGCACCAGAGGAAAGAGATTGTTGGGGCATTCACTCTCGTTCATGGTAGCATGCTCTCCATGAATGACGTACCACTCCCTTCACGTTCTCAGCCCGACATCTCCAGACAATCTATTCCTGGGTGTTCGCGGCTGCCTCAGTTTACAATCCTCCTCCACCGGACTGCTCAGATCGCTCCAGCCCTGTAAGTGTCATTTTGTTCCGCCTTTCTTTTCATACTGTTTGCAGCCCTGCAGCGCTAGGCTTATCGCCTTCCCTTTCTGCTATACGGTCCCGCAGCACTAGGCTTCCTGACCGGGCTGTAGAGCATCCTGTATGTCTGGTGGCCTCATCCTGCCATTACACCCCGCCGTATTTTTGTGTGCTGAACTGAACTGTTACTTGGTGAGATTGGACTTGTGATTTCCTGTGTGTAATTAATAAAAGTGCACCATCTACTCTCGCTTTTGGGTTTATTCATTCTCTCTCTCTTGTGCCAAGCCACTGCACATGGGGGTTTATGACAGAAACATCAGATAGCAGTTGTCACAGCCTGGCTCAAAAGCACGTGAACTGATGGTGATAAAAAAAGGGTTTTTTTTCAATAAAGTGAAAAAAATAAAACCAAGATAATACATGGAGTGTGCTTTTGCTGGAAGGCGCAGCCAACAGCAAAGTAAACAGCTGCGCTCTGTGCTTCAGGTGATCAGCTGATTGAATCCTCCTCCTCCGGTGTTCTGACATTTTGGCATATCTATCAGAACAACACAGGAGATATCGCAAAGACTTCAGTTAAATGTAAAAAACCCCCAACAGGTCCCGTGTGTTTAGCTCTGTGTGGGGGTGTGTGCGCGCGTGCGCATGCGCGTGTGTGCGTGCGTGTGTGTGTGTACGTGTGTGCTACGGATTTTTCCTGTGAACCAACGATGCAAATATGCCATTTACTCTGTGAATGTGGGACGTTATCAGCCATAGGCTGGATAAGTCAGAAAATTTTGAGCATGCTGAAAATTAATTTTCAGAGGAGCTCAGCGAACAACGCTGTATACCAGCATGCTTCAGAATTCTCTTAACTTAGACAAAACTGAGCCATAACTGATTCATGTACACCGGTGTATTCTCCAAATTTTTCCTATGTTTTGCAAACACTACCTAAATCATCTACAGTGGTGTGAAAAAGTGTTTGCCCACTTCCTGATTTCTCATTCCTTTGTATGTATCATGATCAGGTGAACATGCACCCCCCCTCCCTTCCTGCAAGACTTTCCCCGGCTCTGCAGGCAGTCACCACACCTGTGTGATTAGACACACCTGCTACCTATTCCCTGCCAGTGCTGAAAAGGACCAGTCTGTAAACACTCCAGCGCTGGCTCTTTGGGTATACTGCCTTTAACAAGCAAGTAAGTGTATTATTCGCTCTCTGAGGAACTGCAATTAATTCCCCTTCTCTTCTCTTCCTCTTCCAGGTTGCTGCCATCTTCATGGTGCGTCTCTGGGGTTCGTTGTGCGTTCATCTGCCCCATCATCTTCATCACCACTTCAGCTGCCTCATTCCACCCGGTCAGACACCTCACCCAGCTCTACTCCTGCCTACCAGCATCCTCTCCTGGTTTGCCATTTCATGCTGGGTTCTACTGCCAGGCTCCCTTCTCATCCCACGTGAGTGCTGTCCTATTTTCCCTTTACCAGTCTCCCTCCTATTCTAATCCGCTCTCGTCTCCCCTTACAGGCTGGGTCCTCCTCTGGCGAGTGGCATCTTTCATTAACTAAGCCTCTTTTTGAATCAGTAAATTGTGGTTACTCAGCTTCTCTGTGTTCTTTGCGTGTTTTCTCTGATGTCGTTCCCTGCACGTGAGCTGTTTATTATTGCCAATCATGACAGAACGAGCCAGCCAGAGTGCAAGCTCAGCGGTAGCAGCATCAGCGGAACACTCCACTTTAGACCGTCTCGATGCCACAGAGAGACAGGTGGCCATGCACACGCAGCAGCTGCAGATAACTAAGCAGCAGCAGGGCACGGTTGCCGAGCATTTGGCCCACATGTCTCGTCCGTGTTCTACCCTTCCACCTGTTGCACCGTCTTCATCCACCGTGCACCAACTCCACCTCCATTCCCTCACCTGCCCTGTACGCGGGGGAGGTGGGGAAATGTAAGGGGCTCCTCTGCCATGTTCGGCTTTATTTGGGCCAGGTGGGTGGGGAATACCCGGACAATACTTCTAAAATTCATTTCATGACCCTCCTGCTGTGGGACCGGGCCCTCAGCTGGGCCCAGTCCATTCTCAACAGTCCGGAGGGTCCTAGCTATTCCTTTGATAGATTTGTTAATGAATTTGCCCGCGCGTTCAACTGGACAGAGAACGAGGGTAACATCATGAGCTGGGTGATGTCACTCCACCAGGGGAGTCGGTCTGCTGCCAACTACTCTGTGGAGTTTCGGGTCTCTGCGGCAGACTCTGGTTGAAATGATGTTGCATTACGTAACGTCTTCCTCCAGGGTGTAAACGAAAACCTCCGCAACGATCTAGCGGTTCATGCGGTTCCCTCCTCCCTGGACGGTCTTATTGATCAGGCCGTCAGTTTAGACAACCGATACTGCAAGCGCGCGAGGGAGCGCAAGACCTCCTCCGGCCCACCCAGTGCGCGCACACCCACTTTGGTTACTGATTCAGGTGGAGCCGACTCTACCTCCGAACCCATGGTGCTCGGCAGAGCCCGTCTGACTCAGGAAGAGCACCAGTGGCGGAGGAGAGCCGGCGCATGCATGTACTGTGGCTCTATGAAGCACACACTGTCTAAGTGCCACCTGAAGCCAAAAGACGTGGCCCGACAGTCGCCGTGGGGGGTCTGACTGGCAGGAAATCTTTTCATCCCCCCGGTAACTTCTCCATTTCGGCCCTCATCCATTGCCGGGGGTCGAGAGAAGAGTAACGGCTTTAATAGATTCAGGGGCAGAGCAAAATTTTGTTTCTTCACGGCTCCTGCAGAAGCAGGCATCCCCACAATCAAATTGCCTACGCCCCTTAACGTCACTACTCTGTCAGGCGGTAGCTTCCATTACCGAAAGCATGACGCCGGTCTCCATCCTTCTTTCCGGGAACCACGGGGAGACACTTTCGTTCCTCATTTTCCCCAAATCGTCTCACCTGGTGGTTCTAGGGTTCCTGTGGCTCTGGAAGCATAACCCCATTATTAATTAGGCACAAAATTCCATTTTTTCCTGGAGCCCGTACTGTTTGGCATCCTGTCTCAGCTCAGCCGGGTGTTCACCATTGCTGTCCATCTTCTCCCCACTGGTAGAGCCGCCGAACCTCAGTCTCGTACCCGAGGTCTATCATGACCTCGGAGAGGTCTTTAGCAAGTCAAGAGTGCTTTCTTTGCCTCCCCATCGCTCTTACGACTGTGCCATAGACTTTCTCCCGGGTGTGCAGCTGCTGTCCAGCCGACTCTACAGTATTTCTGGGCCGGAGAGGGATGCAATGGAGAGCTATATTAAAGAACACCGGCCTCATTCGTTCCTCCTCGGCCCCTCTTGGGGCAGGATTCTTTTTTGTCAGGAAGAAGGACGGATCCTTGCATCCGTGCATTGATTACCATGAATTAAATGCTATAGCTGTCAAAGACAAATATCTTCTGCCCCTGATCAACTCCACGTTTGAGCTCCTTCAGCGCGAGCGAGTATTCACTAAATTGGATTTAGTGGATCTGGTTTGTATTCGCGATGGGGACGAATGGAAGACGGCCTTTAAAACACACTTAGGGCAATTTCAATATCTGGTAATGCCGTCCGGGCTCACCAATGCCCCCGCCGTCTTCCAGTGTATGATCAATGACATCCTCCATGACATGGTAAATCAATTTGTTTTTGTCTACCTTGACGACATTTTGATTTTTCCCACATGCCAGAGGAGCACGCAGTCTATGTCAGGGCCGTTCTACAAAGGCTCCTGGAGAACCAGCTCTATGATAAAGCTGAGAAGCGCAAGTTTTCCACCCACTCCACTTCGCTTCTCGGTTTTATAGTAGCTGAGGGGGAACTGAGGGCCGACCCGGCCAAGGTAAAGGCTGTGCTAGATTGGCTTACACCCCACTCCCGCAAGGAGCTCCAGCGCTTCTTGGGGTTCGTGAATTTTTATAACCGTTTCATTAGAACCTATAGTGTGGTAGCACAGCCTCTTACCCAGCTGACTTCTGTTAAAGTGCCCTTTAGTTGGTCCGAGGCAACTGAACAGGCCTTTTCCAAATTAAAGGGCCTGTTCTCTAACACCTCCATCTTGGCCCAGGTCGACCCCCTGCTCCAGTTTATTCTGGAGGTGGATGCTTCTGACTCGGGGGTGGGCACTGTCCTATCGCAGCACTTGGCCTCCAATCAGAGTCTCCACCCATGTGCGTATTTCTCTCGGCGGCTCACGCCAGCTGAAAGGAATTACGACATAGGGGACCGAGAGTTCTTGGCCATTAAACTGGCCCTCGAGGAGTGGAGACACTGGCTGGATGGAGTGGTCCATCCCCTCATAGTGTGGACCGACCACAAAAATTTAGAATATCTCCGGTCAGCCCACAGACTTAATGCCAGGCAGACCCGTTGGGCCTTATTCTTTGCTAGATTTAATCTCACCATCACTTACAGGCCTGGCTCCCGTAATGTTGAACTGGACGCTCTCTCCCGCCAGTTCAGTCCCGACCCCCCTACCCCTCATTCCCTTCCCCAACCCATTGTTCCGCCCTCTTGCATCCTTGGAGCTCTTACGTGGGACATTGAGCAGAGGGTCCGGAGGGCTCAATCTACTGAACCCAAGCCTGAGGGGTGTCCCGACAACTGTCTGTTTGTCCCGGCCGCCCTCCGCAGTGACGTCATTAGGTGGGGCCACACCAGCCATTTCGCCTGCCACCCTGGAGTCTCCCGGACTATCAGCCTTATCTGGCGGGTGTTCTGGTGGCCCACACTGCGGACAGACGTCCAGAACTACGTAAAGACCTGCCAAGTCTGCACCTGCAATAAGTCTGACTCCTCACCCCCTGCTGGCCTCCTCCACCCACTACCCATCCCCAGCCCACCTTGGTCCCACATTGCCCTTTACGTCATTACTGGACTTCCCCCCCCCCCCCACAAGGCAATTCTGTTATCCTCACCTTCGTGGATCGCTTTTCTAAGGTGATCCATCTGGTGCCCCTCCCCAAATTACCTTCCACCTCTGAAACCGCGAACCTCCTAACCACCCACATCATCCGTCTGCATGGCATCCCATTGGACATTGTGTCTGACCGGGGCCCACAGTTCACCTCCCAGGTCTGGAGATCCTTTTGCCGCTCCTTAGGCACCACCGTCAGTCTTACATTCGGATACCACTCTCAAAGTAAGGGCAGGCTGAGCACACCAACCAATCCCTGGAGGCCGCCCTTAGGTGCGTAGCAGCCTGCAACCCAAGTACTTGGAGCACCCATCTGACCTGGGTGAAATATTCACACAATTCCACAGTCTCAGTGGCTACTGGACTGACTCTGTTCGAGGCTTCCATGGGGTATACTCCCCCCCCGTTGCCTATGGTGGAGAGGGAGGTTACTGTACCATCGGTGGGGGCGCACACACGTCGCTGCCGCCAGCTCTGGAAGGCCACTCGAGCTCCCCTCATACACTCTGCCGAAAGTAACCGCCAGTACGCGGACCGCAGGCAGACCCCTGCGCCCAAATACTCTGTTGGGCAGCACCTGTGGTTGTCAGCAGACCAGGTGCCCCTGAAGACAGAGTCCCGGAAACTTTCCCCTCACTTCCTGGGCCCGTTTCCCATCTCCCGGGTCATTAATGATGTCACGGTCTGCCTGAAGCCTCCACCGGCACTTCGGATTTACCCCACCTTTTACGTCTCCAAAGTGAAGCCCCTCTCTGCCAGCCCTCTCTGCTCCCCCCCCCCCGAAGCCATCTCCTCCCCTCGGGTCCTCGACGGCCAGACCACCTACATGGTCCAGAGGATTCTGGACGTCCACTGTCGGGGCCGGGGGTTACAGTATCTAGTCCACTGGAAAGGGGGAAAGGCTACGGACCAGAAGAAAGGTCTTGGATCCCTGGTTCCAACTTCCACAATAAGGGGATTGTCCGGGCCTTTCACAAGGCACACCTCAACAAGCCCAGTGGACCGCCAGGAGGCACCCCTTGAGGGGGGGACACTGTCATGATCAGGTGAGCATGCACTCCCCCTCCTTTCCTGCAAGACTTTCCCCGGCTCCGCAGGCAGTCACCACACCTGCATGATTAGACACACCTGCTACCTATTCCCTTCCAGCGTTGAAAAGGACCACTCTGTAAACGCTCCAGCGCTGGCTCTTTGGGTATACTGCCTTTAACAAGCAAGTAAGTGTATTATTCGTTCTCTGAGGAACTGCAATTAATTCCTCTTCTCTTCTCTTCTCTTCCTCTTCCAGGTTGCTGCCATCTTTGTGGTGCGTCTCTGGGGTGCGTTCACCTGCCCCATCATCTTCATCACCACTTCAGCTGCCTCATTCCACCCGGTCAGACACCTCACCCAGCTCTACTCCTGCCTACCAGCATCCTCTCCTGGTTCGCCGTTTCATGCTGGGTTCTACTGCCAGGCTCCCTGCTCATCCCACGTGAGCGCTGTCCGATTTTCCCATTACCAGTCTCCCTCCTATTCTAATCCACTCTCGTCTCCCCTTACAGGCTCGGTCCTCCTCTGGTGAGTGGCGTCTTTCATTAACAGATGGCCTGACATTCTCCTTCAGGATTTTTTTGGTAGACAGCAGAATTCATGGCTCCATTTACCACAGCAAGTCTTCCAGGTCCTGAAGCAGCAAAACAGCCACAGACCATCACACTACCACCACCATATGTTACTGTTGGTATGATGTTCCTTTTCTGAAATGCTGTGTTACTTTTACGCTATATATAATGGGACACATACCTTCCAAAAAGTTCCACTTTTGTCTTGTCAGTCCACAGAGTATTTTCCCAAAAGTCTTGGGGATCATCAAGATTTTTCTGGCAAAACTGAGACGAGCCTTTATGTTGTTTTTGCTCAGCAGTGGTTTTTGTCTTGGAACTCTGCCATGCAGGACATTTTTGCCCAGTCTCTTTCTTATGGTGGAATCATGAACACTGACCTTAACTGAAGCAAGTGAGGCCTGCAGTTCTTTGGATGATGTTGTTGGGTCTTTTGTGACCTCTTGGATGCGTCGTTGCTGCGCTCTTGGGGTAATTTGGTCAGCCAGTCACTCCTGGGAAGGTTCACCACTGTTCCATGTTTTCGCCATTTGTGGATAATGGCTCTCACTGTGGTTCGCTGGAGTCCCAAAGCTATAGAAATGGATTTATAACCTTTTCCAGTCTGATAGATCTCAATTACTTTGTTTCTCATTTGTTCCTGAATTTCTTTGGATCGCAGCATGATGTCTAACTTTTGAGGATCTTTTGGTCTACTTCACTTTGTCAGGCAGGTCCTATTTAAGTGATTTCTTGATTGAGAACAGGTGTGGCAGTAATCAGGCCTGGGTGTAGCCAGAGAAAATGAACTCACCTTTCCAAAGATGTGATAAACCACAGTTATCCGATGTTTTAACGGAGGGGGGGGGGGTTACTTTTTTCACACAGGGCCATGTAGGCTTGGATTTTTTTTACCCTTAATAATAAACACCTTCATTTAAAAACTGTGTTTTATGTTTATTTGTGTTATCTTTGTCTAATATTTATATTTGTTTGATGATCTGAAGCATTTAAGTGTGACAAACATACAAAAAAAAAAAGAGAAATTAGGATGGGGGCAAACACTTTTTCACACCACTGTAACAGAGGACTTTGATTCAATTTTGCCCAGCCCAGCTGGGTCTTCTGTGACCAGGGCGTGCTTTCAAATCCCAATTTTTCAACAATAAATAATTCTCACTTTATATTTTTTAAATTGTATTAATAAATTATTAATATTCATAGACCGATGTACTCCATGCACAGACTGACACACAAATTTGGAATTATATTGCCGAATATACACACTTTGGAAAATGGATGTGCTCATCCAGGGTTGTTGAGGCGCCCGTGTGTCAGAATCTGCTGACGTAATCTGGTCTCCTTTGAAAATTCCAAAAGGATGAACTCCCCTTACTGGACCACCAATCTGTCGGGGGTTCTGAGTTATCCTGAAATATGAAACCACACAAATAATTCAGACTGAGACAAAAATGAAGTTGGAAAAAATAATCATATTGACATTTGATAGCACATATATAGGCACAAATAATTACAACTGATTGGGTCTGTGAGAAGTCTCCCACAAACAAAAAACATCAGTGTGTCCAAAGGTTTTATGCGTCTCTGCCCCTCCCTCTGGGATGGACCCCAAAAGTCTGGATTTCTGCTCTTGTCCCGCCAGGTGAAGCCAGAAATATGCTTCTGATGATCAACATTCCTTCCAGTGTCCACATTTAACCCCCCTCTCGCCAACACACACATGTTCTCTATTATGTATTTGTTTAATGTTCATATACTGTTATTATTGGAGCTTTTATTTGTGTGGTACAGGATGGCGGCCCCGGTTTCCGGTTCCGTCATCTCCGGTGGTATAAGAGGGGCTGCTAGTAGAGGGGCGGTCTCTTCCACCTTTCCTCTGCCAAGCGTCTGCATGTGCGGTCGGGTGTACAGAGTCCAGCTTGTTATTAAAGCAGTGTTCAGCTCCACTCCTGGCCTCGACATTGTCTACGAGTTATGATATAACATTTGGTGACGAGAGGCAAACTCATGGAGGCGTGTGGAACACCAATTTGTCCATTCCTGGAGCTCCCGGGGGAGCTGCCTGTCCCGTGGCCTCGTAGGTATGAGGCATTCCAGATGTACATGGTAGCACTGGACCTGGGAAGAATGGAGAAGCTGCAAGCTCGTGCATTCTTAGTACACAACCTGGGAATGGAGGGACCAAGAATTCTGGGGTTACTTGGAGATGCCGACACGTACGAAGAAGTGGTCGAGTTAATGGCCCGCCATTTCAGAGCGCAGGACAACATCATTGTTAGGTGGATTAAGTTCAGACAGCACCGCCAACAGGTAGGTGAACCGATCCAGCAGTTCGTGTCGGACTTAAGGCAGTTGGCCGTGGAATGCCGGTTTGGGCCGCTGGAAGAAGAAATGGTATGCAACCAGTTGGTGGAACACACCAACTGTGCTGCAGTCCACTCCAAGCTGCTCACGTTCCCGGGGGGGCGGGGGTGACGCTGACTAGGGCTGTCGAGTTGGTGCTACAGCTGGAAGCGCTCAGATAAGCTAACTCGGGAGCTAAGCGAGCGCCTTTTGCCGGGAAGTTCAAGATCCCCCATGGCCGCACAGGTAGTGAATCTGGACAGCGATGAGAGTGTCGTGGACGACGTGGAATTGGCCAGTGATGAGGTCTGCCCCGGAGAAGCCCAGGTGTATGGGTTGTGGGTCCACAAAGCACCGCCACAAGGCCAGAGAGTGTGTGGCAAGAGGGAAGCGCTGTGGAAATTGCAGCCATCTCCACCATTTTGCGAGGATGTGCCAGTCAGCTGGACAAGAGAGCCCATGCAGGACCTCAACTTCTCCCACTCCAACGGTGGTACACACGGTGTTCCCAAGTTCCGATGAGCACACGTGCTGCACGGTAATTTTGGATGGAATTCCAGTGCCGATGTTGGTCGACACGGGAGCGGAGAGTTCCGTGCTGAATTGGGCTACAGTCAGACAGTGTTTTCCCCACTACAGGATTGGAAGTTTCTCAGTGCCACTTTGCGGTTATGGAGGAGGACGGTTGGCCATGGTGGGCACATCACGTTGACAGCTCGGTACAAGTCAGCGATGATGGCCACCGTGGAGTTCATCGTGATGGCCTATGGCTCTAACATCATTGGTTGCAACTTATTTTATGGCCTTGGATTCTCCATCAGGAGCGGCGCTGGGGAAGAGTGGTCTGGTGGCGGACTGTGGGACTGACTGGTTCCGAGGGTCCAGGACGATGCAGTGTGGGATGCACCGTTGCTGGGCACTCCGGAAAGTGGGCAGGCTGCGTTGTGCTCAGGGTCACCACGAGAGGGCCCGGATGCCAGTGTATGAGCTGCCCTGGATGTGGGTGCCGGGCGGCATATGGGAGGACCTGCAGCGATGACTGGGGCCCAAACGACGGTCTCAGATGTTCCCGGAGCACGGCCGTGGAAAACTGGTGAACACGGGACCACAGGGGCGGGGTCAGCAGCAGAGATACAAGCCATCGGGGCAGGACCGAGTGGCACTGGGAGAGCGAGTGGCAGGTGAAAACATCGCAGGCCGTGCATGGCCCCACTTGGAGTTGCAGACTGGGTTCAGGCTTGGGCAGTGTTCCGCTACACTCCTGGCCTCGTCCTTGTCTACGAGTTGCAACATAACATTCCCCTCCGGCCAAACATTGGAATGCAGTATCCACCCACCCTCCTCCATCCTTATCAGCCGGTGCCAAGGTACGAGTTGTTGCAAAAAACATGACTTTCTCCTCTCTGTCTCTTGGCCTCCAACTGCCCCAAAATTTACAATAATAGAAGCATGATACAGATTTCAACTCTACAGATTTCAACTCAGGATACAGTCTAATCTATCTCAACACTGATTAAGCAAATGATTAAGTACATGATCAAAACACGTTTATTTTTCCCATAGTTTACAATGTTATCTGTCAGAGCTCTCACCTGGATAATTGTCACAGCCTCCTCCAAAACTTCACCTGGATGTTGGTTGTTACTTTTTTTAAGCCGACTAGCCGACTAGTAGTAAACAGCTACGTGGTGCGAATGTAGTGGCTGCCAGCAGCTGAGGACAGACACGCCACCTGTTTCATCATCATAGCTTTGGGTCCAACTGTCGGTAGGTGAGTAGCAGTCAATTCTCAAGCTGTGTTCGTAATGTCCACTCACTCCCACGCCCTGTTTTTGCTGCGTGGTTGGTGACGTCATGGGCGAGATAGTTGTTTATTTATGTTTACAGTTTTTCTATTAAAGGGGAAATTGTGGTGCTGGTGGATGTTTGCTATGGTAGTGTAGTTGTCTTGCAGTGGCATTACTGAGCCCTGGCATTCTGTTGTTTTTTGAACATGTGGTAGTACTTCTGTGGATTTTCTGGAGAATATTCTGGATAATTTTGTCCTTTTGGATATGTTGAGAGCTTTAATAAACCTGCAAGTGAAGAAAGCAAGCATATTTGTCCATTCCCATGTTTATAACAGTATGAGAAATTTGAAAAATTACCAACTTAAGGTACACTGCATCTGAATGGAAGAACACACAATTAACGCATTATTAATTGCAATTAACTTAAAGTTCCAAAAGATTAATTGCGATTAGAAATTTTAATCGTCCAGCATCATATATATATATACAGTGGGGCAAAAAAGTATTTAGTCAGCCACTGATTGTGCAAGTTCTCCCACTTAAAAGAAGAGAGAGGTCTTCAATTTTCATCATAGGTATACGTCAACTATGTGAGACAAAATGAGAAAAAAAAATCCAGAAAATCACATTGAAGGAATTTTAATGAATTAATTGGTAAATTCCTCGGTAAAATAAGTATTTGGTCACCTACAAACAAGCAAGATTTCTGGCTCTCACAGACCTGTAACTTCTTCTTTAAGAGGCTCCTCTGTCCTCCACTCGTTACCTGTATTAATGACACCTGTTTGAACTCGTTATCAGTATAAAAGACACCTGTCCACAACCTCAAACAGTCAGACTCCAAACTCCACTATGGCCAAGACCAAAGAGCTGTCAAAGGACACCAGAAACAAAATTGTAGACCTGCGCCAGGCTGGGAAGGCTGAATCTGCAATAGGTAAGCAGCTTGGTGTGAAGAAATCAACTGTGGGAGCAATTATTAGAAAATGGAAGACATATAAGACCACTGATAATCTCCCTTGATCTGGGGCTCCACGCAACATCTCACCCCGTGGGGTCAAAATGATCACGAGAATGGTGAGCAAAAATCCCAGAACCACAAGGGGGGACCTAGTGAATGACCTGCAGAGAGCTGGGACCAAAGTAACAAAGGCTACATCAGTAACACACTACGCCACCAGGGACTCAAATCCTGCAGTGCCAGATGTGTCCCCCTGCTTAAGCCAGTACATGTCCAGGCCCGTCTGAAGTTTGCTAGAGAGCATTTGTTGTTGTTGTTGTTGTTACTTATTTGTACCCGTAGGTAGACTTGGTTTGCAGTCTGGTGACAAGCCACCGGCTGCTGGTCGCTGCGTGCGCGAGCGCCCTAAACCTACATGTTTTTGGTGTGCGGGAGGAAACCGGAGAAATCCCGGAGTAAACCCGCGCAACACGGGGAGAACATGCAAACTCCACACAGCTCACTGTTGGTCGGGGGCTGGGATCGAACCCACGATCTCATGATCCCCGCGATCCCCCGGCCGAGGGTAAAACTGTGCTGTCACAGTGCTAACCCACTGCGCCACCGTGCAGCCATTTGGATGATCCAGAATGTCACGCCGCGCCGCTCATCAGCGGCGCCACCTGCTCGCACACCTGTTCATCATCAGCGGCGAGGGATATAAGCCGCCTCGCCCTGAGCTTCGGCCTGAAGCCGTCAGACTTCATCCCCCCTTCAACGAGAAGCAACCTACTCTTCAGCACGACGCTGTGTGGTAAGAAATCCTTACCTCATCTTTTCCAGTCTGCTCCCCTGTGCACAGGTGGATTCCTCGGCGGCGGACAACCCCGTTCCCTCGTCGTTCCTCGCTGCTGCACCGAGCCCTGCAGGTGGCTGTCTCCCGGGTTCCGTCCTTGTTGTGCCAGTCATCTGTCCCTAGCAAGTAAGCTTCTCCCTCGCCTATTCTCCTCCTGTGTTGGTGTGTGCCCGTCACCCTGTGTCTCTGTGTTCTCTCCCATAGGGTTGCCGGCTGTACGGTCTCCTGCCTCTGTGCCTGAAGCAGACGCCGCCACCAACACATTAACATTTCGCAGACACACATCCATTCACCCCTGTTGCCAATAAACTATTTGAACTACTCTGAGCCTGTGTGTGTGCGTCTCCTGAGCCGAACGTTATGTCACAGAAGAGGATTGGGAGAATGTCATATGGTCAGATGAAACCAAAATAGAACTTTTTTGGTAAAAACTCAACTTGTCGTGTTTGGAGGAGAAAGAACACCATACCTACTGTGAAGCATGGGGGTGGAAACATCATGCTTTGGGGCTATTTTTCTGCAAAGGGACCAGGACGACTGATCCGTGTAAAGGAAAGAATGAATGGGGCCATGTATCGTGAGATTTTGAGCTTAAAACCTCCTTCCATCAGCAAGGGCATTAAAGATGAAACGTGGCTGGATCTTTCAGCATGACAATGATCCCAAACACACCGCCCGGGCAACGAAGGAGTGGCTTCGTAAGAAACATTTCAAGGTCCTGGAGTGGCCTAGCCAGTCTCCAGATCTCAACCCCATAGAAAATCTTTGGAGGGAGTTGAAAGTCTGTGTTGCCCGGCAACAGCCCCAAAACATCACTGCTCTAGAGGAGATCTGCATGGAGGAATGGGCCAAAATACCAGCAACAGTGTGTGAAAACCTTGTGAAGACTTACAGAAAACGTTTGACCTCTGTCATTGCCAACAAAGGGTATATAACAAAGTATTGAGATGAACTTTTGTTATTGACCAAATACTTATTTTACCGAGGAATTTACCAATTAATTCATTAAAAATCCTTCAATGTGATTTTCTGGATTTTTTTTTTCTCATTTTGTCTCTCATAGTTGAAGTATACCTATAATGAAAATTGGAGACCTCTCTCATCTTTTAAGTGGGAGAACTTGCACAATTGATGGCTGACTAAATACTTTTTTGCCCCATTGTATATATATATATATATATATATATATATATACTGTATATATAATATAGCCCCCCCCCCGAAACCTAACAATGTCCCTGACTAAAATAAAGTGTTCCCCTCAATATTTACTCTTGAAAAAATGTTTTGTTTAATGCCCCCCCACAAAAAAAGTGAAATGAAATATCCGCCCATGTATGCAAGTACATAAGTATTTTGTCTTACTTAAGCACATTTTTTTCCAGGTGGTGGGGGACATGTACCTCCTGTCCCCCCCTTCATTTATGCTCATGATTGCAGTAGCCACAAGAGTATCTCCTGTGATAATAAATGTGTAACACTAACCATCCCAGCTTATTTATTCCCACAGAAAACATAATAAAGTGGAATGTATTCATCAGGGAGGATTAAAGGTATGATTGATTTTCACCAGTTCACCCCTGACTGGAATATTACAGTGTGAGACACATACATAAACCCCCACATCCATCCATCCCATCCCCGTCCCACTACCCTCCACTGACTGGTTACCAAGGAAACAGGCTCAATATCCACCACCTCCTCCACAGTTACTTCTCACTTCCTGATTGTTGGTGGATCCCTGCACCCTTCCACCCCAACCCCCACCACACATACAGGCACGTCACATGGGTGGTTTCATGTTTATTAATTACCTGCTCAGAGGCATCATAGTAGCTATATCATGTGTTTGATCCTAAATTATTTCAACCTGATTGCGTTCATGTCTGTTTCCACTGGCTGCCATGAAATTTAAAAA
Source organism: Pholidichthys leucotaenia (assembly GCA_020510985.1). Lineage (NCBI taxonomy): Eukaryota > Metazoa > Chordata > Actinopteri > Cichliformes > Pholidichthyidae > Pholidichthys > Pholidichthys leucotaenia. The sequence goes on from CM035842.1 coordinate 287,193,332, forward strand.
TCATGCTTTGTCTGTGTTTTGATTAGATATCAGTACCACACATTAACGAGTGTTTTCTACATCCAGATGTACGGAGCCCAAAAGTGACCATGGTTTCTGTCTTTTGCTATTTTGTTTTCTCGATATCACTTCATGATTAGTGCATCATCACAAGATAACAAGGTTTGTTTTCCTCCTATGAGAACAGAATGAAAAATTTGCCAAATAGTCTCTGGTTCATGATCTCTCAGATTTGGTCCTTCATGATCACTGCCACACTGTTAGAGAGGATTCATGTTTAACTAGAAAAGCGCTCAGAGAGCGCATACCTCTGCCAAGGCTCCCTCCGTCCCTCATGGATCACCAAAAAGTAATTGGTTTATTTAATTGTAATTGGTTAATTTACTGTTGTTGAAGAAGTTCTTACAGGTGGTGATACTTAGTGTTATGGTGAGTATGTTGCAGGGTTGTTACCGATCCTCCTCCCATGAGTTTTGTTCCATTCCTGAATTTAGGTGCGTATTTCCTCTTCGGTAGGTATGGAGTCTGCGGTGAGGATGAGAGGGTGTCTTTGGCCTGAGGACTTTTGAGGTGAGATATTGGAATGTTTGAGTTCTTGACTTAGTTAGGAGTGAGATGGCGGATTTCCGGGTTGTGGTTCCGCCAGGTATTGAGCCCCCCACCGCCAGGGAGACAGTGAAGAGAATCCTTGGAGATACAGAGTTAACTAGAAAAGCACTCAGAGAGTGCATACCTTCACCAAGGATCCTTCCATCCCTCATGGATCACCTCCAAAATGTAATGGGTTTGTGAGAAGGCCACGAGCCAGTTCTGGTGGAAATTGTGTCAAAGTCTAGCCAGTAGTTTTGGAGTATTGTTGCTTACACTCTGTGAGAAGATAAGAGCCTTGGCGGTGGTATGTAATCTCGGATCATCACCAAAATGTAGTGGATTCTTCCCTGGCACAAGAGCTACCTCTGGTGAAATTTTCACCAAAATCCATCCTGTATTTTTTGCGCAATCCTGCTAACAGACAGACAGACAGACCACCCCAATTATGGGAGTAATGATTTAATGAGGAACTGAGACAAGGTTCTTACCGTTTCCAGCATTGGGAGGAGAAGTGAGGAATGTAGCGCTGACACTGCAATTATATGAATATGATTATGAATAATTATTAACTGAAATTAATAATTATTGCATTATCTCATTATAACACTAGATAGGGCACCACCCACACTTTGGACAGAGAGGGACTCTATGAACAAATAATTAAGCTTCAGAATTTGGCAATTACTAAGCTAAGCATTAATAAATCATTTAATTAGCAATTAAATAATTAATCTCTCTGATTAATCTTGTTCACGATCTCTCGTGAACAAGATGGAGGAGCTAAGGTTACAGATTAAGGTAAACAACTGTGCCAGGGATGCATGCACTCTTCTTATCACCGAGACCTGGCTTCAACCATCTATCCCGGACTCGGCTATCGAGCTAGCGGGGTACTCTACACAGCGGTATGACCGAACAGCGGATTCCGGTAAGAGCAGAGGAGGAGGGCTCTGTGTGTACGTAAATAACAGCTGGTGTACTAACTCAGTGATCATGGAAAGTCACTGCTCATCGGACATAGAGTATCTGACTGTTAAGTGCAGACCTATTTATCTCCCGAGGGAGTTTACTGTAGTTTTGGCAACGGCTGTGTACATTCCACCGGATGCTAATGCTAACTTAGCTATTGGATTGTTACACGCTAGCATTAGCTATACACAGAGTATTTACCCTGACGCCGTGCAAGTTATAGCGGGGGATTTTAATCATGCAGACTTAAAGGCAGCACTCCCTAAATTCCATCAGCATGTCAAGTGTGCTACTAGGGGAGTGAACACTCTGGACAAGGTCTATTCAAACATCAAACTGGGCTATAGGGCTACACCATTACCACATCTGTGCCAGTCTGACCATTTGTCCATGCTCTTAATTCCTGCATACGCCCCCCTCAGAAAAATTGCTCCCATCATCTCTAGGACTGTTGCCATATGGTCAGAGGATGCTTCCCAGCAGCTGCAGGATTGCTTCGATAGGACCAACTGGGAAGTCTTTGAACATCAGGACCTAGAGCTGTTCACAGATAGTGTGCTGTGCTATATCAAAAATTGCAAGACACTATCACAGTGAACAAACGGATCCGCATCTTCCCTAACCAGAAGCCCTGGATGAACCGGGAGGTCCAGCAACTGCTGAGGGAGAGAAACATCGCCTTCAGGTCTGGTAACAGCAAACTTTACAGCACAGCTCGGGCCAACCTTAAGAGGGACATCAGAGAGGCTAAGGCAGACTATAGGAGGAGGATTGAGGACCATCTGGACAGCAATAATAGCCGGGAGGTGTGGCGGGGCATCCAGCACCTGGCTAACTATCAAACAAATCCGGGAACTACGGTAGGTGACCTCACACTGGCGGAGGAGCTGAATATCTTCTTTGCCCACTTTGACGTCGCTGCACCTGTCTCGGCCAACCTACACCAGGCCCACAGCAGTACGTTCCTCACTTTGGAGGAACATGAGGTGAGGCGCACCTTGCGGTCCATCGACCCAAGAAAAGCAGCGGGTCCGGACGGTGTCCCGGGACGTGTGCTGAGGGACTGTGCAGATCAGCTGGCTGGAGTCTTTACTAAGATTTTCAACCAATCCCTGGCACAGCCCACTGTCCCATCCTGCCTGAAGTCCTCCACCATAGTTCCCTTACCCAAGAAACCTCACATTTCTAGCCTCAACGACTACAGATCAGTCGCACTCACCCTGGTGGTGATGAAGTGCTTTGAAAGGCTGGTCCGTAGTCATATCATAGCAGCCCTGCCCCGCAGTATGGACTCCCACCAGTTTGCCTACAGAGCGAATCGATCCACAGAGGATGCGGTGGCTACAGCACTCCATGCCACTCTAGCCCACCTGGAGCGGCAGGGGAGCTATGTGCAGATGCTCTTCGTGGATTATAGCTCTGCATTTAACACCATTCTTCCACACAAACTGGTGGTCAAGCTGGGGGACTTGGGGCTTCCTCAGGCTATTTGTATGTGGATTAGCAGCTTCCTCTCTGGTCGCAGACAGAGAGTCAGGGTGGGCCATCATACATCTACGGCCCTAAGCCTCAGTACCGGATCCCCCCAGGGCTGTGTGCTGAGTCCCCTGCTCTACTGTCTGTATACACACGACTGCACCCCCGCCCATCACAATAACACCATCGTGAAGTTTGCAGACGACACTACAGTGGTGGGTCTCATTTCGGGAGGAGACGAGTCTGCCTACAGAGATGAGGTGGTGCGGCTGTCGTCATGGTGTAAAGAGAATAACCTTCTCCTGAACACCTCTAAGACTAAGGAATTGATAATAGACTACAGGAGGAAGAAGACAGAGATTTCCCCCCTCATCATCAACGGGGACTGTGTAGAGAGGGTAGCTGACTTCCGTTTTCTAGTTGTCCACATAGAGGAGAACCTGTCCTGGAGTGTGAACACCTCTGAGCTGGTGAAAAAGGCCCAGCAGAGACTGTATTTCCTGAGGATTCTCAGGAAGGAGAACATCACACAGAGACTGCCGGTGTCCTTTTATCGAGCTTCTATTGAAAGCATATTAATATACTGTATATGCATTTGGTACAGTAGCTGTACAGTAGCTCAGAGGAAAGCACTCCAGAGAGTCATTGACACCGCCCAGAAGATCATTGGCTGCCCTCTCCTCACACTGGAAGACCTACACCGCTCCCGTTGTCAGAAGGCTCAAAATATTTTAAAGGATACTTCACATCCTGGACACTCATTGTTTGAACTATTGCCATCTGGGAAACGATATAGACAAATGAACACAAGGACAAACAGACTCAAACACAGCTTCTATCCAACAGCAATAACCATTCTGAATAAAATGAGGAAGTAATGTGCTAAATGGACATGATTATATGTTGTTGAATGCTGTTTGCAATGACTGTGTGTGCATGATGTCCTGTGTTGATGTCTGTGTGAATGTGGCTTGCTATTTATTCTTTTTAATTATTATTTTTTTTTTTTTTTTTTTTTTTTTTTTTTTTTTATTTAAGTTTTTGTAAAGGGTATACAGGTCGTTACAGCAATGCAGTGTTTACATTTTCATCACATGTTCCCTTATTTTCTGATATCTGACAGCATTGGAAGATTAATTCTTACAACACCCCTTATTTTTTTTTTTTTTTAAAGTGAAAGAAAAAGTGAAATTAAAGAGAAAAAAAAACCAAACAAACCAGTAAAAAACAAACAAAAAGAAAAAGTAAGTAAATAAAGATAAGAGCATCTGAGTAGCATTGGAACAAAGAGCAGAACCATTATTGAAATGGTATTTGTCAAAGATTAGATCTAATGGAAGACACATATGCGGTCCAGGGTTGCCAAAAGTTCATGAACCCATCCATGTCCTGTCTCAGTGCGAATGTCAACTTTTCCATCGAGTAAATGTCTTGGATCACGTTAGTCCAATCTTCAGGTGTAGGACAGTCCTTCAACATCCATTTTTTAGTTAGAGCTTTTTTGCTTGCCAATATTAAAACATTGAATAAGTATTTTTCTCCTCGTCTTTCCAGTGAGTCCGGTAGTAAACCCAAATACAAAGTTACAAAAGAAAAGGGAACTGTAATTTTGAATATTTTCCCCAATATTGTCTGTACATTGGTCCAATATTGGTGGATAACTGGGCATGACCAAAACACATGAAAATGATTTGCAGTCTTTTCACCACACAAGCGCCAACAGTTCAATCCCTTATGGGTGAATTTGATTTGTGCAGGTGTTCTGAAAAATCTTGCCAAGTTTTTCCATCCAAATTCTCTCCACTGCAGGGATGAGGTACTTTTCCATTGCTGTTTATTTAGCTTTTCCCATATTTCCAGATGTAAAGTGAAATTCCCCTCTTTTTCCCATCTCTCTTTTATATAAGATGTGTTGTCTCCTTTTAAGTCTTGAAGACCTTGGTATATTTTAGAAATGTATCTGATCCCTGGGATCCCTTTATATGCCATTAAGAAGACCTTCAGAACACCTGACTGGGCCCTTTCCAAAACCTCCTTTTTAAGTATATTGTTTATGTGGTGTCTAAGCTGGAAGAACCTGTAAAGGTCTTGATTTATTAGGCCTTGTTTTTTCAAATCTTCAAAACTTCTTAAGATTTGCCCTTTAAAAAAATCGTAATATTTTATCAGCCCCTTCTCCTTCCACTTTTTAAATCTGGTGTCTGTTTTATTAGGAGTAAAGTCCTGATCATAGGCGATCCATTGCAGAAGTCGATAGGGCTCTTTAGTTTGATTCTCTCTGACTATCTTAAACCAAATTTTTAGCGGGGTCTCTATCCACGGGTTAGTGTTATTCAAAAGCTTAGGTAAGACATTGTTCCCTATTATCGCCTGTAGGGGGATGTCACTTGTTATTTGGCATTCGATCTCCTTCCATTGTGCAGAGTAGACTGGGTTACATATCTCTACTAAAGTTTTAATTTGTGCGGCTTTAAAGTAGTCCCTGATATTTGGCAGCGCGAGCCCACCTTTGTCTTTGTTTAGCTGTAGGGTTCTATATCTGATTCTAGGTCTCTTGCCCTGCCATATGAATCTTGAGATCCTTCTGTCCAGCTCCTGCCATGTTTTTTTGGGAGGTTCTACCGGTATTGTTTGGAAAAGGTATAGAAGACGTGGAAGTATATTCATTTTGACTGCTTCAATTCTTTGTGCAATACCCAAGAATGGTATCATATTCCATCTTGCTAGGTCAGATTTTATTTTTGTCACCAGTGGATCATAGTTTAGTGATATAATTTTGTTGAGTTGTTTCGGGATATTGACCCCCAGATATTTCATAGATTCCGACTCCCAGTTAGTTTTGAGTTTGCTTAGTGAATAATGATTTGGGTCATAGTTGAATGTTAAAACTTGGGTTTTATGCATATTTAATTTGTACCCCGATAAATCTCCATACTCTGAAAAAACTGAGGTTAGTTCTGGTAAAGAAGTGTCCGGCTGCCCTAGGTATATTAAAATGTCATCAGCAAAGAGTGCTATTTTATGTTCCTTCTGACCAAGTGTAATACCTTGAATTTTTTGGTTTTGTCTTATCCATTGGCTCAGAGGTTCTATGAAGATTGCAAAGAGCAGTGGAGACAGGGGGCAGCCCTGACGACATCCTCTTTCCAGTTCAAAAGATGATGATAAATTACCGTTAATCCTTATTTTAGCTGTTGGTTTTTTATATAATGCCTGTATAGTTCTAATGAAGTTGTTATGAAAATTGAAACTGGATAAGATTCTGTATAGAAAAGACCAGTCAACCGAATCGAATGCTTTTTCAGCATCTAATCCTAATATGACTGCATTTAAGTTATATTTTTTTATATGATGAATTATGTGTAAAGTGCGTCGAATGTTGTCTTGTGTCTGTCTTTGTCTTATAAAACCTGTTTGGTCTAAATGAATTAGGTCTGTCAGTATATTCTCTAACCTTTTGGCAAGGATAATGGTAAAAAGCTTATAGTCCTGATTTAGTACACTGATTGGTCTGTAGTTGGAGCACTCTAGTTTATCCTTTTCAGGTTTAGGTATAACTGCAATGACCCCTTCTCTCCAGGAGGGGGGGATTTCCCCTGTGTGGAGGACATAATTAAATGTTTTCAGGAGGAGAGGAGATAGTTGCTGTTTAAAGGTTTTGTACCACTCTGCTGTATAGCCATCAGCTCCTGGGGATTTGTTAGCTTTAAGTTTCATAATTGCTTTTTCCAATTCTTTAGAATGTATTTCTGACAGTAGTGTTTTATTTTGTGACTCCGTAAGTTGGGGAAGGTTTAATGTGTTTAGGAATGCCTCGGATGCGTTTTTATGTTTTTTGTGGGAGTATAAGTTCTTATAGTAATTCTCGAAGTTTTTAAGAATATCCTGAATTCTGAATTTTATTTCCTTTGATACTGGGTCTCTGATTTTGTAGATTGCTCTTTCTGTTTGATGTTTCCTCAATTTATAGGCTAGCAATTTTGCCGATTTACTGCCTGCTTCATAGTATTTTTGTTTCAGAAATGTAAGTTTCTTCTGGATTTCTATTGTGTAGATCTCATTTATTTGGTTTTTAATTTCCTTAATCTTGAGCGAGTCAGTAGAATGAGTGTTGCCTTTGTGTTCTTTTTCTAGGTTCCTAAGTTCTGACTCTAATGTGGATAGTTTTTCTTGTCTTAGTTTCTTTTGGGTTGCCAGTTTTGCAATAATCTTTCCTCTTATTACAGCTTTACATGCATCCCACAGTATTAAAGGGGATACTTCTCCATTATCGTTATCTTCCAAATATCTGAGAATATCTGACTCCAATTCATCTTTCAATGGTCCTTTCAGGACATTTGAATTTAACCTCCAAGAAAATGTATTATTTGTGTATTTTTGGATATTTAAGTCCATGTAGATCGGACTGTGGTCGGAGAGATCCATCAGTCCTATTTTACATGTTTTTACTCTACCAATGTCTCTATTAAACATAAAAAAATAGTCAATCCTTGAGTAAGATGAATGTGGAGTTGAGTAAAATGTATAGTCTTTTACACTGGGGTTGAGTTCCCTCCACACATCACAGATTCCCATTTCTTTTAGTAGCATCCGAGTCTTCCTGTTTTGGGTGTTATTTTGATGTGGGGAATTACCAGAAGCATCCCAGTATGGATTCAGTCTAAGATTGAAGTCCCCACCACATATCACTAAACCTTGAGCTTTAGTTATCATTAGGTCGAATACATTTTTATAAAATTTCCAGTTGGCCCCTGGGGGAGCATACACATTCAGCAGGGTGATATCTTCTCCCTCTAGCCGCCCAGTTACCAAACTGTATCTCCCTTCTTTATCTTTGTGTTCTGATTTTTTTTCAAATGTAATTTTGGTTGATATCAATGTCGCTACTCCCCTCCTCCTCCCTGATTTATATGAAGATGAAGAGATCATTTTAAATCCTTGTCTACTGAGTTTATTGTGTTCCACGTCTGTTAGGTGGGTTTCTTGTAAAAGTATTATTCCTGCTTTGTCTTTTTTCATTTTGCCTAGAATCTTGGATCTTTTAACTGGATTCAGGATCCCTTTTACATTATATGAAATTATTTTGGTTACACCCTGTTTCTCCATTGTGTTGTTTTGTTTAGTATAACTGTGTGGTGGCCCTCTTTTGTGCTACTCAGAAACTGAAAGAACATTAAAAACAAGAAAAACATTAAGAACATAGTGTAAAAAACTTTAAAACAAAAAACTGTCAAAAGAACTTCCTGAGCTGAGGTCTTTTTAAAGACCCTGTAAGAGCCTTGATGGAGTGAAGGCCCTGAGGGAAATTCCTCAAACTCTGTTACGTGTTGAGGGCCCTCTCGTACCACTGAAAGTAGTCCCATGCTTTTAACGTGAGTTTCAGAACCCAATCCAAACTTGTAATGATTTTTTTTTTTTTTTCCTTTTATGCCTAAACCCTGTGAAATTGTGTGCACCCTCCCACCCCCATCACATCAAACATTCACGCAAAAACAGTATTTGTTAGTATGAGCAGAACATGTGGATTATTGTCACATTTCTATTTTAACAAGTTTTTTTTTTTTTTTTTTATTACAAAGACTTATTTGTTTCAAATAATATGATTGTTCCATGAAATGTTTTACCACATGCTGAATATGCATCTCCTTTAATGTTTGTTACCTTGTATGAGGGGGGTTGGATGTGCGGATTGATTCAAGAGGAAGGGAAAAAAAAAAAAAAAAGGTCGCTATTCCAACCTGAAAACGGATAGTTTATCCGCGACGCTCTGGTGCTGGGTTTCCCGCTGCTGGTCCGTGGATTTTGAGGGTCTTTGTGTTGTCCATGTTTGCGCTTTGATCTTCTCACTCGGGTCTGCTGCGGGTTTAAACACCGTTACCGGGAGCCCTCTTCTCGCCATGTCAGCTGTTGCTTCTTCCGCCGAATTATAGAGACACGTTTCATCGCCGTAGAAGACCCTTAACTTCGCAGGAAATGGTGTCTGAAAGCGCAATTTCTTCTCTCTTAACACCTTTTTCGCGTCATTGTATTCCCTGCGCTTTTTAAGGACCTCCGGGGCGTAATCGTGTTCCACGTAGACTTTTCTCTCCTGGTGCATAAATCCTTTTTTCTGCCAGGCCAGTCTTACAACCTCTTGTTTTATTTTGAAATTGGAAAATCTTACCAACACCGAACGTGGGGGCGCTTCCGCCGCCGGCCTAGCGGCTAATGAACGATGTGCCTTTTCTATCTTCAAGTCGGTGGTTTGTGGAATATCCAATTTCTCTCTTAGTAAGGATTCCACGCATTCTGCCATTGAGTTAAAACCATTTTCGGTTCCTTCTATCAGACCATGAATTCTTATGTTGTCTCTTCTTTGTTTTCCTTCTTGGTCGGTTAGCTTAGCCTCTATAGCTGCTTGTCTTTTGCGTAGGTCCAGCACAGAATCTTCGAGCACTTTTATTCGATCCTCTGTTTCCAAGATTCGGTTCTCGGCCTGGTCCACTCTGCTGTTTGTCCTTTTCAATTCTTCTCTGAATTCCCGAAATTCGGCCGTAACATCTCGGCGAAATCGTCGTAGTTCCTCAAATAGTGATTTCAGGCTAACCCTTTTGTTAGCTATCACCAGCTCCTCGTCTTCTGAACGGGGATCTTCCAGTTCAGATTCTCCGGCCGATACGTGTCCTAGCCTGGAGAATTTCAGTTTCTTCTGTTTTCCTTTAGACATGATGATTTTGTCTTTTGATTTTCACTCCTCCAAAAATCCGTTAAGTTTGATTTTCAAGGTGTTATCCTGGATTGAGTCTGAGAGCTTCAGTGTTAAGCTGCAGTCGCCATGGCGTCCAGACCGGAAGTCTCTCTTAATTATTATTTTTAACTGATTTTTTAGTAATTTTAGGTCTATGTTTTTTATAATGGGGCAATGTTTTTATAAATGGGGCACTGACTGGAGAGCACTTTGAATTTCGTTGTACCTGTGACAATGACAATTAAAGATCTATCTAATTATTTGGTCAGTCTCATAATCTGGGTGTCAGTTCTTGACACTGCAATTCTGGAGAAAGTACACTTGTGAAAAGTTTAGTAGTTTTAATAAGGAAGACCAAAGTGACAATAAACATCTGTATAGCTTGTAAAATGAAGAGATAACCAGGGGTGGCATTAACAGTGGTAAATTTGCATATATGAAGAAAGAGCAATATTTACATATTTACAGGTCTTGCATATGTGAAATAAGGTTGAAGTGCCTCCTACTTCACCAAGCTGGACCTCCGCAATGCGTACCACCTGGTGCGGATCAGGGAGGGGGATGAATGGAAGATGGGTTTCCGGACTCCAAGCGACCACTTCGAGTATCTGGTGATGCCGTTTGGACTGACCAACGCTCCGGCCATCTTCCAACGCCTAATCAATGACGTTCTGCGTGATTTCCTGGGGTCGTTCATCTTCGTGTACCTTGACGACATCCTGATCTTCTCTCAATCATTGGAGGAGCACCGAGTACACGTGAGGTGGGTTCTGCAACGACTCCTGGAGACTAAATTGTTTGTGAAGACTGAGAAATGTGAGTTTCACACCTCTAAAATGTCATTTCTTGGTTTCATTATTTCTCGTAACCAGATCATCCCGGATCCCGGCAAGGTGAAGGCGGTAGTGGATTGCCCCACCCCCCCACCCCACCAGGAAACAACTTCAGCAGTTCCTGGGGTTTGCTAATTTCTACCGACGCTTCATCAACAACTACAGCGTCATTGCCCTTCCCCTGACCTGCCTCACCTCCCCCAAGAAGGCTTTCCGGTGGACTGAGGAGGCTGCTGCTACGTTTGCCACCCTTAACGGTTCTCATCCTCCCCCATCCTGACCCAGGTGGACCCCGCCATTCAGTGTCTGGTGGAGGTGGACGCTTCCCTCTCAGGGGTAGGGACTGTGCTGTCTCAGCATTCCCCGATGGATGGAGTGGTCCGGCCTTGTGCGTTCTTTTCTCGCCGGTTATCTCCAGCAGAGAGGAACTATGACATCGGCGACAGGGAGCTTCTGGCTGTGAAACTCGAGCTGGAGGAGTGGCGCCACTGGTTCGAGGGGGCTGCCCAGCAGTTTGTCATCTGGACAGACCATAAGAACTTGGAGTACCTGAGGACAGCCAGACGTCTTGACGCTCGCCAGGCCCGCTGGTCCCTGTTCTTTGGGTGCTTTAACTTTATCATCACCTACCGGCCCGGGTCGAAGAACACCAAACCGGACGCCCTTTCCAGACAATTCGCTCCTGACATGACGGAGGCACCAGAGCAGCCCATCCTCCCATCACCTTGCATCGTCGGCGCTCTCTCGTGGGACGTGAAGGAGAGGGTCTTGAGGGCACAGGAGGCCGAACCGGACCCAGGCAGGGGGCCAGCGGGTAAATTGTATGTTCCTTCTTCTGTCCGGGGGGAGGTCATTCACTGGGCCCACTCCTCCAGGCTTGCTTGTCACCCGGGGGGGGGGGGGGGGTCCCACATGATCAGGATTCTTCAGAGGTTGTTTTGGTGGCCATCCCTCCGGAATGACGTCGCCAACTACATCCGCACCTGTCCTCAGTGCGCTATGGGTAAGACCCCATCTTCCCCTCCCGCGGGGTTGCTTCATCCCCTTCCTACTCCTGGCAGACCCTGGTCGCACATTGCATTGGATTTTGTTACTGGTCTCCCTCCACCTAATCATCACACGGTTGTTCTCACCATAGTGGACCATTTCTCCAAGGCCGCCCACTTCGTCCCCCTGCAGGGGCTGCCCACAACTAAGGAGACGGTGGATCTGCTTGTGCATCATGTGGTGAGGCTACACGGGATACCTTCTGACATCGTCTCCGACCGGGGCCCCCAGTTTGTGTCTCATGTGTGGAAGGCCTTCTGTAACGATCTGGGAGCTACGGTGAGTCTGTCCTCTGGCTACCACCCACAGAGCAATGGACAATGTGAGAGGGCCAATCAAGAACTGGAGGCTGCGCTGCGTCATCTCCTCCAACCCTGCGTCATGGAGCATGCATCTCCCTTGGATCGAGTATGCCCACAACTCCACAGTGTCGTCAGCGATCGGCATGTCACCTTTTGAAGCCTTTTTGGGTTATAATCCCCTGCTTTTTCCCGAGGAGGAGGGGGACATCGCCGTACCTTCTGCCCAGATTCACCTGAAACGCTGTCAATGGACTTGGAGGACGGTCTGAGCGGTGCTCCAACGCATGGTGGAGCACAACTCCAGGGTGGCCAATCGCCGCAGGAGACCAGCCCCACCCTGCCAGGTGGGTCAACAGGTTTGGTTGTCCACACAACATATTAACCTCAAGGCTGAGAATAGAAAGCTGTCTCAGCATTTTATTGGGCCTTTCCCTATAGAGCAAATCATTAACCCGGTGGCTGTGCTCCTGACTCTCCCCCCCCTCCCTCCGCATCTGTCCTACGTTTCATGTATCACAGATCAAGCCTGTCTTTTCCAGCCCACTCTGTCCCCCTCCCAGGTCTCCACCAGTGGTGATCGATGGCGACCAGGCGTGGAAGGTCAACGCCATCCTGGACGTCCGGCGCTGGGGTCGCGGCCTGCAGTATCTGGTGGACTGGGAGGGGTATGGCCCCGAGTGGCGCTCCTGGGTGCGTCCATCATTCATGTTGGATAGTCAGCTCATCAAGGATTTCCATCGGACGCACCCAGGTAGGTTGGATCAGGTGGGGGGGAGTACTGTGATGACCCGCTCTCTGCCATTATCTGCCACAGCTGCGTGCACACCTGTGGCTCATCACTCACGGCCTATATAACCTGCTCTGCCTGCAAGACTGGCACGGAACCGTCTGTCTCCCTGGCTACGCAAAGCACTACGCTCTCCGACCAGCCTGACATTCAGCCCTTGTCATCCCTGCCGTGTCTGCTTCTTCTTGGAAGGATTCTCCTCAATCTCCAAGTAAGTACTTCATTCTACTGACCTGTTCAGCGTCGTCCCCTGTGCACAGGTGGAACTCCCAGGCGGCGGAATCCTTTCCTCCTGGCGGCGGACTACGCCAACCTCTCACCATCTCACCGTCTCTCGTCAGCAGCGTTGGATGGCAGATGTTGTCCTTCGGGATTGCCTCCAGGCCAACCTCCATTCACCATCATAGCTGTAACAGTAAGCCTCAGTCAATCCACCAATACATCCCTGTGTTGAACTGTGCTAACACCGTGCCTCTGCTCTGTCCTCAGGGTTGCCAGATTGCACGGCGTTCTGCTCACACCCTGCTGTCTCGAGTCCACGGACCCACGCACTAACATCTACATTTACTTCGCACTCACACATCCACACACGAACATTATTACAATAAAGATTATTGAATCTACTTTTGAGCTTGTGTCTGTTCCCTGGGTCTGTGCATTATGTCACAGTGTACTAATATGTTATAAAGCAAATCAACATCAACTAAAGTTGTCCATGAAAAAACGGCTTTTTAAAAAAAATAATTATATAGCACCAATTCACAACGACAGTCAGCTCATAGAACTTTGAAGTGTTGTATAAAGACCCCACAATTACAGAAAGACCTCAATAATCAGGTGATCCCCTGTGAGGATCACTTAGCCACAGTGCAGAGCAAAAACTCCATTTTAACAATAGGAAGCCTCCAGCATAAGTGGTTTTGGCATCTGATCAGGATGCCTCCTGGTCGCCTCACACTTCAGGTGTTTGGAACACGTCCCCCGAGGACGAGACCATGGGGCAGACTATGACTCCCAGCTGGCATGGAACACCTTGGTGTCCCCTCTGAAGGGCTGCAGAAGGTGGCTGGAGAGGGGGAAGTCTGGGCTGCTCTACTTGGACTGCTGCCTCCATGACCCGGATCCCCAGAAAAGCTGTTGAGGACGGACGAACAGACAGATGGATGGGCAAAAGAAAATTTTGACAATATTCTCAAAAGTAGAAATAGTCTGTCTCCCAAATATCAGAATTTGAAAACAAAGTCAGATGTAGGCATCTTCCCCCTGTGTGACTGTTGAGTGAACTGGATCAGGATGGTCCATGGAGCTGGTCTGGGACAGCAATATAGAAAAATAATATAAGGAATTGGACACAAACTTCAAATCTTTCGTTGTCTCTTTAGTTTGTGTTGCCCTAGCTTCTTACAGTAAGGTACAAAATACCAACGTCCAAATTAAAAAATATACAAAACAACAAAAACTATCTAAAGAAAAAAAATTGCATGAAAATATGACCTAATCTGAACTTGTAGACATTTTTTTAAACATTCCAAATATGCTACAATGAGTGTGCTTGGTTTATTAATGCAAAATATACTGTTGGTGACAAAGAGTGGGTAGAGAAATGGAAGTGGATTTTACCTGTGTGCCATGTTTACTCCTGCTGCAGCATTGGACCTGATTCAAGATCAGGAAAAAGATTTAGTTCCACATCCTTGGAACACCAAGTGTACCGCCACCCTGTATTTTCATTAACAATGAAAAGTTTAAGACATTTTAGCGTCCCCATTTGTAAGATGCTCTTGATCAGACAGTTAAAGAAAGAAAAAAATCTCTACTATCTGCCTAGGCCTCTCCTAGCTTGTGTCCTCAGAAACTCTTCCATTGGTGGTGGTGGTTCTGCAGGAACAAGGCCAAGTGTACGTGGGTCCTGTGGGTGCAGTTGTCTATGTTGTGGCAGACCTGCATCTGCAGAAAGGCACTTTCAAAGAATGCGGGCCAGAAGGGGTGGAATGTGGTCATAAGTCTAATTAATTCATTATGAAAAATGATAAGTATGAATGGATGGACGTGACAGTATTCACTAAATATTAACAAAGACAATTGTTTCTGTAAAATTTACAAAAAGGTTTAAAATTAATAAATCATATAGTCCAGTGCAACTAAAAGGGTCTGGGCCTCACATCCAGGTGGGCTGAAGGAGAACCTTTTGCTGGCATACATTAGAATGAGAATTAGAACAAGGATGTTTATAAAACTGTTGGGAATATTTTTCACAAGCACCAAGAAGTTTAAAAAAAATTATATATAGATGTGAGATGACAACTAAGTTGACCCGGAGAAGGTTTTGGTTGTCTCTGCTTTCAAAAGACAATAGAGATACATCTGGGGAATATCATCTAACACAATGTAAAAGCAATTTATTTTATAATTGTCAAAAAAGTTTGATCACGTAAACAAAAGATCCATTGTTCGACATATCATAATCTAATGCTAACTAACAAATTTTGATTCTGGCGAAATTAGACCACATTAAAATAACGGGCGAAAACGGCTTCTTTAGATAAATGGCCACAAGTATGTGGGAGATCATCGAACACAATGTAAAACTAATGTATTTTTAAAAACTCATAACGTTTGTTAGAGAAAAATGGAGTTCCTTCCTTCATGGTATCGGAAGCTAATGTTAACTGTAGCTAGAGGGGACTTTAAAGTCCTCGGACGGTGACATTTTTTTATTGAACCAATAAACTGATTGTATGAAAATATTCCATTCTGGCCATTCCCGTGATTTAATATGTGTCACCAGCCTCCATAAATGACTTTATTTGGTAATAGCCCATCTTTCACTTAGTGATGCTGCAGTACCGCCATCTGTCGATAGGGGCAGGCAGCAGTGACGTCAGCTCAGGAAGAAGTGAGGGTGATATTGCCTGCCTGTGCTGTGAGCCTCATCAGAGAAACATTCCCATCGGATCACTACAAGGGATTTTGCCTACCAAGATTAGATTTGTGAAAAATGATATTTAAATAAAGTTTTGTAAAATCATATATTGAGTTTATTAATGTTCATGTCAATTTTATAATTCTAATATTTCAGCATTCATCAAAGTCGCATGTCATATACATTTGAATAATTTTTCTACCATTTTATGGTATAAAATTCGGGTTCAATTTGGCACTCAATGTGGTGGGAACTCTGGCTTGTACATAGTGCCACTGCTCCCATAAGTGGGTTGGATCAACCAAGGTTTTGTTGAACAGAGTATTCATCAGATCATCCACATATTCTGAAAAAAAATATATTCAATAAAAATTAGACATCCATTTGACTACAGTATGAAATACAAATTTGACCCAAATTAACATAATTTGATAAAAGCTATGAAATGTGAAAGTTGAATGAAGACCAACCCTCCACCCACTGTAAATATCATATACAAGCCTAGAAAATGATACTAATATTTCTTATACTCACGGAAAGTTGGATTAACTTTCTTTGCTTGCAGTTTATATCCGCCTTTTTTGAATTTTGGGTACCTGATGATGAAGACCGGCTCACCATCACGATTCTGTGCCTGCTTGCGGCCTGCATTTTCATTAAAGTGCATTGCAGCTAAACAAAGTCTGTAATTAGAATATTATCACAATGATTTATTTTTGGACATATAAGTGATCTATCAGCAGAAACTCTATGTAATTGGCACTGTTATTGTCATGACGGCCGCTGGGCCGTCATCCCGCTCATCAGCTCCAGCTGCGCACAGACCAGCAGGTGTTAATCAGCGGCTCTTAAAAGCCAGCATCATTGACAGCCCGGCACGGAGTCGTCTGTCTTCCTCGACAGAGTATGAGCCAGAGCTTCGTTTCACAGCCAAGTCAAGAACGCCACGACAAGACCTACCACGTAAGAAGACTATTTGCTTTTCTACGCCTAATCTTTACCCCTGTGCACAGGTGGACCTCCCAGGCAGCGGACCGGTATCTCCAACGGACGGAGAATTACCCTCTCCCTTCCGGAGCTCCTCCTGGCCTTCGCTAATTCAGGAATTCTCTCCACTGCAGCTGCAGGTACTGTCACTCCCTCAGTCACAGGAGTCATTGTCACCATGGTTACGGACATTATCACTGTCACGGCTACGGGAACAGTAAACGTCACAGCTGTCAGTGCAGTCATTGCTCTCGCCACAAACTCCACCACGGTTACTGGAGTTATCACCGTCACAGCTTCAAGCACCAGAACCACCACAGCTCACGGACATCGGGGAACAGCCAGATACAGTCAGAGACAACCTCAAGTAAGCTGCACACCTGCACTTGTCCTTTTGTGCTGAACAGCCTTAACGGTTTCTGCTTGTGTGTTCTAGGGTTGCCAGGTCGTCTTCTGTATTGCTCAGCTCCGGTGACCAGGCTGCTATATCTGCACTCACACTTGCACTACACTCACTCACACTTGACAATAAAGAATAACTATTTTGTATGTGTCTGTGTCTGTCTCTTGGGTCCTGAAACATGTCAGTTATTATAATTGCATTTCATATTTTTGGTCACATATTGCATCTCCTCACCTTGTCAACATTCCAAGGAATGAGAAGTGTACACTCTTTGGTGCAAAATGAATAATCAGACTGTGGAAAGCCTCCACATTTGAAGTTTGCTGCCCTGGACTCAGCTTTCGCACATCCCTGAGGACCCGTGTTTTGTTGACCATAACTTTTTCACAGCCCTTTGTGCCTGAAATAAATTGTAGGTGTGAGATATGTCACCAAAAATGATGAAAATCAATGGGATAATTTTCATATATATAATACATGCACTGTTTCATTGTGTGAAACTGTTTTTTGTGTTAGGTTGCAGTCTCTCAGGAGCTGGGGGATCGTATGTAGTGCTCGCATCTTTGTACTGGTTGATGCACAGGCAGCAGAGCAGCGCGCCGTTCAGCCGGAAAAAAGCAGAGGACAAGGGTAACGGGCACCACACCGAGACAGGGATAATCGGTGATAATGTTGCTTACTTGCAGGGACAGGTGGCTGGCGTTGGCAGCTGACGAGGCGCAGGTGTGCGCGCAGCTGGAGCCGCGAGTCGTGACACAAATTGCATCTTATTCTCGAAATCGCTGTCAACGAAATGTCTACTGCACATGTTGAGTGATTTACCGACATCATTCCAATTTTTTCGCGTTTTCTGAACAAATTTCACCCATGCCGTTCTGATTTTCCCAGGGACGGGAAATTCATAAACACTCACCGCATGCTCCTCTGATATACCGTCGCACCCGTAGACAACACAACGCCAAACCATAATTAATTCGATTACTGAAATCCTAATCTTAATAAATAATCTATTTGTAATCCACAAGTACTCCGAGAAATATCCGTAATCGCCGATTTTAAAACGTAAACAACAAGCAATGTCCGCCAAGCGTGTGCGTGTCTCTCCCTGAAATTACGTCACACAGTCAGTGGCCATCTTAGCCGCTGATCGCTTGGCTGAGTCAGACAGCTCTCAAGGACAGCATACTTCAAGAGCGCATTGTCACCTTATGCGACATTTGTTGACACCAAAACATGTGCGGTTCAAATTAGCTCGTCTCACACAAAAATTTAAGATATGATTTAGCGTTATTGAATTTTCGTCCGGCCGACGCCTTTAAATACACTAGACCAGAGTGGAAAAATTACTGTTTGGAAAGGATTATCGAGCAATTCCTGTGGTCTATCCCATCGCCATACACCAGTTGATACCTTCACACAGTCATTAATAACAGGAACATCTCGTAGACAAAATGTAGGTTACAGATAGTTATGCAAACACTAGTTAGCTTAGCTTACCGGTCAAGTAGCAAATTGGCGACCTCAGTATTTACAGTATTATAGTATAGTATGGGCTTTTCAAACCTTTGATTCTTCAGTTCGCACCAGCGATCAAAACTGAACCAATACTTATTCTGGTCTTGCCCCTTCGTTTATTACTTCTTACTTGAGAAGGATAATGGAATGAGCGATTACTTTCAGAAGTGGCCATGGCAGCTTTTGGCAAACCCCAGTATTACGAAAAAGCAATAGCACATAACATATTCATTGTATTGGATCTGAAATCCTGACGGAACAATTTGTCTAAAAAAAATCTTCTGGAATATAAATATTTACATTATTATCGGTCCAGAAAAAATTACAAAATATTTTTCTCATCAATATACTAATTTTTTGAAGAACATTAAGACTTACAGCAAACTCAATTAAAACCAATATAATGTATAAAACCCCGGTACTAAAATAAAAGGGTTAAATATACTCTTAAAATAATAATAATAATAAATCTGTTACACCTGTTTACCGTATTTAAACACACAGCATAAATCCAAGCCACCTTGCCCGGCTGCTGAATTGTACAGCAGCCTCCCTTACGTTGTCAGTACATGAACAAAGGAACATGTACTGTGGAGCAGAGCTCGACACTGGCTGATTCGTACAGCCGCTGATTCGTACAGTTGCCTCCCTCACGTTGTCATCAGTTCAGTCAGTGAACGTACTGAAGAGCAGTGAAGGAGCGAGCCCCGCCCACTCAGTTCAGCCCCGTTTCTCAGTTCAGTGAGTGGCAGGCAGTTAGAGCTCCAGTCCAGCACTGAGTGATTCAGTGTACGAATCTTTAGAACAGATTTTTTTAGTGAATGAACCCAAGTGATTCAGTACATTTTAGTGAACTGTGGATTCCATCACTAATGTGGGCCCCACTATAGACAGCCTAAGTTACGCCCCCTCTACTTCCGCACATGGGATGTTCAGTTGGGAAAAGTCTCCATTGAAATGAATGGCAAGAGCGAAATTATCTTTTGATCGCAATCGAATTTTGACATGAGTTACACATATGATGTTTGTCAATTTGAAAGATAATTTTCCACATAAATAAAGATGTAGGTTGTTGGCTAACTGTTAAGATATAAAGTTATGAAAATATGTAAATTAAAAGACTACAAACATGGAGGCACGTATCTGACGTCACATGTTCAAAGTGCGCTCTGGGTGAAGTAGCTAACAGTCCTCTGGATCAGTTGCAGCTCTCAAAATACAATACCTTTGTTTTTTTTCTCGTCTTTGGATCCTTCTTTCATCAGTCAGGAAACAGGAGGTGAGGTTTTAGTAATCTCCTGTCGTGATCGTTTTTGATGATGTGGGACGATGGGACATGTCCACTAATCGTTTTCACAAAAACTAAATACTCTGTTATTATGAGGAGGGCTGAAAAGTTTATAGGCTGACTAAGAAGGAGTTTTGCTTGTAGTTGCTGAGCCAGTAGTATTGCTCTTGTTATGACCCGAGAGCCGGTTCTGATCATGCTCGGGCTAAGTTATGTCTCGCTGCCGGCCTTGACAGCTGCGGGCTGTATTCTGGCCTCACCGGGCTCTTATTGTGAAAGTGCTCGGTGGGGCTTCCGCCTGTCAACGGCCGGTCAGCTGATTGTCATTACCGTCGTTAGTGCTTCGCCCTTTTAAGCCCGGCACTGGCGACGGTAAGACGCAGGAGTATTGGTCAACATTCTGTCAACGTCTCGTCTCGTTTTGCTGTTCAAGTCTGGGTCTACGCCTCGCCATGTTTGGGAGTGCCGTGAGACCTTCATGTCAGGTTCGTGTATCATAGTCTTGTCACAGTTAGCTCATAGCGGCTGGGTTAGCCCTACGAGCCCAAGTCTTAGTTATGTCTGTGTTTGCCCTAAGGGGTTCATAGTTGTGTTTTGTCACATCTGGAAATAAATAACATCTTGCCAAACTCTCTGGTGAACTCTGTGGTGTCTCTTGGTGATCCGCGAGGATCACCACATGACAGTATACTCCTGCCAGGTCGCCTAAACGGAGGCGCCGCATCGAGACGCCATTTCACCGGGAGTTTGTGCCATATCTGGACTGTTGTTTCTTCTCGTTCGGGTGTCAACATCTGGGAGAATGCCGTCATCCAGGGGCCGCGGTCGGCGCCTGGACAAGGAGCTAGCGAGCGCTTTGGAATATGCCGATGGGGCGCTCCTCGCCGCTACATTTGACGACACCTCCACCTACATGCGTTGGCATCTGGGCGTCGCTGAGGAGTACCTGGACAGCCTTCCCCTCGACTACGACGATCATCCGGAGGTGATATCGAGGTGGGAGGAACTCGCCGCTCAACGCGAGGTTCTTCGTGGGCTGGAGGAGGAAGAGAGCGGGAAGCAGAGGAGGAGGCATCCTCGCTCCCCGCGTTGGTGTCCCGTTCCCATCCCGGAGCAGGTCCAGGAGTACGCGCTGTCTGGGGGCCGACGAGGACGTTGGCGTAACGGCGCGGGCAACCGTCAGCGGAATCCCTGGCTGGACTCGCTGCCGGCGTATCCCATCAGCGAATCTCCGAGAGCGGCCCACCTCGTTTTCCCAGGGGGCCCTCTGTCGCCATCCAGCGGGGAGAAGGAGGAACGATGTCCCCCACAGCAGGAACCATCTCTGCCCCCGGAGGAAGGCAAGTGCTCGTTTGTTTGTCACATCTTAATAATGATCTGCCTTGTCTGACTCCTGGGGGCGGAGTTCGGGGTTCGCAGCCTCCCGAGCTCCCTCCACCTGCTGTGGATAAAATTATTAAACCTACTGCCTCTGTGTTCTCCCCCGTGGAGCGGTCCACGACGCCAGGCCAGCGTCGCCGGATGAAGAGGGCCCCTGCAGTGCTGGTTAGCCTGCATCTGGCCCTGCAGTCACGTCTTGGACGGAGGAGAGGAGCGGACTGCGGCCCGGAGCCTGAGCCGACAAAGAAGCGTCCCCGGGTCTCCTCGCCAGAGCGGTCCGAGCCAGTGGGTCAAGGGTTCCCTGCCTCCATGCCACACGGGTCGTCGGCGTGGACAACAGCGTGGGAGGAACCTGAGGCTGCTGATGACATCGTGCCAGCTGCGGAGCCCGACGCAGCTGAGTCCGAGTCAGCTGACGAGAGTCGCCCTGAACCCAGATCGTCGGAGTCCTGGGTGGCAACGGAACCCGAGTGCAGGCAAGTGCTCCCTCTTTTGTCTCTGTCCTCTTTTGTTGAGCATTTTTGCCTGCCTCTCGGGGAGACGAGTGAGGAGCAGCCGTCTGCTGCACCCGAGCTCGTCTCGCTGGGTTCCGTTGCTACCGGTGATGCTGATCCTGGTTTTCCTGTCCCCGAGCTTTGTTTTAGTGTCGCCGGCGGGGAACGGGTCGGTGTCACCGAGGTGGAGGTCCCAGGTTCGGGGGTGGAGTTAGTCAGCGGAGCTGCACCGGAGGCCCAATCGGGTCCCACCGCAGGGGCGGTTTCGGCCCAATCGGGGTCCGACGTGGGTTCGTCGGAGGCCCAATCGGGGTCCACCGCGGGTGCGGATCTGGCCCAATCAGGGCCCAACGTGGGTGCAGCTGGGACCCAATCTGGGTCCAGCCGTGATGCAGCGCGAGCATGGACCATTGGTGGAGGAGGAGCTGCAGACCCTTCTTCGCAGAGCGGATTCTTGGCTCGTCCTGCTCACCGATCCCCTCAGAATCACCGCCCCTTTTCATCATCGCCGGGGGCCATGGGGGTCCCTGTTCGCTCGCCCCGGTTCTCCCGAGTTTTGTTCTCGTCTGGGAGGCCGCTGCGGGTTGTTGATGCCCTGGACTGGTGGCTGAGGGACACGGGTCGGCCGCCGGAGGGACTGTTTCGCCGGTTCGGCGCCTCGGTTCGGCCACCCGACCTGTTATGTGTGCCATGGGGCTACCTAGTTCGACCACCGGAGAAGCGGACGTGCGGGACTTTGGACTCTGGTGAGCCGCCTGGTCTGCCTCCGTTGACCATCGGTCGACATAAACTGTCGGGGGGTGGTAGTGGTCCCTGGGTGTGTCTCTGTATTTGTGCTTTTTTTTTTTTCTTTCCTCGTCCTGGTTATGTTGTGTCTTGTGCTCATGCCTTTGTTTTGAAAGCCACAGTCAAGTCAGTCATGTTATGTCAAAGCAATTTTAGATTGCCTCTTGTGTTTTTGGAAGCCACAGTCTAACCATAGTAATGTTAAGCAATTTTAGATTGCTCCATGTGTGTTTGCAGTAGCCCTGCTGGTTTATGTATAGTCTGGGTAGAGCGTGTAGTGCTCTGGGGTTTTTTTGTTTCATGCATAGTTTGGTTTGAGCAAGTAATGTTCTGTTTTTGTTTCATAGTCTGGTATGAGCGGGTAATGCTCTGTTTTTTTGTTTTTTTCATGTTAAGTCTGGTATGAGCAGGTAATGTGTCCTTGCATCTAGTTTATCTGAACCTGTAGTTCTGGTTTTTGTTTTCTTTTGTACGTTTTTTTTCTTAGCCTTGTCATTGTCTTGTATAGTTTTTTTTGTCTTGTTCATGGGTTGGTTTCTCTCCCTCCGCACATGTCCCCTAACCTCCCACCCTGGGGGGGGCGGGGGGGGCAGGGTGGTTCCTTGGGGCGTTCGGAGTCCGCCCGTGGAGGGAGGGTACTGTTATGACCTGAGCGCCGGTTCTGATCGCGCTCGGGCTAAGTTATGTCTCGCTGCCAGCCTTGACAGCTGCGGGCTGTATTCTGGCCTCACCAGGCTCTTATTGTGAAAGTGCTCGGTGGGGCTTCCGCCCGTCAACGGCCGGTCAGCTGATTGTCATTACCGTCGTTAGTGCTTCGCCCTTTTAAGCCCGGCACTGGCGACGGTAAGACGCAGGAGTATTGGTCAACATTCTGTCAACGTCTCGTCTCGTTTTGCTGTTCAAGTCTGGGTCTACGCCTCGCCATGTTTGGGAGTGCCGTGAGACCTTCATGTCAGGTTCGTGTATCATAGTCTTGTCACAGTTAGCTCGTAGCGGCTGGGTTAGCCCTACGAGCCCAAGTCTTAGTTATGTCTGTGTTTGCCCTAAGGGGTTCATAGTTGTGTTTTGTCACGTCTGGAAATAAATAACATCTTGCCAAACTCTCTGGTGAACTCTGTGGCGTCTCTTGGTGATCCGTGAGGATCACCACATGACAGCTCTACCTCTAAATATTGCTCTACTGGCCTAGAGGTAGAGCATCCACCCCACAACCTTGAGGTTGGGGTTCAAGTCCCGGCCAGGACATGCCAAAGGACCATATAAAAATGGAACTTCCTGCCATCCAGCTTGGTACTCAGCAAAACTGGAACGGAGGAGGGAAATGTGGGCGGTAGTGGCTCAGGTGGTAGAGCGGGTTGTCTAATAACCAGAGGGTTGGCAGTTCGAATCCCGCTATCCCCAGACATCCTGCTGTTGTGTCCCTGGGCAAGACACTTTACCCACTTTGCCTCCAGTGTCCATGACACTGGGCATGAATGTGTATACAGTAAATGTTCAGTAGCGGACGGGAGGCCGTTGGCACAGATTGGCTGCCACGTTTCTGTCATTCTGCCCCAGGGCAGCTGTGGCTACAATAGTAGCTTACCGTTACCAGTGTCTGTGGAGTGAATGAATAATGTATCCACTTTAAAGCACCTTTGAGTGTCTATGAAAAGGGCTATAAAAATCTGATGCATTATTATTATTACCATGTTTCACTGTCTCCCATTCTACCCACGTTCACCCAGTATGTCACATGCCACACTAGAGACAATAAAACACTGGATTTATTCTACGCAAACACTAAGGAGGCGTACACCTCATCACAACTCCCCCCACTCGGGAGATCGGATCACAACTTGGTTCATCTCCGGCCGGTGTACAAACCCCTAGTGCACAGACAACCTCCGGCCATGCACACTGTGGAGTTATGGTCTGAGGAGACAATGGACACCCTAAAGGGCTGTTTTGAAGCCACCGCCTGGAAGCAGCTCTGCGATCCACATGGTGAGGACATCGATGGCCTCATTCACACCTTCACGGGCTACCTCAGCTTCTGTGTGGACAAATCCGTTCCCACCAAGACCATACAGCGTCACTCAAACAACAAACCCTGGATCAACCCTGAGATAAAAACACTTCTGAGAGAGAAGAAGAGGATCTTCAGGTCAGGGAACAGGGAGATGCTGAAGTCCGTACAGAGGGAGCTGAGGAGAAAGATCAGAGAAGGCAAGGACAGCTTCAGGAAGAAGATGGAGGACAAGCTGCAACAGAGCGACATCAGCGGGGTCTGGAGAAACCTCAAAACCATCTCGGGGCTCCAGAATACCTCCCCCCAGGCCACAGGGGGCAGGGAGTGGGCGAACAACCTGAATCTGTTTTTCAATAGATTTGACCAACCGCCCTCCCCCCTGACTGCACAACAACCACTGCTGCCTCTAAAGAAATCAAGTCCTGCTGCCCACTCCCCACTCCACCAACACCCCCCCACTCCCAACACACAGCCCCCCATCCTGACCCTGACCAGGACCCAGGTGAGGACGGAGCTGAGGAAGATCAAGGCGAGGAAGGCGCCGGGACCGGACGGCATCAGCGCAAAGCTCCTCAAGTCCTGTGCAGACCAGCTGTGTGGGATTGTGACGTATATCTTCAACATGAGCCTGAAACTGGGGAGGGTACCACAGCTGTGGAAAACATCTTGTGTGGTACCTGTACCAAAAACTTCCCACCCCAAAGACCTGAACAGCTACAGACCGGTGGCCTTGACGTCCCACTTGATGAAGACCCTGGAGAGACTGCTCCTTGCTCACCTCCGCCCCCTGGTGGAACCAGCGATGGATCCACTCCAGTTCGCCTACCAGCATGGCATTGGGGTGGAGGATGCGGTGATCTTCCTCCTTCACCGTTCTCTGTCCCACCTGGAGAAGCCCGGGAATATGGTGAGGATCATGTTCTTTGACTTCTCCAGTGCTTTCAACACCATCCAACCGATGATCCTGAAGGACAAGCTGCTGCGCGCAGGGGTGGACCAGCACCTGTCATCATGGATCCTGGACTACCTCACGAACCGGCCTCAGTTTGTGAGAACCCGGGACTGTGTGTCCGACACGATCATCAGTAGCACGGGGGCCCCCCAGGGAACGGTGCTGGCTCCCTTCCTGTTCACTCTTTATACTGCGGACTTCTCACACAACACAACACACTGCCATCTACAGAAGTTCTCTGATGACTCTGCGATCGTTGGCCTCATCTCCAATGGAGATGAAGCTGAGTACAGAGGGCTTATCCAGGACTTCGTGGACTGGTGCCATCGGAACTGCCTCCAGATCAACGCGAGGAAAACTAAGGAGCTGGTGGTGGACTGCCGCAGGCATGGGCAGCCCCTCACAGTACCAGTAAATATACAGGGAACAGACATCGAGATGGTGACATCCTATAAGTACCTGGGTATTCATCTGAACAATAAACTAGACTGGTCACACAATACTGATGCACTCTACAAGAAGGGACAGCGCAGGCTGTTCCTGCTGAGGAGACTCAGGTCTTTTGGTGTACAAGGGGCGCTGCTGAAGTCATTCTATGACACGGTGGTGGCATCAGCCATCACTTTTGGAGTGGTCTGCTGGGGCAGTGGCATTACTGCAGCCGATAGGAAGAGACTGAACAAACTGATTAAGAAAGCTAGCTCTGTCCTGGGGCAGCGCCTTGATCCGATGGAGGAGATAGGAGAGAGAAGGACGGTGGCTAAACTGTCATCTCTGCTGGAGTCCGAGTTCCACCCTATGCAGGACATACTGAATGCACTGAGGAGCTCATTTAGCAGCAGACTACATCATCCCAGGTGCACAACCGAGAGGTTTCGTAGGTCCTTCCTACCAACGGCTGTCAGACTGTACAACCTAAGCAGGGCTGCTCGCAGAGATAGCAAAAAGACGTAACAAACTAATAGTTTTTTGAATGCAAAAGATGCAATAGACTTACACAATGGTCCCCTCCGGCATACAACTAGGAACTTACCGGTCGCTATGGAGGGTGAGAATATGTATGGGCACATAATCATACCATGTAGGATAACTAAGTAGACGGTTATGCTGTTTCATTCCATCTAGCAACAATGCTCTGCACTGTGTGTGTTTATATATTTACATATTTATTCCATCTAGCTACAATGCTCAGCACTGGGTGTGTTTATATATTTATATATCTACATATTATTCCATCTAGCTACATTGCTCCGCACTGTGTGTGTTTATATACTTGCATATTTATTCCACCTAGCTGCAATGCTCCGTACTGTGGGTGTTTATATATTTACATATTTATTCCATCTAGCTACAATGCTCTGCACTGTGTGTTCATATATTCATATATTTATTCCATCCAGCTACAATGCTCTGCACTGTGTGTCTGTGTGTGTGTGTATATATATATATTTTATAGTAATACGTACATATGTATATTAGCTGCTCTTGCTTGCTTGTTTTTTTTTTGTTTTTGTTTTTGTTTTTTTTTCTTGCCTTCTGATTGTTGCTCTGAGTGTTGCTATCCCTGTGCTGTTGCAATCCTGGAATTTCCCCGTTGTGGGACTAATAAAGGCTTATCTTATCTTATAAGATAAGATAAGATAAGTTACTTGTGCTTCAGTGACTGAGGAACAAGAGAGCAGAGCTGAGTGTAAGAGAACTGTCTAGAGTATGGGTATGATAAACCACATTTGGTCAAATCTGATCACTGCATCATGGTCAGCCTATGAACTTTTCAGACCCCCTCGTATATGACAACCAACAACTTTAATTATGTGGAAAGTTTTCTTTTAAATTGACAATCATCATATATGTAATGTGACAAAATTAGATCGGATCAAAAGAATTTTGTTCTTGCCACTCATTTTAATGGAGAATTTTTCTGATTTAAGGTCCCATATGCTGAAGTAGAGGGGGTGTGACTTAAGCTCTCTGTAGGTTAAATCTGGACTGTGTTATGATTCCCATGTGGGTTTGTCTGCGGGTTCTATGTTGGCCTCATCCCTGTTTGCCCACATAGACTTTACCTGTGGTGCAGGTGAGCAGGTAATCTGTTTACCCGCTTTAAAAGCCATCTGAGCCCCACATGGGTTTAATGTGAGTGAGTAGTTTCAGTAACACTGGCACCATAGACAAAATTACAAAAAGAGTTGCAAATTTATGAGAAAAAAGTCAAATTTATGAGAAAAAATGTGAAAATTTACAAAAAAAACTCGCAAATTTATGAGAAAAAAGTAACAAATTTACTAGAAAAAAGTCAAATTTGAGAAAAAAATGTGAAAATTTATGAGAAAAAATGAAAATTTACAAAAAATAGAAGCAAATTTGAGAAAAAAATCAAATTTATGAGAAAAAAAGTGAAAATTTAGTTTAAAAAGTTGCAAATTTACAATTAAAAAATAATAAAATTACTTGAAAAAGTTAAACTTGCAAGAAAAATTTAGCAAATTTAAAAGAAAGTCACATGCTTATGAGGAAATTTTAGAAAAAGTTGCAAATTAACAAAAAAATTAGCTACTGTAAGTAAATTGAAAATTTACCAGAAAGAAGATACAAGACTTCCGGTCTGGACGCCATGGCGACTGCAGCTTAACACTGAAGCTCTCAGACCCAATCCAGGATAACACCTTGAAAATCAAACTTAACGGATTTTTGGAGGAGTGAAAATCAAAAGACAAAATCATCATGTCTAAAGGAAAACAGAAGAAACTGAAATTCTCCAGGCCAGGACACGTATCGGCCGGAGAATCTGAACTGGAAGATCTCCGTTCAGAAGACGAGGAACTGGTGATAGCTAACAAAAGGGTTAGCCTGAAATCACTATTTGAGGAGCTACGACGATTTCGCCGAGAAGTTACGGCCGAATTTCGGGAATTCAGAGAAGAATTGAAAAGGACAAACAGCAGAGTGGACCAGGCCGAGAACCGAATCTTGGAAACAGAAGATCGAATAAAAGTGCTCGAAGATTCTGTGCTAGACCTACGCAAAAGACAAGCAGCTATAGAGGCTAAGCTAACCGACCAAGAAGGAAAACAAAGAAGAGACAACATAAGAATTCATGGTCTGATAGAAGGAACCGAAAATGGTTTTAACTCAATGGCAGAATGCGTGGAATCCTTACTAAGAGAGAAATTGGATATTCCACAAACCACCGACTTGAAGATAGAAAAGGTACATCGTTCATTAGCCGCTAGGCCGGCGGCGGAAGCGCCCCCACGTTCGGTGTTGGTAAGATTTTCCAATTTCAAAATAAAACAAGAGGTTGTAAGACTGGCCTGGCAGAAAAAAGGATTTATGCACCAGGAGAGAAAAGTCTACGTGGAACACGATTACGCCCCGGAGGTCCTTAAAAAGCGCAGGGAATACAATGACGCGAAAAAGGTGTTAAGAGAGAAGAAATTGCGCTTTCAGACTCCATTTCCTGCGAAGTTAAGGGTCTTCTACGGCGATGAAACGTGTCTCTATAATTCGGCGGAAGAAGCAACAGCTGACATGGCGAAAAGAGGGCTCCCGGTAACGGTATTTAAACCCGCAGCAGACCCGTGTGAGAAGATCAAAGCGCAAACATGGACAACACAAAGATCCTCAAAATCCACGGACCAGCAGCGGGAAACCCAGCACCAGAGCGTCGCGGATAAACTATCCGTTTTCAGGTTGGAATAGCGACCTTTTTTTTTTTCCTTTCTCTTGAATCAATCCGCACATCCAACCCCCCTCATACAAGGTAACAAACATTAAAGGAGATGCATATTCAGCATGTGGTAAAACATTTCATGGAACAATCATATTATTTGAAACAAATAAGTCTTTGTAATAAAAAAAAAAAAAAAAACTTGTTAAAATAGAAATGTGACAATAATCCACATGTTCTGCTCATACTAACAAATACTGTTTTTGCGTGAATGTTTGATGTGATGGGGGTGGGAGGGTGCACACAATTTCACAGGGTTTAGGCATAAAAGGAAAAAAAAAATCATTACAAGTTTGGATTGGGTTCTGAAACTCACGTTAAAAGCATGGGACTACTTTCAGTGGTAAGAGAGGGCCCTCAACACGTAACAGAGTTTGAGGAATTTCCCTCAGGGCCTTCACTCCATCAAGGCTCTTACAGGGTCTTTAAAAAGACCTCAGCTCAGGAAGTTCTTATGACAGCTTTTTGTTTTAAAGTTTTTTACACTATGTTCTTAATGTTTTTCTTGTTTTTAATGTTCTTTCAGTTTCTGAGTAGCACAAAAGAGGGCCACCACACAGTTATACTAAACAAAACAACACAATGGAGAAACAGGGTGTAACCAAAATAATTTCATATAATGTAAAAGGAATCCTGAATCCAGTTAAAAGATCCAAGATTCTAGGCAAAATGAATAAAGACAAAGCAGGAATAATATTTTTACAAGAAACCCACCTAACAGATGTGGAACACAATAAACTCAGTAGACAAGGGTTTAAAATGATCTCTTCATCTTCATATAAATCAGGGAGGAGGAGGGGAGTAGCGACATTGATATCAACCAAAATTACATTTGAAAAAAAATCAGAACACAAAGATAAAGAAGGGAGATACAGTTTGGTAACTGGGCGGCTAGAGGGAGAAGATATCACCCTGCTGAATGTGTATGCTCCCCCAGGGGCTAACTGGAAATTTTATAAAAATGTATTCGACCTAATGATAACTAAAGCTCAAGGTTTAGTGATATGTGGTGGGGACTTCAATCTTAGACTGAATCCATACTGGGATGCTTCTGGTAATTCCCCACATCAAAATAACACCCAAAACAGGAAGACTCGGATGCTACTAAAAGAATTGGGAATCTGTGACGTGTGGAGGGAACTCAACCCCAGTGTAAAAGACTATACATTTTACTCAACTCCACATTCATCTTACTCAAGGATTGACTACTTTTTTATGTTTAATAGAGACATTGGAAGAGTAAAAACATGTAAAATAGGACTGATGGATCTCTCCGACCACAGTCCGATCTACATGGACTTAAATATCCAAAAATACACAAATAATACATTTTCTTGGAGGTTAAATTCAAATGTCCTGAAAGGACCATTGAAAGATGAATTGGAATCAGATATTCTCAGATATTTGGAAGATAACGATAATGGAGAAGTATCCCCTTTAATACTGTGGGATGCATGCAAAGCTGTAATAAGAGGAAAGATTATTGCAAAACTGGCAACCCAAAAGAAACTAAGACAAGAAAAACTATCCACATTAGAGTCAGAACTTAGGAACCTAGAAAAAGAACACAAAGGCAACACTCATTCTACTGACTCGCTCAAGATTAAGGAAATTAAAAACCAAATAAATGAGATCTACACAATAGAAATCCAGAAGAAACTTACATTTCTGAAACAAAAATACTATGAAGCAGGCAGTAAATCGGCAAAATTGCTAGCCTATAAATTGAGGAAACATCAAACAGAAAGAGCAATCTACAAAATCAGAGACCCAGTATCAAAGGAAATAAAATTCAGAATTCAGGATATTCTTAAAAACTTCGAGAATTACTATAAGAACTTATACTCCCACAAAAAACATAAAAACGCATCCGAGGCATTCCTAAACACATTAAACCTTCCCCAACTTACGGAGTCACAAAATAAAACACTACTGTCAGAAATACATCCTAAAGAATTGGAAAAAGCAATTATGAAACTTAAAGCTAACAAATCCCCAGGAGCTGATGGCTATACAGCAGAGTGGTACAAAACCTTTAAACAGCAACTATCTCCTCTCCTCCTGAAAACATTTAATTATGTCCTCCACACAGGGGAAATCCCCCCCT
The DNA here is from genome assembly GCA_020510985.1 of Pholidichthys leucotaenia. Lineage (NCBI taxonomy): Eukaryota > Metazoa > Chordata > Actinopteri > Cichliformes > Pholidichthyidae > Pholidichthys > Pholidichthys leucotaenia. The sequence continues at coordinate 287,224,640 of CM035842.1, forward strand.
CCTGGAGAGAAGGGGTCATTGCAGTTATACCTAAACCTGAAAAGGATAAACTAGAGTGCTCCAACTACAGACCAATCAGTGTACTAAATCAGGACTATAAGCTTTTTACCATTATCCTTGCCAAAAGGTTAGAAAATATACTGACAGACCTAATTCATTTAGACCAAACAGGTTTTATAAGACAAAGACAGACACAAGACAACATTCGACGCACTTTACACATAATTCATCATATAAAAAAATATAACTTAAATGCAGTCATATTGGGATTAGATGCTGAAAAAGCATTCGATTCGGTTGACTGGTCTTTTCTATATAGAATCTTATCCAGTTTCAATTTTCATAACAACTTCATTAGAACTATACAGGCATTATATAAAAAACCAACAGCTAAAATAAGGATTAACGGTAATTTATCATCATCTTTTGAACTGGAAAGAGGATGTCGTCAGGGCTGCCCCCTGTCTCCACTGCTCTTTGCAATCTTCATAGAACCTCTGAGCCAATGGATAAGACAAAACCAAAAAATTCAAGGTATTACACTTGGTCAGAAGGAACATAAAATAGCACTCTTTGCTGATGACATTTTAATATACCTAGGGCAGCCGGACACTTCTTTACCAGAACTAACCTCAGTTTTTTCAGAGTATGGAGATTTATCGGGGTACAAATTAAACATGCATAAAACCCAAGTTTTAACATTCAACTATGACCCAAATCATTATTCACTAAGCAAACTCAAAACTAACTGGGAGTCGGAATCTATGAAATATCTGGGGGTCAATATCCCGAAACAACTCAACAAAATTATATCACTAAACTATGATCCACTGGTGACAAAAATAAAATCTGACCTAGCAAGATGGAATATGATACCATTCTTGGGTACTGCACAAAGAATTGAAGCAGTCAAAATGAATATACTTCCACGTCTTCTATACCTTTTCCAAACAATACCGGTAGAACCTCCCAAAAAAACATGGCAGGAGCTGGACAGAAGGATCTCAAGATTCATATGGCAGGGCAAGAGACCTAGAATCAGATATAGAACCCTACAGCTAAACAAAGACAAAGGTGGGCTCGCGCTGCCAAATATCAGGGACTACTTTAAAGCCGCACAAATTAAAACTTTAGTAGAGATATGTAACCCAGTCTACACTGCACAATGGAAGGAGATCGAATGCCAAATAACAAGTGACATCCCCCTACAGGCGATAATAGGGAACAATGCCTTACCTAAGCTTTTGAATAACACTAACCCGTGGATAGAGACCCCGCTAAAAATTTGGTTTAAGATAGTCAGAGAGAATCAAACTAAAGAGCCCTATCGACTTCTGCAATGGATCGCCTATGATCAGGACTTTACTCCTAATAAAACAGACACCAGATTTAAAAAGTGGAAGGAGAAAGGGCTGATAAAATATTACGATTTTTTTAAAGGGCAAATCTTAAGAAGTTTTGAAGATTTGAAAAAACAAGGCCTAATAAATCAAGACCTTTACAGGTTCTTCCAGCTTAGACACCACATAAACAATATACTTAAAAAGGAGGTTTTGGAAAGGGCCCAGTCAGGTGTTCTGAAGGTCTTCTTAATGGCATATAAAGGGATCCCAGGGATCAGATACATTTCTAAAATATACCAAGGTCTTCAAGACTTAAAAGGAGACAACACATCTTATATAAAAGAGAGATGGGAAAAAGAGGGGAATTTCACTTTACAACTGGAAATATGGGAAAAGCTAAATAAACAGCAATGGAAAAGTACCTCATCCCTGCAGTGGAGAGAATTTGGATGGAAAAACTTGGCAAGATTTTTCAGAACACCTGCACAAAACAAATTTACCCATAAGGGATTGAACTGTTGGCGCTTGTGTGGTGAAAAGACTGCAAATCATTTTCATGTGTTTTGGTCATGCCCAGTTATCCACCAATATTGGACCAAGGTACAGACAATATTGGGGAAAATATTCAAAATAACAGTTCCCTTTTCTTTTGTAACTTTGTATTTGGGTTTACTACCGGACTCACTGGAAAGACGAGGAGAAAAATACTTATTCAATGTTTTAATATTGGCAAGCAAAAAAGCTCTAACTAAAAAATGGATGTTGAAGGACTGTCCTACACCTGAAGATTGGACTAACGTGATCCAAGACATTTACTCGATGGAAAAGTTGACATTCGCACTGAGACAGGACATGGATGGGTTCATGAACTTTTGGCAACCCTGGACCGCATATGTGTCTTCCATTAGATCTAATCTTTGACAAATACCATTTCAATAATGGTTCCGCTCTTTGTTCCAACGCTACTCAGATGCTCTTTTATCTTTATTTACTTACTTTTTCTTTTTGTTTGTTTTTTACTGGTTTGGTTTTTTTTGTTATTTGTTTTTTGTTTTTTTTCTCTTTAATTTCACTTTTTCTTTCACTTTAAAAAAAAAAAAGAGGTGTTGTAAGAATTAATCTTCCAATGTTGTCAGATATCAGAAAATAAGGGAACATGTGATGAAAATGTAAACAATGCATTGCTGTAACGACCTGTATACCCTTTACAAAAACTTAAATAAAAAAAAAAAAAAAAGAAAGAAGATACAAATGCATGAGGAAAAAAAGTCACAAAGATAGCAAAAAATTGCAAGTTTACAGTAAAAAAGTTGAAATTTTTTAGAAAGTTCTACATTTACAAGAAAATAGCAAATTTACAAGGAAAAAAAGTGGCAAATTTATGAGAAAAAGTTGCAGGATTACAGTAAAAAAAAAAGTGGTAAATTTATCAGAAAAAGTTGCAGAATTAAAGTAAAAAGTCACAAATTTATGAAAAAAAGTTGCAGGATTACAGTAAAAAGTTAACAAATTTGCAAGAAAAAAGATCAAATTTATGAGAAAAATTACAGGTTTGCAGTAAAAAAAAAAGTTGAATGAGAAAATTTCAAATTTTCAAAAAAATGTATCCAGTTAGGGGCAAAAAGTCACAAATTTACAAGAAAATAGCAAATTTATGAGAAAATAAGTTGAATAGGCAGACAGGTAAAATCCATGTGGGCAAACATGGAACCCATGGACAAACTCACATGGGACCCATAAGACATCTCAGATTTAACCTTTGCTGGGGCCCACATGGGCATGCTGGCTGGGCTGGCAAAAACAACAGGGATTTCTGAGGACCTCAGTAAAAGGGTTGTTGATGCTCATCAGGCTGGAAAAGGTTACAAAATCATCTCTAACAAGCTTGGACTCCACCAATCTACAGTAAGATTGTGTACAAATGGAGGAAATTTAAGACTACCGTTGCCCTCCCCAGGAGTGGTCGAACAACTAAGGTCACTCCAAGAGCAAGACATGTAATAGTCGCCAAGGGTATAAAGGACCCCAGGGTAACTTCTAAGCAACTGAAGGCCTCCCTCACATTGGCTAATGTTAATGTTCATGAGTCCACCATCACCATCAGGAGAACACTGAACAACAATGGTGTGCATGGCAAGGATGCAAGGAGAAAGCCACCGCTCTCCAAAAAAGAACATTGCTGCCCATCTGCAGTTTGCAAAAATAACATGGACAAGCCTGAAGGCTACTGGAAAAATGTCTTGTGGATGGATGAGACCAAAATAGAACTTTTTGTCCTGAATGAGAAGCATTGTACTTTGAGAAAGGAAAATACTGAATTCCAGTATAAGAACCTTATTCCATCTGAAACATGGTGGTGGTAGTATCATGGTTTGGGCCCATTTTGCTGCAACTGGGACAGGACTGCTTGCCATCTTCATGGAACAATGAATTCTGAATGATACCAACAAATACTAAAGGAAAATGTCAGGGCATCTGTCCATGAACTGAATCTCAACAGAAAGTGGATCATGCAACGATTCTAAGAACATAAGTTGTTTTACCAAAGAATAGATAAAAAAGAATAAAGTTGATGTTTTGGAATGGCCAAGTCAAAGTTCTGACCTTAATCAAATTGAGATATTGTGGAAGGACCTGAAGCTGTCATGTTCGGGGCCGTCACCCCGAGCATGACTTGTGGCTGTTGGGTTTAATTATTGATTATTAATTCCAGCTGATGGCTTGAGCCTTGCTCTCCATCAGTTCCACAGCTATGCCTCCTCCTCACCAGGCATCCACCAGTGGTGTGGTTCACCACATACGCACTCATGCACGCACACACACTCATGCACGCACGCACACATACACACACACACTCACATTCACACTCACGCACGCACACACACATTGTTCAATCAGTCACGTACCGGGTGGCCACACAGCGCAGTTTGCGCAGTGAACATGACAGTGAGCTGCCACCAAAAAGGAGCCCAAGCAGTAAGTAGCGTGTTACTAATTTTTCAATTCAATTCAATTCAACTTTATTTATATAGCGCCATTTCACAACAACAGTCATCTCATAGCACTATCAACTGTAGGGAGGACCCCCACAGTTGCAGAAAGACCCCAGCAATCAGGCGATCCCCTGTGAGCAAGCACTTGGCGACGGTGGAGAGGAAAAACTCCCTTTTAACAGGAAGAAACCTCCAGCAGAACCAGGCTCAGGGAGGGGCAGTCATCTGCTGCGACTGGCTGGGGGGTGAGGGGATAGAGAAGAAGAAAAGAACAGACATGTAGAGAGCAAACAGCACGATGGGGACTCAATCTATGGGAGAGAACAAACAAATGTTAATGACCAGCAAAAAAAAAATATTTCATAGAGAGTGAGGAAAGGAGTGAGGCCCAGTGCATTACTGGAGGTCCCCCGGCTGACTAAACCTATTAGCAGCATAACTAAGGGAGGGTTCAGAAAACACATGATCCCTCCCTAATTGTAGGCTATATCAAAAAGGTAGGTTTTAGCCCTATTCTTAAAAACAGAGATCGAGTCTGACTCCCGAATCCAGATTGGCAGCTGATTCCACAGGAGAGGAGCTTGATAACTGAAGGCTCTGCCTCCCATTGTACTTTTGGAGATTCTAGGTATTACAAGTAAACCTGCATTTTGGGAGCGTAGTGCTCTGTTAGGATGATACGGTAGTATCAGATCTTTTAAATAAAAAGGAGCCTGATTGTTTAGAGCTTTGTAAGTAAGAAGAAGGATTTTAAACTTAATTCTAAACTCTATGGGAAGCCAATGAAGGGAGGCCAGAACCGGAGAGATATGATCTCTCTTTCTAGTACCTGTTAAAACTCTTGCTGCAGCATTTTGGATCAGCTGAAGACTTTTTAAAGATGTTTTAGGACAACCTGATAATAAAGAATTACAATAATCTAATCTCGAGCTAACAAAAGCGTGGATCAGCTTCTCAGCATCACTCTGAGACAAGATGCTCCTAATCTTGGCAATATTACGCAAATGATAGAAGGCAGTCTTAGAAACAAATTTAATATGTGAATTGAAGGACAAATCCTGATCAAAAATAACTCCAAGGTTCCTCACAGAGCTATTAAGAGAAAGAGTAACTGCATCCAAACTGAAAGTTTGATTTGGAAAGGAATTTCTAAGGTTTTTTGGACCAACAAGAATGACTTCAGTCTTATCTGAATTTAATAGCAGGAAATTACAAGTCATCCAAACTTTGATTTCCTTAAGACAGGCTTCTAACTTGGCTAATTGATTAGTATCATCTGGCTTCATTGACAGGTATAATTGTGTGTCATCTGCATAACAGTGAAAATGTATACAGTGCTTTCTAATAATGTTGCCTAATGGAAGCATATATAAACTAAAAAGAGTAGGGCCAAGCACAGATCCCTGTGGAACTCCATGACTAAGCTTTGAGCTGAGAGAAAACTCATCATTTACATGAACAAACTGGAACCTATCAGATAAATAAGATCTAAACCACTGCAATGAAGTTCCATTAAGTCCAACATAGTGTTCTAATCTATCAAGTAGAATATTATGATCAATAGTATCAAAAGCTGCACTAAGATCTAAAAGGACAAGTACAGAAACTAGTCCATTATCAGATGCAATGAGGAGGTCGTTAGTGACCTTCGCTAAGGCTGTTTCAGTGCTATGATGGATTCTAAACCCAGATTGAAACTCCTCAAATAAACCATTTCCCTGCAGGTGGTCAAATAATTGCGTAGCAACAACTCTTTCTAAGATTTTTGAAATGAAAGGGAGATTAGAGATTGGTCTATAGTTAGCTAAAGCTCCTGGATCTAGCGTTGGCTTTTTGAGTAAGGGTTTAATTACAGCCGTTTTAAAAGCCTGCGGTACATGGCCTAAAGTTAATGAAGAATTGATTATATGAAGAATAAAGCTACCAATAAGTGGGAAGACTTCTTTAAATAACCTGGTAGGAATAGGGTCTAAAAGACAAGTTGAAGGTTTGGATGAGGAAACTATTTTGTCTAACTCACAAAGGTCGATTGGAGTAAACTCATCAAGACAGACATCAATAGAAGGAGTTGTAGTAGTTACAGTATTTAAGTTAACTGTGGGAAGAATCTGATTGATTTTATCTCTGATGGATGAAATTTTATTATTGAAAAAGTTCATAAAGTCCTGACTAGTAAGCTCTAAGGGGATGCTAGGATTGACAGAGTCCTGACTCTTTGTCAACCTGGCTACAGTACTGAAAAGAAACCTGGGATTATTCTTGTTCTCTTCTATTAATGCAGAGTAATAACTCGTTCTAGCTTTTCTAAGAGATTTTTTATAAATTAAAAGATGATTTCTCCAAGCTAAATAGATTTCATCTAAATTAGTAGAGCGCCATTTTCTTTCTAATTGACGAGTCTTCTGTTTTAAGCTACGAGTTTCTGTGTTGAACCAAGGAGTTAAAAATCTCTGATTAGACTTTTTCTTTTTTAAGGGGGCCACCAAGTCTAGAGCCTGATGCAGAGAAGCTGAAACACTATCCACCATGTTATCAATTACAGAAGGAGCAAGCTGTCTATAGCTTATTTCCGTTGTGTTGACACATGGCATAGAGGAAACAATCTGCATAAATTTGGAAACAGCATCATCTGAGAGGCATCTACTGTGATAATATTTTTCTTTAGGAGCCAAATAGTCAGAAATAGTAAAATCAAAGGTTAACAGACAATGGTCTGACAGTACAGGGTTATGAGGAGACACTACCAGATTTTCTATTTCTATGCCATATGTCAGAACAAGGTCCAATGTATGGTGGAGGTAATGAGTAGAATTTCCTACTTTCTGAGAAAACCCAATCGAGTCTAATATTGAATTAAAAGCCACATTAAGGCAGTCACTATCTACATCCACATGTATATTAAAGTCCCCTACTATAATTATTCTATCAGATTTCAGCAATAAATCAGCTAAGAAATCAGGAAATTCGGATAAAAATTCTGAATAGGTTGATGGGGGACGATAAACTATGGCAAATAAAATTGGGTTTAACCTGGAATTGCTAAAGTGCCCAATACTGAGGACCAGGCCCTCAAAGGAATTATAACATGTTTTTTGCTTTACATTAACTAGTAATTTGGAATGGTAAATTGATGCTACTCCTCCTCCACGACCAGAACTTCTGGGATTTTGACAGTTTAAATAACCAGAGGGAGTTGATTCATTTAAACCAACATAATCCTCTTGTCCTAACCAAGTCTCTGTAAGGGAAATTAAATCAATCTGATGATCAATTAACAGATCATGGACTAACAGAGACTTGGGAGTTAGAGACCTAATATTTAATAAACCACATTTAATTTTTAAATTATGAGGAGGAACAGAGGCCAAATCATTCAATTTAGAGGCTTTATGTTTAATTTGAGTTTTACCAATATTTTGCTTTATCACTTTGGGATGCTTATACATTATATTTTTATTTACTTTGGAGGGAGCAGACAACGATTCTCTGATGGGGAAGACAGGGGCTAAGCTGAGGGGTGGCGGATGAAGAGGAGCTGCAGAGAGGCGTGTAAGACTGCGACTCTGCTTCCTGGTCCCAACTCTGAGTAGTCAGGGTTTTGGAAATTTGGATAAAAAAGATGCCAGATTGTTAGATAAATGAGAAGCACCATCCAAAGTGGGATGAATGCTGTCTCGTCTCATAAGACCAGGTTTTCCCCAAAAAGAGCTCCAATTGTCAATGTAGCCCACGTCATTTTTAGGACACCACACAGACAGCCAGCGGTTCAAGGATGACGAGCGACTAAACATGTCATCACTGGTCAGATTTTTGTGTATTGCCCTTACCTGGTTTGAAGTCCAGGATGGATACAGCTGGAGGACGCAGCTATCCAATGCGTCTCGGGTGGGAATGCTGCCGCGCACTCATGGAGATGGACAGCCTGATCTCCACGGCGCGCCTATATTCCACCCTGAGAGACGTGTCATGGTTTCTGGGACTCGCTAAAGCTGCAGCTCGTCAGTGCCCTCAGCTCCAGGAGCACACTGAGGGTTTTCTTCCGCCCTCCAAAGAGAGCAGTCGCTTTTTTTCTCTGCTCCCGCTCCCTGTCTCTCCCTCCCTAACTGACTGGATCCCAGCTTGCTATTGTCTGTGTCTGCGTGTTTGCGTGTCTCTCTACTGGTGATTCATCCAACGAAATTATGGATTTAATAAGCTGGGCTTTGAACGCAATCGACACTGTGTTTTCAACGAGGAAATCAGGTCCGGGGGAGCCTATTTGTCCCGCAGGGACTGCTGCTGCGGGTTATATTAAAGATACAAGCAATTGGAAACTCTTGTGTCTGTGTGATCTTTCAATTGAAGATATTGAAGATTTATATCTTTTCGGAGCAATGGTCACCGGAATTCTACTGATCGGCTTTGGGATTGTTCTGGTGTACCACAAATTGAAGAAGATGGACAGAGCTTATCAAAAAGCGGACCCGGCGAAGCTCTCTCATCAATTCAACCAACTGGGCAGGACTCTGACAGCGGCCAATGGAGAACTGTACAGGAAGATGGAATACATCACGATCACGCTAAGAGCTGTTCAAGAATCGATTTCAAAGCCTGGCAATGATGGATCTGGAGCACTGAATCCGTAAGAGAATGGAAAGTTTTTTCTCTGAAGTCAGTGCTATTCGACCTGTTTTTCGGCACCCTCAGCATTCAGTCCTCCTGATGAACAACAGTATAATTGTTTTCATAACACTGGCAGACAGTATCTGACTCTCAAGGACAGCTGTCTGGCTCAGACTATTCCATCTGCAGTGCTCAAGGACATGTGCCTCTGCCTCAGACACTAGTCATAACATCTGCTGAGAGAGAGACTATTGCTGTTCACCTAACTGATTTGCCACTGATTTGCATCCAACACACACACAACTGACCCATTTATACTGACGAAGACACATTCATTCACTGATCTCTCTGTGTCATTGTGTGGATTCTATTGTCTGCTATTTGTGCATTGAGAGTTTTTTTCTTGTAATCACAATATCGGTCATATAAATGAACTTTATTTTGATCAACAATGCTTTTTTCTCTCTCCTATTGTGTCCCCCCCCCCCCGCCTTCTATTCCCCTCCTGCTGACAGGCGCCTCCATGGCTCGCCGCGTCATTGGGAATGTCATCTAGACGTTTCCAATGTCAAGTCAAATTCCTCGTATATTTACCTGTTTATTTACTTGTAAATGTGCTTGGCAATAAACTTTATTCTGATTCTGATTCTGATTCTGAGAGAGGCTCTCTCTGATAGCTGCGATTCAACGCGAGATTGGTGGCAAAGGAGGGAAATCGCCAAAGAAGTCCCAAAAGAAACACTGTCCTCCGCCGGCGGCCATAGTCTCCTCTCCTCCATCACTCATTCCAAGATGGCGTCCACCAGGTCGGCAACATTGGCGGCACCCGGAATCCCGGAGGAACAATCCAGGACCGCCAACTGCTTCCACACCAAACTCAATCACTTCCGCAACGGATCATCAGTCCCGAGCAGTCCTGTCTGCAGGATCTCACTCCGTATCCGCTGCAAGGTCTTCTTCCTCGGGTTGTTCGCCAGCGGCAGTGGGGCGCTTGCTTTCCTCACCAGGGTCTCCCATTTCTGTGGCTAGGGGGGCGGCTCCCAGACCTTCTTCCAAGGAGCCAAGCACCACCCCTCCCGGACGGATGGGTGAAGACGCACAAACAGCAGCAGCTGTTATTCACACCATAAACCGGGGAAGCAGGCAAGTACATTTTCATTTGACTCCCATTAATAATGAAATGTCTTGCCTGATTCCCGGTAGGGAGGCTCAGGGAAAGCAGTCACCTGAGCTCTCCCCATCTGCTGCTGTTAAAAATTGTTCACCAGCCCTCTCTCCTCTCTCCCTGGTTTGCCTGCCGGAACCGGAGCCAAGGGATCAGGATCTGAAGGAGTCAGAGGTCCGGGAGGGGTGTCCTCTTGCAGCCAAGGTCAACCAGGTCCCAGTCACCACGCCGGAGAAGTCACCAGCGTGGATCGTGGCAGCTGGGAGACTCAAGACTGCAGCAACCATCACGCCTGCTGTGGAGGCCACCACAGCAGAGTCAGCACCCGGGCGGAATCTTTTGGAGGCCAAACCTGAAGAGACAGCCCCCAGCTCGCTGAAGTCCTGGACGGCGGTAGAGCTTGAGCTAAGGCAAGTGCTCTCTTTTGTCTTTCTCCTTTCCATAATTGAGCATTTTTGCCTAGCTTTAGGTGAGAGGAGACAGCTGCAGCCAAACGCTGCTCGCCTCTCCGGGCTCTGCCGCCACCGGCAACTCTGACCCTTCCCCCACTCTCTCTGAGTCTATTTCCAGAGACGTTGGAGAGGGTCTTCCGTCGCCAGATGATTCTGTGGACCCGGGTTCGCAACCGGAGGTCACCGAGGTTCCGGATGAGGTGGTTGTTGGGGGCACCCAGTCCCAGTCCAGGGTGCCTGTGATTGATTGCCTCCTTGCTTGGGTGCTCATATGGGTCGGCCGGCCCATGGCCAAGATGGCGTTGGGGTCATCAGTGGCCCAGCTGGGTCCCACCGCGGGTGCAGCAGGGGTCCAGCTGGACTCCATCGTAGATGCAGTGCAGCCATGGCCCAGCCCGGGTCCACCGCGGGTTCTACAGAGTCCCAGCCTTTCGTAGGGACCACCGGGGGTGCCACAGGACAGTTTGGGGATTCCGGGGCCTTCCTTTCCCTTTTGGAGGCCCTATGGGTGTTCCTCCTCCTTCTGCTGGGCACCGTCGGGGTCCTTCCCCTTCCGCCACCAGCGACCACAGGGGTTCCATCCTCTGCCCGGCCACCCACCTCTTAGTCTTCCAGTGGGTAGGCCACTGCCTTATTTGCCCTTCCAGTCCCGGTGGCCTACTCGTGTGGGCAGCCCGCCCGAAAAACAGGGTTCCCTCGCCAGGTGGCCTGTATACCCTGGCAGGCCGCCAGACACTGCTTTGCAGGCCACCCACTGGCGCTGGGATTTTGGCCAGCCCCTTGAACTTATGGCAACCTGCTCGGCCTTGGACTCTGGCCAGCCCCTTGAACTGTGGGACTCTTGGGGGTGGGGTGGGTTGGTTTAGTTTTGGGGTTGGGGAGTGTGTTGCCATTTTGTGGTTTTGTGGTATTCCCCATCTTTGATTGATTCCTCCTAACCTGTTTCCCCCCACCTCCCGCCCTGGTTCAGTGTGTTGGTCTTTTGGGTGGGGGTGGGGGCGGGTTTCGTTCTTTGCTTTGATGGTACTGTGGTTGTCTGGTTCCACCCCTTGAGGGGGGGAACTGTCATGTTCGGGGTTGTCACCCCGAGCATGACTTGTGGCTGTTGGGTTTAATTATTGATTATTAATTCCAGTTGATGGATTGAGCCTTGCTCTCCATCAGTCCCACAGTCATGCCTCCTCCTCACCAGGCATCCACCAGCGGTATGGTTCACCACATACGCACTCACACACTCATGCATGCACACATACTCATGCACGCACGCACACATACACACACACTCACATTCACACTCACGCACGCACACACACATTGTTCAATCAGTCACGCATCGGGTGGCCACAGTGCTGTGTCCATTTGCCCTCATTCTGGGTTTGTGTATTTATAGAGTAGAATGTGACCAGCTGTTGTGGCAACTTAGCAATATCAACCTTGGACATCCAGACTCGCTTCTGTTGGTTTTCCCTCAGACTGAATTGTGTTGTTCCCTCAGAGCCTTTCCGCTCCGACACCATAGTAAGTCTTTCCTCGTGCCTTTTTCTCCGCTCCTGCTTAACTGGAGTGAGTTAGGCATTCCTGTTGTACCAACTAAGTTTGTAGCCGGGTGTCTTCCCCTTTGCCAGTGTGACTGTATATGGACATTCTACACATCCACCCATTGTAAATAAACACATTACTTACTCTGTGTTTTGGGCTTGCTGCCATTTCATATGTTCGCTGTGCAGTTTGCGCAGTGAACATAACAGAAGCGAGCAGTTCATGCGAGGAAACCCACCAACATCCCAGAGTTTAAGCTCTTCTGTATGGAGGAATGGACTAAAATTCCTCCAAACCGATGTACAGGACTGATCAACAGTTATTGGAAAAGTTTAGTTGCAGTCATTGCTGCGAAAGAGGGTCACATCAGGCACTAAAATCAAAGGTTCACAAACTTTTTGGCAAGATTACTGGCTTAGACCCAAACTGAACGAGGAAGGAGACAGCAAGTATGGTGACAATATTTACTTACAATAACTGTGCAATAATTGTGCAGATTAGCTGGTGAGGATCTGGCAACCATGTAGGGAGAGAGCAGAGACATGAGTGAGTAACATTAAATGGCGAGGGTGAGAATGTAATACTGAACTATGCTTGCCTGCTGTTCCGGAAGAACAGCTGGGGCAGTAGTGAAGGTTCTCCAAGCAGAGGAGCCGGTTGTCAGTGGGGATGAGTGCAGAGGTGCTGCAAGGACACTGTGAGAAGAGTGCTGGGGAGCAGGCTGGCCAGGCCTGGGGGTAGAGGAGATGGTGCAGAGAGCAGTGATATACAAGCAGTGGTAAGTCAACTTACTTGTGGGGAAGTGACAATGTGCACAAATCCAAGGGTGTCCAAATCCAAGTCTGTAAGGGGAGATGCAAGGTCCAAATCCAGGCAGAGGTCCAAAGACGGCGGGAAGTCCAACAGACAAACAGAGGTGCCAGGGCGAGAGGCAGGTAGCTGGGTCTAGGGTAAGCAGAGGTCAAACACAAACAGGCGAGACAGGAATGCAATAATACAGACAGAGCTGGGTTCAGGCAGGTACAGAGTCTGACGTGACTAGACAGAGCAGTGAGAGAGCCTCCCTTATAAAGGGCTTTCTCTGATTAGCCACAGGTGATGATCAAGGCTGCAGGGAGAGTGCTAATCAGCAGGTGGAGAGGAAGACAGAATAGGTAGAGATCCTTACATTTTTGCCAGTTACAGATATGTAATATTGGGTCATTTTCCTCAATACATAAATAAAAAGTAACATATTTTGGCCCATTTATTTATCTGGGTTCTCTTTATCTACTTCTAGGACTTGTGTGAAAATCTGATGATGTTTTAGGTCATATTTATGCAGAAATGTAGAAAATTCTAAAGTGTTCACAAACTTTCATGCACCACGATGCATGCTTCATGTTTTACTCATTTTACATGGGCTGTATGTGTCACCATGGGTTGAGATGCCGTCTCGGCACTGAGCCCATGTTTTCCCTCATCCCTGCCTCCCATTGAGCAGCGTCTCAGCTGGCCCCCAGCTGGCAGCATTATGGACGGCTGGGGCCAATTAGTCTTCATCAGCTGGGGCGCTGCCAATGAGGATAAATAGGAGCAGCCTCGATGACTCGGGGCTGCGACATAAGCACTGCTAGGCTGAAGCCCCTTCGTCTGGTGTCAGCCTCAACTCCCCTTGCAGCATTCCTGTGTTTGTATCCCGCTGTGAGGATGTACGTCTTGCTACCCCCACGTCCGGTACGAGCTGCTTACCTCTGCGCTGTGCAACCTGTGAGTGTACCTCTGCATGAGTATCTGTGCTCTCCTCATCCCTTATCCCTTACCCAAAATAAACCATCTCGACTCACTGGCTTGTCCCTGGCTCTGATTGCCCGGCTCCCTAGAGCCGGATATGACAGTATGTCGCAGCCAGAAGAGTTGCCGGCGGCCGTGAGTCGCTGTGGAAATGTACCTTTCTGTCCGGGTGTCAGCGCTGCTAGCATGCCGTTTCCCAGGAGTCACTTCCGGCGCCAGGGCGACGAGCTAAGGTCCATCTCGGAGGCTGTCGACGGGACATTCTTCACCCTGCACGACGCCTCCAACGTGAGACGCTGGCATCCGGGCCGTGCTGAGGAACTCCTGGACTGTCACCCTCACTCTCTGTACCATCTGGAGGACAGTGCCAGGATAGACGTTGCAGGTACACAGCGAGAGAAGCTCCACGGGGTGGATGGAAATCCCGGCAGGGAGTCGAAGTGGGCGACGTCTTTCCCCGCTTCGGAGTCCCGTTCCTGCCGCCATTCCAGTCCGGGAGTTCGCGCCAACCAGAGGACTTCCCCCGACCTGCGCCACGTCACTCGGGATTCCCTTCTAGGAGCCGCAGCTGACAGCAGTTATGTCCGGGGTCGAGTGGCTGTCGCGAGCTCTACTGTGTTTCCTGTCACCACCTTCAGGCATGTGGCGGCGGCAGTGAGATTGATGGTGAGGACTTCAGGGCTACGAAGCTTTCCCGTGCTCGACGCCTTCCTCGTCTCGATCTCCGATCTGGAGCGGCGAATCCTGGGTTTCCCCCTCGCTTCGTCCCCTGGGAGTAGTCGTCATCACATCGCCGAGTCACCTCTGCACGAACCTCGTCCGGATCCAGTTCTGGGTCATCGTCAGGACCGTTCCTCCCACGCAGCTGTCATCCCTTCGCCTCATCAGTGTGGAGATTCTACAGCCTCGTCCCCTGAGCCTCGTTCCCCCGCTGTCATTCCTGGACATTCGGGCTGGCTCACCCCGGCTGTTTCCCCCTCCTCCTCGACGCGCTTCCTGACCGCTGTGTGTGCCTGGAATCCCGGCCTGGTGAGCTCTCTGCTGGAGACAACGCGAGCGATCCTCAGACGAATTCCCGGGGGGTCCTCCGTTATCGCCGGGCGGGGAGAGGAAGAAGCAGATTCCACTACAGCAGGCGATACTCAACCTCCAGGGGGCAGGCAAGTCATTGTTTTTTCACACCTGCTTAATGATTTGCTCTGTCACATCCCTGGAGGAGAAGTTCAGGGTTCGCAGCTCCCTGAACTCTCCCCACCTGCTGTAACCTGTTTTCCTAATCCCGCATCCTCTGTGTCTCTCTCCGCCGAGCGGTCCCCGGCTCCGGGTCAACGTGGTGGGATATGGAGAGGGCCTGTGGTTCCGCAGCTACATTGCGGACGGAGGAGGGGGACTGACTGCTGCGTGGAGTCTACGCCGACGACTGAGCGTCCCCGGGTCTCCACGGAGGAGCGGTTCGGTCCAGCGGGACGAGATTCTTCTGGCTTCACGCCGAGTGGGTCGTCGGCGGGGTTACCTGAGCTGGAGGGATCTCAAGCTGCGCTGACCATCGTGCTGGCTGCGGGGCCCGACGCGGCTAGATGGGAGCCTGACAACGACCTCCTGACGACGGATCCTGGATCTTCGCAGTCCTGGACGGCGTCAGAACCCGAGATCAGGCGAGTGCTCTCCTTTCTTTTCTCTCTTTTTATCTTTGAGCACTTCAGCCTATCTCCAGGGGAGACGAGCAGGGTGCAGCCGCCCGCTGCGTCTGAGCTCGTCTCGCCGGGTTCTGGCGCTGCCGGTGATCCTGATCCCGGTTCTGTTTTCTCTTCTGAGCCTTCTTCCAGGGTCACCGGCGAGGAGTTGCTGTTCCTCGTGGTGCTGGAGGGTCCGGGTTCAACGTTGGAGGTCGGTTCTGGTGCAGTGTCCAACGTGGGTTCGCCCGAGACCCAATCGGGGTCCAACGTGGGTTCGCCTGAGGCCCGATCGGGGTCCGACGTGGGTGCTGCCCCAGTGTTGTCCAGGTCCGGTGAGGAGGTGGCCGTTTCCCTGAGGCCCGCCGCCCTCGTCATCGGCTCTCCCCTGAGCCTCTTCCACCGGGATCCGCTCTGACCCTTCGTCCGTCTCAACGGTCCTGGTGGTTGAGTGATGCGGGTCGACGACCCGACCCGCAAAACTTTCGGTTCGGCGATCTGGTTTCCCCCCACTGGTCTGTGTTTGCCTTTGGGCGGCCTGGTTCGGCAGCCGTTGGACTGGATTCCTGGGATCTGGGTCCAGAGTTCGCCGTCCGAACATTTCTCTTCCCCTGATTCGCCAGCTGGACAATGGGCGGGGAGATCTCCGGAGCCATCTCGGCTATTTTTGGACTCTGCCTGCCATACACCTCGGGTGTCACTTTTTCTTTTATCGTTATTAAGGTCACTTGGGTGTAATGTCTGTCCTGTTGGTGGATGTGTATTTATAGTGCTGTGCGTTTTCCTTCCCTCGTACCCAGCATTTTATTTTTTGTACCATGTTTTTAGTCTCGTTTTTGCATTGTAGAGTTATGTTTTGTTCCCTTTCAGACCATACTCTGCAGTTGCCCATTCATTCCAGTCACTTTCATTTCTTTAGGTGACTGTGGGTATTTATATATTCATGTGTGTGGGTTTTTCTTTGCCTGCACTCAGTATTTCTTTTTTATGCCCTGTTGGTTCATTATAGAGTCATGTGCCTTGTTTTCCGTAACACCATGCTCTGTAATTGTCCATTTGTTCCAGTCACTTTTCTTGGTGACTGTGTGTATGTACTTATATTGGTGCTGTGTATTGTGTTTTCCCTTTATTTGACCATACTCAGCATTTTTTGCCCTGTACCTTTTTGGTGGTTCTTTTTTTTTTCTTGCTCTGGGTCACGCATGGTTGGTACTCTCTGGGTAGTATGTAACCGGCGTGCTGACCCAGTTCTTCTCCCCATCTGTACCTGGGTTAATTATTCAGTTTTGTCAGTATTGTATTTGGGTTTTTCTTTCCCGCTACCCTACATTGCCCCATTGGTGTTGTCCTTCCCTTGGCTTCTTCCCCTCCGGTCCGCCTCCCTTCCTCCCACCCTAGGTGGGGGGGGGGGGGGGGCTGGGATGTTCCTGGTCGTTCAGGAGCCCGACCTTGAGGGAGGGGCTCTGTCACCATGGGTTGAGATGCCGTCTCGGCACTGAGCCCATGTTTTCCCTCATCCCTGCCTCCCATTGAGCAGCGTCTCAGCTGGCCCCCAGCTGGCAGCATTATGGACGGCTGGGGCCAATTAGTCTTCATCAGCTGGGGCGCTGCCAATGAGGATAAATAGGAGCAGCCTCGATGACTCGGGGCTGCGACATAAGCACTGCTAGGCTGAAGCCCCTTCGTCTGGTGTCAGCCTCAACTCCCCTTGCAGCATTCCTGTGTTTGTATCCCGCTGTGAGGATGTACGTCTTGCTACCCCCACGTCCGGTACGAGCTGCTTACCTCTGCGCTGTGCAACCTGTGAGTGTACCTCTGCATGAGTATCTGTGCTCTCCTCATCCCTTATCCCTTACCCAAAATAAACCATCTCGACTCACTGGCTTGTCCCTGGCTCTGATTGCCCGGCTCCCTAGAGCCGGATATGACAGTATGTGTTCCAAAGAAATGATAATTTCCCACAATTCAAGATACACTCGCATTTGTATTAATCTCTATTAGCACGCACAAATATGGAAATTTGCACAAAGCCTGAGATAATGTTTAGTCATTTTGTTTTTTTTATTTTAGCGCAAACTAGGTCAATTATATGCTCAGATACACAATGACTAAACATGACTGTAAATCTCTGAGACAGAGTGGGTGGGTGCTGAGTGGTGGGTTCAGCTGCAACTGGATCATTTACATCAATAATACAGGGATAATTAGTCAGTCTGACCCCCCACTGTTAGCTCCTTTTAGCCTTCAGGAAGGACTGAACCCAATGACACAGACCTGGACACAAACACCTGACTGCAGACTGCAGCCTGAACAGCAAACAGGTTTGGTTCATCTCAGCCTTCAGTTTCCAGCTTTGTTTTTTCCAGAACCCCAATGGAAATTTATTTTATTTTATTAATGAGAAAAAAATCAAATTTACAAGAAAAAAAATGTAAATGTATGAGAAAAAAATTGAAGGTTTATGATAAATAAGCACTGAATTTACAAGAAAAATGTTGCAAATTTAAAAGAAAAATTTTGCAAATTTATCAGGAAAAAGTTGCAATTTCATGAGAAAAAAAACTTGCATGTATATCAGAAAAAGATTCCAAGTTTATAAGAAAAAAGCTGCAAATATAAGAAGAAATGTTGCAAAATTCTAACAAAAAATTTAGCAAATTTACAAGAAAAAAAGCAGTAAATTTATGTGGAAAAAGTTGGAAGTTTATGAGGAAAAAAAATATTGATGTGAAAAAGTTGGAAATTTATGATGGAAAAAGCATCAAATTTACAAAAGAAATGTCAATTTACAAGAAAAAAAACCACATTTATTAAAAAAAAGTGAAACTTTACAAGAAAAACCTTGCTAATAGAAAAAAATACTTTAAGGTTATGAGAAAAAAGGCTGCAAATATTGTAAATTTATAAGAAAAATGTTGCAAATTTCTGATGAAAAGATAGCAAAATTAAAAGAAAAAGTTCACAAATTTATGAGGAAAAAAATGCAAATTTACAAGAAAAAAGCAGCAAAATTTATGAGAAAAAGTTTATGATAAAAAAGTAAAAATATTTGAGAAAATTTGCAAATTTATGATGAAAAAGCACTGAATTTACAAGACATGTTGCAACTGGTTTTTGGTACGTGGAATGTCACCTCTCTGGTGGAGAAGGAGCCAGAGCTGGTGCATGAGGTTGAGAGATACTGGCTAGACATAGTCGGCCTCACCGCAACACACAGCTCCGGTTACGGAACCAGTCTCCTGGAGAGGCGCTAGAGCTTGGACTACTCTGGAGTTGCCCCGGTTGAGAGGCGATGGGAAGGGGTGGGTATTCTTATATTCCCCCGCCTTACTGCCTCTATATTGGAGTTTTCCCCGGTAGATGAAAGGGTAGTTTCCCTGCGCCTTCGGGTTGGGAAATGGGTCCTGACCATCATTTGTGCCTATGCACAACCTTTTTACCCACCCTTTTTGGAGTCTCTGACTGGGGTGCTGGAGAGTGCTCCTCTTGGAGACTCCATTGTCCTACTGGGGGACTTCAATGCACACGTGGGCAACGACAGTGAAACCTGGAAGGGGGTGATTGGGAGGAACAGCCTGCCCGATCTGAACCCGAGTGGTGTTCAGTTATTGGACTTCTGTGCTAACCACAGTTTGTCCATAACAAACACCATGTTCAAGCATAAGGGTGTCCATATGTGCACTTGGCACCAGGATACCCAAAGTCGCAGGTCAATGATCGATTTTGTTATCGTGTCATCAGACTTGCGACCGTATGTCTTGGACACTCAGGTAAAGAGAGGTGCAGAGCTGTCAACTGATCACCACCTGGTGGTGAGTTGGATCCGATGGCAGGGGAGGATGCCATTAAGACCTGGTAGACCAAAACGTATAGTGAGGGTGTGATGGGAACGTCTGGCTGAGGCCCCTGTCCGGGAGGTCTTCAACTCCCACCTCCGGAAGAACTTCAAACTTCAACCACATTCCGAGGGAGTCTGGAGACATGGAGTCTGAATGGACCATGTTCTCCACCTCCATTGTTGAAGCAGCGGCCCAGAGCTGCAGCCGCAAGGTCGTCGGGACATCTCGTGGTGGCAACCCTCGAACCAAGTGGTGGACACCAGTGGTGAGAAGGACCATTAACCCGGTTCCGGTTCCGCCGGACCGGCGGCACCACACGAGTCGGCTGCCTGTTGCAACAGCCTTTTTTTTTTTTTTTTTTTATCTTCCTTCTTCTTTCTACACCTTTCACTCTGTATATATATCACGGACGCACGGATCACCCCGGGGGTCTCCCGGGTCGGCGGACGGAGCCACGGTTTGCAGCGGGAGACGTTACAGCGGGGAGGAGCTAGTGCTAGCTAGCACTTGGCCGCCGCCCGGTGCTAATGGGAAACTCGACATACCGGGAGCTGTAGCGAAAAATGACGCGGGTACCGGGCTGGAGTTTAGGCGGCGTGAAAGAAATATAAGACAGAATAATAAAGAGCGATGGCAAGAACCAAGCAGACCGCCCGTAAAATCTACTGGAGGAAGAAGCCCCCCCCCCCCCCCACCCAGGAGACAGCTAGCCACCAGGGCTGCTCGGAGAGGCGCTCTGGCCACCGGCAGAGTGAAGAGGCCTCGCCATCACAGGCCCGTGGCTCTGAGAGAGATCTGTCGCTGCCAGAAATCCACGGAGCTGCTCATCCGTAAGCTGCCCGTCCAGCGCCTGGTGAGGGAGATCGCTCAGGACTTCAAGACCGTCCTGCGTTTCCTGAGCTTCGCCGTCATGGCTCTGCAGGAGACCAGCGAGGCCCACCTGGTGGTCTCTTCTTCGCTAAGGGGGTCACCATCATGCCCAAAGACTTCCAGCTGGCCCGCTGCATCCGCGGAGAGAGAGCTTAGACTTTCTGCTGCACATTCACCAGCCATAATGCTCTGCACTGTGTGTCTATATATATATACATTTATAGTAATATGGACATATGTTTACTAGATGTTGTTTTTTCTTGCCTTCTGATTGTTGCTCTGAGTGTTGCTATCCCTATGCTGTTGCAATCCTGGAATTTCCCCATTGTGGGACTAATAAAGGCTTATCTTATCTTATCTTATCTTATCTTAAGCTGAAGAAGGAGTCCTATTGAGCTTGGTTGGCTTGTGGAACTCCCGAAGCAGCTGAGGTGTACCAGCAGGCCAAGCGGAGTGCAGCTCGGGTGGTTGCTGAAGCAAAAACTCGGGTATGGGAGGAGTTCGGGGAGGCCATGGTCCTCAGCCAGAAAAAGGTGGATTGTCCTCTCCGGGTTGGGGACAGGCTCCTGCCCCAAGTGGAGGAGTTTAAGTATCTTGGGGTCTTATTCACGAGTGAGGGGAGAATGGAGCGAGAGATTGACAGATGGATCGGAGCAGCATCTGCAGTGATGCGGACGTTGTACCGGTCTGTTGTGGTGAAGAGGGAGCTGAGCTCTAAGGCAAAGCTGTCAATTTACCAGTCAATCTACATTCCTACCCTCACCTATGGTCACGAGCTTTGGGTAATGACCGAAAGAACGAGATTGTGGATACAAGCGGCTGAAATGAGCTTTCTTCATAGGATTGCTGGACTCACCCTCAGAGATAGGGTGAGGAGCTCAGTCATCCGGGAGAGGCTCAGAGTAGAACCGCTGCTCCTCCACATTGAAAGGAGTCAGTTGAGGTGGTATGGGCATCTGATCAGGATGCCTCCTTGACACCTCCCATTTGAGGTGTTTTGGGCACGTCCCTCTGGGAGGAGACCCCGGGGCAGACCCAGGACTTGTGGGAGAGACTATGTCTCCCAGCTGGTCTGGGAACGCCTTGGTTTCCTCTCTGAAGAGCTGGAGCAGGTGGCTGGAGAGAGGGAAGTCTGGGCTTCTCTGCTTGAACTGCTTCCTCCATGACCCAGGCCGCCGGAAAATCGGTAGAAGATGGGATGGATGGATGGATGTTGCAACTTTACAAGAAACAGTCACAAATTTATTAGAAAAAAAGTTGCAACTTTATGAGGACAACTTTCAGATTTCAAGTTCACAAGAAAAGCTGTAAATTTACAAGAAAAAATAGTAAATTTATGAAAAATAAATTGGAAATGTCAAAAAAATGTTGCAAATTTACAAAAAAAAAATGTTTTGCACTAATATTTTATGTTGGTGCTTCAAATGCATTTTATTCCATTATGTAGTAACTGTTATAGAAATGTTATAGAAATTTTTATGATGATGCTGGGAAGACATGCCTCGCTTTTGTTCAGGTTGGGGAGGACATTGTTGCTTTTACTACACAAAGACAGTTTTTAAATGTTATTGATTAGAGCAGACATATCTACAGCTTTGGCACTGATCAAACTTATAGAAGAAATTACTAGTTGTATAGATAAAAAAAGTTTGCTGTAGGAGTATTTATAGATTTAAAGAAAGCTTTTGACACCATCGACCACAGAATTTTACTGAGGAAATTGATAAGGTATGGGATAAGAGGGGTCGGACTGAGTTGGGTGGAAAGTTATTTGAGTAACAGACAACAATTTGTACAAATTAGTGAGCACAAATCACCCTTCATGAACATCTCTTGTGGTGTGCCCCAGGGGTCAGTTTTGGGACCCAAACTCTTTATCTTATATATAAATGACATATGCCAAGTATCAAAAATTCTGAAATTTATTTTGTTTGTGGATGACACAAATATCCTTTGCACTGGTGAGAATTTGCAGCAGGTTTTAGAGGTGGTCACAACTGAAATGAAAAGGTTAACGCAGCGGTTCAACAAAAATAAATTATCTCTAAATCTGAAAAAAACAAAACAAAGATTACGTTGCTTGGAAATTATAAAATAAATCATGAAATAATGGTAACGATAGATGATACCAGAATAGAAACAGTACAGGAAAATAAGTTTCTGGGGGTGACACTAGACAATAAAATGTGCTGGAAACCTCACATCAGTCACATCCGGGTCAAGTTGGCAAATGTATAGGGATACTGGGGAAAACAAGACACATCTTGGACTATAAATCATAGTTCTTACTGTACAATTCACTGTTTCTACCATATCTTAACTACTGTGTAGAAGTCTGGGGAAACACCTACAGGACCAACCTACAGCCAATATGCACATTACAAAAAAAAGCTATAAGGATAATAAATAATGTTGGATATAGAGACCATACCAATTCGTTGTTTTTAAAGTCACATGTCATAAAGTTCATGGATTTAGTTAAATTTAAGACAGCACAAGTCATGTACAGGGCAATTAATTATCAACTCCCAACTAATATACAAAAAATATTCAAAAAAAGAGACAATGATTATAAATTTGAGAGGAGACTTAAACTTTACAAAACCTAAGGTATGAACAACTAAGAAAAGTATGTGCATATCTGTCTGTGGGGTGGATTTGTGGAACAGTCTGGAGCTGGAACTAAAACTATGTACAAACAGAAATCAATTCAAAAATAGGTATAAACATTATTTGCTGAAAGAATATATGTTAGAGGGGTAGTATTTATATGTACGATTCACTATGCTCACTCTGGGACACTATGGAATGGTGGGTGGGACAGTGCTGTGTATATCTGTGTTGTTTGGGGCTGAGTTTTGATGTATGGACTGTATGTATGTTGGGATGGATGGTGTGTTAATGTTGATATGTACAAAATATAGTTAATTGTCTACTTGGGGTCTTAAATGAGGTAATTTGTATATATTTCACATGGGTTGTATTTAGGGAAAAGAGGAGTTGGAGTAAATAAGTGTTCACTTCTTCCTTCTCCCTTTCGAACACTGTATACTGTCACTTTTATTGCACTTGTCATTTGTTTTGTTTTTTTACTTTTTTGTTCTAAATAAAGTATGTATGTATCTATCTATCTATTAATCTTTCCCATACTCTCATCATGAATAAAAACGCTAATAAAGCAATTCATGTTCTTCATTTTAATGAGATTATACAATATTTCATTTAAATTACACACAGTGGAGGGATAGAGGAAGGACAGGAGACAACGACAGGTATGACAAAGGTCATCATTCAGGCTGCAGAGCACCTCATCTGACCGACAACAGCACACATTACATTATTCTGGTTTTTTCTTATAGTGTGCTCACTTCCAAAAGCCAACATGGATGCAAACTTTCCAACAGTGATGGCCCACATTTACACAAACAAACAGATCAAACCCTGTTCTGAAAAAAACCCTGATCATGTGACATATATGGAGGGGGAGGAGTCAAGCAACTCTCAGGTCTGCATTGGTCACAAGTAGAAACACAAACAGCCTCGTATTTACACTGCGCGCGCGCACACACACACACACACACACACACACACACACACAGAGTCAACAGTCGTTTTAGGAGGACGAGGACAATCTGAGGCTCTTGGTATCAAACATGCAGGAGAGGAGGTGGAGGTCTGATGGGTTTTTACATCCATAGAACAGGAGGACGTGATGTTTTAAAGAGTCTCTGAAGTTCATAAGATCGTTTAGTTTCCTGTTTGAAGGTCGTCAGTGTAGTCTGTGACCTTCCAGGATTCAGCGGAGGAGTCAGTAGTCTTTGTGAGGACCGCCGGCCCAAAGAGGAAGAGGATGTTGAGGAATTAAATAAATAAATATTATTTTTTTTTTAAAAATCTCTCTTCTCTAAAGCTTTACTGTGCCGCCGCAGGTGTGGCAGTGTGACATGAAGCCAGGGAAATATTAGAAGAGGAGGAAGTGATGGATTTTGGAGTGTTACACCTGGGAAAAAAAAAAAAAGACAGAAGCAGTGATTAAAATGAAAATAAGTATAATATCCAAACACAGTTTAAAGATATTATCCTACAGCACAGATTTTACAGGCAAAAGAGAAACGAGATATTAAACCATCAGATTATGACGGTGTGGCGAGGGTGTTGCTAATCCTGAGTAATCCCATTTAGAGATGTATAGACTCTAAGCCTTTTATAGTTCACGGGCCAGATTCAGGCATAACTGTAAAAGCAGATGCTACTCATAAAAATACAGATTTTCTTTATTTTTATTTGTATTATTTATTTTAAAATATTGAATTGGTGTATATCAGAACACGGCCAATACAATAATACTGTATTTAAAAGTTCAGGAAGACTAAAAAAAATAAAAATAAAAATGCTTGTTTTTATTTTATTTGAAATTTTTTGCTGCAAAATCTAAATAAAAGGTTTTTGCTTCTTATCCATCCATCCATCCATCCAGTCCAGCCACCCTATGAAGAAAGCTCATTTCAGCTGCTTGTATCTATGATCTCATTCATTTCGATCATTACCCAAAGTTCATGACCATAGGTGAGGGTAGGAACGTAGACTGACAGCTTTGCTTTAGAGCTAATCTCCCTCTACACCACTACAGGCCGTACAACGTCCGCATCACTGCAGATGCCGCCCTGATCTGTCTGTTAATCTCCCGCGCCATTCTCCCTTCACTTGTGAATAAGACCCTGAGATACTTGAACTCCTCCACTTGGGGTAGGAACCTGCCCCCAACTGGTAGAGGACAGCGCACCCTTTTCCAGCTGAGGACCATGGACTCAGTCTTGGAGGTGCTGATTCTCATCCTGGCTGCTTCACACTCAGTAGTTAACCATCGCAGCAAGACCTGTAGGTCATTGCTTGATGAAGCCAACAGAACAACATCATCTGCAAACAGCAGAGAGGAGAGCCTGTGGCCACCTAACACGACACCCTCCGTTCCTTGGCTGCACCTAGAAATCCTGTCCATCAATATTATGAACAGGATCGGTGGCAAAGGGCAGCCTTGGCAGAGTCCAACTCTCACTGGGAATGAGTTTGATTGATTGACAGCAATATGAACCAAACTCTTGCAACTGTTACAGTATATAGAGACCAGATAGCTTGTAGCAATGAGCCCGATACTCCATACTCCAGAAGACCCCCCACCCCACCCATAAGAGACCACGGGGGACGCGGTTGAATGCTTTCTCCAAGTCCGCAAAACACAAGTAGACTGGTTGGGCAAACTCCCACGAACTGTCGAGGATCTTTGAGAGAGAGAAGAGTTGATCTGATGTGCCACGACCAGGACGAAAACCACATTCTTCCTCTTGAATCTGAGGCTCGACCAACGGCCGGACTCTCCTCTCCAGTACCTGGCATAGACCTATCCAGGGAGGCTGAGAAGTGTGATCCCTCTAATGTTGGAACATTTAAGGTTCACACTCAGTTTTTTTATCTTATTTTTTTCCTTTATATTATATGCCTCAAAAAAATAAGTAAAATGTTTCTTTTTTTAAAATCTTATCTTATTTTCTTTCATTTCTTTAAACTTTATTTTAGTTGGGAATGTTTTTTCCTTTAATAATTGAATCATAATGTTTCTGTTTTTTTATTTTATTTGAGTTTTTTTCACCTTAGTTTTCAGTATTTGTCTGTCTTGAAATTACTTTGGGTTATTTTATTATTCACAGAAGGAAATTCATTTGGCCAATAGGGGAAAAAAAGGAAAGAAATCAACACAAAAACAATCAGGACAACAGACAATAATCCTGAAACAAAAAAAGGCAAGTTTCAGTGTTACCATGTCCACATCTTCAAAAACCCACACATGCTTCAAACTTGACAGATTACTTAGAGATGACTTCATATGGGCTGCACGGTGGCGGAGTGGTTAGCACTGCGGCAGCACAGCAACTCACCCTTGGCCCAGGGATCCTGGGTTCGATCCCAGCCCCTGACCAACAGTGATCTGTGTGGAGTTTGCATGTTCTCCCTGTGTCTCCGTGGGTTTACTCTGGGATTTCTCCGGTTTCCTCCCACATGCCAAAAACATGCAAGTTAGGTTAACCGGAGACTCTAAAGTGGCCCCAGGTGTGAATGGTGAAAGGGCTGGGTGTCGCACCAATGGCTGCCCTGTAATTTCCCCATTGTGGGACTAATAAAGGAATCTAAAAAAAATATTACCAGTGACACTGATAAGGTTGTTGTTAAGGGAATCGTCCTCACCAAGAACGAGACTTTCGGACTCCTTTGTCCTTGGTGGGTGAGTTTTCCAGAGAGGGACTTTGGTTCGTCTCTGCCTCTGTGGGGCGGTCCAATGAGGCGGCGTTAGGACGACTCATGTCGAGCTCCAGGAACATGATGTTCTCAGCCTGCAACAGAAACACATGAGTGGAAACCAGACTGGACTGATCTGATCAGACCTTACATTTATGTTTGCAACAACTGATGCAACAACTGTGCTCACTGCTCTGCTGGGCTGTGACGGGCTGCAAGCTGGCTACTTAGCATGCTAGTTAGACAGAATGTTTTATCCTTTAGGACACTTAGGCTACATTCAGACCACAGACAAAGTGGCCCAAGCCAGATTTTTTTCCCAGATCTGTTTTTATGGCAGCCCGAACAGCCAAAGAGTGACATCAAATCTGACTTTTTAAATCAGAAGTGGGTCACTTTTATATTGATAACCGCGGCATTACATCACATGCATATAGCAAAGCGACAGCCATATTGGAGCCAATGAAAACAAACTCCTAGCAGCCATTAAGATGCATTGTGAGTGAGAGAGGAGCTCCACTAAAATTAATGTTTTGCCGTGTAATATGCCACAAAACTGTATCCCTGTAGACTGTCATAATCACAGTTTGAAGAAAGACAAAACAGTGTCATTTTTTTGAGCTGCCAAAGAGACATTGAGAGCCTGAACGAAGGGATAAGTGGCTGAGTGCTAGTCAGAGAGAATGAGGCGGTCCGAGGGGGAAGTTACTGATATGGCTGCATATTCAATGGCTAATTGGGCTAGCTATGCTAAACTAGCTGGTTACCTTTGTTTACATCGAGAGCGCACCTGGGATCGGTTAACTGATTCTGACCAAACGCAACCGTACTCTTAACATTGGCCAGTCGCTTAATTCAACACTGAAGAGGAGACTGCATTGAATGGTAGATGGGCTCTATGGTGATCATCAACCAACTCTTGTGTAAAACGTTTAGCTAATGAGGTGGGCTAGCGTTAGCTGCACAGCACTAACTGACTGTGGCTCATTCAGTTATTTGAACGCTAATCATTTGGCTGCATTATTGTTACACTGGGTCTGTTTGGTGTGAATTCAAATAATCTCTTATTGTTATAGTCTGAAGTAGCATGTGGGTGAGACATAGGGACACGCACCAGTGACGCCAATTTAACCTAGCTACCTGCCGAGCTCGCTAGCGTTTTCAAGGCTGTTACCTATAAGTGTACAGCTCCACAGACCACATAAAACACTCAAGAATTACCTTGGAAGTGTAATTTATCTTATCTCAAAGACAAGATAAATTCCAGACAGGCTGGATTTTCACAAATGCCATCAACAGAGATGAAAAACTATCCTGATAGTCTCCTCACTAGCAGTTCACATTTTCATTTTCATTGGCCCCTTGTTGCTAAGCGACCAAAGCAGTGAAAGTCCCGGATGTCCATGGTTATCAATCAATCAATCAATCAATCAATCAATCAATGTGTTCTGAATCAGTTGTTTTGTAGTCGTGGAAATGCATTGACTTTTATGTCTCACTAACACAGCAGCCTTATTAATTTGTGCCTTTTTTCTATATTTTGCACTCTTTCTTCATTAATTTCAAACTTTTTTTCAAGTAAATTTGCGAGTTTCACTGTCAACTGAATCTTCTGACTTGGCATCAATGTTTGGCTTTTTTCTCAGAGACTTGTAACTTTTTTATTGTAAATGTGTGACTTTTTCTTAGTAAGACTACAACAAAAGCTTTCTCCTATTAAGTCTGCAACTTTTTTTCCATCAAAATTTAGAACTTTTTCTTTACAACATCTTGGGCGACATTTTTTTTTCTTAAAAATATACACATTTTTTCCATCTTAAATTTGCACCATCTTCATGGTAAAATGTTGACATGTACGTGCACATTGTTTTAAAATAAATTTGCAGACTGGCCTTCATCATAGACATTTTGGCCACATGGGTAGTGGAGGTTCACTGCACATTTGTGTTACGTCTTGTTATTGTTCTTCTACACGCTCACACTGGAGTCTGATAAGGGGTCTTATTTAAATGATTATGTAGACAATTGGATCTGCGCAAAAAAATCTGAATTGAACATTAAGACCAGCAGTCTGAACATAATTATCAGCCGAATCAACTCAGCTCTAATGTACTTTTTTTTTATTGTGGCAACTTTGTCCCATATGTGTGTTCTATACATGTTCATTGTGCTGTCTATTGTTTCGTTGTTGCTGTATTTGCCCTTTTTGCACTAGTATACAAATTATCTCTGGGGACAATAAACTTTATCTCATCTCTTATCATCCCAGGACAAATATGACATATTTTGTTTTATCAGTTTAAAATCAGTTGTAGGTTAATTAAAGATCACTGCACAGTATTTATTTTTTTAAAAAAAAAACATAGCCCAGGAATATGTTTATAAGAAACAACCCAGCATTTATTGTGCATATAAGTAATAATTAATATGATTTGTGGTTTTGTGCACATTTTTGAAGGACAGCAGTTGCTCAAAATGTCTCTTTCTGTAGCAGAGATGGCCATGCAGGTCTTAGTTCAGTGGTTCCGACACAGTGCTGCTAATGTCAGCCCCAGCCCACAATGCAAGAATATCACACACATGCACACACCGAGTTACCTTGTATCTGGAATGAGCTCCCATCGCTATGGCAACCCTGGCATACTGGCTGATGGGTCGTTTGTATCCGACTGCAGACGCTGGCCTTTTCTTCATCTGCGATGATTTACTGAACCGAAGCAGAAAGAGGACCAATCAGAGATCAGTACGACAAATCTAGACATGGTTGAGCTCCTGTGTTATGAGTCTGTTATACCCAGTATGTGATTTTTTTTTAAACAAGGAGGATGGGGGTGTATTCACCAATTTAGCATGAGGTACAGATGTAAATTAGGTACAAATTTGCAAGAATAAAGGTGCAAAGCTATGATAAAAGATGCCAATTTAAAAATAAAAAAGTCACAAATTACAATTTAATTACACAGAATAAAAATGTAATCAACATTGAGTAGAGCACTGCAAATTTACAAGAAAAAAGTTGAAAATTTACAGGAAAAAAATTGCGAATTTACAAGAAAAAAAAGTAAATTTATGAAAAAAGTTGCATTTTTTGAGATGTCACAAATTTATGAGAAAAAAATTTGCAATTTCTTGAGAAAAAAGTCACACATTTATGAGAAAAAAGTTGAAATTTTACAGGGAAAAAGTTACACATTTACAAGAAAAAAATTGCAAATTGATGAGAAAAAGTCACAATTTTTTTTTTTTTAAAAGTTGCAAATCTCCAAGAGAGAAATTGTAGATTTATGATCGGAAAAAATCATAAAAATTTCAAATATGCAAGAAAAAGTTGAACATTTGTAAGATTTTTTTTTTTTTTTAATTTTATTTTGCATTTCTGCTTAGAATTGGTTGTTTAAAGTCATTTAAACCGCTGATGATGATACTGGGGGGACAATTCTCTCTTTTTTGCAGGTTGGGAGGGGCAACATTGCCCCTGTCCCTCCCTTGATTTACACCAGTGAATGGGGATGGGGGATGACAGGTTAACAAGGGACCATTTTGCTAACAAGGGGGGGTAGCATCCCCCCTCAAATCATCTTATACCTGAGTGACAATGGCTCTTGAAATAACAAAAAAGAATTTTCAGCACCACTGGGGTACTGTTTTTAACTCATTTAAAAAAAAAAGTGGCTGTGCCAGCTTTGCTCAGATGTCCTTTATTTCCATCTCAACGGACAGAGACTGACCTTTCAGCGGGGACAAGAGGCTGGAACTTCCACTGGTCCTCCTCGGGGTCAAACGTCAGCCTGTTCATGATCTTATTCTTCTCCTCAGGAGGGATGAAGTTCTCTATGATCAGATACCTGCAGGAACACAGCAGACTTAGTCCGACGTTGTATCATGGTTGCTGATAGCACAACTCTGAGAGAAAGGTGAAACCCAATGTCACAGGAGCTGCAATTTAGCAGCAAATATTTTATGTTATTATCAAGAATGGGCTTTCAAATGTGTGTGTGCGTGTCCCAATAAAAGTATGAATAAATAAAGAAACATTGTTAATATTTTTTTTTTAAAGAATCCTGTTCTGTGCCAAAAAATAAGGCAAAGCAGCTGATTTAGAAGTATAGGCTGGACGTTATATCTGGTTATATTGGTCAACAGTCTGCATCCTTTTTCTCAAAAACTGCATATTTTTCTCAGTTTGCAACTTCATTTTCCCAATTTGACACTTTCATTTAAAATTACAACTTTTTTCTTGCAAATTTGTGATATTTTTCTCTTAAATATAGAAGAAAAAATGCAAATTTCTCAGAAAAGTCTGACTTTTTCCTGTAGATTTTGGGTTGGTTTTTATTTATTTGTCAGGGACCATGTACAAAAAACATTAATCTCATAAGAGAAGAGATACATTGTACCAGATTTAGCCAATGACTAATTTCCATCTGCAGTCCCAGGGGAGATAAGCACGATAACAAAAACATATAAATATATATCCAACAATTCAATGTAATTACTGGGTACAATCATGATAGTAAATATACACATAATACTATTCAATACACTAAATGTATACCAGAAACCCTCAACACATACACATAATCAATTCCATTACTATAAAATCCATATGTTGTGAACCAATGTGCATTCCTGTTGACAATACTGGTTCGCTAAAATCCACTTTTTTGCCTCGCAAGAGAAAGTATGAAAGTCTACACAAGTTTTTAGATCATCAGGGAGACGATTCCATTCCTTAACTGCTTTAAAAGAAAAAGCAGACTGACCAAAAGCAGATCTTCTTTTAGGAATTCCACACTGCCCTCTTACAGTAGATCTTAAATGTTTATCTGCTCTGAGCACAATTGTACAAAAGTTTTCAATGGTGGTGGAGCCTTATGGTGAACTATTTTAAAGACAAGCCGAA
This sequence comes from Pholidichthys leucotaenia, assembly GCA_020510985.1. Classification (NCBI taxonomy): domain Eukaryota; kingdom Metazoa; phylum Chordata; class Actinopteri; order Cichliformes; family Pholidichthyidae; genus Pholidichthys; species Pholidichthys leucotaenia. Next base: position 287,256,083 of record CM035842.1, read on the forward strand.
CATATGGAATTGGAAGCACAATGCAATTATCAAAACTCAACATTCTGTGTTTACTGTGTATTTCACAGTGATGATGATGTAATGATTTTTTTTTTATCTAAAACTTTTAAAGCTTGGTTATAAAGTGATCTAATTGGTTTTAAAGTTGTCGAGTTCGCTTGAGACCAACAGGAGATACAATAGTTAATGTGAGAAAGTATCATTGCATTCAAACATACTGTTGATGCTTCCTGTGTAAGAGCGGTTCCGATATGTCTAAAATTAGTAATGTTATATTTCAATGTGTTAGTCATTTTCTTTATATGCTTTTTAAATGTCAGCGCTGGGTCCATGATCACACCTAAGTATTTAACTTCCTGCACATTATTAATTTTTTCACCACCAACATAAATATTAGGAAAGATGTTTTGGTCACACTTCCTGGTGAAATACATTGTAGCAGTCTTTGCAATGTTTAATCTAAGACAAGATTTAAGCCACTCCAAAACTTTGTCCATTACAAGTGATAATTTGGAAGTCACTTGATCAGCTTGTTCCCCATGTAGGAAAATAACTGCATCATCTGCATACATTAAAATTTCTGCATCATCACACACTGACAGAAGATCATTAATGTACACTGCATCTGGAAAGTATTTACAGCACTTCACTTTTTCCACATTTTGTTATGTTACAGCCTTATTCCAAAAAGGATTAATTTTTTCCTCAAAATTCTACACACAATACCCCATAATGACAATGTGAAAAAAGTTTTTTTTTTTTTAGATTTTTGCAAATTTATTAAAGATAAAAAAAAATAAGAAATCACATGTACATAAGTATTCACACCCTTTGCTCAATACTTTGCTGATGCACCTTTGGCAGCAATTACAGCCTCAAGTCTTGTTGAACATGATGCCACAAGCTTACCACACCCATCTTTGGGCAATTTTGCCCATTTCTCTTTGCAGCATCTCTCAAGGTCCATCAGGTTGGATGGGAAGCGTCGGAGCACAGCCATTTTTAGATCTCTCCAGAGATGTTCAATTGGATTCAAGTCTGGGCTCTAGCTGGGCCACTTGAGGACATTCACAGAGTTGTCCTGAAGCCACTTCTTTGATATCTTGGCTGTGTGCTTAGGGTCATTGTCCTACTGAAAGATGAACCCTCACCCCAGTCTGAGGTCAAGAGTGCTCTGGAGCAGGTTTTCATCCAGGATGTCTTTGTACATTGCTGCATGCATCTTTCCCTCTATCCCGACTAGATACTCCCAGTTCCTGCTGCTGAAAAACATCCCCACAGCATGATGCCACCACCACCATGCTTCACTGTAGGGATGGTATTGGCCTGGTGATGAGCGATGTCTGGTTTCCTCCAAACATGACGCCTGGCATTCACGCCAAAGTGTTCAATCTTTGTCTCATCAGACCAGAGAATTTTGTTTCTCATGGTCTGAGAGTGCTTCAGGTGCCTTTTGGCAATCTCCAGGTGGGCTGCCATGTGCCTTTTACTAAGGAGTGGCTTCCGTCTGGCCACTCTACCATACAGGCCTGATTGGTGGATTGCTGCAGAGATGGTCGTCCTTCTGGAAGGTTCTCCTCTCTCCACAGAGGAATGCTGGAGCTCTGACAGAGTGGCCATTGGGTTCTTGGTCACCTCCCTGACTAAGGCCCTTCTTCCCTGATCGCTCAGTTTAGATGGCCAGCCAGCTCTAGGAAGAGTCCTGGTGGTTTCGAACTTCTTCCAATTGTGGATGACGGAGGCCACTGGGCTCACTGGGACCTTCAAAGCAGCAAAAGTTTTTCTGTACCCTTCGTCAGATTTGTGTCTCAAGACAATCCTGTCTCAGAGGTTGACAGACAACCCCTTTGACTTCATGCTTGGTTTGTGGTCTGACCAGTGTTGGGCAAGTTACTAAAAAATAGTAACTAGTGACAGTTACTAGTTACTTCCTTTCAAAAGTAACTGAGTTACTTGCCAATTACTGCATGACTTAAGTAACTAGTTACTTGGAAAAGTAACTTTCACGTTACTTTTTAAATGCTTACTTGAATCATCTTGCACACATAGCAAGATAATTTAATTAATGGATTACATTACGAGCTTATTAATGTCAGGCCGAAAACAGATATTTTCAGACAGAGCTTTCAGAACATGTTCAGTCTGCTTTATCCTGCCTTGAGAGTTCTTATTGTGGGAAAAATCTGAAGAAAATCAACACAAAATTGCCAGTAATTTCCTCATTTTGGAGTGAGAAATAGGGTTTGTGGAGTGAGAGAGAGGGAAAATGAGTGAGTTGGCAACACTGCATAAAGCTGTCTGTTTCTTACCTTTAATATTATGGATTTAATCTGATGTGCAGTGATCCAAAGAAAATGTCAACTGTGGGACCTTATATAGACAGGTGTGTGCCTTTCCAAATCATGTTCAATCAACTGAATTTACCACAGGTGGACTCCATTTAAGCTGTAGAAACATCTCAAGGATGATCCGTGGAAACAGGATGCACCTGAGTTCAATTTTGAGTTTCATGGCAAAGGTTGTGAATACTTACGTATGTACGTGTAATTTCTTCGTTTTTTATTTTTAATAAATTTGCAAAAATCTCAAAAAAAAAAACTTTTTTCACATTGTCATTATGGGGTATTGTGTGTAGAATTTTGAGGAAAAAAATAATTTAATCCATTTTGGAATAAGGCTGTAACATAAAATGTGAAAAAAGTGAAGTGCTGCGAATACTTTCTGGATGCACTGTACAAGCTGAATAAAAGTGGCCCCAATATTGATCCTTGCGGTACTCCCACATTACAGGCTTTTGACACAGATTTCATGTTATTAATCTGAACACACTGAGTACTATTTGATATATATACGATTTTATCCATTGTAAAACAATGGATGATTGCACTCTCTCACAATAATAAGGAAGAAAAACTTCCATCCACCCATCCATCTTCAACCACTATGAGGAGTCATGTTCATAGATTGAAAGATTAACTGATTTTTTTAGGTTGCTCTGTGGTCTCACTTGAACTTGAGCTCCCTGGTGAGCTCATTCTGGGTCTGCTCCAGCTCCTGTCGGCTCCTCACATGCTCGTCATTCACGTCTTGGATCTCCGCCTTGATGCACTGGAGCTTGGCGTATAGCTGGGAGACAAGACGGAGAGGAAGAAAAGACAAAAAAGGGTGATGAACTGGTCTCTGAGTCACTGTGTCTGGTTGCCCGTAGCAACAGTACTGGAGGCACTGGTGTTGGGAGAAGCGGCCAATGGGAAGGCAACAACATGGCAGCTCCTCCTGAGCTTTTATACTGATTATTTTCGAACTGGAGAATCTTGATTTGAATTTAACCGTGGCCAGAGGTGGCAGAGTCGTCACAAATTGGACTCAAGCAAAAGTAATGTTGTCAGTATAATTAAGAGTAGCCACTAAAATATTACTTGAGTAAGTGCAAGAAAGTATCTATGAAAAAAGTTACTTAAGTATTGTGTAACAACAGTTGGCAATTTTGTTTTTTCCTCTTAAATTTGTGAACCTATTTATGAATTTGCATTATTTTTTACCTTCTTGAGCTTCTTGGTCTTGGCCTCGACCTCCTGCTGCAGAGAAGTGAAGGTCTCCCTCAGTTCCAGCGTCTCCTCGTCCTGGGCCAACATCTGCTGCTGCATCTCCCTCTCCCGACGCGTCTGAAAACACAGAGACCAAGTAATACTTCTGCACATTTCCAACATGGGTACTGCTGATTATTTACTAGTATTTTAGGCTGCAGAAAACACTCCTCTCTATAAAAGTGTATTATATACAAAAGTATTTTAAGGCCATGTGAGACATTTAAAAAAGAAAAGCAGAAAATGGAAAATTTTGAGGAAAAAATGGCTAATTTACATGAAAAATCCTGTAAATTTATGAAAAAAGTGTGGCAAACTTCAGAGAAAAATGTGATCTTTTTTTTTTTGAAAAAATGTGGCAAATTTACCAGAAAAAATTGGAAAAATTATGGAAAGAAAGTGCAGTGAGAAAAAGATGCAGATTTATGAGAAAAAAACGTAATTTTAAAAGAAAAAGAAGGCAGATTTATAAGAAAAATCTGGGAAACTTTTGAGGAAAAAAGTGTCAAATTTATGAGAAAAAGTGGTAAATTCACAAGATAAAAATGACAAATTTACATGAAAAAAGTCACAAAAATTACCAGAAAAAAACTGGCAAACTTATGAGAAAAAAAGTGGCAACTTAACAATATAGAAACTGGCAAATTTACAAGAAAAAGTTACCAATTTACTTGGTAAAAAAGTGACAAATTTGCAAGGAAAAAAATGGAAAATTTACCAAGAAAAGGGGCAAACATCTGAGGAAAAAAGTTGCAGATTTATGAGGGAAAAAAATTGTAATTTTAGAATAAAAAGGAGGAAAATGTATAAGAAAAATCTGGGAATTTTCTGAGAAAAAATAGTGTCAAATTTATGAGAAAATTAGGTAATTTTTTTCATAAAAAGTGTCAAATTTACATTAAAAAGTGACAAATTTACATTAAGTAAATTGACAAATTTAAAAGTAAAAAGTGACAAATTTACATGGAAATAAGTAGCAAAATTATCCAAAAAAAAAATGGAAAATTTACCAGAAAAAAATGACAAATTCATGAGAAAAATGGTGAATTTATTTTTTAAAAATGGAAAATTTATGAGGAAAAAAGTGGAAAATTTACATTCAAAAGTGACAAATTTACAAAAAGAAACTGACAAATTTACAATTAAAAAGTGGCAAATTACATGGAAATAAGTACAAAAATTATCAGTAAAAAAGTGCAAAATTTACCAGAAAAAAAGGCAAATTTATGAGAAAAAGTGATCATTTATAAGAAAAAAATGGCAAATTTATGAGAAAAAAGTTGAAAATTTACATTCAAAAGTGACAAATTTACAATCAAGAAATTGGCTGGCAAATTTATGAGAAAAAGTGGTAAATTTATAAGAAAAAAGTGGCAAATTTAAAGAAACTGACTAATTTACAAGAAAGAAGCAACAAAATTACATGGAAAAAAAGAGGCCAATTTACTAGAAAAGTGGAAAGTTTACCAGAAAAACAGAAAAATTTATCAGGAAAAAAACTGCAAATTAATGAGAAAAAAAGTTTAAATTTTACAAGAAAAAAGGGGAAATTTATGAAAAAATATGGTCAATTTATAACAAAAATCGACAAATTCACAAACACAAGGCAAATTCACATGGAAAAACTGGTAAATATACAAGAAAAAAGTGGCACATTTATGAGAAAATGTGGCAAATTTGTGAAAAAAGTGGAAAATTTACATTGAAAAAAGGTGGGATGGTGGGGCAAAAGTTTGAGAAAAAAAAATACAAAAAAGTTGCACATTTGTAAAAAAGAAAGGGACAATTTTATAAAAAGTGGCAAATTTGGAAGAAAAAGGAGAATCTGTCATGATCTGCCCTCCGGGCAGATGAGGATTTAGAGGATGGAGGACCCAGGGCATGGGCTGAACTCCAGAGTAGCACGTTTTATTAATAAACAAAAAACTCAAGGAACAAAACATCAAATAAATAAATGGCCGCATGGAAGCAGGAAATGAACGACGATAATGCCAGACAGAGCACATGCATGTCTGATAATTGCAAACGTGAGACAGCTGGGGCAACAATCAAGGGCTGAACAGGCGCACACATGAGGAAATGACTATGGATACGGAAACATGAGGGACTGGAGTCAAAAGACAATTATACCACAGGACCATGATAAAGAAACTAAAGACAAATGGGGTGACACAACAGACCAGGGGAGACACAGGAGACAATAACTGTAATAAATAATAGTAATAATAATAATACACAGAGGGCCAAAAATGTGCAAAAGGCATTCATTTTTTTAAATTTAGGAACCACTCTGCTCCTCATCTGAAAAGTATTTTTTAAAAGAGCTTGGATTTATGAAATTTATGACAAAAATTTGCAACATTTACAAGAACAAAAGTAGCAATTCATGAGAAAATGTTTTCTTTAAAAATTTGTCCCAATACATTATTGCAGTTTTACAATATGTAACAAAACACAAACAAAAAAGTGATTAAATGTTAAATATAAGAAGTGAATGTTACAGCTGAGAAAAACAATTAAAAAAACAAAATAAAACAGCGGTTCACCTGCTCAGCGATCTCCTGCCTTCTCATCTCTAGCATCTTCTGCTGCTCGTTCGTGTGATCAATTATGTTCTTACCACCAACCAGCAGTTTGCTCTCCATCGCCTGAAGAAAACAAAACAAAGAACATGCTACCATCAGAACATGTGAAGCTACAGTGTCATGTATTTAACAAAGCGTGACGTCCTCCTGAAGAGCCTATGATCAAAACATAAGGTTAATTTACACATTAACAGGAAATTATAGAATAAAAAAAGATATCAATTAAACCCATCAAATTTTCTTTTGTGGATATTGATTCAGTTACTGTCCTGAGGAATAAGAGACAATGTTCTTGAGGACAGTAGTCACGCTAATAAAAGAAAGAAATTATTATAGTTATTTATCTTTGTGCTCCCTGTTTGATAAATAACTGGCAATTGTCGCTGAGCCTTTCTGGAGGCTGTAATAGCTATTACTGCCTAGGAGGACAAAGACTTAACATGGTATAAAAATGTATTATTGTTATGTGCGTGCGCTTTTACGCACACACGAATGAAAAGGAGATGAGCCCACTTGCAGGTGAAGTGTGTGCTTTATTAACAAAGAGTCAATCATACAAAAACGTGTCCAACATACGTAATTAAATAATAAGCAACACAGCAGGTAAGCACAGTTCAGTTGACTCGGGTTGGCTACGGGAAAAAAGTTCATGTCACACCCCAGGGGAAAGCTAGCCACTGGGGGAAACAAGAAACGTGAGCCAGGAGAAGGAGGGCTTACATAAATGGGTCGGAGCGCAGCTGGGCTCTGGAAAAAACAACACCAAACGTAGTCCCGAGAGAGTAGTCCAAACACGAAGAGATGACTGAACAAAGTGGCTGACTGCGTGCAGAATACAGACTAACGCTGTGACAATGAGTGAAAGAACTGATAGGGAATAAATACATGGTGAACTAATGGCACAGACTGAATACAGGTGAGTAACTGCAACAGGTGTGCTGATTACAGGCTGCTCACTGCAGCGACAGGCTGAGCAGCCAATGGGGAGTGCCTGGAGGAAGAGGGAGCGGCAGTATAGGACACAGAATAAGCCCAGACAATAAGTGGACAAAACAAGGAGACAAAATACAACAATAGTCTGTGTCTGGGGTCTAGAACAACATAAGCCCCCAGACACATGACAGAGCCTCCCCCTCAAGGGTGGATTCCAGAAACCCCCAGGAAACACCCAAGGCCACCCCCCCACCCCCAAAATAAAAGGAGAACAGGAAAAAAACACCCAGGGAGGGAGGTGGGGGAAAAACGGCTAGGAGCAAAAAAACAGTCAGCTCACAAATACACCTGTGCCCTGGCAACCCTCTAAGCCCCCACAGTCACAGGGCTCCAGGGCTCGGGCGGCTGGCCAAAGTCCCAGACCCAGCAGGCAGCCCGCTGAACAGTGTCAGGTGGCCTGTCAGAGCAAATAGGCCACCCGACCCGGAGACTCAGTCCTTTGGGAGGCCGGCCAGCGTAGTTGAGTCACTAGGACCGGAGGGGTGAATGAGGAGGCAGCATACCCACCGGAAGGCTTAAAGGTAAGAAGCCGGACCGGAGAAGGGGGACCCCAGCGGCTTCTGGTGGCGGAGGACGGTGGACCACAGCAGTGCCCGGCTGGGGAGAAAGGGACACCCCGAAGGCCTCAGGAAGGGGAGAGGAGGCCTTGGTGTCCTCAGGCTGGCCGGCTGCACCCGCGGTGGTCCCGGCTTGGGATTCGGCTGCACCCGCAGTGGTCCCGGCTTGGAGCTCAGCTGCACCCGCGGTGGTCCCGGCTCAGGACTTGGCTGCACCCACAGTGGTCCCGGCTCAGGACTCGGCTGCACCCACGGTGGACCCAGGCTGGGCCAACACTGCACCCACGGTGGACCCAGGCTTGGCCAACGCTGCACCAGCGGGGAGCCCTGGCTGGGCCAACGATGCACCCTTGGTGGACCCCGGCTGGGCCAAAGCTGCACCCGTGGTTGCTCAAGGCTATAACTTAGTAGCACCTGCGAGGATCCCGGTCTGGGACATAGCAGCACCCACGGTGGACCCCGACTGGGCCATGGTTGCACCCGCGGTGACTCTGGGCTGGAGCAGCTGAGGTGGGCTCCGGCTGGAGCTCTGCAGCACCTGCGGTGGGCTCTGGCTGAAGCTCTGCAGCATCCGCGGTGGGCTCCGGCTGGGCCATCACTGTACCCACGAAGGCCCCGGGTTGGGGCAGAACCCCTGCATCAGTCTTCACCGGAGAAACTGGACCCTTGTCATCCTCGGGGAGTTAGACCGGATCTGTGGAAACCCTTGGCAATGGTGGATCCTCTCCGGCAACCCTAAGAGAAGGCTCAGGAATGACAGGAAAGGAACAGTGGTTAGGGTCACCAGCAGCGGCAGAGCCCGGCGAGGTGAGTTTGGATGCAGTTGAGGGCTGCACCCGACTCTCCTCACCAAGAGCCAGGCAAGATTGCTCCAATTCTAAAGGGAAAGAGACAAATGAGAGCACTTGCCTGGACTGAAGCTCCACTGCCATCCAGGACTCCGACAATCCCAATGACAATGTCTTGGGCCCGGCTTCTATGTGGTCCAGTTTGGGTGCTGACTCTGCTGCGGCGGCCTCCGCAGCAGGCATGATGGTGATGGCAGTCTTTGTGCCCCCAGGCGAGTCCCCCCACACAGGTGGTTCTTCCAGCGTGATGGCTGGGGGTCCCCTTTGTATTGGCTCTGCTGTAGGATTATTCAGAGCCACTGGCTCCTCCACAGTCCGGCAGCCAGTTCCAGCGGGTGCTTGGGAAAGAAGGGAGGAGACATGGAGGGGATAGGTGAGTCTTGAACAATAGCAGCAGGAGGAGAGCACTCAGGTGACTGCCTAACCTGAGGCTCTCTTCCGGGAGACAGACAAGGTTTATCATTGTTTACTGAGTTAGAATGAAAACACACTTGCTTGTTCTCCCGGGTCTGGGTGTAGACTGCTGCAGGTGGTGAGCTGTCATCCTCCTCTGTGTCTACAGCCATCCTGGGCCCCCCAGAGGATTGTGGAGGAGCCGGCTCGGCTGACGCGGGAGTGGGCGTGATGGGGGAAGCCCTGGAGGTCTCTTTGGGGGCAGGAAAGGACGTCTCATCGACAGATGCTGTGGCTGAAGCAGGGAGGGCGCAGGCTGGCGTGACAGCTGGCTCAGAGGAAAGCCTCACCGCAGGAGTGGACGGGCTTGACGGCACGTCGAAGCAGAACGACCCACTCACCGTGGTGTTGACTCCTCAATGTCTTCTGGCTCCCTCAGCATCCGGCTGCTCCCTCCCAGGGCCAGTGGAGAATTGGGGGAGATAGAGGGAAAAAGTTAAGGAGCGGGAACAGCAGCTGACTGGGGAGCCCCAGCGGATTGTAGAATCTGGAGCTCCTCCACAGGAATCTGGCAAATCACATCAGGCGAGAGTGCAAGAGATTGGAGGAGCACTTGCCTGAATTCTTGATTGGTGATGACATCAGCTGCTGTATCGGCGTCACACTCCGTCTCCCCAGGAGTAGGATGAGGAGTCTGGTGAGGAGAGGAGGACACCGGCTCGGGAGGCGCGTGATGGGCTTTCAGCCTCCGGGAGCGCTTCTTTGGCTGCCTCGGTGGAACTGCGAAGGACTCTTTCACCGCTTCCTCGAAGCACTGCCGTGATTCACAAATCTGGGTGAGCAATAGCACCAGCCCCGGATACTTCCAGAGGCCGGGGTACATCTGTCTCACCCCAACAGCAATGTCCAGCAAATAAAAGTTTATCTCCGGGGAGTGGGTGGCACGAGCCCAGGAAGTGAAGTTCACCGCTCGCTCGGCCACTGCGCACTCCTCCGGATTCAGTCCAAAAACAGAGAAATCCATGCTGGAGGCCTTCTACACGAGTGAGAAGAACAAAAAGGTGAAAAAGAAAACACCACTTCACTGCTGGGCTCTTTCTGGTCACGGCGTTCTGTCATGTGCATGTGCTTTTATGCACGCACAAATGATAAAGAGATGAGCCCACTTGCAGGTGACGTGTGTGCTTTATTAACAAAGAGTCAATCATACAAAAACGTGTCCAACAAAAGCAATCAAATAATAAGCAACACAGCAGGTAAGCACAGTTCAGTTGAGTCGGGTTGGCTACGGGAAAAAAGTTCACATCACGCCCCAGGGGAAAGCTGGCCGATGGGGCAAACAAGAAACGTGAGCTGGGAGAAGGAGAACTTACATGAATGAGTCGGAGGAAAAAACAACCTCTGGAAAAAAACAACACCAAACGTAGTCCTGAGAGAGAGTAGTCCAAACATGAAGAGATGACTGAACAAAGTGACTGTCAGCGTGCAAAATACAGACTAACGCTGTGACAATGAGTGAAAGAACTGATAGGGAATAAATGCACAGTGAACTAATCGCACAGAGTGAATACAGGTGAGTAACTGCAACAGGTGTGCTGATTACAGGCTCCTCATTGCAGTGACAGGCTGAGCAGCCAATGGGGAGTGCCTGGAGGAAGAGGGAGAGGCAGAACAGGACACAGAATAAGCCCAGACAATAAGTGGACAAAACAAGGAGACAAAATACAACAATAGTCTGTGTCTGGGGTCTGGAACAACAAAAGCCCCCAGACACATGACACATTATAATCTTACAGGGAGAACTTATAAGTTAAAAAGCAGATTTAATTAAGAATGAACCACAGTTTACACCACATGTGGGCAACATTCAGTGATTCCATAAAACTGATCCTCAGACCTTCTCAATCGTACCCTCACCAAGAAAAGCAAACCGCTAAAGAAAGTCTCGAAATCAGTCAGAGGTGATATTCTGCAAGAAAAAAATGATGTAATTTTGTTCTTGCAGCCCTGGGAGAGAGAACAAATTTCTCTGTTCTTGCAGAGTATGTAAAGGCCTTTAATTTCTAAAGGAGGATGACACATCTGTGCACCCAACAGTCAGTAAACCAACCTGTGTCCACCAGAACTTCTAATATCAAACTGCTGTTACAAAAAACAGGCTTAAAATCTGCCTTAATTAAAACAGTTCTAAACACCACAAATCTGGTCAGTTATTATGTTAAATTACTGAAAAGGTCATGAAAAATATTCACTTGATGGTAGTTCAGCATTACCCTGACTATTGCCATGGTAGCAGTTATGTACTGTATATCAGATTACTGCAGATGACTTGTGAAAATACTTTTAGCAAAATGTGATCCAACGTTTTAAAATGACATCAAGGCTCAGTGACTAAAATGCTCTGGAATATCTGAAGTTAATGTGAGATGGAATTAAAAACCAGAACAATTGCGTCAGCCTTTGAAGCTCCCAGAGGTCACACTGAGTTCATCCCAACATGAAACAGTCCGGTCTCTGTGAGTGTTTTTGTGTTGGAGCTGCAGTCCATGTCGACACTGTGCTGATGAGACAAACACTGGAAGTTGGTCATTTAAAGCTGACATGATGACACAAAATGCCACGACAACCTGATCACTGCGAAAACTCACAAATAGGTCAAATATGACTTTGATTTAATAATAATAATAATAATTTGATTTAATGTAAATGACGCCTGACAACAGCTTTCCTTTGAGGCTCTATGTGGCTTTGAAAAAAAAAATTTTTAAATTTACAAGAATGTCATAAATTTACAAGAAAAATACCACAAATGTACAAGAAAAGGGTACACACGTTTAAAAATAGATGCAGAATTATGAGAATAAATGCTCATTCACAAGGAAAATTTGCAAAATTCAGGAGAAACATTGCATGAGTAATTTTTGGGGACTATAAGTAAGAGTAGCCACAAAAAAAAGTTACTTAAGTAATGAATAAGAACAGCTGCCATTGGCGAAATTTTTCTCCTATATTTGTAACTCTTTTCTCACAAAATTTTAAAACTTTTTCATTAACATAATTTTCCATATTTTTCCACATAAATTTATGATTTTTACTACTTAAACATCCGACTTTTTTTTTAATCTCAAATTTTTTTCTTTTACATATAAGACTTTATTCTCATAAATTTGTGAGTTTTTCTTATATAGTACAAATATTTGCCTTTACATTTATTTTTTTCTCATAAATTTGTGACTTTTTAAAAAAATAATATTTAGATAAATTTTGCTCATAAATTAGCAATGTTTTTCTCATAAAACTGAAATTTTATTCCCATAAATTTGTGACTTTTTTGGATAATGTTTAGGTAAGGTTTACTCATAAATGTCACGGTTTGGTAGTAGATTGGACCCAAATGCTGGACGTTAGTTTTAACAGAGTTTATTTGGAGCTGGTCGCCAGATGCAGCTCGAGGGCTTAAACAGAAAATAATAAATGCGGCTCGAAAGCTGCAACAAAAGCTAAGGCAAAAAAACATGCTTGACTAGGACAAACAGGATTGGCCGGATAACAGGCAGGAAACAGGCAAGAAACAGAAGCATGTTCTTCACGCCGCAATGACTAAAGGAACGTGAGATGAACAGAGGTGGAACAGAGCTTAAATAGACAAGGGGCAATCAAAACAACATGGCGCAGGTGGGGAGACCAATCATAATTGATAAGTGACACATGAGGAAAACAGAGGTGACAGGACGGGCAGGGCTGCACACACAACCACAGATGGAGGACGCACAGAAACACGAACAGAGGATCAGGGGAGACAAGACCATGACAATAATAACACTAATAATAATGATGAACAGAAAACCGGGCAGGGACAAATCCTATGGGACATAAGACATGACCATAAGAACGAATAATGATAAATCCAGAGAATCCTAAGATCTAACCTCAAAGCGAGGACGTGGACTGGGACCCCAAGTTCAGGTGACAAGGAAAATCAATAATAAATCAGAATGAGGACCTGGGGCCCAGTCCACGTCCTGACAATAAATTTGCAATGTTTTTCTCATAAAATTGCAATTTTATTTCGATAAATTTGTGACAGTTTTTAATAACATCCAGATTTTTTCATATAAATTTGCTAAATCTTGATAATACATCTGCGTTGTTACTCTTATAAAATTGCACCTTTTTCCCTATGGATTTGTGTTTTATTCTGTACATTTGTGAGGGTTTTTTCATACATTTAAGACATTTTCCTTTCAAATGTACTACATTTTTCTTCATAAATTTGCAACTGAGCCCAAATAGAAGAATGACATAAGATTAAAAATGTACTAAAATGATCAAAGATGCAATCATTTCTGGTGAGAATAAGGTATTACAGTACCATTTCTAAAAATAGTGAGATATTTCTTACCATTTCTAAAATCAGTGAGATCAAAAGTAATTCAAAGAGTATGATCAAATGTACAGTATTTGAGGAAAAGTATGCTGTAGGTTTTACCTCTAAAATGTACTCAAGAATATTTCTAAAAAACTACTCATGTAAGTACAATTTTGTGAAAAAGCTACTTAAGTACATGTACAATATCTGGCTACTCTACACATGCATAAAAACTTGTAATATTATCCAGATTCCTGAGGACAAAAATCTAAAATGGGTGAGATCACAGTTTGAGAAGAGGACTAAAATCAGGGGCTATTTTGTATTAGATTTTATACAAAAATGCAGTTGTGTCATCTGTATGCAGCCTATACATTCTACAACACAAAAACACAGTCAGTCCCCTGTATTGTATGATCACAAACACAAACTTAAACTCCTGCAGCAGCGTACAGTGGAGTCCTTCAGACAAGTCCACACAGAAAGACTCTTTGTTTGGAGCCGTCTTTGTGTTCAGTGTGTAAGTATGTTTGTGTATATGTGGATGTTTTCCTGGTTTGCTGTGCTTTGTGTTCTGTCATATTCTTTCAGCTTCATTAATGAGGTTATTCATGTCAGCGTTTTCTCCTCTCATGCATCCCGTGTCTCCTCTTCATAGGTATACAGACTTTTACACTGCAGTTCATAAACAGTTTGCGACTGGAAGCTGCAGGTTTTTGTTTTGGTTGTCCACAGACGTGCTTGCATGGGTGTGTGCTTGTTTTCTTTAGAAATGGGGACATTTCTAAGAAAACACAACTACACTAGGGGGACCTCAAGAAAAATGGGGACATTTTTGAGGTCCCCATTATGTAAATCATTATTATATTTCAGAATCATAACGTTAGCGATAGGATTAGGGATAGGCATAGTAGTAATACAGTTAAAGTGATACTCCATCAAAAATCAAGTTTTTTTGCTTGTTAACATGTCTATAACATATTTTAATGACTTACAAGACATATCAAGAGCGAAATCACTCCAGTGTCTCATGTGTCTGTTTTTTTACTTTAAAGTTTCACCGAAGCTTCGCCCCCTCAAAAAAGTGAGTTGAAACAGAGCATTTTTGGTGACGTAGATACAGGGATGTGGAAAAAGTGTTTGCCCCCTTCCTGATTTCTCTTTTTTTTTTGTATGTTTGTCACACTTAAATGTTTCAGATCATCAAACAAATTTAAATATTAGACAAAGACAACACAAGTAAACACAAAACACAGTTTTTGAATGAAGGTGTTTATTATTAAGGGAGAAAAAAAATCCAAACCTACATGGCCCTGTGTGAAAAAGTGATTTCCCCCTAAACCTAATAACTGGTTGGGCCACCCTTAGCAGCAACAACTGCAATCAAAACTGCAATTTGCGATAACTGGCAATGAGTCTTTTACAGTGCTGTGGAGGAATTTTGGCCCACTCATCTTTGCAGAATTGTTGTAATTTAGCCACATTGGAGGGTTTTCGAGCATGAACCACCTTTTTAAGGTCATGCCACAGCATCTCAATCAGATTAAGGTCAGGACTTTGACTAGGCCACTCCAAAGCCTTCATTTTGTTTTCCTTAAGCCATTCAGAGGTGGACTTGCTGGTATGTTTTGGATCATTGTCCTGCTGCAGAACCCAAGTGTGCTTCAGCTTGAGGTCACAAACAGATGGGTAGACATTCTCCTTCAGGACTTTTTGGTAGACAGCAGAATTCATGGTTCCATTTCCCACAGCAAGTCTTCCAGGTCCTGAAGCAGCAAAACAGCCCCAAACCATTACACTACCACCACCATATTTTACTGTTGGTATGATGTTCCTTTTCTGAAATGCTGTGTTACTTTTACGCCAGATGTAACGGGACACACACCTTCCAAAAAGCTCAACTTTTGTCTCATCAGTCCACAGAGTATTTTCCCAAAAGTCTTGGGGATCATCAAGATGTTTTCTGACAAAACTGAGATGAGCCTTTATGTTCTTTTTGCTCAGCAGTGGTTTTCATTCGGGAACTCTGCCATGCAGGCCATTTTTGCCCAATCTCTTTCTTATGGTGGAGTCATGAACACTGACCTTAACTGAGGCAAGTGAGGCCTGCAGTTCTTTGGATGCTGTTGTGGGGTCTTTTGTGACCTCTTGGATGAGTCGTCGCTGTGCTCTTGGGGTAATTTTGGTCGGCCGGCCACTCCTGGGAAGGTTCACCACTGTTCCATGTTTTTGCCATTTGTGGATAATGGCTCTCACTGTGGTTTTTTGGAGTCCCAAAGATTTAGAAATGGCTTTATAACCTTTTCCAGACTGATAGATCTCAATTACTGAATTTCTTTGGATTGCAGCATAATGTCTAGCTTTTGAAGATCTTTTGATCTACTTCACTTTGTCAGGCAGGTCCTATTTAGGTGATTTCTTGATTGAGAACAGGTGTGGCAGGATTCAGGTCTGTGTGTGGCTAGAGAAACTGAACTCAGCTTTCCAAAGATGTGATAAACCACAGTTAATTTGTTTTAACGGAGGGTGGGGGGGGGGGCACTTTTTCACACAGGGCCATGTAGGTTTGGATTTTTTTTTTACCCTTAATAATAAACACCTTCATTTAAAAACTGCATTTTGTGTTTACTTGTGTTATCTTTGTCTAATATTTAAATTTGTTTGATGATCTGAAACATTTAAGTGTTACAAACATACAAAAAAATGAGAAATCAGGAAAGGGGCAAACACTTTCTCACCCCACTGTATGCCAATTTATCCTGTAGAACTATGCAATCAAGGCAACTTTATGGTATAATTTTTTAAGCATTAAATCTTCAGTATTATGTTTTTCTAGTCAAATTTGTCATTTTTCACTTCCTTGTTTTGTCCAGGGAACACTGTGGTGACTGACAGGTCGCGTGTCATGTATTATCCAATTAGCATGGTCATGGTGCCGTGTATTATCCAATCAGCATGGACATGATGAAGCGTATTATCTAATCAGCACGGAGTAAATCCGAAACCCCACCCACACTTCTTGAAGCCAGGGCATGTGTGAAGAGACATACAGCAGAACGAGATTGTGCTTTACCTATCTACTGTGTTAATCACACACACCCCAAGTGTAGAATCAGAGGGCCGCTGCCATGCAAGGCGCCGCCACAGAGTTCCCTCCTCCATTCCATTTATTGCTGAGCACCAAGCTGGACGGCAGGAAGTTCCACTTTTATAAGGTCTTCGGCATGACCCGGCCAGGATTTGAAGAGACACAGAGCGATGACACAGTGGTGGCTAACTTTTTATTAATAAAAATTACATATTTTGACTGAGCGACTCCATACTCCAGGATGCAAACCCTCGTAATTTCAGCAAAACACTTATAAAATCTGAGGCCAGTCTGACAAACGGTTCAAGAGATATGCATGGAAAAGACACACAGACAGATAGACACACAGCCAGAGATTCTTTGCATTTATAGATAGATTACATTTCCGCGACTTGTTTTAAACTGTTTAGTTACTTATATTTGTGGGTTTTAGGTGTGTATGTGTTTGTTTGCTAAGACAAATTCATTTCTCCTCGGTGTGGCGGTTTGAGATAACCCCCACAATAGACTGAGACAGACACAGCGCTCGGCTAGAGCAAATAACAGAACAGTGAAATGTGTGTATTAATGTCTACAGGCAGCCCCGCTCCTTCTGGCTTGTTCTGGCTCAGTATTGTGATGTTAATGTCCCATTCATGCATTGTGTTCATGCTTCCTGTTCTCACTGTGTCTCTCAAATGCAAATGCCATACCCACTGCTGTGAATGCCCTTTCATGCATTGTCTGTAACTGGTATAAATACCGCACATATTCTGGAACTCATTCTCTCTTTGACTGCTGCTGCTGACACACACACTCTGTGTCTCTTTGCTGGAGAGCCTGAGGACCCCGCTCCAGTCTGCTCACACTTGGGCTGGGGCGGAGTTCCTATGATGGCGGTATGATTTAATAAACCTGCTTAAAACCTCACTTCGCTGCCCTTATTTTATCATCTGCCATATTGGTGACCCGACGCTGAAAAAAACACGCTGCCGGCGAACGCAGCACCCGGCGGTGATGCTCCAACGACAAGCGAACGCAGCAGCTGCCTTCTGCTTCAGTGAACTCTCAGGACATCACCCACAACCGGGAAAGCCACAGCAAACTCCATGGTGGGATCTGCACGCCTAGATCGGCACATCCACGCTGGACCGGCCGCGCTCACAGCTCCTCCACACGAGAGCACATGCACCTCATCCCCTCTCCACAACAGCGACCTCCATGGCCGACGGAGAATGCAGCGCGTGGACCTGAACGCACCATGGCCGAGCGAGTGACAAAGATCGTCTCCTCCCTCTCACCACTCCAACGCATCTGCACGAGCGCGAGGGACAAAGATCGTCTACTTCCTTTCACCGCTTCAACACATTGAACAGGGATGATTATGCTCCCTGACCCTGTCTCCTCCCCAGCTGGCCCAACAACGCACGGAGCCCCGGCACACGCACCGGAGAGTTACGAGGACGGCGCACCACGCATGGGATGCATACGGCTCTACAGACCCCCATCCTCCTTCGCCGCTGCACACAGAGCCTCAGGGCTGCTCCCACACCTGAAGCACGCACGCAGCATGCACGAAGGATTTGCTAATGGTCTCAGCCACGGCACACAATGGGAATTCAGCGGTTTGCGGTCCCCGAGAGCTTTAAGGTTGTGCCCGCACCTAAAGTCAACACGCCAGTCCCTCTGCTCTTATTACAGCCACCACGCAGCCTCGTCTTTTCTTCCCGGCCGCTATTAATCCTTGCAGGACTTAATCGCGGGAGGAGCCAGTGACTAATTTTTCTTCTTGTCATCTCCGCACGTTCAACGGGACAGCCCCTCGACATCGCGGAACAACAAGCAATTTTTGCGCGGCCCGGACGATTTCACTGTCCCCGGACAGCATTTACTACCCCCCACCCCCCTCCACCTTCGCCTGCACAGAGCTTTTCCTGCTCGCTGCCAAAGCTGAACTATTGAGGTCTCGGCCCCCTGCCGAGCCCTCTGGGGGGGAGCATGTGGCGGTTTGAGATAACCCCCACAACAGACTGAGACAGACACAGCGCTCGGCTAGAGCAAATAACAGAACAGTGAAATGTGTGTATTAATGTCTACAGGCAGCCCCGCTCCTTCTGGCTTGTTCCGGCTCAGTATTGTGATGTTAATGTCCCATTCATGCATTGTGTTCATACTTCCTGTTCTCACTGTGTCTCTCAAATGCAAATGCCATACCCACTGCTGTGAATGCCCTTTCATGCATTGTCTGTAACTGGTATAAATACCGCACATATTCTGGAATTCATTCTCTCTTTGACTGCTGCTGCTGACACACACACTCTGTGTCTCTTTGCTGGAGAGCCTGAGGACCCCGCTCCAGTCTGCTCACACTTGGGCTGGGGCGGAGTTCCTATGATGGCGGTATGATTTAATAAACCTGCTTAAAACCTCACTTCGCTGCCTTTATTTTATCATCCGCCATACTTGGGATTAATAAAGTTTATCTATCCATCTAGCTAGCTAGCTGTGCAAGGAATCTCTGTGTCACGATCTGAGCACGGGTGGATTCCACCATGCTCTGTCTCTTTGCCTTTTGTTTTTCCTTATTTGTATAATGTTGTATTTTTGAGTTCTACGCCTGTTATGTTATCTCTAGTTTGTTTTCACATATTCGGTATTGTTTCTTTGTATGATTTATTTTCCTTTTTACATTCAGTGTAGTTTTGTTATTTATATATTTGGGTTTATTTGTCTTTATTTGTTCTCATATTATATTTGCCAGTGTCTTCTCTTTCTTTCTCTCTCTGGGGGTTGCAGTTGTCAGGGGCACTTCCGGGTTTTTTCCTTGCCTGTCAAACTGTCAGCCCCGTCTCCTCTCCTCATGACTCACAGCTGATTGTCATTTTCTCCCCAGCCCGCTCATGTGATTCACACCGGTTACTATTTGTGTTTAATTGTTTCTGGCCCTATTTAAGGGCGGTAATTCCTTTTTTGTTTGCTGGTGTCTTGATGAAGGATCGTTATGTCAGAACCCTGTTCCCATTCTGACATTTCCTCTGTACCCTGCATTCTCTGCTTTGTGCGTAAGTTTGCTTTGTACACTTTTGGTTTTTGTGTTTGTGCACAGTTGGACTTTTTGTTTTTGTTAATAAATTTCACAAACTGCAGTCCAGCGCATGGGTCTCTCCTCTCTGCCCTGAGGGGCAATTTATGACACTCTGTGTGTGTGTCTGTTCCTCACATATCTCTCAAGTCGTTTGTCAGACTGACCTCAGGTTTTGTAAGTGCTTTGCTGAAGTTATGGGAGTGTGCATCCCTGAGTATGGAGTTGTTCAGTCAAAATATGTAATTTTTATCAATAAAAGTTTAGCCACTGCTCTAGCTCCTCATGCCCTGGCTTCAGGAAGTGTGGGCAGGGTTTCGGATTGACTCTGTACTGACTGGATAATATGCGGCATCACGACCAGTCACCATTGCACTCCGTAAACAAAACAACAAAACAAGGAAATGAAAAGTGACAGATTTGACTAGAAAAAGATAATACTGAAGATTTAATGCTTAAAAAATTATACCATAAAGTTGCTGTGATTGTGTCGGTCTAAAGGATAATTCGGCATATGTGGAGAACACAAGACATGTGAACAGACTGGTAGGAGCACCAGACGGGACCCGGCGTCTGACAAAGAACACCAGTATATCCAACACAGGACACGCCCGGAAAAACAGTGGCCCGACCAGCAGACCGCGGTCCTTCACAGGCAGGCAAGCCCAGCCTGCCCGGTCAGTGGTAGACGGGAGTCCCAGACCGGCTGCTCTTCGCCCATGTGGTACCACTGTCCTATGTAGGAAAGCGAGTCCCCAATAGCACTCCTCCCACGCGAGTATCTAAAAATTAAAAGCTTCATAATAATACTGCCATAATTATGGAGCGGAATGGCCCGAATGTCTTAACAACCAAACAGAACAAAAAAACACCCAAATAATGAAATAAATCATTTTTAGTTAAATATTTACTGACAAATGGGCAAGACTGATGCAACGGTTGCAGTCAAACAGGCCCTTCTGCTGTGTATAATAACGTTTGGTGTTCTGTAGTTAATTCGATTGATTACAGTTTAAAAACCTTTTAATAGCAATTGCTAATATAAACTGATGCACTACAGTGGGTTTCAAATTTTTGTAAACGTGTCCTGTTATAGCACTGCATGAGTTTATTGATGAGACACAGAAGAAATTCAATATTACACTTAACTCCATCACTGAACAGTGATATAAACTAAAATAATTACAATGGTGAATGAACAACTTTCTTTCCCCAAAGTGCAAGATACAATATTATGAATATAAGTGATAAAAGATCACACAAATAAGTGATCTGACAAACAAATAAACAAGGGATCTGAAACACTCACTAATATTGGATGTCCAATTCGTTCTCAATAATTAGGTATTCTGTAATTAATATTCACACAATCAAATAAATCTTAGTGCCATTCAGTCCCTTTCATATTTGTCAAAGTCTAACATACACTACCGTTCAAAAGTTTGGGGTCACTTAGAAATGTCCTTATTTTTGAAAGAAAAGCACTGTTTTTTTCAATGAAGATAACTTTAAACTAATCAGAAATACACTCTAATATCTAATATACACTGCTAATGTGGTAAATGACTATTCTAGCAGCAAATGTCTGGTTTTTGGTGCAATATCTACATAGGTGTATAGAGGCCCATTTCCAGCAACTATCACTCCAGTGTTCTAATGGTACAATGTGTTTGCTCATTGCGTCAGAAGGCTAATGGATGATTAGAAAACCCTTGTGCAATCATGTTAGCACAGCTGAAAACAGTTTAGCTGGTTAGAGAAGCTATAAAACTGACCTTCCTTTGAGCAGGTTGAGTATCTGGAAAAAATTATTATTTCAAATACAAATCATTATTTCTAACCTTGTCAATGTCTTGACTATATTTTCTATTCATTTTACAACTCATGGTGGTAAATAAGTGTGACTTTTCATGGAAAACACAAAATAATTGTCTGGGTGACCCCAAACTTTTGAACGGTAGTGTATGTGATTGCCTACATATAGGCTACACCTCTTTATTTGTATTCCACTTTCAAACAGAGCCTACATTTGGGCCTGTAAAGTCTAATTGGGCAACCTGTTTCAGACAGGAATAGTAATGTACTAGTTTTATTTAATCTTACTGTTTTATATAGCGCCAGAACACCATGATTCCTTTAAGAGTTTGTCATTGTTGACCTTCACACTGCCCCCCTATTGTTAATTAGCTGGCCTGCTCCAAGTTTGGGTAGTGGACAAAGCTTGAGATAAATAACCCAAAATCATCTCTAAGAATGAATGAACTAAAGCATCACTGGAGAACAAGAGTGTGTGGTTATAGTGGTTGATAAGATGTGACTGGTCCCTGGAGTATATTTGATAACCACAGTGTGATGTCACATGCATATAGCAACACGGCGACCATATTGGAGCTGATGAAAACAAACACCTAGCAACCATTAAGATACACTGTGAGTGAGAGGGGAACTCCACTAAAATTAATGTTCTTTGCCGTGAAATAGGCCACAAAACTGCATCATTAGTGCTAGGCATCCTGAGCTAATGCTAATGGTCTGATCTACCTACTATCGCAGAGAAATTATAGTCCAATAAAAGGCAGAAAGAAGCAAGATACTGTATGCTGTCATCTGGAGATTAATGAACCAGGTGGGAACATGATGTCTAGTGGAGAGACTGGGAATTTAAGAAAATATCAATAATAAAAACTGCACTCATTAAGCTCATTAATGCTAATTACTGCACTCATTAATGTCATATCTAAATTGTTAGAGGGTTTAATTCTGAACAGAATTGAGGATTAACTGTGGACAACTGACAATCAGTTTGGTTTCAAGTCAGCTCATTCAACTGATAAGGCTGTTTATCTACTCCATGAATTTGTTGACTACTTCAGAAGTCAATCCACTAGTGTTTATGCTATGTTTTTAGATGCTAGCGAAGCTTTTGATAGGATTAACCACTGGTGTTTGTTTAGAAAATTGATCAATCGAGGTATTCCTATTTATATTGTTAGCATCCTGTTATACTGGTACAGAAGGCAGTCTATGATTGTTAGGTGGGGCAATGTTACCTCATCTAAATTTTGTGTGAGCAATGGTGTTAAACAAGGTGGTATACTGTCACCCTTGTTGTTTAATGTCTATGTTGACGATCTCAGTGTACTGTTGAACAATACTAATGTTGGTGGCTCCATTGATGGTGCACTGTTAAATCACATTTTCTATGCTGATGATCTTTGTTTGTTAAGTTTGTCTACTGCAGCTATGCAACATTTTTCTCCTCCGGCGCCACACGAGTCGGCCACCCTTTGCAACAGCGGCTCAATTCCGAGTCTTTTTTTCCCTTCCTCTCTCTTTTTGATCCGTTTTTTTTTTTTCACTCCACTTATATCACGGACACACAGATCGTCCCAAATGTCTCCTGAGCCGGTGGACGGAGCCACTGTTTATAGCAGGAGACGATACAGCAGGGAAGAGCTGCTAGCATTCAACTGCCACCCGGTGCTATTGGAAAAACTCGACATACCGAGAAAACTGAGGCGAAAACGCCGCGGCTGCCGGGCTGGAGTAAGGCGGAGGACAAAAAATATAAGGTACAGACCCTCGCTTCCATCTATTGTCATGGGAAATGTACGGTCATTACTGGGAAAGGTAGATGAGCTAGCGGCTATCTGCCGTTACGATAGCACGTACCGGGAGTGCTCTCTCCTTTTGTTTTCTGAGACGTGGCTAACTGAACTAGCAGCAGATGCTAACATTGAGCTGGAGGGTTTCCACATGATACGGGCAGACCGAACACCAGACAGTGGCAAAGCAAGGGGCGGTGGAGTGATAATGTATGTTAACAACAACTGGTGCAGACCGGGACATATCACTGTTAAACAACGACACTGCAGCAAAGACATTGAGTTGCTAGCTGTTAGCATGCGGCCTACATATCTCCCGAGAGAACACTCACACGTGATCTGCATTGTTGTTTATGCAAATCCGACGGCGAACGCTGGGACAGCGCGTGACGTCATCCATTCAGTAACCAGCAGGCTGCAGACAGAACACCCAGATGCTTTTCTCCTCATCTCAGGCGATTTCAACCATGTTTCACTATCTCCCATTCTACCCACGTTTACCCAGTATGTCACATGCCACACTAGAGACAATAAAACACTGGACTTATTCTACGCAAACACTAAGGAGGCGTACACCTCATCACAACTCCCCCCACTCGGGAGATCGGATCACAACTTAGTTCATCTCCGGCCGGTGTACAAACCCCTAGTGCACAGACAACCTCCGGCCATGCGCACAGTGATGTTATGGTCTGAGGAGGCAATGGACGCTCTAAAGGGCTGTTTTGAAGCCACCGCCTGGAAGCAGCTCTGCGATCCACAAGGTGAGGACATTGATGGCCTCACTCACACCTTCACGGGCTACCTCAGCTTCTGTGTGGACAAATCCGTTGCCACCAAGACCATACGGTGTTGCTCAAACAACAAACCCTGGATCAACCCTGAGATAAAAACACTTCTGAGAGAGAAGAAGAGGATCTTCAGGTCGGGGAATAGGGAGATGCTGAAGTCCGTACAGAGGGAGCTGAGGAGAAAGATCAGAGAAGGCAAGGACAGCTTCAGGAAGAAGATGGAGGACAAGCTGCAACAGAGCGACATCAGCGGGGTCTGGAGAAACCTTAAAACCATCTCTGGGCTCCAGAATACCTCCCCCCAGGCCACGGGGGGCAGGGAGTGGGCGAACAATCTGAATCTGTTTTTCAATAGGTTTGACCAACCGCCCTCCCCCCTGACTGCACAACAACCACTGCTGCCTCTAAAGACATCAAGTCCTGCTGCCCACTCCCCACTCCACCAACACCCCCCACTCCCAACACACAGCCCCCCATCCTGACCCTGACCAGGACCCAGGTGAGGACGGAGCTGAGGAAGATCAAGGCGAGGAAAACGTCGACACCGGACGGCATCAGCGCAAAGCTCCTCAAGTCCTGTGCAGACCAGCTGTGTGGGATTGTGACGTACATCTTCAACCTGAGCCTGAAGCTGGGGAGCTGTGGAAAACATCTTGTGTGGTACCTGTACCAAAAACTTCCCACCCCAAAGACCTGAACAGCTACAGACCGGTGGCCTTGACGTCCCACTTGATGAAGACCCTGGAGAGACTGCTCCTTGCTCACCTCCGCCCCCTGGTGGAACCAGCGATGGATCCACTCCAGTTCACCTACCAGCATGGCATTGGGGTGGAGGATGCGGTGATCTTCCTCCTTCACCGTTCTCTGTCCCACCTGGAGAAGCCCGGGAATGTGGTGAGGATCATGTTCTTTGACTTCTCCAGTGCTTTCAACACCATCCAACCGATGATCCTGAAGGACAAGCTGCTGCACGCAGGGGTGGACCAGCACCTGTCATCATGGATCCTGGACTACCTCACGAACCGGCCTCAGTTTGTGAGAACCTGG
This sequence comes from Pholidichthys leucotaenia, assembly GCA_020510985.1. Classification (NCBI taxonomy): domain Eukaryota; kingdom Metazoa; phylum Chordata; class Actinopteri; order Cichliformes; family Pholidichthyidae; genus Pholidichthys; species Pholidichthys leucotaenia. The sequence continues at coordinate 287,281,007 of CM035842.1, forward strand.
GACTGTGTGTCCGACACGATCATTGGTAGCACGGGGGCCCCCCAGGGAACGGTGTTGGCTCCCTTCCTGTTCACTCTTTATACTGCGGACTTCTCACACAACACAACACACTGCCATCTACAGAAGTTCTCTAATGACTCTGCCTTCGTTGGCCTCATCTCCAACGGAGATGAAGCTGAGTACAGAGGGCTTATCCAGGACTTTGTGGACTGGTGCCATCGGAACTGCCTCCAGATCAACGCGAGGAAAACTAAGGAGCTGGTGGTGGACTGCCACAGGCATGGACAACCCCTCACAGCACCAGTAAATATACAGGGAACAGACATTGAGATGGTGATACCCTACAAGTACCTGGGTGTTCATCTGAACAATAAACTAGACTGGTCACACAATACTGATGCACTCTACAAGAAGGGACAGCGCAGGCTGTTGCTACTGAGGAGACTCAGGTCTTTTGGTGTACAAGGGGCACTGCTGAAGACATTCTATGACACGGTGGTGGCATCAGCCATCACTTTTGGAGTGGTCTGCTGGGACAGTGGCATTACTGCAGCCGATAGGAAGAGACTGAACAAACTGATCAAGAAAGCTAGCTCTGTCCTGGGGCAGCGCCTTGATCCGGTGGAGGAGATAGGAGAGAGAAGGACGGTGGCTAAACTGTCATCTCTGCTGGAGTCCGAGTTCCACCCTATGCAGGACATACTGAATGCACTGAGGAGCTCATTTAGCAGCAGACTACATCATCCCAGGTGCACAACCGAGAGGTTTCGCAGGTCCTTCCTACCAACGGCTGTCAGACTGTACAACCTAAGCAGGGCTGCTTGCAGAGATAGCAAAAAAACGTGACGACCTAATAGTACTGAATGCAAAAGAAGCAATAGACTTACACAATGGTCCCCTCCAGTATATACAACTAGGACAGTATCGGTCGCTACGGAGGGTGACAATATGTATGGGTACATATTCATACTATGTAGGATAACTAAGTAGACGGTTGTTCAGGTTCAGGTTCAGGTTCAGGTTACTTTATTTGTACCCGTAGGTAGATTTGTTTTGCAGTTGGTGACATCCATATTTACAAGCCACTAATTACATTCAACATAGACACAAACACAGGCACACATCTTACAAAATAGGTAAATATAAAATATGTACAATATAATTTTTATAGCTTGTTCAACTCTTTGACAGCAGCAGGGACAAAACTGTTTTTGTAGCGCTGGGTTCTACTTTTTGGGACAGCAAACCTCCGTCTGGAGGGAAGAAGCTGAAAGTTGCAGTGCAAAGGGTGGGAGTCATCATTTAAAATCGAGTCGGCCATCCTCTGTACTTGTCTGGTGTACAGGGATGTCAGGCTCAGCTGTGACTCACCAAGCAAACGACTGGACCATCTGACTACCTGATCCAAGGATTTCCTCTGTTTCAGTTTTATCTGACCAAACCATGACATTAAAGAAAAGGATAAAACAGATTCAATAAAAGCCCGATAGAACATAGTCATTATGGTTCGGTCAATTTGGAAGTGTGCAAGTTTCCTCAAACAATGCAAATTTTGCTGACCCTTTTTGCACACCCTTTCACAGTTCACCTCAAAGTTCAATCCACTATCAATAATCGTCCCAAGATATTTGTACGATTGTACACATTCGGTGGTCTGGCCTTTTAGTATGGTGACTTTGTGCCTGGGAGTTTTCCTCCTAAAGTCAATAATCATATCTTTCGTTTTTGTTGTATTCAGCTGCAGGTAGGAATCCTCACACCAGTGAACAAAGTCATCAACTACTGGGCCGTGGCCACTCTCACCATCCTGGAGGAGACTGACAATGACTGAGTCATCAGCATACTTTATAATGTGTCTGTTGTCATGTCTGCTCCGACACATGTTTGTGTACAGGATGAAGAGTAGTGGTGACAACACACACCCCTGAGGAGAGCCAGTAGAAGAGCACTTTAGGTCAGACAATGTGCCATTGACCCTTACTCTCTGCGTCCTGTTGGTTAAGAAATCCAGAATCCAACCCACCAGATTATTGCTTAAATCAAATTGTTGCAGGAGCCTTTCAACTAAAATATGAGGTTGGATTGTATTAAAGGCAGAAGAAAAGTCCACAAATAAAAGCCTGGCGTGTGTCCCATTAAAATCCAGATGTTTAAAAAGCATGTCAAACAGAGTGACAGTGGCATCCTCCACTCCTCTGTGAGGCCTATAGGCAAACTGCAGAGGATCCAATGCATGTTCAGTCCGCCTTAGAACCTCACATCTGACCAGTTTTTCAAAAATTTTCATTAAAATTGAAGTCAAAGCAACTGGTCTAAAGTCATTTACCGTTTTAGGACAGCTGGATTTTGGAACGGGAACAACCACGGCATCTTTCCAGATCTTAGGCACATGTTGTGTCTGTAAGGACTTATTGAAAATATAATGAAATATAGGACTCAGTTCATGTGCACAGGACTTTACCAGGCGTCCACATATATTATCAGGGCCCTGACTTTTGTTCACTTTTACAGCGCGGAACTCCCTTTTAACATCCTTCATCTCAATATTAAAGTGTTGATTGTCTTTGAGTTTCTGTTTCAAATCTTGGATTTCTGTGCTAAAATCAAAGGAGTCAAAACGAGCATCAAAACAGTTAAGAGCATTAGCCAGCTCTGTGTCTGAACTAAAACCATCTAAAAACACACGATTACTGCGCTCTGTGCTCTGAAGGCCTGCAATAGTTTTCATACTGGCCCAGGCTGAACCAAGTTTATTTGCTGCCATCTTGCTTTCCAACTCTGATTTATAATTCTGTTTTGCTATTAAAATTTCGGCCTTCAGCTCCTTGGTGGCAACTTGTAGCTCAGAAACAGACCCCTGTTTAAAGGCAAGCGCTTTCCTCTGTAAGCAGGATTTAACTGATTTAGTAACCCATGGTTTGTTGTTGGGATATATTTTGACACGTTTATGTGGAACAAACTTATTTTGACAGTAAGCCATGTATGAGCATGTGAGCTCAGCCAGAGAGTCCAAATCATCCCCGCAGGCCATTATGAACATCTTCCAGTCTGTACAGTCAAAGCATTCCTGGAGGCTGTGCTCTGAATCTTCTATCCACACATCAATGTCTCTCATCTCCACCTTGCCTCTTCTGAGAGCAGTTTTATATGTGGGCAGCAAATGAACACAGTTGTGATCTGATGATCCTAAAGGAGGAAGGGGGAGTGATTTATAGGCCCTCTCTATGGATCCATAGCACAGGTCCAATGTCTTTTTCCGCCTGGTTGGGCAGGAGACATACTGATGAAAGTTTTTAAGTGTCTTCTTTAAAGAAACGTGGTTAAAATCCCCAAGAATGAAGTTTGGCGCCTCTGGAGAAATTGACTGCAGCCGCTGCACCACATCAGAGATGGTGCTGGAGGCGGATGTGCTGTTTCATCCCATCTAGCAACAATGCTCTGCACTGTGTGTGTTTATATATTTACATATTTATTCCATCTAGCTACAATGCTCCGCACTGGGTGTTTATATATCTACATATTATTCCATCTAGATACATTGCTCTGCACTGTGTGTGTTTATATATTTACATATTTATTCCACCTAGCTGCAATGCTCCGTACTGTGGGTGTTTATATATCTACATATTTATTCCATCTAGCTACAATGCTCCGCACTGTGTGTTTATATACTCATATATTTATCCCATCCAGCTACAATGCTCTGCACTGTGTGTCTGTGTGTGTATATACGTATATATACAGTATATAGTAATATGTACATATGTATATTAGCTGCTCTTGCTTGCTTGTTTTTTTTTTGTTTTTTTCCTTTCTTGCCTTCTGATTGTTGCTCTGAGTGTTGCTATCCCTGTGCTGTTGCAATCCTGGAATTTCCCCGTTGTGGGACTAATAAAGGCTTATCTTATCTTATCTTATCTCCTCTCGATATGTGAGAAATTTGGTGAAAAAAATGGCATCTTGTTCAACTGTACTAAATCTATGTGTATGGCATTCAAACCAAAGGGTGTCAAAACTTCGGATCCTGTTATGCCACTTTGTGGTAATAGTTTGAACTTTGTTGAAAAAGCCAAATACCTAGGTGTGTGGATTGAATGTGATAAGACCAATGTTGACTGTAATAGGCAACTCAGGAAACTCTATGCTCAAACAAATTTAGTGTTGCGAAATTTCCATAGGTGTTCTCCTGATGTTAAATGTATGTTGCTCAAGACTTTCTGTACCTCAATGTATTGCTCGCCTCTATGGTTTAATAGCAATGTTGCTGTTAGGAACAAAAGCCGCATTGCATATAATAATTCCCTAAGAAGGTTGTTAGCTATACCTCGTAGGTCGAGTGCAAGCGAGATGTTTGCGTCCTTGAATATTCCGTCTTTTGGTGAGTTGTTACGAAAGAATGTCTATAGTTTTATGAAAAGGTTGCTGGCATGTAACAACCATTTTATATCCGCAATTGTTAACTCGTCACTCACACTTCACTCCAGCATTTGGAAGTGGTGGCGTTCTATTTTATACTGAGTTCATTATTGTATTTTATTGTTGTTACATGAGCGCTGTGTGATTGCTGAATTTTATACACTTTTATTTTTACACGTTTTATACACGTTTTATTTTTTTTTACACGTTTTGTATATACTATGAACCTTGAGTTCGAAATAAACGTTTGAATTGAATTGAATTGAATTGAATTAAGCAAACATCACAGTAGCACTGTCAGTTGTGATGCTAACAGCTTGGAGTCAGAAGCTCTCGGCAGCCAATAGCACAGTGATGGGTTCTTACTGAGTTACAATGGATTCTATCCATTCTTCCAAAATGTAAAAATATTCGACCCGATTGTTCTGCAGCTGCTCTGTGCTTCCCCAGTGGAGTCTGAACCACAGTTTGAGACCCACTGAGTTAATGTTACATGTGGTCAATGAATAGTTATTGGTTTACCATTGCTCAAGGAGTTGAATCATGGGGAAACATTCACTTATGTAAGTATGCTCTATAATTAAAAGAGCACCTATTAAAACCACTAATTAACACATTGCATCATGTTGGTTTAATGTGAACACAAAGAGCTCCCTGTAGAAAATTGAGAGCAATTTCAGTCTCTCGTCTAAAAACCTAAATTCACAGATCTCCCAGAACAATCTATTAATATCCCAACAAACAAATTAAAGTACCCTTTCAGCTGATCACTTTTTTTGTGTGTGTGTTTATTTAACCTTTTTTAACCATGCAGGACAGATTAGGCAGTGCAGTGGCGCAGTGGTTAGCACTGCGGCAGCACAGCAACTCACCCTTGGCCATGGGATCCCTGGTTCAATCCCAGCCCCTGACCAACAGTGATCTGTGTGGAGTTTGCATGTTCTCCCCGTACCTGCGTGGGTTTACTCCGGGATTTCTCCAGTTTCCTCCCACAGGCCAAAAACATGCAGGTTAGGTTAATTGGAGACTCTAAAGTGGCCCTAAGTGTGAATGTGTGTGTGAATGGTTAAGGGATAGCGCCGGACCGTGGCTGCTTCATCCATCCAGGTGGATGCCCTCAATTTCCCCTCTGGGGATCAATAAAGTATACAAAATCAAAAAATTAAGAACACATTCTTATTTACAACTGGGGGGGGCAACTTGCATTCATACCTCCCCGGTTGATGCCAATTAACCTAACCTGCATGTTTTTGGCCCCTGTGGGAGGAAACTGGAGAAATCCCAGAGTAAACCCACACAGACATGGGAAGAGCATGCAAACTCCACACCGAAAGATCACTGTTGGTCAGGGGGTGAGATCAAACCCCAAGATCCCATGGCCAAGGATGAGTTGCTGTGCTGCCACAGTGCTAACCACTATGCCATCATGCTGCCCACTTATGATTAATGCTGGTAAGTTGTACTGCATGTAATTGCTCAATTTGCTTAAAAATCTTATAAAAATTAAACCCATTTATAATTTAATTCATTTATCTTATCCCAGGGTCTTTGTTACTGAAGTTAATTTCTACTCAAAGCTTTCAGATCTAAATGAGAATTACGGATAAGAAGGCTTGACAGAAATCCAAGACTGAAGGTGAAAAAAAATCAATTTTGGTCAGGAATAACGTCATCATTTGAAGCTTTGAGATAACCTTTTTTATAAATTTGAGCTGGTGTACCAGAGAGACGTGATTCAAAGATGGGGCAAAGGGAGGAAGAGCAGACCATGACTCACACTTCCTTGTGATTCACTGATGTGCCCTACCTGAAGCGATTGCTAAGCTAACGCTAGTTAGCTTAATGCTGGCGCCAGCCATTCCACCTAACACCAGCCTGAATCAAAGCCCAGCTGCGAGGCCCAGCGGAGATACTACCAGGCAGGCGGCTATTTGTTGACGGGGCTCAGCAGAGATTTCACCCAGGCAGACGGCGGTAGGCGGCGGTGCCCAGCGGAGGACTTACCGTGACTGCAGCGGCGGTGTGCGACGAGACTACCCGAAGCGATTGCTAAGCTAACGCTAGTTAGCTTAATGCTGGCGCCAGTCATTCCACCTTACACCAGCCTGAATCGAAGCCCAGCTGCGAGGCCCAGCGGAGATACTACCAGGCAAGCGGCTATTTGTTGACGGGGCTCAGCAGAGATTTCACCCAGGCAGACGACGGTAGGTGGCGGTGCCTAGCGGAGGACTTACCGTGACCTCAGCGGAGCTCGGTGGCAGCGGCGGTGTGTGACGAGACTCGGTTGGAGGAGCGGGATGGGAGACCAGTTACGGCGACTATGAGCAACGAGACCAGCAACGGAAGGGGCTAGTTGGCTAGCTGAGGCCCAGCTGGATTCGAGGACGATCGGATCAGATTCTGGCGATATAAGCAGAATTTATTTTACTATCCACAGATTTTCTTTTTCCTTCTTTCCAAGAAAGACCGAAGATGGCTGCCACCGGATTAAAAAGTGGGCTGATGGGCACCACTAATAAGCCTTCTCTACTTCCTCTTCGTTTTGTCTTTGTGTGTCTGGACCTGCAACAAGAAGGATTTTCCGACAAACTCAACCAAAGGTGAAGTTAAAAAGTTTTATCTGTATGGATTTGGGCTTGGACATCTCACCCTACACTCTATGTGGTCTTTAAAAGGCCTGAGCAAAAACTTCCAAATTAAGGCAAACATGGCTGTTAAGCAAAAATCACAATATGGCAGAGGATATACAATTAAAGTTCTGTTAGTTCTGCTACTTCTGGCAGGAGATATTCACCTTAACCCTGGACCTGCCACTATTAAACAGCAGACCACTGGGTTAGCACAAAACCGAGCTGTACAAAAGCAAAAACAACATTTATTTTTCCAAACTGTTAATCATGCACGAGTTCTTTGGGACACCAAGGCTAAACCAAAGGGGATCCTCGGCGGTCATTTAAACATACGGAGCATAATCCCCAAAAGAGATGAGATTTCGGTGTTGCTGTTGGACTCAAATCTGGACTACCTTTGCCTCTCAGAAAGCTGGCTACACAGGAACATAGACACTAATATGATCGATATTGTGGGCTACCAGTGTTTTAGAAAAGACAGGCAGGTAGGGAGGGGAGGAGGTGTTTTAATTTACATCAAAGAGAAATATAAATGTCAACTGGTTGATTTGAATACTTCACTTGAATGTTTAGCTGTTAATGTATGTCTCTCTCCGGTAATGAATTTCAACATTGCAGTAGTGTACAACCCACCGTCACACAACTCTTCCTTTTATAATGAATTAAGTGATCTGGTTAAACAACTTGAGAAGAACAGAGAAACAATAATTCATGGTGACTTTAATATCAACTGGTCTGATAAAAAAGACAAACAAAAACTGAAAAGCCTCATGACTAAATTTAATTACCAGCAAATCATCAAAGGACCCACCAGGATAACCAAACAATCCAGAACACTTATTGACATGGTATTTACTAATAAACCAGAACGAATAACCAGAACCTATAATCTTGTAACTGGTCTCTCAGATCATAACATGGTTCTTGCTGTCAGGAAACTTACTAAAAAGCGACTACAGTATTTTGGGGGAGTCGATATTGACAAATCAAATTTTATTATCCCCAAATCAAAAAATGAGGAGTTTGAACATTACTTAGAGAATCAAAATTGGGAGCAGCTCATGTCAACATGTGAAGTAGATGATTGTTGTAATTTTATAACTGCAACAATCACAAAGTCTATAGAAAAATTTTCAAAGCAAATTAAAAGTAGACAACAGAAGATTAGCCTACCATGGTTAAATAATGAAATAAGAAAACTTATGAAGAGGCGAGACTATGCACTGAAAACATCACTAACCTCCAAACTACAAAATGATCACCTTGTGTACAAAAGTTTAAGAAATAAAGTGGTACATGAGCTGCGAAAATCAAAAATATCTTATTACAATAAACTGATAGATCATGCAAAGGGTAACAACAGTTCCCTATGGAGGCATTTAAATAACTTAACTAATAAAAAAAAACGATCAGAAGGGGGTAAAGGAACTTAGAATCAATGGCAAGACCGTCAGTGACAAGGCTACTTTGGCAAATGAATTTAATTCACACTTTGTGGGCTCTGTGGAAGACTTAACAAAAATTTTTGTGCTGCCAAATGTGCTCAACAACACAAATTCCATACTTCCAACAGATACTTTTCACATCGATGAGGTAAATGAGAAGTTAATTGCTGGCGTTGTTAAAACACTGTCAAACTCAAAAACTAATGATATCTACAATATGAGCACCTCCTTTCTCAAAATGCACAGCAAAATATTAATCAAACCACTGACTCATCTCATTAATCTCTCCATTAGGTCTAGTACATTTCCATCTGGCTGGAAAAAAGCTGTCGTCATACCAGTTCATAAATCAGGCAGTAAAGACGATATATGCAATTACCGCCCAATCTCTATCTTACCAGTCCTATCTAAGGTTCTTGAAAAAGTTGTAGCTACACAGCTGATAGACTACTTACAAGACAGTCAACTTCTTCATCCACATCAATTTGGTTTTAGACCAGGATACTCAACAGAAACAGCAAATTGTTGCCTTATTGAAAACGTCAAACAGTCCTTGGACAGGGGTAATGTGGTAGGAGCTGTTTTTCTAGATCTCAAAAAGGCTTTCGATACTGTAAACCACAGTTTGCTTTTATCCAAAATGGTATCTTTTAACTTACATTAGAATGGTTTGCATCTTATCTCCAGAATAGAGAACAGTGTGTAAAAGTTCACCAGGATAAATCCTCATTTTTAAACAACCGCATGGGTATCCCACAAGGGTCCATTCTTGGTCCTTTACTTTTCAGCATTTTTATTAATGACTTGCCATTACACTGCTCAGCTGCAACATGCCAACTTTATGCAGATGATGCAGTTATTTACACAGCTGCCAAGACTCCAGCACAGGCTGCAGATGTACTGTCTACAAGTATGGTTGATGTCCAAGAGTGGCTCCTCAAGAACCATCTATTGCTGAACCTTCAGAAAACAGTCTCAATGTGCTTTTCAATCAAAAAATGTAACCTGCAACATTTTAAAGTTAATATACATGATCATGACATCAGTTTAGCTACAGAATTCAAATACCTTGGCATTGTACTAGATCCTCAACTCAAATTTAATCCTCATATAAAGAAAATTTCAAAAACAGTAAAAAAAAATCTGAACTGCTTTAAATTAATTAGATATTACATACCTTACGAAGCAGCTGCACTGTATATGCATTCTATGGTTTTTTCTCATATATCATACTGTTTGACAGTCTGGGCTCAAGCAGCCCCTTCCACAATAAGACATATAGGTTCATTATATAATCAAACCCTAAAAATCTTGGACAAAAAGCCCATTAGGTGGCATCACTGTAATGTTTTAAAAAAATACAACCTATTGAGTTTTGAGAGCTTCATTGACCTCTGTCTTCTGAAATTAACGTTCAAATGTTTCCATAAATCAGCACCCGAGCCACTTGCTGGTTTCGTCCAAAGACAGGACAGCAGCAGAGCCACCAGGAGTTCTGTTAACAATAACTGTAAAATATTCCACCGCAGAACCACATTTGGACAAACAGCTTTCTCTATAAAGGGCAGTCACATCTGGAACACAATGCCAAATGAAATTAAAATAATAACGGACTTTAAAACATTCACTAAAAATGTTAAAAACTGGCTGAAAAATAAACAAGAATGTACTCATGTATGAATTAATTGTCTGCAAAGTGAGAGTGAATGAAGGGAAGGAATAAATGTGTTTGTTTATAGTGAGTGACGGAGGGAGGAAGGCCTGAAATAGGCAAATGTGAGTTATGTTATATGTGTTAAATGTGAGTCAGGCTGTTATATTTGTGTATTTATAATATTTATAATATTTATGTTAAATGTGAGTCAGGCTGTTATATTTGTGTATTTATAATATAATATTTATAATTGTGTATTTATAATTTTTCTGCATTGATGTATGTGATTATTGTGTATATTTTTTATCTTGATTCTTTTTTCTAAAGCCCATCCAGGGACAAGAGTTGCAAATTAGCTAATAGCTATACACTCTATGTGCAACACATCAGATTGATTGTCTTTGATTAATTGTCTATGTTTATTGCACTGTCCCTGTCAAATAAACTAATCTACTACTACTACTACTACATTTCGAAGAAAAACCCAAGGGACCTTCAGTCACATGAGAGTCGAATCATTTGTCACTGCAGCCAATACTCTGCACACACTTGGATGCAGCGAGGATGTTTAATGACCTTTTAGAAGAGCAGCAGCTTATTAAATATGACATTATAAATCCTTTCTATTAACCTTTTGGGGTTATCAAAGGTCTCCATTTGGAAAGAAACCAACTAGAACATAACCAAATATTATTTTTAACAGAATTTTAACCAGTAGGGAAATGCTAAATTTGGGAAGCTGGCTGAAGTGCAGTTTTTTGTGTGTCAGCTTTCATATGCTTGCTTTATACATAATTAAATACAGCAGAGAAAATGACACAGAAAGGGTAAATTTAAAAAATACACAGAGTAAGCTTAAGCCAAAACCATGTAAACACCTAAATAAAGAAAACACATTCCAAAAATACCCTTAAATGGAATATATGCCTTTTTTCATAGTACTGACACTATTCTGACCTTAGATTAAAAAAAGATTTAAAGATTTTTTTTATTTGTCAATACCTCTATACATACAGGACATACAGGAGAATTGAAATGCCATTTCTCTCTCTCTATTAGTGGTGTGCACAATATATAAGAAAAGAAGGAATAAGGATGAAAAACAACAACAGCAGTCTACAGTATGTACAGTAAATGGTAAATGGCGTTCACTTATAGAGCACTTTTTATTCATCTCTGGATGACCAAAGTGCTTTACAGATCCTGCTATCCACCCATTCACACACACATTCACACACTGATGGCAGCAGAGTTGCCATGCACCGGCACTGGCCTGACCCACCAGAAGCAACTGCTACCTGCAGTGCAAATAAGATTAAAGATAAAACCCACCAATCCTATGTACAGAAAAAAAAAGTAGAGCCGTAATACCTGTAATTGCAAGTTCAGTGCAGTAGTGTAGGTGCAGACAGTGACAGATTAGACTGCACATGATCAGTATTGCAATAACAGACAGCAGCAGGTATGGCATTTGTGCAAATGGTTGCAGTAAGGTGCAGACATATACAGCAGCAGATGTATTACAGCTGGTGTGCCAAGTCTTTCTGTGCAAACAGCTGAGGTAGTTATTGTGTGGGTGAATGTGTTACGGTGCGGGGGGAGGGGGAGTGGGCAGAGTCCTGATGGCCTGGTGGACAAAGCTGTTTAGCAGTATTGTGGAGTGGGCCTAGAGGCTCTGCTACCTTCTCCCCAGGGACAGGGGGCTGAAGTGGGAGTTTGAGGGGTGGGAGGTGTCACCTGCAATGTTGATGGCTCTGCGGGTGAGGCAGGTGAGGCAGATGTCCAAGAGGGGGGGCAGAGGGGTACTGATGATCTTGCTGGCTGCTTTCACTGTGCGTTGTAGTTTCTTCCATTAGAAGGCGGTGCAGCTTCCATACCACACAGTGATGCAGCTGGTGAGGATGCTCTCAATGGTGCCCCGGTAGAATGAGCACATGATGGGGGTGGGACTCGTGCTCTCCTCAGTTTGCGGAGGAAAGAGAGGCGAGTCTGAGCCTTCTTGGTCAGTGATGTGGTGTTGTTGGACCAAGAGAGGCCCTCAGAGATGTGCACCCCAGGAACTTGGTGCTGCTCACCCTCTCCACAGCTCCTCCATCAATGATTAGAGGGGGATACTGTGTGTGTCCTGTCCTGAAGTTGACCACAATCTCCTTGGTTTTTCCCACGTTCAGGAAGAGATTATTGTCTTTACACCACAGGACCACTTGGCTCACCTCATTTCTGTAGTTGGCCTCTTCATTGTTGGTGATGAGGCCCACCACCGTCGTGTATATGACATTATTTGGTGAAAATACCTCACGGTTTAAATACTGGGGCGGCAGTGGCTCAGGAGGTAGAGTGGGTCGTCTAATAACCAGAGGGTTGGTGGTTTGAATCCTGCTCTTACCAGTCATCCTGCCATTGTGTCCCTGGGCAAGACACTTTACCCACCTTTCCTCCAGTGTCCATGACACTGTATAAATGTTTGGTAGTCTCCACCTTGCCTCTTCTGAGAGCAGTTTTATATGTGGGCAGCACATATAAAACTACCAAACAGCCAATGTTTGGTAGTGGTCGGAGAGGCTGTTGGCATGGATTGGCAGCCACCTTTCCATCAGTCTGCCCCAGGGCAGCTGTGGCTACAGAAGGAGCTTTCCACTATCAATGTCTGTCTGGAGTGAATGAATAATGAACTCACTGTAAGTGTTTAGAGATGTCACTTGACATGTGAAGCGCCATATAAATCTAATTAATTATTATATTGCAGCACCATTTTCCACCCAGATTAAACACTGTTTTCACAATGACAAATTTTATTATCATATTTAATCAAAGATAAAGAGCCCAGCCTTACCTGTGTCATCACTTCTGAGGTCTATGATTTAAGACTGATGCTAGCTTTTAGCTTCAGTCGTGGGAAACACCCTGATCTAACTAACATGTATTTGGCTAAATGTGAGAGGATAAAAGTCCAAATAAAGCATTATCAGGGACAGAGGTGTGTGGTTTTAGTGGTCAGTTGGATCATGGTCTAATAAGCACAAAAACAAGACTGAATGAGGGAATGGCTGAACGAAGCGGCTCAGTCCCCGGTGAGGGCTCACCGGAGGAACCAACCGAACCAACCGAGGCGGCGGCTGGGAGCTCGGGCGCGACGTTGGTGAGAGACGGGGGCCACCTGGACCCAGCAGGACAGTGGCCTGAGTCGGAACCCAGTTGCGAGGCCCAGCTGAGGAACTACCAGACTGACGGCGCTCGGAGACGGGGCCTAGCGGAGGTGCCACCCAGCCAGACGGCGGCGAGCGGCGGGATCGGCGGCGGTGATCGGTGGAGTTCGGCTGCGCCGGCGGTGTGCGGCATAACCGGCCAGGCAGACGGCGGCAGGCGGCGACGATCGGCGGCGGTGATCTGCGGAGCTGTGCAGCGTTACTTGGCGGAGGAGCTGTGCAGAAGCTCGGTGCGGCGGAGGAGCTTGCAGGAGCTCGGTGCGGCGAGTCCAGCAACGGCCGGGCTAGTTGAGGCCTAGCCAGATTCTCTGTTTATCTCTATCCACAGGTCAGTAAGATGCCACCAAAGAAAGAGGAAATGGAAGAAATCAAAAAATCTCTTAACTTTATGTCAGATGAATTGGCCAAATTGACTAGCCAGCAGGACAAAATAATAGGCCTAATAGAACAGGTACAAACCCTACATTTAATAATCCAAGAAAAAGACAAAAAAATTATGGACCTGGAGCAACACGGGCGTCTTTTGGAGCAACGCGTCGAGGATCTTGAACAAGGTTCTCGTATTGATGACCTAGTTATAAGTGGACTAGACATCAGATATCAGTCATACGCCCATGCTGCAACAGGACTGAATGGTGAAGATGCACCCATGAGTGAGTCATTGTCCTTAGAAAATCAAGTGCTTCAGTTCCTTAATAATAAAGACATTAAGGTAGAAGCCAATGCAATCTCAGCCTGTTATGCTCTACTGAAGAAAGATAACAAAACAAAGAAATCAATTGTGATGTGCTTTGTGAACAGAAGGGTAAAGAATAACATACTGAGGCAGGCCAAAAAGCTAAAGGAAACTCAAGTTTACCTAAATGAACACCTGACAAAAAAAAAAACGCTGAATTAGCACGACAGGCACGGATGCTAAAAAAACAAAATAAGATACAAGCAACCTGGACAAGAAATTGTAGAATTTGGATTAAACTAAATGGATCACCTGAGCAAGCAAAGAGTATAATGATCAGAGATGCTACTGACTTAGATAAATACAGATGAACACTGATTAAGAAAATTATGAGCCAATGATAATCCATATTCATACACACGATAAGAATAGTTCTTTTGACACACCATGCCAAAGTACTTTAAAAAAAATAAGCAAAATAAACAAAAACTTATGACCGACTCGAGTAGACATCAATTATCCCCAGTTGGAGGAAGTCATTTGACACAGAATGAGGAAACTCAAACTCTGAAAATATACCATTATGCTGAACATAAACCACAAGAGATGGAGAATGATATTGATCCTGATAACCACTTTTTCAATAATATTCATAACCACTGTGAATATTACACTGAAAAACAATTCAAAAGTCAAGTGCAATTAGATGGTAAACTGTCAATAATACACTTCAATAGCAGAAGTCTTAACAAAAACTTTCCACAGATTCAGGACTATTTAAAACAGCTAGACAGAAAATTCACAGCTATTGCAGTCTCTGAAACCTGGCTTAATGAAGAGCAGGCTCCCCTGATGGCAATAGAGGGATATCAGATGTTTTATATTAACAGATCTCAAAAAAAGGGTGGTGGTGTTGCACTATATATTGATGACCTGTACAGGTGTAAGCTTGTAAATGAAATGTCCTCAGCACTACCAGGGATTCTGGAATGTGTTACTGTTGAGATTGACCTAGACAAAACAAAAAATCTAATCATAAGCTGCATATATAGAACGCCGGGAACTTGCATTGAGACATTCAGAGATAAATTAGTCGAGCTGTACAATAATATTACTAGTAAGAAAATGGTAGCAATTTGTGGAGATTTCAATATTGATTTACTGAATCCACATCAACAAAATGTAGTTACAGAGTTCATGAACTCTATGTACAGCATGAGTCTATATCCCACAATAACACATCCTAGTAGAATCACAGTTCACTCTGCTACACTTATTGACAACCTGTTTGTCAATGTTTTCGATAAGAAAATAGAAAGTGGATTATTGATAAATGATATAAGTGACCACTTGCCAACCTTTGCACTTATCCATGGCCACACGGGGCCCAACGCAGAAATAATTTCAAAATCGTTCAGACACAAATCACCAAATGCAATCAGTTCTCTTAAAGAGGACTTGCTGAAGCAAGACTGGACAGAAGTCTATGTATCAGATGTAAATGAAGCCTATGACACATTTATAAACATTGTAACCACTCTTTATGAAAAAAACTGCCCATTAGTAAAAAAAAAGCTTAAACACAAATTTGCTGATAAGCCATGGTTAACCAAAGGACTACAAAAGGCGTGTAAAAAGAAAAATTTATTATATAAAGCTTTCCTAAAGAAAAGAACAAAAGAAGCAGAGCAGCGGTATAAAACATACAAAAATAAGTTAACATATATAATAAGATGTAGTAAAAGAGACTATTACAGTAAAGAACTGGTGAAAAACAAAGACAATATTAAAAATACATGGACAATACTCAACAGTATCCTTGGAAATAAAAGCAGAAATACAAGCTACCCAACTAATATTCCAAAAAATAATAAAACGACTCAGAGTCTCAATATAGCTTCACCTGCAGATGAATTTAATAATTTTTTTGTTAACATTGGACCTAAACTGGCCCGAGAAATACCCACTACGGTGCCTACAGGTAATACAATATGCAATAACACTGCTGTAAAAGACTCCATCTTCATAAAGAACACAGACGAAAGAGAGGTCATTGAAATTGTTAAATCGTTCAAAAGTAAAACATCTACTGACAGTGATGGTATTGACATGCTACTAGTCAAAACTGTTATCGAATGCATAGTAAAACCACTGACGTATATCTGTAACCTGTCTCTCCAATCAGGTATATTTCCCAATGCAATGAAAATAGCTAAAGTAATTCCGATATACAAGACGGGCGACAGAGGGGAACTCTCAAACTATAGACCAATTTCACTATTACCGCAATTTTCCAAGATACTTGAAAAAATATTCTATGAGAGAATTGACAACTTCATACTGAAGAATGATTTATTATGTGAGCAGCAATATGGGTTCAGACACAAGAGGACAACTGCATATGCCCTAATGGAATTTACAGAAAAAATATCAACAGCCATTGAAAATAAAGAGTATTCAGTTGGAGTATTCCTAGATCTTAAAAAAGCATTTGATACAGTAGATCATAATTTATTATTAAAGAAACTACAAAATTATGGTATTAGAGGGGTAGCACTATCCTGGTTAAGTAGTTACTTAAAGAATAGATATCAGTATGTATGTGTTAGCAACAAAAACTCAGAGTTGCTGAAGGTCACCTGTGGAGTCCCACAGGGTTCAGTTTTGGGACCATTATTATTCAATATGTATATAAACGATATATGTAAAGTTTCAGAAAAAATGGACTTAATATTGTTTGCCGATGACACTAATCTGCTATGCAGTGGAAACAATTTGGAACAACTTCTGGATACACTCGGAAAGGAACTAGGAAAGCTTAAACTGTGGTTTGATTCAAACAAATTAACGCTCAATTTAAGTAAGACAAAATTTATAGTCTTTAACAACCATCACAACAACCCAGTACCCAAACTCAATGTAAATGGTGTAGAGATTGAAAGGGTATCTGAAACTAAATTCCTTGGAGTAATAATTGATAATAAACTGTGTTGGAAGTCACATATTAATTATATGAAAGGTAAAGTATCCAAATCAATTGCAATATTACACAGAGTGAAATATTTGCTGAATCAACCCACACTATACACCTTGTATCATTCATTAATACTCCCATACATGACGTATTGTAATGAAGTATGGGGAAATACATATAAAACAAACATATATCCACTCTTTATGCTTCAAAAGAGAGCTATTAGAATAATAAACAAAGCAGCTTACAGGGAACCAACAAACCCACTTTTTCTCAAACAAAAAACTCTCAAGTTGAAAGATCTGGTTGACTTTAAAACCGCAATAATAATGTTCAAAATGAAGAATTTATCACTGCCCGCAAATATCCAAAAGTTGTTCCAAACAAGGGAGAAGCGATATCACTTCAGAGGAACATGTATATTTCAAAAGCCTACAGTGAGAACAACCACCAAGCAACACTGTATTTCAGTGCAAGGAGTCAGATTATGGAACGATTTTGGACCTGAATTAAAATCATGTACAACGCTTGGACAATTTAAACAAAAACTAAAGGAAGAAATACTCCAAACATATTTACAAGACGACATGTAAACTCACATAAGGATTGACATATCCAGCCTGTATTGTGTTGTAGCTTAGTTTTTTTTTTTCTTTTTTTCTCTGTGAGATTTTGTCTTAGATTTGTTTTGAATAGTAACCGCTTAACTTAGTTTAGTTTTCTTTTCTTTTTTTTTTTTTTCTCTGTCACATTTTGTCTTAGCTTTGTTTTAAATTGTAATCGCTCTTGTCTTGTTTTCTCTTTTTTCTCTTTTGAATTCTTGGATGGAATATGGGTGGGCAATATAAGCTGCGGCTTCAGCCATCACCCATTTCGGATAACTCACGTGGAATTGTATAGAAGAAGGAGTCTTTGTCTAATTTGACCTTGTTGTTATATTATACAGTTTCTTTTAACCTGTACTGTACTATCCGAAATAAATAAATAAATTCAAATAAATAAATTCAAAATGGCTATTGGCTAACTCTGCTAGCATGGGCTAACCACGCCTAGCAGCTAACAGCTAGCATCTAACCCTAACCTGGTGGAGGAGGCATCCCAGCCAGAGTATAATTCATAACTGTAAAATAAGCTAAAATAAATTCTATGAGTGAGCTTTATGGCCAGGTACTAGATCACAGATGTTGATCAGGTGGATGAAGTATGTGGAGAGGTGCCATAGCAGATGCTAAGCTTGGCTAACTCAGCGGCATCATTACGTCTCCATTCCAGCCAAAAATAACAAAATGAGCCAGAGTAATGCCTGGAAGTGAGATATGTGATCAAGTGCAATTAAATGAACCATTTGGATTGTCTAGTGGGATGAGTACAAAGTAGCCATAAAAATCATAGCTGCTCTGCTATGATAACTAAGTTAGCTGTGTTGCTGGTGTGTAGTTTCAGACGCTCGCAGGGACACATCTTCCCCACCATCATTAAAATGGGTGGAGATAAAGCTGCTAAGCTGTGGAACCAACATGACAAAGCTGAAATATCTGAAAAACCGTAAGCATTTCTACACTTGACTGACTCTACTAATGGATGAGAGTGTCGACTTGCATACTTGTTTGTGGATATATAATCTGATCATAAGTGTGTGCTCTGATTCTTCAGGCTGTGACTGATCCATTTCTTGATGGGAAAGTGAGGAGAATGGGAAGTGTTGCATATTAAGTTTGCTCATCTAAACCAACCATCCAATCATGGCGGGGAGGACGGAGTCTGCTGGGAGTGACTGGGCTATAAATATGATGTGACGACAACCGACAGAAAACTTGCTGGGAAGAGGGCACAGAAGAAGACGAAGAGGAAATGGAGAAGTAAAAAGGAAAAGGACAAGGGACACGGGGTACAAACGCAAAGGTCAGCATGGAGGAAGATCAGAATATCTGTGAGAATCTGGGTCACATTAGTCCTAGTCGATACAAAATCATTTAAGCAGCCGTGACTTGAAGCCTTAAAATCTCATTACCATTTGCTCACGCTCAGGCATCTACTGCATCTAACAAATTCCACCAGGGAGATTCAGTGAGAGATTTTAAATCAGTCCAACATGACACCCCACAGCTCCTTTAATGCTGCCTGAAAATAGACATGAATTCAACTCTCATTTTGATGTGATTATTTTTGTTTTTGCATTCAAATATGCAAAAAATATCCTCTGCACAAATGCACAAAGAAATTGAATTTTGCAAATGTATTTTTCCTCAGTTGCAAAAATTTGAGAAGTAGCTACGAGAGTCTGCAAACGGTTGTAAAGCTGGATTTATTGATTATATATCATGGCAACGGCATTGCAACGCATGTGGCTAATGCCGTTCAACAATTTTTTCTTGTGCACTGGTTTGAATGCTTTGTTACATTGCCAAAATGGGTTTCTGCTGATGTGCTGGGTAATTTGTGTTAATTATGTGTGTTTTGTTTATTAAATAGCGATGGACAAGAGCAGACTGTGATGGAGTTGGAGCTAATAATTAGACCTAACTGGTACAAAAAAAGACAGACCACATCACCCCATCCTGGCCTCTCTCCACTGGCTTCCAGTCAGTTTTAGAATGTATGTATGTATGTATTTATTTATTTATTTATTTCAGACAAAAGTCAAAGTTATTAAAAACAAAACAAAAAAGAACATTTACCAAATATTTCAAAAAATATAGTGACAAAATACCTTTTTTGGGTGTCCAAAAAAAAAGAGTAGGAAGAAGCAAAAGTTTTTCAAGTCCTACTCTTCAATCTTGTACTTAATACTTAAGTGAAAACATACGTATTTATTTGAAAATTCTTTTATTTGTTTTTAAAGCCCATAACAGTCTCGTCCCCTCCTACATCCCTGAGCTTTTGACAGTTCACTCCACCTCACGGTCCCGCAGGTCTACTGACTAAGGACTTCTGGCTGTTCTGGGGACCAGACTGAAGCTGAGGGGAGACTGTGCTCTTGTGGTCACAGCCCTCTATGCTGTAGAATTCCATCACCCCTCTCTATCCGAGCCACTCCATCAGTGAAGTCTTTTAAGTTCAGGCTAAAAGCACCACCTGTGCTCCATGGCATTTGAGACCACCTGCTATTTCCTTGTCAAATGTTTATGTGTTTCTATTTATTTTAATGTTATTTTATTCTCTTCTAAAAATGATGACATACTTTTGTAAAATACTTAGCTTTTGTTTTTAAATGTGCTACATAAATAAATTTGACCCTGACTTTAAGAAATGTTAAAAAAGTAACTTTTCATAGGATGGCTGCAACAGAGAGAAGAGAGAAGACGTTAGAGAAAACAATTACTTCCGACCACCACCGCTGCTGTCATTTGACAGTCCATGTAATTCATGGGATTAGGGCGAGTCATAAAATGTTCTGTATCTCCTAAATTCGTCAATATTCTATTAAAGGGGTCATTGATTGAAAAATGGTGTGTTTGTTGGTTTTAACTGTCTCAAATGTGTCAACTGGTCATGTAATTAGCCCAAAATTTTCCAAAAGGTCAACTATCTGAAAAAAGCACACTGCCTTTATCTTGTTTTTCTCTCAGAGGAACGCCTCAAAATGTTTTTTGACTCTTCCCGGTAAATTGTATACAAGTTTCAAAAAAGCCAACCCACTGCCGTCTTTGAGACCCGCCCACTGCTCTATTATTGGCCCGCCTAGCTGTCCGTCATGTAGCTCGAAGTGGTGGCTAAAGGTACCCTATTAGCCCACGGACCAACACTGTTAACAAGACACTCGCTGTAAGCGCGGCTTATATTGTTATTTTCTTCAGATCTTAGTCACCCTAATAACCATCCCTGTTATCACCTGGTTCACTCTGGCCCAGAGTGGTTTCATCGTGATTCCGCAACGGGCACACCGGTTGCTTTTATGACATAGGTCTAGGGCTACTGGCCGGTGTTATACCGATAACTCCCCCACCAATCCAGGGGACGTGCGATCTACTGCAGAATTATGATGAAATCACAGAGAGATAGGCCGCAGTGACGGGAGGCACACCGCCGAATCAGGTGATAACAGGGATGCTATTAGGGTGACTAAGATGTGAAGAAAATAATAACATAAGCCGTGCTTACAGCGAGTGTCCTGGTAACAGTGTTAGCTCATGGGCTAATAGCTCAGGGGCTCATGTGCTACCTTTAGATTGGCCACGGAATCACGACGAAGCCTCTGGCTCCCTACAGTCAAAATGTCCCGGGACCAGATGCTGCTGGTTCTCATGCCCAGCAACCCCACCGTCCTTCGTGGATCCACTGTGCTCTCACGGGCAGCATAGTTGCTCCAGCTTTCAGCTGGCTATAAAAGCAGAGTGAAGTCACACAGAGCCACACTGCCTTTTGAGATCCCTTGGCTCGATAGCCCGTCTCGGGTCACGGCAATCGTCTAGCGCACGGTGCTAGCGATTTGTTGTGGAATCACGGTAAAATTTATTGGGAAATAGACCGGACTGATGCGAGATACACCACTGACTGTGGCTCAGTGAACCAGAGTGCTGCTCAACCGAGCTGGGAGGCTAAAAGCTAGTCAGCTATAGTGGTTAACTGATGTAAGAGGGAGGACGGAGTTGAAAAGACAAAGGATGGTTCTTAAAGTGACAGGCCTTAGAGTGTTTATAGAAAGCAAGGAAAAATAAAAAACAAATTTGCTTCAATAATTAAAAAGATTACAGAAACTGTGAGCAAAATATGTCACAAACATTTCATTAAGACATGTGTGAGCTATTAAAATGTGGAAAAAGTGCAATCAATGACCCCTTTAAATCCGAACTGTTGTCTATCCGACTTGCTTCGGAAGTATCACCATGGTGAACATGCAGAGTGGAGCAGAGACAAGAACCAGGAAATGCAAAGTAGAGTTGGAATGTTTATGAATGATTCGTCTGAGTGTACTAGTTCTTTTTGGTGAACAAACTGTACTGAATCACTTACCGTAACTGAACGAATCACTTAGGAAATAGCGACCATTTCATCCCCCGCTTCCAAATCACGTACACGTCATTGACTGGTATCTCTCCTAGCCTTCTACAGCCTATTACAGCCTTGCAAACCTGGAGATCCGAAAGGAGTTGCTTTTATTGGACAAGTCGTTCACGAAAAGCTCCTCCTGCCTGGCCTGCAGGAACGAGGAAGTAACAATAGATGAATTCAACACAATGAAATGAAACAGCAAAAGTGATTTTGAAGCGAGAAATATGTATATCATTTAGTTACTGAATCTGTTTTTATATGACACACACATCTGCTCCTTTAAAAGTTTTTAGTTGACTCAGTTCAACAGCTGAAAAAAAATTGTGCACGACCGGCCCAAAATGCACCACAAAGCTTTCCACATAGACAATGAATGGGAAGCACCGGAGCCGAAAAAAACCCCCAAGAGTGGTTTTCTTTCAGCCATTATTTAAACTTAAAAAGTATGCACTCTCTGATCTCATCTCATTCCTTCCTCATTCTCACAATGGATGTTAATTTGTACATTGCTTATTTGCACATTGTACATAGTCTCATGCCATCTCACGTTCATATCATCTCTGATATTAAAATTACCATTGTACAGTCTATTGAGTATTATCAGACACAAGTCATACTCACTCAGTGAATTTTTATTTTATTCAGGGACACGTTATAGTCACCTAGTGAATTTTCATTCTTCTTGTTTCCTCTAGTCTTAACTGCTTTAACTGTCCTAATTGCTTTTAATGTGTATTTATTAGTATTTATTAGTATTAGTATTAAGGTGTGTTTATTACGTTTATTAGTATTAGTATTGATGTGTATTTATTACCTTGGCATTTGTTGCAGACAGAATAAGAATTTCATTGCTCAGGAAATGTTGCATTTCTTAACTGTGCACATGATAATAAAGCCTTTGAATCCATGAATTCCTTGTTTACACTCAACGGTAAATTCTGTAATATGACGATAAGAGAAACAATGAGGAAACTTAAATGCGAGGTAATGACATACTGTATGTGAGCTCTGATTGAGACAGCTGCTGCTGGAATCGGACTTAGCAAGTCTAAGACCATGTTTCAGATCAGTTAAAAAGACTACAATAAAACCTGCAGTCATATCTAACAATTGTCAAGTAAACCTCTAAAATGCCAGACTTATAAAAGGTGTCTGTGTAACTGGGGCAAAAGCTCCTTAAACAACAGAACTCCTCATCTGGGTGATGCACCTTAGTAAGAAACAGTAGGCAGTAGTGTTTAAACAAGGTTTATTACCAGTCACTGTCAGGCTATATACAGGAGTGGAGTTAAGTTTACAATTGCTGGGGTTTTTTGTTATCCTTAAAAAAAAACACTAAAACACCACAAAAAAACATGCAATAATCATAACATGCAACAAATCAAATGGTAAAAAAAAAAAAAAAGAAAACGGCAAACTCAATTAAAATCAATAAAATGCATATAACCCCCCCCCCCCCCCAACTACTAAAGTAAAAGAGTTAAATATACTCTCAAAATAATCTAACATAATAATAATAAAAACCCATTACATCTGTTTACCATGTTTAAATGCACAGCACAAATCCAAGCCACCTTGCCCGGCAGCTGGTTCGTACTGCAGCCTCCCTCACGTTGTCAGTACATGAACGAAGGAACGTGTACTGTGGAGCAGAGATTTTTTTTTTTTTTTTTGTTACTTATTTGTACCCGTAGGTAGATTTGGTTTGCAGTCTGGTGACAAGCCACCGGTTGCTGGTCGCTGCGTGCGCGAGCGCCCTAAACCTACATGTTTTTGGTATGCGGGAGGAAACCGGAGAAATCCCGGAGTAAACCCACGCAACACGGGGAGAACATGCAAACTCCACACAGCTCACTGTTGGTCGGGGGCTGGAATCGAACCCACGATCCCCGCGATCCCCCGGCCAAGGGTAAAACTGTGCTGCCACAGTGCTAAACCACTGCGCCACCGTGCAGCCAGCTAGAGATCGACACACTAGCTGATTTGTACAGCCACTGATTTGTACAGTTGTCTCCCTCACGTTCTCATCAGTTCATGTCGTGATTGGGGGCACGGTTAGGACCGTGCCCATGCTTTATGTTCATTTATTGGTTGGTGTCCACTGTATTATTGTTATTATGATTTAGCTCCCTGTGGTTTGTTTTCACTGTAACGTTATTATGACTATAAGTTTGATTTTGAGGAAGTTCTCTGTTTATTGTTATCATGTCTTCCCTTGTCACCTGGTGTCTGTGTCTTACGTTTGTCCTTTTGTGTTTTAGTATATTTTTGTATAATGCCCTGCATGTTCTTTGTATGTCTGTGTCTCCCTGTCTGTGAGTGTGTATGTGTGCAGCTCCTCCCATCCTGTGAGTTCACCTGCTGTCCTGATTACCCTCCTAGCTGTTTTGGTTTTCCCATTTATGAGCTCCCCTATATATGCTTGGCTCTGTTCAGTGTTCTGTTAGAGGTCATCGTGTCATTTCTGTGTCTCATACCTATGCCAAGTTCTTTGTCCAGGTTGCTATGTTAGGTGAGTTTCTGCCATGCCATGTCTATGCTATGTTTGCCAAGTTTTAGTTTAGTTTTGTTCTGTTAATAAATCACCGTTCACACCTGACCCTGCCTGCGCTACTGAGTCCTCTTTTGTACCCTGATCTTGTCATGTCCGCCAATCACGGCACCTGTGTGCGCACCTGCCCGTTATTGCCTGCGGCCTATTTATTCCCATCAGGATCAGTGCTGGGTGCGGAGTCGTCTGATTCCTTTGGTGAATCACGCCACTATCTGCCTCTATGCTTCCCTGCACTGAATTCTCCTGCCTTCGGCTTCCAAGCCCAGCAGAACAACGTCTGGGTCTATTTGCCCCGACCAACAACCAAGTAAACTCCATAGCCTCTAACCTGTCCATTTCCCCTGTGCACAGGCGGAGCCCACCACGGCGGACCTCCTTCTCCCTCCAGGCGGCGGACTTATCCCTTTCCTGCTAGGTAACCCGCAGACACTGTCTCCCTGGCTGCAGCTTCGGTGTGACCTGAAGACTCGTCTACATCTGTTGACAGTAAGCACAGTAACATCTGACATGCTGCATAGGTGTACTGTTGCTAATGGCCCTTGTCTCTGTTTCAGGGTTGCCAGTCTGTACGGTGCTCTGCCGGCCCAGCGGGAATACACGGATTGTTGCACACACTACATTACACCTCATAACCGCACTCACGCATCCACGCACTCACGTTAACAAATAAAGAACGTTAATTGTGTTAATCCTGAGTCGTGTCTGTCTGTTGGTCACCTGAACCATGTCAGTACGACTCCACCAAAGTGACCCGGCAGACAGCGCACTCGTGCGCCGTATTAACCATCTCGAGGCTCGGGTAGACCAATTGGCGTACCAGCAACAAGTGATGCTAACCCAGCTAACTCGCATCACCGAAAGGTTAGATCATTTAACTAACCCACAGGGTTTTTCCACAGCACCAGCTAGCTCCTCAGCTCCCGCTAGTTCTACCGCTAGCTCCACCACTAGCTCCTTGCCTAGCCCTCTCTCTACAAGTTCCGCTAGTCGGCTCCCTCCCGTTCCCACTCCCGCCCGGTTTAAAGGGGTTTTGGGAAAAGCCAGGGGGTTTCTCATGCAGTGTGAAATTGTGTTCCAACGGGTTCCCGGAGATTTTCCCACTGACCAGAGCCGCATTGGCTATATGATCAATCTGTTAGAGGGGCGGGCTTTAGCATGGACTTATGCGGTTATGGCTAAGGCTGATTATTCTTCCATGACATACGTTCAATTCACACAGGAATTCCAGGAAGTGTTTAGTCACTCAAACCGGGAAGATGTTCTTACCTCTCGCCTGTTAAATCTTCGGCAAGGGTCAAGGGCAGTTGCCAATTATGCTGTTGACTTCCGGGTCGTAGCTACGGAGGTCGGGTGGGAAGACGCCTCCTTGAGTAGTATATTCCTGAGGAGTTTGAGCCCTAGCCTGCGGGACGAGCTGGCCCCCCTGGAGAAACCTTCCACGCGGCATGGGTGTATCTCTCTGGCCATTAGCCTTGACAACCGTCTGAGGGAACGAGCTGCGGAGCGTAACACTTCCGGCCGCGCGGAGAATAAGCCGCGCCGTGCTCTCCAGCCCCCCCTACTGGCCCTCTCGTCTACTGACCTCCCTGAGGGCCAAGAACCTATGATAGTGGGGGGGTCGAAACTTTCTGCTGAGGAGAGACAGCGCCGCCGTGAGTTGGGGTTGTGTGTCTATTGCTGGAGCGAGGAGCATGACCTGAATTCTTGTCCCAGGTGGCCAAAAGGGGAAGTCAGTGTGTCAAAGTAGGGGGCCTCACGGACGTAAAAGATAGCAATCCCCTCACCCGCTTTCTCATTCCTATTCGGTTTTGCTTTGGTCACAAAGAACATAATACACATTCACTCACTGACTCAGGGGCCGAGCAGAGCTTCATTTCTAGGAGTCTGGCAACCCGTCTGGGTCTACCTATGCAGCCGTTGAAAGCTCCCCTTAAAATTATTACCCAGTCTAAGGCGGCGTTGGCTACTGTCACTCATCGGGTCGCCTCGGTGCCAGTCATCATTTCGGGCAATCATCGGGAGGAGCTAAATTTATTTGTCCTACCGGTGTTATCGTCCCCGGTCATTCTGGACTACCCTTGGCTGCATCTGCACAACCCTACCATTGACTGGCGTTCGGGAAATATTGTGTCGTGGAGCCCTTTCTGCCTAAGTGCCTGTCTGCAGTCCGCTGCATGCTCGCTTGCCACACCTTTGGATGTCCCCGCCTCTCCTCCCCCGGATCTGTCTAAAGTGCCTCCGGAGTACCATGACCTTGGGGCCGTCTTTAGTAAATCCCAAGCCCTTTCCCTCCCCCCTCACCGACCGTATGATTGCGCTATTAATCTGCGGGCCGGCGCTCCTCTGCCATCTAGCAGACTTTACAACCTGTCTGCTCCGGAGCGCGCGGCCATGGACTCTTATATTAAGGAGTCCCTCAATTCAGGTATCATTAGACCTTCATCTTCGGCGGTGGGGGCGGGGTTTTTCTTCGTGGGGAAGAAGGACGGCTCCCTCAGGCCCTGCATCGACTTCAGAGAACTTAACAACATTACTGTCAAGGATAAGTATACTCTCCCCCTCCTTAACTCTGCATTCGATTCCCTCCGGGGTGCTTGCTGCTTCACCAAATTAGATCTGCGCAATGCCTACCACCTGGTGCGGATACGTGAGAGGGATGAGTGGAAGACGGCCTTTAGGATCCCTAGTGGGCACTTTGAATATCTGGTTATGCCGTTCGGGCTGACCAATGCTCCGGCCGTCTTCCAACGTCTTATTAATGATGTTTTGAGAGATTTTCTGGGCACTTTTGTGTTTGTCTACCTTGACGACATTTTAATCTTTTCCCAGTCCATGGAGGAGCATCGCGTGCACGTCAGGCGAGTCTTGCAGCGACTGCTGGAGAACAAAGTCTACGTCAAGGCAGAGAAATGTGAGTTCCACATCTCCAGGACCTCTTTCCTCGGCTTTATTATTGCCCAAAAGGAGATCAGAATCAGAATCAGAATCAGATTTATTGCCATTGTTCATGTAGTACACAAACTAGGAATTTGTCTCGGTGCAATGCTGCAACATTAAACATGATAAGATAAAAGAAATAAAAAACTATACATGCAATAAGTGTAGAATAAGAATGAGTAATACTAGTCAAAGCAGTTTTTAAATATATTAGCGAGCAGCAGATATTGTGGAGTACCACACAGTGCAGTCGGTAATGCAACAGAAACAGTGATGATTGGCATGAGTCTGGTTGAGCTGCTGTACATAGTGCACGAGAGTCAATAAGTCACTTAGTGTTCAGCAGTCTGATGGCAGAGGGGAAGAAGCTGTTCATGTGCCGGGAGGTTTTAGTCTGAATGGACCGAAGTCTTCTACCTGAGGGGAGGGGGGCAAACAGTACGTGACCAGGGTGTGAAGGATCGGCTATGATCCAGCCTGCACGCCTCCGGGTCCTGGAGATGTACAGGTCCTGAAGAGATGGGAGCTTGCAGCCGATCACCTTCTCAGCAGTGCGCACGACACGCTGCAGCCTTAGTCTGTCTCTGGCAGTGGCTCCTGCGTACCACACGGTTATGGAGGTGGTGAGGATGGACTCGATGATGGCTGTGTAGAACTGCACTAACATCTTGGTGGGAAGCTTGAGCTTCCTCAGCTGCCGCAGGAAGAACATCCTCTGCTGGGCCTTTTTGATGAGGGAGCTGATGGTCGGCTCCCATTTGAGGTCCCGGGTGATGGTGGTGCCCAAGAAGTGGAAGGAATCTGCAGTGGTGATGGGAGAGCCTGTGAGGGTGAGGGGGGGCAGAGGGGTTGTGACTTTCCTGAAGTCCACAATCATCTCCACTGTCTTCAGAGCGTTCAGCTGCAGGTTGTTGTGGCTGCACCAGGACGCCAGCTGGGCCACCTCTCTCCTGTAGACGGACTTGTCGCTGTTGGAGATGAGCCCGATGAGGGTGGTGTCGTCCGCAAACTTGATCAGCTTAACAGACTGATGGCTGGAGGTGCAGGAGTTGGTATAAAGGGAGAAGAGTAGGGGGGAAAGTACACAGCCCTGGGGTGATCCGGTGCTGATGCTGACAGAGTCTGAGACAGTCTTCCCCAGCCACACATGCTGCCTCCGGTCCGTCAGGAAGTCGGTGATCCACCTGCAGAGGGAGTCAGGCACGCCGAGCAGGGACAGCTTGTCCTGGAGCAGAGCGGGGCGGATGGTGTTGAATGCAGAGCTGAAGTCCACAAACAGGATCCTGGCGTAGGTTCCCGGGGAGTCTAGGTGCTGCAGGATGGAGTGGAGGGCCAGGTTGACTGCGTCATCCACAGACGACGCAGGTCCACAGATCATCCCGGACCCAGCAAAGGTGAAGGCGGTGGTGTTCTGGCCCACCCCCGCATCGAGGAAACAGCTGCTGCAGTTTTTGGGCTTCGCAAACTTCTACCACTGGTTTATTAAGGACTACGGCCGCATCGCTCTCCCCCTCACCAACTTGACCTCTACCAAGGTTCCCTTTCGCTGGACGGAAGAAGCGGACGCCGCGTTCTCGGAATTAAAGGTTAGATTTTCATCGTCGCCTATCCTGACGCAGGTGGATCCCACCCTGCAGTGCCTGGTGGAGGTGGTGGACGCCTCAGATTCTGGGGTAGGGGCTGTACTGTTCCAGCGTTCTCCGGCAGATGGTAAGATTCGCCCCTGCGCCTACTTCTCCCGCCGCTTGTCCCCAGCGGAATAAAATTACGACATCGGGGATAGGGAGCTGTTGGCAGTGAAGCTGGCCTTGGAGGAGTGGAGGCATTGGTTGGAAGGAGCGTCGCAGCCATTCATTGTCTGGACCGACCACAAGAACCTGGAGTACCTTTGGACCGCCAAGAGGCTGAACGCCCGACAGGCCCACTGGTCGCTGTTTTTTGGACGGTTCAACTTTACCATCACCTACCGCCCTGGAGCCTCATCCGTCGCCTAGGAGCTGCACAGAAGCCCCCTAGCCAAAGCTGAGCATCCGTCACACCCAACCAAGTTGCATCCCACCTACTGACTATCGCCAAAGCACCCCAAGACAAAGACACCAGAAGAGCAGTTACAACTGAGCTAAAAAAACATCAAAAAATGCCTGTAGAGGAAACGAACCCTGAACCCTTCGAGGCTGCTGAACTGGAGAAAGTCCTACAGGGCCTGAAATGTGGAAAGGCAGCAGGATACAATAACATCTTCCCAGAATTCATGAAAAATCTTGGCCCCCGAGCCCTAACCTGGTTGACACAATTCTACACAAGGATCACACAAACGAACTCGATCCCAAAGAAATGGTGGACAGCAAAGGTCATTGCCATCCCAAAACCTGGCAAAGACCACAAACTACCAGCAAGCTACTGCCCAATCTCCCTACTCAGCATTCCTTACAAAATCATGGAGCGCCTAATACTGCAACGCATTTCCCCAGAAATAGAGGATATTCTAAGTGTGGATCAAGCAGGTTTCCGCAAGGACCGCAGTACAGGAGAACAAGTACTGGCCCTAACCACCTTCATTGAAAATGGCTTCGAGAGCAGACTGAAGACAGGGGCTGTGTTTCTCGATCTTACAGCCGCCTATGATACGGTCTGGCACAAAGGCCTCCTCCTGAAACTTCTAAAGGCGATCCCTGCTTGGGCAACAGCAATTATAAAAACCCTGCTGACCAACCGAAGGTTCAGAGTCCACCTCAGTCAGAACACAAGTGCATGGAGAATGCAGAAAAACGGACTCCCACAAGGCTCAGTTCTAGCTCCAACTCTGTTCAACCTCTACATAAACGACCTGCCTACTACAAAATCCCGCAAATTCATCTATGCAGACGACATCTGTTTGGCATTCCAAGCACCAGACTTTGAACCACTGGAACGGGTGCTCACAGAAGATCTTGCTAAACTGGACCAGTTCTGCAAAATCTGGCGCCTAAAACCAAGCCCAGCAAAAACCGTCTCCAGTGTATTTCATCTCCACAATGCAAAAGCTGCCAGAGAACTAAACATCCACCTGAGCAGACTCAAGCCTAAGCATGCCCCAAATCCAACTTATCTTGGAGTGACCCTTGATAGGACCTTATCCTTCAAGGAACATCTAAAGGGGACGGCTGCTAAGGTGAAAGTACGAAACAACCTGCTCTGCAAGCTCGCTGGTGCAAAATGGGGGGCGGCAGTCTCCACCCTGCACACCTCAGCACTGGCCCTTTCATACTCTGTAGTAGAATATTGTGCCCCTGTCTGGTCCAGGTCATCTTACACACACCATGTAGACACCCAGCTCAACTCAACCATGAGAACTATAACTGGAACAATCCGCTCAACACCACTCCCCTGGCTCTCTGTACTGTCAAACATAGCCCCTCCACACATCCGGCGAGCAGCATTAACTCAAAGGATGCTCCAAAATATTAAAGATTTTCCTCACTTACCAATCCATGCAGATATCTACACCCCACCCACTGCCCGACTTTCATCCAGACGGCCGATTTGGAAAAACCCTCCCCCAGCTGACTTTACCATCCAGACAGCTTGGCAAGAGGAATGGGAGACCAAGGAGGTCCCAAACAAACAGCTGGTGATAAACCCCAACCAACAGGTCCTGGGCACCAACCTCCCAAGGAGACAGTGGTCTACACTCAATCGCTTCAGGACTGGACATGGCCCCTGCTTGGCCAGCCTTCACAGATGGGGCAGTAGCCCTAGCCCACTGTGCGCATGTGGAGAGGAGCAAACTATGGAACACATCATAGAGGCTTGCCCGCTCCAAAGACTGGAAGGAGGATTACACACCCTCCATACAGCAAACCAGGAGGCAACTGCTTGGCTTAAGGACTTTGCATTCGCTAAATAAATAAAACCTACCGCCCTGGGTCAAAGAACACCAAGCCCGATGCCCTGTCCCGTCAGTTCGCCCCGGAGACAGCAGAGAAGGCCGAGCATCCCATCCTCCCTCCAGCATGCGTCATGGGCGCCCTCGCTTGGGGTATCCGGGATAAGGTTATAAGGGCGCAGTCTGACGAAGGTGACCCGGGATGGGGGGGGTCCAGCGGACAAATTATTTGTTATCACAGCGGTCTGAGGGGAGGTCATCCAGTGTGGGCACACCTCAAAATTCGCCTGCCATTCTGGTAGGGCACGCATGGTGGCGCTCCTACAAAGGTTGTTTTGGTGGCCATCCCTCCAGAAGGATGTGGGGGAATACATCCGCGCCTGTCCAGAGTGTGCTACGGGGAAGACATCTTCATCGCCGCCGGCCGGGCTCCTCCACCCCCTCCCTATCCCGGGTAGACCATGGTCCCACGTGGCGTTGGATTTTGTCTCAGGCCTCCCCACGTCCAACAACTTCACCACCATCCTCACGCTGGTGGACAGATTTTCTAAGGCGGCTCATTTCATCCCTCTGCGGGGGTTACCGTCTGCCAAGGAGACAGCTGATCTGCTGGTTCAGCATGTTATTCGGCTGCATGGCATCCCTCAGGACATAGTGTCAGACCGAGGGCCCCAGTTTATCTCCAAAGTTTGGAAGGCTTTTTGCACCGCTTTAGGGGCTACGGCGAGCTTGCCCTCCGGCTATCACCCGCAATCCAATGGGCAATGTGAACGAGCCAACCAGGAGGTGGAAGCAGCGCTGCGGTGCGTCACTACCGCCAATCCTGCATCATGGAGCACACACCTCCCTTGGATCGAATACGCCCACAACACAGCGGTGTCCACTGCCACCGGAATGTCCCCCTTCAAGGCGTCGTTGGGTTACAACCCCCCACTGTTTCCCGAAGAGGAGGGAGACATTGCCATCCCATCAGTTCAGGCCCATCTAAGACGCTGTCGGCGGATTTGGAGGGAAGCCAGGAAGGCACTGCAATGGACGGCAGAGCGCAACACTGCGGAAGCAAATCGGCACAGGGTTCCGGGCCTGACCTATCAGGTGGGTCAGCAGGTATGGTTCTCTACCAAGAACATCAACCTGAAGGCAGAGCGTAAGAAGACCGCCCAGTGGTTCATTGGCCTGTACCCTATATGTCGTATTATTAACCCAGTGTCTGTGTGTCTAACTTTCCCCCCCTCCCTCCGCATCTGTCCAACTTTCCATGTCTCTCAGATTAAGCCTGTCTCCTCCAGCCCGTTGTGTCCCCCTCCCAGGTCTCCACCTCCACTGAAGGTGATCGACAGCAACCCGGCGTGGCCCGTCACGTCCATCCTAGACGTCCGCCGCCAGGGGCATGACTTGCAGTATCTGGTGGACTGGGAGGGCTACGGGCCGGAGTGGAGGTCCTGGGTGCGTCCCGCACTCGTGCTCGACAAGCAACTCATCAGGGACTTTTATCAGACGCACCCGGGCAGGTTGGAACGCATGCCGAGAGGCGTGCCGTAGGGGGGGGAGTACTGTCATGGCCGCCAATCACGGCACCTGTGTGTGCACCTGCCGGTTATTGCCTGCGGCCTATTTATTCCCATCAGGACCAGTGCTGGGCGGGGAGTCGTCTGATTCCTTTGGTGAATCACGCCATTATCTGCCTCTGTGCTTCCCTGCACTGAATTCTCCTGCCTTCGGCTTCCAAGCCCAGCAGAACAATGTCTGGGTCTATTTGCCCGGACCAACAACCAAGTAAGCTCCATAGCCTCTAACCTGTCCATTTCCCCTATGCACAGCCGGAGCCCACCACGGCGGACCTCCTTCTCCCTCCACTTGGCGGACTTATCCCTTTCCTGCTAGGTAACCCGCAGACACTGTCTCCCTGGCTGCAGCTTCGGTGTGACCTGAAGACTCGTCTACATCTGTTGACAGTAAGCCCAGTAACATTTGACGTGCTGCATAGGTGTACTGTTGCTAACGGCCCTTGTCTCTGTTCCAGGGTAGCCAGTCTGTACGGTGCTCTGCTGGCCCAGTGGGAATACACGGATTGTACACACTACATTACACCTCATAACCGCACTCACGCATCCACGCACTCACGTTAACAAATAAAGAACGTTAATTGTGTTAATCCTGAGTCGTGTCTGTCTGTTGGTCACCTGAACCATGTCAGATCTAGGGCAGATCGCGACAGAATGACCTCTCAAAAATTGGACTCAGCAGGTAGAAGGAGGCTGGTGGCTGGAGGGGCCAACGCGAATGAATTATGGGCAGTGGAGACGATCGAGGGGTATGCCTCAGATGCCTACTTCTCCCCCATGCCAGAGGAGGCTCTGAGCAGCTTTAATGCTGCGGCTGGGATTTTGGGGGCATTTCCAAGTCTGTGGCGCTTCCCCGACCTGTCCGAGCTGCTTCAGTAAGTCACAACCCTCCAGCAGATGTATCGAGCAATGGTGGGAGACTTATCAGCGTCATTGTTGTCGAGGAAGCGTTCCTGGGCCCCGGCATTTTCTGAACCACACCATACTCCAGCATCGTCGGTCTCATCTCCATCCCCCACGAAGCAGTCTGCCACCCTACAAACTCCTTGGGAGAGCCCCACGGCGTCTCCCAGCTCAGCCTGAAGTGCACACCCCTGTTCCAGCTCAGCCCGAAGTGCACACGCCTGCTCCAGCTCAGCCCGAAGAGCACACCCCTGCTCCAACTCAGCCCGAAGCACATACCCCTATTCCAGCTCAGCCTGAAGTGCATGCTCCTGCTGCTGATCCTGAGGTAGTCACCCCAGCAGCTGTGGACCAGGAGCTCAGGCAAGTACTGTTTTTTACTTTTTTGACATCAATATTAGTAAAAACTTGCCTATCTCCTGGTAATTGTGGTGACGCTTCCCTCATCCCCTGCTCTTCTTCCCTGTCCAAGGTGGCCATGTCAGGGGAGGAGTTTCAGGAGGACTACACACCACCTGCTACATTCAAGGTCCCCGAGGGTGCTGCTGTCCCGCCGTCCAAGTTCCCTGAGGATGCTGCTGTCCAACTGTCCAAGGTCCCCAAGGGTACTGCTGTCCCGCCGTTCATGGTCCCCGAGGGTGCTGCTGTCTCGCCATTTATAGTCCCCGCGGGTGCAGCTCTGCCCTAGTCCGGGGCCATCGCAGGTGCAGCTATGCCCCAGTCCAGGGCCACCGCGGGTGCAGCTATGCCTCAGTCCGGGGCCTCCATGGGTGCGTCGCCTCAGCCCGAAGCCTCCGTGGGTGCATTGCCTCCATCCAAGGGCCCAATGATTGACTGCCTCCTTAGCCTGGTTCTGTCGCAGGCCAGTCGCGTCTTCGTGGGTGCTACACCTCAGCCCAGGGCCACCATGGGGGCTACACCCTGGTCCGGGGTCGCTACCCAGTAGGTCAGGGGACCTTCACCTGTCACGCTGGAGGTTGTGGGACCTCCACCAGCCACGCCGGAGGTCGTGGGTCCTTTACGAGCCATGCTGGTGGTCAGGAGACCTCCACCAGCCACGCTGGGATTCCAGGAAGTTGGGAGACCTCCACCCGCCGATCCACCCTGCTCACTGGTTCAGTGGCCTAGGGACAGTGGTAAGCCACCGGATCGGCCCTGGATTTCGGCCCAGGGATCTTTGGACTGAGGAAGGCCTCCTGACTTGTCCGGTTGGTCGGTCCAGTGGTCCACGGACTTGGGTAGACCACCCAACCCATTTTTGTTTATTTGATTTGGTGTGTTGGACTTTGTGTTGCCCCGAACTATTGTTTTTGGTCTCCATGTGGGGGGGAGGTCTTTGTTTCAGTCCACCTGGCCTTAGACTCCCCCCGCCCCCAGGAAGGGGTGCTTCTTTTGTTTGTGTTTTTGGTTTTGATGGTACTTTGGGGTGTCTGGATCCAGCCCTTGGAGGGGGGATTCTGTCATGATCAGGGGCACTGTTAGGACCGTGCCCACACTTTATGTTCATTTATTGGTTGGTGTCCACTGTATTATTGTTACTATGATTATGAGTTTTATTATGAATTAATTTGCTGTGGTTTGTTTTCACTGCATTGTTATTATGACTATAAGTTTGATTATGAGTAAATTCCCTGTTTTTTGTTATCATGTCTTCCCTTGTCACCTGGAGTCTGTGTCTTACGTTTGTCCTTTTGTGTTTTAGTATATTTTTGTATGGTGCCCTGCATGTTCTTTGTATGTCTGTGTCTCTCTGTCTGTGAATGTGTATGTGTGCAGCCCTTCCCATCCTGTGAGTTCACCTGCTGTCCTGATTACCCTCCCAGCTGTTTTGTGTTTCCAATTTTTGAGTTCCTCTATATATGCTTGGCTCTATTCAGTGTTCTGTTAGAGGTCATCATGTCATTTCTGCATCTCGTATCCATGCCAAGTTCTTTGTCCATGTTGCTACACCACATGAATTTCTGCCATGCCATGCTATGCTATGTTTGCCAAGTTTTAGTTTAGTTTTGTTCTGTTAATAAATCACTGTTCACACCTGACCCTGCCTGCACTACTGAGTCCTCTTTTAGTACCCTGGTCTGCCTGGAAGGCAGATTGCGACAGTTCAGTCAGTGAACGTACTGAAGAGCAGTGAAAGAGCAAGCCCTGCCTGCTCAGTTTAGCCGCGTTTTTCAGTTCAGTGAGTGGCAGGCAGTTAGAGCTCCAGTACAACAGTGAGTGATTCAGTGTACAAATCTTTAGAACAGATTTTTTTAGTGAACAAACCAAAGTGATTCAGGACATTTTACAGAACTGTGGATCCCATCACTAATGTGAAGGGGAAGACAAAGTGGACCAATCACAGCTCTTGCGGTCTGCATGTGTTGCTACTGTGTTGGGTCTACATCGACATTGTCACCATTGCGTTGACCTGACGCGGGGGCATAAATAAGGCATTTACAAACAGCTGTAACACGTGTCGCTAAAGTTCTTTTTGGTTTGCCAAGTGGTGAACACTAGCAGTGGTTTAAGAACCTTTACGAAAAAACTGTTATGCAACCTTTTCACAAACCCTGACAAAACCCAACAATTGCAATGTTCATGAAGTTTCCTCAGTATTTGCTGCTCCGTGAGATATAGCTTGATATTTGCCAACATTTGCCAGAAAAGTTGGCAAACACAAAAATCTATATGTTCATCAGCATTCACCCCTCCGTGAGATACCGCCCTAGGGGAAGAGGACCCCGACAGAAAACTTAAGGGTGGCATAGACTCTTCAGCTGACTCTTCAGCTTAGGAGGGGGAAACCTTTAAAATCAAGCTGTGCTGTTAGAAATTACAAGGGGTGTTGCCATTAACTTACAGGCAATTATTGTAATTTAGAATTACAGTACTACACTGTAATTTAATTACAGTATAGTACTGTAATTGAAAACAATACAACGATGGTTCCTTCTTTAAATGAAGGCTTATTAATCTAAATATCATTATCAGTAATACAAAAACGATCAATGACTTTGAATTAAAATCTGTAAAGACTACTGTTTAATTAAAAACAAGAGCACTCTGAGGCAAGTGCACTATCCCCTGCCTCTGTTTTCTTTGAAGATCCCAATACTTACTGAAGGAGAGCAGTTTTCAACTTTTCAATATAATTCCTGTGGCAGAACCAAATTATGATAGGCCATTATCCATGAATATACAATAAAGTATACAACCCATAGATGTATGAAGGTCAGGATCCCGAAGTAAACCTGTGTAGCAAGTATGGTAACGCTAGAGAGCTTTCCACATTCTATAGTAAGAGATCATAGGGAGTGTCAACCTTGACCTTTGACCTTTTGACCCCAAACCTGTAGTCAGAGGTTATGGTCTGAGAATGAACCTGTGTACCAGGTTTGGTGACCCTAGCTTTCTTTGTTGTTGAGATATACTTTATAAGGCATTTTGATGTAGACCTTTGACCTTGAGATCCCAAAACCACAGTGACATTTCAAAGTCACAGGGTGAACCTGTGTACCAAGTTTGGTGGCCCTAGCTGTACTCGTACAGTAATAATGCATAAGGAGTGTTAACCTTGGCCTTTGACCTTTTAACCCCAAACCCATAGTCAGAGGTCAGGATCCCAAGGTGAACCTGTGGACCAGGTTTGGTGACCCTAGTTTTCTTTGTTGTTGAGATATAGTTTATAAGCTGTTTTGATGTTGACCTTTGACCTTGCAATCTCAAAAACACAGTCACACTTCAGGGTCACAGGGTGAACCTGTGTACCAAGTTTGGTGGACCTACCTTTACTTGTACAGTAATAAGGCATAAGGAATATTAACTTTGACCTTTTGACCCAAAACTCATAGTCAGAGGTCAGGATCCCAAGGTGAACCTGTGGACCAAGTTACCAAGTTTGGTGACCCTAGCTTTCTTTGTTGTGAGGATACAGTTTATAAGCCATTTTGATGTTGACCTTTGACCTTGCGATCCCAAAACCATAGTCACACTTCAGGATCACAGGGTGAACCTGTGTACCAAATTTGGTGACCCTAACTTTACTCGCTGTACAGTAATAAGGCGTAAGAAATGTTAACCTTGACCTTTGACCTTTTGACCCCAAACCCATAGCCTATGTAGAATATAAAGTTATCTAAGCATTTTTACTTCCCTGGGTAACTCCTTTTTTTATTATGCTGTGTGTGGTCTATATTAATCATATATCCCATAACCTACATATGTATAAGCATGTGAGAATGTTTGGTGATTACATATGTAAAGCGACTTCACACCTCAGAACAGGACAAAGGGTCTCAACCGCCAGTGAAGATCAAAGAGCATCCGAGGCACTGCGGTGGAGACCAGATAGGTCGCCCTGACCTCCCAGGGCCAGGTGGAGGGGTACGGAGACAAAGGAGGATAATTAAGTTAATGGGGATGTCAGCTTTGTATGCATGTCTTTTGTTGTGTGTGAGTATAAGTACACAGAGCCGAATGTGTTCGCTCTCTTACTTCTTCTGCTGCTGCACTAGATGAGACTTGTTAGAGGAGCAAAGCTGATAATAAACTTTGGTTTATAAGTCACATCGCCTCGTCATTCCGAGCTCTTCTACACTGGTGACCCTGACGCGAGGATGGACCAGAGGCGTTCCCCCGCGATCGACTCATCTGTGGCGACCCAGGCAGACGCCGGCGCCCATGCAGACAGGGGAACAGATGGACGACGTTCCCCCATGGCAGAAGTGATAGAGAGGGCTCAACCGAGCACCAGCATCGCTGTGAGAGCCGAAGGAAGACACTCTCACCCTGCGGACACATCAGTGATGGTCCACACAAATGCCGTCACCGTCAAGCTGCCGGACTTCTGGCAGGAAGACCCCGCCTCGTGGTTTCAGCAAGCTGAAGCCCAGTTTGCACTTGCGGGCATCACGGCTGACGATACAAAGTTCTATCACATCGTCGCCAAACTCGACGCCGCCACTTCGAGATGTGTGCGGAGCATCATCCAGCGGGCGCCGGCCCAGGACAAATACAGAGAACTGAAAGCGACCATCGTGGCGAATTTCGTCCCCTCTGCCGAGGAGAGAGCCGAGAGGATCCTGGCGGTCTACGGCCCCAGAGGATGCAGACCCAAGGCCCTCATGGAGGACCTGCTGCAACTTAAAGAAGAGGACAATGACAATTTCCTCTTCCATTTTATATTCCTCAGTACGCTGCCGCCACACATGAGAGGGACGCTTGCCAACATGCGATGCAGCACCCAGCAAGACTTCCACACGCTGGCTCGCGAATCGCAGCGACTCGTCAACGCCTGCAGGGAACAGACACCCACAGCAGCATCCGCAGACCTCAACACCGATGTCAGGAGCCACGGGGAGCCACAAACCAATGAGCAGAATCCGCCCGCCATGGCAGCGACACGGCCAAGACGTAACAGAAGGAGCGACGTCTGTTATTACCACCACCGCTTCGCCGAGAAGGCTTACAAATGCCTTCCCCCCTGCAAATTCACGATTTCGGGAAGACGTCAAAGCCGAGAACCGTTAACAGCGGCAGTTCTCGGCGAAAAAAGCAAGCTTCTATATGTGACGGACGGACACACCAGCAAGCAGTTCCTCATTGACACGGGAGCTCAACTGAGTTTTATCATGCCCTCCCAAGCAGACCGGGCCATGGGCCCCCGGGGCAATGGAGCGGTGGCAGCCAACGGCTCCATCATCGACACTTTTGGCGAAAGGAACCTGCCCCTCCGCATCCATGGCCGCAACTACAGATGGACATTTGTTGTAGCGGCGGTGAGTTTTAACTTGTTGGGCGCAGATTTTTTGTGTGCACATGGGTTATTAGTCGATCTAGCGAACAGACGCTTGGTTAATGCACTGTCCTTTGCTTCTATTCCCTGCTCAGCTCGAGTTTCTCCACCACCCGTGCAGGCCAGCGTCACTACAGCAGGAGGTAAGTTTGATCAACTCCTCACCCAATTTCCAGCACTCACAATTCCCAAATTCTCAGCTACAGTGGCTAAGCACGGGGTCGAACACTTTATCCCCACAACGGGCCCACCCGTATTCGCCAAAGCTCGGCGCTTAGACGCGACGAAGCTCGCCATAGCTCGGGACGAGTTTACCACCCTTGAAAAACAAGGCATTATCAGGCGCTAAAAAGCCCCTGGGCATCACCGCTTCACATGGTCCCGAAATCCGATGGTTCTTGGAGACCGTGCGGTGATTACCGCAAATTAAACAATGCGACAGCGCATGACTGCTACCCTATTCCTCACATCCAAGATTTTTCACTACATCTGGCAGGTGCGCGCATTTTTTCAAAAATAGACCTGATCCGCAGCTATCATCAAGTCCCCGTTAGAGCAGAAGACATTCCTAAAACAGCTGTAATAACCCCCTTCGGTCTTTTTGAATTTTTGCGGATGCCTTTTGGCCTCAAAGGCGCTGCTCAAACTTTTCAGCGGATGATGGATGCAGTATTACACGACCTCCCTTTCGTGTTCGTCTACCTCGACGATATGCTGGTAGCCAGCTCGTCTGAGGAAGAACACGAACAGCATCTTACTATGGTTTTTCAGAGACTAGAAAAGCACGGGTTAATAATCAATCCAGCGCCAAATCTCTCAGATTGCGAGGGCATCTCCTGTGCACAGCCCTCTTCAGATCACCCCACAGATGTTCAATCGGATTCAGGTCTGGACTCTGGCTGGGCCATTCCAAAACCTTAATCTTCTTCTGGTGAAGCCATTCTTTTGTTGATTTGGATGGGTGCGATAATTTTGTTTAAACTGAGATTGGCTTCAGGTGTGCTGGCAATGGAGTAGGTGTGTGCGTTGCTGGCTCCTGCTATATTTTTTTCTTTACTTTTTAAACCCTATTTTGCTGTAAGTTGTTAATGTTTTGGACATTTAATACGTGCAGAATCTGTTTTGAAATATGTCCAAAACAAGAAAGCAGACTGAGAAGGAGGCAGCAGGGAATAATATTAACACCAGCTTAGCTGAGGATGCTAGTATCAGCCTTAACCCTGCACTTGTTGCCTTGCTTGAGCAACACAGAATGTCCATAGCTGCTGACTTCAAAGCTTCATTTGAACTTATTAATGGTAAGCTGGACAAAATTCAAGCAGATGTGGCGAACCAGGAGCAACGCATTGGCGACCTTGAAAACAACGTGGAGGACGTCAGCCAGCGCCTAGCGGCGCTTGAAGTTACATGCGAGTCAATACAGGAGGAGAACAAACTTTTGAAAAACAAACTTTCTGACCTGGAGGGAAGAAGCAGGAGGCTGAATATTCGTCTGGTGGGTCTGCCGGAGTCCTTTGATGTGGGTCCACGGCCATCTGAATTTTTTTCTCGGCTGTTGGTGGACGTCTTTGGCACACAAACTTTGCCATCTCCCCCAGAGCTGGATAGAGCCCACCGCAGCCTCATGTCCAAGCCGAGTCCGAATGGGAAGCCGCGCGCTGTCATTATTTGTTTCCACCGGTTTCGGACCAAAGACTTGGTGATGAGAGAAGCGCAGAGACGCCGTGGGACTTTGGAATATCGTGGGCATAAACTTCAGTTCTACGAGGATTATAACGCCGACGTTCAGAAGCAACGAGCCGAATATAAGGAGGTTATGTCCGAGTTGTACAAGAGAGGTTTTCGTCCTTCTCTTCTTTTCCCCGCCAGGCTCCGGATAACTCTTCCAGACGGCAAAAACCAGTGGCTGGCGTCCCTCTCGGAGGCCACCTGCTTCATGCAAACTATGGAGAGAAACCAGCAATTTTCGTCTTGAACTGGACATTTCTGGGTTGACCAGCTGCCGCGCTGGGCTGCTTGTTACTTCATTGAAGCTGCACTGACTGGACATTGATGCATTTTCAGATGTTTAAAAACAAGGTAAAATTGGCTCCCTATACGTTGTTGTTTACTTAATTCTTTTTTTTAATTTTATCTTATTTATTTATTTTTTTTTTTTTTAGGGTAAAACGTTCATATTATGCAGGATTGAAGCCAGTTGTATGGGAGCATTCTGTTAGGATGAAAATAGAGCTGGAGATGGAGCGGTTGCTGTTTTTTTGCAACCAGCTGGAGTGTTGTTATAGGTTTGGTTGTTGGATTTTTTTATTTTTTTATTTTTTTTATTTTTATTTTTTTATTTATTTTTTTTTGTTTTGTTTTTTTGTTATGGTTTTATTTACACCCCCCTTACCCCTTCCTTTTTTTTTTTTTTTTTTTTTTTTTTTTTTTACCCGTACCTCACTTTATTCTTCTTTGGGCTACACAACATAATATATAAATTTTACTCTTTGAATGAATAGTAATCTTACTTTGGTAAGCTGGAATGTGAAGGGGTTGAACCATCCAATTAAACGAAAGAGAGTCATGTCACGTCTAAAGCAGTTTAAGCCTGGGGTACTGTTTTTGCAGGAAACCCATTTGCAGGATTCCGACCACTTGCGTTTGTCAAAATGTTGGTCAGGACAATTTTTTCATTCAAATTTTAAAGCTAAGGCCAGGGGCGCTGCTATTCTTATTGATCGAAATATCCCATTTATTCCCTCTAATGTTGTATCAGATAAAAATGGACGATTTGTAATAGTATCAGGTAAACTTGGCGATAAACATGTCACTTTGGCTAATCTGTATGCACCGAATTTTGATGATGTGCACTTTTTTCGCAACCTTTTTTCGCAACTTCTAGATTTAAATACTCATTCTCTAATTCTTGGGGGTGACTTTAATTTGTATATGGATCCGATCTTAGATCGCTCATCTTCAAAACCTGCTAGTCTTAATAAATCTGCAACTTATGTTAAGTCTTTTCTTGAGGAATATAGCCTTACAGATCCTTGGCGTTTTTTACATCCTAACGGCAGGGACTATTCTTTTTTCTCTCACGTACACCATACTTATACCAGAATAGATTATTTTTTTGTTGACAATTTATTAATTAATAACCTTTGCTCTTGCAGTTATGATAGCATCTCGGTTTCTGATCATGCCCCTCTTGTACTTAAAATGATCCTCCATGGATGTGACTCCATGAGAAAGCATTGGAGATTGGATCCATTATTACTTACAGATGAAAAATTGGTTGCGAATATTTCTTCTAAAATTAATTTTTTTTTGAAAGAAAATAAAACTCCTGGTATGTCAAATAAAACGATATGGGAGGCCATGAAGGCATTTCTTAGGGGGGAATTTATTTCATTGGCAGCATTTAAAAGACGATCCTTAATACAGGAACAGAAGGCTATTTTAGATCAAATCCTGGACATTGACAGACAATATGCTCAATCTCCATCACCCGCTCTGTACAAGGAACGTATGACATTACAAACTAAACTTAATTTACTTTCTACTCGACAAATTGAAGGTTGTTTAATAAGGAACAA
The DNA here is from genome assembly GCA_020510985.1 of Pholidichthys leucotaenia. NCBI lineage: Eukaryota > Metazoa > Chordata > Actinopteri > Cichliformes > Pholidichthyidae > Pholidichthys > Pholidichthys leucotaenia. The sequence goes on from CM035842.1 coordinate 287,324,178, forward strand.
GAGTGAATTTTATGAACATGGCGAAAAAAACAGTAAACTTCTAGCTAATCAACTACGTGGTATTAGAGCTAAGCAAATTATTACTGGAGTTAGGACAGATAAAGGAGAGGTGACATCTGACCAACAAGCGATTAATGATATTTTCAGGTCATTTTATTCCAAATTATATACCTCAGAATATACAACAAACTTAAAGGATTTGGAAATTTTTTTTGATTCTATTGATATTCCTTCGATTTCTTCAGAATCTCGGCAAATTTTAGAAGCTCCCATCACAAAAGAAGAAATTCAGCTGGCAATATCATCCATGCAATCAGGAAAATCTCCAGGACCTGATGGGTTTTCCGCTGATTTTTTCAAAAAATTCTCTGATGACCTTGCCCCTTTCCTTTGTCAAGTTTTTACAGAGTCGCTTGACTCTGGTACACTTCCTCCTTCATGCTATCAGGCCTGTATCACTGTGTTGCTTAAAAAGGATAAGGATCCTGTTGATTGTGCTTCTTACAGGCCTATTTCCTTGTTAAATACCGATGTTAAAATTTTGTCAAAGTTGTTAGCTTCAAGGTTGGAAAAGATTCTTCCTTTTATAATTTCACAGGACCAAACCGGTTTCATTAAAAATCGCCATTCTTTTTTTAACTTGCGGCGGTTGTTTAATATTATTTATACTCCTCACCACAACATACCTGAATGTCTTATTAGTTTGGACGCTGAAAAGGCATTCGATAGGGTTGAGTGGGAGTATTTGTTTTTTACTTTGGAGAGGTTCGGTTTTGGTCCTTCCTTCTGTTCCTGGATTAAACTTCTCTATGCTAGTCCTTTAGCTTCAGTGTTAACTAATTGTCGCTATTCTGACTATTTTAGACTTTACCGTGGTACGAGGCAAGGCTGTCCTTTGAGCCCGTTGCTCTTTGCCTTGGCAGTTGAGCCGTTAGCTATTGCAATCCGTGGGAGCCGGGACTTTCTAGGCATTCGTAGGGGTGGCATTGAGCATAGGGTTTCACTCTATGCTGATGATCTTTTATTATTTCTCTCCAACCCACTTACTTCATTACCCGCTATACTTAATATTTTGGATAGTTTTAGTAGGTTTTCTGGTTATAAAATTAATCTTAATAAGAGTGAACTGTTTCTGATTAATGAAAAGATTCAAGTTCAGGATTTTGAAAATTTTCCTTTCAAGGTTGTTATTGATCATTTTAATTATCTTGGGATATGTGTCACTAAACAATTTAATTACTTGTTTAAAAATAATTTTCTCCCCTTACTTGACCAGTGCAAGTTAATACTTTCCAAATGGTCCCCATTATCCTTGTCTTTAATTGGCAGAATCAATTCTGTAAAAATGATGTTACTTCCAAAGTTTTTATATTTGTTTCAATGTCTCCCCATTTTTATTCCTAAATCCTTTTTTAAGTCTTTGGACTCTCTGATTACCTCATTTATTTGGAATGGTAAACATCCGAGATTGAGGAAAGTTTTTCTTCAAAGACCCAAATCAGTAGGTGGCATGGCTCTGCCTAACTTTCAATATTACTACTGGGCAGCAAATATCAGGTGCATGTTATATTGGAAACATTTTTATCTGGAACCCAAATCACCTATTTGGATCCTTATGGAGTCACATGTGGACAATCAAACTTCCCTACCGGCAATTTTAGGTTCACCACTTCCCCTTGCTTTGTCTACACTGGGTAATAATAAAGTAGTTCGTCAGTCTCTTAGAATTTGGTCTCAATTCAGGAAAAATTTCGGTCTTCAGTTTTTTTCCATTAGAAGTCCAATTGCCGCAAATCATTTATTTACCTCATCAACTATTGATAGTGCATTTCATATATGGCACAGAAAAGGTTTAAAATCTTTTGCGGATTTATATTTTGATGGTCAATTTGCAAGTTTTTCTCAACTTTCCACCAAATTCGACATCACTTCTACACATTTTTTCCGCTTCCTCCAGGTCAGACATTATGTGCAAACCATGACAAAACAATTCCCTCAAAAACCTTCTGATAATCCTCTAGATGATTTTTTATTAGTTAAACCAACTTCTAAGGGGGTAATGTCAGTTTTATATAATTTAATTTCAAATTTACAATCTTCTTCTCTGGCCGCTATCAAATTGAACTGGGAACAAGATCTTAATTTTACTTTTACTGATGAACTGTGGGACTCTATTCTTGGCCAGGTTCACACTGTATCAATGTGTGCTCGTCACGCTCTTATTCAATTTAAGATTGTACACCGGATGCACCTGTCCAAGGTTAAGTTAGCACGTATTTACTCGGATATAGACCCAACTTGTGAAAAGTGTGGTAGCGCTCCTGGCACTTTGCTTCACATGTATTGGTCCTGCCCTGCATTGATGAATTTTTGGCATTCTGTTTATATCACTATGTCTGAAGTCCTGCAATATCAAATTAAACCTGATCCATTATGCGCCATTTTTGGTGTGGCTCCAGAACTTGTCTTGCCAAGTTCCAAATTAAAAGTATTCAAATTTTCATTATTATTGGCCAGACGTGCTGTATTACTGAAGTGGAAAGACTCTTCGCCCCCTTCACATTTACAGTGGATAAAAGATATAATGTCCTGTTTGGATTTAGAAAAAATCAGATATACAGTCTGTGGCTCTGAAAACAAATTCTATAAATTATGGCGCCCATTTCTTGATTTCTTTGAAAGACCCACGATTATAGTTTCTGAGTAGCTCATATCCCCTTTACCCCACCCCCACTTCACACACACAATTTTTCTTTGTATTTTTTTTTTTTTTTTTTTTTTTATTGTTTAAAGGTTTTTGTGCTTTGAAGCATTTACATTTGTTGGCTTTAAGTTCTAGTTTTTTACTGTTTGGTTGAAACAAAAATGAAAATTTCTAATACTTTGTATTGTATTGATACTTTAATTAATAATAATAAAAAGACCTTTGAAAGAAAAGAATAATCAATCCAGCCAAATGCAAATTCGGCGTGCCACAAATTGATTTTTTGGGACACAGAGTTTCACCGAAGGGGGCAGTCCCACTGCCAGACAAAGTTCACGCAGTAAAAAGTTTCCCACGGCCACAAACGGTCAAATCGCTGCAAGAATTTTTGGGAATGGTTAATTTTTACAACCGTTTCCTCCCCCGCGCATATGACGCGCTCAGAAAACAAAAACCTTCCAACGCGGTCGAATGGACCCCGGAGCGCGAACGCGCCTTTGCGGAAGTAAAAAGTGCCCTAGCTAATGCCACATTGTTGGTTCACCCTGATCCCTCGGCCCGCATTGCGCTAACCACAGACGCTTCAGACCTGGCCATAGGGGCGGTTGTAGAACAACACGTCGGCGGAACCTGGCAACCTTTGGCATTTTTCAGCAAATCGCTAAACCAAACTGAGCGTAAATACAGCACCTTTGACAGGGAGCTGCTAGCGCTTCATTTATCCATCCGCCACTTCCAGTTCTGGTTGGAGGGGCGGCGTTTCACAGCTTTTGTAGACCACAAACCGCTCACCTTTGCGATGGCTAAAATTTCTGAACCGTGGTCAGGCAGGCAACAAAGACAGCTAGCTGCGATTTCAGAGTTCACCACAGACATTCGACATGTGGCAGGCAAACTTAACGTGGTAGCAGACTGCCTCTCTTGCGCTGTGACATCGCCAGAGCGCGAGGAGACAGATTATACTACCTCAGCCACAGAACTCTTCGCCAACGCGGACACATACACAGCCCCAATCCACGTAGGGATAGATTATGCAGCCATGGCGGAGGAGCAAAGTAGTGACGCGGACGTGCGCGCACTCCTGTCTGGACCAACAGGGTTAAGGCTGGAGGAAAGGGGTTTACGCGACGGTGTGCCCCCCCTAATATGCGACATCTCAACCGGCCGACCTCGCCTGGTAGTCCCAGCTGCATGGCGCCGCCGTATTTTCGACTCAATTCACTCCCTCGCGCACCCAGGTGTGCGCGCTTCGGTTAAAATGGTCGCCGAAAAGTTTGTGTGGCCTGGCCTGCGCAAAAACGTAAAAGAATGGGCAAAGACGGTGGCGCAGTGGTTTAGCACTGTGGCAGCACAGTTTTACCCTCGGCCGGGGGATCGCGGGGATCATGAGATCGTGGGTTCGATCCCAGCCCCCGACCAACAGTGAGCTGTGTGGAGATTGTATGTTCTCCCTGTGTTGCGTGGGTTTACTCCGGGATTTCTCCGGTTTCCTCCCGCATACCAAAAACATGTAGGTTTAGGGCGCTCGCGCACGCAGCGACCAGCAGCCAGTGGCTTGTCACCAGACTGCAAACCAAATCTACCTACGGGTGCAAATAAGTAACAAAAAAAAAAAAAAAAGACTTGCATTTCTTGTCAGCGCGCCAAAATACACAAACACACAAAAGCCCCTCTAGAGCCTTTTCGAATCCCTGCTAGAAGGTTCGACCAGGTTCATGTCGACCTCGTGGGACCACTACCTTCCTCCCAAGGTTTCACACATCTGTTAACAATGATAGACCGTACTACGCGCTGGCCGGAGGCGGTCCCTCTGGCGTCAACCACAGCGGAGGAAGTCGCTCGCGTTTTTTTGACAAACTGGGTGGCACGTTTCGGCGTCCCATCGGACATCACGTCCGATAGGGGGCCTCAATTTGTCTCTGAGCTTTGGTCAGCCATGGCCAGCAGCTTAGGAGCGACAATTCACCGCACCACCGCTTATCACCCTCAGGCTAATGGGTTATGTGAGCGTTTTCACAGGTCTCTTAAGGCCGCCCTCAGAGCCTCACTAACGGATACAAATTGGGTAAATAAACTTCCTTGGGTTTTATTGGGGTTGCGTGCTGCACTTAAAGAGGATCTAGACGCCTCCCCAGCAGAATTAGTTTTTGCACAACCTCTCAGGCTCCCAGGTGAATTTTTACCAGAGAACCCAGAGCCAGGGCATCTTCCAGCCCCGAGGTTTTTAGGCAGCAACGGACCGGACTCTCTCCCCGGGCCGGCACATCACTCTTTTCCACGGGTTTTTGTCCCCCAAGCTTTAAAAAACGCTGAATTCGTTTTTGTTAGGCATGAAGCTTTAAAACCAACCTTCCGCCCACCATACGATGGACCATTCAGAGTGCTGGAACCTGGTGATAAACATTTTGTGCTTGATTTTGGGGACAGAAAAGAAACAGTCAGCATTGACAGACTTAAACCTGCCTTCTTGTTGGACTTCCGGGAAGATGGCGGAGAGACATAACGCTTAAACAGAGAGCTCTCCCTAGCCGGATTAAAAATCATCGGTAAATGGCCAACTCGACATAAGCGGATCAATAAACTAAGGGATGAAAACATGAAGGAGCCGGGCACAAGGACAAAAGCAGAGTAAAATTAAAGAATTCCTCTTCAACAACGCAGGAGAAACCGCTGAACACGGGGCTCAAAAAAACGAGGTGACCGCAGCAGAGAAAATGGAGGACACACTCGATACCATGAACACTGGCATCGCCAGTTTGGGTAAAGAGTTGAGAGACTTCAAACGGCAGCTACAACAGGATTTAGCGGCTCTTAAGGAGGAGCTGAAAAAAGAGATTAAGGAGGAAATTATGGGCCTCCGAAGAGAAATGGAGCGCAAGCTAGCAGAAAACATGGAGGAGCTGCGCTCCCAGCGGGCGTGTATGACAGAAGCGCAGGCCCGAATATCAGAGCTGGAAGATTGGAATAGCGAGGCAAGCGAACAGCTGCAGACCCTGACGGCACAAATGCAGAGGATGCAGGAGAAAGTAACCGACTTGGAGAGCAGGTCCAGACGGGGCAATATACGCATCTTCGGGATCCCGGAGGGCATTGAAGGCAACTCGATGACGAAATTCATGGATCAGTTCTTAAAAAAAGAGCTGGAACTGCCCAGCGAAGCGGATCTGCAGATTCAACGAGCGCACAGAGCCTCGGCACAGAACCCGAACCCACGCTCTACACCCAGGTCAGTTGTGGTAAACTTTATGAAATATGATGTAAAGGAAAGAATCCTGACACGAGCGTGGAAAAAAAAGATACGAATCGGCGACAAGCAGATATTCTTTGATCATGACTACCCGGCAGAAATTGTGCAGCAGCGGAAGAAATATGCCAACATTAAAAAAACGCTGAAAGAAAAAAAAATTAGATTCCAAACGCCGCTAACGAAGATGAGGATTCATTGGGAGAACGGCGTAAGAACCTACAACACAGCCAGAGAGGCAGCGCAGGACATGATGGAGCGGGGCCTTGAGGTGTACGTGCCGGAGGAAACGGTAGGAGCAGCGGAGGCCCTGAACGCATCACGACAGCCGGAGTGGAGGCGAGTGAACGGCAAAAGACAGGGGGAGACGTGGCGCAGCGGGCCCAGGAAAGACTACAAGGCTTTCAACTGAAAGCCTAGATTATAACAAAGATTAAGAAAGACACAGAAGAAATGAAGGCCAAGAAGACAAGGTAAAAGAGAAACAGACGGCTAGGAGAAGTTTAAGTGATATTTGTTGGACATTTCTAGACTAATGACTATTTCTTGGATAGTAAATACAGGTCTAGGGAGGGCCCTACACTCGGTGAGGACAATCCCTCCACCCACCAACAGGGACCAGTGGGCAGAAGAAAGGCCCAAAGTACGGACGTTGAGATTTTTTAATGTGTTTTTATATAAATATGTGTTATTTTTGTTGTTAAAGGGGCTAGGAGCACAGGTTAAAAAAATGGAAAAACATGATTATGGGTAAAAATCTTAAGATAATAACACTAAACGTGAATGGTCTGAACTCACCTGTTAAAAGGGAAAGAATAATAAGAAAATTCAAGAAAGAAAAAGCCGAAATTATATTTATGCAAGAGACACATTTGAGCAAGACAGAACATGTGAAACTAAAGAGATTTGGCTATAAGAACTCCTACTACAGTTCATTTAAGGGAGGAACTAAAAGGGGGGTTATGATACTAATCTCAAATAAAATACAATTTGAATGTGAACAGGAAATCCAGGATAAAGAAGGCAGGTATGTAATAATAAAGGGTAGCATAGATGGAATGCAGATCACGTTAGTGAACATCTATGCCCCACCAGAAAGTGACAAGGGTTTTTTTCAACATCTGTTTGATCTCATAGCAACACACAGTGAAGGAGTCCTGATTTGTGGAGGAGACTTAAATGCTGTCATGGATCATGAAGTTGACACAACAAGTGTTAAGAAGACAAAAAAACATGTAACAAAATTCATAAGAACCTCACTGGCAGAAATGGGTATGGTAGACATTTGGAGGGACCTGCACCCACTCGAAAAAGACTATACACATTATTCAGCAGTCCATAAAGTGCACTCTAGAATAGATTACTTCCTTATGAATGAAGGTGACAGACACAGGGTGAGAAATTGTTGGATTGGAGGGGCAGAAATATCAGATCATAATCCTATATACATGGAAATAAATTTAAACAATAGAAAACGACAAACAACATGGAAACTTAATGTAGGACTGTTAAATGATGATAAAATGAAAGAAAGAATAAAAGTAAACATAAATGAATATATCCAAGAGAATGACAATGAAGAAGTAGACCCAACAATACTATGGGATGCACTAAAAGCCGTGTTAAGAGGTAAATTAATTGTTGAAACAGGAAAAGCAAATAAGACTAAACTGGAAGCATATGAACAAAGATGTGAGAGACTGAGGGAATTAGAACATAAACATCAAAGCACAAATGACCCAAAAATATATCAAGAAATTAAAGAAGAAAAAATAAAGATAAAAGAAACACAAATGGATGAAATTGAAAGGAAAAATAGATATCTAAAGCAAAAATATTATGAAACGGGACCAAAAGCCACAAAACTGCTGGCAAAACGGTTAAGAAAACAACAAACAATGAATAATGTAAACAAGATTAAAGACCCCACCACAAATAAAACCACAGTTAACCCAGAAAACATCGAAGAAATATTCCATAATTTCTACCAAGAACTATACTCGCAACCTGAAGAAACAAATACTAAAGATATTAAAAAATTTCTATACACATTGGACTCGCCATCAATAGGAAATCAACAAAATGGAAAGCTAACAGCAGAAATAACAACACAAGAGATTAGAGATGTGATTAAGTCACTTAAAAACGGTAAATCACCAGGTAGTGATGGATACCCATCTGAGTTTTATAAACTGTTTATAGAAGAACTCACGCCACAACTCCTAAAGTCATTTAATTGGACGCTGAACAACAACAAAATACCTCCATCATGGAACGAAGCAATCATTTCAGTTATTTTAAAACCAGGGAAAGATAAAGAACAATGCGGAAACTATAGACCAATCTCTTTATTAAATGTAGATTATAAAATATATACAACAATTATATGTAAACGAATAAAGACATTCTTGACGGAATTGATAGAAGATGATCAAACTGGTTTCATAGAGGGACGCCAAACACATGACAATATCAGGAGAACAATACATATAATTAATCAAATACATAAAGAAAAGAAAAGCGCAGTAATAATGAGTTTAGACGCAGAAAAAGCATTTGACAGGGTTAACTGGAAATTCCTATATAGTGTGCTGGAACGCTTTGGATTTAACGAAAAATCAGTGCAATGCATAAGGACGCTGTATCAAGAACCTGTGGCAAGAATCAAGATAAACGGTAGCTTAACAGACAAAGTAAATATACAAAGATCAACTAGGCAGGGATGCTGCTTATCGCCCACCTTGTTTGCTCTGTTCATAGAGCCACTGGCTCAAGCGATACGACAAAATAAGAAATTAAAAGGTGTAACAATAAAGGGGGCAGAACACAAGATTGGGCTATTTGCAGACGATATTATAGTTTACCTTGAACAACCAGATGAATCAATAATGGAAATGATGAACTTGATAGAAAATTTTGGAAAATTATCAGGATACAAGATAAACATAACAAAAACACAAATACTGACATTCCACTATAACCCTCTAAACCAGATAACTGATAAGATCAAACTAAACTGGAAACAAAAAGAAATAAAATACCTTGGAGTGAACATACCTAAAGATCTAAGCAAAATCTATAAAGCAAACTATGATAGGTTGGAACAAGAAATAAAAAAAGATATTGATAGATGGTCAATCTTAAATATGGATCTGAATTCAAAAATTGAGACAGTCAAAATCAGCATACAACCTAGATTACTTTACCTCTTCCAGGCTCTACCAACAGAGATTCCAGATGCCCAATTCTCAAAGTGGGACAGGATGATATCGAGATTTGTTTGGGGAGGTAAAAAACCAAGAGTGAAATATAAAACTCTCCAATTACCAAAAGAGAAAGGAGGCATGGGCCTACCGAGTCTAAAGGAATATTACTACTCAGCACAAATAAGATATATCATATGTTGGTGCGACGAGGGATATGAGGCAAAATGGAAAGAAATGGAAAAGGAAATTGAGGGACTCCCAGTACAAAGCATAATAGGAGATAAAGATGCATATAAGCAAATCAAACAAATAGACCCAATCACTAAATTTACTTTAGAACTGTGGTATAAAATAGTACAAAAGTATAATATAAAGGAAGACATAAAACTATTGAAATGGGTAGCATTTGACAGTCAGTTTGAACCGGCAAAACAAGATAGGGGATACAAAAATCTGGTGAACAAGGGAATCACAGCATGGGGCAATATCGGAAAAAAAGATCTCGGGAGCTTTGTAAACATCAGGAGAAAATTTAAACTAGAAAGATCGGAATTCTTCAGATATCTGCAGATGAGAGACTATTATATGAAGAAGATTAGGCATAACCTCCAAACAGATGTGAGCGAGATTATACAATTCATTTTAAGCTCATATACAGGAAATAAAACAAGAATTATTTCAAAGCTATATCAGAAACTTATGGCAAACAATCATTCAAGTAACTATATAAAGGAGAAATGGGAGAAAGAGCTCAATTTAAACATAACAGAAGAAAGCTGGCAGGAAATATGGAAAACACAACACACATCAACAAATTCAAGAACATGGAGGGAATTTGGATGGAAAAACCTGATTCGCTTTTTCATTACACCACAGATTCAAGGAAAGTATACAAATACCCAATCTTTATGCTGGAGGGGATGTGGGGCTCAAAATGCAGACCACTCGCATATGTTTTGGAAATGCTGCAAAATCTCATCATTCTGGAAATCTATACATGTGACAATACAGAGGATATTAGGATATAATATACCAATGAACTGTAACCTGATGTACCTATGTGATCTTAAAAGAGACAATGTTATACAGGCGGAGGACAGATATCTAGTTAAAATCTTGTTGATTGCATGTAAAAAAACAATCACAAAAAAATGGCGATCAGAAGTTCTTCCTGACCAAGAGCAATGGACTGACATTATTGAGGACATACGTATGATGGAAAAACTAACATATCGACAAAGAATGCAAGAAGGACTATGGGAAAAAAAATGGCGGAAATGGACACACTACAAAGTGCAACAACGAGACAGATATTGAAAGAATAACCAACGACGCTGGAAAAACCAGAAGAATTAAGAGATGGAAACTAAAAACTTGATGCTCCAACATTTGCCCCCCCCCCTTTTTTTTTTTTTTTTTTTTTTTTTCCTTTTTCTTTTTTACTCTAGCCCCTTTGTTTTTTTTTTTTAAATGTAGACTGTGATCTGAATGCAATATATATAATGAAAAATGAATAAAAATCTTAAGTTACAAAAAAAACCTGCCTTCTTGTTGAGAGACGAGCCTGCACGGTTGGCGAGAGCACCTCAGCGGGGTAGACCCCCCCAAGAGAAAAGACTCAGCCCCCCTGCAGGGAACAAATAATCACTCTCCTTCCCAAGCTGCAGATTCCTTACAGGAGGGTCCCACCAGGACGCCCGAACGGACCCACAGCAGATTCGGAAGAAGATTAAAACCCAGACGGCACAAGGACTGATGCAAACTACTCAAAAGTTGTTCACTAATTGTGCTGTAACAGTTTAGGACTGACTTGTGATATTATTATGCTGTTACGATTACCACTGAATTCTCTACAGGAGCATAGCTGCTGGAAAGTTTCTTCATTGTCAAGAGGTATAGCAGTTAGTATGTCATAATAATTATCTTAAACTGTGAATTTTCCTATTGTCCTTTTCTTAGTCGTTTGGGGGGGGGCTGTGGTCTATATTAATCATATATTCATATATCCCATAACCTACATATGTATAAGCATGTGAGAATGTTTGGTGATTACATATGTAAAGCGACTTCACACCTCAGAACAGGACAAAGGGTCTCAACCGCCAGTGAAGATCAAAGAGCATCCGAGGCACTGCGGTGGAGACCAGATAGGTCGCCCTGACCTCCCAGGGCCAGGTGGAGGGGTACGGAGACAAAGGAGGATAATTAAGTTAATGGGGGATGTCAGCTTTGTAGGCATGTCTTTTGTTGTGTGTGAGTAGACTCAAAGACATTGAGTTGCTAGCTGTTAGCATGAGGCCTACATATCTCCCGAGAGAACACTCACACGTGATCTGCATTGTTGTTTATGCAAATCCGACGGCGAACGCTGGGACAGCACGTGACGTCATCCATTCAGTAACCAGCAGGCTGCAGACAGAACACCCAGATGCTCTTCTCCTCATCTCAGGCGATTTCAACCATGTTTCACTGTCTCCCATTCTACCCACGTTCACCCAGTATGTCACATGCCACACTAGAGACAATAAAACACTGGATTTATTCTACGCAAACACTAAGGAGGCGTACACCTCATCACAACTCCCCCCCACTCGGGAGATCGGATCACAACTTGGTTCATCTCCGGCCGGTGTACAAACCCCTAGTGCACAGACAACCTCCGGCCATGCACACTGTGGAGTTATGGTCTGAGGAGACAATGGACACCCTAAAGGGCTGTTTTGAAGCCACCGCCTGGAAGCAGCTCTGCGATCCACATGGTGAGGACATCGATGGCCTCATTCACACCTTCACGGGCTACCTCAGCTTCTGTGTGGACAAATCCGTTCCCACCAAGACCATACGGCGTCACTCAAACAACAAACCCTGGATCAACCCTGAGATAAAAACACTTCTGAGAGAGAAGAAGAGGATCTTCAGGTCAGGGAACAGGGAGATGCTGAAGTCCGTACAGAGGGAGCTGAGGAGAAAGATCAGAGAAGGCAAGGACAGCTTCAGGAAGAAGATGGAGGACAAGCTGCAACAGAGCGACATCAGCGGGGTCTGGAGAAACCTCAAAACCATCTCGGGGCTCCAGAATACCTCCCCCCAGGCCACAGGGGGCAGGGAGTGGGCGAACAACCTGAATCTGTTTTTCAATAGATTTGACCAACCGCCCTCCCCCCTGACTGCACAACAACCACTGCTGCCTCTAAAGAAATCAAGTCCTGCTGCCCACTCCCCACTCCACCAACACCCCCCCACTCCCAACACACAGCCCCCCATCCTGACCCTGACCAGGACCCAGGTGAGGACGGAGCTGAGGAAGAGCAAGGCGAGGAAGGCGCCGGGACCGGACGGCATCAGCGCAAAGCTCCTCAAGTCCTGTGCAGACCAGCTGTGTGGGATTGTGACGTATATCTTCAACATGAGCCTGAAACTGGGGAGGGTACCACAGCTGTGGAAAACATCTTGTGTGGTACCTGTACCAAAAACTTCCCACCCCAAAGACCTGAACAGCTACAGACCGGTGGCCTTGACGTCCCACTTGATGAAGACCCTGGAGAGACTGCTCCTTGCTCACCTCCGCCCCCTGGTGGAACCAGCGATGGATCCACTCCAGTTCGCCTACCAGCATGGCATTGGGGTGGAGGATGCGGTGATCTTCCTCCTTCACCGTTCTCTGTCCCACCTGGAGAAGCCCGGGAATATGGTGAGGATCATGTTCTTTGACTTCTCCAGTGCTTTCAACACCATCCAACCGATGATCCTGAAGGACAAGCTGCTGCGCGCAGGGGTGGACCAGCACCTGTCATCATGGATCCTGGACTACCTCACGAACCGGCCTCAGTTTGTGAGAACCCGGGACTGTGTGTCCGACACGATCATCAGTAGCACGGGGGCCCCCCAGGGAACGGTGCTGGCTCCCTTCCTGTTCACTCTTTATACTGCGGACTTCTCACACAACACAACACACTGCCATCTACAGAAGTTCTCTGATGACTCTGCGATCGTTGGCCTCATCTCCAATGGAGATGAAGCTGAGTACAGAGGGCTTATCCAGGACTTCGTGGACTGGTGCCATCGGAACTGCCTCCAGATCAACGCGAGGAAAACTAAGGAGCTGGTGGTGGACTGCCGCAGGCATGGGCAGCCCCTCACAGTACCAGTAAATATACAGGGAACAGACATCGAGATGGTGACATCCTATAAGTACCTGGGTATTCATCTGAACAATAAACTAGACTGGTCACACAATACTGATGCACTCTACAAGAAGGGACAGCGCAGGCTGTTCCTGCTGAGGAGACTCAGGTCTTTTGGTGTACAAGGGGCGCTGCTGAAGTCATTCTATGACACGGTGGTGGCATCAGCCATCACTTTTGGAGTGGTCTGCTGGGGCAGTGGCATTACTGCAGCCGATAGGAAGAGACTGAACAAACTGATTAAGAAAGCTAGCTCTGTCCTGGGGCAGCGCCTTGATCCGATGGAGGAGATAGGAGAGAGAAGGACGGTGGCTAAACTGTCATCTCTGCTGGAGTCCGAGTTCCACCCTATGCAGGACATACTGAATGCACTGAGGAGCTCATTTAGCAGCAGACTACATCATCCCAGGTGCACAACCGAGAGGTTTCGTAGGTCCTTCCTACCAACGGCTGTCAGACTGTACAACCTAAGCAGGGCTGCTCGCAGAGATAGCAAAAAGACGTAACAAACTAATAGTTTTTTGAATGCAAAAGATGCAATAGACTTACACAATGGTCCCCTCCGGCATACAACTAGGAACATACCGGTCGCTATGGAGGGTGAGAATATGTATGGGCACATAATCATACCATGTAGGATAACTAAGTAGACGGTTATGCTGTTTCATTCCATCTAGCAACAATGCTCTGCACTGTGTGTGTTTATATATTTGCATATTTATTCCATCTAGCTACAATGCTCAGCACTGGGTGTGTTTATATATTTATATATCTACATATTATTCCATCTAGCTACATTGCTCCGCACTGTGTGTGTTTATATACTTGCATATTTATTCCACCTAGCTGCAATGCTCCGTACTGTGGGTGTTTATATATTTACATATTTATTCCATCTAGCTACAATGCTCTGCACTGTGTGTTCATATATTCATATATTTATTCCATCCAGCTACAATGCTCTGCACTGTGTGTCTGTGTGTGTGTGTATATATATATATTTTATAGTAATACGTACATATGTTTATTAGCTGCTCTTGCTTGCTTGTTTTTTTTCTTGCCTTCTGATTGTTGCTCTGAGTGTTGCTATCCCTGTGCTGTTGCAATCCTGGAATTTCCCCGTTGTGGGACTAATAAAGGCTTATCTTATCTTATCTTATCTTAGTATAAGTACACAGAGCCGAATGTGTTCGCTGTCTTACTTCTTCTGCTGCTGCACTAGATGAGACTTGTTAGAGGAGCAAAGCTGATAATAAACTTTGGTTTATAAGTCACATCGCCTCGTCATTCCGAGCTCTTCTACACTGTGTGTATTTTTGTTGGTTTGAGTCGTCTACTGTGTCATGCTGCTGTTACACTGTTATTTCCCAGTTTGGGATCAATAAAGTACATCTATCTATCAATCTATCTATTGTCAGAGTTCAGGATCCCAAGGTGAACCTGTATACTAGGTTTGGTGGCCCTAGCTTTACTCACTTTATAGTAATAGTAAATGTAGCATTTACCATAGTGCAACTGCAATGTTAATTTTGAACCTTTGACCCCTTGACCCCAAACCCATAGTTAGGTGAGGGTGTAAGTTGTCCAAGATGTGTATTAGATACAACTACTGCATCGATTTGAAAAGCCTACATCATTTCTTTCAGTAGTTACCGTGTTTACGAGATTTAGGGAAAAATCTGACCTGACTTTTGGCCTCAAGGTCATCTGATGAGAGTGAAATTGCAATATGAGCATCATCAGAGTATATCAAACCACGGCACCAAGTTTCAAAACAACAGGACCAAAACTGTAGGAGGAGTTGATTTCACAAGACAGTTACTGTCTATGAAGTGAGGTGAAACAGGAGGTTATAAGTCAGGGGCTACAATTCCCACAAAAATCATCCGATCAGAACGAAAATTGCCATATGCGCGGATGGACTGACCCATAACATAATCTGCCTTTGGTCTTCGCCCAACGGGCTCTTCGATCCCTTTGGGCTTCAACAGGCAGGGGATAAAATTTTTTATTTTTTTTTAGATTTAGTATACTTTATTGATCCCCAGAGGGGAAATTGAGGATCATCCACCACCTGGATGGATGAAGCAGCCACGATACGGCGCTATCCCTTAACCATTCACACACACATTCACACGTAGGGCCACTTTAGAGTCTCCAATTAACCTAACCTGCATGTTTTTGGCATGTGGGAGGAAACCGGAGAAATCCCGGGGTAAACCCACGCATACACGGGGAGAACATGCAAACTCCACACAGATCACTGTTGGTCGGGGGCTGGGATCGAACCCCCGATCCCACGATCCCCACGATCCCCCAGCCAAGGGTAAACTGTAATGCCGCAGTGCTAACCACTGCACCAAAATGTGCACCAAAGCATTACAGTAGGCTAAATACGTACAGTAAGAAACTATTTTCAAAAAGTACAGTAACATACAGTAAATGACTGGATGTTACACCTGAATTCAACAAAAATTCCCATAATGCAACAGGAATTACAGTAACTCCCTGTAAAAAACATTGTACAGTATCATACTGGGTAAAATATAGTATGTAACTGTAGAAATTACAGTCATGTCTAACAGTGTACCATAGCCATAGAAAATGGAAGACATCAGCCCCAGGAAATTGGTTGCAAAACTGGATGTCTACGCATCAACAATAATGTGGCATTGAACAAAGAGAGAGAGAGAGACACCCCTGTCCTCGAGACTGTTTATATTTTTTCAATTCAAAAAACGTGGGGTGGCCAAATTTATGCACACCACTGTATGTTTATGATTCTTTTTCTCTCCTTCAGTGTTGTCTTGCTCTTTCCCATCTCACGACATGAAGTAAACACACATCTATTTCACGAACAAACACATGCAGACATGGACACACACAGTGTCGGCGCATCAATATTTCAGTGGTGCGGCCCTTCACGCTGAAAGATGGAGAGCAGGGATGGACTCTGAGCATTATCAGCTCATCAGCCTCCTGCCAACACACATAGGCCTCTTTATCGTCTGCTGTTTTTTTTTTCTTCCTCTAATTTTACAGGAAGGCAGCTACACAAACAGGAAATGCTGTTATTCTATCCATGAAGCTGTACATTGTGCTGTGATTTCCTAAATACATTTTGCAACCTCTGACAGATACTGTGGAAAGCTGATATGTTCATGCAATGTCTGCCTGGCTTTATGTTTGCTGACGATGGCTCCCATGAGGCTGTGGGCATTGTTGGCCATGCGCTCATACTAGCTGAACTTCAACTGGCAGGATGGGAGGGGGAAAAGTTAACACCAATTTCCTCCAATAACAGAGAAGAACAGAAGATGTATTAATGGAAAAACTGAGTTCATGTTTACAGGACACAGGCAATTTTTTTTGTGTTTGTTTTTTTTAACCGAAAGACTCAATTATTCATTGGCTCCAGGCCAGGTCGCCCTCCACTGTTTGCTGCAAAAGTCTAACAATGCAACATCTATTTTAGGTTTCTTACAAAAGAAATCAAAAGATCAAGAGCCCAACAGAGAGAAAGAGGCCAGTGTTTCCCAGCAGCAGAGGCTTCATCCGGGCAGTTCGCCACCGAAGAGCTTTTATTCTTAGACTTGGCTAAGCAGATTCACACTCCAGAGCAGCCTGTGCAAATGACCTTTTCTGTTTCCACAAATTAAAATTAAGCAGTTTGCTCTAAATGCCCACGTATTGGATGGGATATTTTTAAAACAGTGATGTCACACATTTAATTTAAGACTACAAAAGATGTGCAGGACTCCTTTTGAAGGATAGTAGTGAAAGAGCAAGCAGTTGGAATGTTGAGGTAACTGCCTGACTCTTATAATAAAGGTAATATCAATGTATAAATACTCTGTAAAGCGGAATATCAACAGAATGTGTTTTAGGTTAGGTTATGTTTCCTTCTCGTTTCTGTCAAGTATCTTAATTTCAGTTAGCTTGGCCCTGTTCCCTGAATTCCTTGTGTTTCTGTCTCTTTGTGTAATTATTCCCTCCTTGGTTGTTGTACTTTTGTCTGTTTGTTTTTCCTGTTTGCTTGTCCCCTGTTGGTGCTATTCCCCTCACCTGTTACCCTTCCCCTTGATTGTTTACTAGGGATGGGTGATACCAGCATTATTCCTTTCAATACAATACCATTAATTTATGGGACTTTTTTTTGATACCGATACTGTTGTGTCCGAATAATGAGGAGGCGAAGTGACGTTTATAAAGTTTATTAACAAGAACTATATACACACGGAGAGTCCCCTACCGCGAGTACAGGAGCCACAGCGAAGAGACCGTATGTCTCCCGCTACAGGCTTATATACCACAGGTGATGACACCCCCCAAAGGCAGGGCATCACCCCTCCTTAGCCTAGGGCACCGCCATACATTACGAAATGATCTTACAGATACTTTTGCCCCTTAAAGGAAAATCACATGATTGCAGTTTCATTAACAACTTTATTGCCAGGGCAATATGAAATATGAATAAAACTCATAAACATAAATACGTGAAAGAAATGCTTATAAAATGATAATAAAATAGAACAAAGAGCAAAGCAAATAAAAATATTTTTTTCAATTATAATAAAAATAATTAAGACTTAAAATGAATGCAAAATTAATTCAATTTTTTAATTTGGTGAAGATTCTCAGTCAGCCAGGCGGGTATGTATGCTGTATGAAAGTGCAGTCAAGTCAACTGGATTCAAGTATTTTGTACTTCTGAAATGTTTTACCATTTGTCCAAACTCTATGGTCATACCAAGCAGCATATATGTGTAATTTTTTTCACAATACAATGCTTTTTTTACATTTTTATTACCTCTGCCAAGGAGGTTATGTGATCATCGGCGTTGGTTTGTCTGTCTGTTTGTTTGTTTGTTTGTTAGCAAGATAACTCAAAAAGTTATGGACGGATTTTCATGAAATTTTCACACATTGTCAGAAATGGGGTATCCTACAGATGATTACATTTTGGTGGTGATCCGGATCACCGTCCAGAAGAAAACCGCCATTACAGAAAATGCCATTTTCATCTAACTACTGAACCACTAATCCTATCATTGTGAATCCAATTGCTAGTCATATGTTTTCATGGTCAAGGAATCTGAAAACGTACACACAAACACTGTATGGGGGGAACTGTGGCGCTTGGCGGAGGTCTGCGCTCTCCGAGTGCTTTTCTAGTTTTATTATTTACAGTGGGGCAAAAAAGTATTTAGTCAGCCACCAACTGTGCAAGTTCTCCCACTTAAAAGATGAGAGAGGTCTCCAATTTTCACCATAGATATACCTCAACTATGAGAGACAAAATGAGAAAAAAAAATCCAGAAAATCACATTGAAGGATTTTTAATGAATTAATTGGTAAATTCCTTGGTAAAATAATTATTTGGTCACCTACAAACAAGCAAGATTTCTGGCTCTCACAGACCTGTAACAACTTCTTTAAGAGGCTCCTCTGTCCTCCACTTGTTACCTGTATTAATGGCACCTGTTTGAACTCATTATCAGTATAAAAGACACCTGTCCACAACCTCAAACAGTCAGACTCCTAACTCCACTATGGCCAAGACCAAAGAGCTGTCAAAGGACACCAGAAACAAAATTGTAGACCTGCACCAGGCTGGGAAGACTGAATCTGCAATAGGTAAGCAGCTTGGTGTGAAGAAATCAACTGTGGGAGCAATTATTAGAAAATGGAAGACATACAAGACAACTGATAATCTCCCTTGATCGGGGGCTCCACGTAAGATCTCACCCTGTGAGGTCAAAATGATCATGAGAACAGTGAGCAAAAATCCCAGAACCACACGGGGGGACCTAGTGAATGACCTGCAGAGAGCTGGGACCAAAGTAACAAAGGCTACATCAGAAACACACTACGCCGCCAGGGACTCAAATCCTGCAGTGCCAGGCGTGTCCCCCTGCTTAAGCCAGTACATGTCCAGGCCCGTCTGAAGTTTGCTAGAGAGCATTTGGATGATCCAGAAGAGGATTGGGAGAATGTCATATGGTCAGATGAAACCAAAATAGAACTTTTTGGTAAAAACTCAACTTGTCGTGTTTGGAGGAGAAAGAACACCATATCTACTGTGAAGCATGGGGGTGGAAACATCATACTTTGGGGCTGTTTTTCTGCAAAGGGACCAGGACGACTGATCCGTGTAAAGGAAAGAATGAATGGGGCCATGTATCATGAGATTTTGAGTGAAAACCTCCTTCCATCAGCAAGGGCATTGAAGATGAAACGTGGCTGGGTCTTTCAGCATGACAATGATCCCAAACACACTGGCCGGGCAACAAAGGAGTGGCTTCGTAAGAAGCATTTCAAGGTCCTGGAGTGGCCTAGCCAGTCTCCAGATCTCAACCCCATAGAAAATCTTTGGAGGGAGTTGAAAGTCCGTGTTGCCCAGCGACAGCCCCAAAACATCACTGCTCTAGAGGAGATCTGCATGGAGGAATGGGCCAAAATACCAGCAACAGTGTGTGAAAACCTTGTGAAGACTTACAGAAAACGTTTGACCTCTGTCATTGCCAACAAAGGGTATATAACAAAGTATTGAGATGAACTTTTGTTATTGACCAAATACTTATTTTACCGAGGAATTTACCAATTAATTCATTAAAAATCCTTCAATGTGATTTTCTGGATTTTTTTTTTCTCATTTTGTCTCTCATAGTTGAGGTATACCTATGATGAAAATTGGAGACCTCTCTCATCTTTTAAGTGGGAGAACTTGCACAATTGGTGGCTGACTAAATACTTTTTTCCCCACTGTATTTATTTTATTTTTACACTATTATTTTACAAACTTAAATAGCACCTATTTTATTTATTTTTCAAAATTATGCTGCTTGGTATCACTATAGAATTTGGATGATTGGTGAAACATTTCACAATACTTCATCCACCTGCGATGCTGCTGAGCTCACTCTGCGCAGGAGTCAGTGAGTGCTTGACTGAGGTTGTGCAGTCAGTCTTCAACTCTGACATCTGATAGGCTGCCATAATCATGTGACATGGCAGGCCATCACTAAAATATGCCTGGGTTGGTTTTTCACCTGTTTTCACACATAAATTTAATGCCTAAAACTTTCAGAAGTGAAAATTAATTGCAGGTTTTGTATTAATACGGTGGTATCGTGATATTTTAAAAAGTATTGACTCTAAAATATCGACCAGCTGGTTTCAACGTATCGATACTTGAGCATCGATACGCCCATCCCTAATGTTTACTTCCCCTTTATATTCTGTCTTGTTCTTTTCATCCCTGTCGTGTAGTCTGTTTGTCCTCCCTGAATGTCCTCTGTGAGTTCTCCTACCCACCCCTCATTCCTAGTTCCCCAGTTTTGTTTGCTATTTTCAGTGTTTAGCTTCTTTAAAAAGTATTGTAAAGTATTTTTCCGGTCCACGTGCCTTGGTTTTGTTTTACAATATTTCTCAGTGTTTTTTTATTTTGTTATTTTACTCTCCAGCCTTTGAGCCTCAGTCCTTTGTTGTTTTGGTATTATAAATTCCCATTGCGTTGATGCCTGCCTGCATTTGGTTCCGTCCTCCTTTGCCTGCTTCTGAACCTGTGACAGAATGGCTCTCAGTTTTCACTCTTAACCTTAAAAACAAGTTATAATACTCATATTAGAAGCTGTTTTGAAGCTTTCAGATCTTCATCAGTTTGTCAGTTGTCACAAAGTAGAATTTGAGCAAAACGTCCTCCAACAGAATATGTCATATGTATCATATGTGTCCACAGTGGCTGTGGAAATGATGACATTAAGAAAAGTGGCAATGTCACGATCAATCTAAAGGAGATCCTCACCTTATCCTAAAACTCAACCATTATTCTTAATTTAACCAACAAATTCTTAGTGCCTAATGCTTCTTTTAATGGAGGCTTATGTTATGTTCCAAAAAATGCTCATATTTCAGGACGTTTGTGCTCATTAAGTGAACTGCAGACTGATTCTAGCTGCTCGCAGTGTTGCACATGCACGTACTCCTCTGCTGGTCAAGAATGAGGAGCAGTATCTCAGTATTTGGTCAGATAATACATACAGGCTGTGTCACAACAAGTGCAAACTTTCGTCTGAAAAAAATGTATGAAAATTCATTTGAACAAATTCAGCGAGTTCTTATTAGTATATACACCCTGCTGCAGAACATTTGTGCGAGTGGAAAATTTTCCACACAGACCTTGACACCAATGGATGTCAGACCAATGCAGTCCTTTGCTTATAGTGATGTCACTTCCAGGTCAAAATAAGGAGAAAGAAAAAAAATTATGGCTGGAGACTGGCAAGAAGCTACACTACAGTGATGGTATGTACAGTGAGGAAAATAAGTATGGAACACATCAACATTTTTCTCATTAAACACATTTCTGATAGAGCCATTGACCTGAGATTTTCACCAGATATCCGTAACAACCCAAGTAATCCATACATACAGAGAAATCAAGGCAACTGTGTTCGCAAAACAAGTTGTATTTAATAAAGTGGAATGGCACAGGGAATAAGTACTGAACACACTTGGTGAAATTCATTTAATAGTTAGTAGAAAAGTTTGCTTCCAGACACCTCCTGTATGGAGAAACTAGGTGCAGGCATTGCTCGGGAGTGATTTTAGCCCATTCTTCCACACAAACTGTCTTCAAATCTTGAAGATTCCATGGATGGTCTTCTATGAACTCTGATCTTCAGTTCGTTCCATTGATTTTCAACTGGATTCAGGTCAGGTGACTGACTGGGCCATTCTAGCAGCCAGTTGAGAGTTTGCTTGGTTGTGTGTTTGGGATCATTGTCTTCCTGAAATGTCCACCCTCATTTCATCCTCTGCATCTTGGCAGATGGCAACAGGTTCTTATCAAGGATGTCTCTGTGCATTTGTCCATTCATCTTTCCTTCAATTATATGAAGTATGCCTGTACAATGTGCTGAAAAACACCCCCACATCATGATGTTCCCACCTCCAAACTTCACTGTTGGTATGTATGGTGTTTTGGGGCTGATATGCAGAGCCATTTCTCCACCAAACATGCTGTATGTTGTGGCATCCAAAAAGTTTAATTTTGATCTCATCTGACCAGACTATAGTCTCCCAGTAATTTACTGGCTTTCCCAAATGTTGTGCAGCAAACTTTAAACAAGCTTCAACATGCTTTTTCTTCAGCAATGGAGTCTTGCGAGATGAGTGGGCTTAGAGCCCATGTCGGTTGAGTGCATTGTTTTCTTTGAAACTGCAGTCCCTGCTAACTCCAGGTCTTTCTGGAGCTCTCCACGAGTGGTATTTGGCTCTTGGATAACTCTTCTGATAATTATTTTGACTCTGCTGTCTGAAATCTTGCGAGGAGCTCCTGGTCATGGCCGGTTTATGGTAAAATAATGTTCTTTCCACTTCCAAATGATGGGTCCAACAGTGCTCACTGGAACATTCAGTAATTTAGAAATGTGCCTGTAACCAATGCCATCATTATGTTTTGCAACAATAAGGTTGCGAAGGTCTAGAGAGAGCTCTTTATTAAATATAACTTGTTTTGTGAGCACAGTTGCCTTCATTTCTTTGTACTAGTGCATGCCTGTAGAAAGCAAATATTCAAGTGTGAAAACAGGTAGCCCAATTAGGTTTTACAGGCCCAAATGTAGGCTGTGTTTGAAAGTGGAATACAAAGAGGTGTAACCTATACAGTATGTAGGCTATCCTGTCATGGTCTGGTGAGCGCACTCCTCCCTCGCCTGTTCGGCTCAACCTTCACCTACTCCGCGGACAATCATTTCCACACGAGTGGCGTTTTTTTCTCTTGTGGAGGTGTTCTTTGCAATTAATAAAATTCAATCTAAACTTGTTACTCTGTGTCATTGTGTGTTTCCTTTGGTGTCATTCCCTGCACGGGAGCTGTCAAATTATTGCCAATCATGACAGAACGAGCAAGGCAGCTTGCAAGCTCAGCGGGAGTGACATCATTGAAACACTTTGCGTTAGAGCATTTAGATGTCACAGAGAGGCAGGTGGCCATCTGACTCAACAGCTGCAAACCATTTTGCAGCAGCCAGGCATGGTCGCCGAACTATTGGGCCACTTGTCTCAGCCGGTGCCCCTCCCTCTGCCTGTTGCCCTAGTTTCTTCCACCATGTGCCGAACCACCTCTGTTCCCTCACCTGACCCGTTCGCGGGGGAGGTGGGCAAATGTAGGGAGTTTTTGTGCCAGGTCCAGCTGTATTTGGGCCAGGTTGGGGGAGGAGTACCCGGATGGCACATCGGAAATTCATTTTATGACCCTCCTGCTGCGGGATAGGGCCCTCAGTTGGGCCCAAGCCATTCTCAACAGTCCAGAGGGCCCCACTTATTTGTCTGAGAGATTTGTGGCTGAATTCACTTGCGCGTTTAACCATACAGAAAGCGAAGGGAAATCATGAGCCACTTAATCTCACTCTGTCAGGGTAGCCGGTCAGCTGCGGACTACTCTGTGGAGTTTCGGGTTGTCGCAGCAGACTCGGGATGGAATGACGTTTCGTTACGAAGCGTCTTCCTCCAGGGTTTAAATAAACACCTCCGGGACGACCTAGCAGTTCATGCGGTTCCCTCCTCCTTGGACGGTTTAATTGATCAGGCTGTCAGTCTTGACAACCGATACTGCAAGCGTGCGAAGGAGCACAAAGCCTCCTCCCACCCGCCCAGTGCGTGCACATTCCCTTCGGCTTCTGACACAGCTGGAGCCGATTCTTTTTCTGAGCCTATGGAGTTCGGCCGGGTCTGTCCGACTCCGGAGGAACGCCAGAGGCGAAGGAGAATCGGCACCTGCACGTACTGTGGCTCTCTCAAGCACACACTGCAGGGGCGTCAGCTGAAGCCTAAAAGATGCAGCCCGTCTGTAGCCGTGGGGGAAGTAACGGGTGGGAAATCTATTCATCCCCCTGGTAACCTATCCATTTCGGCCCTCATTCAGTTTCTGGGGGTTGAGAGGAGGGCAAAAACTTTGATTGACTCAGGGGCAGAGCAGAATTTCATTTCTGCGCATTTCGTATGGAATGTAGCCATTCCTACAGTTAAATTGCCCAGGTCCTTAAATGTTATTACATTATCGGGCGAAAAAGTAGCTACCGTCACCGAGAAAACTGAGCCGGTGTCCATTCTTCTTTCCGGCAACCACCGGGAGACCATTTCGTTTTATATTCTCCCTAAATCTGGTCACCTGGTGGTTCTTGGTTACCCATGGCTCCAGAAGCATAATCCTATTATTAATTGGGCTAATAATTCCATCTCTTCCTGGATCCCGTATTGTTTGGCATCTTGTCTCAGTTCGGCCAAGTGCTCACCGATGCTGTCCATCTCTTCCCCTCCGGTAGAGCCGCCGGACCTTAGCCTGGTGCCTGAGGTCCATCATGATCTCAGAGAGGTCTTTAGCAAATCAAGAGCGCTTTCTGTACCTCCCCATCGCTCTTATGATTGTGCTATAGACCTTCTCCCGGGTAAACAGCTGCCGTCCAGTCAGCTCTACAGTATTTCTGGGCCGGAGAGGGAGGCGATGGAGAGCTATATTAAAGATTCTCTGAACGCCGGCTTCATTCGGCCTTCATCAGCTCCTCTTGGGACTGGATTTTTTTTGTCAGTAAGAAGGATGGTTCCCTATGCCCGTGCATTGACTATTGTGAGCTCAATGCCATTACTTTTAAGGACAAATTACCTCTGCCCCGATAAACTCCGCGTTTGACCTCCTTCAGCATGCGCGGATGTTTACTAAATTGGACTTGTGGCACGCATACCATCTGGTGCGCATTCGCGAAGGGGACGAGTGGAAGATGGCTTTTAAAACACACCTGGGGCAATTTGAATATCTGGTGCAGTGTTTCCTCTGGCTTAAAGACCTTGGCGCGGTGGCAACATATTTTTCCCTGGGGGGGGGGGGGGTGTAAACATACCTGAATGTTAATTTTATACTATTTATTTCTTTTTAAAATTTTACACAGTAACGTTGCATATGGAACTTACCATTTGAAGTATTGTACAACCGAGGCTTGAATATTGGGCCAGTTGGGGTCCCACCCAGACATCCTGTGTTTAGACTTTTTAGTGGTGTTATCCTTCTCTCCTTCCTCTGCCTCAACACTTCCCTCTCCTTGGCTCCTCTCTTCTGTCTAATCTTGCCCTCTCTGATCTCTGTCTAATTCATCTTCTCTCTCTGTCTATGGTGGTATACGAACAGGTTAGAAAATATCAAGTGTCATGTAAATTAAAGGAGACAACCAAAAATTTCCAGTTAAGGGTACAAAGAGCACCCACTTAAAACTTGAGTAATGACTTCAGTCTTGAAGGTTTGAGGTTTTTCTCCAAATTTTATAACAATTTTCTGATAGTTTTCTAATTTTCTCTGTAGATTTATCTAAATTTGAAACCATTTTCCTCAAATTTGTAATTTCCTCTTGTAAAATTGACTTTTCTTGTACATTTGAAACTTTATTATAAATCTGTGGATTATTTTATGACTAATTTTTGTCTGTTTTTTAAAATAAAATTCCTGTTTTTTTAGATAAATTTGAAAGAGTGTGGTAATTTTTTTTTTATTTTTTCCTTATAACAATTTACATTTTTGACCATAACTTTGCAGTCAGAACAGAACAATAATTTAACTCTGATTACAAAGAAAAAATATTAATAAAATTGTATTTAATGAAATAAATTAACTTAAATGACCAAGGATGCTGTTATTTCTGTTATAATATTTCTTTACATTTATAGGTTTATTTTTAGAAATCTCCTCACCACCCAGACAGCAGGAAAAACCTCCCTTATTTTGAAATCAGATGTTGGCACGTTTAGTTTGTCTGTTTGGCTGACGGATTAAAGTCATTGACTTCGTGAATTTCGCCAGATACGTAATAGGGAACTGTAGCGGACTCTAAAGACATAATTCACCACAGTATGTGTTCATGTACAGAATGATCTGTTTAGGCAGTTATAGTTGTGCGCTCAGGCTTTCTCATCAGGCACCTCTCTAGGCAGCCGCTAAAGGACCTCAGTTTAGAGCTAGCGTTTTCAGCTGTTGCTTTTTGTCACTGCCGCCGGAGAATAAAAACGGCACGTCTGCCTGTGCGAGAAAAGAGAGAAACTGCCAGTCTCTTCATTCCTGCAATTCCTACAGAACATAACTTAATATTGTAGTGGCTGGTGAAATATATCCTCAACAATTCATCAGTCCCCCTTGCCTTTCCCTTCATGTGAATCTGGCTACATATGAATTCTAGCTAAGCAACTCTTCCATTATTGCCCCCATTTCCAGCTGGTTAAAACCATGATAAACGCCAGTGCTTACATACCTCTTATGATTTTTTTCTGCGTTTAAAGTACTTTAATAAACTCATGTTTCTGTCGGACAGTCACGCTTAGCGAGATGCTGTTTGCTGACTGACTGGAAAACTCGTGTGAGTGGGGTGCTTCTAAACTCTGCACAGATGATGGCCACGCGCGTTATTCATGTGCGCGCTTGCGGAAAGTCATTGCTTCATATATTTTTCTTAATAGATTCATATCGCCTTGGGGTGGCGGTAAAATTTCTGGCACGGCGGGCCGTCACCAAGAACTGTTACCAGAGGAAACCCTGTGGTGATGCCATTTGGGCTCACTAATGCCCCAGCCGTCTTCCAATGGATGGTCAACGACATCCTCTGTGATATGGTTAATCAATTTGTTTTCGTTTATCTCGATGACATTTTGATTTTTTCATGTTCGCCAGAAGAACATACAGTCCATGTCCGGACCATTTTACAACAGCTCCTGGAGAATCAGCTTTACGTTAAAGCCGAGAAGTGTGTTTTCCACCTGCTCCACTTCTTTATCGTGGCTGAGGGAGAGCTGAGGGCCAACCCAGCCAAGGTGGAGGCTGTGCTTAATTGGCCTACACCTCACTCCCGCAAGGCGCTTCAGCGCTTCTTGGGGTTCGAAAACTTTTATCACCATTTCATTAGAAACTATAATGAGGTAGCACAGCCTCTGACCCAGCGGACCTCAATAAAAGTGCCCTTTAGTTGGTTCAAGGCAGCCAAACAGGCCTTTCTCAAATTGAACAATCTGTTCTCCAACGCCCCCATCTTGGCCCAGGTTAACCCCCAGCTCCAATTAATTTTAGAGGTGGATGCTTCTGACTCGGGGGTGGGCGCTGTCCTATCGCAGCGCTCAGCCTCAGATCAGAAGCTCCATCCATGCATGTATTTCTCTTGGCAGATCACTCCTGCGGAAAGAAATTATGACGTAGGAGAGCGGGAGCTGCTGGCCATTAAATTGGCCCTGGAGGAGTGGAGACACTGGTTGGAGGGAAAGCCCCAGCCCGTAATCATGTGGATCAACCATAAAAATTTTGAATATCTTCGGTCAGCCCACAGGCTGAGTGCCAGGCAGGCCCACTGGGCCCTATTTTTCGCTAGATTCAATCTTAACATTACTTATAGGCCTGGCTCCCGTAGAATTAAACCGGACGCTCTCTCCCGCCAGTTCTATCCTGACCCCCCTACCCCTCCCTCCCTTCCCCAATCCATTGTTCCACCCTCCTGTTTCCTTGGAGGACTCTCGTGGGACATTGAACAGAGGGTCCGGCAGGCTTTATCCACAGAACCCATTCCAGAGGGGGGCCCTGCTGATCGACTGTTTGTCCCGGACTCTCTTCACAGCAACGTCATCAAGTGGGGCCACACCAGCTTCTTTGCTTGCCATCCTGGCATTACCCGGACTATTAACCTCATTCGTCGAGTGTTTTGGTGGCCCACTCTGCGAACTGATGTCCGGGAGTACGTCAATGCTTGTCAGACCTGCTGCCACAACAAGACGGACTCCTCGCCCCCTTCTGGCCCGCTCCATCCACTTCCCATCCCTCACCGACCCTGGTCCCACATTGCCCTGGATTTTGTAACTGGACTTCCTCCGTCGCAGGGTAATACGGTTATCCTCACCTGTGTAGATTGCTTCTCCAAGGAGATCCACTTGGTTCTCCTCCCTAAGTTGCCCTCTACCTTAGAAACGGTGAACTTCCTCACCAACCATGTCATCCGGTTACATGGCATTCCTATGGACATTGTGTCTGACCGAGGCCCACAGTTCACGTCCCAGATTTGGAAAGCCTTCTGCCGCTCCCTTTGGCACGACTGTCAGCCTCACTTCAGGATATCATCCACAGAGTAACAGGCAGGCTGAGCGCGCCAGCCAATCCTTGAAGGCCACCCTGAGGTGTGTGGCAGCCTCCAATCCTACCATGTGGAGTACCCACCTGACCTGGGTGAAGTATTCCCACAATACTGCTATCTCAATGGCCACCGGGTTGACCCCATTTGAGGCATCCATGGAGTACACCCCTCCTTTACTACCCATGGCGGAGAGGGACGTGGCAGTTCCATCTGTGGGGGCCCATGCATGTCACTGTCGCCAGCTATGAAAGGCCATTCATGCTGCCCTCGCCCGGTCAGCCGAATGGAATCGCCAATACACCGATCACAGGCAGGCTCCAGCTCCAAAGTATTCCATCGGGCAGCAGGTGTGGCTATCAGCGGACCAGGTACCTTTGAAGACGGAGTCCAGGAAACTGTCTCCTCGTTTCCTGGACCCATTTGCCATCTCCAAGATCATCAACAACATCACGGTCCGTTTAAAGCTCCCGCCGGCGACGTGGATACACCCCACTCTCCAAGTCTCCAAGATCAAACCCCTCTTCGCCAGCCCTCTCTGTCCTCCCCCTAAGCTGCCTCCTCCCCCTCGGATCATCAACAACCAGATCACCCATATGATCCAGAGGATTCTGGACGTTCGTCGTCAGGGCCGGGAGCTCCAATATCTCGTCCACTGGAAGAACTACAGACCAGAAGAAAGGTTGCGGATTCCTGGTTCTTACTTCCACAACAAGGGGATGGTCCGGGCTTTTCACAAGGCACACCCCACCAAGTCCAGTGGACCGCCAGGAGGCGTTCCTTGAGGTGGGAGCACTGTCATGGTCTGGTGAGCGCACTCCTCCCCCACCCGTTCGACTCAACCTTCACCTACTCCGCAGGCAATCATCTCCACCTGCGTGATGAGACGCACCTGCTCCTCTGATCTGCCAGCGCTTAAATAGACCTTCTCTTCAATGTCTCGGCAATGGCTTGTTGGGTAGACTACCTGCAACAGCAGTAATTATCTATTTTCCTCAATCTTGAAAAACCCTTTAATCTTCTGTTTGCCTTTTCACAGGTTGCTACCTCCTTTGTGGTGCGTCTCTGGCGTTATTGTGCGCTCACCTGCCCCACCATCATCACAACATCAGTGACCGTCATCACCTGATCAGACACCTCACCCACCTCTCCTCTGCCATCCTGTTCCTTTGTGAGGCTCGCTGTAAGTGCTGGGTTCTTCTGCCAGGTCCTCTATTTCTCTCACGTGAGTGTAGTCCTATTTTCCCTGTGTCTAGTCTCCCTCCTAAGGCATTTTTTCTTTTGTGGAGGCGTTGTTTGCAATTAATAAAATTCAATCTAAACTTGTTACTCCGTGTCATTGTGTGTTTCCTTTGGTGTCACTCCCTGCACGGGAGCTGTCAAATTATTGCCAATCATGACAAATCCCACATGTTAGTCTTTGACAAATATAAAAGGGACTGAACACTTAGATTTATTTGATTGTGTGAATATTAACTACAAAATTATTGAAAATAAATTGGACATCCAATATTAGCAACTGTTTAAGAACTCTTGTTTATTTGTTTGTCAGACTTATTTGTGTGATCTTTTATGAGTTATATTCATAAGTGTTGTATCTTGCACTTTGGGGAATGGGAATTGTTCAGTCATCATTATAATTGTTTTATGTGTAGTTTATAGTCTATCGTCAATAAACTCATGCAGTACTATAACAGGACATGTTTACAAATATTTGAGACCTACTGTAGTGCATCCTTTTATATTATAACAATATTATAAGTACAAAACACCTAACATTATTATACACAGCAGAATGACCCATTTGGCTGCAACTGTTACATCAGTGTTACCCATTTGTCAGTAAATAAAAAATTATTTATTCCGTTATTTGGGTGGTTTTTGTGACAGTCGTCGTTTAGTCAAAGCGTACATATGTGTCCACATATATTATACAATTGATCTGGCTATTCCACTCCACAACCATGGTAGTACTGTTATTAACTTTTAATTTTTAGATAGCTGTGCACCGGGAGGAGCGCCATGTTGAACCTGCGGTGCTGCAAAGGACAGCGGTGGCACGCGGAAGAAGCATGGGTGAAGCAGCAGCCGAGACTCCCATTAACAGGGCAGGCTGGGCTTGGCTCCCTGGGAAGGACTGCGGTAAGGCAGTCCCCCACAACCCCAGCGCACCCGTGCACCTTGTGTTTTCCACATATACCGAATTACCCTTTAGAGCTACGTAATCACGGCAGCATCATAGTATTTTAAGCTTTAAATCTTCAGTATTCTCTTTTTCAGGTCAAATTTGTCACTTTTCACTTCCTTGTTTTGTTCAGGGAGTGCTCTGGTGACTGGTCGTGATGCCACGTATTATCCAGTCACTACGGAGTCAATCCAAAACCCCGCCCACACTTCTAGAAGCCAGAGCATGAGGAAACAGAGTGGTGACTAAACTTTTATTGTTAAAAATGACATATTTTCACTGAGTAACTCCATAATCGGGGATGCACACCCTCATAATAATCTGAGGCCAGTCTGTGTGGTGTGGTTTGAGAGATATCTGAGGAACGCACACACAGACAAACACAGAAATCTGTTGCATTTATAGATAGATGTATGGATTACTTGGATTGTTACTGATATCTGGTGAAAAGCTCAGGTCAATGGCTCCATCAGAAATATGTTTAATGAGAAAAATGTTGACATGCTCAATACTTATTTTCCCCGCTGTATCTGATATTTGCCTGGAAATGTTACATAATGGTACAGAAAGGAGCTAATGTTAGCCACAAAAGCTAACATATGCATCACTTGTGACGTTCACAGAGAACTTAAACAGTCTGTTATGTTATCATGGGCCTTCACATCCATGAGCTTGAGGCTAGCATGCTCAAACTCCTCCACTGTCAGCTGAAAGTAGTGCCTCAATTGGCCAAAGCGGAATCAAAATTTTATACTGGATGTTTGATGTGCAAGGAAAAAAATCATAGGCATATTGTTTACATTAGCAAACACATTTTTAAAACAGAAGTGATGGATTTGATTAGCTAACTTAAGCTATGGCCACAAATGCGAATGTGTATAAATGTTCAGTAGTGGTCAGAGAGGCTGTTGGCGCGGATTGGCAGCCACGTTTGTGTCAGTCTGCCCCAGGGCAACTGTGGCTACAGTGGTAGCTTACCACTACCAATGTCTATCTGGAGTGAATGAATAATGGACTCACTGTAAGCGCTTTGAGATGTCATTTGACATGTAAAGCGCCATAAAAATCTAATCCATTATTATTACCTCCGCCAAGGAGGTTATGTTTTCATCGGTGTTGGTTTGTCTGTCTGTCTGTCTGTCTGTCTGTTTGTTTGTTTGTTTGTTAGCAAGATAACTCAAAAAGTTATGGATGGATTTTCATGAAATTTTCAGAGATTGTCAGAAATGGGGTATCCTACAGATGATTAGATTTTGGTGGTGATCTGGATCACCGTCCAGAAGAAAACCGCCATTACGGAAAATGCGATTTTCGTGAATAACTACTGAACCACTAATCCTATCATTGTCAATCCAATTGCTAGTCATATGTTTTCATGGTCAAGGAATCTGAAAACGTACACGCAAACACTGTATGGGGGGAACTGTGGCGCTTGGCGGAGGTCTGCGCTCTCCGAGTGCTTTTCTAGTTATTATTATTACTATTATTATTATTATTATTATTATTATTATTATTAAATACCCTTACGAACGGCTGCAAACACCGTGTGAACGATTTTTGGATTTTGGCCTTCTTAAGGCAGCCATAGAAGAATCCAGTGTTCGTAGACCATTCGTAAGTTTGTGGCCAGGTCGATGGTCTTGTCCAAGATTTCTACGAATGGCCCATGAAAACCCCTCATTGTAGGGTGGCCGTACGAATGCCTTAGGAACGTGGTGAGAACTACGCAAGCTGTTAGCCATAAGTATGCCTCAAGAACACCTCAAGTTGTTCTTGAGAACACCTTACAGCGGTCGTAGGAAATGCTGATTCGTACAGCATGTGTAAGGCGATAGTGAGGCATTCATAACGCAGAAGTACATCATTCGTGTGACATTTGTACCGACAAAATGTGGCGAAAGCCATAAGATCTTTCTACCAATGACTTGAGCGTGCCATGAGTTGCACAAAAATTTTCGTAAGATGACAGTAAATATGCCGTAGGAAGATCCCAAGGCACCCTTACAAAGAACGTAAGAACTCTATGGCCATCGTATGACAGAAAAGCACCTCATTTCTCAAGAATGCCTCAAGTTGCTCTTGCAAATTGAACGGCAGCCGTAAGAAACTATGCCCGCCTCCACGGATGTCTGAACTCCAGAATTCGTAGGAACTGGGAGATTCTTATAAACCCACCATTCATAAGAATATTTGTGACCGTAGCTTAAAAGTGTTTCATAGCTCTCCTTTAACAAAACAATCTTGGTGTGGCATAATGGTGCAGTGTTTTGTCTTGCCATCACACAGCTAGACGGTTCTGTGTTTAAACCTGCCAGCCTGTTGGGGTCTTCTAGTAATCAGTTCAGGGTGAACACATTGGCCAGTTTATGCAATAATAATTTTATTTATGATTTTTTTTAAAGCAGAGCAGAATAAAGACATCAGTATTCAAGCAGATCCCATGCTTAGTGATTTATGCTGTTTAAACAGAGCTTTGGGACAAATCTTTATTTTTTCCCAGCAGTGTGAACATTTGTAGCTTCAGAGAAGCAAAATGACAGTGAGACAGTAGAAGGAAGGGAGACGTTAGAGTTTTGACCCAGAAAAAGTGGCTCTAAGAATAGTCCAGAGGAGAATCGGACACAGCAGCATCCTGATGAGAAGCTGCTGCCTGGCATGGAGCTGAAAACGGCAGCAGCACCGATGGCTAAATGTTTCATAACATCACAAATACTCATGCGTACTTAGGTCAATGAAAAGCAGTGAAGAGAATATAAATGTGGTTCACAGGCGATGAAATAAAGGCTTAAAACAAGAAGTCTAAACATGTTGATGCAGACTACAAAGATTAGCTGGAAATTGGACTTTAACTGTAAACAAAGAGAATATAATTACAGTGAGACAGGATGTCAGTAGCTCATTTATTGGTAACTGAATTTAAATTGAAAAAGTCCCTGTGATTTAATGAGCTAACCAGGTTTGATTGCTTATCTATGAATACTTTAATCGAATACATAAACATTCAATCACTTACATCATCTAAAAATTTTAAAGCTACATCAATATTCATGAAACATGCAGACCTGACCGAGTCAGGGGTCTGCAGCCTGTGGCTCCAGTGCCATGCTGTGGCTCTTTTGCCCAAAAACAGTCTCCCTGTGGCTTTGACAAGAGACAAAAAGATCACAAATTTCTAAGGAAAAGGTAATAAGGTTAAAAGAAAAGTCAAAACTATATGACAAAAGAATCAGAAATTTACATTGAACAAAGGCTAAAATTTATGAGAACTAGTTTCAAATTTACGAGAAAAAGTTTCATATTTATGAGAAAAAAGGTCAGAAATTTATGTGGGGAAGAGTTTC
This sequence comes from Pholidichthys leucotaenia, assembly GCA_020510985.1. Lineage (NCBI taxonomy): Eukaryota > Metazoa > Chordata > Actinopteri > Cichliformes > Pholidichthyidae > Pholidichthys > Pholidichthys leucotaenia. Next base: position 287,358,194 of record CM035842.1, read on the forward strand.
AAATTTATAAGAAAAAAATGACAAATTCATGACACTAAGTCACAATTTTTTGAGAAGAAACATCTCAAATATATGAAAAAGTCAGAAATTTAAGAAAACTTTCAAAGTTATGAGGGAAAAAAAGCTCAAATTTATGAGAAAAAGTGACAATTTTGGGAGAAAAAAAATTCTGAAATGTATGAAAGCATAGTCAGACATTCAGATGGAAAAAAGTTTCACATTTTTGAGGAAAAACTCAAAATTTAATGAGGAAAAAGTCGCAAATGTGTGTGGAAAAAGTTAGAAATTTACACGGAAAATGTCTCAGATGTATAAGAAAAAAATGCTAATCTACTAAAACACTCAAATAAATTAAAAAAAAAAATCTGCAAACTTTGTGTTATGTGCTGCCATAACACTATGCATGGCACAGACGTGATGGTGCAGGCACGGGTGATGTCATCACGCCATGCCTATAATAAGAGACTGACAGCGGCAGCCCGCGTCTTTGCTTCTCCGCCCCTAGCCAACATACAGCCTGTACCCCTGCACTGCTAGCATAGTTAGCTACTGTTTAGCCTGTTCCACGTGCTACCAGCTTTCTTCAATAAAGCCACCATTCAGCACAGCCATCGTCTCCGCTGTCCCTCATTCACAGACACGACAATGACGATGAGGATGATCCACTCAACACCGAGCATAATGGAGACTGAGCTGTCACGTTTCGCCGATACGAGAATGGCCCAAAGAATCAGGTTTCGGCAACACTGACAGGGAGCGGGAGACATGACCCAGCGGTACGTCGCGGACCTCCACCGTCTGGTGAGCATGTGCAGGTTTGAACAGCTAGAGGACAGAATGGTGCGGGACCAGCTAGCGGAGCACACCTACAACCCGAGGCGGAGGGTTTAGTTGTTAATGGTGCCGGACGACCTGCCGCTGGCGAAGGCGGTGGAGTTAGCATTCCAGCTGGAGTCCGCCGCCCAGCTAACATCACAGCTAGGTGTTTCACAACAAACCACGCTGGTTCATGCAGTTACCCCTGCAGAAGTACCCGTTAACACCATGACCTGCTTGGAGGACGCCGAGATGGACACCACGGGACAACAGGACATCATGGGATGCCAAATGTGTGGTAACTGGTTTCCCCGTGCACCAAATGTGCACGCACCCCTGCCCGGCCAGGGGGCAGCAATGCCAGCACACGGAGAGAGGTTATAAATCAGACTTGTCTCTGATTCTCGCCCGGCATAAACTCCAGGGAGCCGCCGCGGCACTGCAGGAGAGAGGGAGTTCGTGACCAAGTAGAACCCTGGTAAATGACAACAACCTGGTGCACGTCCTGTCACCAGCGAGAGCAACACACCACCGTGACCACAGCCAGCACCAGGAGAGACAGGGCGTAAATTGGGCTCGTTTCAGATCTTTACCCGGCATAAGCCTCAGGGAGCTGCCGCAGCGCTGCAGGAGAGAGAGTCCGTGGCCGAGCAAGACCCAGCAGAACAGCACCAATCCAGAGTGCATCCTCCCGCCGGCGTGAACAGCATGCTGCCATAACAGCAACCAACATTGGACATAAGAGAGAAGCAGCGCCGAGTGCAGCCGAACAGATTGCCACTTGCAGTATTCGACTGGGTTTGGGTACGCGGATCCAAATGCCTGGATGCTCCAGTCACTGCTGGTGATGATCACCGTGCAGTTGAGGCCAGCCACCTTCCAGATGGCCGATGGTTCGAGATGGCACGTCAGCCATCTGCGAAAAGTAAGAGCAGCTGCCCCGGAACAAGCTGCGGCGCTGGAACAGACCCAACCAGTGTGGGACCCAGACTGGGACTTTGCTGACGAGAGAGCGCACCCAGGTCCGCCGCACCCAGGTCCGCCGCAGCCAGCACCTCCAGGCTCGCCAGAGGCCACCTGAAGTTGAACTGAAAATAACTCTGTTTTGAATTGTTTAACAGAGCATGGTTGGAACACAGTGGTAGAATAACCCACTCATCCATGCAGGGCCTGCTGTCATGGTCTGGTGAGCGTACTCCTCCCCCACCCGTCAGGTTCAACCTTCACCTACTCCACAGGTGATTATCTTCACCTGCGTGGTGAGACGCACCTGCTCCTCTGATCTGCCAGCGCTTAAATAGACCTCTCTTCAACATCTCGGCGCTGGCTCGCTGGGCAAACTACCTGTATCAGCTGCTAGACCTTAAACTATCTAATCCAGAAAAAAAAAAAAACGTTTAATCTTGTGCTTTTTGTTTCAGGTTGCTACCTCCTTAGTGGTGTGCGCTCACCTATCCCGCCATCATCACTTCATCAGCGACTGTCGTCGCCCGGTCAGACACCTCTCCCAGTGCTCCTGTGCCATCCTGTCCCGTCGGGAGGCTCGCCGCAAGTGCTGGGTTCCTCTGCCGGGTCCTCAATTCTTCCGACGCGAGGGTGGTCCTATTTTCCCTTTGTCTCGCCTCCCTCCTAATTCACCTGCTCTCGTCTCTCATTTTAGGTTGTGTGCTATCCCTGGCGAGTGGCGGTTTTCTCTTGCGGAGGCGTTTTCTTGCAGTTAATAAAATTCAACATCAGACTTGTCACTCTGTGTCTCTGTGTATTTCCTTTGGTGCTGCTCCCTGCACGTGAGCTGTCAAATTATAACCAATCATGACACCTGCCAGTAGTCCACCTGGTAGCCCAGGTTCATATCTGTTTTATAATGCTAATAATGGTTTTGTTTTTTTCCCAGGGGGGAGGTGAATGTTATATACTGCCATAACACTATGCAAGGCACGGACGTGATGGTGCAGGCACGGGTGACATCATCACGCCATGCCTATAATAAGAGACCGATGGCGGCAGCCCGGATCTTTGGCGCTCTGCCTCTAGCCAACACGCAGCCTGTACCCCTGCACTGCTAGCATAGTTAACAACTGTTTAGCTTGTTCTATGTGCTACCAGCTTTCTTCAGTAAAGCCACCATTCAGCACAGCCATCGTCTCTGCTGTCCCTCATTCAGAGACAAACCTCACAAATTTATAAAAATGTAGATAATTTAGGAGAAAAACTGCAAATTTACAGTTGAACAGTCACAAATTTAATAAGAAAAACTTGTAAAATTGGAGAAAAACAGCTTAATCACAAGGAAAAAAGCAATAATTGATGACTTCTAATGATCTGAACCGTTCAAAAAATCTTTTCCTTAATTTCCAACTGGTGATGAGATTCAGCATCATCTGTGCAGCTGCTGCTGAAGCGTCACTATTTCTTCCCTGTTCAACAGAGCGTTTAATGAAGTGAAATCAAAAGACTTGGATGGATTTTGATGGGATGTGATTGACATGCTAATTTGTTCTCACTTGCAGCTCTGCCAGGATTTGTATGAAAACATATTTCCGCAGCACAGTGATGGAGCGTGAAGCGGGTCATGAAATGTGCAAATCTCAAGCTGCTGCGGAAGGTCGAGTCCCTGCTGGGAGTCAACGAGATGAGTCAAGTCAGGGAGACAAAGTATTCTTATCACCCCGTCCATGCATCTGTGTGTGTGTGTGTGTGTGTGCGCAGCCGTTTCTGATTATAAAGCAGAGTACACTCATCCTATGACTACAAACTCTAACCCCTAACCCCAACCCTCTGCATATTTATCCCATTTAAATGTTTCAGATCATCAAATAACTTTTAATATTAGACAAAGATAGCCCAAGTCAATAGAAAATGCAGTTTTTAAATGATGATTTCATTTATTAAAGAAAAAAGCTATCCAAACCTACCTGGCCATATGTGAAAAAGTAATTGCCCCTAAATCTAATAAGTGGTTGTGCCACCCTTGGGGGCAACAACTGCAATCAAGCATTTGAGATAACTGGCGATGAGTCTTTTTACATCACTGTTGAGGAATTTTAGCCCACTCTTCTTTGCAAAATTGTTTTATTTCAGCCACATTGGAGAGCTTGAGCTTGAGGTCACAAATTGATGGCCGGACATTCTGAATTTTCTTGTAGAGAGCAGAATTCATGGTTCCATCAATTATAGCAAATTGTCCAGGTCCCGAGGCAGCAAAGCAGCCCCAGACCATCACACTACCACCACCATGTTTGACTGTTGGTTTGATGTTCTTTTTATGAAATGCTGTGTTACTTTTACACCAGATGTAACGGGATGCACACCTTCCAAAAAGTTCAACTTTTGTCTCGTCAGTCCACAGAATATTTTCCCAAAAGTCTTGGGGATCATCAAGATGTTTTTTTGGCAAATGTAAGAAGAGCCTTTGTGTTCTTTTTGATCAGCAGGAGTTTTTGCCTTGGAACTCTCCCATGGATGCCATTTTTGCCCAGTTTCTTTCTTATTGTTGAATCATGGACTAGTGTCCAAACTGAGGGAAGTGAGGCCTACAGTTCTTTAGATGTTCTGGGTTTTTGTGTCTCATCTCGTGTCTCATCTCGTCTGTGTCTGTGTCTCGCTCCTTCTCGCGGATCTCAATCCAAACGGAAAAATGGAAAAAAATGGAATTTCGGGCTTTAAATGCAATTGACACCACCTTTTCAACAGAAAATCGGGCCCGGGGAGCCCAAATGTGTGACTCATGGGTTAATTGGAACTCATGTGTCTGTGTGATTCGATTGAAGATGCAGAAGACATCTATCTGTTTGGATATGATCACAGGATTTCTACTGTTTGGCTCCAGAGTTTCCTAGTGTATCGGAAATTATAAAAGTTGGAACAGCTGGTCAAAATGCGGATCCCGGCGAAGCTCCTGCAACAATTCGACCAGCGATTTAAGCCTGTGAATTGAATTAATTGTGATGCACAGAATCGCAAGAGAGTGGAAATTACTATGCTCCAAGTGACTGTGCTCATCAGGCCTTGATTCGGCGTCCTTGGGAACTCATTCCTCCAGGTGCAGAGATTTTGCAGGAAGGTGTTTTGGCTTCTCTTTAACCCAAACAATTAACAACATTTGCTGTTGTTCAGCAAACCGGACTCTTCAAGGACAGCGTTATCATGTGTCTAATACAGAACTTTGCCATCTGGCATGCACGAAGAGAGACAGACTCTGGGACATGCTTATCTGTGTTTTGAATATATGAACATAACACCCATCCGTTGCCAGGAGGTGCCCCTTTGTTGTGCACCAGCAACTGATACATCAATACCGCACTCATACTGATTACATGCTGACTACACACACTGGTCTCTCTCTTGCTTTGTATTGTGTGATCTGTATTGGTCTGCTAATTGTGCTTAGAGGTTTTTTTTTCTATGTAATCACAATTTTGCTCATACGAGCTTTATTTTGATTAACTATGTTTTTTCTCTCTGCCCATTGTGTCATTCCCTCCCCCATTCCCCTCTTTACCCTCCACTGATGACAGGCGCCTTCATGGCTGCCGCGTCATTGGAGGCGCTTATCGAGCGCGCCCAATGTCAAGTCAAATTCCTCATTTGTTTACACTGTAAACATGCTTGGCAATAAAGCTATTCTGATTCTGATTCTGATCTGTTCTTGAATTTCTTTAGATTGCTGCATGATGTGTTGCTTCTTAGATCCTTTAGCCTACTTCAATTTGTCAGACTATCATGAGGCTGAGCGCAGTTTGTCACCATGTCTCATGTATCTGAGCTCAGGTTTCTCTGAGCTCAGATCCTCACTTTATTCCCAGTATTGTTTGTCTGATTAGGTTTATCCTGTTAGTTTTCTGTATGTATTGTTTGGGTTTGTTTTCACTAGCGCCTCCCATTTCCCAGACGCTCCTTTCCACTGCCCACAGCTTCCCTCTCTGCTCAGCTGTGGGCAGCTGGTTAATTCGACACCTGCTCGCTCATGATTCACACCTGCAGCTCATTTCTGTGTATATTTAAGCACTGCCGTTTCACTAGGGCAGTGCGGCTGTTTTGTACTGTCTTTGTTTCACTCCACTTGAGCACCGTCCACTCAGGTGAAGCAATCTGTAAGCAATCCTTTCCTCCCACTCGCCAGTTTGCATGTTGGAGTGCTTTGGGTCAATTCTTTATCTATTTAATCTTTATCGCTCACCAGTTAGTTTGGGAGCGCTCAGTGTTTTTTCTTGATTTTTTTGCTTGCCAGTTGAGTTTGATAGAGCACCTTGTGTTTTTTTCCCTTTCTGTAATAAATTGCACTGACACATCCTGCGTGTGGGTCTGTCCTTCTGCTCCAAAGAAGCATTCATGACACCGTGCTCAGGCTTTTTATTCATTCCTGAGTATTTCCTGTATTTTTCCAGTGTGGTGTTTATTTTTCCGTGTGTGTTTAGGATGTGTTCTTTGTTAAGATAAGATAAGATAAGCCTTTATTAGTCCCACAATGGGGAAATTCCAGGATTGCAACAGCACAGGGATAGCAACACTCAGAGCAATAATCAGAAGGAAAGAAAAAACAAGAGCAGCTAGTATACATATGTACATATTACTATAAATATATATATATATATATATATATATATATATATATATATATATATATATATAGACACACAGTGCGGAGCATTGTGGTTGGTGGATGTGCAGCAGAAAGTCTAAGCTCTCTCTCCGCGGATGCGGCGGGCCAGCTCGATGTCTTTGGGCATAATGGTGACCCTCTTGGCGTGGATAGCGCACAGCTTGGTGTCCTCGAAGAGACCCACCAGGTAGGCCTCGCTGGCCTCCTGCAGAGCCATGACGGCGGAGCTCTGGAAGCGCAGGTCGATCTTGAAGTCCTGAGCGATCTCCCTCACCAGGCGCTGGAAGGGCAGCTTACGGATGAGCAGCTCCGTGGATTTCTGGTAGTGTCGGATCTCTCTCAGAGCCATGGTACCGGGCCTGTAACGGTGAGGCTTCTTCACTCCGCCGGTAGCCAGAGCGCTTTTCCGAGCAGCCTTGGTGGCCAGCTGCTTCCTGGGGGGCTTTTCCTCCAGTAGATTTACGGGCGGTCTGCTTGGTTCTTGCCATCGCTCTTTATTATTCTGTCTTTTATTTCTTGCACGCCACCTAAACTCCAGCCCGGCACCCGCATCGTTTTCGCTTCAGTTCCCCGGTATGTCGAGTTTCTCCGTTAGCACCGGGTGGCAGTTGAGTGCTAGCTAGCTCTTCCCTGCTGTATCGTCTCCTGCTGTAAACAGAGGCTCCGTCCACCGACTCGGGAGACCTTTGGGGCGATCTGTGTGTTCATGATATATATAATATATAATATTGTTGTCAGTTGTTTTGTTATGTTATCATGTCTATTATTATGATGATGATTCTGTCAGTATTTTTAGATTTCCTGTTCTATTTTGCTCTCAGTGTTTATATTTTGCTTCCTCGTGGCATGAGTTCTGCACCTGTTCCAGGCACTCCCACCTTGTCATTATCTCGTTTGTGTGCTCCGTGTTTAGTAATTAGGTTAACCTGCCCGCTCATGTGATCCACACCTGAGGCCACTTGTTATGATTATTTTCCTGCCCTATTTAAGACGGGCTCTGTTAGTCTCCTGTTATCACAGCGTCTTCTAATCCATGTATCTCCGTCGGGACCCCATCCCTGTTCCGACGTGCTCCTTTGTGTTTTGTCTTCTCGCCGTTCTCCTCTATGTAAGTTTATGTTTGAGCACTTATTTGGATTTTGTGTTTCCTTAATAAATTACCACAAACTGCAGTTCAGCTCTTGGGACTTTCCTCTCTGCCCTGAAGGGGCGATCCATGACACAGACAGATTCTATTTAAGTGATTTCTTGATTCAGCAAGTCTAGCAGTAATCAAGCCTGGGTGTGGCTAGTGAAAATGAACTCAGCTTTCCAAAAATGGGATTAATCACAGTTAATTGTGATTAATTGTGGGCAATTACTTTTTCCACATAGGACCAGGTAGGCTTGGATAGCTTTTTTCCCTTAATAAATTAAATCATCATTTAAAAACTGCATTTTGTATTTACTTGGGTTATCTTTGTCTAAGATTAAAATCTGTTTCTTGATCTGAAACATTTAAGTGTGATAAAATGTGCAAAAATATCAGAAATCAAGAAGGAGACAAATACCTTTTCACAGCACTGTAAATGTGCAGCTTTTTTCTTATACATTTTCAACTTTTTTCATAAAATTTTGGCTTTTTATTTTGTAAATCTGCAACATTCATATGGCTGCTGGGCAAATTTTTCATTCTTTACAGTGGTTTCATTTATCTTCTGTTCTTCTAGAGACAATGAGCCAAGTATACTGTGACTCACTGTCACCCAAGTCATCTTTTCCTTATGTCCTGTGAACGTGTTATGCTATTAAACCATCACTTCTATTGAGCTGAATGTTTCTGTCAGTTTAGGGGCCCCTCTGCCTCGGCTTTTTCACACATAACAGCAAAAGGTGCAAACAAGATGATGGCACAGACGCAAGGTCACAAAGTAGAACTCAAACCTGTGATGTTGTAAGCGCACGCACACTGACTGTTATATTTTTGCCCCTGGCTGCATCTCTGGCAGTGCAGAAAACAACAGTTGCACGACACAATTCACAGATGGAGTGAAGCACCTTGCAGGCCGGTTAGTTAACAGCACCCTGCAGAAACACCAGCTGACCCACAGCGTGTTCACAGGCCTGGTTTCTGACCTACTTCTGTTTGCTGCGTGCATCTAATTGGATGGATGTGTATGCGTAGGCGTAAATCAAGGGAGGAACAGGGGGGACGTGTCCTCCCCAACCTGAAAAACAAAACAAAACAGAATTGTCCCCCAATATCATCATAAACCTTTCTATATCATGTTATAGAACTGAAAAAAAAAATGCATTTTAAGTACCAAAGCTAAAGACACATGCAAAATAAATATTTATGGGGGAAATTTGCAACTGTTCTTATAGAGTTGTGATTCTTTTCTCACAAATTTGCTATTTTTTCTGATAAATATGCAACGTTTTCCTGAATTTGCAACATTTTCATGTAAATTTGCAACTTTTTCTCATTAATTTGCAGCTTTTTCATGCTAATTTGCACCTTTCTTTCTCATTAATCTGCAGCTTTTTCACATAAATTTGCACTTTTTTCTCATTAATTTTCACCTTTTTTCTCATTAATTTGCAAATTTTTTTCTTGTTAATTTGCAGCCTATTGTCATTAATTTGAAACTTTTGTCTCATTAATTTGCACCAGTTTTGGACCTGTTTTTGTAAGTTTGCACCTTCTTTCCTCATTTTTTTTCATGTAAATTTGCAACTTTTGTCATGTAAATTTGCAACTGAATTTCGGAACTTCACATGGATTGCTGGTTACATTTTGATTCTATGTAATGGTTGATTTTTTTTTTTAAAGATTTTTGTCTGACAATGACCCTATTATATTCTTGCAAATTGCCCCACCAAACCTAGGAATGACCCTGACTACAGTACTACTTCTAGTGTCCCCCTCAATGTTTTCGCTTGAGAAAATGTTCTGTTTAACCCCCCCAACAGTGAAATGAAATATTCGCCCATGTGTGTATGATGGACACAGTGAGGGACTCTATTGCATTATCATCTGATGATTATCTATAATTGGTTGCTCCTGAGCCCTCTCTTCGTCTCTGTGAGTCTCTCCGCCTAGCAATAGCAGCCTCTCTGTCACTGGCCAGGAGAGCAGAGAGGGAAAAATGGATCCTTCAGGCAGCATTCTGTGATTGGTCGGTTAATATCAGCCCCAGCCAATCAGACGGAAGCTGGGCCAGAAAGCCAGAACTGGAAAAATGCAGATATTACAGTGTTCTTCTTAATTAATACAAAGCAAAAAGAACATTTAGATTTAATTGATTTTCAAATAATTTTATACATAATCTAAAACACCTCTTATGATAAATCATCAAAAATAATGGGCTGATGCACCAAAGGCAGCAAACACTTCTTGGAAGCCCTTAATCGTCTTTCTTCTTGGAGGGGGAGGCAAATCTTCTAATTCTCATCACTCAGCAGCATTCGACCATCGAGTCAGCATCACACCGACAGAGCCAAAAACCCTCTGAAATGTGCTGAGCCCATAACATGAGATTTGATGTGGTTTAGCTGTGAACGGAGAATCATGCACATGAAAGCAGTCAGCCTGATGAGCAAAGAGTCAGGATATAGATTTAACCCTGACTCCTGGGACTTGACACACACCTCAGACAGCATTACTGAGTAAAAATGAGGCAAAAATGGATCTACTGTATCTTTGTATTGTAAAAGTGCAGCATGAGCACTATATCTGTTCTGCTGTGTTTGCCCATTTTAGGGATTTTGTTTTGAGCATGTGTAGGAACAAAAGAATTTCAGTGTCTCTTATTGTTAATGAAAAAGAGTAACTATTCTTCCATATACCGCTTAATTAAGCATACTCAAATTCAATTAGCAGAAGGCATACAACTGCACAAACAAAAGGCAGTTATCCTCAATCAGAAGAGAGACAGACAGAGACGGCATTTCCATTCAGTTCTCTGCAAATTTTGAACACGCGCAAAAGAACTCTATTAGCTCCAAATTTCACATTAGAAATAGATGTGGCTGGCAGAGGTAGGTGAACTGAAAATCTGATTAAGACTAAATTAAGTAAAGCTGATGGAAACTTCTTATTTACATTAATAATGTAATCATGGGATTGATTTCAACAAGAATTCAGATAGGTTCGCTTCCTAAAGGGGAGATATTGTGTACTTTTCCCACATGTTGGCACAGTTCCCTGAGGTACTAAATGTGTAAATGTAATGTATGTGTAAAGTGTGTGTTTCTTTAAATGCTAATGAGCCTAGAGATGGATGATCTGGCTGGGATCAGACGTGTGGGTCAAGACGAGTCAGGAGCGCTAGCTAAGCTAGGCTAGCTAATAGTGAGATTACAGGGCTATCATGGCCAAAATACAAAAAAAGGGTAAAATGATATAAAATAAATGTATAATTGAATGTGGATTAAGAACCAGCTGGGAACAAAGATAAGATGAATAGAATAATTAAAAAAAAATAGCTATAAAAACAATGGTCATACCAATGAGCTAACTCAGCAACCAGCCTGATTTCCCATGCCATTCTGGGAAAGAAAATGACAGAATAAGATAACTCCGATATCCCAGTTCAGCTGAAGAGTTTCCGGTCCTTCTGTCTCCAGGTGAGTGTCAGTCTCATTTTCAAACTAGTTTACTCTCCAGTGTTGATACTTTTACTCCGATGACGGCAGAATGCCAAAGCTAGCGCTATCCCTCGGACGTGAATGTGAGAATGAGCGATTTTGCGTGTGCTTGCCTCTTTCCATTGACTTTTTATGCATTCGCGCCGCCCGTTTGCATTTGGTGTGAAGGCACCTTAAGGGTGTGGGCCCCAGCAACCACAGATAAACATCATTAATAAAACAATATATTTGCTTAAATTGCACATACTGTCAATTACTGTATATACTGCACTGCTGTCCTTTGCACTTCTGATTGGATGCTAAACTGTGTTTCCTTACCGTGTATTCATACATGTGTAATGACAATAAAGTTGAATCGAATCTAATCTAATACGGGTGTAGATAAAGCTGAGAGGGTGAGATCATTCTAGTGAGCTCAGGTTCTTATGTCACAACCAGAGGCAAATCAGAACAGCTCACTGAATGAGACATGATGAGAGTGCAATATAAGAAAGTCCCAGGATTGTATATGCATCTCTATCAGGCTTATTACATTGGTAGCCACTCCAGATATACCTAAATTGATCTTCAGAAGCAATGAAAAAGTGAAATATTAATCATGTTGTCTTTAAAGTGCAAATCTAATCTTTGATCATGATCTAAGATGGGAGATCGTCACTTCCTTGTGGTAACGTATCGTCACTTCCTGTTTTGCTGTCTGCCTGTGTGGTTTGCTCTCCAGCTCTCGAGCCACTAGCTATGGCTACTAGCTCTCTTTCCTCTCCTCCTCTGGTGTGCTCTCTCTGTCAGATGTTTAGCTACACCTCTGCCTCTTTTAGTGATAACGGTAAATGTAATAAATGTTGTCTTTTTGAGGCGCTCGAGGCGAGGTTGTCTGATTTGGAATCCCGGCTCCGCTGCATTGAAACACCGTCTGCGCCAGTTAATCTCGACGGACGCCCCTTAGCTGCAGCGGAGCTAGCTAGCTTAGGTCCCACTGTCACCGGTTCCCCGGCTCTCCTCAGCAGCGAGGAGACTGGGTGGGTGACGGTGAGAAGGAAGCCTAGTCGCAAAGCCCCGGTTCACCACCAACCTGTTCACGTTTCTAATCGTTTTTCCCCGCTCAGCGACACACCCGCTGAGGAAAAAACTCTGATCATTGGCGACTCTGTAGTCAGAAACGTGAACCTAGAGACTCCAGCGGCCATAGTCACATGCATTCCTGGGGCCAGAGCAGGCGACATCGAGTCAAATTTGAAAATGCTGGCTAAAAGTAACTGTAAATATTCCACAATTGTTATTCACGCCGGCATTAATGACATCCGTCTCCGGCAGTCGGAAGTCACGAAACTTAATGTAGAATCGGTGTGTGAGTTTGCCAAAACGATGTCTGCCACTGTAGTATTCTCTGGGCCCCTCCCCAATCTGACCAGTGATGACATGTTTAGTCGCTCGTCATCCTTGAACCGCTGGCTGTCTGTGTGGTGTCCTAAAAATGACGTGGGCTACATTGACAATTGGAGCTCTTTTTGGGGAAAACCTGGTCTTATGAGACGAGACAGCATTCATCCCACTTTGGATGGTGCTTCTCATTTATCTAACAATCTGGCATCTTTTTTATCCAAATTTCCAAAACCCTGACTACTCAGAGTTGGGACCAGGAAGCAGAGTCACAGTCTTACACGCCTCTCTGCAGCTCCTCTTCATCCGCCACCCCTCAGCTTAGCCCCTGTCTTCCCCATCAGAGAATCGTTGTCTGCTCCCTCCAAAGTAAATAAAAATATAATGTATAAGCATCCCAAAGTGATAAAGCAAAATATTGGTAAAACTCAAATTAAACATAAAGCCTCTAAATTGAATGATTTGGCCTCTGTTCCTCCTCATAATTTAAAAATTAAATGTGGTTTATTAAATATTAGGTCTCTAACTCCCAAGTCTCTGTTAGTCCATGATCTGTTAATTGATCATCAGATTGATTTAATATCCCTTACAGAGACTTGGTTAGGACAAGAGGATTATGTTGGTTTAAATGAATCAACTCCCTCTGGTTATTTAAACTGTCAAAATCCCAGAAGTTCTGGTCGTGGAGGAGGAGTAGCAACAATTTACCATTCCAAATTACTAGTTAATGTAAAGCAAAAAACATGTTATAATTCCTTTGAGGGCCTGGTCCTCAGTGTTGGGCACTTTAGCATTTCCAGGTTAAACCCAATTTTATTTGCCATAGTTTATCGTCCCCCATCAACCTATTCAGAATTTTTATCTGAATTTCCTGATTTCTTAGCTGATTTAGTGCTGAAATCTGATAGAATAATTATAGTAGGGGACTTTAATATACATGTGGATGTAGATAGTGACTGCCTTAATGTGGCTTTTAATTCAATATTAGACTCGATTGGGTTTTCTCAGAAAGTAGGAAATTCTACTCATTACCTCCACCATACATTGGACCTTGTTCTGACATATGGCATAGAAATAGAAAATCTGGTAGTGTCTCCTCATAACCCTGTACTGTCAGACCATTGTCTGTTAACCTTTGATTTTACTATTTCTGACTATTTGGCTCCTAAAGAAAAATATTATCACAGTAGATGCCTCTCAGATGATGCTGTTTCCAAATTTATGCAGATTGTTTCCTCTATGCCATGTGTCAACACAACGGAAATAAGCTATAGACAGCTTGCTCCTTCTGTAATTGATAACATGGTGGATAGTGTTTCAGCTTCTCTACATCAGGCTCTAGACTTGGTGGCCCCCTTAAAAAAGAAAAAGTCTAATCAGAGATTTTTAACTCCTTGGTTCAACACAGAAACTCGTAGCTTAAAACAGAAGACTCGTCAATTAGAAAGAAAATGGCGCTCTACTAATTTAGATGAAATCTATTTAGCTTGGAGAAATCATCTTTTAATTTATAAAAAATCTCTTAGAAAAGCTAGAACGAGTTATTACTCTGCATTAATAGAAGAGAACAAGAATAATCCCAGGTTTCTTTTCAGTACTGTAGCCAGGTTGACAAAGAGTCAGGACTCTGTCAATCCTAGCATCCCCTTAGAGCTTACTAGTCAGGACTTTATGAACTTTTTCAATAATAAAATTTCATCCATCAGAGATAAAATCAATCAGATTCTTCCCACAGTTAACTTAAATACTGTAACTACTACAACTCCTTCTATTGATGTCTGTCTTGATGAGTTTACTCCAATCGACCTTTGTGAGTTAGACAAAATAGTTTCCTCATCCAAACCTTCAACTTGTCTTTTAGACCCTATTCCTACCAGGTTATTTAAAGAAGTCTTCCCACTTATTGGTAGCTTTATTCTTCATATAATCAATTCTTCATTAACTTTAGGCCATGTACCGCAGGCTTTTAAAACGGCTGTAATTAAACCCTTACTCAAAAAGCCAACGCTAGATCCAGGAGCTTTAGCTAACTATAGACCAATCTCTAATCTCCCTTTCATTTCAAAAATCTTAGAAAGAGTTGTTGCTATGCAATTATTTGACCACCTGCAGGGAAATGGTTTATTTGAGGAGTTTCAATCTGGGTTTAGAATCCATCATAGCACTGAAACAGCCTTAGCGAAGGTCACTAACGACCTCCTCATTGCATCTGATAATGGACTAGTTTCTGTACTTGTCCTTTTAGATCTTAGTGCAGCTTTTGATACTATTGATCATAATATTCTACTTGATAGATTAGAACACTATGTTGGACTTAATGGAACTTCGTTGTAGTGGTTTAGATCTTATTTATCTGATAGGTTCCAGTTTGTTCATGTAAATGATGAGTTTTCTCTCAGCTCAAAGCTTAGTCATGGAGTTCCACAGGGATCTGTGCTTGGCCCTTCTCTTTTTAGTTTATATATGCTTCCGTTAGGCAACATTATTAGAAAGCACTGTATACATTTTCACTGTTATGCAGATGACACACAATTATACCTGTCAATGAAGCCAGATGATACTAATCAATTAGCCAAGTTAGAAGCCTGTCTTAAGGAAATCAAAGTTTGGATGACTTGTAATTTCCTGCTATTAAATTCAGATAAGACTGAAGTCATTCTTGTTGGTCCAAAAAACCTTAGAAATTCCTTTCCAAATCAAACTTTCAGTTTGGATGCAGTTACTCTTTCTCTTAATAGCTCTGTGAGGAACCTTGGAGTTATTTTTGATCAGGATTTGTCCTTCAATTCACATATTAAATTTGTTTCTAAGACTGCCTTCTATCATTTGCGTAATATTGCCAAGATTAGGAGCATCTTGTCTCAGAGTGATGCTGAGAAGCTGATCCACGCTTTTGTTAGTTCGAGATTAGATTATTGTAATTCTTTATTATCAGGTTGTCCTAAAACATCTTTAAAAAGTCTTCAGCTGATCCAAAATGCTGCAGCAAGAGTTTTAACAGGTACTAGAAAGAGAGATCATATCTCTCCGGTTCTGGCCTCCCTTCATTGGCTTCCCATAGAGTTTAGAATTAAGTTTAAAATCCTTCTTCTTACTTACAAAGCTCTAAACAATCAGGCTCCTTTTTATTTAAAAGATCTGATACTACCGTATCATCCTAACAGAGCACTACGCTCCCAAAATGCAGGTTTACTTGTAATACCTAGAATCTCCAAAAGTACAATGGGAGGCAGAGCCTTCAGTTATCAAGCTCCTCTCCTGTGGAATCAGCTGCCAATCTGGATTCGGGAGTCAGACTCGATCTCTGTTTTTAAGAATAGGGCTAAAACCTACCTTTTTGATATAGCCTACAATTAGGGAGGGATCACGTGTTTTCTGAACCCTCCCTTAGTTATGCTGCTAATAGGTTTAGTCAGCCGGGGGACCTCCAGTAATGCACTGGGCCTCACTCCTTTCCTCACTCTCTATGAAATATTTTTTTTTTGCTGGTCATTAACATTTGTTTGTTCTCTCCCATAGATTGAGTCCCCATCGTGCTGTTTGCTCTCTACATGTCTGTTCTTTTCTTCTTCTCTATCCCCTCACCCCCCAGCCAGTCGCAGCAGATGACTGCCCCTCCCTGAGCCTGGTTCTGCTGGAGGTTTCTTCCTGTTAAAAGGGAGTTTTTCCTCTCCACCGTCGCCAAGTGCTTGCTCACAGGGGATCGCCTGATTGCTGGGGTCTTTCTGCAACTGTGGGGGTCCTCCCTACAGTTGATAGTGCTATGAGATGACTGTTGTTGTGAAATGGCGCTATATAAATAAAGTTGAATTGAATTGAATCTAACCAAAAGAAAGATGCATGGGACAAGATATTTTACATTTTGTGTGTAAAGTATAAAAAAATATCACATAAACTTCTCTCTTCTCTTCCAGTTTAATTAATCAAACAGATTAATTTGTGCTTTGATAACAGCTTCCACAGATAGTGGTGTTATGTATGTATAATGAGGGACTGGAGTCTCGTCTGTCATGCAGCAAGTCCACTCTTTATTATAAGAACAGAACTATTTATATACAAGGGCCGTGCCCGCCTGACGTCACACCAGGGGCGGGTACGGCAGCACGCACACACCACACTCACTAAATCATACTTCCCCTTACAAAAATGCAAAACCACACACACAATCGAAACCGTCCCCAATTTAGGACCCAAATCGTGCACTAAGAGAACAGGGAATAATTAACTGTAATAAAATCGCCTAACACACTCATCCAGCAGAATAACAAAACAACTAAAATTGGAGCAAGTCTCTGAAAACCTATAAAATAATTCCATACCATACATACATACATACTCTCATGCACATCAGCAGAGTATATGTATACATACAGTATTTACATTAAGGGTATTTAAGTCACACCTATGTCCAAAGGCAGCCAGAGGTAACACCGGTCCGGGGGACCAGGGCAGCCCCAAATTATGCACGCCCCTGGCCGCTGTAGATAAGACCGGCTCGGAGGTCCCAGGCAGCCCCACAGCATGATCATCCCTGGCCGCCATCTGCCTCCGGGATCAAAACCAACCTCTCCTGCAAAAATGTCACTTTTCACCACCGACTGTCTCATTCCTTGGGACCCGCTGTGGTGCTGTCCGGCACACCGTCTCTCCGTGCTCATCGGTCCGCTCCCGACCGCTTTCAACACCACGGCAGCTGTCATCGTTACGCCGAACACTCCAGCACCCTGTGGCTGAACTCTGGGGAGACCCGAAGCCTGTTCGTTGGCGCCACTCGCTGCCTCGAGTACCTTGCCGTAACACCCAGCAGCCTCATCCAGGGCGCTCCGCTGTGCTGCCTCCGTGTCCAGCTGCTGTTGCTCCCCCTCGGGGCTCTCAGCATCACTCTCGTCGGTGTCACTCTCCGACCTGGGCGTTTCGTCGCTGCTCTCGGCACCCTCATTCCAGGCACTCCGCTGCGTCGTCTCCATACCCAGCTGTCACTGTTCTTCCCCAGGGCTCTCAGCCACCATGGTCCCGCTCACTTGCTGCCTAGCCTCCAGCTGTAGGGATGACTCCTGCTGCTCTCCCTCTCTGCTGTCGCTGCACACTGTGCCGTCTGACTCATCAGCACTATGGTCCTGTACTGTGCTGAGCTCCTTGACTGGCCCGCAGTCTTCAGTGACCAGGGACTCTTCCACTTGTGGCCCTGGTCCTACCTCAAAGTCTAGCTGGTAGCTTTTAGCTTGGTTTTGGCACAAAGTTAGCTTAGCGGCTAACCTGTCCATAGGCACCGAGTGGGCCGTTAGCTTCCCCAAGCTAACTAGCTTAGCCATTCCTGGCGCCAACAGCTCCATTACCCACATCTTCCTGGTCCTCTCTCGTCTGCTTGTTGAAGTACTCGGCCAGCCGCTCGACAGCATCCTCATAGTACTCTGTTTCACCCAACGTACTGAGAATTCTTCGGCCTTCCGCGCCGAGATCGTGGGCCAGAAGTGCTCACCATCGTCTCCCGTCGAGTCTACTTAAGCCCAGCGCCCCGATGTAATCCTCAAACATGGCCCTCCACTGCGGCCACAGGATCACCGGGTCTCCCGCATACTCTAGAAACGGTGATAGTGGTGGAGGTAGCCCGAACACTCCCACAATTTTTCTCCTCGTCGCCAAATGTTATGTATGTAAAATGAGGGACTAGAGTCTCGTTTGTCATGCAGCAAGTCCACTCTTTATTATAAGAACAGAACTATTTACACCACCATTCAAAAGTTTGGGGTCACCCAGACAATTATTTTGTGTTTTCCATGAAAAGTCACACTTATTTACCACCATGAGTTGTAAAATGAATAGAAAATATAGTCAAGACATTGACAAGGTTAGAAATAATGATTTGTATTTGAAATAATAATTTTTTCCAGATACTCAACCTGCTCAAAGGAAGGTCAGTTTTATAGCTTCTCTAACCAGCTAAACTGTTTTCAGCTGTGCTAACATGATTGCACAAGGGTTTTCTAATCATCCATTTGCCTTCTGACGCAATGAGCAAACACATTGTACCATTAGAACACTGGAGTGATAGTTGCTGGAAATGGGCCTCTATAAACCTATGTAGATATTGCACCAAAAACCAGACATTTGCAGCTAGAATAGTCATTTACCACATTAGCAATGTATATTAGATGTTAGAGTGTATTTCTGATTAGTTTAAAGTTATCTTCATTGAAAAAAACATTGCTTTTCTTTCAAAAATAAGGACATTTCTAAGTGACCCCAAACTTTTGAATGGTAGCGTATATACAAGGGCCGTGCCCGCGTGAAGTCACACCAGGGGTGAGTATGGCAGCATGCACACACCACACTCACTACATCGCAAGTGGTGTTTGGGAAATAAAAATAAGAACAACCTTTCTAAAATTTTTAAACCTCGTCTCTCTCGCTCATTGCTACTGCTCTTTCCACCCACACTAAATCCTGTTTATCCACAGCTAAATGCTTTGTTTAAGGCTCTCTTAACAAGTTGAGAGACAATGTGAAAACAGGAAAAAAAAATATGGCATTCTACCCTGTTAATGCAGGAATATAAACATCACAGACTAGCTGATGACAATTTGTTTGGGAATATTTTTTAAGTGCAAACCCACGTCAGCTCACCCTTTTATTTTCTCTCATGTAAGTAACACTAATAATGTCTTTGTCCTTCCCCCGTCTCTTCACTTTGGTGCCCCGGGGCTGCTCAGTAAACTGATCCAGCAGTGTCTCACGTTGGGCTGTCCAGACCCAGGCTACAGTATTATTCAGTACAATACCATCAGCGAGTCATTCTGCACGAGTGACTTATTGACGGGATATGCCCATGACTCAGAGCAAGTAATTATTGCAGCCCTGACTCAGTCTTTGATTGCTGGCTGTGTGACTGTGTGTAAACAGTAAAGGGAAAGAAAACAGACAATTTCAGCAACAACAAGTAGCTTGGAGCATTAGATCATTTTAGCTCTTCTTTGTTGATGTGTATACTGTCATATACTGTATATACTGTATAAAGGTTTATTTTATCTTATCTTATTTTATGATAGAAAGCAATATAGCAACATAGAGGAGGTCAGTTGAAGATATACCATAAGGGAAAAATTCCAGTCTAATGTAATGCCTAACTGTCCAAACACAAAAAATTTAAAATGTACAGATGTTAATACTTTAAGTAATGTGTTGAGTATTTAGCCAAAAAAGCCAAAGCACTCCTATTATGAATCACACTGACCCTGAACTTAGACTATTATTAAAGGGCTCACTCACATAGACCTTTATACCTGTGAATACCTCTATTCACCTTGGATGCAGGTGGAAAAGTATAAATGCAGGTACGTAAGGCTATGTGATGTGACCAGAATTTCACATAACGATATAAGCAATCTTATTTGATGATAACGATATATATATATATATATATACTGTATATATATACAGTATATCACAATATACATTTTCTGTAAATTCTATAGTTTAGATATAAAAATCACATAAAAAGGACCATCTCTTTATATTTTAAATTACATACTGAAAAAAATCAATTGTACAAATTCATCTGTCATTAATTTTATGCATCTTTTTCCCTCTTAATTTTGCAGTGTTGTTATAAATTGTTTTTTTAATATGCATTTGAGATGACTTTAGCTTTATTCATTATCACTACTTGACTAATTAAAAATTATTAGAAATCAAGTAAGTTACATTAAGAGCCAGTTTGCTCCTCCGACAGGTTTTATTTATTACTTATTTAGTGTGTATGCAGCCACTGTCACGCACTTTTGTAGCTTTACTAACATTTTTTCAGACAAAATTTAAAAACTCAGCAGTAATTTAAACCAAAGAAACAATGGTCTGATACACTATAATGCTTCCTATTAGCGACAAGTTAGCATCATCATTTAGCATTTGCTGTTTTATAATAATTAGAGTGAGATGGTGTTCGTTTTGACACCTTGTCAGCTGTGCCCAACTCACCCCCCCCCAGCGTCACTGCCTCCATGGTCCCCACTTCATCAAAGGCAGCCCCCCTCCTCCCCCCTTGCCCTTGCCATCAGTGAGCAGGACGTGCACAGACAGTTCTCCAGACTGAACCCGCGCAAGGCCCCCGGTCCGGACGGCGTGTCTCCCTCCACCCTGAGACACTGTGCGGAGGAGCTGACTCCTGTCTTCACAGACATTTTTAACACCTCCCTAAAGTCATGCCACGTGCCGGCCTGCCTCAAAACCTCTACCATCGTCCCTGTCCCCAAGAAGCCACGGATCACTGGACTTAACAACTACAGACCTGTAGCGCTCACCTCTGTAGTCATGAAGTCCTTTGAGCGCCTGGTCCTGCCCCACCTCAAGACCATCACCACTCCCCTCCTGGACCCGCTGCAGTTCGCCTACAGAGCCAACAGGTCTGTGGACGACGCAGTCAACCTGGCCCTCCACTCCATCCTGCAGCACCTGGACTCCCCGGGAACCTATGTCAGGATCCTGTTTGTGGACTTCAGCTCTGCATTCAATACCATCCGCCCCACTCTGCTCCAGGACAAGCTGTCCCTGCTCACCGTGCCTGACTCCCTCTGCAGGTGGCTCACCGACTTCCTGACGGACCGGAGGCAGCATGTGCGGCTGGGAAAGACTGTCTCGGACTCTGTAAGCATCAGCACTGGATCACCCTAGGGCTGTGTACTTTCCCCCCTGCTCTTCTCCCTGTACACCAACTCCTGCTCCTCCAGCCACCAGTCTGTCAAGCTGATCAAGTTTGCGGACGACACCACCCTCATCGGGCTCATCTCCAATGGCGATGAGTCCGTCTACAGGAGAGAGGTGGCCCTGCTGGCGTCCTGGTGCAGCCACAACAACCTGCAGCTGAACGCTCTGAAGACAGTGGAGATGATCGTGGACTTCAGAAAAGTCCCAGCCCCTCTGCCCCCCCTTACCCTCACAGACTCTCCCATCACCACTGCGGATTCCTTCCGCTTCCTGGGCACCACCATCACCCGGGACCTCAAGTGGGAGCCAACCATCAGCTCCCTCATCAAAAAGGCCCAGCAGAGGATGTTCTTCCTGCGGCAGCTGAGGAAGCTCAAGCTGCCCACCAAGATGTTGGTGCAGTTCTACACGGCCATCATCGAGTCCATCCTCACCACCTCCATCACCGTGTGGTACGCAGGAGCCACCCCCAGGGACAGACTAAGACTGCAGCGCGTTGTGCGCGCTGCTGAGAAGGTGATCGGCTGCAAGCTCCCATCCCTCCAGGACCTGTACATCCCCAGGACCCGGAGGCGTGCAGGTCGGATCATAGCCGACCCTTCACACCCTGGACACGCACTGTTTGCCCCCCTCCCCTCAGGCAGGAGACTTCGGTCCATTCAGACTAAAACCTCCCGCTACATGAACAGCTTCTTCCCCTCTGCCATCAGACTGCTGAACACTAAGTGACTTATTAGACTCTCGTGCACTATGTACAGCAGCTCAACCGGACTCATGACAATTATCACTTGTTTTCTTTTTGCATTGCCGACTGCACTATGTGGAACTCCACAGTATCTGCTGCTCTTGTTAATATATTTAAAAATTGCATAGATTAGCATTACTTATTCTTATTCTAGCTTTTATTGCATGCATAGTTTTTATCTTTAGTGTTACTTTGTGTTTAATGTTGCAGCATTGCACCGAGACAAATTCCTAGTTTGTGTACTACATGAACAATGGCAATAAATCTCATTCTGATTCTGATTCTGACATTACTTACCTCCAATTACTGTAAAACAAGGTTAGAGGACTATTCTCTCTGACGCAGCACAGTGGGAAACAGTCTCACATCCCTGGCAAACAGAAGTAGCAGCTATTTGACCAAACCATTAGCTTGGAGATAGCTCCTGTGCTAGCCACCGGAACCCACACACCTGACACACTGCAGGAAGAGGCGGGGCGGTGACAAGTAGAAACGGGGTATGTGTCTTTTAAATCCCGATATAAACGATACAGTTTTATGTGAAACGATAAGATGTTTTTATTGCTCACCCAACATATATCGTCAAATCGCACAGGCCTACAGGTACATATATGGAAGTGTAGCACATGCTTAACCCAGCCAAAGTGGGAGCACAACTCAGTGCAGTCCTAGTGCCGGTGTCGTGCCAAAAAGTGATGGGCCGCCAAAAACTGATTGGCTTGCTGTGGGAACGTGCCTGCCTTACTCGGCTAGAGCCGCTTCTTTTCGAATTCTGACAGGCTGACGGCTGCTTTTGAGGAAAGCAGACGTAACTTTTTGTCCATGCAATTAGCGAAGGTATGTCTGTGAATATTTAATGCGGTGAGGGATTAGTCGTAATTTTAGCCCTATGGGTTTTGTGTTATAATAATCAGATGTGACATTTTACCCTGTAGCAGCTTTTAATGTTTTGCCTTATGTGTTTAGAAAACTGTGCTGAAATTAACAAAATCCATGTATAACGATGTAAAAGTCAATAAAGCATTTCTTTCCCATGAATAGTGTTTGTGCATTATTTGCCTCCTATAATTACTGCATATATTGTTAAGTAGAATCTATATGCTTCATCTGCCAAAAATTCATTAAGGCTCCCAATTTTGATTGAAACATTTTATCTGCCCAAAAAATTATTTGATTTGGTTGTTCAGCGTGAAATTGCAAATAAAGTACTGTAACTTGCTCTGTCCAACCTGTGAAATAGTATCAAAGGACAATAACTCTGTATTTTGCCTGCCAAAAATTGATTAAGGGTCTTAATGTTGATTGAAACAGTTTACGTGGTTTGCTGGTATGCTTCATCTGCCAAAAATTCATTAAGGCTCCCAATTTTGATTGAAACATTTTATCTGCCCCAAAAATTATTTGATTTAGTTCTTTAGGGTTAAATTGTGAATATAGCACTGTAACTTGCTCTGTCCAACCTGTGAAATGGTTGTTTTCAGAATTTAACCCAGAAGGCACATACCAAAAACTTTTAAGACATAAACATGGTTTCAATCCACATTAAGACCCTTAATCAATTTTTAGCAGGTGAAATACAGAGTTCTTGTCCTTTGAGACTATTCCACAAGGACTTAAATGTAGGGACTGGTAAAAGGGAGAGAGTTGGCTGATATTATGGAGAGAAGAATGGTAAATAACTGTGTATAAGATTCATAGATGCAGTGAAGGAGGACATGGAGAGGGTTGGGATGACATGAAGGCAGATGATCTGCTGTGGTGACCCCTAAAGGGAGCAGCCGAAAGGAAAAAAGCAGCACATGCAGACCTACTGTATGTAGTATGCTGGTATGGGTATCTAATTAATGACTGACTGTCAACAAGAACTGGTCATCCCACACTGTTGGGTGTGAAGATTTGTACAAAATGGAGACATTTCAGTTGGTCCAGACAAAGATCCCAGATTGTAGACTTTTCTTTAAGGTGTGTTCACACCAAATGCGAATGGGCGGCACAAATCCATACAAAGTGAATGGGAAGACGCGAGTACGTGCAAATTTGCGCAGTTGCGCGTTTGCGTCCACGCATTAGCTAGCTAGCAATTAGCTAGCTAGCTGCTAACTTTGAGATTCTGCTGTTACCTGAGTAAAAGTATCACCATTGCAGAGTAAACTAGTTTGAAAATGAAACTCACTCACCAGGAGACAGGAGGACCGGGAACTCTTCAGCTGAATCGGGATTTTGGAGTTATTTACCCACGGTTTCCGGCCACCGACGTCCTAGCAAGCTAGCAACATAAACACCAATCATCTGTGAAGTTTTGGAGGCTTGAGACAACATTTTCAGGTGAGCCCCCGGTCGGATAATGTAAACCTAAGCATGACGTTATTTTGGGAATTTTCACAGCAGGTTGAACACAGCTGCAGAAGTTTTAAAGACAACTTTAGGTTAGGGATAAGGGGCGCTTGCGCACGCAGTGACCAGCAGCTGGTGGCTTGTCACCAGACTGCAAAACAAATCTACCTACGGGTACAAAATAAGTAATAATAAAAAAAAAAACTTTGCCTGTCTGCATCTCACTATTCATGTCTATCTGCGTCTTTACATTGAGTTATAATGTAATCGTGTCACGTGAAAAATTTGCCTGTTCGCATTTGGTGTGAACGCACGTTTAGAGTTCTTAAGTTATGATTTAGTTTAAATTACATACACACTGTATGATTCTGGCAGTCTCAGATGAAAGATCAACAACATGAGAGAATGAAAATAGCTTTGATTGTGCCACAAAAATCAGTGATCCTATGTACACAACAAAAGGGTTTGAAGACCAAAACTGCAACAGTTGTGTAACCAAAGACAACCTGCAAGGAAATTCTGACATTGTCAGAAATTTGATTCCTCCTACGACTTTTTGCATGTTATGGTGTTGGTAAGGTTTTTCTTCTGGTAACCTTTCTCCTTGGCGGCCTGCCGCGCCAGAAATTTTACTGCCACGCCAAGAAGGAGATATGAATTTAAGACAAATATATGAAGCACCCGAAAAGGATTAAGTGGAAGAAGTTGGATGGATGGATGGATATGAAGCAATGACTTTCCGCAAACGCGCACACAAACAAAGCGTGTGGCCATCATCGGCGCAGAGTTTAGAAGCGTTCCGCCCACATGAGCTTTCCAGTCAGTCAGCAGGCAGTGTCTCGCTAGTGGCAGCAGCATCTTTGTGGAAAACGAGTGAAAATCGGGAAGTCAAACAGCAAAAATGGACTCTATTTGAAGAGAAACTTTGTGAAGTCTGCCGTTTCTTCGTCTGTGAAAATCCTGGTGCGTCAGCGCCTTGGCGCTATCTATCGGGCGGGAGTGAAACTACAAATGATGGTTGTGTGCATGCGTCAACCGCTTGGCCTGGGTAGATGAAAAAAGTGAGCATGAACAGCAGCGCGTGCGTGCCCGGCTCATCCAAAGCGTACGCGGAAAAAGGCGGACTAGAGGGGAAATGCAGCATGAATAAGGTTTGACTGTCTGACAGAAACATGAGTTTATTAAAGTACTTTAAACATGGAAAAAAAAAATCAAGAGGTATATAAGCACTGAAGGCATTGGCATGGTTTTAACCCACTGGAAATGGGAGCAATAACGGAAGAGTCGCTTAGCTAAGAGATGTGGTTAGAATTCAAATGCAGCCGGCTTCATATGAAGGGAAAGACAAGGGGGACTACTGAATTGCTGAGGATCTATTTCACCAGCCACTACAATATTAAGTTATGTTCCCAATTATGTACCTGGCAAGATAAGATGACCGAAATTCACCAAGTCAATGACTTTAATCCGTCAGCAGCCTTCAGACAAACTAAACGTGCCAGCATTTGGATTTCAGAATAAGGGAGGTTTTTCTTGGCGGTGAGGAGATTTCTAAAAAAAACTATAAATATGTAGAAATATTATAACAGAAATAACGGCATCCTTGGTCATTTAAGTTAATTTAAATCATTAAATACAATTTTATCAATATTTTTTTCTTTGTAATGACAGTTAAATTATTGTTCTGTTCTGACTGCAAAGTTATGCTCAAAAATATAAATTGTTTTAAGGAAAAAGTAAAAAAAAATACTACAGTCTGTTTCAAATTTATTTAAAAAACAGTAATTTTATTTTAAAAAACAGACAAAAATAAGCCATAAAATAATCCACAAATTTATAATAAAGTTTCAAATGTACAAGAAAAGTCAATTTTACAAGAGGAAATTACAAATTTGAGGAAAATGGTTTCAAATTTAGATAAATTTACAGAGAAAATTAGAAATCTATAAGAAAATTGTTATAAATTTTGGAGGAAAAACCTCAAACCTTCAAGACTGAAGTCATTACTCAAGTTTTAAGTGGGTGTTCTTTGTACCCTTAACTAGAAATTTTTGGTTGTCTCCTTTAATTTACATGGCACTTGATATTTTCTAACCTGTTTGTATATCACCATAGACAAAGAGAGAACCTGAATTAGACAGAGCTCAGAGAGGGCAAGATTAGACAGAAGAGAGTCAAGGAGAGGAAAGTGTTCATGCAGAGGGTCCAGGAGAGGTGAGAGCAGAGGAAGGAGAGAAGGATGACACCAGTAAAAAGTCCAAATACAGGACGTCTGGGTGGGACCCAAATGGCCCAATATTCCAACATTCAAGCCTTAGTTGTACAGTACTTCAAATTGTAAGTTCCATATGCACGGCAGTGGCTCAGGAGGTAGAGTGGGTCATCCAATAACCGGATGGTTGGCGGTTTGAATCCCGCTCTCCCCAGAGATCCTGCCGTTGTGTCCCTGGGCAAGAGATTTTACCCACCTTGCCTCCAGTGTCCATAACACTGGGTATGAATGTGTATAAATGCTTGGTGGTGTCCGGAGAGGCCGTTGGCCTGGATTGGCAGCCACGTTTCCATCAGCCTGCCCCAGGGCAGCTGTGGCTACAGTAGTAGCTTGCCACTACCATTGTCTGTCTGGAGTAAATGAATAATGTATCTGTAAAAAGCATCTTTGAATGTCTATGACAAAGCGCTATATAAATCTGATGCATTATTATATGCAAAATTAAAAAAAAAAAAAAGAAAGAAATAGTATAAAATTAACATGTTCATACTGGTTGGTGTTTGGGCACATTATTGTGAAGTGCAGTGTAGTGGCGAGCACTTCCTGTTCCGCCACTGCACCACCCTATAAATAGCAGAGGACGTCCATCTTATGGCCTCTTAGCCGGATGCCTCCTGCTGGTGCACACCGTGTGACTGTGTTTGTAAATAGTTCAATAAAGCTGTGTTCGCCAACTATAATCCGGCCTCATCCTTCACCCAGGTATTTCCATACAAAACATTTGGCGATCGAGGATTAACTCACGGAGGCATGCATCACCCCGCTTCGTCCCTTTCTCAAGCTCCCCGGGCGAACCGACGGTTTTATGGCCATATGGCTGCACGGTGGCGCAGTGGTTTAGCACTGTGGCAGCACAGTTTTACCCTCGGCCGGGGGATCGCGGGGATCGTGGGTTCGATTCCAGCCCCCGACCAACAGTGAGCTGTGTGGAGTTTGCATGTTCTCCCCGTGTTGCGCGGGTTTACTCCGGGATTTCTCCGGTTTCCTCCCGCATACCAAAAACATGTAGGTTTAGGGCGCTCGCGCACGCAGCGACCAGCAGCCGGTGGCTTGTCACCAGACTGCAAACCGAATCTACCTACGGGTACAAATAAGTAACAAAAAAAAAAAAAAAAAAAAAAAAAAAAAAAAAAATATTGGTGGGCGGCCAATCAGACGTATGTTACTGCACTGGGCCATGGGGAGCAAGATGGGGCGAGAACGTGGGCACTTCTTGTTCACAACCTGGGTATGGAGGGCCGGAGGGTCCTGCAGATGCTCGGCAAGGTGGACTCGTGAGCTGGCCAGCAAGTGTCGTTTTGGACCGCTTGAAGATGAAATGGTTCGCGATCAACTAGCAGAGCACATGTGTAACGCTGAGCTACGTGCTAGGCTATTGATGGCACCTGATGACTGAATGTTAGCTAAAGCTATTGAGCTAGCTCTACAGTGGGAAGCTGTTGCTAGGCTAGCTGTGGAGCTAAGTTGGCACCAGCCACAAAAAAAAAGCCAGAGGCGCTTGCCTCAGCTAATGTTGCGCACCCTGATAGCGAAAATAGCTCAAACAAAGATTTTTGGGAAGTCAATGCTGCCAGCCAAAGGTCTGCCCCGGGAAAACCCCTTTGCAAGGGTTGTCAGTCCATGATGCACCAACATAAAGCTAAGAAATGCCCGGCTAGAGGGAAACATTGTGGTAAATGTGGACGCTGGAATCATTACGCCAGGGTGTGCAATTTGTTTTGCCCAGGGAACCCACAGAAGAAATCACCCCGCTTGCCCCCAACGGACATTGGGAGCAAACAGTACGAAAAGCTAATGGATGCCACAGCGGCAAAAGTCAACCAGTTTTCGCCCAGGGTCAGTACCTGTGCCAACGAGCGACACCATGCTAGCCCCAGATCCCTCCGGTACTTGGCCATGGTTGACTGGGAAATCTGCAGTGGTGAACACTACAACGTTTATAGAAAAGGACGGTGCCAGACCATCAAGCGTGAAGTTAGTGCATGCTCAGCAGCAACACTTTGGGCCGAGTAAAATTCCACTTCGGGTTATGGACTTGGTGCGGGTTCAGCGTAAAGGACGGCCACGGAGAAGATGGACCGAACGACAGGCAGAATAACATTGAGGGTGTCTGGGCATTGTGTCTAAGCTGGGCGCAGCGTGCTTCAGGTTGTCTGACGGCTCACCGAGGCACGCCAATCAGCTTTCGGTGTGTCCGGGAAGATGCTCCAGGTGGTGAGGCTGGACGGGAATCGGTGATGGCGGTGTGGGATCGAGGCGCCGTCATCCAGAGGGTCGACCATCGCTCCGGGGGTCTATGGTCTCCAGGGGTGCGCCTGCTGAAGGGCTGCCCTAGACCCCCCATGCATGTTCCAATTTTTTCATGCCAATGACTGTGCGGTAGCACTATGTTAATAGTTCTGATGTTCTTACAGTATGTTTATGTATGTTGTAAAATGGGATTGTTTTGTATGTTTTATTAGTTTAGGAACACGGCAATGATTTTAGTTTATTAATGGACTTTTCTTTTAACTTATTAGGGGGCAAAATAATCCACCGTGCCATGTGGGCAGGACGGTAGTCCACTCGTCCACCCTATTTCAGGTTTTGTTGTGTGAATGTGTTAGGCCATTTAGATATATTAGTTTCTGTTTTGTTAGTGCATGATTCGGGCCCCAAATTTGGGAGGGCTTTAATTGTGTGTGTGTGGTTTTGGACTTTTTTAAGGGGGGGAATGTGGTGTTGGTGTTTGGGCACCTTATTGTGAAGTATGGTGTAGTGGCAAGCACTTCCTGTTTTGCCACTGCACTGCCCTACAAATAGCAGAGGGTGTCCATCTTATGGCCGCTTAGCCAGATGCCTCCTGCTGGTGCACACCGTGTGACAGTTTTTGTAAATAGTTCAATAAAGCTGTGTTCGCCAACTATCACCCAGCCTCATCCTTCACCCAGGTATTTCCATACATAACACATGTGGCATGAAATAAAGCCCTTAACTGTCTGATACTGACACCATAGGAAAGAATCAAAACAAACACAAGAAACCTTAGATACTGTACGATGGGGTAGAACATTCAAAGAAAAATGTAGCTGAGCTGAGCAACGCCTTATCTATGTATAAATGCAAGAAATCTCTGTATGTTTGTGTGTCTGTCTGTCCTTTCCACGTATATCTCTCGAACCGTTCATCGGACTGGCCTCAGATTTTAAACGTGGTTTCCTGAGGTTACGAGGGTGTGCATCACCGAATATGGAGTCGCTCAGTCAAAATGTGTAATTTTTATCAATAAAAGTTTTAGCCACCACTCTGTGTCTCTTCATGAGCTGGCTTTAAGAAGTGTGGGCGGGGTTTCAGATTGACTCTGTGCTGATTAGACAATACGCGGCATCACGACCATGCTGACTGGATAACACACAGCATCACAACCTGTCAGTCACCACAGTGTTCCCGGGACAAAACAAGGAAATGACAGTTAGAAAGACAGAAAAAGATAATACTGAAGATTTAATGCTTAAAAAAATTATACCATAAAGTTGCCGTGATTGCGTAGGTCTAAAGGATAATTTGCCATATGTGGAGAATGAGGTGCGTGAGCAGACTGGGCGGAGAGTCAGCGGGAACCAGGTCTGACAAATCAACACAGAACATGCCGGGAGAAGCAGCAGCCAGACCTGTCTCAAAGGCACGCTAACTGATGGCGATAAAAAAAAAGTTATTTTCAGTAAAGTGAAATAGCGGCAGTGGCTCAAGAGGTAGAGCAGGTCGTCTAATAACCCGATGGTTGGCGGTTCAAATCCCGCTCTCCCCAGATATCCGGCCATTGTGTCCCTGGGCAAGACACTTTACCCGCATTGCCTCCAGTGCCCATAACACTGGGTATGAATGTGTATAAATGTATAAAATGTTTGGTGGTGGCCGGAAAGGCCGTTGGCGCAGATTGGCTGCCACGTTTCCGTCAGCCTGCCCCAGGGCAGCTGTGGCTGCAGAAGTAGCTTGCCACTACCATTGTCTGTCTGGAGTGAATGAATAATGTACCTATTTGTAAAGCGTCTTTGAGTATATATGATAAAGCGCTATATAAAACCGATGCATTATTATTATTAAAGTGAAAAAAGATAATGCATGGAGTGTGCTTTTGCCCTGAGGCTGATTGATCATGGAAAACAGTTGAGCTCTGTGGTTTGAGCGATCAGCTGATTGGATCATTGGTGTTCTGACGGCATACCTATCAGAACAGCTGATATACATGCAGGACATACAAGAGAATTGAAATGGCGTTTCTCTCTCTCTTCAGTGGTGTGCGCAATATAAAAAAAGAAAAGGAATAAGGCTGGAAAAACAACAGCAGTCCATGTACAGCAATGCTACCCATAGTGCAAATAGTGACAAAAGACAGACTTAAGGTTTAACGCTTAAAGATTATACCATTAAGTTGCTATGATTGCGTAGGTCTAATGGATAATTCAGTATGAAGAACACCAGGTGTGCCGGGGGGAGCAGCCGCTGAACCGGTGGATCACAGTCCTTCGGAGGCACATGGGTAAAGCAGCAGCCAATGGGTCTCAAATATTTGCAAACGTGTCCTGTTATAGTACTGCATGAGTTTATTGACGATACACAGAAGAAATTCAATATTACACTGAAGTCCATCACTGAACAGCGATATAAACCAAAATAATTATAATGATGACTCAACAACTCCCATTCCCCAAAGTGCAAGATACACTATCTTGAATAAGTGATAAAAGATCACACAAATAAGTGATCTGACAAACAAATAAACAAGGGATCTGAAACCGTTGCCACTATTGGATGTCCCATTCATTTTCAAAAATTAGGTATTCTGTAATTAATATTCACATGATCAAATAAATCTTCGTGCCATTTACTCCCTTTTATATTTGTCAAAGTCTAACATGTGATTACCTACATAGAGCCTACACCTCTCTGTATTCCACTTTCAAACATAGCCTACATTTGGGCCTGGAAAGCCTGATTAGGACACCTGTTTCAGACAGGAATACTTGCATTTGTATGCAAGTATTCCTGTATGCAAGTATTCCTGTATTCAAGTATTTTGTATGTTTGTCACACTTAAATGTTTCAGATCGTCAAGCTAATTTAAATATTAGACAAAGATAACACAAGTAAACACAAAATGCAGTTTTTAAATGAAGGTGTTTATTATTATGGGTAAAAAAAAATCCAAACCTACATGGCCCTGTGTGAAAAAGTGATATCCACCACCACCACCACCACCACCACCCCCGGGTTGAAACATAAATTAACTGTGGTTTATCACACCTTTGGAAAGCTGAGTTCAATTTCTCTAGCCACACACAGGCCCAATTACTGCCACACCTGTTCTCAATCAAGAAATCACTTAAATAGGACCTGTCTGACAAAGTGAAGTAGACCAAAAGATCCTCAAAAGCGAGATATCATGCTACGATCCCAAAAAAATTCAGGAACAAATGAGAAACAGTAACTGAGATCTATCAGTCTGGAAAAGGTTATAAAGCCATTTCTAAAGCTTTGGGACTCCAGTGAACCACAGTGAGAGCCATTATCCACAAATGGCGAAAACATGGAGCAGTGGTGAACCTTCCCAGGAGTGGCCGACCAACCAAAATTACCCTAAGAGCGCAGTGATGATTCATCCAAGAGGTCACAGAAGACCCCACAACAACATCCAAAGAACTGCAGGCCTCACTTGCCTCAGTTAATGCCAGTGTTCATGACTCCATCATAAGAAAGTGACTGGGCAAAAATGGCCTGCATGGCAGAGTTCCAAGACAAAAACCACTGCTGAGTAAAAAGAGCATAAATGCTCGTCTCAGTTTTGCCTGGTATAAAAGTAACACTGCATTTCAGAAAAGGAACATCATACCAACAGTAAAATATGGTGGTGGTAGTGTGATGGTCTGGGGCTGTTTTGCTGCTTCAGGACCTGAAGACTTGCTGTGGTAAATGCAACCATGAATTCTGCTGTCTACCAAAAAATCCTGAAGGAGAACGTCTGGCCATCTGTTCGTGATCTCAAGCCTAGCGCATTTGGGTTCTGCAGCAGGACAATGATCCAAAACACACCAGCAAGTCCACCTCTGGCTTAAGAAAAACAAAATGAAGACTTTGGAGTGGTCTAGTCAAAGTCCTGACCTGAATCCAATTGAGATGCTGTGGCATGACCTTAAATAGGTGGTTCGTTTTCTAAAACCCTCCAATGTGGTTGAATTACAATAATTCTGCAAAGACGAGTGGGCCAAAATTCCTCCACAGTGCTGTAAAAGACTCATTGCCAGTTATTGCAAATGCTTGATTGCAGTTGTTGCTGCTAAGGGTGGCCCATCCAGTTATTAGGTTTAGGGGGCAATCACTTTTTCACACAGCGCCATGTAGGTTTGGATTTTTTTTCCCCCTAATAATAAACACCTTCATTTAAAAACTGCACTTTGTGTTTACTTGTGTTATCTTTGTCTAGTATTTAAATTTGTTTGATGATCTGAAACATTTAAGTATGACAAACATACAAAAAAATCAGAAATCAGGAAGGGGCAAACACTTTTTCACACCAATGTATACATCTATAACAGCACACATGGATAACATATGTTATTTGCTTGTATATTGCACCAGAGCCTCGGCCTAGTGGTAGAGCATCCACCCAAAGCCGGGAGGTTGTAGGTTCAAGCCCCAGCCGGGTCATACCAAAGACCATAAAAATGATACTTTCCACCTTCTAGCTTGGTGCTCAACATAAATAGAAGAAGGAAAGGAAAGTTGGTTACCCAGCACAGAGGGAACCACAAAGAAATGGGGAGGGTTGTGTCAGGAAGGGCATCTAGCGTAAGATCTTTGCCAAATCAAAATATGCAGACCCATGAGCCGCTGTGGCGACCCCAAATAGGTGCTTAAACGCTTGTGTTCTGTCTTCTGATATGCATTTTCATAGGGCTGGGCAATTAACCAAAACTGATGTAATCTTGCTCATGTTGTGTTTTTTTTTTTTCCATCTCCCTGTTGTGTGCATGTGTACCGTATATGAAAGCTTTCATGTCCTGACCCTTTAATGTGCACAGTCACCTGTCTTTGTACACCAGAGGCTATGCAGTTAGCACTGTCTGGAAGCAGCAGAACACGGCGAAAAAATTCAAAAGGCTTGTATTGACGCTTTATTTCATCTGAAGGTGCCAAGAAAAAGCGAGTGAAATGCACTTAAATTTGCAGGGACTGCCACAAACGGCTATCCGTGTCAGCTCAACTGTTTTACAGTGGGAAATGGATGACAAAAATGGACAAGCTGAAGTTGGATTTAAAAATCCAATCAAAGACTCGTAATCCATATGTGGTGATAACATAATAATGGCTGTGTAACAGGACTCCCCCAATGTAGCTAACAAGCTAATTAGCTGCTATTGTGAGTTACACGACCTAAAAACCCTCAAGAGGTATGCATTATAAACACTGACTTCTGCACTGGACAATATTTAATTAGGTTACAGGTGTGTGAAATTATTACACAACATAACAAAAATGATTTTTTTGTAAGTTGTCTGTGTTTTTTCAACTGATTTAAGACAATTTTCCACAGATGAATCCGAAAATGACATCCGTTTCTCTCAATCAGGTCAGGTTTTTATGCTAAGTTGTAAGCAGTTGTACAGTTGTACTGTAAATTGAATAGTAGACACTGATAAAGGTAAGTACATGTAAATTGAATGTTACATCATCATTGTTCAAAATTCAGAGAATTTCAAGACATAAAAAAGAATTTTGCATCATATAAAGCGAAAATACCCATACATGTAAACAAAAATGTAAAAAACATGTGGCCATAGTTCAAAAAGTTGACCTGATCGAGAAAAGCCAATGTGATTTTTGGATTCAGCACATCAAAATTGTCCTAAATCAGCTAAAAAAAACTTAGACAATAAATTTGGTGTTGACCAGTGTTATATTATGCTTATTTGTTACCAAATCACTGCAGTGATATATTTATTAATACCACACTCTTGTGTAATATTGCTTAACTACGAGCCTGGTCAGTGAACTATATGGGCTAAAAAACACAAAAAAATGAAACCGACATGAAAGGTTCAATTAAGCATGATGCAGATTTAAGGACAAATTGCCCAGCCCTATGTTGTTGCCAAGGCAGCATTATCATGCAGTTAAAATGGAGATCTTACAATAGCGCACTCCAGGACCATCTGAAATGAGGTTAAAATGACATCACTTCTAGGTTAACGTCCCTCCAGCAAAGCAAATCACGACAGTGTTATATGTACAAATTACAAAACTGTTTTGGATCAGGATTGGATCTGTTGTTAGCTAAAAGAGAATCAATGCCTACCCAAAACAATGTCAGTTTGTCCCTCGTTACTTGAGTTTCAGAGACTCCCGGAATGTGCTAATAGTTTATCAAATCCATGCTCCCCAATGTGGCTTCTGCAACTGCTAAAAACCTGCAGTGTGAAGCTAGCTTAAGTCAAGATTTTTCTTTTCTCTTCACAAACCATCAGCTAGTGCCATTCATGAGATAAAAAATTGCAGGAACTACTGTGATATTGTTTTCCAAGACAGAAATTAACTATTAATTTGTTTTATAGCCCACAACAAAATTTGATCAGAAGCTCCATATCTGCTAGTAATGGTTCCAGAAGCATATTTCTCCCCATTCTCCAGCCAAATTTGATTTCAGTAACGTCTTCAATGTGACTTTACAAACTATACTTCCCTTTCACAGATTCAGTTTGTGTTTTTATGCCCAGCTGTCTGCCAACATCAGCAGAATTTTAATCTGACTGTATGTTTCCTTCCAAAATGCACCATGTGGTGTAGTGATTGTGGTATGTGTGTGTGTTGCCGTACCCGCCCCTAGCGTGACGTCAGGTGGGCATGGCCCACTGTGTATATAGTTCTGTTCTCCATAATAAAGTGTTGGTTCCCTGCATGAAGAGAGACTCCGATTCCTTCCTCAGACATAACACACCAGAGTCATACTTTCTCTCAAAGTTTCTATGACCATAAATTGGTCTTTCACACTTTTGGTCAAAGCAAGATCTTTGTGGCATTTAGTTGCATATGTTTTTATTCTGATTTGACCAAAAGGTGTATTTAGATTGATGAAAGCTGTAAAAAAAAAATTGAGAAAATGAGTGCCTGTTGTTTTGGTTCGTTTGATGTGGTGCTCTCTGCTCTTTCAGCCTCTGAATCCACTATTACTGTAAAAGTTGGAACAAAGAACGATTCAACTTCCTGTTTGGACTCACCTTGTACTTGGCGGTCAGCTGCTCGGTGGCTTCCTGCTCTTTCCTCAGATCTCCCATCATTCTCTCCTTCTCTCCCAGCAGCCTCTGCTTCTCTTCGGCCATCAGGAATTGATCTCCTCTGATGGCCTCTTTCTCCCTCTCCAACCGCTGCTCTTCCAGCTTCACGTAGTCCTCTGCCTCCTTCTCCACCTCCACCATCCCATTTTCATCTATCTCTTCATCTCTCTCCCAGGCCTCGCCGTCCACCTGCTCCTTTTTCTGCTTGCTCCTCCACTTCTTGTGGTTTAGCTGTGCCCTGAGGCGAGCGATCTCCAGCTGGAATTCCCGCAGCAGAGCATCTTTGGGGTCCTCATTGACTCTGGGCTGGTTCTGGATGTTCTTGGCCCGGTTTGCATATCGAAGGGTGGTGAGAGTCTCATCGTAGTGTTGGGGGGCAGGGCCGAGTGTGGCAACCATGATGGTCTTAGCATTCCCACCCAAAGAGTCTTGCAAAAGGCGGGTCAGCTTAGAGTCCCGGTATGGAACATGGCTGCTGCGGCCATCTGCTAATGCCGAGATCACATTCCCCAAGGCTGACAGGGAAAGGTTGATCTTGGCAGCTTCTTTCAAGCGCTCTCCGTGGACGCCAGTCTTGGCCTGGCGTTCGCTACCCGCCAGGTCCACTAAGTTAAGATGCCCAACCCGGATATGTTTCCTCCCATCCGGTCCAGGCTGGCTGCACTCCACTGTGATCAGGAACAAGGCGTGGGACCTGGATGAATGTTCGTTCATGTCCGTTGCTCCAACCGCCCTCGCCTGGTTGCCTACATTCATCACCTCCTCGATCTCTTTGATGCTCTTGCAAACGCACGATGTGAGATTTTGCACATAGACCCCAGTATCTGGACTTTCTCTCAGCTCCAGGGCTCTAGCATTGGCGTGGTTGGGGTCCAGAAGGTCTCGAATCTCCTCTCGATAGATCTCAAGGTAGGACGCCTGCACCAGGTACTGCTTATCAGACTGTGAGCGAGAGATATGCGTGAAGATGTGGTCAAAAGCGTTGGGGATAACCCCCCGTTTCTCCGGGTCCCTCCACGCTCCTTGCATGGTGTAAGTCTTTCCAGTCCCCGTCTGTCCATAGGCGAATATGGTGCCATTGAACCCTGCCAGAACCGAATCTATCAACGGCCTCACACTCTCATCGTACAGGTCTCTCTGTTTGGAGTTTGCATCATACACAGCATCAAAGGTGAAGGTCTTCTGGGGCTCACTTTGTGGTGCGCGAGGGTTTCTGAGGATTACCTGCCCCAACTTCAGGTCCATCTGCACTATTCCTCCTGAAGGCCCATTGGAGTCCTCTTTTCGGGTAAGAGGACGGCATCGAACCACCACCTTCACCGACTCACTGCTCTTATTCTTTGACATGATTGGCTCAGGATTCTTGTTGTAAACAACAAAATGTTAATTTATATCATCTAATTATAAAATCGGTCATAGACTCTTTGATCAGCATGTATAATAATAACAATCTGTCAGATATGGGTTTACTAAATTATTTAAAAAAAATCAGTATGGCTTCTTGGTCATGCCACTATTGACAATAGCTACAAAGCCTGACTACACATATTCATTCATTTAGTAGTATAAATATTGAGATGCCAAAATCTGGTTTCCTTTGCTCATTGTCTCTAAATTAGCCTCCAAACCGACAGCACCTCTCACGCTCTGAAACGACGTTCCGTTGCAGTCCCGCTTCGCGTCCACATCCAGTCGGTGGGGAGGAAAAAAATCCAACAATGCCGGTGATGATGACATGAATCAGATCCGACTCATGTCGTCCGGACTGGAGCTCCTCCACCACAGCGATGTCCGCATCCTCCTGTCTGCCGCTCATAGATGCTCCGAGGCGGATCTGCAGCTCTGGATTTGTCCGGGGAGACGGAGCTTCCCTCCTGCACCACCACACCATACACATACGCGCACGTACATAAACACACACACACACACACACACACACACACACACACACACTCATTCAACCACCACGCCCCACACCACTGCGGAGCGGAATAGAGGATTCTGGGTGATGGAGTTTTACTCGGCAAACTACTTGAATACAAGATTCCAGGTGGGTAGAGGTGGATAATAACCACTCGGTGATTTGTTATTATTATTTTTTTTTAACAAGGGGGATGGGGGTATTCATTCATCAGTTTAGCAGAAGGTACAAACGTATAAATGTAAGTTCGGTATAAATTTGCAAGAATAAAGGTGCAAAGCCTTGACAGAAGATGCCAATTTAAAATTTTAAAAAGTCGCAAATTACAATTTCCAGATGAGCATAGCAAATTTATTAGAAAAAAGTTGCAAATTTACAAGAACAAATTTCCAAGTTTATGAGAAAGGAAAAAAACATGAAACGTTACAAGAAAAAAGTCAA
Source organism: Pholidichthys leucotaenia (assembly GCA_020510985.1). Classification (NCBI taxonomy): domain Eukaryota; kingdom Metazoa; phylum Chordata; class Actinopteri; order Cichliformes; family Pholidichthyidae; genus Pholidichthys; species Pholidichthys leucotaenia. The sequence continues at coordinate 287,396,342 of CM035842.1, forward strand.
AAATTTCTGAGAAAAAAGTTGCAAATTTATGAAGAAAAAAGCTGAACATTTATGAGAGAAAGGCTGAAAATTTACAGCATAAAAGCTGCATATTTAGAACAAAAAAGTTGCACATTTATAAGAAAAACGTCACAAATTTTCAAGAAAAAAAAATTTTCTGAGAAAAAAGTCACGACTTTTTGAGAAAAAAAGTTGCAAATCTGCGAGAAAAAGTTATTGATTTATGAGGAAAAAAGCTGCAAGTCTAAAAGTTTTTTTTTTGTTTTTTTTTGTTTTTTTTTCATTTCTGTTTAGAATCTGGTTGTTCAAAGTCATGTTATTCAGTTATGTAACATGGTATAGAAAGGTTTATGATGTTATTGGGAGCAAGTCTCTCTTTTTTTCCAGGATGGGAGGGGCAGTGTTCCCCGTCCCACCCTTGATTTACACCCATGAATGGGGATGGTGTGGGGATCATGAAATGATGAGACTGGATTATTTCTCAGTATTGGTTTATTGCATCTCACGTCCCCAGCTCTCTCTCTCAGTCAGGAAAAAAGAGGGAGAGCTGCGGTAAACCCCACACCTTTATACCAGCACATCAAAAACAGAATCACACACTCAAGTCAAATCCTACTATTTACAATTAATCACTTCAGAGTCCTCTTTGCTCTTCCGTCTGACCCCAGGAGGTCAGACAACCCTTTCGGGATCTCGCCCCGATCCTCTGTCTTCCTTCCAAGTCCGCAGGTGGTCCAGACCCCATTGTCCATCTGAGGTGTGATGTCAATACACACTGCAAGCTTAAAGTCTCTCTCTGTTTGAGCCTATGCAGTCAAATATGTGAGCTACATAAGGTTACAATTATGGGCGCTACATTACCCCCCCCCCCCAAACGCCAAAGAATGGACACACAATAACAGTATCCTAAAGGCAATACAGCATATGTCGCCCCCTACCTGCAGAATCTACAGCACAACCTACACAGTTTGATCAAAAGACACATCACTCTGCACGTAGTCTGGGCTTCAACCTCCTCCCGAACCTGCTGTACGCAGGTTTCACAGTCTGTGTTGTGCCTTCCTGCGGCGAATCTGTGGAATGAGGGGGAGAAAGGTTATTTGTCCCCTGCGGGGGCTCCAGGGGCCATTCCCTGGGGGGTCTGCCGCGTCGAGGCGCCCTCGCCGGTCGTACAGACTCGTCATGCAACACAAAGGCAGGCTTTAATCTATCAATACTGATTGTCTCTTTCCTGCCCCCCAAATCTAGCACAAAATATTTATCCCCGGTTTCCAGCACTCGAAATGGACCGTCATAGGGTGGGCGGAGACTGTGTCGCTGAGCGTCGTGCCTGACAAAAACAAATTCAGCGTTTTGCAAAGCCTTGGGAACAAAAACACGCGGAAAAGTGTGATGAGCGGGGCCCGGGAGCATTTCTGCTCCCGTGCCAATCAGAGGTCCCCGCGCCGGGGGGGGGGGGGGGCCCTGGTGCCGCATGGGCTGGTAGGAACTCGCCGGGCAGCCTGAGAGGTTGTGCAAAAACTAATTCCGCGGGTGAGGCATCTAAGTCCTCTTTGGGCGCCGAACGCAACCCCAATAAAACCCATGGCAGTTTGTTTACCCAATCTGCATCCGTGACCGACGCTCTGAGGGCTGCCTTCAAAGACCTGTGAAAACGCTCGCATAAACTGTTGGCCTGGGGGTGATAAGCGGTAGTACGGTGGACTGCCGCTCCTAAGCTGCTGGCCATTGCTGACCACAGTTCCGACACAAATTGAGGTCCCCTATCGGACGTAATATCCGACGGAACCCCGAACCGCGCTACCCAGGCTGTCAAAAAAACGCGAGCCACCTCTGCCGCTGTGGTCGATGTTAACGGGACCACTTCCGGTCAACGTGTGGTTCGGTCCACCATTGTCAAGAGATGTGTGAACCCTTGTGACGGCGGTAGGGGGCCCACTAGGTCTACGTGCACATGATCGAACCTCTTAGCCGGAATGTGGAACGGTTCTAAGGGGGCTTTCGTGTGCCTGTGGACTTTGGCCCACTGGCAAGCCATGCAGGCTTTCGCCCACTCTTTCACGTGCTTGCGCAGGCTCGGCCAAACAAACTTCTCTGCTACCATTTTCACAGAAGCGCGTACTCCCGGGTGCGCCAGGGAGTGCACCGCATCAAAAACGCGACGGCGCCACGTGGCCGGTACCACCGGGCGCGGCCGCCCGGTGGATACGTCGCAGATTAGGGGGGGCGAACCGGTTTGTAAACTCCTGCTCTCCAGCCTTAACCCTGTTGGTCCAGACAGGAGAGCGCGCACGTCTGCGTCTCCGCTCTGCTCCGCCGCCATGGCTGCGTAATCTATCCCCACGTGAACAGGGGCCGCGTGCGCGTCCGCGCTGTTACTCCGCCCCGCGGCCGTGGTAGTACAATCCGCATCCGCGCGGACAGGCGCTGTTACCACGCGTGAGAGGCAGTCCGCTACTACATTGAGCTTACCGGCTACGTGCTGAATATCAGTGGTAAATTCTGAAATTGCGGTCAGCTGTCTCTGCTGCCGTCCTGACCACGATTCTGAAATTTTGGACATTGCAAAAGTGAGCGGTTTGTGGTCGACAAACGCGGTGAAACGCCGCCCTTCCAGCCAGAACTGGAAATGGCAAATGGCCAGGTGGAGCGCTAGCAGCTCCCTGTCAAACGCGTTGTATTTCCGCTCAGCATCGCGCAAGGATCTGCTGAAAAAAGCGAGCGGCTGACAAACCCCGGCGACCTGCTGCTCTACAACGGACCCTATGGGCACATCTGACGCGTCGGTGGTTAACGCTATGTGAGCTGATGGGTCTGGGTGAGCCAGCAGTGCTGCGTCTGCAAGTGCTTTTTTAACCTCCGTGAATGCGTGCTCCCGCTCCGGGGACCACTCGATCACATTGGAGGGCTTCTGCTTTTTCAGCGCGGCGTATAACGGTTGCATAAGCTGCGCTGCGTGGGGTATGAAACGGTTATAAAAATTTACCATTTCTAAAAATTCTTGCAACGCTTTGACCGTTTGTGGCTGGGGAAACTCTGCCACTGCGCATACTTTGGCCGGTAGAGGGACTGCCGGTAGAGGGACTCCCTCTGGGGAGACGCGGTGTCCCAAAAAAATCGATTTGCGCTACGCCAAAATGGCACTTGGCCGGGTTAATTATCAACCCGTGCGCTCCCAACCTCTGAAAAACTGTTGTGAGGTGTTTTTCGTGTTCCTCCTTGGAGGCACTGGCGACTAAAATGTTGTCCAAGTAGACAAAAACAAAAGGGAGGTCGCGCAATATGGCATCCATCATTCATTGGAAGGTTTGTGCGGCGCCTTTAAGGCCAAAAGGCATGCGTAAAAATTCAAAAAGTCCGAACGGGGTTATTACCGCTGTTTTGGGAATGTCCTCTGGTCGGACCGGGACCTGATGATAACCGCGGACCAGGTCTATTTTAGGAAAAATGCTCACTTTCGCTAAATGCACCAAAAAATCCTGGATGTGCGGAATTGGGTAGCGGTCCTGCGCTGTGGCATTGTTTAACCTGCGGTAATCACCACAAGGTTTCCACGAGCCATCAGCCTTAGGAACCATATGTAGTGGTGATGCCCATGGGCTCTTCGAGCGGCGAATTATGCCCAACCTTTCCAGGTTGGCGAACTCCTCGCGCGCAATGGGGAGCTTAGTTGCATCCAAGCGCCAAGCTTTCGCAAAAACTGGTGGGCCAACTGTGGTGATAAAGTGCTCCACCCCGTGCTTCGCAACCTTAGCTGAAAACGTGGGAACTGTGAGTGCTGGGAACTGGGTTAGAAGAGTGTGAAACTTACCACCTGCTGTGGCGACATTGGTCTGTACTGGCAGCGGGGACACTCGAGCTGCACAAGGGATAGAACAAAAAGAGAGTGCGTTAACTAGGCGTCTATTAACCAGATCCACTAACAAGCCCAAAAAGTCAGCGCCTAACATGTTGAAACTCACCGCCGCTACTATGAAAGTCCATTCATAGGTGCGGCCGTGCAAGGACAGGCGCAGAGTCCTTTCCCCGAAAGTTTTGATAGACGAGCCGTTCGCCGCCGTTGCCCCGTCTCCGCGGGGCCCAGCCACACGGTCCGCATAGGTCGCGGTGATGAAACTCCTCTGGGCTCCAGTGTCCACGAGGAATTGCCGCCCGGAGCCCGCATCTGTCAGATAAAGCAGCTTGTTCTGTTCACCGAGAGTCGAAGCTGCTAACGACTCCCGGCCCGGGCGTTTCCCTGTTTCTTGAAACTGCACGGCGGGATGCATCTGTATGCCTTCTCAGCGAAATGTCGATGGTAAAAACAGAGGCCGTCCCCTCCTTTGCTTCGGGACTGCACCGCTGCCGTCGTCGCTGGGGTTGCTGCTGCTGCCTTCGGCTCCTCACTGCCCCCGGCTGCAGCGCCGAGGTCTGCTGCTGCCACGGAAGGCTTCTGCTCGTCGCAGGCGTCGAGGAGCCGCTGCGCTTCCTTGGCCAGTGCGCGGAAGTCTTGCTGGGTCACACACCTCATGCCGGACAGGGTACCCCTCATGTGTGCTGGGAGGGTCCTCAAGAAGATGTGTTTGAACAGAAACGCATCGTTGTCTGTCCCGATCAGCTGCAGTATGTCCTCCATGAGGTCGGTAGGCCTGCGACCTCCTCTGTCGCGCAGGTCCAGAAGCCGCCTGGCCCTCACCTCGGCTGATGGCACGAAACTCTCAATGAGGGTGGCTTTCAGTGCATTGCACTTGCCAGCAGCGGGCGGCTGCTGCACCAGGCTCCGCACACATCGAGCTGTGCGGCTGTCGAGTCTTGCGATGACATTATGAAACTTGGTGTCATCTGCTGATATTCCCCCAAGCACGAACCGCAATTCTGCGTGTTGGAACCATGAGTGCGGGTCGTCTTGCCAGAACTCGGGGAGCTTAATCGAGCCTGCACTCGTGCGGGCGGTCTCCGGTGAATCCGGGTCAGGGTAACGTTCCCCCGGCATCTTACGTCTTGGTCACCAATGTGGGGATCATGAAATGATGAGACTGGATTATTTCTCAGTATTGGTTTATTGCATCTCACGTCCCCAGCTCTCTCTCTCAGTCAGGAAAAAAGAGGGAGAGCTGCGGTAAACCCCACACCTTTATACCAGCACATCAAAAACAGAATCACACACTCAAGTCAAATCCTTCTATCACTTCAGAGTCCTCTTTGCTCTTCCGTCTGACCCCAGGAGGTCAGACAACCCTTTCAGGATCTCGCCCCCGATCCTCCGTCTTCCTTCCAAGTCCGCAGGTGGTCCAGACCCCGTTGTCCATCTGAGGCGTGATGTCAATACACACTGCAAGCTTAAAGTCTCTCTGTGTTTGAGCCTATGCAGTCAAATATGTGAGCTACATAAGGTTACAATTATGGGCGCTACAATGGCATATTAACAAAAGGGATGCTTATTGGTGATTTTGATTATAAGAGGGATAGCATCCCCCCTCATCCCCCTAAAATTACCTACTGGTAGTATAGTGTTGTTATCAGGGCTTGATATTAATACCGGCCAATGGCCAGTGGATTTCAGCAGTGGCTGGTAAGACTTCTACTCCCACTAGTCACTTTGGCTAGTGGGCTAAATTCACTCCTGAGCAATGCCTGTACCTAGTTTCTCCGTACAGGAGGCATCTGGAAGCTGCTATTACCAGCAAAAGCTTTTCTACTTAAATGAATTTCACCAAGCATGTTCAACACTTATTCCCTGTGTCAATCCACTTTATTAAATATAACTTGTTTTATGAACACAGTTGCCTCGATTTCTTTGTATGTATGGATTACTTGGGTTGTTACTGATATCTGGTGAAACTCTCAGGTCAATGGCTCCATCAGAAATATGTTTAATGAGAAAAATGTTGATGTGTTCAATACTTATTTTCCCCGCTGTAAATAAATGATACAGATATACTGCTCCGAGTAAGTACAGTAAAATTTTTGCTACTGTGTGTAACTTTACTTTTTTCAGTATTTAGGAGTGCCCCCTTTTTTGGTTAAGTACCTGCCTCTTGAAATGTCTCTGCACATCATTGCTCATTGAGTGACTTCTGATTCCACTGATATAAAAACTGGTTAGAAATTTGCTTGCTTGATTACATCTTTTCTCATTTTTAATAATTGTATTGTTTTATTCAGCCGAAAACACTGCTAAAATCAGTGTTCTTCTATTCTAGCTCAGTTGCAATGGAGCAAGAAAAGTAAAAAATATGCAGATAAATGTAAAAATATTACGGTTTTATCCCAAACCTCACAAGACAAAAAATTCAAATTACTGGAAAAAACTGTTGCACATTTATTAGTAAAAGGTGCGGATTTCTGGGAAAGAAAATGTTTAAATTAACAGAAAATTTACATTTATTTTTTTTACCCAAAATGTTTAAAAATTATAATAATACAGAAGAAATAAGATCTATAGTAAAATACAGATCAAAATACTTCTTGACATTTATATTTCTTTACTGAAGTTCACACAACTTGGAAAAGATAAGATAAACTTGAGCTTCATGAATAAATAATACCCTTTGTTGGTGCCAAATAGACTGTCATAATAATTTAAAAGGGAAACTATATGTGTACTTCATAGCAAAAAAAAATAAAAATTCTATCGTCACCATTCGGATTATTATGATGTTGTGTCTTAGTTCTTAGACCAGCGTTCTCCCAAAAAGAGCACAAATCATTATGACTTAGTAGACCATATTTACAAAATTAACACAGCAGCGCCTCCTGGTGTCACAAAGGAGGTGAGGCGATTCCCGTGAGCACAATGAAATGAGAGGGTTTGAAGCTGCACTAGTAAATTACTGTTTATTTAAAACTGTTTTGTCATGAATTTGAAACGTTTTTCTCAGAAGCTGGAGTGTTGCGTTTCTTTTAGTGTTTTGACAAAGCCATCGGGCGGCAAAGTAAAGCTCGGGTTGACTAAACAGTGGAGAAAGACTAAACAGAACTTCCAGCCTCTGTCCTTGTGTCTTATCTCTCAACTGTCAAACAAAGACAAAACGCTGCCCAAATGCTTAAGAAAAAAACGCAGTTGTGAGAGGTAGTTTCTGCTTGTGTTAGATGAATCCCTTGGGCCCCTCACATCAAAATCCTGGAATGCAAACTGATCTGGAAAGATTTTGGAGATGATTTATTATTGTGTGAAAAAAGAAGAAAAAAAAGAGGAAAAAGAGACTGGTTAAACTCTAGAGGAACGATGGAAAATTATCCAGAAACCACCAGAAGAAAATCTGTGATAGCCCATGCCCTACCACGGTTTCACTTTTTAGTTTCAACTGGTTTGTGTTTAGAAGACTTCTAACACACTACTGTTTGTGATGTGATTCGGTCAAAACACTGCAGGGTTTAATTATTGCAGCAGTTTTTTTAAACATGGGAAAGCAGCTCCCCTCAAAACGGGCAGTACGTTATGTCAATAAAACGAGAACCAATGACGAGACTGAACGTTGAACTGAACACGACTTTATTGCAGACTCACTCTCTTAATACAAGCGCTTCCGTCAGGCTGAGAGGAGGCCAAAGAGACCGCTTAGCCCTCTTATATACCCCAGGTGGCAGCAGAACCGGAAATGGAGACACCAGCCGTGTCACACAATAACATGTCCCAATAACAACACAACACAGTAGCCTATAGCTCTGTTTGTGTGACTAACATAATGGCTGAGTGTTGGAGTTTAAGAGCATAAATAAAGCATTTTTGAGGGCAGGGGTGTGCAGTCTGAGTGGTCAGTAGTATGACCAGGCCCTGGGATGTAATAAGTATGGAAACAACCCTGAGTGAGTGAATGGCTAATTCTGCTAACCACTGCTAATCGAGGAGGCGACTGGTCCAAAGTATAAGAAGATAAGTAAAAATACAGTTTAAGAATGAAATATATGGTCAAAGGCTGGTCGATGATTGGGCTGTGGGAAAACAGCTATCTAGCAGGAATAGAGTTTTGTTTGTTAATTCAAGGGCATCCACAGTGCAGCACCAATCCCTCCACCTTTCACACACACACCGAGGACCACTTCAGAGTCTCCAGTTAACCTAACTTACATGTTTTTGAAATGTGGGGAAAACATGCAGATGCCACACAGACAGGCCCTGCTGGTTGGTGGACTTGATTCCATGACTCTTTTACTGTGAGGCAATAGTGCTAACCACTTCACCACCAGATATCAAGCAGCAGACTCCTCTCTCAATTTGTACCCAGCAGATCAATCTCTAAATCAGTCAGAAATCCCAGCCGTGGCTGTTTAGATCAGCTACGTCACTGCCTTACCTTGGGATAGGTATTTCACGGCACCCCAAAACAACTTCTGCATGTGGCTTGGGATTGACTCAATGCTTAATGGATGTAAGTGAACATCACAGTGTAAACCAAAGCCAGAAAGTGAATGGGATCTTTAATGTATGTCAGTGTAGCTTCTTTTCTTCTGTGCACTACATCGAAACTGTCAACTATGTCAAGAATGAAATCTCTGTCTGGAGGCTGATGGGTCATGATGGGTGAAAGAACCAGCTACAGCAATGACCCTTACCAAAGTTCCTGTCTCCTAAGTTTTTCCTATAGTTCCTGGAAACTGAGCTCTATAATGTACTGTATATAAAAGATGGTTATAACACCAGAGGTGTATTCCTTTAAAAAAAAAAGTTCTTCCTCCCCCATTGCCCCTAAGTAAGATTTCTGAGTGTAACGGATGCCAACTAGTACTGTACGGCGTAGAACGTTAGTAAACCTCCCTCCCAAAAGCCTTATACAGTATCGGTAGCGCTGAGCTATCGGTGGGACCTTTAGCTCAGCGCGATCGTGCTGTGTCTCCCATGCTCGAACTGTGTGTTAGTTGACTGAGAGGTCGCGGGTTCGTGTCCCGTGTGGGGCGAACTGCGCAGGATGATCTCTGTCACATAAGGTATTGTCTGACTGTTGGGGTCTCATACTGTAGTTTTAGATTTTAAATGGGATTAGTGAAACTTGTTTGCCTTTGGTTCATTCATGCAACAGCTTGCTTTGAGTGCTTCCTTTTCTTTCCCCATGTGTTTATTCCTCAGTTTATGTCAAGTCTGTACTTGGCAGAAGAAAGCAGGGCATACTCGGCATTCCTAAGGAGTGCCTGAGAGTCAAACTACTCTGACAGGCAGAAGAAGGGAGAAGACTTTCTCCCCCTTTCTCACACTCACCCACACAAAGCCATCTCTAAACAGACCTTCGGAATGGTGTGTGTGTACAGTTCAGTTATTAAAAAGGCTTAGAAAGAATAATGACCATGGAGTTCACAGAGCAGAGGATGTGGGAAACGCCCGTAACAAGCACACAAGCACTTCTGTATGACATCACTTCTGCCTGACTCACAGCTGGGATAGTCACACAACTTGCCATGAAAACTGAAACACACCCGGCTTTGGCCAAGATGATCCGCATGAAACTGGCCGCCATGTTGGCTCAATATATAGCCCTTTCACATCGAGAGGCAGGCTGGCCTTTGAGCCTCAATGTCCGGCGACTCAAGCAGTAACATCTGCCCCCTTCTGTCAAGTTAAGCCACGCCTCCTTCATCTTTACCATGCTTTGATGGATAGCCAATCATATTGAGGTGCCGATATGCGTGGCAGCAAAATCGGCCAATCAGAGATGAGAGAAGCAGTGCCCGGTTTGAGACTAGGGTGTCGCCACGGTGGCTCCCATTCGAAGGCGACGGCGGTCGTCTGCTCTGTTTCTGTGCTAACCTCCTAGGGAAGAAAATAAGGTGTCTTATTATCTGAAGTGACGGCAAATTTGAAAGTTTTGTGTTGAGATTTTTTTCAGCCTATCCTTTGGAATGACGGACCGTGTCGAGAATTTGAATTAGCTCGCCGACAGTTTGAAGAAAGAGTGAGTCGAAAAGAGAGGAGCCATTTTGTCCCGACTGTGTGGGAGAGAAGAAAGAGTGGAAAAGAGGAATCACACGGGAGAAAGGAGGTCATATTTCTGCTTTTTGCTTTCATGTTGTAGGGGGGGACACACAGTCGGGCCCGGAGGAATTTACCGGTATTCCTTTTTTGGGGTGGTATTTAGCCAACTAGCTTGCCTAGGTAATCAACAAATCCCCCTATAGATTGTTAACAGCTAACATTGAAAAGAGGGGACAGTTGGTGTGGTTGGCCGAGGAGCTGGCTTTTAGACTTCGCCGTAGGAGTGCTAGGTTATCGGGTTTTGTGTTTTTTGTTACTGAGTGAACACAAGCTGGGTTTCGATGGCGAAGAAGACGTACGACTTGCTGTTCAAGCTGCTGCTGATCGGAGACTCGGGCGTGGGGAAAACCTGTGTGCTGTTCCGCTTCTCTGACGACGCCTTCAACACAACCTTCATCTCCACCATAGGTAAGGAAGGCCGGGGTCACACATTTGGGGGTTTGCTGTAACAGGTGGAAGGTAGTTTGACAGCTGGGAGGCACTATCCCGCAGCTGGAAATGATTGGCATTCGTCGGGCCTGCCCGGGTTAGCCTCAGAGCTAGTTTTGCCCCTTTATGTTTTGAACTTGTATTTTAATCCAACTGCAGTCACCCTTGTTTTAAATTAGTGAGACTTCTGATAACCTCACATATTTTATTGGCGCTTTAGTTGTACTAATACACATGGCCATAATTGCTGCCACATCAGTTAACCCAGTGGCTAATAAGCTAACCGGCCTCCTAGATTACAGGGCCGTGCTAGAGTGTATTTCTGCTGTATAAACGAGTGCAATCATGGCCAGAGGTGGATAGACTACATGGAAACTTGCACTCAAGTAAAAGTATTAATTAGTCACCAAATTACCCGAGTAAGGATAAAAGTGTCAACTACATGTTGCCTTGGTGATCAGGTTTATTCATTGGGAAAATTACCAAGCTATTATGTTCCTCTGAGAAAAATTAAAGCTATTCATATGTAGCCTCTAATAAAGTACATATTATTGTCATCAAGAAACGATGGACAATAATCCTAACTGAGCTAGAAGAACAATGATTTCAACTCAAATTACAGTTAAAACTTTAGTCACAAAACTTAAGAAGACAGTATAACTTTCAATCCACGTTCCTACCCTCACCTATGCCCATGCGCTTTGGGTAATGACTGAAAGAATGAGATCACTGATACAGGCGGCTGAAATGAGCTTTTGCTGTAGGATTGCTGGACTCACCCTTAGAGATAGGGTGAGGAGCTCAGTCATCCGGGAGAGGCTCAGAATAGAACCGCTGTTCCTCCATATCGAAAGGAGCCAGTTGAGGTGGTTTGGGCGTCTGATCGGGATGCCTCTTGGACGCCTCCCATTCGAGGTGTTTCGGGCATGTCCCACTGGGAGGAGACCCCGGGGCAGACCCAGGACACATCTCCTAGCTGGCTTGGGAACATCTTGGTATCCTCTCTGAAGAGCTAGAGCAGGTGGCCGGGGAGAGGGAAGTTTGGGCTTCTATGCTTGAGTTGCTGCCTTTGTGACCCGGACCTCCAGAAAAGTGGTAGAAGAGGGGTGGATGAAACGACTTTCTAACCATTTTGTCAAGTCATAAGTCAAAGATTATCGAAATGTACTTAGCAAAATCACAGCATGTCCTCAAATATCCTAAAGTAAAAAAGTACCCCACAAAAAAGCAAAAACAAACCCTACATGCAAAGTGCGATTTTGGAAAAACATTACTTGCACACATGTACAGTACTTCTAATAATGTAACTATTAATAGACTTCTGGTCACTGCAATATAATAATCAAATATTCAAATCAGCATAAGTCAGTTTCTATCCCTGTCAAATCTTTTGACTAGGCTGTATAAACTTGTGGATGAGTCCTTGTCAAGAAGTGCATTGATATTTTTATGAAAAGAAAGGTGCCTCCCCCACTCCCAAAAGTAGTGATAAATGAAACACAACATAAAAATACAGGATTTTGCAATAGAAGATAATGGGAAAGCTTTTGTTCTTGTAAACATTAAAATTAGTAGTGCAGCTCCCTTTCTTATAAACGATAATGAAATTAATGCATGATGGAATAATAAGGACCCAATAATATTAAAGTGTGCTATGGCAGGGGGTAAAGATGACTAATGAATAAATAAAACTGCAGTGGACTGGCGATCTGTCCTGGGTGTACCCTGCCTCTCGCCCAAAGATGCTGGGATAGGCTCCAGCCCCCCAACGACCCGAAAAGGATTAAGCAGAAGAAGATGGATGGATGTTGTCATAGTATTGCACATAGCTCAAGTAATATTGTGCAGGCAAGAAGTCTAATTGCATATTTGACCTTTTATAAATTTTTAGCTCTGTTTTGACAGACCTGCATTACCTGCAAGAAGGAAGCGCATGAATGTCAAAGTAAATTTACTTTTTAGTCACAATGTGCCAATGCTCTGTTGAGTGTTTTTTTTTTTTTTTTTTTTCAGTGCAGACACCAGTTAAGAGCCATCAAGTGTAGTGATCACCCATATTTCCATCCAGTATTTATTGACAGTGGAAATAAACATATTGGTGTCAGAAATTTAAAAAAAACAACAATTTTTAGTCACATCAATATCGTGTCATTTGAAAATAATGGTAATCATGATTATTACTGTAGATGATTACTGGTGTTTGAGGTTTTAAGCTGATGTGATAGTTGTCATTGTGCCATGAAACTGTCAGAGGTTACAGATGAATATGATTCTCTCATGTGCTCATATTAAATAAGGTGCCATGATTTGGATTGGTGTTGGATAGGGATGTACAGCTATATCGGCCTAACATCAGTATCAGCCAATATTCACCTTATTGATGATATCGACTATTGGCAGTGGCCGATATTTCTGGTGTGTCCCCGTTGTGTGGCATTGATTTTTGCTATGAACCAGACAGTGGTAGACTACAGCTGCAAATTCAGGAAACCTCCGAGACTGAGACATTTTTAAGTATTTCAGTTTTTCTATAGTGCATGTTTCTTTGTCTCCCTGGCAATGAAGATGGAATAGATGAAAACAAAAACAAACCATATACAGTAGGCTGTCAACTATCATCCAGCTTATTATCTTATCAGTATCAACCCCAAGTATCTGTCGGTCCATTCCTAGTATTAAATAATTTGAAAGGTTTTTTTAATTTAAAATTATTTTGCATAGTCCTAAAAGTATATCTTGAAATTAAAAATTGGTTTTCACATGCAGATAAAAACTTATAAAAAATATATAATACAGACCCTCATAACCCCTGATCCATACTGCCATCAATCATCTTTGCTACATTAATCTTACAGTTTTTTTTATTCTGTTGGTTGTTTTCATTTAGAATTATAAACTCTAATTAAAAAGTCTAAAGCTCCATTTTCCAGGTTCAAATGTACAACTTAGAAGACGCCACCTCTAATCTGAACTTGTATGCACTTGCTTACTTTATTCAACTGCTCCTGTGAGAACCGTAAACAATTCATCATGGTGGCATCATCATCACCCTCTCCCCATCCACGCATGCGTCCAACATCACGCTCACATGAGTCAAATGTCAAACTATGTCAAGTCCCTGCAAGGCCCAAGTGAAGGCTCTGTTTAGCTCTGTTGCTTAAGATTGGTGCTGACTAATGGTGTAACATTAGATGTGCCTTGGTGAAATGCATAAAGCACACTGATTGCAATGTGCTGGCATTAAATCCCTGATTCCTGGACTGAGGTTTTATTTTGAGCCCCGCTTTTTGTAACTTACACATTAACGTATTGTATATGTCAAAGAACATGGTGACATATGGGATAATGGTGTCTGCATTGGGATCCAGACAAGATCATCTCCTGTGCTCATGGTATCATTTGTGTATTGTTTCTTGTATTTTTTTTCTTGTAAATTTTCAACTAGGGCTGTCACGGTGGGAGAATTTCCACTGCGGTGACGGTGGATAGCTCAACACCGTGATATGCGGTATTATTGCAGATGTTTTTAGGACTGTGGTCTCGTAATTTTAACAGGGTTCATAACTTATGTGGGAAACGATGGAAGCTGTGAGAAACTCACTGCAGTTCCGTTCTCAATGTTCGGCTTATTTAAACAGGATGGCCTCTGTACAGGACCCTGCATGGCTCTTGTCTCCATAGTTTTTGGATTTTTGCTGCTGTCCGAAAAATCAAGTTCAAACAAGCAATGCAGTAGTTGTTTCACTCTGAGCTCAATTGTCGGGATCATAAACACTCTGCTCAGAAGGAAATGATGTACTTTGTGCCCTTTCAGTGCTCACTGTCCCTGCTGTATTTAGCAATTCATCCAAACGCTTCTGTCACTAACTGCTTACTGGAGTCTGTCTGGAGAAAGTGGCCTACACAGTGCTGGCAGTGGCAGCACCTGGTGCTATTGAAGCTTCTACAGTACTGGGTGCAAACATGCTGTTGGCAATAAAAATGCACTTAACAGTTTATTTAATAATCAATTGGGGCACATAAGTGAACAACGAGATTTAGCCACACACAAAAAAGGCGAACACTGCATGTACGGATCCCCGTAATATGTGATGGCAATGATCTTCACAGCTGAAGTTTACAGTTTTAAGAGCTTGTGCCTTGTTATGGGTCCATAACAGAAGTTCTCTGATGACTCTGCGATCGTTGGCCTCATCTCCAATGGAGATGAAGCTGAGTACAGAGGGCTTATCCAGGACTTCGTGGACTGGTGCCATCGGAACTGCCTCCAGATCAACGCGAGGAAAACTAAGGAGCTGGTGGTGGACTGCCGCAGGCATGGGCAGCCCCTCACAGTACCAGTAAATATACAGGGAACAGACATCGAGATGGTGACATCCTATAAGTACCTGGGTATTCATCTGAACAATAAACTAGACTGGTCACACAATACTGATGCACTCTACAAGAAGGGACAGCGCAGGCTGTTCCTGCTGAGGAGACTCAGGTCTTTTGGTGTACAAGGGGCGCTGCTGAAGTCATTCTATGACACGGTGGTGGCATCAGCCATCACTTTTGGAGTGGTCTGCTGGGGCAGTGGCATTACTGCAGCCGATAGGAAGAGACTGAACAAACTGATTAAGAAAGCTAGCTCTGTCCTGGGGCAACGCCTTGATCCGATGGAGGAGATAGGAGAGAGAAGGACGGTGGCTAAACTGTCATCTCTGCTGGAGTCCGAGTTCCACCCTATGCAGGACATACTGAATGCACTGAGGAGCTCATTTAGCAGCAGACTACATCATCCCAGGTGCACAACCGAGAGGTTTCGTAGGTCCTTCCTACCAACGGCTGTCAGACTGTACAACCTAAGCAGGGCTGCTCGCAGAGATAGCAAAAAGACGTAACAAACTAATAGTTTTTTGAATGCAAAAGATGCAATAGACTTACACAATGGTCCCCTCCGGCATACAACTAGGAACTTACCGGTCGCTATGGAGGGTGAGAATATGTATGGGCACATAATCATACCATGTAGGATAACTAAGTAGACGGTTATGCTGTTTCATTCCATCTAGCAACAATGCTCTGCACTGTGTGTGTTTATATATTTACATATTTATTCCATCTAGCTACAATGCTCAGCACTGGGTGTGTTTATATATTTATATATCTACATATTATTCCATCTAGCTACATTGCTCCGCACTGTGTGTGTTTATATACTTGCATATTTATTCCACCTAGCTGCAATGCTCCGTACTGTGGGTGTTTATATATTTACATATTTATTCCATCTAGCTACAATGCTCTGCACTGTGTGTTCATATATTCATATATTTATTCCATCCAGCTACAATGCTCTGCACTGTGTGTCTGTGTGTGTGTGTATATATATATATTTTATAGTAATACGTACATATGTATATTAGCTGCTCTTGCTTGCTTGTTTTTTTTTTTTATTGTTGCTCTGAGTGTTGCTATCCCTGTGCTGTTGCAATCCTGGAATTTCCCCGTTGTGGGACTAATAAAGGCTTATCTTATCTTATCTTATCTTATCTTATAAACCGACTAACGTTAGCATTCGTAGCTTGACTGTCTCTGCTAAGCGCTGTAGCCTTACTGACAATTCCACAGGTAGGCACAGGAAGCAAAAACAAAACCACCATTATCAAAATAAAAGCCTGCTTTTTTACTTCAGTGCATAGGATGGCATAAGGCCTCTATACTTTGTAAAATTAACTACTAATAGGAAAACATTTATGCAAAGATCAAAAAATAAATATCTCATAATTATTGATCAGGTAATTAACCTAAAATAATAAACCTTTCATGGGGTTATACACCACAGTTGCTGTGGTTGCTTGTTATCCTCCGCAGTAGGCTTGTCCATATGCGGTACTACATAATTGCGGTTGTCGCGACAGCCCTATTTTCTACATTTTTTTGTTGCAACTTTTGGATGTGTTGACTTTTTCGGACATTTCTCCTGAATGAATGATTAAATTGCAATAAACCTGGCTCAAAATTTGTAGTAATTTGAGTTGTCTTGTAATTTGATGAGGCCAACTTTAATGTTGGCAGACTTTTTGTTAATGTGAGGTCTTACAGTTGATCAAGTGGCTTAAAAAAGTTATAAAATGGTCTTAAATTTAACTCCCCGATAGCCAGATAGCCTTCCTTGTTAACTGTAAACTGTGTGGTATGAGGGAAAACGTGTTTGGTACCGATCAGATGCAGGTTTAACAGCTGTATAACTGGTTCTTCAGCCCTCAAAGACCAGCAGTGATCTTTGCTCCTACCAGAGTTGCTTTCCCTGTCAAGCTGGACCGTTACTCAATGCAAACACATGCTGTTATTTTTGTCATTGCATATGAAGTCCTGTAAAATCCACATAAGCTGTCCACCCTAAATACAATTTTTGCATGTATCGCACTCAGAATGATGATTGTGGGGTGTGTGATTGCTGTAAAGAAATCGCATTTGAGAAACATTTTTGGTCAGTTTAGTAAAAGAAAATTTCCAATGTTTAGGTTCTGTCGTACATCCATCTCTGTTGAAATTACAACACAGTAATGTCATTCTACTACTTCATTCAAAAACATAGATTAAATTCTACCATGTAGAAAGTTAAGACCTGTTGAATGAGGTTATGATGACAGATGTAGAAAAGTAAAGGCACTAACAGTACTGCAGTGTTTCCCACAGAATGAGATCATTTGTATTGGCAGTAGGTGTTGGTATAAAAGCACACCAACACTTTTGTAAATTGTTTATTAAGTAATAGCACAGTGTTTTGTGATAATAACCAAACCATGGTGTTTATAAAATTGTGAGGAATACAACCCAAAATGTAGGACACTCTTATGTTGTCATCCTTTTGGTATGGACTTTGTTGCTGTAGGTCCTACAAGAGACAGTCGCCAGCTGGGCATGTGAACTTTTTATATGAGCCGTTGTTTACAGCTTGATTGTCCTTGTCTGTGTCTTCCATATGTATGTTTCTTCCTTAGTTTATGACCTGTGGCAGTTCCATTTCCTGGTCTCATTTATGGCTGCACACAGGTATCATTTGCGTAAGATTTTGCTAATCAGACAATTATTGCGAAAGACAATGACACGCATTCAAAAAAGGTGAACTGCAAAACTTAAAAAAAGACTGCTAAATAGTACCAGGCTTATTTGCTTTAAGGCTGGATGCATAGTATCCATGCGGATGAAATGTAACAGTGCGGCACGTGCAGATGCTGCGGCTACTCTCTGCCCCCATAGAATGATGTTTTCCGTCTTGTGAGTCAGTGTTTTTGTTCGTTGTCGTCGCATCCACTCGCATACAGCCATGAGTTTCTCCTCAACATCGGTAGAACCACGTACATAGTTAGACTCTGCACACGCTGAAGAGCTACGGGATTGCAGACTGCTCTGTACACCCACCCATGCATCTCGCCCGCAGTGGAGGCGCCATAAGTGGCAGTACAGAAAGCAAAAAAGAGGTAAACGCAAAGGTACCTGAACTAGGCTAGCGGCTAACCCACACAAGCCAGCTATTCCCACCATCGTACTGGACAAGAAGCTGGACCACATCCATTTACTACGCTCAGCCTCAAGGACTGTGGGAGAGTGTTGTATTTTTGTGTTTGTTGAAACATGGCTCAACAACATCATCCCGGACTCCGCCATCCAGCTAGACCAGCTAACATGCTACCGAGCAAACAGAGCTGTCGTCGAGGGAGGTAAGACCTGCAACAGTGGGCTCTGTGTTTACATCAGTGAGACTACCTGGTGTCGTGATACTGTTGTGGTCTGTAAACACTGCTCACCATTATTGGAAGTTATGGTTATCAAGTACCAGCCGTTCTATCTTCCAAGGGAATTTACGGGTATACTGCTAGCTGCCATTTATTTCCCTCTCAACAACAGGAGTGAGGCACTGAACTGTACTAGCACATCAGTGAGCTGCAGATAGTCCACCCTGATGCTTTTCTCATTTTGTCTGGAGAGTTCAACCACATAGACCCAAAGACGGTGTTTCCTGAAATACACCAACACGTCAACTTTCCTACACAGGAAAACGACACACTGTACCTTGTTTTCACCAACCAGAGAGAAGCATTTAAGGCTCTTCCCCTCCCCCACCTTGGTGCCTCAGACCACATCACTGTTATCCTAATTACAGCGTACAGACCACTGGTTAAAGTCACCAAACCAGTTGGGGAAACGGATACATGTGTGGCCGGAAGGGTCCTTAGAGGCACTTCAAGACTGCTTCACCACCACTGACTGGAACATATTCAAGCAGGCTCCCACCTACAGCAACACCACAGATCTGCAGGAGTACACAGAGACTGTTACTGCCTACATCGCAAAGTGCATTGATGATGTCACAAACACCAAGACCATCACTATTTGGGCCAATCAGAAACCATGACTCACGGGGGAGGTCTACAAGCTGCTGAAAGCTCGGAACGCAGCCTTCAAAGCTGGGGACGAGGTGGGCCTGAGGACAGCTAGGGCCAACCTGTCCTGAGGCATCAGAGAGGCCAAGAGGCAGTACTCCAGGAGAATAGCCCATCGTTTCAGTGACAGTAGAGACACTCGAAGTCTGTGGTGGGAGGTACAGACCATCACGGACTACAAGCCCACACCACAGACCTGTGACAGCTCAATCTCTCTGCTGAACGACTTCTTTGCTCACTTTGAGGTACTCAACAGTACCCCTGCACAGAAGTCACCACCTCCTCCTGGCGACCAGGTGATTACACTGTCCATGGACAGCATGAGGAGATCGCTTGGCAGGATCAATGCATGCAAAGCTCCAGGTCCTGACAACATACCTGGTTGCATACTGAGAGCTTGTGCAGAGGAATGCACAGGTGTCTTCACGGACATCTTCCAACATCTCACTGAGACAGGCTGTTGTCCCCAAGTGCTTCAAAGCCACCGCCACCATTCCAGTCCCCAAGGAGTCGTCTCTCTCCTGCTACAATGACTACCGTCCAATTGCACTCACTCCGATCATCGTGAAGTGCTTCGAGCGGGTGGTCATGCAGGGCATCTGGTCTGCCCTGCCTCCCTCCCTGGACCCGTTCCAGTTTGCATACCGGTCCAGTTGCTCGACCGATGATGCCATCTCTATTGCCCTTCACTCAGCCCTTGCACACCTAGACACAAAGGACTCCTATGTCAGAATGCTGTTCATAGACTTTAGTTCAGCATTCAACACAATCATCCTCCAACAGCTCATTCACAGACAGGACCAGCTGGGGCTCAACGCTTCACTGTGTAACTGGCTGTTTGACTTCCTAACGGTGGGACCACAGGCAGTACGGGTTGGCAGTAACGCATCCAGCACCATCACTCTGAACACAGGGGCACCCCAGGGATGTGTGCTGAGCCCCCTCCTCTTCTCTCTGCTAGCCCATGACTGTACACCAACACACAGCTCCAACCTCTTCATCAAGTTTGCAGATGACACAACTGTAGTCGGTCTCATCAACAAAGGAGACGAGACAGGCGCGGAGACAACAATCTCTCTCTGACACGTGGAGAAGACGAAGGAGATTGTTGTGGACTTCAGAAGAGCGCACACCCAGCATGCTCCCCTGACCATCAATGGTGCTGCTGTGGAGAGGGTGAGCAACACCAAGTTTCTGGGTGTGCACATTACAAAGGACCTATCCTGGACCACCAACACTGTATCACTGGCCAAGAAACCTCGGCAGCATCTCTACTTCCTCCGCAAACTGAGAAGAGCCAAAGCCCTTGTCCCCATCATGTGTACCTTCTACAGAGGCACCATCGAGAGCATCCTGACCAGCTGAATCACCGTGTGGTACGGCACCTGCACCGCGTCCTGTCACAAGATCCTCCAGTGCATAGTGAGAACAACTGAGAAGATCATCGGTGCCTCTCTCCCCTCCCTTGAGGCCATCTACAGCACCTGCCTCACCCGCAAAACCCTCTGCATTGCAGGTGATCCCACCCACCCATCACACAGCTTCTTCGGTCTGCTGCCATCAGGGAGGAGACTGCGGAGTCTCCGGGCCAGGACCAGCAGACTCAAGGACAGCTTCATCTTTCAGGCTGTCAGAAAGCTCAACTCTCTCCCTGCTCTGCCCCCCCCCCCCAAAAAAAAATAAAAAAATCCTGGACTCTGACTGTCCCCCAACAACTTAACTCTGCCATCCCCAAGTACTGTTCACTCCCACACACACACACAGATTTCAGGAGCTTCAAAAACTGAACTCTGGCACCCAGGAACTGTTCACTCCAACACACGCGCACGCACTGATCTCAGGGCTGCACCAGTCACTTTATGCAACAACGGACTGCTCTCTTCGCACTACATGCCACTTTAACCCTCTATGTGCCCTGATATGTGCCTTAAGTCACTACATGCTGTTGTATTTAGTTATTTTGCACACCCTTATTATTTTTAGTTTCTGGTTGTAGAGGTTTTCTTTGCACTGACGTTTGATGTTTAATGTTTAGTGTTAGATGTTATACTTTATATTCATATTTCTTACTTAGTGTTTACCTTGCTGCACCATGGGTCTCGGAGTAACACAGTTTCAATTCTCTGTATGTGCTTTACATTTGGCAGAATTGACAAAGTAGATGACAGTGATGTGCTAGTAAACTGATTTGAACACCGACACTCAAACTAGAGGAGAAAACATGAAGACGAGCGAATGAATGAATGAACAATGGTGGAGGTCGAGGTATGATTTCTGCCATATACAGTGGTGTGAAAAAGTGTTTGTTCCCTTGCTGATTTCTCATTTTTTTTGTATGTCACACTTAATTGTTTGTTCATCAAACAAATTTAAATATTAGACAAAGATAACACAAGTAAACACAAAATGCAGTTTTTAAATGAAGGTGTTTATTATTAAGGGGGGAAAAAAATCCATACCTGCGTGGCTCTGTGTGAAAAAGTGATTGCCCCTAAACCTAATATCTGGTTGAGCCACCCTTAGAAGCAGCAACTGCAATCAAACGTTTGTGATAACTGGCAATGAGTCTTTTACAGCGCTGTGGAGGAATTTTGTCCCACTCGTCTTTGCAGAATTGTTGTAATTCAGCTACACTGGAGGGTTTTCGAGCATGAACCGCCTTTTTAAGGTCATGCCACAGCATCTCAATCAGATTCAGGTCAGGACTTTGACTAGGCAACTCCAAAGTGTTCATTTTGGTTTTCTTAAGCCATTCAGAGGTGGACTTGCTGGTGTGTTTTGGATCATGTCCTGTTGCAGAACCCAAGTGCACTTCAGCTTGAGGTCACGAACAGATGGCCGGACATTCTCCTTCAGGATTTTTTGGTAGACAGCAGAATTCATGGTTTCCTTTTACCACAGCAAGTCTTCAGGTCCTGAAGCAGCAAAACAGCCAGACCATCACACTACCACCACCATATTTTACTGTTGGTATGATGTTCCTTTTTGGAAATGCTGTTACTTTTACGCTGGATGTAATGGGACACACACCTTCCAAAAAGTTCAACTTTTGTCTCGTCAGTCCACAGACTATTTTCCCAAAAGTCTTGAGGATCATCAAGATGTTTTCTGGCAAAACTGAGATAAGCCTTTGTTCTTTTTGCTCAACAGTGGTTTTTGTCTTGGAACTCTGCAGTGCAGGCCGTTTTTGCCCTGTCTCTTTCTTTTGGTGGAGTCATGAACACTGACCTTAACTGAGGCAAGTGAGGCCTGCAGTTCTTTGGATGTTGTTGTGGGGTCTTTTGTGACTTCTTGGTTGAGTTGCCACTGCGCTCTTGGGGTAATTTTGGTCAGCCGGCCACTCCTGGGAAGGTTCACCACTGTTCCATGTTTTCACCATTTGTGGATAATGGCTCTCACTGTGGTTTGCTAGAGTCCCAAAGCTTTAGAAATGGCTTTATAACCTTTTCCAGACTGATAGATCTCAATTACTTTGTTTCTCATTTGTTCCTGAATTTCTTTGGATCGCAGCCTGATGTGTAGCTTTTGAGGATCTTTTGGTCTACTTCACTTTCTCAGGCAGGTCCTATTTAAGCGATTTCTTGATTGAGAACTGGTGTGGCAGTAATCGGGCCTAGGTGTGGCTGGAGAAATTGAACTCAGCTTTCCAAGGATGTAATAAACCACAGTTAATTTGTTTTAACAGGGGGGCAATCACTTTTTCTTACAGGGCCATGTAGGTTTGGATTTTTTTACCCTTAATAATAAACACCTTCATTTAAAAACTGCATTTTGTGTTTACTTGTTATCTTTGTCTAATATTTAAATTTGTTTGATGATCTGAAACATTTAAAGCAGACGGACAGTGACATTTTTTTATTGAACCAATCAACAGATTGTATGAAAATATTCTATTCTGTCTATTCCCGCGATTTAATATGTGTCACCAGCTTCCATAAATGACCTTATTTGCTCATAGCTCAGCCTTCACTTAGTGAGGCTGCAGTACCGCCATCTCTTGATAGGTGCGGGCATTGGTGACGTCACAACAGCAATACATAGTAAATGGCAGAACGAGAGCAAAGTGATTCGGACAGCGATTATTTTCTCGAGTTTGACGACCTCAATATAAATGATGACATTGAAAATGAGGAATCGGATGATGAAGTAGTTTTGGGTGGTGCTGAGGGGGTATTCAGCCTTATTTGTGGGAAAGAAGTGAGGGTTCTGTTGCCTGCCTGTGCAGTGAGCCTCATCAGAGAAACATTCCCATCTGATCACTACAAGGGATTTTGCCTACCAAGATTAGATTTGTGAACAATGATATGTAAAAGTTTTGTAAAATCATATATTGAGTTTATTAATGTTCATGTCAATGTTATAATTCTCATAGTTCAGCATTCATCAAAGTCGCATGTCATATACGTTTGAATAATTTGAACACACTAAATTCTTCTCAATTTGAAAAGAAATATTACATACTATACCACCTTTGTATGAACGTTTGAAAACACAGCAGAAATATACAAAGAAATACAAAAATCAATGGAGTATCACTACAGATTAAGAAAATAACTAGTTTCCATATATAGCAATTATTATATTCCAATAAATAACATTTCACAGTTATAATGGGCACCATTTTATGGTAGAAAATTGGGGTTCCATTTTTAAAAGCACATTTCTCTTACAATCTTGGGCTTATATTTATTTTTCTTAGCAAATATGTTGCTTCCCTAAAAATTGAAAGCTGAACTGTCATTGGTAATTACCTCCGCCAGGCCGAAAAGGCCAGGAGGAGGTTATGTTTTTGCCGGGGTTTGTTTGTTTGTCAACTCCGCGTTCTTCAACGTTTTAGGCACAAAAGCATGCGCAAAACACTGGTGGCCTGGGCCCGCCAGCGTGCCTCTGTTTGCGCGATGCTGCAAAACCTGACACGGGCACCTGTCCGCCGCCGCATTATTTCCCAGAAATAATTTGATTTTGAAAATCATCCATTGCTTGGAATTCATTTAAAATGTTTAGTAAACATTTGCAGTGAATATTAAAAATACAAAACTTACCCTGTTTACTTCTCGTTTTCTGACAGCTGATCGCCTCGGTAGATCACCCTGGCTTTTCACGCCACTGTCACTGACACTTGTCTCAGAGTCAGACTGGGGAAGCGAGGGATATATAGTTGGAATAGCCGTTTTCTTTATCACCAGTCTTTCTGCAAATTTCATTTCAAATTGCATCTTATTCTCGAAATCGCTGTAAACGAAATGTCTACTGCACATGTAGGGCGCTGACGAGGTGCAGGTGTGCGCGCAGCTGAGGCAGATGCCTGAGAGCGGCGAGCCGTGACACCTGCAGAATATATGTGGACAAGAAAGACTGACAAACCTGGGTACTATTTCACTGCAGTCTGCTTTAATACAGAAGCTGAAGCAATAGGGAACACTGTATGTCTCTGTAATTGAGAACTTTGCTTCTAAAAAACACAGGAGGATGGACTTCCAATATAAGTAACCGGTGAGTTAAACTGTCTTTCTTCAGCATGTTTTTTCCCCCTAACCGTTCTTATGATCATGAAAATATTTGGTAATTCCGAGAAATATCCGTAATCGCAGATTTTAAAACGTAAACATCAAGTGTTGCATGAAGCAAAACACAGCAGTGGCCGACGACCGTGTGCGTGTGTTTGGCTGAGCTGACGTCACATAGTCAGTGGCCATCTTAGCCGCTGATCGCTTGGCTCTCCAGGGCAGCATATACTTTCAAGAGCACATTGTCACCATATGCGACATTTGTTGAGACCAAAACATGTGCATTTCGCTTTAGCTCGTCTCAGACAACAATTTCAGATATGAATTAGCAATATTGAATTTTCGTCTGTCCGTCTGCTTTAAGAGTGACATACAAAAAAATGAGAATTCAGGAAGGGGCAAACACTTTTTCACACCACTGTATTTTCAAACTTTAATATGAGAATATGATGGCATAAGTACTGTCGTGCATGCACAGTTCAGTGTGAAATGCTTACGTTATGTCCACACAGTCACAAAACTTGGTTCCTGGATCAGACCTTCTGCAGCCTG
Source organism: Pholidichthys leucotaenia (assembly GCA_020510985.1). NCBI lineage: Eukaryota > Metazoa > Chordata > Actinopteri > Cichliformes > Pholidichthyidae > Pholidichthys > Pholidichthys leucotaenia. The sequence continues at coordinate 287,421,208 of CM035842.1, forward strand.
GAAGAATACCAAATTGGCATTGCTCACACATTCTCATGCTACTATGAATCCAGTTTAACATGCTGTAATCACCTGCCTTTCCAGCAAGTTCCTCATCTTCCAAGAGTGTTGACCCTTAGCTGGTGCCTGTTGTCATTGTTCATTTCTTCCACCTTGGTTAGCTCAATTAGACTTGAATTGGTTTTTTACCTGCTGCAGTTTCTTTTCCTCAAGGTTGCAGCAGATCGTTCGAGTGAAGCAAAGACTGCTAATGATAGCCATGTTCCTTGTGCGCAATGGTATAGATGCAGGTGAATGACTTCAATAACTGCAACAACAATGACCTGATTATCTTGCCAGTAAGGGCACTTTATACTCAATTTACATATCAAAATAGATTGTTCATAAATGTTACTCATTACAGTATGAAGGCAGTGAAGGTTGTATGTTATGTTGGCATGTATGTTAAACAATACATCCTCTGAATGCAAAAAGTTTTCTCTTCAAAGGCGATGGAGAGTGGAGTGGGGTGTGCCATATCGTATCATTCACGATGATACCGGTATAAATTTTGATGCCGGTGTAAAAATTAATATCGTGATATTTGGGGTCTGCTGCGTGACAGTGTCATACTGCATAGAAACGGCAAAACAAGCATAGCGGGAAGCTGCCACTCCGAAGTCAGACCGTCTCCAGTTGAGTGGAAATATTTAAGTTTCACTTTTTCAGACTGCTGTCATATTAAAAAAAAAAAAAAAAAGACAAACGGTTCAGCGGTGTGGATAATCTGCCTGCATTTTTTTTCCCCACATGTCCACAACACCGCTGGAGCAGTGTTGATGTTGAACAATGTGCAGCTCGAAGTGGCTGTAGATTTTACTTCCATTTTGGCCTCTTTATCTTGATTTTATTCAACCACCCGAAGAGAGGGGAAAAAACCCCATCACCATCCGTTCAGTGCAACGAGAGCCAAAAGCCCCTGGACAGGTCCATGCAACGGTCGGGAGTAATGCAGGTAAAGTGATTCAACATAAAACCTGACCTCTGTGTGCAGTTAAGATGTAACAGTTTATATTATTTTCTTGTAGTATTTGATACAGAACTAAAAAATATTTTAAACTAAATCTGAGCTGCTATTTATAAAATGGAGAAATAAGGGTGTTTGTTTTGTTTTTCCTGAATATGTTGAAGGTAAATAATGCTGGCTGGTGAAACTGTCCTTTTTGCATAAATTTAAAAGAAAAAACTATTATGCAATACCATGAAAAATATCATTATCATGAAAATTCACAAAAATATTGTGATTTCATTTTTAGACCATATTGCCCACCCCTATTGATAATGTAGCCGTTAACCTGTTGAACTCTGTTCAACTTCCCTAAAAACAACATGCCCAAAGTAAATCAAAAGCTGTTCTTCAGCCCTTTGCAGCATCTTCAATGGGGTTGGTCTTATTTAAAAGAAAACGCTCTGAATTTTTTGGCAAAACGGTCATAATCTCTCCAAGTGCTCCTGCCACTGAGTAACAATCATCTAAACATACTGAATTTGGAGAAAATGAAGTTTGCCTGGGTGTTTTGTTTTTTTTAGATACAAATGCTTGCAAATAACATACAGCTGTGTGAAACTTGCTGGAAAACAACAGAAATGTAGAACCAAGTGTTTTCAAGCTCAGGTCAAAATTTTGTAACAATACCACAAAAAATGAATATATTACACAGCTTTTTTCTCAGGTTATAACAAGGCGTTCTTGAACTGTGCCAAATGGCACAGTTTGGAAAGCTATGTTCCAGAGTTCACTATCTCAGCAGTTTGCACAGTAAAACCAAGGGGTAACAACCCAGACATACACAGCACAGTCCCTGTTTTTTTTTTTTTTTTTTTTTTTTTTTTTTTTTAACAGGAAAAAATAGCCTACAGTGTAAGAAAAATTATGCGAAAAATTAATACATTTCACTAAAGTATACACAAAAACAACCCTCTCCCCCCTCCAATTTTTCCAGAGGTCACTATTTCACCAGTTTACACAGATACAGGTCAACTGGACCCCTGACCAAGTGCGCACCCCAAGTGGACCACGGAATCCAATCTGTACATGTACAGGTGCATTCTCCATCCAGTGATTTTATAAATGCTGCCCTAGATGAAAACCAGTCTGTGGGACTATAATGTTCTGAATGAGGCTCTAGAAAATTATGAATGACTTTGTAAATCACTGGATTGAAAATGTACAGATTGAATACCGGGGTCCACACATTAGTGTGCTCACATGGTCAGGGCTCCATTTCACCAGATAACATTTACACAGTAAAAAAAAGGCACAATAACCCAGACATACACAGCACAGTTCCTTTTTTTTTTTTTTTTTTTTTTTTTACAGGAAAAATGAACTACAGTGAAATAAAAATTATACTAAAAAATTATTAAATTTTTCTGCAATATACACAGTAACAAATACACCCCCCCCACCCACGGTGCACACAAAAACGTCGCCATGTGGTACCCTTGTAATTACCGCGATTGGTCAAAAGTTATTTTTATTACTATTTTTATCGATAAAGAATAATTTAGATTATAAGACTTACCTGTCCACAACCGCACTGTCGCTGGTATTGTCCACTGGCGTCTGGATCATCAGCTATTCCGTTATTGAAATCTCCACCGTTCATCGTCGACATCACCTGACCCGATCAAGCCATCTATGTTTTCATGCGCGCCCTTTCGGTTTATTTTGTGAACCATTTTTCAAAACAAGTAAAATAATGGCTAATCTTACCCTGACCCTTCTGCACACTATCACAAAGGACTGCGCGTCACACAGCGGCGGAGTCAAGACATTTTACGCACGAGAACGCATGGTATTTTACCGGAAATATAAACACTGAACTAGGCATGTAGGATGTCATTGAAGTCAGAAATTGATTGGCTAAACGACACGTCCATCGTCAGATTACTCGGCTTCAGTTGGCTCGTTGTATTTGTGGTCGTTGATGGGCAGATACTTCTTGCTAGGTTTACGATCATTGGTTATTCAAGGTTTAAAAACCCAAGTCAAGGCTCTTGTTGGTCGAATGAGATGTCAGTCTCATTCTAAACCAATCAAACACTCCTTTGGCTTTCTGTTTAGGGTTGTGTCTGTACTGGAAGACTGGAAATACAGCTTTTTGTTTTTTTGTTTTTTCAGTGCGCACTGAAACGCACTAAGACGCACAGACGTGACCGCCCGCGGAATCTCCCGAGTTCAGCCGGTTAAGGGATTGGAGATGGCATCATGAAGTAATTTATTTTAAATAACACAATTTTGTTAGTGGGTGGCGCGGTGGAGGAGTGGTTAGCACTGCAGCAGCACAGCAACTCACCCTTGGCCGGGGGATCCTAGGTTCAATCCCAGCCCCCGACCAACAGTGATCTGTTTGGAGTTTGCATGTTCTCCCCGTGTCTGTGTGGGTTTACTCCGGGATTTCTCCGGTTTCCTCCCACATGCCAAAAACATGCAAGTTAGGTTAACTGGCATCAAAATTGGGGATTCTAAATTGTCCTTAGGTATGACTGTGAGAGTGAAAGGTTGTCTGTCTCTCTGTGTTGGCCCTGTGATGGACTGGCGATCTGTTCAGGGTGTACCCTGCCTCTCGCCCAAAGATGCTGGGATAGGCTCCAGCCCCCCCACGACCTGAAAAGGATTAAGCGGAAGAAGATGAATTTTGTTAGTTCTCCACAAAACATCCTCAAAAATGTTTTATGAAGTGTTCTTCTAAGTAGGGCTGCAATGACTAGTCGGCAAATAATCAACGGCAAAATTCGTTGACAATTTAGTAGTCGACAAGTCGTTAGTGATGTCACTGTGTGTATCCCACGGCATGCAGTGCCGGGCTAAACAATGTTTCACTGTAGCCAGTTGAAGCAGCTCAGAGTGAGACATCATGCTTTTCCCAGCTCTTTGGTGCGCTGACAGAGCATGTGTGCTAGTGACCAGGAACAGAGCAGGAGAAACGACACCATGGCGGAGGCTGAAGCGGAGCTCACACAAAACAAATGTTCCAAAGTTTGGGAACATTTTGTGTTTGACTCAGCCAACAAAACTGTTTAATGCAAGCTCTGTAAAGTGAGCCTTGCGTACCATGGGGCTACTATGGCGATGCACGAGCATTTGAAGAGGAAACGCATTTTGGAAAAGTCAGATGCGCCTCGGTAAGATAACTGGCTCCCATGCTAGTAGCTAGCCTATTACTGTAGGTGCGTGTGTGAAGGATCATGACAGTTGAGTCATTTTGTCTGACAATTTCATTATAAAATTTATGCAGCGTAAAGAAGCGGGCAGGGACCATGGATGATTTTTTGCAGAAAATGCAGACGTGTACTCCGCAACAAGGTACTATTCTCACAGTCAGTTCTAAACATAATGGTCAAAAACATGAGGCCACTTTCCACGGTTGACGGGGAAGGATTTCAACAAAGGATTCACTAGTTCAACCCTAACTATACGCTGCCATCCAGAACCCATTTCACTCACTTGATGCAGAAGAAATGTGAGACAATCCTTACAGACATGTGATTTTCTCACGCACGCACACACAGACTTGTAATTGAATGTAAAGATTGACTTAAACATAAACACAATAGAAATGTATATTTCTTCATGACAAATCATAAATAAATTAGTTATAATTGTATCAAGAATTCTAATAATGGAATAATGGAATTATCATGGTGGCGCACACAGTTGCAGCAACTCAGTGGTTCACCAGTCGGAGCGGTATTTGGATGTGTTTTTTGTTTTACGTGTTTGTTTTGTGCACATTCTGCTGAGCGGATATCACCTATAGCCAGCATGATATTCTGAAGATCGGAATATGCTACGAGGGGAAAGTAACAAGTGAGTTTCTCCGCTCACACAAGATCTCGGTGGAAGTAGCGAGGAGCCCCGGCTCTCCGTAGATTACCATCCCAGCAGGGAGGAGGCGCAGGCGGTGGAGGGAGAGGAAGCAGAAGCGGGGCTGTAGGGCCGGCGTGCTAGTAAGGCTACGGAGGGAGCCATTCAGACCACTGCTTCCCAGCGTTTTCCTCTCAAACGCCAGATCTCTCGTGAACAAGATGGAGGAACTAAGGCTACAGATCAAGGTAAACAACTGTGCCAGGGATGCATGCATTCTTCTTATCACCGAGACTTGGCTTCAACCATGTATCCCGGACTCGGCTATCGAGCTAGCGGGGCACACTACACAGCGCTATGACCGAACAGCAGATTCCGGTAAGAGCAGAGGAGGGGGGCTCTGTGTGTACGTAAATAACAGCTGGTGTACTAACTCAGTGATCATGGAAGGTCACTGCTCACCAGATATGACTGTTAAGTGCAGACCCATTTACCCCCCTAGGGAGTTTACTGTAGTATTGGTAACGGCTATTTACATTCCACTGGATGCTAATGCTAACTCAGCTATCAGATTGCTACATGCTAGCATTAGCTATACACAGAGTATTTACCCTGACGCCGTGCAAGTTATAGCGGGGGATTTCAATCATGTAGACTTAAAGGCAGCACTCCCTAAATTCCATCAGCATGTCAAGTGTGCTACTAGGGGAGTGAACACTTTGGACAAGGTCTATTCAAACATCAAACTGGGCTACAGGGCTAGACCATTACCACATCTGGGCCAGTCTGACCATCTGTCCATGCTATTAATTCCTGCATATGCCCCCCCTCAGGAAAACTGCTCCCATCATTTCTAAGACTGTTGCCACATGGCCAGAGGATGCTTCCCAACAGCTGCAGGACTGTTTTGACAGGACCAACTGGGAAGTCTTTGAACATCAGGACCTGGAGCTGTTCACAGATAGTGTACTGTGCTATATCAAGAACTGCATAGACACTATCACAGTGAGCAAACTGATCCGTATCTTCCCTAACCAGAAGCCCTGGATGAACCGGGAGGTCCAGCAACTGCTGAGGGAGAGAAACACCGCCTTCAGGTCTGGTAACTGCGAACTCTACAGCACAGCTCGGGCCAACCTGAAGAGGGGCATCAGAGAGGCTAAGGCAGGCTATAGGAGGAGGATTGAGGACCATCTGGACAGCAATAATAGCTGGCAGGTGTGGCAGGGCATCCAGCACCTGGTCAACTATCAAACTAACCCGGGAACCACGGTAGGTGACCTCACGCTGGCGGAGGAGCTGAATATCTTCTTTGCCCATTATGAGGTCGCTGCACCTGTCTTGGCCAACCTACACCAGGCCCATAGTAGTACATTCCTCACTCTGGAGGAACATGAGGTGAGGTGCACCCTGCGGTCTATCGACCCAAGAAAAGCAGCGGGTCCGGACGGTGTCCCGGGACGTGTGCTGAGGGACTGTGCAGATCAGCTGGCTGGAGTCTTCACTAAGATTTTCAATCAATCCCTGGCACAGTCCACTGTCCCATCCTGCCTGAAGTCCTCCACCATAATCCCCTTACCCAAGAAATCTCACATCTCCAGCCTCAACGACTACAGACCAGTCGCACTCACCCCAGGGGTGATGAAGTGCTTTGAAAAGCTGGTCCGTAGTCATATCATAGCAGCCCTGCCCCGCAGTCTTGACCCCCACCAGTTTGCCTACAAAGCGAACTGATCCACAGAAGACACGGTGGCCACAGCACTCCATGCCACTCTAGCCCACCTGGAGCGGCAGGGGAGCTATGTGCGGATGCTCTTCGTGGATTACAGCTCTGCATTTAACACCATCCTTCCACACAAACTGGTGGTCAAGCTGGGGGATCTGGGGCTTCCTCAGGCCATGTGTATGTGGATCAGCAGCTTCCTCTCTGGTCGCAGACAGAGTGTCAGGGTGGGCCATCACACATCCATGGCCCTAAGCCTCAGTACCGGCTCCCCCCAGGGCTGTGTGCTGAGTCCCCTGCTCTACTGTCTGTATACAAACGACTGCACCCCCGCCCATCACAATAACACCATTGTGAAATTTGCAGACGACACTACAGTGGTGGGTCTCATCTCGGGGGGGGGGGACGAATCTGCCTACAGAGATGAGGTGGTGCGGCTGTCGTCATGGTGCAAAGATAACCTTCTTAACACCTCCAAGACCAAAGAGTTGATAATAGACTACAGGAGGAAGAAGACAGAGATTCCCTCCCTCATCATCAGCGGGGACTGTGTAGAGAGGGTAGCTGACTTCCGTTTCTTGGGAGTCCACATAGAGGAGAACCTGTCCTGGAGTGTGAATACCTCTGAGCTGGTGAAAAAGGCCCAGCAGAGACTGTACTTCCTAGGAGAACATCACACAGAGACTGCTGGTGTTCTTTTATCGAGCTTCTATTGAGAACATATTAATATACTGTATATGCATCTGGTACAGTAGTTGTACAGTAGCTCAGAGGAAAGCACTCCAGAGGGTCATCGACACCGCCCAGAAGATCATTGGCTGCCCTCTCCTCACGTTGGAAGACCTACACCGCTCCCGTTGTCAGAAGAAAGCCCAAAATATCTTAAAGGACACTTCACATCCTGGACACTCACTGTTTGAACTACTGCCATCTGGGAAACGATATAGACTAATGAACACAAGGACAAACAGACTCAAACACAGCTTCTACCCAACAGCAATAACCATTCTGAACAAAATGAGGAAGTAATGTGCAAAATGGACATGATTGTATGTTGTTGAATGCTGTTTGCAATGACTGTGTGTGCATGATGTTCTGTGTTGATGTCTGTGTGAATGTGGTTAGATATTTATTCTTTTTAAATTATTTTTTTTTTTTAGTAATTTTAGGTCTGTTTTTTTTTTTTTTTTTTTAAATGAATGGGGCAATGTTTTTATAAATGGGGCACTGACTGGAGAGCACTTTGAATTTCGTTGTACCTGTGACAATGACAATTAATGATCTATCTATCAAGTAATTCAATTCTGATTAAATCATAAAATGATTACAATAATATAAATAAATATTAAAAAAGTTAAGAGATTTAAATGTTTATATCAAAACGTACGGATTGATCCGGAGATTTATGCTTGTATTTATTTTTTTTTTAATTTTTTTTTTTTGCTCGGTGTCCGAAATATTTCTGAAAAACAAAAAAAAATTTGCCCATGGAAAATGAAAGTTGTTGAAGATTATATTTCAGTTGCATTTTTGACCCTCCAAACGTTAACCAAAATGTGTGTGGTTTTTTTGGGGTTTTTTTGTTTTTTTTGCACACACCTCAGACCCAGTGAAAAATTTAATAAACTGAAAAAAATATGTACCTCCACACCCCCAATTTTTTGGGCACCCCAAGCGCGTCTTTATAAAAATAGACAAGTTGTAGCGCCACCTAGTAGTTAAAGAATTGCTGAAGACTGTTTTATTTATTACTCACGCACCGCTTGCCAAAATGACGTGAAATTTTCTGAGGTTCATCAGACCCCAGGGATGATCATAACTGCTCATCAACTTTTGCATTGCTTCACTGCTGTTACCATGGAAATGCCCTTTTTGCCATTCAATCTGTGATCTTGTTGGGAGGGTTGGAAAGGTCCGAGAGTCACTAGATCTGGAACATAGGTCGAGGTGACTGTTATCTGTAATCCTATATGGGTGGGCAACACATAACTGTTAGGTAAGTGTTGCCATGGCGACATGGCAAAGGTTGACTTCTCGCTATGGAACATCAGACACTTGCAACTTGGACAAATTTTGTCCGATTTTCACCAAATTTTCTACAATGAATATTACACCCACCCTGTATGCTCCTATATAAAAATAATTAAGTTATAGCGCCACCTAGTGGTTAGAACAACTGACACTTGTAACTTGGACAAACTTTGTCCAATTTTCACCAAGTTTTCTACAGTGGATGTTAGTCCCACCCTACACACCCCTGTATAAAAATAATTAAAAGTTATAGCGCCACCTAGTGGTTAGAACGACGGGCACTTGTAAAGAGAAATATAAATGTCAACTGGTTGATTTGAATACTTCACTTGAATGTTTAGCTGTTAATGTATGTCTCTCTCCGGTAATGAATTTCAACATTGCAGTAGTGTACAACCCACCATCACACAACTCTTCCTTTTATAATGAATTAAGTGATCTGGTTAAACAACTTGAGAAGAACAGAGAAACAATAATTCATGGTGACTTTAATATCAACTGGTCTGATAAAAAAGACAAACAAAAACTGAAAAGCCTCATGACTAAATTTAATTACCAGCAAATCATCAAAGGACCCACCAGGATAACCAAACAATCCAGAACACTTATTGACATGGTATTTACTAATAAACCAGAACGAATAACCAGAACCTATAATCTTGTAACTGGTCTCTCAGATCATAACATGGTTCTTGCTGTCAGGAAACTTACTAAAAGGCGACTACAGTATTTTGGGGGAGTCGATATTGACAAATCAAATTTTATTATCCCCAAATCAAAAAATGAGGAGTTTGAACATTACTTAGAGAATCAAAATTGGGAGCAGCTCATGGCAACATGTGAAGTAGATGACTGTTGTAATTTTATAACTGCAACAATCACAAAGTCTATAGAAAAATTTTCAAAGCAAATTAAAAGTAGACAACAGAAGATTAGCCTACCATGGTTAAATAATGAAATAAGAAAACTTATGAAGAGGCGAGACTATGCACTGAAAACATCACTAACCTCCAAACTACAAAATGATCACCTTGTGTACAAAAGTTTAAGAAATAAAGTGGTACATGAGCTGCGAAAATCAAAAATATCTTATTACAATAAACTGATAGATCATGCAAAGGGTAACAACAGTTCCCTATGGAGGCATTTAAATAACTTAACTAATAAAAAAAACGATCAGAAGGGGGTAAAGGAACTTAGAATCAATGGCAAGACCGTCAGTGACAAGGCTACTTTGGCAAATGAATTTAATTCACACTTTGTGGGCTCTGTGGAAGACCTAACAAAAATTTTTGTGCTGCCAAATGTGCTCAACAACACAAATTCCATACTTCCAACAGATACTTTTCACATCGATGAGGTAAATGAGAAGTTAATTGCTGGTATTGTTAAAACACTGTCAAACTCAAAAACTAATGATATCTACAATATGAGCACCTCCTTTCTCAAAATGCACAGCAAAATATTAATCAAACCACTGACTCATCTCATTAATCTCTCCATTAGGTCTAGTACATTTCCATCTGGCTGGAAAAAAGCTGTCGTCATACCAGTTCATAAATCAGGCAGTAAAGACGATATATGCAATTACCGCCCAATCTCTATCTTACCAGTCCTATCTAAGGTTCTTGAAAAAGTTGTAGCTACACAGCTGATAGACTACTTACAAGACAGTCAACTTCTTCATCCACATCAATTTGGTTTTAGACCAGGATACTCAACAGAAACAGCAAATTGTTGCCTTATTGAAAACGTCAAACAGTCCTTGGACAGGGGTAATGTGGTAGGAGCTGTTTTTCTAGATCTCAAAAAGGCTTTTGATACTGTAAACCACAGTTTGCTTTTATCCAAAATGGTATCTTTTAACTTCTCCCCAAATACATTAGAATGGTTTGCATCTTATCTCCAGAATAGAGAACAGTGTGTAAAAGTTCACCAGGATAAATCCTCATTTTTAAACAACCGCATGGGTATCCCACAAGGGTCCATTCTTGGTCCTTTACTTTTCAGCATTTTTATTAATGACTTGCCGTTACACTGCTCAGCTGCAACATGCCAACTTTATGCAGATGATGCAGTTATTTACACAGCTGCCAAGACTCCAGCACAGGCTGCAGATGTACTGTCTACAAGTATGGTTGATGTCCAAGAGTGGCTCCTCAAGAACCATCTATTGCTGAACCTTCAGAAAACAGTCTCAATGTGCTTTTCAATCAAAAAATGTAACCTGCAACATTTTAAAGTTAATATACATGATCATGACATCAGTTTAGCTACAGAATTCAAATACCTTGGCATTGTACTAGATCCTCAACTCAAATTTAATCTTCATATAAAGAAAATTTCAAAAACAGTAAAAAAAAATCTGAACTGCTTTAAATTAATTAGATATTACATACCTTACGAAGCAGCTGCACTGTATATGCATTCTATGGTTTTTTCTCATATATCATACTGTTTGACAGTCTGGGCTCAAGCAGCCCCTTCCACAATAAGACATATAGGTTCATTATATAATCAAACCCTAAAAATCTTGGACAAAAAGCCCATTAGGTGGCATCACTGTAATGTTTTAAAAAAATACAACCTATTGAGTTTTGAGAGCTTCATTGACCTCTGTCTTCTGAAATTAACGTTCAAATGTTTCCATAAATCAGCACCCGAGCCACTTGCTGGTTTCGTCCAAAGACAGGACAGCAGCAGAGCCACCAGGAGTTCTGTTAACAATAACTGTAAAATATTCCACCGCAGAACCACATTTGGACAAACAGCTTTCTCTATAAAGGGCAGTCACATCTGGAACACAATGCCAAATGAAATTAAAATAATAACGGACTTTAAAACATTCACTAAAAATGTTAAAAACTGGCTGAAAAATAAACAAGAATGTACTCATGTATGAATTATTTGTCTGCAAAGTGAGAGTGAATGAAGGGAAGGAATAAATGTGTTTGTTTATAGTGAGTGACGGAGGGAGGAAGGCCTGAAATAGGCAAATGTGAGTTATGTTATATGTGTTAAATGTGAGTCAGGCTGTTATATTTGTGTATTTATAATATTTATAATATTTATGTTAAATGTGAGTCAGGCTGTTATATTTGTGTATTTATAATATTTATAATATTTATAATTGTGTATTTATAATTTTTCTGCATTGATGTATGTGGTTATTGTGTATATTTTTTATCTTGATTCTTTTTTCTAAAGCCCATCCAGGGACAAGAGTTGCAAATTAGCTAATTAGCTATACACTCTATGTGCAACACATCAGATTGATTGTCTTTGATTAATTGTCTATGTTTATTGCACTGTCCCTGTCAAATAAACTAATCTACTACTACTAACTTGGACAAACTTTGTCCGATTTTCTATGATGAATATTAGTCCCACCCTGCATGGTCCTATATAAAAACAATAAAAGTTGGCACATTTTGGAGGTGATCCATGAGTGCAGACCTCCACCAAGGCTCAGTGTCCTAGCAATGGTTTAGTAAGATTACATAAAAACTACTGGATGGATTTTTCCTCCGCTAAGATTTTTACCTGTTGCTAATGAGCAATGGCAGAGCAGACTTTCATTTGGTGACTTAAATCTGTCTCATTTTCTGTGATATCAACTTCAACCTTTAGGGTGTTATACAGACTTTCAAAATAAAAGCCCTTATTGAATCCAAATGTTTATTCCTGCAACATTTCGTGACTTAGGACTAGGGATGGGCATTCGGTGAAATTTTCTTCACCGATCGTCGGGAGAATTAATGATTAATAATCGGTTAATCATTAACATTTTTAGGTACGTAACAAGGCAGGTAGACTACATTAGAACACCAGGAATCAGCACGGAGAGCCCTCTCTCTGTTCTCGTGTTGGCTCGGCTCGGGAATCTCGCAAGCTGATTGGCCGAGACGTTTCACCCCGCAAGCTGATTGGCCGAGACGTTTTACCCAGCTTCTCTCCCTGCCGAGCGGCCACCCAACAAACGAAGACCGCATTCATTGCTCTATCGCTCGTGTTACTTAGTCTAGCCACGCAGAACTTTTTGCTGTTCTCTTGTGCCATTTTGTGCGAAATAGTCTTCCCGTCGAGATACTACGCCGCCTCCTACAGCTTCCCTCGACGTGTGTACACCGAATCTTCATGACCTTCTCAATAAAGTTTCTGGAAAAAAAAAAAAAAAGAATCTTCACGACCGCCATTACTCAGCGCGCAACCACTGTTGGCGGTTTCTTCGCGTAATAAGGGTGTTCCATGGACCCTGTCGATGAGGTATATTTGTATGCTGCATTGCAGTGATTGCAGTACACCTGGTCATTTTTTAAATTGAAATGGTCCCACGCAACACTTCGCCGTAACCGCTTCATGATTTGGCGATTGCCCTACGGAAGCCCGCATGTATCAACTGAGGCACGCCAGGGTACGGCGATGGTGTAATGTTGCCCCCTGGTGCCCAAATTTTGCCATTGCATTGTTTGAGGACGGCCGTGCACTAGGCCTCGGATTGTTTAAAAAAAAAAAAAAAAAAAAACGGTTTGTCGACGAAAATGAACTTCCTCGGTGAAATTCTTAATGATCAATTATCGGTTAATCGGTAAATTATGCCCATCCCTACTTAAGACTATAGTACTTTATATGATAGCAACTTCAGACCTTGGCTCAAAGAAATTTAACTCACTCTCAACAGGATGTTGTGCTGATTTTCAAAATAAAAGCCCCCAAATTATACACAGTTTAGATTGCTTTCATGTGCCCAGATTTGAATGCACATATAACATGGTGTTATCGACACACATCAACAATTTTATTATTACATTAGGTCCTGGGGTACACTATCAAAATTTCTGTGGGAATTTTCTAGTTGTAACTAAAATCACCATGTTTTTAGAGGTAAAGGAAACCATGAAAGAGGTCAATAGCCACTTCACACTGACAGCTGATATGTGGAGCAGCCATGCCACAGACTCATATCTTGGAGTGTCTTGCCATTTCATCACCAAAGACTGGCAAATGAAGACTTTAAACCTTGCCACCATGCCTCTGGATGAGGGACATACTGCTGTAAACATCAAGGCCTGGATAGAGGAGGTGATACAAAAATTTGAAATGATGCCTTCCAAAATAAAAGCAGTAGTGCATAACAACAGTTCTAATATAGTGGCAGCAATGTGAATACTGGAAGAAGAACTTGGTTGGGTCTCTGTCCGCTGTGCTGGGCACACTCTCCAGCTCATAGTTAACAGTGCTTTTAAAGAGCCCAGCATCAGTAAAGCTGTAGGTGCTGCAAGAAGCTTAGTTGAACACTTCAAGAGAAGTGGACTGGCCAATACAAAACTGAAGTTAAAACAGCAGCAGATGAACACAGTTCAGCACATGCTGATCCAAGATGTCAGTACAAGATGGAACAGTACATATTTCATGATGGAAAGACTCCTGGAACAGCGATGGCCAGTCACTGCAAACCTGTCTGATCCAGAGGTAACTCCCAGTGGCAAACATTACTTTGATTTAAAGCTAGATCAGTGAGTGCTGGTTGAAGAGCTTGTGCAAGGGTTGCTACCTTTTGAATGTGCTACAGCCTTCCTCAGTGGGCAAGAGTATGCAACTGCTTCATGTCTATCTCAGCTGGTCAAAGGGCTGCAAAGGTCTATGCAGCAAATGAACTTTGAGACAAGCTGAGGAAAAACCTTCCTGGCCAGTGCACAAAAAGAGATAACAGAGATGGGGGAGTCTGAACACCATCTCAGGAGAGAGAGAAACGCCCCACTTACTCTTGCAGCTGCCATTGACCCACAGTTCAGAAAACTGAAATTTATAGGAGCTGAAGATGGCACACAGGTGAAAGGTATGATTGAAGTCCTTGCTATCAAACAAGCCAAGGGGACTGAGATACATGACTATGACCCCACTCGACAGGAGAGAAAGCTCAGTGTTCCAGGGGAGAAATCAGCACTTGATAGCCGCCTTCTCTCTGACTCGGACAGTTTGAGTGAGGACACAATTATCAAAGAGGAGCCAAAGCTCCAAATGATCAGAAATAAGTATACTTCGCAGAGCCAGCAGCACACAAAACAGGAGATCCCCTCAGATGGTGGAGCGAAAATGAGGGTCATTTTCCCACTCTAAGCTAGCAAGTTCTCTTCTGTGCATTCCTGCATCATCCACCTCAGCAGAGCAAATCTTTTCTGCAGCTGGGAGCATCTGCTCTCAGAAGAGAGCAAGTCTCACTCGAGACCACTTGGAGATGCTGACTTTCCTCAGTATGAACAAACTCTGATTGGCCCACTGTTTGTTATGCACAAAATGCACTTTAAGAAAAAATGTTTATTTTATTGCTGATTTCAGTTCTTGTTGTTCACCAAATGCTCTATTTTTTAAAGGAAAAGTTTTATTTTTTGCAATAAAAAGAAATGAGAAATAAGTTGTTTTTTTTAGTACAGTTCTTAATGACTAGTTGTTAAAATAGTCGACTATTGAAATAGTTGTTAGTTGCGGCCCTACTTCGAAGTTGTTTTGCTGCTTTTCCTTGAACTGTTGGCTACATTTGCCAACATGGGTGGTTTCTGTTGATAGTGCTATGTTTGGTCCATATCTGAAAGCTTCCTAGAAACAAGCAGAAACGGTAACGAAATACAGTGATCCCTCACTTATCGCGGTTAATGGGTTCCACAACCGACCGCGAAAAGTGAAAAACCGTGAAGTAGCGTCACCCCTAATGACGTCACCCATAAATAACACATACGTTCATTCGCTCACTCTCTCTCATATGATACGTGTGTGTGTGTGTAAGTGTACATACATACGTAGATGTAAATAAAGTGTACATAAATGTGTTTTTAGAACTCTTTTATTTTTATAACAAGATACGTAACTCAAGATGAAGATGATTTACGTACTGCACAGGTTAATGAGAGCTTTACTGCTCCTCAGGTGACGCCTCATCGTCAGGTGCTAGAGGCGCAGGATTGTCGAGGGCAGCTGCAGGAGGCGGCATAGTGGCTCGACGGGAAGACTATTTCACACAAAAAGGGACAAGAGAACAGCGAAAAGTTCCACGCTGCGAGACTAGCGATAAAGAACAATGAATGCGGTCTTCCTTTGGTGGGTATGGGTGCTCTGCAGGAAGAGAAGCTGGGTAAAACGTCTCGGCCAATCAGCTTGCGAGATTCCCGAGCAGTGAAGAGGTGGGCGGAGAGGAGTGGAGCGGTGGTCAGAGAGGTGGATTTTGAGTTGAGCGGTTCTCCGTGTTGATACCTGATGTTCTAATGTAGTCTCCCTGCCTTCTGCTAGCGCCCGCCCATTTTTTCGCAATTTTGAATTTTTGATGAATATTTCTGAAAAATCCGCGATGCACTGAGGGCGCGAAAGGTGAAGCGCGAAGTAGCGAGGGATCACTGTAAATGCAGAGCACAGACAGAAACCTCTTTCTGTCTCTGTAAGCGTATATGACATAAAGCATAAAGAACCTTAAGAAAACCTGATATGTCAAGACTGTCGGGTGTCCCTAAACCAATCTCTTGGCTTTGATATCTGCTGACACCGATGCTATGGGAATAGTCAGGATGAAATGACTCCTAAATGGTGCATCTCCCTTCATGTTAAGCTCTCTCCTGTTTAGCTCAATGTGGGTCTGTCGTCCATGTGTCTGTCTGCTGGCGCATCTCGTGACTTCGCCTTCCGGCACCAACTAAACATTAGCAGAACTGAAAATAAATGGATCGGACACGAGATCAGTGGTTCCATTTATGATATTGATCCAACTATTTTGAATAATGTCAGACCCAACATTTGATATTGATATTTGACGGTGCATCCCTAATCTGCTTATCTGCAGATCTGAAAAAGATTGAGATTATTGACTTTAACGTAATTTTGCCATTATTTTGGATACATAAGAAAATGAAAATTAACAAAAAATATACACTGGTAACCAATGATACCCCAGCGTGTGGAAAGAGCTGTTAACAAATAAATGGGATGTAATATTAATGATATTACATTAACATAGGGCTGTGTGATATGACCAAAATTTCATATCACGATATAAGTAATGTTATTTGACGATAAAGATATATATCACAATGTACATTTTCTGTAAATTCTATAGTTTATATATAACCAATAAAAAGGACCATCTCTTTTTCTACATTTTAAATTGCATACTGAAAAAAAATGAATTGTACAAGTTCATCTGTCATTAATTTCGTGCCGTTTTTTCCCTCTTTAATTTTGCAGTGTTATAAAATGGTTTTTAATGTGCATTTGAGATGACTTCAGTTTTATTCTTTATTGCTACTGGACTAATTAAAAATGATTAGGAGTCAAGTTACATTAAGAGCCAGTTTGTTCCTCGGACATGTTTTAATTAGTGTGCATGTGGCCACTGTCACGCACTTTTTCAGCTTTAGTAATGTTTTTTCAGACAAAATTTAGAAACTCGGCAGTGATTTAAACCAGAACGATGGACTGATACACTATAATGTTTCGTATTAGCGACATGTTAGCATCGTCATTTAGCATTTGCCGTCTTATAATTAGAGATGGTGTTAACATGGCTTACCTCCAGTTAAAATGAGGTTAGAGGACTATCCACTCTGACACAACACGGTGGGGAAAAAGTCCCAACATTCCTGGCTGGCACAGAAGTAGCGGCAAATCATTAGTTAGCATTTAGCTGTTGTGGCGCACCTGGCGCACTGTGGGGAAGAGGCAGGGGGTGATGAGTAGAAAAGGGTATGTCTCTTAAATCCTGACATAAACGATAGTTTTATATGAAATGATAGACGGTTTTTATCGCATCACTGATAAACAGTGCATCCAGAAAGTATTCACAGCGCTTCACTTTTTCCACATTTTATGTTAGCCTTATTCCAAAAGGGATTAAATTCATTTTTTCCTCAAAATTCTACATGCAGTACCCCATAATGACAACATGAAAAATGTTTTTTTTGGTTTTTTTTGTTTTTTTTGAGATTTTTGCAAATTTATTAAAAATAAAAAAACGAAGAAATCACACGTACATAAGTATTCACAGCCTTTGCTCAACACTTTGTTGATGCACCTTTGGCAGCATTTACAGCCTCAAGTCTTTTTGAATATGATGCCACAAGCTTGGCACACATATCTTGGGGCAGTTTTGCCCATTCCGCTTTGCAGCACCTCTCAAGCTCCATCAGGTTGGATGGGAACCATTGGTGTACAGCCATTTTCAGACCTCTCCAGAGATGTTCAATTGGATTCAAGTCTGGGCTCTGGCTGGGCCACTCGAGGACATTAACAGAGTTGTCCTGAAGCCACTCATTCGATATCTTGGCTGTGTGCTTAGAGTCGTGGTCCTGCTGAAAGATGACCCATCGCCCCAGTCTGAGGTCGAGTGCTCCAGAGCAGGTTTTCATCCAGGTGCATCCCTACGTCACTCTGCATCCCTCTGTACATTGCTGCATTCATCTTTCCCTCTATCCTGACAGTCTCCCAGTTCCTGCCGCTGAAAAACATCCCCACGGCATGATGCTGCCACCACCATTGACATGGTTATGAGCAGTGCCTGGTTTCCTCCGAACATAACGCCTGGCATTCACGCCAAAGAGTTCAGTCTTTGTCTCATCAGAGCAGAGAATTTTGTTTCTCATGGTCTGAGAGTCCTTCAGGTACCTTTTGACAAACTCCAGGTGCGCTGCCATATGCCTTTTACTAAGGAGTGGCTTCCGTCTGGCCACTCTACCATACAGGCCTGATTGGTGGATTGCTGCAGAGATGATTGTCCTTCTGGAAGGTTCTCCTCTCTCCACAGAGGAACACTGGAGCTCTGACAGAGTGACCATCGGGTTCTTGGTCACCTCCCTGACTAAGGCCCTTCTTCCCCTATCGTCAGTTTAGACAGCCAGCCTGCCAGCTCTAGGAAGAGTCCTGGTGGTTCAGAACTACTTCCATTTTCGGATGATGGAGGCCACTGTGCTCATTGGGACCTTCAAAGCAGAAGAATTTTTTTCTGTACCCTTCCCCAGATTTGTGCCTCGAGACAGTCCTGTCTTGGAAGTCTACAGACAATTCCTTTGACTTCTTGCTTGATTAGTGCATGTCAGAGCACAAATCAAGCGTCAACTGTGGGACCTTATATAGATAGGTGTGTGCCTTTCCAAATCATGTCCAATCAACTGAATTTACCACAGGTGGACTCCAATGAAGCTGCAGAAACATCTCAAGGATGATCAGTGGAAACAGGATGCACTTGAGCTCAATTTTGAGCTTCATGGCTAAGGCTGTGAATACTTATGTACCTGTGATTTCTAAGTTTTTTATTTTTCATAAATTTGCAAAAATCTCAGACTTTTTTCACATTGTCATTATGGGGTATTGTGTGTAGAATTTTGAGGGAAAAATGAATTTAATTCCTTTTGGAATTAGGCTGTAACATACAGTAGCAAAATGTGGAAAAAGTGAAGCGCTGTAAATACTTTGCGGATACACTGTATATTGTTATATCGCACAGCCCTACATTAACATAGTTTTCTATTGTTTTTTTTAATAATTTTTTCTGTTTTCATTCTTCAGTTAGAGGTTTGTTTAAAATGTCTAATAATTTAAAGTGGGATCACTGTATTGTGCTATGATTATTCTGACAAACTTTTTGTCATGCTTTCATAGTTTCAATCTGTAATTTCCCACCTCTGACTGCCGTTTGTGTATCAGAACCAGTCATTACATTTAATATTTTTATTCTGATCATACATGCACAATGTGAAATAAGTTTGGCTACATCAGATGTCTCAAAACTTCTGCCCTTAGCCGTTTGGAAAGCACCCCCCTCCCATGGAAGAGCTGGGCTTATGTAATACTGAACAGATATGAAAGAAACAAAAGTCAGAAGAAACAGCAGAGCCAGAAGATGTGAAACAGGACTGAGTTCTTGCTGTGACAGACGACTCATACCTTTGGAGACACACATGCACAGCTGCTTCTTAAAATACCCCCACTGGAAACCCCCTCCCCCTCCTTCATCATCAGTCATTCAAACCTCATTTCTAATCCTTCTGAGTGTCCCACTCTTAGCCGCCCCAGTCCTGTTATGTCTATAAAGAGTTCTCAATAGGTATATTTTCTCCAAAGTTACGTGTGAAAGGAATGGTTCTTCTACTGTTGGAGAAAGAATGACCATAAACCACATTCTTTCTGTGCAAGAGCCTGACAGTTTGGACAGGGATACTCTTTAGAAGTACTTCCATACTTCCGCTGATTTGGTAAATGATCTGCGATTGCACAACACACAATTCTTGTAAACTTGCCAAAAGGAAAGACAGAGATTGATTCTGTGTTTACTCTTCATTAGAAACACGCACATCCAACGTCATTTCGATTTTGAAAGCTTAACTTTTGTTGTTGAGAGGAAAAACTAAACCCTCTTTCATCAGAATTAAATCCTATTCTTCTTAACGCCCGTCTTCTTTCTATCAACATTTTTTTCATTCCTCTCTTCCTCTCCCTGGGGTGTGCATAATATTTTGTGAGTCAGTCCTTGGCAGCCAGTTCCCTCATTATTCTGTGGGCCTGCCCCACCTAGCGCACAGCTGTTTCTTGGATTTTTTAAAACCAACCAGTTTGTGACCAGAGCAGAAGTGACAGCTCTGCTCTGATTTACCAGGAAAACACTGCTTTATTGACCGCAAGTGAAACTCTGAATCATTCAGTTTAAACTGGCCTCATCGAGTTTTCCACATTAAAATATAATTTATTTATTAACATGTTAATTTATCAGGGACAAATGCATTAAACATTGCTTCATAAAACAGTCAGTGCCATGCATGCAGGTTTTTAGCCAAGGCTAATTTGCAACCCCTGTCTCTGGTTAGGCTTCCAAATTTAAAACCGATAAAACAGAAAATTGAGTTTAAAATACTACAACAATTAAACATACAGTACAGTACTGGACTTCGCAGTGATATAGATCAGCATAGGTATAGGCATAAACATTTATAACATTCTAGGTTTGACGTGTGCGTGTGTGTAGGTATACATACGTGTTTATTTTTGTATGTGATGCACAGTTAGTGTTGCTTCAGTTTTTGCCATTTCTTTATATGCAAGTTAAAAATCCTGAGTTCTGTTAGTTTCTTGAGTTCAATTGGTAATGTGTTCCATAGTTTTATACCTCTCACTAGCCATGTTTACATGGACCCAAGTAACCGGATTAAAAACCTAGTTGAAAAGAATAAAAATGCTTCATGTAAACATGCCAATCTGAATATTCTGACCCGATCACACTTCTTCAGATCAAAATTTCCTTTCGATTGAGACGGGTGGGTTATGCCAATTGTTAATCGTATTGGTGTGCATGTAAACACTTATTCCAAAGTCATCCATCCATCTTCCACTTAGAAAATACTTTTACTGCACATGTCTGTACGTCAGCCACATGTCGATGTGACATATTTCCATCTTTACGGCAGCTAGCGGAAGACAGGGCAGGAGTAAAACAGAACTGGTCTGTATCGTCCTGCTGTCTCACTGTTCGTCATGTGCAGAAGTACAGTGGTGTGAAAAGTTTTTTTTTTTTTTTTTTAATGTTTCAGATCATCACACAAATTTAAATGTTAGACAAAGATAACACAAGTAAACACAAAATGCAGTTTTTAAATGAAGGTGTTTATTGTTAAAGGGTAAGAAAAATCCAAACCGACATGGCCCTGTGTGAAAAAGTGATTGCCTCCCCTCTTTAAAACATAAATTAACTGTGTTTTATCACATCTTTGGAAAGCTGAGTTTAATTTCTCTAGCCACACCCAGGCCCAATTACTGCCACACCTGTTCTCAATCAAGAAATAGCTTAAATAGGACCTGCCTGACAAAGTGAAGTAGACCAAAAAATCCTCAAAAGCTAGACATCATGCTGTGATCCAAAGAAATTCAGGAACAAATGAGAAAGTAATTGAGATCTATCAGTCTGGAAAAGGTTATAAAGCCATTTCTAAAGCTTTGGGACTCCAGCAAACCACAGTGAGAGCCATTATCCACAAATGGCGAAAACATGGAACAGTGGTGAACCTTCCCAGGAGTGGCCGGCTGACCAAAATTACCCCAAGAGCGCAGCAGCGACTCATCCAAGAGGTCACAAAAGACCCCACAACAACATCCAAAGAACTGCAGGCCTCACTTGCCTCATTTAAGGTCAGTGCTCATGACTCCACCATAAGAAAGAGACTGGGCAGAAATGGCCTGCATGGCAGAGTTCCAAGACAAAAAGCACTGCTGAGCAAAAAGAACATAAAGGCTCATCTCAGTTTTGCCAGAAAACATCTTGATGATCCCCAAGACTTTTGGGAAAATAGTCTGTGGACTGACGAGACAAAAGTTGAACTTTTTGGAAGGTGTGTGTCCCATTATACATCCGACGTAAAAGTAACACAGTATTTCCGAAAAGGAACATCATACCAACAGTAAAATATGGTGGTGGTAGTGTGATGGTCTGGGGCTGTTTTGCTTGTTTCAGGACCTGGAAGACTTGCTATGGTAAATGGAACCATGAATTCTGCTATCTACAAAAAATCCTGAAGGAGAATGTCCGGTCATTTGTTTGTGATGTCAGGCTGAAGCGCACTTGGGTTCTGCAGCAGGACAGTGATCCAAAACACACCAAGTCCACCTCTGAATGGCTTAAAAAACCCAAAATAAACGCCTAGTCAAAGTTCTGACCTGAAGCCGATTGAGATGCTGTGGCATGACCTTTAAAAGGCGGTTCATGCTGGAAAACCCTCCAATGTGGCTGAATTACAACAATTCTGCAAAGATGAGTGGGCCAAAATTCCTCCACAGCATTGTAAAAGACTCATTGCCAGTTACCGCAAACGCTTGATTGCAGTTGTTGCTGCTAAGGATGGCCCAACCAGTTATTAGGTTTAGGGGGCAATCACTTTTTCACACAGGGCCATGTAGGTTTGGATTTTTTCCCCTTAATAATGAGCACCTTCATTTTAAAACTGCATTTTGTGTTTACTTGTGTTATCTTTGTTTAATATGTAAATTTGTTTAATGGTCTGAAACATTTGTGTGATAAACATACAAAAAAATGAGAAATCAGGAAGGGGGCAAACACCTTTTCACACCACTGTATGTACTGCTGGGCTTGTAGCTTCTTTACGGAGACCAGCAGAAGCAAAAGTACAGTCTGAATAACACAATGCAGGTCCATTTCAAAAACAGGACACAAAGCGGGGTTTGTTTACATCAGAAGTTGCTTCTTCTTCTTCTACCATTTTCAGAGTGTCAGACAATTCTGTGCATGTCAAAATGATTTATTCCATTCAAATGTGTGACACGTAAACGCACATCATAATCGGATCAACTTTTTCAGGGTCCATGTAAACAGTGTAGTTCTGATCTAAACTGTAAGCAGATTGAAGAAATTTTGCGCGTGTAAACATGGCTACTGAAAAAGATGATTGGCCAAAGGCTGTTCTGCATTTTGCTGTCACATAGTCTCCACTTACTGCTCTTCGGGCTCTAATTCCACTGTTTTGTTTATGAACCAGTTGAGAAAATATTTCTGGTGCAAGGTCATTCACACATTTAAAAATCAATTTTTAAGTGTGCCACCGGGCAGCTGGGTGGCACAGTGGTTGTCACAATGGCAGCACAGTAAGAAGGTCACGGGATCGATTCCATCCCTGACCATCGGTGACCCTTGTGTGTGGAGTTTGCATGTTCTCACCATGTCTGTGTGGGTTTACCCCAGGTACTCCGGTTTCCCCCCACAGGCCAAAAACATGCAAGTCAAGTTAATTAGAGACTCTAAAAGTGGCCCTAGGTGTGAATGGTGAAAGGATTGGCACCGCATCTTGGTTTCTTCATCCATCCAGGTGGATGCCCTGAATTTCCCTTTGAGGATCAATAAAGTATACAAAATCCAACAAAAAAATTAACAAAACTATCAAAACTCAATAAATGATTTTTCTGTTGGATGAGACAATGGCCACGGTTACAAGTGCAAAATTTCTTCAATCTGATTATATTTCAGATCCAAACTTTACTGTTTACATCGATCCTGAAAAAGTTGATCCAATTAGGATGTGCGTTTACATGTGTCACACGTTCAAACGGACTAAATTATTTTGATATGCGCACTATTATCCGACATTCCGGAAATAGTAGAAGAAAAAGCAACTTCCGATATAAACAAACCCCGCTTCATGTCTTTCTCTTTTTGAAATGGACCTGTATTGTGTGATTCAGACTGTACTTTTGCTTCTGTTGGTCTCTGTAATGAAGCTACAAGCCCAGCAGTACATACTTCCTAATATGACGAACAGAGGGAGACAGCAGGATGATACAGACTAGATTTGTTTTACGCCCACAACATCTTCCGCTAGCTGCTGTAATGGCGGAAATGTGTCATGTCGACGTATGGCTGACGTACAGACATGTGCAGTAAACATTACGAAGTTTGCGCAGAAAATATAAGTGTTGATGTGCACACCAATCGGATTAACAATTGGCATAACCCATCCGTCTCAATCGGAAGGAAATTTTGATCCGAAGTAGGGATGGGCATTCGGTGAAATTTTCTTCACCGATCGTCGGGAGAATTAATGATTAATAATCGGTTAATCATTAACATTTTTAGGTACGTAACAAGGCAGGTAGACTACATTAGAACATCAGGTGCACGGAGAGCCGCACAACTCAAATCCACCTCTCTCTCTCTGTTCGCTGTTCTCGTGTTGGCTCGCTCGGGAATCTCGCAAGCTGATTGGCCGAGACGTTTTACCCAGCTTCTGTGCCGCTCGCCACCCAACAAACGAAGACCGCATTCATTGCTCTATCGCTCGTGTTACTTAGTCTAGCCGCGCGGAACTTTTTGCTGTTCTCTTGTGCCATTTTGTGCGAAATAGTCTTCCCATCGAGCCACTACGCCGCCTCCTGCTGCTTCTCTCGATGATTCTGCGCCTCTAGCACCTGAGGAGCAGTAAAGCTCTCATTAACCTGTGCAGTAAATCATTTTCATCTTGAGTTACGTATCTTGTTATAAGAATAAAAGAGTTCTAAAAACATATTTATGTACACTTTTACATCTACGTATGTATGTACACTTACACACACACACACACACACACACACACACACACACACACACACACACACACACACGTGTGTGTGTGTGTCTTCTACCGAATCTTCATGACCTTCTCAATAAAGTTTCTGGAAAAAAAAAAAAAGAATCTTCACGACCGCCATTACTCAGCGTGCAACCACTGTTGGCGGTTTCTTCGCGTAATAAGGGTGTTCCATGGACCCTGTCGATGAGGTATATTTGTATGCTGCATTGCAGTGATTGCAGTACACCTGGTCATTTTTTAAACTGAAATGGTCCCACGCAACACTTCGCCGTAACCGCTTCATGATTTGGCGATTGCCCTACGGAAGCGCGCATGTATCAACTGAGGCACGCCAGGGTATGGCGATGGTGTAATGTTGCCCCCTGGTGCCCAAATTTTGCCATTGCATTGTTTGAGGACGGCCGTGCACTAGGCCTAATAACCTCGGATTGTTTAAAAAAAAAAAAAACGGTTTGTCGACGAAAATGAACTTCCTTGGTGAAATTCTTAATGATCAATTATCGGTTAATCGGTAAATTATGCCCATCCCTAATCCGAAGGAGTGTGATCGTGTCAGAATATTCAGATTGGCGTGTTTACATGAAGCATTTTTATTCATTTTTATTATATTAGGAAGTATGTACTGCTGGGCTTGTAGCTTCATTACAGAGACCAACAGAAGCAAAAGTACAGTCTGAATCACACAATACAGGTCCATTTCAAAAAGAGAAAGACATGAAGCGGGGTTTGTTTATATCAGAAGTTGCTTTTTCTTCTACTATTTCCGGAATGTCGGATAATAGTGCGCATATCAAAATAATTTAGTCCGTTTGAACGTGTGACACATGTAAACGCACATCCTAATTGGATCAACTTTTTCAGGATCGATGTAAACAGTAAAGTTTGGATAGGGCAGCACGGTGGCGCAGTGGTTAGCACAGTGGCAGCACAGCAAGAAGGTCATGGGATCGATTCCACCCTTGACCATCGGAGGTTCGATCCCACCCCCAGACCATCGGTGACCCTTCTGTGTGGAGTTTGCATGTTCTCCCCGTGTCTGCGTGGGTTTACTCCGGGCACTCCGGTTTCCTCCCACATGCCAAAAACATGCAAGTTAGGTTAATTGGCATCAAAACTGGGGATTCTAAATTGTCCTTAGGTATGGATGCGAGAGTGAATGGTTGTCTGTCTCTCTGTGTTGGCCCTACGATGGACTGGCGATCTGTCCAGGGTGTACCCTGCCTCTCGCCCAAAGATGCTGGGATAGGCTACAGCCCCCCCGCGACCCGAAAGGATTAAGATAAGATAAGATAAGCCTTTATTTGTCCCACAATGGGGAAATTCCAGGATTGCAACAGCATAGGGATAGCAACACTCAGAGCAACAATCAGAAGGCAAGAAAAAACAACATCTAGTAAACATATGTCCATATTACTATAAATGTATATATATAGACACACAGTGCAGAGCATTATGGCTGGTGAATGTGCAGCAGAAAGTCTAAGCTCTCTCTCCGCGGATGCAGCGGGCCAGCTGGAAGTCTTTGGGCATGATGGTGACCCCCTTAGCGAAGAAGAGACCCACCAGGTGGGCCTCGCTGGTCTCCTGCAGAGCCATGACGGCGAAGCTCAGGAAACAGTAGAAGATGGATGGATGGATGGATTTTTATTCTTATTAGGCTTTTAATCCGGTTACTTGTGTCCATGTAAACATGGCTAGTGATGCCACTTGACAGATTTCTGATCCAGTATTTTTAATGCCTGTTTATATAATGATCTTAATGGTGTTATTGTTTGTTTGGCCTGGCTCCAAGCAGTTATACAATAAGATACAGTGGATAAAAAAAAGTCTACACACCCCTGTTCAAATGCCAGGTTTTTGCGATATAAAAAAATGAGACCAAGATAAATTATTTCAAAACTTTTTTCCCCATTAACATGACCTATAACTTGTACAACCCAACTGAGAAACAAACAAATCTTTTAAGGGAAAAAAAAAACTTACAATAACCTGTTTGCATAATTATGCACACCGTTAAACTAATACTTCATTGCAGCACCTCTGGCTTTTATTACAGCACTCAGTCTTTTTGGGTAGGAGTCTATCAGTGTGGCACGTCTTGATGTGGCGATATTTGCCCACTCTTCTTTGCAAAAATGCTCCAAATCTGTCAGATTGTGAGGGCATCTCCTGTGCACAGCTCTTTTCAGATCACCCCACAGATGTTCGATCGGATTCAGGTCTGGACTCTGGCTGGGCCATTCCAAAACCAAAAAATAGTTTTTTAATGTGCATTTGAGACTTGATTCTGATAAATTTCGGGTTTTCTTCTAAATTATGTAAATAAAAAGTAAACATTAATTAGTTAAATATTTCCTGAGCCAGAGGAGAATGGTGCAAAAAAAAAAAAAAAAAAAGTCTGAAAATGACAAAATTACCCATGACTTTGGGTTCAGTCTTTCCCCAGTTTGACGTCAAACATATTGTTTCCCATCAGACCCAAATAAATTTAACTTACACTCATCACTGAAGTGCACTCTGGACCAGTTCTCCTCTGTCCACACAGCATGCTCCTCAGCAAAGGCAAGTCTAGCCTTTTTATTTATTCTTTCTGCTGATGAGAGGTTTGGTCACTGCAGAGTGAGCTTTGAGTACAAATTGTCTTAAACGGAGAGATACTGTGTGCCGACAGATCCTTGCCCTGTTCAGCAGTGAACTGGCGAGTAATTCCAGCTGCAGTGTGGAACAGATTCCTCATTGAGAGTCTTCACATAATCCTGTCTCCCAAACCAGAGCAGTGTTGAGAAACTAGTGATGTCCTGTGGGCGTAGATGTGCTGAAGTCATTCAAAGCAAGCATTAATTTTTTAATCCTACAGCCCTAAAAAAAAAACAAAAAAAAAAACAACATAGTTCTCTCCTGACACAGTGGTCACTGTTTAATTTTTTTTTAATTGTTTTTGTTTTTTTACAAAATAAATGTTTGTGTTTAAGTGCCTTGGTTATTTAAAAAAACAAAAAAACAAAAACATGCTAGTACAGCAATGATATAGCCACAGCTGATATTCTGTAAAATTCTGAGTAATGAAGAATAACATGTTGGAATAAATCAAGTATTAATGCATTGTTCTCTAATTTTGATCTCCACTGTATTTGTGGAGAAACACTGAAATGTGGTGGTGTTATTATTTTTTTTAAATAATGGTCTGATTATGTGGTTGCGACTGGCATAGCTCTGCCCAAGTATTACAGCTAGGGATTCCGCCCTGGTAACCAAGACCAGTAATTCATACTTAGAACTTATACAAAACACAATACAGGTTCAGTATTTTGCATTAACATGTAATAGCTTGTTAACCTCCAAAACCGAGCAGCTTTGTTCCTTATGATCACTGTATCAAAGTATTTAAATAGTTCATTCTCAGGAGCAATGGATGTGATTGTTCCATTGTTTGTCTGTGCTTAAGTGTGAACTCATTTTCATTCTGTTTTAGTAAACCATTAACCTGCCTGGGACTGCTGATGAAAATTAATCTGTGTAATAAATCTGGAACTTTTGTGTGATTCACTCATGTCCTCATTATGTTGGAAATGTACACATCAAAGCTAGCCCTGTTTGTCAATTAACAGGAAGCCTCCTTAGGATCACTCTTTGACAGGAGATTGGGCCAAAGTAGCAGCAATTAAATGTACTAGACAGTGCTGTGAAAAAGTATTTGCCCCCTGCCTGATTTCTTATATTTTTGCATATTTGTCACACTTAAATATTTCAGATCATCAAATTTTAATACCAGACAAAGACAACCTGAATAAATACAAAATGCAGTTTTCAAATGATGATTTAATTTATTAAAGGAAGAAAACTATCCTAACCTACTTGGCTTTATGTGAAAAAGTAATTGCCCTTGTGTTACATCATGAATTAACTATGATTAACCACATTTTTTGGAAAGCTGAGTTCAGTTTCAGTAGCTACACACAAGCCTGATTACTGCCAGACCTGATGAATCAAAAAAATCACTTAAATAGAGCCTGTCTGACAACCTGAAGTCGGCCAAAAGATCTCAAAAAGCAACACATTCCTCTGTGATCTAAAGAAATTCAAGATCAGATGAGAAACAAAAACCCAGAACAACATCTAAAGAACTGCAGGCCTGACTTGCCTCAGTTTGGGTATTGATCCATGATGGACCAATAAGAAAGAGACTGAGCAAAAATGGTATCCATGGGAGAGTTCCAAGACAAAAACTGCTGCTGGACAAAAACAAAACAAAACATAAAGGCTAATCTCACATTTGCCAGAAAACATCTTGATGATCCTCAAGGCTTTGGGGAAAATATTTTGTGGACTGACGAGACAAAAGTTGAACTTTCTGGAAGATGTGTCCCATTTTATCTGGCATAAAACGAACACAGGATTTCATAAAAAGAACATTGTGTCAACAGTCAAACATGGTGGTGGTGGTGTCATGGTCTGGGGCTGCTTTGCTTCTTCAGGACCTGGATAGGGCTGAAACAATTAGTTGACGTTATCGACAACGTCGACAATAAAAATTTGTCGACAAATATTTTTATTGTCAACAAATTGTTTAATTATAAAGTTTATATGCATGTCGCGGTTCAGCTGTAACCAGCAGGAGCAGGCTCCATTTAACCGGAACTGCAGTGCACAACCAGAACTGCTGAGGGCAGTAGCGCCTCTGGTGTCCGGCATGCGTGAACAATTTCCAGCAAAGAACAGGAGCACAGCATGGCGAAGCGTGTGTTGTTTTGTTTTTGCGGTTGTTGCAGAGTTTAAGTGTGAAGTGGCTGTATGTGTCTCTCCAGTGCAGAGAAAGGAGAGTAAAGACCTACTGTTGTGAAGGTATTAACATGTGCTCAGTGTCTGTCTACAGAACCCATCTAGAGCAAAGCCTGTTACGAGCTAGCAAGCCAGGCTAAAATACAGACATTTTAGCTTTAATTCACAGGGAGTCCTGGGAGCCACATTACAGTCTGCAAGGGTAAGTTTTAGCAAGTAAAGAAAGTTGGTGCCACTTACTTTCAATGGCCAACTGTTTCAAGCTTTAGAAAAATGACAATACCGTTAGTATGTGCTGTTAATGTTAGTTTACCTGTTTGACAATAAGCTCTCTGGCTGCTGATGGTTGAACTGTCATGGCTAATGTGCACTGACTGAATTGCAGGAGTCTCCATCGCTTTTTCATCTTTAATATTAGCCCTCATTCTGAATATTAGTTACACTGTGTTACACTGTATCCAGCTGAGACAAAATGGCATTTAAATGCCTCCCGCCCACAGGAGATGGAACGTTAAGAGATATTAAACAGTGGCTGAGGTAAAATATGCAGCCTCAACAAGAAGCAGAGATGGTGGACATGAGAAAAATAAATGCGACTAGTCAACTAGTTAGAAAAAAAATAGTCGTTAAATTTGTCGACAACTAAAATAATCTTTAGTTGCAGCCCTAGACCTGGATAACTTGCCCTAATTGATGGAATCATGAATTCTGCTCTCTACCAAAAAATCCTGAAGGAGAATGTCCGGCCGTCAGTTTGTGAAGCCCTCCAATATGACTGAATTTAAACAATTCTGCACAGAAGAGTGGGTCAAAATTTCTCATCATCATCATCATAGCAGTCTGTCAGGGGCGACAATGACTGTTTAGACTTAGAGACTTAGACTTAACTTTATTAATCCCTTTGGCATAACTCCCTCTGGGAAATTTAAAATTTCCAGCAGCACATAAAAGGAGCATACAGATCAGAAAAGCAAAAAAGCAAAAATAAACACTTAACATAATATACACAATATAAATACAGGACTAAATATGGTCTAAATATGGTTTCATTTAGGTCTGATCAGTCCTTCGCCCTCCACTGCCAGGAACTTCTGACCTTGTTAACCCAGGCGACGTCTGAGCTGGTATGAGTTGCTCTCTGACCATTTCATGAAATTGCTTGCAGCGATGTAAAAGACTCATTGCCAGTTGTTGGCACCAAGGGTGGCACAACCAGTTATTAGAGGGCAGTTGGGGGGCAGTTACTTTTTCACATAGTCAGGTAGGTTTGGATAGCTTTTCCCTTAATAAATGAAACCATCATTTGAAAACTGCATTTTGTGTTTACTTGGGTTATCTTTGGCTATCATTAAAATGTATTTGATGATCTGAAACATTTAGGTGTGACAAATATGCAAAAATATAAGAAATCTGGAAGTGGGCAAATATTTTTTCATAGCACTATAAGCACAACATATTGAATGCAACAAAATGAGTAAAATGCAAGAAATGCACAATGAAAATGTCCTTAAAACTGAAACAGCATCTCATTCAGCATATGCTTTGATTGCTTTAAATTCAGCACTTAATGTAAATATATTTAACCTCAGGATTTTCTGCAATGTATTTCGTTTCCATTTAACTTGATGGTTAAAAAAATACAGAGAACAGGTTAAAAAAAATGGTCAAAACAATTGGAACAGTGTGAGCATCTGCCCTAATTTTAGGCCTATTCCTTACATGATATGGTCCTGGTTTCAGAATTGTTGCACACTTGGTGCCCATTGTTAGCCAGCTGCTGATCCCATAGGCTGTTGGCTTGGGCATGACATTGCAGAACTAGGAAGAGATACTAGTATTGTCTCTGTAATGGAAACACTTGTCCCTGATTTCCTGTTTCCCTCCCCCTAAAATTCATTTCTATGACTGTTGCTGGTTATCAGTTTCTGAACCTCCATTTTTTTTGTTCCTCGTTGTTTCAGTGCCAAAGGCTTTGTTTGGAAACCTCCATTTAGTCAGACATTTCAGTCATACCAATAGCCCAATTTTGACACCGACATTTGTTTTGTCTTGCAGGAATAGACTTCAAGATCAAAACTGTTGAATTACAAGGAAAGAAGATCAAACTACAGATCTGGTGAGATATGTTTTTATCCTGTGTGCAGATGTTGGGAGAATCATATTTCTGTTTCATCTCTCTGGTTTTTGCATCGTGTCATGTGAAACATCTGTTTGACAAACATCCCCAAAGCACTGAAGTATGCTAGAGCAGGAAATGGTCATCGGGCCATCAGGAGGTTTTTTTTTTTTTTTATGGACAGGAGTTAATTTTCCCCAACTGGAACTATCACATTTCCTAAGAGTAAAACACACATCCTTTACATCTAAACACTGAACTTGGGGTTGTTCATGTTCAAGGTGACAATAGATGATATTTCTATCATTTCTTCTAAATGTTTTTATTACTAGAATAACTAAAAGTGTATTCAAAGAAGCCCTTCCCTCTGTGTCACATGTTCAACAGAGTTAAAATAGTTAAGTTAAAATACACAATGCATTTTAATACATCCAGCTCAATTGCTGGTCAGATGTTTTAAGGTCTATGCACAAAATGGTAATTGATATACAGGCATGCTTATGATCTTGTGAACAGTCTATTCTTTCTGAAAGCTTATCTTTGTGTTATCTAGACATCCTAACACCTGCACATCCACACCCACAGACATGTGAGACTGCACACACATAATAGAGAATTGAAATGTATTGTGGGTTGTGGACAGTTTATCAGACAATTGAATACAGTTGTTTTGGTGGAAGGTTTTTGTTATGAAGTTTGTGCAGCTATAATGAAGTTCAATTTATGACCTTTAAACACCTTATTTAAATGTACTTGGTCAAATTTTAGAGTACATTCATGAAATGGCAAAACATGCCATAGGGCTGGGCAATTTGACGTTAAATCAGCATCACAGTTAGGAGGGGGGAGGGAAACAAAGGTTCAACTTTCTTCTTTTTTATAGTTCACTGTCAAGGCTTGTAATTAAACAATATTACACAAGAGTGTGATATCAATGACTGTATCACTGTGGTGATTCTGTAGTAAATGGGTAATGTAATAATTTGAAACACATGTAACCAAATTAAATATTTTTCAATGCAGAAGACTGTGTTTATATACATACCTTTTGAGGGTTTGTGGGCTATGTGACTCACAGCAGCGGCTAATTAGCTTGTTAGTGGCGTTGGAGGAGTCCTTTATGCAGTAATGATTACGTTATGACTGCATAGGCATGATGAGTCTGTGATTGGGTTCTTAATCCAACCTCAGTTTGTCCATTTTTGCTGTCCATTTTCCACTGTAAAACGGTTGAGCTGATACAGATAGCCGTTAGTGGCTAACAGTACTTTAGCTTTGTAGCAGTCCTTGCCAGTTTAAGTCCAATTCTCTCGCTTTTTCTTGACGTCTTCAGATAAAGTCAGTCATCATATACTGTGTGGACGGACACCGCATTTCTTTTTAATACAAGCCGTTTTAATTTTTCTTCCATGTTCTGCTGCTTCCAAACAGTGCTGACTGGACAGCTTACAGGGTGCAGTGTTACATGACTGTGCAGCTGAAAGGGGAAGGACATGGAAGTGAAAGCTCTCATAATACACGGGCACACAACGGGGGGGTGGGGGGGGGACCTGACATGAGCAAGATAACGTCTGTTTTACGGCCCCAAACGTCGGTTTTGGTTTTATTTCAGTTAATTGCCCAGCCCTCATAGGCAACCACATTAGTCAGTAGGGGTGGGAATCGTGAGGGACCTCGTAATTTGATTCAGATCGTGAATCTTGGGTCACGATTTGATCCAATCACAATTCACCAGTGATCACAATGTTGTGATAATCGAGTATCAAGCTCCCATGTATTTCAAAATTGTTCACCTTATTTAACTTCAAGTCATGTCCCAAAGTAAAACTGTTAACATCTCTTTTGTATAATAGAGTATTCTTGGGGCTTTATTTTCCATGGAGATGCGTCTCTGCACTCAGGGAGGGTGGTAGACGGTGTTTGACTCTCTCCAGATACGACTAGTTGACTCTGTGGACTCTTAAAAAGCAGCTGAAAACTTTTGTTTAACGGGGATTACCGTTGAGTTTCAACTGCTTTTTAATGGTAAGTCTGATATTTTTTAAATTTTTTTAATCTTGTGGTTTAACTTTTTTTGTATTTATAAAATGATTTTTATCCATCAACTTCCTTTTATGGGCAGCGCGGTGGCGGAGTGGTTAGCACTGCAGCAGCACAGCAACTCACCCTTGGCCGGGGGATCCTGGGTTCGATCCCAGCCCCCAACCAACAGTGATCTGTGTGGAGTTTGCATGTTCTCCCCGTGTCTGCGTGGGTTTACTCCGGGATTTCTCCGGTTTCCTCCCACATGCCAAAAACATGCAACTTAGGTTAATTGGCATCAAACTGGGGATTCTAAATTGTCCTTAGGTATGACGGTGAGAGTGAATGGTTGTCTGTCTCTCTGTGTTGGCCCTGCGATGGACCAGCGATCTGTCCAGGGTGGACCCTGCCTCTCGCCCAAAGATGCTGGGATAGGCTCCAGCCCCCCGCAACCCGAAAAGGATTAAGCGGAAGAAGACGGATGGATGGATAGAACTTCCTTTTATTCCATTTTATTCTGCAGCGCTTTGACTATACGGCTGTGAAAAGCGCTTCATAAATAAACTTTACTTACTTGATGCTTAGAGAAAAAGCTCCATGCTGGTGTCGCTTTAGTTTAGCCGTTGCTAATGCTGCTCGTGTGGCCCGCCGTATTCCGAGTGTTTTTTCTGTTTTTCATGTAGCGCTTCTTGCAGTTTGTGTGTCATGTCTAGGTCTTTCCTTCTATCTTTGTTATAAAATCCAAAGAAGGCCTGACATTTGAGCTAACGGCTTCCTAACTTTCAAAGCTGGCTGCAAATCACTGAGACAAGCTATGACTTCACTTGACTGGGTATTTGCTTTGCGCCATCTAGTGGACTGGAAACACTATTAACTGATAACCCAAAAGTATATGTGTGCATTTTTTTATTTATTTATTTATTTTTTTTAAATAAAAGATTGAGCCATGCTTATGGAGCGATGCATTATTGCCATGAATCTATCTTTTTCCCCACCCCTATTAATCAGCCTTGTCCACTTATTTACTGAAACTGCAATATTGCAAAATTTGGGTTGTCGATCCAGCTCACATTAAATTTGTACTTCACCAGCATTGATGTTGTCACTAGATAATTAAGCTGTTCTAGTAAAATACCAGAAACTGAACCCGACCCCACAACCAAAACAGAAATCTTCACCAGAAAAAAAGTTGGTAAGATAAAATGTCACAAATTTAGAAGGAAAAGGTCACAAATTTCCAAGAAAAAAAAGATGCACATTTACAGAAAAAATAGTCAAATGTACAAGGGGGAAAAGTAAAACTGTTTAGGAGAAAAAGTCAGAAATGTTGAAAGAAAAAAATAAAAATAATTTAGGGGAAACGGTAAAACTAATTCCCAAATTTAAAAATGTGCATATTTGGAGGAAATGTTTGCCGTTTGTTGCATTCATTTCAGTTTTTGGTATGGTAATGGGGATAAAAATAGTCACCCCACCAAAGGAAGAAAGCATAGCGATCTTGTTTTTCATATCATTTTGAAGGGCAAATTTCAGGTTATATTTCAGATTTTTCAGGCTTTGTGGACACAGTATCAGTAGAAAACAATCAAAAGCAAAATGGGTTAGATAACTGTTGCTGTCTTTAACTTAAAGATTGAAGTCACGTTTTTATGCAGTGTCTGTCCTGGCTTACATTTCCTGAGCACAGATGATTTGTCCAGAAATGTCATCTGGATGAGATACTTGAAATATTCATCCATTTTCCCTTTCCCTCTATGGTTTTAGAGAATTGGTGGAAATATTTCACCATAGTGAATTGTGTACTGTATGTGTCCATCGATCACGTTTGAGCTCTCTGATATTCATCCATTAGGCTTTTCCCACTTCATATTTTCCCCCTTTCTTTCCAAGCACATAACCGGGTTCTCTTGACCAAGCTTTCAGGAACACAGTCGGACCAAAAATGTGCTTTTAGACAACATTTTAGTCTGTTCTAAGTCGTATCTCCCACAAGCATTAAAACCATTTGTTCGATTTGCTGTTTTTGATCCCCATAGTTGTGGCCTTGCTTTTATTTTCCTCCTGTCAGCTGTGATAGATGAATGTTGGCAGGACTTCCCCAGAAAGGAAAATGTCATAGCTGAGGTTCATGCTAGTGCAGACTTGTGAGGGACAGGGATCGCCTGCAGTGGGTTTGAGCACTCCTGTACCTGGTTACAGTTAAAATTAGATTAGCATAAAACCTTCCTCTGGGTTTTGCAACAGAAATTACCTTTGCCAGTATAAATGTGCTAATAGGTGCTTTATGTAAATATAACATGACTTATATCAACCTCTAGTGGCGACTAAATGAATAGCATCACAATGGCAAGCCATGTCGGCTACAAATAAATAATAGAAATAAAAGATTAATGTTTAGCATGAAATACAACACCACTACTGCTTTTAGAGAGCCATTATGCCTCCTAATTTTAAAGTCATATTTTTTTTTTCCACAATATCTTTATTGAACCTTTTTTTTTTTTTTTTTAACAAACATGATACAAACAATCAAACACTAACACTAAAGTACTACAAAAAAAAAAAAAAATGCACTAAAAACACCAACAACCACCAACAAAATCAAGTCTTCAACAATGCTCCTCTGTTTAGTCTAGACAATCCAATACATAAGTATACATATTATGTTCACCAGTTTGGAATTTACAAGGTCCACACACATCATTCACCTTCTTCTTCAAGAGTTATGTTTAAATTTTTTACATAATCAATAAAAGGTCTCCATATATTCTCAAACACAATTTCCTTTGATTTTAGTATATATGTTATTCTTTCTAATGGAAGGTTTGTTAACATCTGTCTTAACCACTGAGTCACATCTGGTCTATGAGTCTTTTTCCATAATAGTGCAATACATTTTTTGGCATTAAGCAAACTGAGGTCTATGAATGTTCTTTCACTTTTATTAAAATTATGCTTTTCTGGGTACAGACCCAACAAAAACAGTTTAGGATTCAATATGATTTGTTTTGAGATTATTTTTTCAATTGTTACCCTCACCTCTTCCCAAAACATTCTTATTAATCTACATTCCCATAAACAATGAAATAGGGTTCCTTTACTTTCCATGCATTTTGTGCATGTATCTGGTATATTTTTGTTATATCTATTTAACTCCTCCGGTGTAACATACATCCGCATTAACCATTTGAAATGTATCAATTTAAGGCGTGCATTTATTGATTTGGTTTGAGCTTCTGTACAAGCCAATTCCCATTGTTCCTCTGAAATTTCAATTTGCAGATCTTCTTTCCAGTAGTTTAATCTTTTCAGTGAATTTTCACTTGAAGATAGTGTCAGTGAGTTATAAAACTCTGAAATAATACCCTTTCTTTTACTATCTTTCATCATCATTTTTTCCAAGGATGAATAAATAGGTCAAGTGAGAGCTTTATTTTGATTTGATCGAATAAAGTTTCTAAGTTGAAGATATTTAAAAAAATGTGTTCTATTGAGATTAAATTTGATCCTCAGCTCTTCAAAAGACATTATGTTGTCTGCACATGGCAAATATAAATCCTGAATCTTTTGTATCCCTTTTAAATTCCATACTTTAAATACAGCGTCCGCTCTCCCTGGTTTAAAATATTGATTACCCCATATTGGACTAAATTGTGACAATAACTGTGGTTCTTTTAAATAGTTTTTAGCTTCACACCATATTTTGATCATATGCTTTACAAATGGATTTTTAACTTGTTTTTGTAATTTTTTTGCCGAATCTGAGTATATGAATATGGGAAGAGGTAAAGGTAAATTGTATGATTCCATTTCAGTCCAGTGAGGGAGATCATTTGATGAAAAATAATATGTCATAGACCTCAGTTGTGCCGACCAATAATACAACATAAAATTTGGACATTTCAGACCTCCACGATCAAATGGTAAATATAATAAAGACAAACGTAATCTAGCCCTCCTGTTGTTCCATATAAATTCCACTAACTTTTTTTTTATTCTTGAGAATAGATCTAAAGGTGGTGATAAGGGAATGTATTGAAATAAATAAAGTATTTTAGGTAAAATATTACTTTTAAGTATATTGATTCTCCCGATCATCGACATTGGTAGTGACATCCATCTCTGAGTTAACTCATTGATATCTGACATTAAGGCTTCATAGTTGACACTGGCGACTGATTCTAGCTTAGGCATAATTTGGATTCCTAAATATTTAAACTGATTTACAACATTGAATTGATTTACCTCAGGGGCTGGGTAATTTCTCTGGGTCTCATTTAGCATTAATATTGAAGATTTAGTTTTATTTATTTTATATCCTGATATTTCCCCAAAATTCTTTATTAAATTCAACAAGGTTGGAATTGATTTTTTTAGATTCGACATAAACAAAATTATGTCATCGGCGTACAGGGAGATTTTATGTTCTGTTGGTCCAACTTTAATTCCATATATTTGTGAATGTAAACGTATCGCTATCGCTAAAGGTTCAATTGCCATAGTAAACAGTAAAGGTGAAAGTGGACAGCCTTGTCGACATCCTCTATTGATTTTTATTGGTTTTGAAATATTATTTGTTAGGATTTCTGCTGTAGCATTATTGTATATTATTTGAACCCATTTTATGAAATTATTTCCAAGTCCAAACCTTTGTAGGACTTCAAAAAGAAAGGGCCATTCAACTCTATCAAAGGCCTTTTCGGCGTCCAATGATAGGAGAGCTGTATCCGGTGCTTCTTTATTAAAATAAATAATATTAAATAGTCTTCTTACATTATGGAAGCCTTGTCTACCCTTTATAAAGCCATTCTGATCTCGATTAATAATATTTGGTAAAATTTCTTGTATTCGTCTTGCTAAAATTTTACAGATTATCTTAAGGTCGGCGTTTAATAGGCTTATTGGTCTCATATTTTCACATTTATTAGAGGGCTTACCTGGTTTTGGCAGCAGTATAATTAAGGCATTATTTATGTATGATGGTAAATTATTATTTTGAAATGCTTCTAAAACCATTTCCAAAAAAGGTTTTATTAATTTATTCTTAAATTTTTTATAAAGGTCAACTGGAAGACCATCTGGTCCTGCACTTTTTCCTGATTTCATATTATCAATGGCTAGCCCAACTTCTTCTTGACTAATTTTAGAATCCAATATCTCCCTGTTTTCATTTGGAATACACGGTATAGATAGTTCGTTCAAAAACCCATTTAGTTTTGTTAAATCAGGTTCATTTTTGGTATCGTATAATTTTTCATAGTAATCTCTAAAGGCTCTATTAATTTCTAAAGGATCTATAACTACCTGTCCATTACTTATAATACTGGTAATTGGTGTTTTAATTTCCAATTGTTTAATCTGCCATGCTAATAATTTTCCCGATTTTTCACCTTGTTCATAAAAAGATTGTTTCAATCTTAGAAGACTCGAGGCAGCTCTATTCGCTGATTTTTTGTCGTATTCAGCTCTCAAAATCAGTAATTCATTCTCCAACCTTGGGTCACTTCCTGCATACACTTTTTCCTGAAGATTTTTTATTTTGTTCCAATTTAGCTCTCTCCTCTCGAGTCTTCTTAGATTTTGATCCTGTATAACTAATAATATGTCCCCTAATAAAAGCTTTGAAAGCCTCCCACTTTACACATGCTGATGTTTGTGTAGTATTGATGTCAAAGAACTCGTCTATCTGTTTTTCTATATACTTGACAAATTCCTCATCCTGAAGCCATTTATGCTGAAATTGCCATCTACCTGATTCCTTTGTCAATTTTTTATCTACATATATTAGACAACAGGGTGCATGATCAGAGATCACGATGTTATCATAAAAGCAGTTTTGAATCTTGGACCTTAATTCTGTGGAAATCAAAAAATAATCAATACGTGAGAATGTCTTGTAGGTACTGGAATAACAAGAATAGGTTTTAACTTGTGGTTTCATTTCTCTCCATATATCTAACAATCTCAATTCTTTCATAAAATGATTAATAGTCATCCTACATCCAATGTGCGTACAATCCAGTCCTGTTGATCTATCCACACCTGGATTCAATGTACAATTAAAATCCCCTGCTATTATATGTTGCCCTGTAAGTGATGATAAGATGAGAAATAAATTAGCAAA
Source organism: Pholidichthys leucotaenia (assembly GCA_020510985.1). NCBI lineage: Eukaryota > Metazoa > Chordata > Actinopteri > Cichliformes > Pholidichthyidae > Pholidichthys > Pholidichthys leucotaenia. Next base: position 287,460,952 of record CM035842.1, read on the forward strand.
GAACTTCTGATCATCTATATTGGGACCATATAAGTTCACAAGATTTATATTTTCTAATAGCAAAGAACCTTGAATGATTACATATCTTCCAAATTTGTCTCCAATTACATTTTTCACTTGAAAAGGAACTGATTTATGTATGAGAGTCATAACTCCCCTGGCTCGGGATGAAAATGAAGAGGTGAATACACTTCCCTGCCATCTACTCCTAATTCTTTTAACATCCTCCTCTATCAGATGAGTTTCTTGTAAAAACACAATTCTTGAACCCATGTCCTTTATTTTATTCATAACTTGTTTAAGTTTTTTTAAATTTTGTAGACCTCTGCAATTCCATGAAGTTAAATTAAGGTTAACACTTTGGTCCATGATCAATAGAGAGTTTGGGATTACCTTGCAGTGTAAACATGCTCATACAGAGAAGCAAAAACATGAGTGGTTGAACATTCATCCTACAAACTACACACAAACAAATTTCCCCTTCCCACACTTGTGGCAAACCCCCCAAAATCAAAAGAAAAATTCTGTCTCCCGATATAGCCATCGACCGTTCCACACCCACGGGGAACAGCCTAAGCCACTCCTTCTTCATCCTCCCAATCACCCTAACTCTACTGCTTTTAATGACGTAACATTAACTCTCCTCTGTAGTTTTCCAACTTAACTCCAAAATTTTTAACAACTTTGTACATCATAGGTTTTTTTTTGTGTTTGTTTTGTTTTTGTTTTGTTTTTTTAATATATAATACAATCTATATTTTGTAAACTTACTATTTACTTCAAGTCAGTCAGATGCCTGTGCAAATGCTTAATTATTCTACCTTATATTTTGTTCATGCTTAGCTCCCACCAGTCTCTTCTTCTTCTTTGATCTTCTTGATGAACTCCTGCGCCTCCTCTGGGGTCTTGAAGATGTGGGTTCTGCCCTCATACGTGGTCAGCAGTCTCGCAGGATAGATTACACCATGACGAATCCCAAGGTTGCGCAGCTCCTTACGTACGGGATCAAACTGCTTCCTCAATTGCTGGATTCCTGTGGCCAAATCTGGGTAGAACCGCACCTGCTGGTCCTGGTGTTTAATCTCTCCTTTAGCACGTGCAGCGTTGAAGATCTTCATCCTGTCTCTGTTGCTAAGAAACTTCATAATTAAGGTCCTCGGCGGTCCCTTATCTCTCCGTGGGCCAATACGATGTGCTTTTTCCAGAACCACTGCTGATTGCAACTCCTCGCTGCCCAGCACCTCCGGAATCCACTTTTCCAGAAAGGAACATACGTCCCGACCTTCTGATTCCTCTGGAAGACCCACCAGCCTCAAATTATTCTGTCTCGACCGAGATTCCAAATCCAAAATATTATCTTCCAGAGATTTATTTTTTTTTTCCAAAGTGCGCACCTTTAATTGAAGACGGGTGACGTCATCTTCAGCACTAGCGAGACGGAGCTCCATCTGCGCCGTTCGTTCTACACAGTCACCCAATTCCTTTCTTATTCCTTCCAGCGCTGTCATAATCCCATCAAATCTAGAGGAAAAGTCCGCTCTCATTGAACTCATGGCAGCCATCAGCGCATCTGCGCCATTCCCCGCAGAAATCGCACCGCCGCCAGCCTCCTCCGCCATATATGGAGCCTTGTTTGCTGCGTCACAGACCTGAAAGTCCGTTAATTTGGACTGTTTCGGCGGCTCGCTTTTTCCTTTTCCTGGTTTTCCAGCCTTAGGCTTCGCCGACATATCCTCGCCCAAATGCTGGGATACGTTCTGTCCCAAATGAGAGAGTTATTTGCCGATTTTTTTTCTCCAGGAGCAGAGCAGAGCGAGACACGTCCGTCCTACGTGGCAGCCATAACCGGAAGTCTTAAAGTCATATTTTAGTTTGTATTTATTTTGAACAGGTTAATGTTTTGCTTTTGGGCATCAAAAAGTCAATTTTATAAATCTTTTTTTTTTTTTTTTTGAGTAAAGATATTTGCTACTGAATCATTTCTGGATGTCTGTGGGTTGTTTAAAAGTCTTTTACATTTGTTGATCCACAATTAGTTTATTTGGCCATTAAAAATGACAAAAGTTAATCTATTAGCCAGTGATTTTCAACCTTTGTGCCTGGTGTGCCGTGAAAATTTGTCTGGTTTGCCTTAGTTGGTCCAAAAAAAAAAAAAAATTGGTTAAAAAAAATTGGCCAATCAGGTGAATTTGGACAGTTTTCGTGAAGTGGATATATACAGTATACGTATATCTATAGAGAAAAAATTAGGACACCCTGTATAAGCCTGTGGGTTTTTTTGTTTTTGTTTTTTTTTAACATTTTGACATATGGATACTTTATATCAATGTTAAAAAATACTGGGAGATTCATGTAATCAAATAAACAATTAAAAATTGATTAAAGACTTTTTTCAAATTTTCTGTAAAATGTAATTCTAAACAAGTAGTGAGGAATAAATTGGGACACCCCCCATCTTTTTTAAGACACCCCCACATTCATTCCCACTTAAAATGGCTAAAATAATTGTTAAAAATGCAAATAAAAACAAAAACAAGGTTTGACAAAGATATGAGAACATTTCTTAACAAAGAACTGAAGATTTCATGAGGTGTCCTAATTTTTTCACATGACTATGTATATCAGCTCAGCTGGGGTCCCTAACCCTGGTTGAAATTCACAGCATTAGTCTGTCTGTTTAAGATAAGATAAGCCTTTATTAGTCCCACAATGGGGAAATTCCAGGATTGCAACAGCACAGGGATAGCAACACTCAGAGCAACAATCACAAGGCAAGAAAAAAGAAGAGCAGCGAGTATAAATATGTACATATAAACATAAATATATAGACACACGGTGCGGAGCATTGTCGCTAGATGGAATAAATATGTAAATATATAAACACACAGTGCGGAGCATTGTAGCTAGATGGAATGAAACAGCATAACCGTCTACTTATCCTACATGGTATGATTATATACCCATACATATTGTCAGTTTATTACCTAAACGGTTTCTGCTGGTTTCACTCATTGCAATGTAAACACTCACAAATTAATGAAAACACAGTTCCACATTTGTGATTAAAGCTTCAAAATAGAAAATGTCAAAAATTTTGAAGGAAAAATAGCCAAAACGGCATTAAATTTATAGCAAATGTCACAAATTTACCTTTCAAAAAATAAAACCTTTTCATAAAAAAACTGAATTTATAAGGAGAAGTGTCATTTATGTAACAAAAGTTTAATATTAAAGTGGAAAAATCTGTGGTTACTGCTTCTTTTACTTCTACTATTCTTATTATTCAGTCATTCCTCAAGTTCTGTTTTATTGTTTCCATGTAGTTTATTTATAGGACAAAAACTTGCACAAATGGCTCTTTCCCTAGAATTGGTTGCTAACCCCTTATCCAGTGGCAGAACTAAGTAAATGCTTTCCACTGTTTTTTGCCAATGTGAGGGTCTAGATTTGATCAATTGGTCTTAAAAAAATTTTAACCTCCAAAGCTGCAGAAACTTTTTTTTTTTTTTTTTTTTTGCCATGTCCTTGAATTATTCCAAGATAAAGAATTTAGTGTGTAACTAAATTGTTCTGTGCCAGGGACACAGCGGGGCAAGAACGGTTCCACACCATCACCACCTCCTACTACAGAGGAGCCATGGGCATCATGCTGGTCTACGACATCACCAACGCCAAGAGCTTCGAAAACATCAGCAAATGGTTACGTAACATTGACGAGGTGAGCTCGACACAGACACCATTGTCACCTAAGGTGTTATTTTTTGGAAGTTGGTACCTTTTTACATCTTTTGTTTTCGTCGCTGGTATCAAGACACAATGATAAATGCTGATCAGAATTCAGCCAACATGATTATCCAGCCAGCTATACTTTGTGCACCAAGCCGCGGATCACGAGTCTGTGACTAAATTGAATCAGATGAGCCAGACGTCTGTATGCATCTGTCTCACTGTGGAAGAAGTGGTTGTGCTGTTCGAAATGCCCCCAATGTAAGAAATGCAAGAGCAAATTAATGCTGTGTGTGAGCCGTCATTGTCCTGTAAGATGATTATATTAATAAAGATCAAGCACACATGTTTTCTTGGACTGAACATGACCCATCACTCACCTTATATCACAGTATTGGCTGTTGAAAGTGTTCATACTTGCAAAGAAAGATTCTACCCGTTATGGTTACACGACTTTAAAATTCTATTATCACAATATCAACATGCACAGTATGTATGTCGCAAAAGATGGCTGGAACAGCAATCATTCACACTGTGCCATTTTGGAGTCTGACTTTAAGGTCTCCGTGTTATTATTATTCAAAGTCAGAAAAAAACAAGTTACAAGAAAAGAACTTGCAAATTTATGGGGAAAAAAAAAGTTACACATTTCTTTTAGGAAAAAAAAAAGTAGGTTTATGGGGGGAATCACAAATATGAGGAAAAAGTTGCTTCTTTGCCTCTTTTCATCCTCATTCTCTAAAATTTCCTTGGCGGCTGTCCTGTTTTAATTCCAGGACCCATTCCCAATCAGACAGACATCTGTGGTTTATGTGATGTTCAGTTGTGCTCATTATTCTTTAGTGCATTGAAACGCTCCGATGTGATGTCATAAGAAGGTGTTCATTAAGAAAGAAGAATTTCTTTTAAATTTTTCTAGCTCATCTGGGTCAAGAAGGGTAGACAGGCTTGTGTTTGCCCCCATTGTCGTCATTGGTGTTGTTGGACATGTTGAGCTCCAGATTGAAGTTTTTTAGGCCCAGACCAGCCGTGGTATGCTTTGTTACCAAGCTGTTCTTTTACCTTCCTTTGTGAGAGCTGTGGGTCAAATGAAGGAAACATAAAACATTTCCTCCCAACTAATCATTCAGCCGTGTTCATGTTGTCAACCCTGCCTGTGAAAGCTTGTTGGAATGCAGCATTTTTTTTAAGGGATGACAAGTATTTATTTTGTAAGGAACTCATTTGCACTGTTTTTGTTCTTTGCTATATACTACAAAAAGAAAAATACTTCATGTGTTTGTCACTTTAAAGATGCACTACAGTGGCTATAAAGCCCCTTAAAAACAAATCGACACTGTCTAAAATTGTATCTTTTGCCCTTTTTCCCACAAAAAGTACTTAATTCTCTTAGTTTTAAAAAATCTTTTTTCCTTTTCCTCCTCCTCCTCAACTTGCCAGGATCTAGTTAGGCCCACCCACACCCAGCCCACCAGGGGACAGAAATCTGCAAGCTGGAAAATTTAAACTGCCGGTGCTAAGTCCTGGTTTGATTGGTTCACCTATTAAAGTGACGTCACAAAAACACTCTGTCTAAACTTGCCTTTTTCCAAGGGAAGGAGATTAACTGAACTTCAACAGCAAAACCACAGACATGACGCATAAGTGATTTCAGTCTTGCTACCTCTTGTAATTCATAACAAAAAAACATGTTACAGGCATGTTAAGAAAAAAAACTTGATTTTTCATTAGTGTGTCACTTTAAGTTGTGGTCATTTGTTGCTCATTCTGACACTAATGCAGTGATGTGCCTGTGTAATGACTCAGTCTGTCAGTCCACATTTTATGGGAATTGATGCTACTCCTAGGCATTTGCCCCAATGGCCACCAAACCCCCTTGCAATGATCCTCAGGTGGGTCTACATCCAGGCTGAGGTCAGTGTCAGGAGATCTGAGCACTCTTGGAGTGATTTCATCAGGCCAGAATGAGATACGCCATCATTGACAGTCTGGTTATGGCAGAGATGTTCACAAGTCACTTTTTGCAAGTCCAAGTTCAAATCTTAAGTCACCTTATGGTTGTAATATCAAAGAAATTTAAAATGTTATCCTTTATCTATCAGAATTTGGTAGCAGAACTGGTCAGCAATTGGATGTCATTACTTTAAACATGTTGATGTTCCACAAAAACACAGTGAAAGTTTCCGTTATAGATTGTATTTTTATCAGAAATTGACGGTTGTTTCCTTGAGAAACAGTCGGGGTTTGTGGATCCATTTATCTGTGTTTTAACTAGTTCTGCAGCAAATGTTCATTTTGGTAGTCGACTAATCTAGCGGCTGTTTTTTTCGATTAGTCGACTAATCGCGATTATTTTCTCTCATGTCCGCCATCCCTGCTTCCTGTTGGGGCTCTAGTGCATATTTTACCTCACCCGATATTTAAGCCTGCTCACCTGTGAAAATTGCCTTGTTTTCTGCCCCTGCTTTAATATGCAAGCAAGCAAAGTTTATTTGTGTAGCCCTTTTCACAGATATAGATCACAAAGTGCTTCACAGCAAATTAAAATTTACAAGTACACAAGAAATTAAAATCAGTAGAAATAAGAAAATACACACAAATAGTAGTAGGAAAAAATGTTAAGCGTGAGCGGAGAGGGAATAGAAGCCATTCAGCGAGAGCAAAAAGCCTGTTTAAACAAATGAGTTTTTAACACCTTGTTAAAGTCGTCAACAGACTCGAGGCAGCACAAAGATGGGAAGTGCATTCCAAAGCTGTGGTGCAGCGGCCTGGAAGGACCGATCTCCACGGGTTTTAAATTTGATCTGAGGGAGCACCAGGAGTCTCTGGTCTGAGGATCTTATTGATCGTGTCGTTGCATATGGAGTTTAGAGGGCTGAGATGTATGAAGAGGCTTGGCCATTAAGAGCTCTAACAGTCAAAACTAAAATCTTGAAAAGAAATCTAAAATATAACATTTTATAAGCAGTTTCCAGAGCTAAATGCAGAAAAAAAAGAAAGCTGTATTAATTATCACAAGTTTAAGTTTATATATCAGTTTAAAACAGACAGCATAATGCCTCATGTTAAACAATTGATTAAATATCTTACAGCCAAATTACTGATCTGCTCCAACCCACAAACTAACATTAGGTGTTAGTTTTCTAGAAGTGCAGTTTTTAATAATATAATGAGAAAGGTAAACAATCATATTCAGTATTCACTGCACTAGAGTGATATTTCAAGCCGTTTGATTTAATTTTTGATGATTATGGTTGTAGGTTTTTATTTATTAAATTACAAATTGGGATATTCTAATTAACCCAGATGCACTCGTATTCAGAATGAGGGCTAATGTTAATGAAGATGAAAGAAATGGCGACTCCAGTAATTCAGTCATTTACTGCATTCAGCATGTTAGCCATGACTTAAACAGCTCAGCCCTCAGCAACCAGAGAGCTTATTGCCAAACAGGTGAGCTAACAAACAGCACGTACTAACAGTATTGTCATTTTTCTAAAGCTTGAAACAGTTGGCCATTGAAAATAGCGGCTCTAAACTTTCTTTACTTGCTAAAATTTACCAAGCAGCCGTTAATGTTGCGGCTCCCAGGTGCCGTCGTTTCAGATGCTCATGCATCACTGTAGAGCTGCCATGATCGGAAAGGTCTGCCTCGCAAAATCTGCATTTTACTTGTTTCTTTTTTGTTTGCTTTCTGTGAAATGTTTCTATACTATAGAAAGTTTGGGTCTGCTTTTTTTTTTTAGCTCCACTTCAAGTTGTTTATCTTTTTGCTTCACCATGCTGTGCTCCTTCCTTTTTGCTAGAAATTGTTCATGCATGCCGGACAACAGAGGCGCTGCTGCCCGCAGCACCTCCAGTCGTGCATTGCAGTTACAACTGAACATTTCCGCGGCATGCATATAAACGTTATAATTAAAATGATTTGTTGACAATAAAAATCTGTTGACAAATTTTTATTGTCAATGTTATCACAACTTCAACAAATCGTTTCAGCCCGAGTTTTAACATTGACTACAGAGCTCAGAATTTTGGTTTGTGAAAATCGGTTTAAAGATGCAAAAGACATACAAGATCTAAAATAAATGAATCTGTGTGTAAATGTCGAGAGTCTTTGTCCATTTGCCACATGCAAGCAAAGTTTATTTGTATAGCACTTTTCACAGATATACGTATATCACAAAGTGCTTCACAGCAAATTAAAATTTAAAATACCCAGAAATTAAAATCAATAGAAATAAGATATAATATACATATTAATAGGGATAAAAAGAGAAAACAGTGAAGAAATAAAAGCCATTCAATGAAAGCTAAAAACCTGTCTGAACAAATGAGTTTTTAACTACTCCTTAAATGAGTCAACAGACTCAAGGCAGCGCAAGGACAGGGGAAGAGCGTTCCAAAGCTGTGGTGCAGCGGCCTGGAAAGATCAATCTCCACGGGTTCTCAACTTGGTCCAAGGGACCACCAGGAGTCTCTGGTCTGAGGATCTTAGTGATCGCGTCGTGGCATAAGAGTCAAGAGGGCTGAGATGTATGAAGGGGCTTGGCCATTAAGAGCCCTAAAAGTCAAAATTAAAATCTTAAAATGAAATCTAAAAGCAACTGGCAACCAATGAAGGGACGATAAAACTGGAGAAATGTTCCCTTTACTTCATCTGGGTTAAAAGCTGAGCTGCTGCATTTTGCACAGTCTGAAGGTGGGAAACAGCAGTTTTATTAAAACACATAAAAATAGCCTGCATTTACAATTAAAAGGTGCAAATTTACAAGAAAAATCTCCAATTTAAAAGAGGTGTCAAATTTCTGAGAAAAGTAGGAAGTGAACAAGGAAAAGGTACAAATTAAAAATGCTAATTTACAAGAAAATTCTAAAAATGCATATTGGCCACATGATCTGTCCAATACTTTAAACTAGTAATGTTCAAATATGTAACTGATAAATACCCAGATAAAGGACACCAACACATTGTCTGTATTTTTGGGTGAATAGGAGGTCTGAAGTGAACCATGTGAGACACTGTTCTGATAACCTGTTGTATGTCTTATTTTTCAGCATGCGAATGAGGACGTTGAGAGAATGTTGCTAGGCAACAAGTGTGACATGGAGGACAAGAGGGTCGTACCAAAACAAAAGGGAGAGCAGGTGAGATGGTGCAGTCCTCCGCAGCTACAAGCAGATCTTTGTTACCCTGTCATGTCGAGTCCACAGCTCTGATCCAAAGAGATGTTGAAGCCAGAAGTTTACATATACTATATGAAAAGACATGGAGCCTTTTTTCTTTCCTCACTGTCTGACATTAACTCAAGACAGTTTTTTGTAACAATGGTCATTATAGCCAAACGGTTCAGTTTTAGTTTCATCGCACCACAGGACATGTCTCAAGAAATTAAGGTCTTTGTCCCTGTCAGTAGCGGCTCACGGGTGATTCCACTGAGGAGGCACATTACTCATGAACAGACACACACCTATACTTGCGAGGACCCCAAGTCTTCAGCTCCGCAGACATTAAATGCAGCTCTTGCAAAGCCCCAAGAAGACATCACTATGCTGTTCAAGACACTACTACACCAGCCTCACTCGGCATGAAAAAATATGACCAAGAAAAGTTGACAACACATCCTAACCCCAGCACCGACAAACGGGCCAAAATGGGACACAAAATCGCTAAAATAATTAAATCAAATTAAAAGGAACACATTACAAGTATTTGTAAAAGTGTCCCGTTTGTTGACTTGATGTCACTTGGTCCTATTAGATATGATTTAATGCGTTATTTGGGAGTTGTGTGCCTCGTTAGTTACTGCAAGAATGGCCATTTCTCATTAAATATTAAAAGGGTCATTGACTGCACTTGTTCCATATTTTAATAGCTTGCACATGTCTTAATGACGTGTTTGACATATTTTGTTCACATTTTCATTAATTTTTTAATTATTGAAGCAAATTTGTTTTTTTATTTTTCCTGGCTTTCTTGAAACGCTCTGATTTAAAGCCTGTCACTTTAAGAAACATTCTTCAGCTATTCAACTCCGCCCTCCCTCTTACATCAGTTGGCCATTATCTGAGTAGCTTCTAGCCTCCTAGCTTGGATGAGCAGCGTTGGTTCACTGATCCACAGTCGGTTATGCATCTGGCATCACTCCAGCCCGTCTCCCAAACCCACCTCCGCCACAACCCAAGGCTGCTGGCGGAGCTCCCAAGGCACGGGATCTCAAAAGTGTAGTGTCTCGCTCTGCAGGACTTCCTCTCTCACGGCCAGCTGGGGGATGGCCATCACGAAGCGGCTCCCCTACGTTGCCTGTGGGGGTGGAATGGAGTCGCTCAGAGCCCTAAAGGATGGTGGGGGAGCTCGGGGGAGCAGCCTCAGGTTGTGGTGTAGGTGGTTGCCGCTGCGGAATCACGGCGAAACCACCGGGAGATGGGCCGGAGTGACATGAGGTATATTGTGGTGCTGCGAGAAACGTCTATGAAATCATGATTTGTCACATTTGTGCTGATTTTTACATGTGAACTTGATGAACTGTCAAATGTGCCATGTCTTAAAGGGGGCATGTGATGAAAGTTTAACTTTTTCAGTGCTTTTGTGCCTCTGTTTGGGTATAAATGGAAAGACTTAAAAACACTACCCTGTCACTTTATTAGGGGTCAGCCTTTGTCTTGGTGTTTCTCTGAATGAGCAGCTTTGATTTTGCTCCAACTGTGGCGTGAGAACCAGAGCTCACTGGAATGATGCCACCCTCCCAGCTTTACCTCCACCTGTTGTAACGATGGCGGGGGGCTCCCTGTGACCGTTCAGGGCCTAGTATAGTGCCAGCTTGCTACTGTATCAGCTTGGTGACCGTGGTTAATCTTGCCATTTTCTGTATATGCTCGTTACCCCAGTAGGCATCCCTGTTCCCACCTGGTTCATTAATCCACAGTCGATTGGTATATCTAGCATCATTCTGGATATTTGGTTGTGTTTTGGGTGCAGTGGGAAGGCACATTGGACAGCTAGCACCTTGGCTAGCTTTTTTTTTTCTTCTGTGTCTGTTGTACCACAGGGACAGGTCATATCCTCTGGACCACTTACAGCCCACACACCCCTGTCCCCGATGATGCTTTATTTGAGCTTTAACATAATCACATTCAGCCGTTATTTAGCTCAGTCTGTCTTCATCAGCTAACACCAACTTCAAAAATGGTGCATGCCTCATCTCAGTCAAACTTCTGATGATGATGAAGTGGTGAGGTTGGGGTGAACTGTGGCTTATGAGCATGAGAGCAAACAAGGACTGAAAGGAATCATTCTGAGGAAGCCCGGTTAAAAATGGGGCTGTAATAATTAAAGGCAGATGTATTTTGACCGAAGCATTTTTACAGATATTTCATTAAGACTTATCAGAATGGTGTCAACATGTGGAGAAAATAAATTGCATCATATGTCTCCTTTAATACACACAAGTGCAGTCAGCAGTTCATTTAATAGAGGATGATAATATCTTACCTTTAATGAAAACATGAACACTAAATTAAATTATTGTTCACAAGGAGAATCTGGTCTATTTAATTGAATCATTTGCCGGAGTTCAGCCAAAGTTCACCTTGAGCAGAGATCTAATAAACCAGCACCAAGTGAAAACACCTGTATGAAAACACGGGTTTTGGTTTAAAATACCAAAGCAAACTCCTAATGACTCCTCCTCAGTCTGCAGATCTGGCACCGTCGGACACAGATCTGCTTACACACACACGCCCACACCTGACGAGGATTGTGCGTGCGATACCTGATCTGTGTTCTGCCAGCCACTTTATTTTTGGACTGGACCACATCCACACTTTCTAACTGGGTCTGCTTTTCTCTCCACAGATTGCGAGGGAGCACGGCATTAGGTTTTTTGAGACGAGTGCTAAGGCCAACATCAACATCGAAAAGGCTTTCCTCACGTTAGCAGAAGACATCCTCAAAAAGGTGTGTGGATGTGCATGGTTTGGTCAAAGGGTCGATATCTGGGTGTCCGTGGAGCCTTAAAAAGGCTTAAAGTCTCTATTATCCATGAAAATAACACACTGAAATCTGTTTTTGAGGTCTTAAAGATGCCACAGTCCCAATAAGCAAAATGTATCTTTTTATTGCGTTTTATGGTGAAGTCTGTGTGGATTTGTAGTCACTGTTATGCATTTTAGTTTGAAATGAGCAAAATCAGCATTAATCAATGATTTACAAGTAAAAAGAGGCAAATATGCGAGGAAAGAAGTCTCATATTTATGAGAAAAAGATGCAGATTTATGAGGACAAAGGCTAGAATAAGTAGAAAAATTGCAATTTTACAAGCAAAAATAGCCTGCATTTACAATTAAAAGCTGCGAATTTACAAGAAAAATCTCCAATTTAAAAGAAGTGTCAAATTTCTGAGAAAAATAGGAAGTGATCAAGGAAGAGGTACAAATTAAAAATGCTAATTTACTAGAAAATTCTAAAAATGCGTATTTGCCATGTTAAAAATAAATCACAAATTTATGTGGGAAAAGATGCAAATGTATTTAAAAACATCTCAAAATTGGAAGAAAAAAAGAGGCAACTTTCCAAATTTAGAAATGGTGGAAAAGGAAAGATTTGAAAACTTGTAGAAAAGGGCGGGAAATGTCAGAGTCTCAATTTCTTACCCATTTCCAACACGAGTCGGCCAGCGCTGACGCAGCTATTGACTCTGCTGAGGACACAGTCCAAGCACGGATAATTTTCACACATAGGGAGCTGTTCAGAACTCCTGATGCAGAGATATACAGTGATGTATAGAGTGAAGTACGTGACGGTAATGCACCCGTAAGCTGGTTGCCAACCGCCAATCAAATCTAGAAGAAGAAGAACTTAAGAGACAACAATTTCTCAGGGGGAAAAAAATCCACATTTCTGATACATTTTGGGGGGAAAACATCACAAAATTACATGTTAAGAAAACAGTTGAAAATTTGAGGCAAGAAAAAGTAGCAAATTTCTGAGGAAAAAAATGGCAAATGTACTAGACGTGTATAAGAAAAAAGTTGCAAACTTGAGGAAAAAACAAATTTCTTGTGAAAAGATGTAAAGGTCAAAAAATGTTTTTTAAAAAATTAGGAGTAAAACCTTAAGGAAAAAAATCACAGATTTTGAGGGGGAAAACTTTAAAATTTACAAGAAAAAAATTGCAAATTTTAAAAGGGAGGGAGGGAAAAACACAGATGTCCTAATAAAGTTAGTTTTTTGAGAAAAACATCCACAGACTTAAAACAATCACAAACTCGTCAGAGGAAGTAAAAAGCCCCCCACCAATGTCCAAATGATTAGTTCACTAATCGAAAATATAATCTGTAACAAAAATAATGGTTTTGTAGGTTTTAGAGGATATCAAAACAAGTAATCACTGGGAAATGCACAATATGGTACCTGGAAATGAATCTTCTGAAAAGTGCTTCTTGTTGGAGCTCATATTAGCAGTATTGCTAAATCTGGCATATTTACATTAGTATTAATGGTCATTATTATGTAATGTTCCTTCAAAATATTCTCAAGTTTAAATTTATTCAAATTACTGTGAATTATACACCCGTCAGGCATAACATTATGACCCCTTGCCTAATGAAAGCACCTGGGTGCAGCTGCGTCAGTGCCTGTGGCACGGTAGCATGGGGGGCTGTAAAAAAGTGGCCTTCCACCTCTGCTGGCCTGGCCTAGTTATTACAATACCTTTTTTCACGGCTCCATTGATGGTATAATGGTGAGTTAAATTTGTGTTTATTTTGAAAACAAAGCCTTCATCTCAAAATTCTGGCAAATTAAAAGTCAAGCTTTTAGTTCCACTTGACTTTGACTGGGCGCGCTGAAAAGCTGGTCACAGACAGACAGATACACATCGAGTGATTACCGTATGCCCCCGTTGCACCGAGGCATAATAATTTGTTGGTCCTCTTTTTGCCGCCACAACAGCCCTGGCCCGTCGAGGCGTGGACTCCACTAAAGCCCTGAAGGTGTGCTGTGGTATCTGGCACCAAAGTGTTTGCAGGGTTGTAGTGTACACACTTGGATGGAAACGGTACTCCCCGATGGCTGTGGCCTCATTCACCAGGATAATGCGACGTGCCACTGAGCAAAAATGGTTCAGGAATGCTTTGAGGTCTTGACTTGGCCTCCAGATGCCCCAGATCTCAGTCCAGTCAAACATCTGTGGGATGTGTTGGACAGACGAATCCATGGAGGCCCCACCTCACAACTTACAGGACTTAAAGGATCTGCTGCTAACATCTTGGTGCCAGATACCACAGCACACCTTTAGGGGTCTGATGGAGTCCATGGCTTGATGGGTCGGGGCTGTTTTGGCAGAAAAAGGGGTCCCCCCCATCACAATATTAGGCAGGTGGTCATAGTGACCCTGGTTACATGGCCACAATAAACCGATTACTGAGAATAAGCCAATAATGGAAATAATCACTTTTCTTGTGTTTACATGCACTGAATAAACAGATTAGAGGGTAACCCAGTTGAGGTAATGACCCCGCTTACATGGTCTTTATTGGATTATTTGGTCTACATGGTCATTTGAATAATCAGATAACTTCAGAAATCCAATCATAACCTGTTTATTCATGTGCGTGTAAACATGGTCAGTGTTATGCCTGATTGGTGTAATTATTCATTTCATATGACAAAGCACTTTAACCCTCAAGGACCTTTGAGTGCACTTTACTTGCTTTTCATTCATCATTTTTTTGATAATTGTGGCTGTGTTCATGCATATGGTGAGTTTTGGAAAGCTTGTATATTTTTATTTGATCTTGTTTCCTGCTCAGCGTCTTCAGTAAGTCTAAAATACACTGTACAAGAAATTGTTACACTCAGTGTTGAGTGCAAAAATGTGCCATTGAAACCCATTCAGAGTGCCGTTTTTGATCTCATTGCCATTAAAGCACAATATATGCATTTTGTTCTGGGTGTCAATCTGGGCTTTTGCTGTGGAATTGATCATTTTTACTACTCTCCTCCACATGATGCCATTTTGACCATATTTGGCATATAGACAAAAACGTGCCATTTCCTCTAGATGGCACTGTCACACCTTCCCTTGTTGCTAACCGTTGACACATCAGGCTGAAATAATTCAACACAAAAAAATTACTTTGCATGTAATGCAGAGAAAATGACACATTTTTTTTCTATTTTTCCCCATCTAAAACATAGTGGCATCATGACAAAAACCTGCCATTTAAAGAGTTAAAATGTCTTTAAAAATTAATATTTGATATCAATTATTGGGTCAGATGTAGGTGAAAAATGATTAGCTCATTGAAAGTAGAATATAATACATTTTTTATAGGTTCCTTATGAAAAGCACATTTTTGGGGCTTAGTGGTATGAGTGTGACTAATATTTGAAGGGTCCCTGAGGGTTGAAAAAAATCATAGTACATGAAACCAAAAGCCAGAGCAGAATCATTAAACAACTGAAGCGTGTATATGGTGTAGTGCTGTCAGTCAATTAACATCAGTCATGATTAATCACATGATGTGCATAGTTAGCACTTGATTAATCACACTTTGATTGCACATTTTTTGTTTGTTACAATGTAAATGTAAAGCCAAACTTGCCGTTAAAATAGCCTTTTCTTTCTCCATGGAGGCTTTTCTTCCACATTGCCATCTGTAGCGTGTTGCATTACTTCCGATTTCCCAAACTGCCGCATGGGCAGAGGGCCTTAAATATGGAAAGCCACCAGGGTCAAAAACGCATGTCTGCATGCACATCAGTGGTGTTTTGCATTATCTTGTTATTATAATGTTTGACAGCACTAATTTGATATAATTAATTCTCTGCGACAGACGCCTGTAAAAGAGCCCAACAGTGAAAACGTGGACATCAGCAGCGGTGGCGGAGTCACGGGCTGGAAGAGCAAGTGCTGCAGTTGAACAACTTCTGTTTCACTCGCACTAACGCACACAGACACACTCGCGCACACACGCATCCTCTCTCTCTAACTGCTAACTCTAACTCGCCCTCTAACCTGTCTCATGAGTTTTCTTACACACTGACACTGTCTCTTTATCAGAATAAAAACAATAAACCATGTCTCATGTCTGCCCCCCCCCCCCAAACATGTTCCTCCACGCTGCATCTGATGATCATTTTTATTTCTGATAAAAAGAGAAATCCAGTCACGTTTCTTGTCATTTATTTTAAATTTTATTAAGGAGGAAAAAAAAGTGTGAAAAAAAAAAAAGCTCTTATTTTTTGATATTTCCTTTGCACAAGCTCACCTGGTTGGACCCCCTCCCCCCTCTAACCCCACCCACACACCCGCAGCACTCACCTTGAGTCAAAGGAAATCAGATTAAATGAAAACAAAAAAATTAAAAAAAAAAGTAGGATTAACATTTTGTACACATAGTGAGGTTTCTGTTGTCTAACCGTATTTGGTCATTCACAGTTTGTTACCGAGTGACGGAGGCGTGGCTAGCTCCTTTTGTACGTGGGGGTTTATTTTGTCCTGTGCCTTATATGGAAGACAGGGGCGGGGCTGTGTGGTGGGCGGAGCCACATCATTTAATGAAATTACAGTATAATATATCGGTTCAGGCTCTCCTCACCCAGAGAGCTGAAGCGTTTGAATTTCTCCTCCAGCCAAGAGAACGGCATTATTTACATTATGTTCTGTTTATTGATGTTTTATTTTTATCTGTATGATTTATTTTACTTTTATTTTTTGTTTCCCTATTTTTTTTTTTTTCTTCCTGCATGCAGATTTCTTTGGGTTGGAAACATTTCTGTAACATTGTGTAACGTTTGCCACTGGGTAACTGTGGGCTGGAGGAACACAAGTCCTCTTTGGAAATTCAAACAATTTTGCAGATCCATTAAAAATAAGCTTGTTTAAGTTAACTTGTTTCGTGTCAATCATGTGCCATGTGTAGTTTGATTTCTTACCCCCACCCAACTTCATGTTAAACTATAAATTCAGTATTTTCACTCTGAAGCTTGGCGTGAGAAGATGACAGGCAGTGGGTGATTTATTTTAACAAGGGGGTGTATTTACAAATTTAGCATAAAGTGCAAGTGTATAATTGTAAATTGGGTACAAATTTGCAAGAATAAAGGTGCAAAAATATAAGATGCCAGGTTAAGGATTAAGACGCAATTACACTTTAATAACAACAAAAAAATTTAACCAGCATCCAGAAGAACTGCAAATTTACAGGAAAAAGTTGCAAATTTATGTTTTAATTTTGCAAGTTAAATTTGAGAAAAATTGCAAATCTGAGAATAAATTTTGCAACAAAAATGTGAAAAAATTTAGATAAGTCTCAAATTTGAGGAAAAAATTTGCAAATTTATGAGTTTCAATTTTGCAAAAGTTAAAAATTTATGAGAAAAGTTGCACTTTTTTTTTTTTTTGCATTTCTCTATTGCAATTCTTTTTCCAGGTGAGGGGGCATCCCCCTTAAATCACCTGGTGATGGGAGTATCTAGTAAGGAAAGGTGTAACGCATGCACGGTTTTCCTCTTGGTGTACTGGGTTTGTCTCCCCCTGCTGGCGGCAGCTAGAACAGCTTGATTTTGTAGCTTTGAGGATGACGGATGTCGCAAAAACTTGCGGGAAGAATAAGCATACTTCGTATTCTGGTAGCGTTTCCTTATGGTAGTGACTCGGCGATAAGCAAGTCTAGACACTAGACAGATTACTAGAGTTGTAAGTAATAACTGTCACCAGTTTGCAGGGTTTTTCTCTTAAATTTGCATTTATTTCCATAACACAAGAGGACATTTTTCTCATGAATGCAGTTTTTTTTTCCTCTTAAATTTTAGTTTCCCCCACATGAAGTTGTGATTTTTTACAATTTTAAAGTACTTATAAATTTGTAACTTTTTTCCTTGTTCCTTTGCATACAATAACTCAGATCTCAATGAAAAACACAAACTTACTGAAATGACAAGATTTAATTAAAAGGGGAAAAAATGACTACATACCAGCAGGCAGCAAGTGTGCTCATGAACATCCAACTGTGGTGATTTTAGTAAGTGTATTTGACGAGGAGAGGGGGAAGGAAAAGTAGAAGTGTGGAGATGAGAGTAGGGACGTTGAATGTAGGGACTACAGGTGCATCTCAATAAATTAGAATGTCAACAAAAAGTTGACTTCTATCCATCTATCGTCTACCGCTTTTCCGGAGGTCCGGGTCGCGGAGGCAGCAGTTCAAGCAGAGAAGCCCAGACTTCCTTCTCCCCAGCCACCTGCTCCAGCTCTTCAGAGAGGATACCAAGGCGTTCCCAGACCAGCTGGGAGACATAGTCTGTCCAGCGAGTCCTGGGTCTGCCCCGGGGTCTCCTCCCAGAGGGACGTGCCCGAAACACCTCAAGTGGGAGGCGTCCAGGAGGCATCCTGATCAGATGCCCATACCACCTCAACTGACTCCTTTCAATGTGGAGGAGCAGCGGTTCTACTCTGAGCCTCTCCTGGATGACTGAGCTCTTCACCCTATCTCTGAGGGTGAGTTCAGCGATCCTACGAAGAAAGCTCATTTCAGCTGCTTGTATCTGTGATCTCGTTCTTTCGGTCATTACCCAAAGCTCGTGACCATACAGTGGGGCAAAAAAGTATTTAGTCAGCCACCAATTGTGTAAGTTCTCCCACTTAAAAGATGAGAGAGGTCTCCAATTTTCATCATAGGTATACCTCAACTATGAGAGACAAAATGAGAAGAAGAAAAAAATCCAGAAAATCACATTGTCGGATTTTTAATGAATTAATTGGTAAATTCCTCGGTAAAATAAGTATTTGGTCAATAACAAAAGTTCATCTCAATACTTTGTTATATACCTTTCGCTGGCAATGACAGAGGTCAAACATTTTCTGTAAGTCTTCACAAGGTTTTCACACACTGTTGCTGGTATTTTGGCCCATTCCTCCATGCAGATCTCCTCTAGAGCAGTGATGTTTTTGGGCTGTCGCTGGGCAACACGGACTTGCAACTCCCTCCAAAGATTTTGTATGGAGTTGAGATCTGGAGACTGGATACCAAGGCGTTCCCAGACCAGCTGGGAGACGCAGTCTCTCCACCAAGTGTCCTGGGTCTGCCCCAGGGTCTCCTCCCAGAGGGACGTGCCCGAAACACCTCAAGTGGGAGGCGTCCAGGTGTCCTAATCAGATGCCCATACCACCTCAACTGACTCATTTCAATGTGGAGGAGCAGCGGTTCTACTCTGAGCCTCTCCCGGATGACTGAGCTCCTCACCCTATCTCTGAGGGTGAGTCCAGCAATCCTACGGAGAAAGCTCATTTTAGCTGCTTGTATCTGCGATCTCATTCTTTCGGTCATTACCCAAAGCTCGTGACCATAGGTGAGAGTAGGAACGTAGATTGACTGGTAAATCAACAGCTTTGCCTTAGAACTAATCTCCCTCTTCACCACAACAGACCAGTACAATGTCCGCATCACTGCAGATACTGCTCCAATCCGTCTGTCAATCTCTCACTCCATTCTTCCCTCACTCGTGAATAAGACCCTAAGATACTTAAACTCCTCCACTTGGGGCAGGAGCTTGTCCCCAACTCAGAGAGGACAATCCACCTTTTTCCGGCTGAGGACCATGGACTTGGACTTGGAGGTGCTGATTCTTATCCCAGCCACTTCACACTCAGCGGCAAACCGTCCCAGCAAGAGCTGTAGGTCATTGCTGGATGAAGCCAACAGGACAACATCATCTGCAAACAACAGAGATGAGATCCTGTGGTCACCAAGCATGACACCCTCCGTTCCCTGGCTGCGCCTAGAAATCCTGTCCATAAAAATTATGAACAGGATCGGTGACAAAGGGCAGCCCTGGCAGAGTCCAACTCTCACTGGGAAAGTTGATTTAGTTAGGTAATTCAATTCAAAAAAATTAAACTTATAGAGTCATTATACAGCGAGTGATATATTTCAAGTGTTTATTTTAATTTTGATGATTGGCATCAAACTGGGGATTCTAAATTGTCCTTAGGTATGACTGTGAGAGTGAATGGTTGTCTGTCTCTGTGTTTGCCCTGCGATGGACTGGTGATCTATCCAGGGTGTACCCTGCCTCTCACCCAAAGATGCTGGGATAGGCTCCAGCCCCTCCATGACCCGAAAAGGATTAAGCGGAAGAAGACGGATGGATGGCTTACAGCCCATGAAAACCCCAAATTCAGTTTCTCAAAAAATTAGAATATAACAAAATTAATTTTTAGAAAATAGCTTTTTAATAGAAATGTCGACCAACTGAAAAGTATGTCCATGTACACACTCAGTACTTGGTCGGGGCTCCTTTTGGATTAATTACTGTATCAGTGTGGCGTGGCATGGAGGTGATCAGCCTGTGGCACTGCTGAGGTGTTATGAAGGTCCAGGTTGCTTTGATAGTGACCTTCAGCTCATCTGCATTGTTGGGTCTGGTGTTTCTCATCTTCCTCTTGACAATACTCCATAGATTCTCAATGGGGTTTAGGTCAGGAGAGTTTGCTGGCCAAACACTGATGCCATGATCATTAAACCAGGTTTTGATACTTTTGGCAGTGTGGGGGGTTTGCCAAGTCCTGCTGGAAAATGAAATCAGC
Organism: Pholidichthys leucotaenia; assembly: GCA_020510985.1. Taxonomy (NCBI): domain Eukaryota; kingdom Metazoa; phylum Chordata; class Actinopteri; order Cichliformes; family Pholidichthyidae; genus Pholidichthys; species Pholidichthys leucotaenia. Next base: position 287,481,264 of record CM035842.1, read on the forward strand.
TTCTCCATAAAGCTCGTCAGCAGAGGGAAGCATGAAGTGCTCTAAAATTTCCTGGTCGACGACTGTGCTGACTTTGGTCTTGATAAAACACAGTGGACAAACACCAGCAGATGACCTCTGTTCAGATAAAAGTAAATTTTGCATTTGTAAATCAAAGTCCCAGAGTCTGGAGAGAGTGGCGAGGCACAGAATCTAAGTTGCTTGAGGTTTCGTGTGAAGTTTCCACAGTCAGTGATGATTTGAGGAACCACGTCATGGCTCATTCTGGCAAAACCGAAAGAAGATGTAGCAATGACGTGGCAGCTGTCATTTGTCCACATTTCACATGAATCACTGCTCCTTGGAAATTGCCTCAATGATTGCCAAACTCACAATGATCCTTGGGTAGGGCTACATCCAGGCTGTACCAAAGGTCAAGAGATCTGGACACTTGTGTGACTGAAAATTGCTCCTCCTCCTCCTAGGCAATAGCCCCAGTGGTCACCAAACTCTCAATGATCCTCAGAAGGGTCTGTATCCAGGTTGTGGTCAAGGTCAGGAGATCTGTGCATTTTATGATTTCATGAAAAACGTTAACTCTAGGCCACTGACCATTAGGTACATCCTAGGTCAGTCTGTGTCTAGGCTGTGCTTAAGGTCAACAGCCAAGAGAGCTGAGCACACTCGGGGTGATTTTGTTAGGCCAGAATGCACTGCTCCTGTCATTGATGGTCTGGTTGTGAATTTATTTTACTTCATTGAAATGAATGTTAATCATTCCATTCTGGCTCAGCAGTAAAGAAAATAGGAAGCTGCTAATTTTTCATTACAAAATTAAAACACTGGTAATTTTACATTAACAAAGTCAATATTTCATTGCAACTTTCTTTTAAAAATCAGTGAATTTGAAAAAAAAAAATCATTTGCCAATTTTCAACAAAATGTCTTAAATTTGAGAATTCTCAAATGTATGAAAACCTTGATGCACATTTATAAAACTGCAAATTTACCTCTAAGAAAAGGTTACAAATTTGTATTGTCAAAAACATGCAAGTTAATGACAAATTTTGGGGTGACTACTCTCTTGTATTAAAGTATTTTCATAAGGTAACGCTACTTTTACTTGAGTACCGTTTGTTGACCCACCTCTGCTCATAAAACTGTTAAGAGACATAAGAGATAAGGAACAAGTGCAGCCATACACGTTGGCGTTTTTACTTTACATTCTTTATTCGTCTCCCTCGTCCCTGTTCTCAAACCTCCCCGAGCATCAATGTACATACACAAAAATAAAAATTCTCTCAATGAAGTCACAAAACCAGTGCAGAATGACAGTGGTCACGTTATGTCCATTAGAACTACATTCAAAGATCATTCCTACACAAAAACGAGAGAAAAGCAAAGTGGTGTTGCAACAAAAGTCATACAGGGTTGATGGTGTGATTCAAGACCACAAAATAAAACTATTTCATCGGCTAAGGAGGTGGGCGCCAAACCTTCATATTTAGTGCTTTGGTTGGGAGATGAGTACAAAGTCTGAGGTTCTGACGACCAACTACGCAGTGCTGTGAATTATTAGTGTTCGTGTTGACAAACTGAGGCAGCAGCAGCGGACACTGATGAGGGCCTGCCCGAAAAAACACAAATCAACCTATGGGAGAAGAAAAAAAATACTTACATCAACTGTATACAACTTAATTTATAAATACACTTTAGGTATAAATTAGAACAATGAAAACAAACCTATTGCCGTTCACTCAGCTACTGCTATTCTCATTTTTTAATGCCAGTCTGATTATTAACCCTCTTTATATTTGGTGAAAGATTAAAAAAAGGCACAGCAATGAATATGTTTAACATCTTATCCCTGCAACACTAAATCCCCATTACAACTGATAATAAAATATAAATTAAAGTGATTTTTTTTTTTTTTGTAGCATTGAATACATTTCCCTCCACACTGGAACAGCATCTATATTCTAGCATCACCAGTTAAAAAATTTTAAATAAATTAAGGTTTTAAAATGGGGTTTGTGATAGGTTTTCGTCTTTTCATTGTTTTCAGGCAGCACACATCATACACATTTACGTACAAAATAATAGTGTTGGAGAAAGGACCACAAGCAGTCCTGACTTTGTTCAAATGGAACAAAATCCACTCAATATATAGCTCAGCATATAAACTGGATTAATTAGAGTTGCACATTTGAAGATTGGGGTTAATAAAAAAATAAATATACAAGTAGGACTGTACCCTGATATTCAGATATTTCTTCATTATAGTGGTATTTGTTTTTCAAATATTCATGTTCCAACCCAAATTGCTTGATTTGACAAAGTAAATTAAATAAGCAAATTTAGGAGAAAAATCTCAACGTTTCACAAGGGGGAAAAAAAAAAAGTACAGCTTGAATGCAATCAAAATTCACCAAAAGAAGATCACAAATTTACCTGAATAAATTTGCAAATTTATAAGAAAATTGCATGCCAACTACTGCAAATTTATGAGAAAAAAAGTCCTAAAATTCATCTTCTGTCATCTAATTCTCTGGTAGCAGAATCCATGCTAACAGCTAACCATACCATTGTCTGTGGTGGGCTGGCTCTAGGCACCGTTCTCCTGCCTTTCGTCCCAGTCGACAAGTCTGAGCATGTGGTTCAGCATGCCCACTCGTCCCCCCGTTCGACTAGCTCCTGCTCTTGGGGGCCCATGTGCAACAGATGTCAGGAAGAAACTTAAAGCAGACGGACAGTGACATTTTTTTATTGAACCAATCAACAGATTGTATGAAAATATTCTATTCTGTCTATTCCCGCGATTTAATATGTGTCACCAGCTTCCATAAATGACCTTATTTGCTCATAGCTCAGCCTTCACTTAGTGAGGCTGCAGTACCGCCATCTCTTGATAAGTGCGGGCATTGGTGACGTCACAACAGCAATACATAGTAAATGGCAGAACGAGAGCAAAGTGATTCGGACAGCGATTATTTTCTCGAGTTTGACGACCTCAGTATAAATGATGACATTGAAAATGAGGAATCGGATGATGAAGTAGTTTTGGGTGGTGCTGAGGGGGTATTCAGCCTTATTTGTGGGAAAGAAGTGAGGGTTCTGTTGCCTGCCTGTGCAGTGAGCCTCATCAGAGAAACATTCCCATCTGATCACTACAAGGGATTTTGCCTACCAAGATTAGATTTGTGAACAATGATATGTAAATAAAGTTTTGTAAAATCATATATTGAGTTTATTAATGTTCATGTCAATGTTATAATTCTCATAGTTCAGCATTCAAAGTCGCATGTCATATACATTTGAATAATTTGAACACACTAAATTCTTCTCAATTTGAAAATATTACATACTATACCACCTTTGTATGAACGTTTGAAAACACAGCAGAAATATACAAAGAAATACAAAAATCAATGGAGTATCACTACAGATTAAGAAAATAACTAGTTTCCAGATATAGCAATTATTATATTCCAATAAATAACATTTCACAGTTATAATGGGCACCATTTTATGGTGCCCATTATATATTGGGCACCATTTTTGGAACCAATATTGGGGTTCCATTTTTAAAAGCACATTTCTCTTACAATCTTGGGCTTATATTTATTTTTCTTAGCAAATATGTTGCTTCCCTAAAAATTGAAAGCTGAACTGTCATTGGTAATTACCTCCGCCAGGCCGAAAAGGCCAGGAGGAGGTTATGTTTTTGCCGGGGTTTGTTTGTTTGTCAACTCCGCGTTCTTCAACGTTTTAGGCACAAAAGCATGCGCAAAACACTGGTGGCCTGGGCCCGCCAGCGCGCCTCTGTTTGCGCGACGCTGCAAAACCTGACACGGGCACCTGTCCGCCGCCGCATTATTTCCCAGAAATAATTTGATTTTGAAAATCATCCATTGCTTGGAATTCATTTAAAATGTTTACTAAACATTTGCAGTGAATATTAAAAATACAAAACTTACCCTGTTTACTTCTCGTTTTCTGACAGCTGATCGCCTCGGTAGATCACCCTGGCTTTTCACGCCACTGTCACTGACACTTGTCTCAGAGTCAGACTGGGGAAGTGAGGGATATATAGTTGGAATAGCCGTTTTCTTTATCACCAATCTTTTTGTAAATTTCATTTCAAATTGCATCTTATTCTCGAAATCGCTGTAAACGAAATGTCTACTGCACATGTAGGGCGCTGACGAGGTGCAGGTGTGCGCGCAGCTGAGGCAGATGCCTGAGAGCGGCGAGCCGTGACACCTGCAGAATATATGTGGACAAGAAAGACTGACAAACCTGGGTACTATTTCACTGCAGTCTGCTTTAATACAGAAGCTGAAGCAATAGGGAACACTGTATGTCTCTGTAATTGAGAACTTTGCTTCTAAAAAACACAGGAGGATGGACTTCCAATATAAGTAACCGGTGAGTTAAACTGTCTTTCTTCAGCATGTTTTTTCCCCCTAACCGTTCTTATGATCATGAAAATATTTGGTAATTCCGAGAAATATCCGTAATCGCAGATTTTAAAACGTAAACATCAAGTGTTGCATGAAGCAAAACACAGCAGGACCATCGCACCCGTAGACAACACAACGCCAAACCATATTAATTCGATTCCTGAAATCCTAATCTTCATAAATAATCTATTTGTAATCCACAACTATTCCGAGAAATATCCGTAATCGCCGATTTTAAGATGTAAACAAGTGTTGCATGAAGCAAAACACAGCACTGGCCGCCGACCGTGTGCGTGTGTTTGCCGGTGGTGACGTCACACAGTCAGTGGCCATCTTAGCCGCTGATCGCTTGGCTGGGTCAGACAGCTCTGCACGACAGCGTACTTCAAGAGCGCATTGTCACCTTATGCGACATTTGTTGACACCAAAACATGTGCGGTTCGACTTAGCTCGTCTCAGACAACAATTTGAGATAAGAATTAGCGATATTGAATTTTCGTCTGTCCGTCTGCCTGCGGGCTGAAAGTGGTAGATGACAGAGACCCGAAAACGGCAAGCCAGCTCACTACTGGCAAAAGCTCCCAAGGTGCCGATAAGCTGCTGTTGGAAGAAATGGTAAAAACTAACAGCGATAAAAGATGGACGTACACATAAATTAATAATTAAAGAAGCCACATAACCACTGGGACTAAAGCACGTTTCGGTGTGATTCATAGGTTCTATTAGAGCCCCTCCAGTGTTATTTGGAATGGTTGAAAATGCTTGATAAGAGATGTAAACAAACAATTACTACACTGCGTGATGCTATCCAGGCTAACAAAATATAGCCAAGGAACATTGTGCACATTAGTTAATAAAATAAGCCACATAACTAGGCATCAGATATGTTTCAGTGTGATTCAGAGTCATTAGAGCCCATGCTAAGGTATTTAGAATAGGTATGTTTAATAAGTATCCAAAATACTAGCTGTGCAATGTGGCCACTCACTCCCATAAGCCTTTGCAGCATTATGGCATTTGATATCATATTGCCAAGCAACAGAGGCAGGCCAAAGGTTTCAAGGGGAGGACCGAGAAAAGTGGGCAGCTGTGTGAACAAGAGTCTAAGCATCAACAGAAAGACAGCCAGCGGTGGTCAGTTTACTGCGGTGGCTGACAGCACTAAGCCACTGCTGTAGATTTCAGTTGTTAACTGAAACATGCTGCACTTTTAATGAGCTGCTGTGGATTTTGTTCCATTTAAACACATTTAGGATAGTTTTTACAGTCTTTATGCCAAGCTAACCAGCTTGTTGATAATTTTAGAGTTTTACTGATAATCCTAATATTTTCCAGCAGCTGTAGTGTGACTATAGAGTTTTAAAAAGCTTGTTAAATGTATCCGTGTTCTGACTGCTCTTATGGACATATTTTCCTATGATTACATTTTAAATGCTAAGCTGTTGTGCCCACCCTTCACACACACATACATACATACATGCACTCTGAAACAACACCCAAAAATTCATTATATACAAGCCACCCAGCTGGTTCTTAGGTGCTACACATAGACCAGGTCCCGGCCCTGTGTCATCGAGGACCTGGTCGAGTCCGTCTCGTCCTCACTGTAGCCCTCGTACTCGATGGGTTTGGGGCAGCTGTATGGGTGGCCATTGTCGTCGAAGAAGCGCCTGAAGGTGAACTCGTAGAAGGCGTGCTCTGGATGCTTGCCGTTGCGGAACCAGCCGTTCAGGGTGTCATTGTGGTTGTCCCGGTCCTCGCCATCGCTGCTCCACATCTTGTCCGGGTCCACAGCGTCAAAGTTGGAGGTGTCCGTGGCGTGGGCAATGGTGGGGACGTAGGGCGCCGCCTGCTGCCTCAGGTCGCTGGAGAAGTCGATGCTCTGGAAGAAAGGGTGGGCCTTGATTCCATCGGCGCCGTTCGTGCCAAGCCGGTCCTCGTGGCCACGGCAAAGCTTGATGATGAGGTCCGACGCCTCTGGGCTGAGCTTGGCTTGCGGGGGAATGTGCAGCGTGTTCTTCCAGTTTATCACCTGATTCCAGCAGAGAAATGGCATGAAGGAAACAATTGACTGTGGATGTGCAACATTTCAGTGAGGCTGCCTTGCATACCTTCAGCTGCGTCTCCAGGGGTGTGGTCGCCAGGAACGGAGGCTGGCCGACGACCATTTCATACAGGATGACACCAACGCTCCACCAATCACAGAGCTGGGTGTAACCTGCAAAAGATTAAGGATGTCAATCATGCAGTAAAAAGAGTTTACAATGTCTGTTTACCCCGTTTTCACTTTTCTATTTCTGGGCATGATCACACACACAAAGTACAACAGCAGCATGGTGGTGTTTTTTTCATTATTTGAGCCTAAATAACTGAGGAAATGTTAAGCAGATAAACAGATATTCTCCTATTAGATACCTTGTGATCAACAGTATGAATCTAGTGCCGACAGAAACCAAATCTGCTGCTTTTAAACAAATTCTGGCTTGCAATGCTTTAAAAAATGAATAATAGAATAGGGAGGTAATGAAAACAAAGACAAATCACACCAATACACCATCGAAAAACTGTTCAACATTTTGACATCAAAATGTATGAGATTTTTCTGCACATTTATGCTAACAAGGTCATAAAATGAGACACATAAAAATCTACAAAATCTTTAGAACGAAAATAGGTAAAAAGTAAACTGACTCATGAGTTTCATAGTCAGATCTGTTATATAAAAATGTAAATAGAAGTTTTCAATAAATACATATCAAATTTCGCCACATTCAAAGGTGTCATTGACTGAAAAACTGTTTTTGTAGCTCAACCTTCTGAAAGGTGTCTATTGGTCACATCATTATTGGAAAAAAAAAATCAAAATGCTCACTTCTCTTAAAGAAAAAAAACAATCTATATATCATTTTTTTACTCCAAAAAGCAAAGGTGACTTTTTTCAGATTTGACACAGGACATCACTTCCATAGTAAACCCAGCCCAGCCTTGGTACCTGCCTGCTGCTCTGTTATTGGCCATCCTAGCCGTCAATCATGTGGACAACAGTAAGCCAACAACTTAGCTTACCAAGTGTGGTTTATATTATTTTCTTTAGATTTCAGTCACCATAACAAACATCACTCTTTCCACCTGGTTCACTGATCCACAGTTGATAATACAGCTTGTATAATTCTGGCTTATTTTGTCATATTTATGCCGTATGACGCTACATTGACTTATGTTAGGCGGTTGTTCGTCACTGGTCAAGTGACCAACATGTCGCCTAGTGTTAGCTTAAGTGTTGATCCAGTTAGTTTGGATTGCTATCGTCTACAAATTCTATGCCCCCAGCCCCCCACCCCGGAATCCTTGTTCATCTGCCAACATTTGCCCATATACATCATTTTTAGATGTTATCTTGAGTGGCTAGCTAATGCCAGCTAACCGCTAATGTCAGCTAGCAGTTAAGTCACTCATTCGCAAATGTTTCTGTGCTTATTGTAATCCAGGGACCGACCACTGAAGCCACACATCCCCATCAATCAGTGATGCTGTATTTCATTCATTCTTTAAGACAAACGCTTGTTGGCTCAGGATCCCCAACGGCACAAGCAGAGAAGCCCCCGCAAAACTGTTAAAAAGAATTTTCTCAGTCACCAACAAACTTAAGGAGTTGTACAGAAATTTTCTGCCTGGTCCAAGATGGCTGCCGACATGGAGAAAGGCCATCTTCCTGATTGTAAAAAAAATTATCTTAAGGTACAGAAAATCAAATTTTTAATTAGGAGTGATTATATAACAATAAAAAACAATGTTAAGATTTTATGCTGCATTAAATATCAGTATTCCAATTACTCAAAAAAATTCAGACACTATATGTTAAAGAAAAATTTCTTGACCATGGACAGTATGATCTACAAAATTAAATATTTCAAAAAGATTCTAAACTGGTGGGTAAAAAGCTAAATATGCAGATAATGCATTATATAACTTATTTACATAAAACTTATAAGATTTTAAAAAACCTGAATTATCTAGAAAGTTTTCACTGTTTTCTAAATTCATCCCTGCCATGTCCTTCCGTCCAGTTACCTGTCCTGAGCAGAACTTCTGGTGCTATATAGTTGGGCGTGCCCACCAGCGAGTGGGCCAGGCAGCGCTGGTGCTGCCGGGCCTTCCTCCTCTCCAGAGGCTTCATGCGGTCCGTGCAGCGACAGTTGGCCGGGTCCTCCCACTCCTTACTGAAGTCCATGCTGTCCTGCCTCACATGGTCCCCTGGAGAGATCATGAAGCCCGTTACTTCAGTCTGTTTTAGCTATGACCAAAAAAGCAGCTAAACCTGTGGTGGGTATGATGTAAAATGTTGGTATTTATGCTGGGGTTAAGGTTTTATTAGTATTAAGGGCTGTTAAGACCAAGAACTATACCACGCGCACACACACACTTTTGGCTGCTCCTGTTTGGGGTCACAACAGATGTTTGATTTGGCAAGGATTTTACACCGGATGCCCTTCCTGATGCAACCCTCCCCATTTACCCAGGCTTGGGATTGGCACAAGGGGTACACTGGTTTTGTGCTTCCCCCTCTGGCTGGGTAACCCCCCCCCCCCCAATTCTATTTATGCTGAGCACCAAGCTAAAAAACAAAGTACCATTTTTATAGTCTGGAACTACAACAATAACTATATCGTCTTAAAATCACTGCAACTCAAGTGGATAGTAGAGAGTCCCACTACAACTAGAGGGCACTCAGAGAGCATATACCTCCACCAAGGCTCCATCCCTACATTGTGAGAGAGGGCCTTGGAGGTAAACACTCATGGATCACCTCCAAAATCTAATATTCACCTGTAGCCCGAGGGCCATCTCTGGTGAAAATTTCATCCTAACTGTAGTAGTTTTGGCCTAATCCTGCTAATTCATTGTAAGAAGATAGGGCCTTGGCAGAGGTATGCGGTCTCAGATCACCTCCAAAATCCACCGGGTTCATCTTTAGGCCAAGGGCCATCTCTGGTGAAAATTCCATCAAAATCCTCCCAGTAGTTTTTGCACAATCCTGCTAACAAGACAAAAAAAAACCCCAGATGAACTGCACTTATTACATTACCTCCTTGGTGGCGGTAATAACAACAGTGGCAAAAGCTATAGCTGGGATCACTAAGAGTGAACTGAAGAACAATATAAATACTGACAGCCCATCAACATGCATACTGTTGACTCTGAAAGGCGGGCTGGAATAAATGACAGCACACTGGGAAAGTCTCAAGGCTGCACTCTCGATGCCTTGGACTTTTCGTGTGAGCTGCCTGCCATTAAGGAATGTTAAACTCTGGGCAATTATTTTACCGAAGAGAAGAAGGGGAGAAGGGGGAGGAGATGATTGAACACACTAAGCAATCAGAGCAATTCTGTCCAAGTTGAAATTATTTTAACAGTGAGTTACAGTTCTTGGTGTGGACAGCCCCTTATAGCCCTAAAAAAAAGTTATTATTAGTGGAGTAATAGTTATGTGATATTTAAAATTAAAAGGAACACCAGTGTAAGACCTATGCTTGAAAACTATGATTTTAGCGCAATAAAATTTGTTGAATTCACAATTTTAGTTTCAAAAAAATCATAATTTTTATCACTGTTTCTGTGGGTTTCAGGAAGTAAAATTTAAAATTTTTAAAAACCATTTCAATGAATTGAAGAACTTACTTTTGGCAAAAACCAAATTACAATGACCAGTATTTTTTTCTAAATATACTGCACATTACAACTGAAAGTGTAATAAATTACTCAGGTTATCAGTCGAGATTAATAGCTGTTTCACACAAAGCATCGATTCAATAAACACCACGAGAACTTGGGGGAAAAGAAATTAAAAAACAAGAGCACTCTGAGCCGAGTGAGAAATCCCCTGCCTCTATTTTCTTTGAAGATCCCAATAGTTAATAGACAGCAGTTTCCAAGCTTTTAATATAGTTACTGTGTCAGAACCAAATTATGATAAGCCCATCATCCACGAATATACAACCCATAGTTGTAGGGCAGGATCCTGAGGTGAACCTGTGTAGCAAATATAGTGACCCTAGAGAGCTTTACACGTTCTATAGTAAGAGATCATAGGGAATGCCAACCTTGACCTTTGACCTTTAGACCCCAAACCTGTAGTCAGAGGTTATGGTCTCAGAGTGAACCTGTGTACCAGGTTTGGTGATCCTAGCTTTCTTTGTTGATGAGATAATAGTTTATAAGCCATTTTCATGTTGACCTTTGACCTTGCGATCCCAAAACCATAGTCACACTTCAGGGTCACAGGGTAAACCTGTGTACCAAGTTTGGTGACCCTAGCTTTACTTGTTGTACAGTAATACGGCATAGGGCAGGGATGTCAAACTCACTCCATTCTGGGCCAAGACCCTGCACATTTTACTTCCTCCCAGTCTCTTCAGCAGGTGTTTTTACTAATCAGCAATCAGTGAGAAGAAATTCAGTTAAATCACCTGTGGAAGACACTGGGTGGAGGTAAAACCTTCAGGGTCTTGGCCCAGAATAGAGTGAGTTTGACATCCCTGGCATAGGGAATATTAGCCTTGACCTTTGACCCCAAACCCATAGTCAGAGGTCAGGATCCTAAGGTAGACCTGTATACCAGGTTTGGTGGCCCTAGCTTTACTCGTTTTATAGTAATAGTAAATGTAGCATTTACCGTTTACCATAGCGCAGCTACAATCTGGAGTGGTGGCCATCCACCCCACAACCAGGACCGAGTTGGCTGCAGCTCCTGGACACAGTCCAGGGACGGATGGTTTTTTCCACACGTGGGGAGTTGTTTGGAGCTCCTTGTGCAGGGGTGTAGAGTGATGATAATCAAGTCAGTGGCGGTAATGCACCTGTAAGCTGGTTGCCAACCGCCAATCAAATCAAAAAGAAGAAGACAACCGGGAGGTTGTGGGTTCAAGTCCCAGCCGACAGACACATACCATATCATCATCACTTCATCACTCTATATATAATTCAAGAAATCTGTGTCTGTCTGTGTGTCACAACCATTGGACTCGCTAAAAGATCATAGGATCGCCTATGATGTTCCTATGGTGTCTACATGATGTCTGTATGACATCATGTAGACACCATAGTATAGAGTAATTCAAGAAAATCTGTGTGTGTCTGTGTGATCAAAGGCAGGCATCACTCACGATCATGGCACTCGCTATGACAAAGATCAAAGGCAGGCAGCACTGAACGAGTGGTGATGTCAAAGATCAAAGGCAGGTTTCACCATGGTTACTGTTGCCATGGTAACCATGTCAAACATCAAAGACAGGAATGATAGATAGATGTACTTTATTGATCCCAAACTGGGAAATTACAGTAAGAATGCAGAAGTACTTGGTTATACTTGGTTTCTATGGGCATGCACAGGTATGCACTAATTAAAAAAAGTAAAAAGTATTTCCTGCCTTCTAGCTTGGTGCTCAGCAAAAATAGAATGAAGGAAGGAAAGTTGGTTACCGGCGGCGCGGTGGAAGAGTGGTTAGCACTGCGGCAGCACAGCAATTCACCCTTGGCCAGGGGATCCTGGGTTCAATTCCAGCCCCCGACCAACAGTGATCTGTGTGGAGTTAGCATGTTCTCCCCGTGTTCACGTGGGTTTACTCCGGGATTTCTCCGGTTTCCTCCCACATGCCAAAAACATGCAAGTTAGGTTAATTGGCATCAAACTGGGGATTCTAAATTGTCCTTAGGTATGACTGTGAGAGTGAATGGTTGTCTGTCTCTCTGTGTTGGCCCTGCGATGGACTGGCGATCTGTCCAGGGTGTACCCTGCCTCTCGCCCAAAGATGCTGGGATAGGCTCCAGCCCCCCTGCGACCCGAAAAAGATTAAGCAGAAGAAGATGAAAGTTGGTTACCCAGCCACAGGGGGTGAACAAGGTGCACAAGCCAGTCTGCTCCCTGTACCGGTCCCAAGCCCGGATAAATGGGCAGGGTTGCATCAGAAAGGGCATCCTGCGGAAAAAATCCTTGCCAAATCAACATGCGGATCATCGCGATATAAGCTGATGATATGCTGTGGTGGCCCTAAAAGGGACCAGCCGAAAGACACACAAAAAAAAAAAAAAAAAAAGTAGCGCAGCTACAATGTTAATTTTAACCTCTTGACCCCAAACCCATAGTTAGATCAAGGTGCAAGTCATCCAAGATGCGTATTAGATACAACTACTGTATCGATTTGAAAAGCCTACATCACTCACTGTGTCTGTGTGGCTGTGTGTGTGTCTGTTTCCAGCTTTTCAGCTCGTCTGGTCAAGATTAAGTGGAACTAAAGGCTTGTATACAGTGCTTGTATATGGTTTTTTTTTAACGGTGCTTGTAATACGGTGGTTGTTACTGAAAACCAAACACATTCAGCAACTACACCATTCATTCATCACATCGATTCTTTGCAGACTCGTTTCGACGTTTACTTCTGCAGAGGAAAGACATCCTTTTTTCCTGTACTTTTGAGTTCATCGGTAAAAACTACAAGTCCCACATTCCTCACCTCAAAAACATGGCGGACCACAGTGGACAGCTGAGCAAAGGAAAAACTGTTTAAAACGAAGTTTTGTGCTTAAATTATGCAGCAATTTCAATATTAAAACACTAATAATGCCTACAACTGCAATATTTGATTCTTTAAAGCTTATGTTACGTGACTTTCCCCCCCCCCCAACGTCCCAATTTTTTTTCTGTACTGGCAGCTGCTAATTTAACATGTTAAATAGTTTTCTCTAGAGTTCAGCTGATTCTAATGTCGGTAATATAAAAACACCATGGTGTGATGTGGTTCATTCACTCACATTAAAATGACCTTTACGGTCCTGTAGAGAGCTCAGTTACAGTATGGCTACAGTCACACTGCAGGTCTTAACGCTCAATTCCAATTTTTTGCTGAGATCTGATTTTTTTGTGTGTGGGCATTCACATTACAACTTAAATGCGACCCCCATCAGACTCCAGTGTGAATGGTCTACAGCTATTAAGTGACCCGCTTGCACAGTAGAAAACCTAATGTCAAACACAGTGTTGTGTTTACAGAAGTAAATATGAGCCCAGAACGATTGGGGGGGGGGGGGGACAGAACTACTTCTGCACAGCAAAATAAAATGTTAAAATCATAAATATGAGACCAGCTTCATTCCTCTGCAGACCAGATGATCACTGTGATCAGCTATTCTTTAACAGAACTGATCAATTCAACAGCCCTCTAAAATGAGACCTCCCTGCACAGGAAGGAGGAGCTGCCAGAGACTCCCCTCTCCTGTGTGTCCCCCCATCTGACCATTCCACTCCATAGTCGTGTCAATATTAACTTTACATTTTATATATTACAGCAGCCAGGAAGGAAAAAGGAATTTGCAGCATCCAGTAAATGTGCCGTTACGTGCGCCTGTAATGTCTGACGGTTTCAGCCCCCCCGCCTGAAATTTTGAAGTTATTGTGCAGTTGGAGCTGACAAAATTACAACCCAGTGATAAAGAGAAGAAGATTGATTAAAAAGAGAGCACAAATCAGCTGCGTCTGCCATGCTGGCTGCATCTTCCACTGCAGAACTGTAGCATCTGTCTCACTTCAATGAGGAAAAAGTCAGATGAAATGCAACATGACCATTCAGATGGAGGCTGCTTTGGAAAATATCAGATACGTATCCGAATTAGGACCACATATGAAAGTGGCCTGGGTCTGGTGAGAAAAAAAGTGGATGTGTGCTGTTCAGACTGTCATTTTAAAAAAAAACAAAAAAACAGATATGGGTCACATTTGTGCAAAAAAATCAGAATTGAGCAGTAAAACCTGCAGTGTGACCGTAGTCTATTACTCCTGATGACTGTAATAATAACTAGGCCGGGCCAGTAGAGGTCGTACCAAGGCAGCTGCACCTTGGTGCTTTCATTTCTTTCTGTAGTTATTGTGTGGGGAAAAAATCTGACCTTTGACCTCAAGGTCATCAGATGAGAGTGAAATTGCAATATGCATATCATCAGCGTATATCAAACCATGGCACCAAGTTTCAAAACAATTGGAAAATAACTGTAAGAGGAGTTGATCTCACAAAAGTGACACGGACGGACGGACTGACCATAACATCATCCTCCTTTGGCTTCACTCAAACGGCTCTTCAACTCCTTTGGGTTTCGACCGGCGGGGGATAAAAATCTGATCAAAGACAGTATCTGGCTCAAGAATATCAACGCTATAAGGATGGTATGTAGCGGACGTTCGCGTCTAAATGTTTTATGATGGAACAAAAGACGCTAACTAGGGCTGGGTGATTAACCAAAATAAAACTGCAATCGACAATCTTGCTCATGTCTGTTTTTTGTTGGGGGGGGGTCCCCATTCTCTGTGTGTGTGTGTGAGAGAGTGTGAGAGAGAGAGAGAGAGCTTCATGTACTGCCCCTTTAAGACGTGCCCACGGAGTTACAGAAACAGGCACATAACTCTGGTAGCAGTGTAGTCAGAGCTGTTCAGATGCAGCAGAACGCGGGCAGAATAATTAAAGTCTGCTTGTAATGAAAACAAACACACGCTCCATCTACAATTTGTGATGATTGACTATTCCATCTGAAAATGCCCAGAAAAAGCAAGAGAAGTGTGCAGATACCAACACCAAAAGGAACAAAAACTAAGTTGGTTTTAGCTTCTGAGGGCTATCTGCATCATCTCAACTGTTTTACAGAGGGAATGGACAAGCTAAAGCTGCGTTTAAGAACCCAATAAGAGACCCATAATCACTATGTGGAGGTAATACAATCATGGGTGCAAAAAGGCCTCCCCCAACACAGCTAATAAGCCAGTTAGCCACCGCACACCTGACCAACAAACTCTCAAGAGGTATGTGTTGTTAACACTGGACAATGTTTATTTTGTGTGTGAAATGTCAATAGTTCTGTTCTTTATTATATTATGCTCATTTACTGCCACACCGCAGTGACATGATACGCTTGTGTAATATTGCTTAATTACAAGCCTTGTTAGTAAAAAGGGAGGAAAAAATATAACCCCCCCCCCCCAAAAAAAAAAAAAAAAAACTGACATGAAAGGGTCTATTATCCGTGATGCTAATTTAAGGTCAAATTGCCTAGCCCTAGTGTTAACATTAGCCAGAACTGCTCCCATAAGTGTCGCATCTGTGGTTCACAGGAACTGATTTGGGGCCTCATTCATGAAATGTAAATGAGCTAAGAGACTAGCACGCCAATGAAGGGTTCAAACCACTCCGCTGCCAGCCAAAATATTGCCTGATGTTAGAACATGGATGAAAATGGAAATCCACATGACCTAAGTTTTGTATCCGACCGGCAAGAACAGCTCATGGACAAAAAACACAAGGATCCAGCATCGAATGATTGCCACATGTTTCAATTTCCATTTTTACAAAAAATGAAAACAATGCTGCAAATATCCAAATTAAATAAACACATTTCAGCATCCTATACAAGATAATATAACAATCTTAAAATCCTGGAAAGTTGGATTAAAGGGTTAATCTGATTTAAGTATTTGCAGTTATCCATTATTACAGTAAATTCAATGTTTTCTGTAAGATAATTAGAAAACCACTAAAGATGACTTGTCCAATTTAAAATAAAGTTAATACTGACCGCTCTGGTAATACTTGGAGTCGTGGGTCCAACGGAAGCCGGTGCAAAGACCAAAGTCCGTCAGCTTTATGTGTCCGTCTCTGTCGATGAGAATGTTGTCGGGCTTGATGTCTCGGTGGATGAAGCCCATCTTGTGGACGCTCTCCACAGCACAGGTGAGCTCAGCGATGTAAAACTGGGCCAGCTCCTCCTTAAAAATGCCCAGCCGGATGAGGAGGCTCATCATGTCTCCTCCGGGGATGTACTCCATGACAAAGTACAGATTGTCCTTGTCTTGGAAAGAGTAGTAGAGGCGCACTACCCACTCGTTGTCAGCCTCTGCTAAAATGTCCCTCTCAGCTTTGACGTGAGCCACTTGGTTTCTCAGCAACACGTCCTTCTTGCGGAGAGTTTTCATGGCGTACAGTGACGCCGTGTCCTCCTTTCTGGCCAGGCATACCTCGCCAAAGGCCCCAATGCCGAGGGTCTTGATGCGTTTGAACATGGACTTGTCCATCTTGGCTCGCTTTAACCGGATGTAATTGGATTCCTTCTGACAGAGCATCATGCGCATCTGTTCTTGAGCTTCCGGAGACAAACCCACCTGAGGACAGGAGAAGGAAGGCGTGAATAAGTGTTAAGATCTCTCTCATACCTACTTTGACAGTGCTGAGCATAAAAAAGATTCCTTAACATATTTACTTGTGACTGGCCCACTCAAGAAACTAATTAATTAATATTAATGAGCAAGTTTTAAAGACAACATTTTTGAGGAGCTGTAAAACAATACAGAAATGATTTTTTGACTTTGACACTACATATAGATGTCCTTGAGGGTATAAAAAAATGTAAAATTAATCCCTGGAGAATGTACAATATGGGAACTTAAATTTATTGAATATATAGAATGATTTCCATATGAGGCAGAAATAGTTGGAAGTTGTCAGATGAGACATGGTTATAATTATGGATTTCCCCACTTTTTTCCCTACATAATCTTTCTCTTATAGACCCTTAGAATAGAGGGTTAGTAGTACTAATGAAGTGCTTTGAGTTGTCTTTGTGACTAGAAAAAGTACTATATAGAAAGCACAGGTCCCTAAACCTGCATGCAAACCACCCGAGGATCATTGTGAATGAGTTTAGTGAGCATCAGGGCAACTGCCTAGGAGAACTAGCGGTTCTCGTAAAATGTGCACAGACACATACAGGACAGACAGGCGGAAGCCATGCCATTGCATTAGCTCCTTTTGGCTTTGCCAGAATAACAAAAATTAACAGTAATACTTACAAAAATCTTTAAGTTGCTATCAGAGCAACTGAAGGAAAAATAGTCATTTCTGGAATGACTGGGCATATCTGCCACTGAACTCATCTCGGGGTCTGCAACCTGTGGCTCACATTTATACTGGTGGCGCCATGTGGCTTACACTCCAAAAATAAGCAAATTTATGAGACATGTTGCAGATTTAAGAGAAAAAAGATCTAATAAATTTACAAACAATAAGGGAAAAAAACAGCATATTTAAATATGAAGGGGAAATATTTGAAAGGAGTCACCAATTTATGGGAATGAAGTTGCAAATAAGAAAAATGTTGCAAATAGGGGGAAACAAATCTGCATGAAAATAAAAAAATATGATAAGAGTGTGTAGTTATAGTTGAAAAGTAATTAATAATCTGGACATGATAGTTTATACCTAAAAACTTAGCTGTCCTCGCTTCATTTTAAAACTCAATTTTTTTTTAATTTTTTTTTTTGTTTTTTTTTTGGGGGGGGGGGATGTCTTTAAAATGACTCATTCCCTAGTAAAGACTGGTGATTGCAGGCTACTGGGTGATTATAATTTTACTGGTTGTCTGTCTCTCTGTGTTGGCCCTGCAACGGACTGGCGATCTGTCCACGGTGTACCCTGCCTCTCACCCAAAGATGCTGGGATAGGCTCCAGCCCCCCCACGACCCAAAAAGGATTAAGCGGAAGAAGATGAATGAATGAATGAATGAATGCAGTTATTTAAAAGCTGGATGTAGATGTTAACAATGTACGACACCGGCATGTAAGTCTTCATTCCTACTTCTGACAGTTTTTAAGATAATATCCTACATCAGTACATCAGATGTTTTCACTTTCCTGAACCCAACAGCAGGTCATGTTCGAGGTTATAAACCCAGATTATTTAAAAGTGTGTGTGTGTGTGTGCGCGCGCGCACAACAAGGAAGGTGGCTGCAGGAAGATCAAACCAGAATTATTTTTTAGCACTGATTAAAAATGCAGTGACATACATGAAACATTATAAAGCCAAAGCTGGGGGAAAAAAATCCCAACCACTGTCACAGTCAGTAAGATGAAGATCAGAGGTGTCATGCATTTAATTCAACCACAGGAGACGGCATGCATTTAAAATACAAACTCCAGCCTCTCAGTCACACTTGTGTGAATGACTGACGTGTTGTGACAGCACAGACAGTTTTACCTTTCAGATCAGCTGATAGTGACAGCAAGGAGAAGAGGGGAAAAAGAGAAAGAACAGCTAAGGAGCATTGAAAAAAAAAAAAAAAGATCAGAGGCAGATTACACAGCAGTGAAAAGATAAAATGTTGGACAGAGTAAAAAAAAAAAAAAAATTTAAATCATAAATGTAAGAAAACTATGTCCATACCCTTTGCATCTCACTTTCCAGCTGCTTCCTCCTGCAAAGCCTCATCTGGTGGTTCTTGAGGATGTTCTCCACGTGTTGCTCCATGAAGAACTTGAAGGCCTGGGGGGAATACAGAGCCACTCTTCCCGTCTCTCCTCTCCGTTCTTCATCTCTTTTGTTGCGGCGGACGGGAACGGGCGATGTTGTGATTTGTTTCTTCTCCTTCTCTGTAGTGGCGTTGCTCTCTGGGCTTTCCGATGCCTTGTCTCTGGGGTTGTCCCCACTGCTACTGCTCTCCTCTTCAGTGGGCTCCTCCCTGCCCACGCCAAGCTTACTAACTCCAGCATCATACACCAGCGGACACTGTGCAGCCTGCTGCTGGAGGAGGTGCTTAGGGTATGGTGGAGGGGGGCCCTGGTAGCTTGGTGCCTCTGCTACAACGGGGATCTGAGGGACAGGGGCTGAGGGTTCAGGGTAGGCAGGCGCTGCAGGAGACGGGCCAACCTGCTGCATCCACGGTGGATGTGTGGGAGCAACAGCGGTGTGTAGCTCTGGTTTCTGGACGCGCATACTCTTTACTGGCTGCAGGATGGGAGCCTGCGTGATGGCGGTGACTGTGGTGGCAGAGGGTTGTGAGCTGGCTGGGTGAGCCGCTCTACCATTCAGCTGGGGGTTGTTGAAAGAATTGGAGCGGATCGGCATGTTGTGCTGCCATGATGGGGACAGATCCTGGTTGTTGCCATTGCTGGAGGAAGCCTGGGGCTGAGTCTGGGACCAGGACTGAGGCGGACCAAGGTTGTACATGTCGAGGTTATGACTGTTTCGGTTGGAGACCATCATGGACTGAGGAATGTTGCCGCCGGTGATGTAAGAAGGAGAGGATGCCGGTCCCCCTGCCTGCATCTGGTCGGTAGGACTGTGCCGGCTGCTCTGGTTGACTGGGTATGGAGGAGGGGGCTGCCCCCTGCCCCCCGCCATGTAATCTGGCTGAGAGGAACCATTCTGAGACCAGTTTGGGGGGTATGTGAACTTAGTCCCCCCAGAGCATTGCATTGTGATGGGTTGGTGGCTTACAGGCGCCGGACTGATCCCTCGCTGATTCTGAGGCACTGCATTAGAGTACCCATCAGGCCAAGCCCCCTGGGGTACTGGAGAAATGCGGGACACTAGGTAGCCCATGTTCTTGGCCGACGGGTTGCTGTCCCATGATGATGCAGGAGGCATGGCGCCTCGGTTTGGTGGCGGCGTGACACTGCGCACCTGAGGGGGCAGCGGAGGGTTTACCCTCTGTCCGTTGGCAGAGTGGCCCTGTGGAAAGGTGGGAGGCGGTCCAGCGCTGTCTGAGTGGTACATCATCCCATCCACAATGAGGGGGCCATGTCGAGGAGCCAGGGATTCCTTGGAGCCCTTCCAGCTCTGCCGTCTTATCACAGCCTGCTGGATATGAGAGGAACCTATGGCCACACAAAAGGGGAATGAAAAACAGAAAACTTACAGCACCTTTTAGCTGAAAATGGAAAAAACCCTCTAAAGATGTCTTAAAAAAAAAACCTCTTTCATGCCATTTTTTTCCTGAAAATAAAAATGAGAGGCATTAAAAACAACACCCAAAGAAAGCAAAAACCTGTATATCTTTATAATGATCATGTGCTTTAAAACTTAATGTTTTTTAGGGGTGTTAGTCACATTTAATTTAGATAATCGCATTAATCGGGATTAACGTGACAATTTTTTGTATTGGCAGAATATGGGTGAGAGAGGCAGTTACAGCGTTAATCACGTTATGCCATTAAACATGATTAATGCAAATAAAACACGATTGACACCATTAACACAAATACACCATCTTGCATCAATCAATCATGCTGAGCTTGAGGCAGCACTGTCTGCTGAATGGGTTCAGGTTCAGGTTCAGGTTACTTTATTTGTACCCGTAGGTAGATTTGTTTTGCAGTTGGTGACATCCATATTTACAAGCCACAATTACATTCAACATAGACACAAACACAGGCACACATCTTACAAAATAGGTAAATATAAAATATGTACAATATAATTTTTATAGCTTGTTCAACTCTTTGACAGCAGCAGGGACAAAGCTGTTTTTGTAGCGCTGGGTTCTACTTTTTGGGACAGCAAACCTCCGTCTGGAGGGAAGAAGCTGAAAGTTGCAGTGCAAAGGGTGGGAGTCATCATTTAAAATCGAGTCGGCCATCCTCTGTACTTGTCTGGTGTACAGGGATGTCAGGCTCAGCTGTGACTCACCAAGCAAACGACTGGACCATCTGACTACCTGATCCAAGGATTTCCTCTGTTTCAGTTTTATCTGACCAAACCATGACATTAAAGAAAAGGATAAAACAGATTCAATAAAAGCCCGATAGAACATAGTCATTATGGTTCGGTCAATTTGGAAGCGTGCAAGTTTCCTCAAACAATGCAAATTTTGCTGACCCTTTTTGCACACCCTTTCACAGTTCACCTCAAAGTTCAATCCACTATCAATAATCGTCCCAAGATATTTGTACAATTGTACACATACGGTGGTCTGGCCTTTTAGTATGGTGACTTTGTGCCTGGGAGTTTTCCTCCTAAAGTCAATAATCATATCTTTTGTTTTTGTTGTATTCAGCTGCAGGTAGGAATCCTCACACCAGTGAACAAAGTCATCAACTACTGGGCCGTGGCCACTCTCACCATCCTGGAGGAGACTGACAATGACTGAGTCATCAGCATACTTTATAATGTGTCTGTTGTCATGTCTGCTCCGACACATGTTTGTGTACAGGATGAAGAGTAGTGGTGACAACACACACCCCTGAGGAGAGCCAGTAGAAGAGCACTTTAGGTCAGACAATGTGCCACTGACCCTTACTCTCTGCGTCCTGTTGGTTAAGAAATCCAGAATCCAACCCACCAGATTATTGCTTAAATCAAATTGTTGCAGGAGCCTTTCAACTAAAATATGAGGTTGGATTGTATTAAAGGCAGAAGAAAAGTCCACAAATAAAAGCCTGGCGTGTGTCCCATTAAAATCCAGATGTTTAAAAAGCATGTTAAACAGAGTGACAGTGGCATCCTCCACTCCTCTGTGAGGCCTATAGGCAAACTGCAGAGGATACAATGCATGTTCAGTCTGCTTTAGGACCTCACATCTGACCAGTTTTTCAAAAATTTTCATTAAAATTGAAGTCAAAGCAACTGGTCTAAAGTCATTTACCGTTTTAGGACAGCTGGATTTTGGAACGGGAACAACCACGGCATCTTTCCAGATCTTAGGCACATGTTGTGTCTGTAAGGACTTATTGAAAATGTAGTGAAATATAGGACTCAGTTCATGTGCACAGGACTTTACCAGGCGTCCACATATATTATCAGGGCCCTGACTTTTGTTCACTTTTACAGCGCGGAACTCCCTTTTAACATCCTGCATCTCAATATTAAAGTGCTGATTGTCTTTGAGTTTCTGTTTCAAATCTTGGATTTCTGTGCTAAAATCAAAGGAGTCAAAACGACCATAAAAACAATTAAGAGCATTAGCCAGCTCTGTGTCTGAACTAAAACCATCTAAAAACACACGATTACTGCGCTCTGTGCTCTGAAGGCCTGCAATTTTTTTCATACTGGCCCAGGCCGAACCAAGTTTATTTGCTGCCATCTTGCTTTCCAATTCTGATTTATAATTCTGTTTTGCTCTTAAAATTTCGGCCTTTAGCTCCTTAGTGGCAACCTGTAGCGCAGAAACAGACCCCTGTTTAAAGGCAAGTGCTTTCCTCTGTAAGCAGGATTTAACTGATTTAGTAACCCATGGTTTGTTGTTGGGATATATTTTGACACGTTTACGTGGAACAAACTTATTTTGACAGTAAGCCATGTATGAGCATGTGAGCTCAGCCAGAGAGTCCAAATCATCCCCGCAGGCCATTATGAACATCTTCCAGTCTGTACAGTCAAAGCATTCCTGGAGGCTGTGCTCTGAATCTTCTGTCCACATTGGGAATGGGATGGAATGGGACCACATTCCTCGGCGTCAAATTGACAAATGAGTGGCATCAGTCCCATTAGGACTGGGCAACTTGACCTTAAATCAGCATCACAGTTATTTCAACCTTTCGAGTTGGTTTTGTTTTTTTCTTCTCCCTTATGGTTCACTGACAAGACTCGTAATTAAGCCAGGAGACTGCAACATCAATGAATACATCAAAGATGTGATTTGGCCATAAAAGAGCATAATATAATAAAGAATAGCCCACTGGCACCCCACACTACAGCTGGGCAATTTGATCTTAAATCAGCATCATGGTTTAATGACCCTTTCAGGTCATCCCCCCCCTTATAGTTCACTGACAAGGCTCATAATTAAGCAATATTACACAACAATGTGGTACCATATCACTAGGAGAAGCCAGTATGTTTACATACCGTAAACACACTGGGGGAGGCTGTATAGCAGGTGTAGTGTGGTTGACTACTGATCGGAGGATCAGTGGTTCGATTCCTGCTCTGTCTGCAGTCTGCATGTCGAAGTGTCCTTCAGCAAGACCCCGAACCCCCAGTTGCTCCTGATGGGTCAGGCCAACGCCTGTATATGAATGTGTGTATAGCAGGATCCATAAAGCGCTTTGGTCATCCAGAGATGAGTAAGAAGCGCTATATAAGTGAACGCCATTTGTGTCACGTGACTCGCGACAGCAGCCTTAGCTTGTCCATTATGCGTTTATCCCAGCAGAAAAAAGATAGTTGAGATGATGCAGATTGTCGTCAGAGTATAAAAACAACTCAGCTTCAAGCATGTACGCGTCAATTTCCACGCACTCTGCTCGCTTTTTCTTGGCATCTTCAAATGAAATAAAGAGCCAATCATCACATACTATGTGGGCAGAGACCAAATTTCTTTGTTACATGTTGTTTCACTTTTTAAAAAATGATTAAGGATTAAGTTTTGTTGCAAATCTGTATGTCCAGATGATCTGAATTTGTGCACCAATAACCATTAGCTATTTGTCGCCGCCGACAGGGCGACAATGACTGTTTCATTTAAGTCTGATCAGATTCCTCCACGCAGCTCTGTAATTTGCCTTCCGCTGCCAGGAACTCCTGACCTTGTTAACCTGGGCCACGTCCGAGCTGGTATGAGTTGCTCCCTGACTGACCATTTCATGAAACTGCTTGCAAAGTATTTGAGTACCGCTAGCTTTTGCTGGACTAGCGACACATTCTTGGCAGATAGAGGTATTAGCAGTGGCATTATGAAGTCTATCTTCATTTGTGTTTTACTTAATGACAACTTTATGCAGTGGTGGCCTAATGGTTAGGGATATGGACTGGTGAGTGGAGGGTCATGGGTTCAATCCCTGGACCAGCAGGATTAGACCTGGGTGGGACAGATAACATACCATTTGCTTGTCCATAAGTAGTTTTTAAATTAGAGATTCTGATAACATCATTCACCTCTGACTTTTAGCAGGAACTTTCATGCTTCAGAATTTCTCATTACAAAACAGAAAGCTGAGTCTTAAATTATTTAGAATTAGTGAATTTTTTGTAATAATTTTGGCATTT
This sequence comes from Pholidichthys leucotaenia, assembly GCA_020510985.1. Classification (NCBI taxonomy): domain Eukaryota; kingdom Metazoa; phylum Chordata; class Actinopteri; order Cichliformes; family Pholidichthyidae; genus Pholidichthys; species Pholidichthys leucotaenia. The sequence goes on from CM035842.1 coordinate 287,505,501, forward strand.
TTTTCTCAAACTATGAATGTGCAGGATTGATCTGAAAGAGGGAAGACTGCTGCCAAGACAGATTCATAAAAAAATGCAAGAGAAAACAAAGCAGTAAGTGAGACATAGTATCTCCAAACAGTTCTGCAGCAGTCCTGATCTTTTCTAAAGCATTAATAAAAATGCTGCATGCCTAATATTTGAAGAACAAGAACTGCATGCAAACATCTGGGTCTCATTTGGATCAATCATAATTACATCAGAATGAAGCACAGAGCAACCATGAACAACATACAGTATTCTACAACTCAAATTTAGAATATTCTTGTTATTTTCTATAATGAACCAGACACGTCTGTTAATGCTAAACTGAGTCTTTTACTCATTTACTGTACTCTGACCACCAGTTTGAATGAAAACTAAAATCTTCCAGTCAAGTTGTTCCATTAACTCATATAGTGACTCACACTGTCATCACAGGCAGTTAATGCTTCAAGAAAATGTCCCAAATCCCACAACCCACATCAGTGCTGAAGCAATGACCAACCCTGGATGAATGACCAGAAGAAAACCAACACTTAATGTGTGCACATACCTGGAGCTTTCAGGCCTGTTGTGCTGGGGGTGGGAACAGACATCTGGTCCCTTACTGGGTCCTGGTAGCTCACCTTACAGTAGTCTGGAGGTAAACCCATGCAGCGATTGCTGCTTGGCTTCAGAGGGAAGAAGAGAACAACTATGATTTACAGGATATAAATCTATTTCTAACAAAAGATTGATTAAAAATTGCAGTCTATAGCCTAAGGCCACATCGTTCTGGGATGTTCTGAATACCAGTTTTGGGGCTATGAATATTCTAGCACAATCTAGAGTGAATCTCTGTACAGTCTTAGTCTTTTTCTTGTTAATCAGAAATGTGGCTTCTTGAATCATGAATGTACAACTTTTGTCACAAATTTGATTTTTCTTCATATATCTGCAAATTTATTCATGTCATTTTTTGTTAAATTTGTGAGTACAAGTCATAACTTACTAATTTTTATTTCAAATTAGTGAGATTTTTCTCCTAAATATGCATTTTTTTTTTGGTAAACTAGCCAAGGTAAATTTGTAATTGAATGTTATCCAAATCCAATACTCTGGGGAAAAGCGAACATCTGAATACCAAATAAAAGTGTATGAATGAATATCTGAACAATCTAATATTTGGGTATAGCTCTACAGCTTTCCACTGATTTGTTTGTGTTCAGCACTTAAGATATGATCTAAACCAAGCAATTACAGTAAATCTATATATTTAAGGAGCTTGAGTTTTCTACTTTTAGGATCACTTAAAATATGAAAGTTAAGATAAGATAAGATAAGATAAGCCTTTATTAGTCCCACAACGGGGAAATTCCAGGATTGCAACAGCACAGGGATAGCAACACTCAGAGCAACAATCAGAAGGCAAGAAAAAAAAACAAGCAAGCAAGAGCAGCTAATATACATATGTACATATTACTATAAAATATATATATACACACACACACACACACAGACACACAGTGCAGAGCATTGTAGCTGGATGGAATAAATATATGAATATATGAACACACAGTGCAGAGCATTGTAGCTAGATGGAATAAATATGTAAATATATAAACACCCACAGTACGGAGCATTGCAGCTAGGTGGAATAAATATGCAAGTATATAAACACACACAGTGCGGAGCAATGTAGCTAGATGGAATAATATGTAGATATATAAAAACACAGTGCGGAGCATTGTAGCTAGATGGAATAAATATATAGATATATAAATATAAACACACCCAGTGCTGAGCATTGTAGCTAGATGGAATAAATATGTAAATATATAAACACACAGTGCAGAGCATTGTTGCTAGGTGGGATGAAACAGCATAACCGTCTACTTAGTTATCCTACATGGTATGATTATGTGCCCATACATATTCTCACCCTCCATAGCGACCGGTATGTTCCTAGTTGTATGCCGGAGAGGACCATTGTGTAAGTCTATTGCATCTTTTGCATTAAAAAAAAAACTATTAGTTTGTTACGTCTTTTTGCTATCTCTGCGAGCAGCCCTGCTTAGGTTGTACAGTCTGACAGCCGTTGGTAGGAAGGACCTACGAAACCTCTCGGTTGTGCACCTGGGATGATGTAGTCTGCTGCTAAATGAGCTCCTCAGTGCATCCAGTATGTCCTGCATAGGGTGGAACTCGGACTCCAGCAGAGATGACAGTTTAGCCACCGTCCTTCTCTCTCCTATCTCCTCCATCGGATCAAGGCGTTGCCCCAGGACAGAGCTAGCTTTCTTAATCAGTTTGTTCAGTCTCTTCCTATCGGCTGCAGTAATGCCACTGCCCCAGCAGACCACTCCAAAAGTGATGGCTGATGCCACCACCGTGTCATAGAATGACTTCAGCAGCGCCCCTTGTACACCAAAAGACCTGAGTCTCCTCAGCAGGAACAGCCTGCGCTGTCCCTTCTTGTAGAGTGCGTCAGTATTGTGTGACCAGTCTAGTTTATTGTTCAGATGAATACCCAGGTACTTGTAGGATGTCACCATCTCGATGTCTGTTCCCTGTATATTTACTGGTGCTGTGAGGGGCTGCCCATGCCTGCGGCAGTCCACCACCAGCTCCTTAGTTTTCCTCGCGTTGATCTGGAGGCAGTTCCGATGGCACCAGTCCACAAAGTCCTGGATAAGCCCTCTGTACTCAGCTTCATCTCCGCTGGAGATGAGACCAACGATCGCAGAGTCATCAGAGAACTTCTGTAGATGGCAATGTGTTGTGTTGTGTGAGAAGTCCGCAGTATAAAGAGTGAACAGGAAGGGAGCCAGCACCGTTCCCTGGGGGGCCCCCGTGCTACTGATGATCGTGTCGGAAACACAGTCCCAGGTTCTCACAAACTGAGGCCGGTTCGTGAGGCAGTCCAGGATCCATGATGACAGGTGCTGGTCCACCCCTGCGCGCAGCAGCTTGTCCTTCAGGATCATCGGTTGGATGGTGTTGAAAGCACTGGAGAAGTCAAAGAACATGATCCTCACCATATTCCCGGGCTTCTCCAGGTGGGACAGAGAACGGTGAAGGAGGAAGATCACCGCATCCTCCACCCCAATGCCATGCTGGTAGGCGAACTGGAGTGGATCCATCGCTGGTTCCACCAGGGGGCGGAGATGAGCAAGGAGCAGTCTCTCCAGGGTCTTCATCAAGTGGGACGTCAAGGCCACCGGTCTGAAGCTGTTCAGGTCTTTGGGGTGGGAAGTTTTTGGTACAGGTACCACACAAGATGTTTTCCACAGCTGTGGTACCCTCCCCAGTTTCAGGCTCATGTTGAAGATATATGTCACAATCCCACACAGCTGGTCTGCACAGGACTTGAGGAGCTTTGCGCTGATGCCGTCCGGTCCCGACGCCTTCCTCGCCTTGATCTTCCTCAGCTCCGTCCTCACCTGGGTCTTGGTCAGGGTCAGGATGGGGGGCTGTGTGTTGGGAGTGGGGGGGGGTGTCGGTGGAGTGGGGAGTGGGTAGCAGGACTTGATTTCTTAGGGGCAGCAGTGGTTGTTGTGCAGACAGGGGGGAGGGCGGTTGGTCAAATCTATTGAAAAACAGATTCAGGTTGTTCGCCCACTCCCTGCCCCCCGTGGCCTGGGGGGAGGTATTCTGGAGCCCCGAGATGGTTTTGAGGTTTCTCCAGACCCCGCTGATGTCGCTCTGTTGCAGCTTGTCCTCCATCTTCTTCCTGAAGCTGTCCTTGCCTTCTCTGATCTTTCTCCTCAGCTCCCTCTGTACGGACTTCAGCATCTCCCTGTTCCCCGACCTGAAGATCCTCTTCTCTCTCAGAAGTGTTTTTATCTCAGGGTTGATCCAGGGTTTGTTGTTTGAGTGACGCCGTATGGTCTTGGTGGGAACGGATTTGTCCACACAGAAGCTGAGGTAGCCCGTGAAGGTGTGAATGAGGCCATCGATGTCCTCACCATGTGGATCGCAGAGCTGCTTCCAGGCGGTGGCTTCAAAACAGTCCTTTAGAGTGTCCATTGTCTCCTCAGACCATAACTCCACAGTGTGCATGGCCGGAGGTTGTCTGTGCACTAGGGGTTTGTACACCGGTCGGAGATGAACCAAGTTGTGATCCGATCTCCCAAGTGGGGGGAGTTGTGATGCGGTGTACGCCTCCTTAGTGTTTGCGTAGAACAAATCCAGTGTTTTATTGTCTCTAGTGTGGCATGTGACATACTGGGTGAAAGTGGGCAGAATGGGAGACAGTGAAACGTGGTTGAAATCGCCTGAGATGAGGAGAAGAGCATCTGGGTGTTCTGTCTGCAGCCTTATCAGACTGATCAACAAATTACATCCCAAAAATTTTAAGCATCTTCCTTCTGGGTGAAGCATCATTTCTCCTTATGGCTATGAACGCATCACGATAACATTAACACACAATGGGCATAGAATCTAAGGTGTAAAGAGGAATCAATAGGTTAGTTGTCACCAAAGAGTAAAACCAGATTCTTATTTTCCTTGACTTTTACAGGCTGCAAAATATGAAGACTGCAAATTTTTGTAAATATAGTGATATATCGGGAGCATTAGTGCTACAGGATATCTTTAACATGTGAACCAGGCAAACTTCTGAAAGCCTGCCATCCAGTCTAAAATGCAATCCCGCACTCTCAAATTAAAACTCAACCAACATCATCACTTAAAAAGCCCACGGAGGATTTGTGACTTCTGCCTCTCAATTTTTATTTGACATTATGTCACAGTTGAACTTTACTGACAGTGCATACTGAGCCACTTCATACCTGGATTGCACACGCTCTCAAAACAAGTGGTAAACACCAACTGAGAAACTACCTTTCTATTGTCAACCACACAAGCTCGACAATCCACTTTGCATACCTGTCATTTTCTGAATAATTCTCGTACAAACAAGGTGCACCAAGTTATTATCTTCAATTACACAGACATATACAGAATGAAAGTCCTCCTCAAATATTTTAACAACAACTTGTCTCCGAGTTGAAAAACACTCTACTGACCTCTTCAAACCCTGGAAATGGGGGCTCCAACTGCATGCGTTGGGTGATATCAGGGCTGGAGTTGTTGGGCTCATTGGCAAAAGGCAGCAAGGACTCACGGATCTCCTGTAAGGCCCTATGGTAGGGGTTTTTGGGGTTGTTGCAGCGTCCCTGTTGCCTCGAATCTTCACAGACCACTTTTGCAAGCCCTCCTCCAATATCTGCCTTAGGCGGGTCGGAGGCTTTGGACAAGTTGCGCAGGCTGTTGCGTATTTCCTGTAGCATTTGCTGGCTGTTGCCGCTGTAGTTGCTGGCGGGGAACGTTTTAGGTCTCATCTGTCTGTAGCCTTCGGGTTTCTCCCCCCTCTTCATGTACAAGCATGTAGGATGACAGCAAAGGGGATGAAGAGGATGTCACCAGTCCTGTGTCAATGTCTGAACTCACATCTGTACACGGCCACTGGAAAAAATGTACGAAAGCAATGTGAGGTGATGCAGCGTGCGTCATGCCACCTAACAGGTTGAGCAAATGAGGCTGAGAGAGTAGTATTCCTGAGATAAACATTAACAGATTACACTAGAAGTTGTTTGTCATTTACAGGAGCTAGTATGAACCATTAGCTAGAAAAACATTGACTTCACAGTTTCACAACTTCAATTCAAGTTTAAAGTACAACTTGCAGGTTAAAAAAAAAGCCTTGAAATTATACACGTCTTGCAAATGATAGTTTGAAAAGATTATTTAGGTTTTAATTCAGCTTTCATTACAACAGAGAGGCAGTAATTTTAGCTGCACTCCGAAAACATTTTCCCAAAAATTGTGTCATTTTCACTGTCACATGAGGTAAATAACCCAACTATCCTTGCATCAGTCCTGATCAGCAGTTATCTTGTTTTCATCACAAATTACTGCTTAGGGAAACATCAAATCCACAGTTTTATGAGAACAGAGAGTTTGTTTACCTGCCTGAATGCAAATTGTGCAAATTAAAAAAAAAAATCACTTGCAGCATCTATCACAAAAAAACAACTAAGAAAAGATTATGGCAGTGGCTATGGACACGGAACCATAACCATAGAATGTTTTCTACGGAATTCCCATTTGGTGTCACATGACTCTCCATGCCGTACCTCATTTACAAAAATCTACAAATACGTTCTATTAATACCATGTCTTCTGCAGGAGCGGCTATGGATACAAAACCGTAGCTGGAAAATTGCTTACGCCAGATACGGCTCGAATCCGATTGTATCACATGACACGCCATACTGCATTCACAAAAATCTCCGAGTATGTTATACTAATGCCGTTGCCCTACATTCATTGTCTATTGCTACGAAAGAGTTGATCAAACTGACAAAACTCTTTCAAATCAGATCGCAGCTGCTGCCACTGTAGTGTAGGGTTAAAGTGTGGTCTACCTTTGATTAAAAGCTGAGTGGTTTGTCTCCCCCTGTCTTTGTAATGAGTGTGTGTGAGAATATGTGATTTGTACGAATGGGTCGATAATCGAATCTGTTAAGCACTTTGGTCATCCAGAGGTTTTCTTTTAAAGACCTATATAAAAGAACATAATTTTATTTTTACATGAGCGCGATTCAAAAAGGATTAAGCAGAAGAAGATGGATGGATGGATGGATGGATGGAATTTAGAATCCTAAATGAACATTAAGAGGTTAGCCTTTAGGATTTACGAAAGAGTAAGGTTAAAAAGGTAATAAATAGATATTATTCACATATAGATATCTGTTTGTTTTTAAACTGGACCTGTGAGTCCGTTTGGGGAAATGTCTTCCATGTTTACAGACACTCCGTTTGGGGGAAACATCTTCCCGATCTGTAGACCACAGAGGCTGGAGTTACAGAAATCAAAGGCTTTTATCAACAATTGAAGAAAGGCGTTTCTCATGTTAATATAGGACCTCAAATGTGTGTAGTGAGGTTTTGGTGGAATGTAAAGAGGAGAATAAAGAGAAGTTATCTGAACGAGCTGGAATGATCCTGCAATTATTATTACACAACGACCCCCTAAAGAAACACCACAGTAACGCAGAAGTGTTACATTAACCCATATTTTGTTTCAATTTTTAAAATTAATATCTACTATCTTTTTAACCAAACCCTTTCCCAAATCCTAAAGGCTAGCCTCTTAATGTTAATTTAGGATTCTAAATTCCATCGCATGTACAAGTATAAAATGGCATTTGTTTATATAGCTTTTTTTTTTAATCTCTGGATGACCAAACCGCTTAACAGATTAGGCTATAATAGTAATACATTTTATCTGTATAGCGCTTTCCAAGGCACCCAAAGACACTTTACACTAGAGAGAAAAAAAAAATGTACATTTAAAATTAAAGATTAAAAGCAAGTCTGAACAGGTGGGTTTTGAGTAAAGATTTGAAGGAGTGTAAAGGGGACCTGTGGTGGTCGTGAAGACGCATTGAACTTGAAAACATTAGGCAAAGTATTCGTTATTTGGGTAAATAATTGTTGCCAGCCATCTACCACCAGAGATGTATGCAAATAGGACCGCGGGCATGGCCAGCCAATGAAAACTATGGGCGCAGCCATGACATATGCGGATGTGACGTTACTACGTTGCTACTGAAAAGTCAATACTCAGCGTTTCCCCGCAACTACGGTGCTGTTGTCCGTGTTTTTGTTCTATTATGGCTGAATTTTCTGACTCTGAGGAAGAATTCGGGCGACATGGCTACAGGTTTGAGCCAGAAAGGTCTTCTGAGGGTGAAAGTGACGAAGTGGTCTTCACACACAATGCAATTTCGTCTGAAAGGAAACGTCTGTTCCCTGTTCCGAGATTGCGCAACCACTTCTCCGCGACGATCTTCCAACAAGGTGAGCTGGTTTGGGTACACAAAAGAAGTGTTTATCTTTGTTTTTTCGCTTATTATTGAGACATCCAAAGGCTTTACATTCCGCCATGTTGCGATATCCATATCGCATTGTATGTTTTTGTTGTTACAAGAGCGCCGAGTGTCTGCTGATCTGTATATACTTTTATTTATTTATTTATTTTATACTCGTTTTAGTTCTGCATTTAATATGAACCCTGAGTTGAATATCCCGAAAGCCACTGCTCATCTGGGCACTCCAGGCTCAGCCAATATTGATCCAGATCGCGGTATCCACGCTACTACGTCACAGGAAGCGTCCTGGCAGGCCATGTAGCCGCCAGTATGGCTGCGCGCATGTTTTGCTGACATAGCTGAACCAGCACATCAGCAATGGATTTATATTGCATTGCTTTGAACTTGAACTTGAACTTAAATTTGAACTAGAACGTGAGACAGGGGCTCAATATAATATCTTTTTTTTTCACGACCACCACAGGTCCCCTTTAAGTCTGTGCAGTCACGGATGTGTTGGGGGAGAGAGTTCCAGAGGGAGGGGACAGCGATGGAAAAGGCTTTGTCCCCCCAGGTTCCATCTACCCATTCACACATATATCACACATTACAAAGACAGTGGGTGGTGACAGCAGGAGACAAACCCCTCACCTTTTGATCACAGGTAGACTACACTCTTCCCCTACACTACAGCGGCGATGGCGGTTGTGAGTTGATCTGAAAAGGTTTTTTCAGATTGATCAACTCTTCCGTAGCAATAGATAACGCGTCTCAGGCCACAGCTTCCGTATCCATAGCCAGTGTCAAAGATTATAGTTCTGGTGACACGCTTGGGTTCAGGATGGGATACTGAAATGAGGATGAAGAACAAAATATTAATGATTTTGCTCTAGGAAACCTGTGAGAGATCCAGCTCAATGAAAACAGGAACTGTGAGCTGTAAATCTTTTCCAGAACTTAACACTTTACAAAAGGGGCACAAGTGATATAGATATAATGAGCAGCTCGAAAAAGTTTACTTGACCTCACAGTCAAGAAGACTGTGAGGTCAAGTAGACAAGTGCACTGTATTTGCACTTTTTGTTGACTTCTGTCAACTTTAATTTTTGGTTGTTTATTTATGTACTGATGTGTTTGTTGATATGTATGTTTTGTTGTGCAGCAGACCCCTCCATCCAAGACAAATCACTCCCAAGGGAGAATAATAAAGGTACTTTGACTTTTGCTTAGTTCACCTCTGGTTTTCGTCACACACACAAAAAAAAAAATCCCCACTGATTGTCATTTTTCCTTACTTCTAGTCATAAAACAGGTTTTTGATTATATCGTTACTCAAGTTAGTAGCTCTGACTAACATTTTTCCCCTCAACAAAACAGTTACAGTAAAAGTCCATATTTCAAATAGTTGGCACTGACCCAACTTGTCAGCATTCTCTACAGATGCATTTTGAAGGAGGTTACAATTTAAAGACTCAAAGTATTAATAGGTATATTTTGAAAATCTATTAATTGACTAGTTTATTTAACTATTAAATAATAATGTCTGCCAATTTTGAATTTACTCTTCCAATCTGTAATCCGAACATTTAAATCAGTCTCGGCGACGGCTATTTTATTTTTAAAAAACTAAAGTCCTTGTCTCCCTGCTAACTATGTTAGCTTCTCGGCTAACATAACGCTGCTGAACGCTAATTCCCATGCGTTACTTCTTAAGATAAAAACTAAGAAAAAATTCCTTGTCCACAGATATCTACCCTACTCAGCCCCTAGTCAAACCAAAGTTACCATAACCATAACGTGTTTAAAACTGCGGCCTGTGTGTTGAATCCGTCCTGTTAGCTCTCAGGCTAACTCAACAACAAGTAGCGCGTTAGCCCGGACACAAGCCATAGTTTGACAGCTTACCGGAATCCGCAGCCGAGGTTTTCTCCTCAACTTCTCCTGCTTATTAACAACCGATGACTGCTCGGCCTTTCACGGAGACAAGGACGCGGTTTGGAACCGAAATGTCCTAGTTGTATCGCACTGGTTGTTGCCTCTAATGGTGCTGAATTCCTCTCTGAATGACAATAACGCACAAAACTACAAATACAGAAAAGCAACGGAACACACTTCCGGCCTTCAAAATAAACTTCCGTTAAAGTGTATTATTATTATTATTATTATTATTATTATTATTATTGCTGCTCCCTTTTGGGGTTGCCACAGCGGGAACAGGTCAAGTGGACCCCTGACCAAGTGAGCACCCCAAGTGGACTTCGGGGTCCAATCTGTACATGTACAAGTGTGGCGGTTTGGTGTAACCCCCACAACAGACTGGACAGACACAGCGCTCGGCTAGAGCAATTAACAGAACAGTGAAATGTGTATTAATGTCTACAGGCAGCCCTGCTTCTTCTGGCTCACTTCTGTGATGTTAATGTTGCCTTTCATGCATTGTGTTCATGCGTCCTGTCCTTACTGTGACCTAGAGACCGAGATCAATATGTCTCTCAAATGCAAATGTCTCATGCCTGTTCTGTTATCTCTTTGATCATACCAACTGCTGGGGGAATGCTCTTTTATGTATTGTTGTAGTTGGGTATATATACTGCACTGTAACCCATGCTCACTCTCTCACTCACTCTTCAACTGCTGCTGGACACACACACTGTGTGTCTCCTCTTCTCTGAGAACCGCTGGGCTCGCTCCCGGCGCGCATGCATGGCGCCGGGAGCAGCGCTCGTGACGGCGGTATGATTTAATAAACCTGCTTAAAACCTTCATCAACGCCGCTTTATTTCATGCCGCTTCACTGGTGACCCCAAGAATGCACACGCTTTGTGCAACGCAACCTTCTGGTCTGGACGGCCACGCTGGTGACCCGACGCTGAAAAAAACACGCTGCCAGCGAACACAGCAGCCTGACGCAAACGAGCTGCCCTCCCTTCTGCTTCAGGGAGACCTCGACGCGGAGCCAACACAGGCGAGCTACTCTCCGGACATCACCCACGACCGGGAAAACTGCAGAAAACGTCATGGCGCGACCCTCGCCTGAGATCGGGACGTCCACGCTGGACCAGCCGAGGGACACAGAACGTTTTCTCCCTCTCACTGCTACTCCTCCCTCTCAGCGATCCTACTCATCTACCCGAGCCTGAGGAACAAAGATCGTCTATCTCCCCTCAACGCTCCAACGCACCATGACTAATCTGCAGCCACAGCTCATCATAGATGTTTTTCGGCGCCGACTGCGCCGATCTCCACCAAGATTCCTGACCCTGGTTCTCCTCTCCAGCTGGCCCACCCATCACAGAACCCCGGCGCACGCACCGGGGAGTTACAAGGACGGCGCACCATGCACGGGACACATACGGCTACACTGACCGCTGTGGGGAGCCTTGAATAACGAAACTGAATTGCATTTAATTCAAGTTTATTTCAAGCAATCATTCCCACAGTCTGCTCTCATTCTTGAGCAGCGAACAAAGAGGAGGAAACACACCAAAGTCCTCACCTTTAAACATTCTCACATAAAGGAATCTCCCTCGCAGGGGAGGTCACACATCTCCATCATAATCCCTTTATTCACATTCATCATCCCTTTATTTACATTACTCCCCCCTCTCTCCTCTCGAGCCTCAGAGGTCAGGAAGTCTTCTGTCCACACCTATGTCTTCTCTCGCTGTCCTCCGCAGGGGGCTCAGACTCTGCGTCGCAGGGGTCTCAGACTCTGCGGCTCCTTCATCGTGAGGTTAAATCACATATGCATATGTCCAACATATACATGCACAACTAGTTAAATCACATATGCATATGTCCAACATGTACATGCACAACAACCAGCCATATAACCCCCCCCCAAATGATGAAGAACGGACTATTCCCTAAAATTCAATAACATCTTACTGACTACTGTATAATCAACATCAACATTCAGTCTGTGCGCCGCCTGGGCTTCAACCGTCTGCCGAATCTGCTGTGAGTTGGCCCCGCCTTGCCTGCGGCGCCTTTCTGCTCCGGCTCTGTTGACTGAGGGAGAGAGTGATTATTTGCCCCCTGCGGGGGCCTGCCTCATCGAGGCGCCACTGCGACCGGTACAGACCCGTCCTTCATGACAAAAGCAGGTTTTAGTCTGTCAATACTGACTGTCTCTTTTCTGTCTCCAAAATCTAGCACAAATTGCTTATCACCTGCCTCCAGCACTCGAAATGGCCCTTCATAAGGTGGTTTGAGTGTTGCTTTTAGGGCTTCGCGCCTGACAAAAACGAACTCGGCATTTTTCAAAGCCTTGTGGACGAAAACTCGTGGAAAAGTGTGATGAACCGGACCCGGAAGCGTGTCTGCTCCCGTGCCAACTAACGGTCCCAGAGCAGGGAGAGGTGGGGGCTCCGGGTGCTCTGGTAAAAACTCGCCTGGCAGCCTAAGAGGTTGTGCGAATACCAGCTCCGCTGGGGAGGCGTCCAAGTCCTCTTTGGGCGTAGAACGCAACCCTAATAAAACCCATGGTAGTTTATTTACCCAATCTGCATCCGTGAGCGACGCTCTGAGTGCTGCCTTCAAAGACCTATGAAAACGCTCGCATAAACCATTAGCCTGAGGGTGGTAAGCCGTAGTGCGGTGAATTTTGGCTCCCAAGCCGTTGGCCATTGCTGACCACAGCTCAGAGACGAATTGAGGTCCTCTATCGGACGTGATGTCCGACGGAACCCCGAAGCGCACCACCCAAGCCGTTAAAAAAAACGCGAGCCACCTCCGCGGCCGTGGTCGTTGCAAGCGGGACCACTTCCGGCCAACGTGTGGTTCGGTCCACCATTGTCAAAAGATGCGTGAACCCCTGTGATGCCGGTAGGGGGCCCACGAGGTCGACGTGCACGTGGTCGAACCTTCTGGCTGGAATGCGAAACGGTTCTAATGGGGCTCTTGTGTGCTTGTGAATTTTGGCCCGTTGACAGGAAATGCAGGTTTTTGCCCATTCCTTCACGTGCTTGCGCAGGCACGGCCAAACAAACTTTTCCACTACCATTTTCACCGACGCGCGCACCCCCGGGTGCGCCAGTGAGTGGACCGAGTCAAAAACACGGCGGCGCCACGCGGCCGGAACCACCGGACACGGGCACCCCGTCGACAAGTCGCAGATCAGGGGGGGCATACCGGTTTGTAAACACTTGCTCTCCAGCCTAAACCCTGTTGATCCAGACTGGAGCGCGCGCACGTCTGCGTCCGCCCCCTGGTCCGCTGCCATGGCTGCGTAATCTATACCCACGTGCACCGGGGCTGCGCGCGCCACCGCGCCGCTCTCCTGCGGCGCAGTCACGGTGGCCCGTTCTGCCTCTGCGCGTGGTGGAGTCGTGACCGCGCGCGAGAGACAATCTGCTACTACATTGAATTTGCCCGCAACGTGCCTAATGTCAGTGGTAAATTCCGAGATCGCGGCCAGCTGCCTCTGCTGCCTGCCTGACCACGGGTCTGAAATTTTGGCCATGGCGTATGTGAGCAGCTTGTGGTCCACATAAGCGGTGAAGCACCGTCCTTCCAGCCAGAACTGGAAATGACGAATAGCCAAATGCAGCGCCAACAGTTCTCTGTCGAATGTGCTGTATTTTCGCTCAGCCGCGCTTAAGGATTTGCTAAAGAAAGCCAACGGCTGCCAAACCCCGGCGACCTGTTGCTCAATAACGGTCCCTATGGCTAAATCTGAAGCGTCTGTCGTCAGCGCGATACGCGCTGCCGGGTCTGGGTGGGCCAGGAGCGCAGCGTCAGCCAAGGCTTTTTTAACCTCTGTGAACGCGCGCTCCCGCTCCGGGGACCATTCGACCGCCTGGGTTGGTTTTTGCTTTTTGAGCGCGGCATATAACGGTTGCATGATTTGAGCTGCGTAGGGCAGGAATCGGTTATAAAAATTCACCATCCCCAAGAATTCCTGCAGTGATTTGACCGTTTGTGGCCGGGGAAAATCCGCCACCGCGCGTACTTTATCTGGTAACGGAACCGCTCCCTCTGGGGAGATGCGGTGACCCAAAAAATCGATCTGCTCGACGCCGAACTGGCACTTGGTTGGGTTAATTATTAAGCCGTGCTCTCCCAGCCTCCTAAAAACTGCTGTGAGGTGCGTTTCGTGTTCGTCCTCTGAAGTACTCGCGACCAAAATGTCGTCGAGGTACACAAACACGAAAGGGAGATCGCGTAACACGGCATCCATCATCCGCTGAAACGTTTGTGCCGCCCCTTTGAGACCAAACAGCATGCGTAAAAATTCGAAAAGTCCAAACGGGGTTATTACCGCTGTTTTAGGAATGTCCTCCGGTTGGACTGGGACTTGGTGATAGCCGCGAACCAGATCAATCTTTGAAAAAATGCGCGCCCCCGCCAGGTGCACCAAAAAATCCTGAATGTGCGGGATGGGGTAACGATCGTGCGCCGTAGCATTGTTTAGCCTGCGATAATCACCACACGGTCTCCAGGAGCCATCGGCTTTCGGTACCATGTGCAGCGGCGAAGCCCACGGGCTTTTTGACCTACGAACGATGCCCAGCCTCTCTAGGCTGGCGAACTCCTCGCGCGCAATGGCGAGTTTAACTGCATCCAAGCGCCGAGCTTTTGCAAACACGGGAGGACCAGATGTAGGGATAAAATGTTTCACCCCGTGTTTTGCGACTGTCGCTGAAAAAGTGGGCACAGTGAGCGCTGGAAATTGGGTGAGGAGTGTGTGAAACTTACCACCTGCTGTAGCGACGTGGGTCTGTACTGGTGGCGGGGACACTTGAGCTGCATAGGGGAGAGAGTAAAAAGAGAGTGCATTTACCAGCCGTCTATTAGCAAGATCAACTAACAGATTGTGTGAGCACAAAAAATCCGCGCCCAACATGTTGAAACTCACCGCCGCTATTACAAAAGTCCATTCATATGTGCGGCCATGTAAGCATAAAGGCAAGGTCCTTTTCCCGTAGGTGTTGATGCTCGAGCCATTTGCCGCCGTAGCTCCGCTACCGCGGGGTCCAGCCACCCGGTCCACGTATGTTGGGGTGATGAAGCTCACTTGGGCTCCGGTGTCTATAAGGAACTCTCGTCCGGAGCTCGCATCCGTGATGTAGAGCAGCTTGTTGCCTTCTCCAAGAGTCGAAGCTGCTAGCGACCCCTGGTGTTGCCGTTTCCCGAACTCTTGAAGTTGCAGGGCGGCACACACCTGCGTGCCCTATCAGCGAACCTCCGATGGTAAAAGCAGAGATCCTCTCCTCCGCTGTGTCGGGGCCGCGCCTCTGCCACCGGACCATTGGCTCCACCTCGTCGCGGCCGTGCTGCCACCGTCGTCGGCCAGCCTGGGTCTGCCGCCTCTGGCTCCCCGCTGTCTTGGGTCGCTGTTGTGGTTGCTTGCCCGCCGCAGGCATCCAGAATCCCATCTGCTTCCTGGGCCAGCTCCCGGAACTCCTCCAGGGTGTGACACTTCTTGCCGGCCAGCGTGCTTCTCGCATGTGTCGGGAGGTTGGAGAGGAAGATGAACTGGAAAAGGAAATCATCGTTGTCCGACCCTCTCAGCTGTATCATCTCCTCCATCAGGGCGCTCGGCCTGTGTCCTCCTTGGTCTAGCAAAGACAGGATCCTCCTTGCCCTCACTTCGGCCGAGGGGGTGAAAAACTTAATGAGGGTGGATTTCAGCTTGTCGTACCTGCCGGTCGCGGGTGGCTGCTCCACCAAGCTCTGCACACACCGAGCTGTGCTGTTATCCAGTTTAGCGATGACATGGTGGAACTTAGTGTCATCCACCGTTACTCCTGCGAGCGCGAACTGCGACTCCGCTTGCAGGAACCACGACCGTGGGTTATCCTGCCAGAAATCAGGCAGCCTGACGGCCACTGCGCTCGCCAGAGCTGAACTCTGTGAGTCCGGGACCCTGAGACCTTCTCCGGTCATTCTCAACGTCGTCGGTCACCAATTGTGGGGAGCCTTGAATAACGAAACTGAATTGCATTTAATTCAAGTTTATTTCAAGTGATCATTCCCACAGTCTGCTCTCATTCTTGAGCAGCGAACAAAGAGGAGGAAACACACCAAAGTCCTCACCTTTAAACATTCTCACATAAAGGAATCTCCCTCGCAGGGGAGGTCACACATCTCCATCATAATCCCTTTATTCACATTCATCATCCCTTTATTTACATTACTCCCCCCTCTCTCCTCTCGAGCCTCAGAGGTCAGGAAGTCTTCTGTCCACACCTATGTCTTCTCTCGCTGTCCTCCGCAGGGGGCTCAGACTCTGCGTCGCAGGGGTCTCAGACTCTGCGGCTCCTTCATCGTGAGGTTAAATCACATATGCATATGTCCAACATATACATGCACAACTAGTTAAATCACATATGCATATGTCCAACATGTACATGCACAACTACCAGCCATAACCGCCTTCCTTCTGCTGCACACTGGCCCTTCAGGCTTGCTCGTACACCTGAGGCCCGCAGCTTGCTCACTGGATTTTATGGTCTTAGCCACGGCACACAAGGGGAATTCAGATGTCTGTGGTTCCCGAGGCTTTAGGGTTACGCCTGAACCTAAAGTCAACATGCCAGTCCCTCTGCTTTTGTCTTTTTTTTTTTTCTTACAGCCGCTCCTGCTTTTCTTCATGGCCACGAGAGGAGTCAGAGACTAATTTTAATTCTTGCGGACCTCCGCACGTTCAACGGGACAGCCCCTCGACGTCGCGGACCAGCAAGCAATTTTTGCGCGGCTCGGACAATTTCACCGTCCCCGTCCGGCACGTACTACCCCCCTCCTCCCTCCCTCTCCTCCTGCAGAGAGCTTCTCCTGCTCGCTGCCCAAGCTGAATGATCGAGACCTCGGCCTCCTGCCGAGCCCTCTGGGAGGGAGTGTGTGGCGGTTTGGTGTAACCCCCACAACAGACTGGACAGACACAGCGCTCGGCTAGAGCAATTAACAGAACAGTGAAATGTGTATTAATGTCTACAGGCAGCCCTGCTTCTTCTGGCTCACTTCTGTGATGTTAATGTTGCCTTTCATGCATTGTGTTCATGCGTCCTGTCCTTACTGTGACCTAGAGACCGAGATCAATATGTCTCTCAAATGCAAATGTCTCATGCCTGTTCTGTTATCTCTTTGATCATACCAAATGCTGGGGGAATGCTCTTTTATGTATTGTTGTAGTTGGGTATATATACTGCACTGTAACCCATGCTCACTCTCTCACTCACTCTTCAACTGCTGCTGGACACACACACTGTGTGTCTCCTCTTCTCTGAGAGCCGCTGGGCTCGCTCCCGGCGCCGTGCATGCGCGCCGGGATCGGAGCTCGTGACAGCGGTATGATTTAATAAACCTGCTTAAAACCTTCATCAACGCCGCTTTATTTCATGCCGCCGCACAAGTACATTTTCAATCCAGTGATTTACAAACTGTTTCAGAGCTTTCTAAAGCCTCATTTAGAAAATTATAGTCCCACATACTGATTCTGTGGATTTTCATCTGGGGGCAGCCAGTGGTGACGAGCAGCAGTGGTAGAGAAGAAAAATCTTTTGAAAGCAGAAACAGAGCCAAAACCTTCTCCAGGTCATCTTAGTTATCATCTTACATGTACAGTGCATCCGGAAAGTATTCACAGCACTTCATTTTTTCCACATTTTGTTATGTGTTAAGAAATCACATGGACATAAGTATTCACAGCCTTTGCTCAATACTTTGCTAATGCACCTTTGACAGCAATTATAGCCTCAAGTCTTTTTGAATATGATACCACAAGCTTGGCACACCTATCTTTGGGCAGTTTCACCCATTCCTCTTTGCAGCACCTCTCAAGCTCCATCAGGTTGGATGGGAAGCATTGGTGCACAGCCATTTTCAGATCTCTCCAGAGATGTTCAATTGGATTCAAGTCTGGGCTCTGGCTGGGCCACTCAAGGACATTCACAGAGTTGTCCTGAAACCACTCCTTTGAAACCTTGGCTGTGTGCTTAGCGCTGTTGGCTTGCTGAAAGATGAACCATCGCCTCAGTCTGAGGTCAAGAGAACTCTGGAGCAGGTTTTCATCCAGGATGCGTCTCTGTACATTGCTGCATTCATCTTTCCCTCTATTCTGACTAGTCTCCCAGTTCTTGCTGCTGAAAAACATCCCCACAGCATGATGCTGCCACCACCATGCTTCACTGTAGGGATGGTTTTGGCCTGGTGATGAACGGTGCCTGGTTTCCTCCAAACATGACGCCTGGCATTCACGCCAAAGAGTTCAATCTTTTCTTCATCAGACCAGAGAATTTTGTTTCTCATGGTCTGAGAGTCCTTCAGGTGCCTTTTGGCAAACTCCAGGCGGGCTGCCATGTGCCTTTTACTAAGGAGTGGCTTCCATTTGGCCACTGTACCATACAGGCCTAATTGGTGGATTGCTGCAGAGGTGGTTGTCCTTGTGGAAGGTTCTCCTCTCTTCACAGAGGAACGCTGGAGCTCTGACAGAGTGACTCTCGGATTCTTGGTCACCTCCCTGACTAAGGCCCTTCTTCTCCAATCGCTCAGTTTAGATGGCCGTCCAGCTCTAGGAAGAGTCCTGGTGGTTCCGAACTTCTTCCATTTATGGATGATGGAGGCCACTGTGCTCACTGGGACCTTCAAAGCAGCAGAAGTTTTTCTGTACCCTTCCCCAGATTTGTGCCTCGACACAATCCTGTCTTGGAGGTCTACAGACAATTCCTTTGACTTCATGCTTGGTTTGTGCTCTGACATGCACTGTCAACTGTGGGACCTTATATAGACAGGTGTGTGCTCTTCCAAATCATGTCCAATCAACTGAATTTAACACAGCTGGACTCCAATTAAGCTACTGAAACATCTCCAGGACGATCAGCGGGAACAGGATGCACCTGAGCTCAATTTTTAGCTTCATGGCAAAGGCTGTGAAAACTTATGTACATGTGATTTCTTAGTTTTTTATTTTTAATAAATTTGCAAAACTCTCAAAAAAACTTTTTTCACATTGTCATTATGGGGTATTGTGTGTAGAATTTTGAGGAAAAAAATGAATTTAATCCATTTTGGAATAAGACTGTAACATAACAAAATGTAGAAAAAGTGAAGCACTGTGAATACTTTTCGGATGCACTGTATACTGTATATTTTTTACACTTCTTGGTGACCAGAAAAAGTCTTTCCAACAGCTTTACACAAATTCTTGTTGTTGTTCTCCTTCTTTGCTTTTACAAATCACTGGATTGAGAATGTGCTTGTTCATGTACAGATTGGATCCCGGGGTCCACTTGGGGTGCTCACTTGGTCAGGGGTCCACTTGACCTGTATCCACCACAGCGGATCGTCTGCCTCCATCTCACCCTATCCCTTGCATCTTCCTCTGCAACACCAACCCTCTCCATGTCCTCCTTCACTACATTCATGAATCTTCTCTGTGGTCTTTCGCTTTTCCTCCTGCCTGGCAGCTCCATCTTCAACATCCTTTGTCCAATATATCCACTATCCCTCCTCTGCACATGTCCAAACCATCTCAGCCTTGCATCTCTTACTTTGTCTCCAAACCGCTCAACCTGAGCTGTCCCTCTGATATTCTCATTTCTAATCTTGTCCCTCCTAGTCACTCCCAATGAAAATCTCAGCATTTTCGACTCTGCCACCTCCAGCTCCATCTCCTGTCTTTTTTTCAGAGCCACCATCTCCAAACTATATATCACAGCAGGTCTCACTACTGTCTTGTAACTCTTCCCTTTCACTCTTGCTGCTACCTTTCTGTCACAAATCACCCCTGACACTCATCTCCACCCACTCCACCCTGCCTACATTCTCCTCTTCATCTCTCTTGTGCATTTTCCATTGCTTTGGATGGTTGACCCCAGGTATTTAAACTCATCTACTTTCACTACCTCTACTCCTTCCATCTTCACCATTACACCTGCCTCCCTCTCATTCATACTCATGTATTCTGTCTTGCTTCTACCGACTTTCATTCCGCTTCTCTCCAGAGCATACCGCCACCTCTCCAGGTTCTCTTCCACCTGCTCCCTACTTTCACTACAGATTACAATATCATCTGCAAATATCATGGTCCACAGAGACTCCTGCCTGACCTCATCTGTCAACCTGTCCGTCACCATGGCAAGCAAGAAGGGGCTCACAGCTGATCCCTGATGTAACCCCACCCCCACCTTGAACCCATCTGTCACTCCTACAACACACCTCACCACCGTCTCGCTGTCCCCATACATGTCCTGCACCACGCTCACATACTTCAATTCAATTCAATTCAATTCAACTTTATTTATATAGCGCCATTTCACAGCAACAGTCATCTCATAGCACTATCAACTGTAGGGGGAACCCCCACAGTTGCAGAAAGACCCCAGCAATCAGGGTCATACTTCTCTGCCACTTCTCTGCCGCATACTTCTCTGCCACTCTTGACTTTCTCATACAGTACCACACTTCCTCTCTTGGCACTCTATCATATGCTTCCTCTAGCTCCACAAAGACACAGTGCAACTCCTCTTGACCGTCTCTATACTTCTCCATCAGCACTCTTAGAGCAAACATGGCATCTGTGATCTGTAGTACTCTTTCTTGGCATGAAACCGTACTGCTTCTCATTGATTGTCACCTCTCCTCTTAACCTGGCTTCAACAACTCTTTCCCATATCTTCATAGTATGACTGATCAAATTTATGTCTCTGTAGTTATTACAGCTCTGAGCATCACCTTTGTTCTTGAAAACTGGTACCAAAACACCTTTTCTCCACTCCTCCGGCATCCTCTCACTCTCCAAGATTGTGTTAAACAATCTGGTTAAAAAGTCCACTGCCATCTCTCCTAAACATCTCCATACCTCCACAGGTATGTCATCTGGACCAACTGCCTTTCCATTCTTCATCCTCTTCAAATCTGCCTTCACTTCCGCCTTGCTAATCCTCAGGACTTCCTTATTCACCATCTTTCCTCCACCCATCCTCCTCGCTCTCTCATTTTCTTTATTCATCAGCTCTTCAAAGTACTCCTTGCACCTTCTCAACACACTCTCATCATTTGTTAGTACATTGCCATTTCTGTCCTTAATCAGCCTAACCTGCTGCACATCTTTTCCAGCTCAGTCTCTCTGTCTAGCCAATCGATACAACTCCTTTTCTCCTTCCTTAATGTTTCACCTCTCATAGAACTCACTATATGCCTTTTCCTTTGCCATTGTCACCTCTCTTTTTGCCATGCGCCTAGATTCCAAATACTCCTGTCTACTTTCTTCATCTCCCTGACTATCCCACTTTTTCTTTGCTAACCTCTTCCTTTGGATACTTTCCTGTACCTCCTCATTCCACCACCAAGTCTCCTTGTCTTCCTTCCTCTGACCACTGGATACATCACATACCTTTCTACCTGTTTCCCTCAAAACTTTTGCTGTACTTTCCCAGTCATCTGGTAATTCTTCCCTAACACCCAGAGCCTGTATCAACGCCTCCCTGAACTCTGTGTGACCTTCTTCCTTCTGTAACTTCTCCCACTTAATCTTTGGCTCTGCCTTGACTCTCTTCCTCTTCTTGCTTTCCAAAGTCATCCTACAGACTAACATCCGATGCTGTCCAGCTACATTCTCCCCTGCCACCACCTTGCAGTCTCCTGTCTCTTTCAGATTTCTCCTTCTGCATAGGATGTAGTCCACTTGTGTGCACCTTCCTCCACTCTTGTAAGTCAAACTATGTTCCTCTCTTTTCTTAAAGTATGTGTTCACCGCAGCCATTTCCATCCTTTCAGCAAAATCCACAACCATCTGTCCTTCCACATTTCTCTCCTTAAGACCATACCTACCCAGAACCTCCTCATCACCTCTGTTCCCTTCACCTACATGTCTATTGAAGTCTGCTCCAATCATAACTCTCTCCCCCCTGGGAACACTCTCTACCACTTCATCCATCTTACTCCAGAATTCCTCTTTCTCTTCTACCTGACATCCAACTTGTGGGGCATATGCACTGACAGCATTCAACATCACACCTTTGACTTCTAGCTTCAAACTCATGATCCTGTCTGACTCCCTCTTCACCTCCTGAACGTGCTTCACATACAGTACTCTTCCTTCAAGAGTACTCCTACTCCATTTCTCTTCCTATCTACAACATGGTAGAACAGTTTAAATCCCCCTCCAAACCTCCTAGCCTTGCTTCAATTCCATCTGGTTTCTTGAACACACAGTATATCTACCTTTCTTCTCTCCATCATACAGTATCAGCCAACCCTCTGCCTTTACCAGTCATAGTCCCTACATTTAACATCCCTACTCTCACCTCCACACTTCTACCTTTCCTTTTCTCTCTCTTCCTTCTAACGCGCCTTCCCCCTCTCCTCTTCCTTGATCTTCAACCAACAGTAGCCCAATTTCCACCGGCACCCTGTCGGTTAACATCACCGGTGGTGGTTGTTGTTAACCCGGGCCTCAACCAATCTGGTATTAAAGTCTCGTTCATCATGATCCACATGTTTGATTTGGCAAAGCAGGGTTTCCTCTGGTAACATTTCTCCGTGGCGGCCAGCTTCACCAGAAATTTTACTGCCACCCCAAGGCGATATGAATTTATTAAGAAAAATATATGAAGCAATGACTTTCCACAAGCGCGCACACAAACAATGCACATGGCCGTCATCCGCGCGGAGTTTAGAAGCGCCCCACTCACACGAGTTTTCCAGTCAGTCAGCAGGCAGCGTCTCGCTAAGCGTGACTGTCCAACAGAAACATGAGTTTATTAAAGTACTTTAAACGTGGAAAAAATCATAAGAGGTATGTAAGCACTGGCGGTTATCATGGTTTTAACCTGCTGGAAACGGGGGCAATAATGGAAGAGTCGCTTAGTTAAGAGATGTGGTTAGAATTCATATGCAGCCAGCTTCATATGAAGGGAAAGGCAAGGGGGATTGATGAATTGTTGAGGATATATTTCACCAGCAATCCATCCATCCATCCATCTTCTATTGCTTTTCCGGAGGTCCGGGTCGCGGAGGCAGCAGTTCAAGCAGAGAAGCCCAGACTTCCTTCTCCCCAGCCACCTGCTCCAGCTCTTCAGAGAGGATACCAAGGTGTTCCCAGATCAGCTGGGAGACATAGTCTCCCCAGCGAGTCCTGGGTCTGCCCCGGGGTCTCCTCCCAGTGGGACGTGCCCGAAACACCTCAAGTGGGAGGTGTCCAGGAGGCATCCTGATCAGATGCCCATACCACCTCAACTGGCTCCTTTCAATGTGGAGGAGAAGCGGTTCTACTCTGAGCCTCTCCCAGATGACTGAGCTCCTCACCCTATCTCTGAGGTTGAGTCCAGCAATCCTGCAGCGAAAGCTCATTTCAGCCGCTTGTATCCGCGATCTCGTTCTTTCGGTCATTACCCAAAGCTCATGACCATAGGTGAGAGTAGGAACGTAGATTGACTGGTAAATCGACAGCTTTGCCTTAGAACTAAGCTCCCTCTTCACCACAACAGACAGGTACAACGTCCGCATCACTGCAGATGCTGCTCCGATCCGTCTGTCAATCTCTCGCTCCATTCTCCCCTCACTCATGAATAAGACCCCAAGATACTTAAACTACTCCACTTGAGGCAGGAGCCTGTCCCCAACCTGGAGATGACAATCCACCTTTTTCCGGCTGAGGACCATGGACTCAGACTTGGAGGTGCTGATTCTCATCCCAGCCACCTCACACTCAGAGGCAATCCGTGCCAGCAAGAACTGTAGGTCATTGCTGGATGAAGCCAACAGGACAACATTATCGGCAAACCGTCCCAGCAAGAACTGTAGGTCATTGCTGGATGAAGCCAACAGGACAACATTATCTGCAAACAACAGAGATGAGATCCTATGGTCACCAAGCATGACACCCTCCATTCCCTGGCTGTGCCTAGAAATCCTGTCCATAAAAATTATGGACAGGATCGGTGACAAAGGGCAGCCTTGGCGGAGTCCAACTGTCACTGGGAATGAGTCCGATCGAGTGTTGGCAATACGAACCAAACTCTCACAATGGTCGTACAGAGACCAAATAGCTCGTAACAACAAGCCCGATACCCCATACTCCCGAAGCACCCCTCACAAAAAAACATGATGAACGCGGTCAAATGCCTTCTCCAAGTCCACAAAACACATGTAAACCGGTTAGGCAAACTCCCACAAACCCTCAAGAATTCTTGAGCGGGTAAAGAGCTGGTCCGATGTGCCATGACCAGGATGAAAACCACATTGCTCCTCCTGAATCCGAGGTTCGACCAACGGCCAGTCTCTCCTCTCCAGTACCTTGGCATTGACCTTCCCAGGGAGGCTGAGGAGTGTGATCCCTCTAAAGTTTGAGCACACCCTCCAGTCCCCTTTTTTGAAGAGAAGAACCACCACCCCGGTTTGCCATGCCAAAGGTACTGCCCCCGACCTCCACACAATGTTGTAGAGGCGTGTCAACCATGACAGCCCTACAACATCCAGGGCCTTGAGGTACTCAGGACAAATCTCGTCCACTCCCGGGGCCCGGCCACCAAAGAGATTTTTAACCACCTTGGCGACCTCAGCCCCTGTGATAGGCGAGTCGTCCCCCTCGTCCACAAGCCCTGCTTCCTCTGTGGAAGGCGTATCAGTGGGATTGAGGAGATCCTCAAAGTATTCCTTCCACCGTCTGATGATATCTCCAGTCAAAGTCAGCAGCGCCCCATCCGCACCATACACAGTGTGGACAGGGAGCTGTTTCCCCCTCCTGAGCCACCGGACAGTTTGCCAAAATCTCTTTGAGGCCGACCGAAAGTCTTGTTCCATGGCCTCACCGAACTCCTCCCATACCTGAGTTTTTGCTTCAGCAACCACCCAAGCTGCACTCTGCTTGGCCTGCCAGTACACCTCAGCTGCTTCGGAGTTCCACAAGCCAACCAAGCCTGATAGGACTCCTTCTTCAGCTTAATAGCCCCCCTCACCACTGGTGTCCACTGGTTGCCTACTTTTAATTATTAATTTCAAAGCACTGCTTTTACATGAGTAGAATTTCTGGTTACTATACCCACCTGATCATATAATTTAAGTATGCTTGAGTACATTGCTATTATGAATGTTTCTTTCCCTTCCCTACTCTCTCAATGGAAAAAAAGAAACACTGGAATAAAAATACAAAAAATACACATATTTTTGTTATTTATGTAAACCATGACAAAAAAATTCTGCAGGACAAAACAAGACACTTGATATTTTCTAACCTGTTTGTATACCACCATAGACAGAGAGAGAGAGCCTGAATTAGACAGAGCTCAGAGAGGGCAAGATGAGACAGAAGCGAGGAGCCAAGGAGAGGGAAGTGTTCAGGCAGAGGAAGGAGAGAAGGGTAACACCACTAAAAAGTCTCAACACAGGATGTCTGGATGGGACCCCAACTGGCCCAATATTCAAGCCTCGGTTGTACAGTACTTCAGATGGTAAGTCTGCCATATGCAACGTTGCTGTGTATAATTTTTAAAAGAAATAAATAGTATAAAATTAACAAATTCCGGTATGTTTACACCCCCCACCCCCAGGAAAACTATGTTGCCACCGCGCCAAGGTCTTTAAGCCAGAGGAAACACTGCAAAGGTTTTACGTGGGATGCCCTTCCTGGCACAACCCGGGCTTGGGACCGGCACATGGAGTACACTGACTTGTGCACCCCCTGTGGCTGGGTTTATTATTATTATTATTATTATTATTATTATTATTAAATGTATACAGATGCAATCCAAAAACATAAATGTGGTGAAAGCTTCCATTTGTCATAAGATAAGATAAGATAAGCCTTTATTAGTCCCACAGTGGGGAAATTACAGGATTGCAGCAGCAAAGGGATAGCAGCACTCAGCGCAATAGTAAGATAAGATAAGATAAGATAAGCCTTTATTAGTCCCACAACGGGGAAATTCCAGGATTGCAACAGCACAGGGATAGCAACACTCAGAGCAACAATAAGAAGGCAAGAAAAAAAACAAGCAAGCAAGAGCAGCTAATATACATATGTACATATTACTATAAAATATATATATACACACAGACACACAGTGCAGAGCATTGTAGCTGGATGGAATAAATATATGAATATATGAACACACAGTGCAGAGCATTGTAGCTAGATGGAATAAATATGTAAATATATAAACACCCACAGTACGGAGCATTGCAGCTAGGTGGAATAAATATGCAAGTATATAAACACACACAGTGCGGAGCAATGTAGCTAGATGGAATAATATGTAGATATATAAAAACACAGTGCGGAGCATTGTAGCTAGATGGAATAAATATATAGATATATAAATATAAACACACCCAGTGCTGAGCATTGTAGCTAGATGGAATAAATATGTAAATATATAAACACACACAGTGCAGAGCATTGTTGCTAGATGGGATGAAACAGCATAACCGTCTACTTAGTTATCCTACATGGTATGATTATGTGCCCATACATATTCTCACCCTCCATAGCGACCGGTATGTTCCTAGTTGTATGCCGGAGGGGACCATTGTGTAAGTCTATTGCATCTTTTGCATTCAAAAAACTATTAGTTTGTTACGTCTTTTTGCTATCTCTGCGAGCAGCCCTGCTTAGGTTGTACAGTCTGACAGCCGTTGGTAGGAAGGACCTACGAAACCTCTCGGTTGTGCACCTGGGATGATGTAGTCTGCTGCTAAATGAGCTCCTCAGTGCATCCAGTATGTCCTGCATAGGGTGGAACTCGGACTCCAGCAGAGATGACAGTTTAGCCACCGTCCTTCTCTCTCCTATCTCCTCCATCGGATCAAGGCGCTGCCCCAGGACAGAGCTAGCTTTCTTAATCAGTTTGTTCAGTCTCTTCCTATCGGCTGCAGTAATGCCACTGCCCCAGCAGACCACTCCAAAAGTGATGGCTGATGCCACCACCGTGTCATAGTAAATAAGATAACAACTGGTTAGCCAAAGCAGTAAATAAATATACATACTGTATGTACACAGTTAGAAGAAGAAGCCAACTGTACTGTCATTCAGTCCATGATGTACAGTAAGATTGAAATTACGTTTCTCCTGTCTACAATGTTAATCACATCTAGAATCAGAGGGGCCGCTGCCATGCAAGGCGCCACCACAAACAACTTTTCCTTCCCCCATTCTATTATGCTGAGCACCAAGCTAGAAGGCGGGAAGTACCATTTTTATATGGTCTTTGGTATGACCTGGTCGGGACTTGAACCCCAACCTCCCGGTTGTGGGGTGGATGCTCTATCAGCTAGGGAGCATTGCAGTTAGATGGTATTAGCAGCATTACAGTTAGTTAAATTACCCAGAAAAATATAAATATAGATCCAGACAGTATATTTCACATTTGAATGACAATGGTGTTGCCACCCTCAATATAATTGTAATTGTATAAGTTGTGTATTGGGGGAGACGATCCCTACTGTGCAAAGTTGTGATGATTAATGTGGCCTCTATGAGGATCACAGGTTAGACTGTAAAGTCTGACAGCAGCAGGTAGTAATATGTACTTCCATAACACTATGCACGGCACGAACGTGATGGCATAGGTATGGGTGACGTCATCACGCCATGCCTATGATAAGAGACTGATGGCAGCAGCCCAGGTCTTTTGGTGCTCCACCTCTAGTCATACACAGCCTGCACCCTGCTAATATTAGCTTGTTTTATCTGTTCCACGTGCTACTGGTTTTGGCTAATAAAAGGCGCCGTTCAGCACAGCCATCGTCTCCACTGTCTCCCATTCACAGACACAACATTGGCAACAAGGAGAAACTTTAAAGGCAGTGGCATGGAAGCATGCTTGACACCTTTACAACCATTCCTCGCATTCCCAGGTGAGCTGCCCATCCCATGGCCTCGCTGGTTTGAATCAATCCAGATGTACGTGTCGGCTATGGACCTGGCTAAGGTCGGCAAGATGCAACTATGTGTGTTCCCGACAGAGCCTAGGTACCTAGGGACAATGGGTGTTTAGTACATTGGGACCGGCGGACACATACAAGGAGTGTATCACACTGCTAGCCGGACATTTCGCGATGCCCGAAAACATCCTGGTGAGGAGGATAAGGTTCCACCAGCACCGACAGAGAGTGGGAGAGACAATCCAGCAATACGTTGTGGACCTCCATTGTCTGGTGAGCACGTGCAGGTTTGGGCAGCTAGAGGATGAAATGGTGCAGGACCAGCTCACGGAGCACACCAGCAACCCGCAGCAGTGGGCAAAGCGGTTTATGGTGCCGGAAGACCTGCCGCCGGTGAAGGCGGTAGAGTTAACATTCCAGCTGGAAGCCATCAACAAGCTAACATCCCAACTAGGTGACCCACAACAACGGACCCCGCTAGCACAAGCAGTTACCCCAGCAGAAGAACCCGGTTACACCACAACTTTCTCAGAGGATGCCGAGGTGAATGTTACAGGACAACGGACCATCAAGAGATGCCAAATGTGCCGTAACTGTGGTTTCCCAACGCACCAAACACGAGCGTGCTCCTGCCTCACCAGGGGGCAGCAATGCCAACACTGCGACAAGCTTAACCATTTCGTCAAAGTGTGCCGCTCAGCAAGGTTAACAACAAGCTCGCCACAAAGTTCAGTTGAACCACCGCTAACAACCACCATCCATATAGTGAACTCTAGCAGAGCAGCATACAAGCAGTGCATTGTGAGGCTTGACGACGTCAGCCTGCCACTACTATTGGACACCGTCGCTACTAGATCAAACTAGGTCAAGGTTAAGAGATTTTTCCCTTGTCATCCAATCGGGAAGAACACAGCTGAACTTTATGGTTATGGACACACTCATATCAGTCTTGTAGGAACCATAACGCTGATTGTTCGCTACGGGTCCAGAATCCTCCTACTGTTCGCTTTCCAGTTAGCCACACACGGAGACAACATTCTGGGGTGCGGCCTTTTTTACGAATTAGGCTTTACCATTCATGACAACCAGGGACTCTCTCTGACCACTGATGACTGGAGCACATTACACCAGGATGTGGGTACAGCCGCTCCAAGCTTGGCACCACACGGAGAACAGAACACGGAAAGAGGGCATAAACTGAACTTGTCTCTGATCCTCGCCCGGCATAAACCTCAGGAAGCCACCGCAGCGCTGCAGGAAAGAGAGTTTGTGGCCAAACAGGACCCCGGTGAACAATGACAACCCGGCATGCATCCTGTCACTGGCGAGAGCAACACACCGCCACACCCACAACCAGCACCAGGAGAGAGAGGGCGTAAATCGGACTCATCTCAGATCCTCACCCAGCATAAGTCTCAGGGAGCCTCTGCAGCGCTGCAGGAGAGAGAGTCCGTGGCTGAGCAGGACGCAGCAGAACAACGCCAATCCAGAGTGCATCCTGCTGCTGGTGTGCATGGCATGCCGCCACAAAAGCAACCAACATCGGGCACAAGAGAGCAGCAGTGTCAAGTGCAGCCGAGCAGACACCACTCGTAGTATTCAATTGGGTTCGGGTACGCTGATCCAAACGCCTGGACCTGCAGACGGTCCAGTCACAGCCAATGATGATGAGATGAGATGAGATTCAACTTTATTGTCATTACACATGTATGAATACAAGGTAACAAAACGTGACTTGGCATTTGGGCACGCTCTGCAGAGCGCATCCAAGGCCGGGGCAGCCGCTAGGCGCCAGTCATGATCACAGCGCAGCTGGGGCCAGCCACCTCCCAGATGGCCGATGGTTCGAGATGGCATGCCAGTCATCTGCAAAAGGTAACAGCAGCTGCCCCAGGCCAAGCCATAACGCTGGAACAGACCTAGCCAGTATGGGACCCATACGGGGACTTTGCTGACGAGAGAGTGACACCAGCAAGAGCCCACCCAGGTCCGCTGCAGCCAGCACCTCTAGGAGCGTGCCCACAATGGGCTCGCCAGAAGCCCCTGAGGTTGAACTGAGAATAACGCTGTTTTGAATTGTGTAACAGAGTATGGTTGGAACACTGCTAGAATAACCCACTCAACCATGCAAGGCCTACCAGTAATCCACCCGGTTGCCCAGGTTCATGTTTGTTCTTATGTCTGTTTTATAATGTTAGTAATAGTTTGGTGAATGTTATGTACTGCCATAACACTATGACGGCACAGACATGATGACACAGGCACGGGTGACATCATCACGCTATGCCTATAATAAGAGACTGACGCCGGCAGCCCGGGTCTTTTGACCTTCCACCTCTAGTCATACACAGTCTGCACCCTGCTAATATTAGCTTCTTTTATCTGTTCTACGTGCTACTAGTTTTGGCTAAGGCACCGTTCAGCACAGCCATTGTCTCCGCTGTCCCTCATTCACAGACACAACAGGTAGGAAGGACCTGCAGAACCTCTCCCTCGAGCACCTAGGATGACACAGCCTACCGCTAAATGAGCTCTTCATAATATCCCTCTTCTGCACATGTCCAAACAATCTCAGCTTTGTTTTGTCTCTTAAACAGCTCAACCTGAGCTGTCCCTCTGATACTCATTTCTAATTCTTTCCCTCATAGTCACGACTAATGAGAATTGTAGCTCTTTCACATCCAGCTTAATGGAAGTAATCTTTGTTGTGGACTATTTTTATAGCACCTAACATGAAAAATAATGCAGGAAGAATTTTTTTTAGCATCCATCCATTTTCTACCACTTTTCCAGAGGTCCGGGTCACCAAAGTGGCAGTTCAAGCAGAGAAACCCAGACTTCCCAGTCCTCAACTGCAGTCAAGTGGCCCATCGATTGCAAAGAGCTGGTGTTATGCCAGCTGCGGCTTAAAAGTATCATGACGTTCCAAGAGTTCACACAATAATGAGAGGATTCGTGACACAACAGGCATTTATTCTTTACTGACTCATTACACAGAACAGAGGGAAGGTCATTCACACAAACAGTCATCTCACTAAGGGTGACACAGACACGTAATCTCTCACACACAGGGAGAACAACACTATCACAACCGGACTTATAACACAATTATAATGGTACAACAATAACGTTCACAACACAAGAATAACTAGAAAAGCACTCGGAGAGCGCAGACCTCCGCCAAGCGGCACAGTTCCCCCCATACAGTGTTTGTGTGTACGTTTTCAGATTCCCTGAGCATGAAAAGATATGACTAGCAATTGGATTCACAATGATTATTTGTTTATTTGACATGGACAGTGCAATAAAGAGACAATTAATGAATGACAATCAATGTGATAGTGATAGGATTAGTGGTTCAGTAGTGTAAAACGGGGCTATAAGGGACGGCGGGTTGATAAGGGACACTTTTGTGGGAAATGTTTTAAATGTAATTCTGCTTTTTTTATTTTGAGCAGGACGCTGAGTTGTGTTGTTATTGTCAAATATCCACGAATCCTTCATCAAATGTAGGCGGAAGCAAAATTATAAAAGCAGAATTACATTTAGAAAAGTGTCCCATATTACCCCGCCGTCCCTTATAGCCCCGTTTTACGGTTGTAAAAGCATTGCCTCCTTGGCGGAGGTAATAAACTGAAGTGTTGGTGTGTCCATCTCCTCCACTGACGGATGCAGATTGGTTAGACAGGTTGCCGTGGGTTTTATATTATATTGGGGTTGCGCTCGGCGGCAAAACAGAATTTAGAATTTTCCCCGGCAGAGAGGTCGTTTTTACGCAGCGCCTATAGCTGGGCGGGGAATTTGTGGCAAATAATCGGGCGGCGGACAGGTGGCCGTGTCAGGTTTTGTAGCGTGGCGCAAAAACACGCACGCTGGGGGGCCCAGGCCAGCAGTGTTTTTGGTGTGCTTTTGTACCTAAAACGTTGAAGAACGCGGAGTTTGTGTTGGTCAGACACGACGACCAGCGCAATGTGCGCAGCGCCTATGGCTGGCGGGCCCAGGCCACCAGTGTTTTCCGCATGCTTTTGTGGCTAAAACGTTGAAGAAGGCGGAGTTTGTGTTGGTCAGACACGACGCCCAGCGCCGTCCATTGCGCCTGCGCACATGTTGAAAATGGCCATATGTCACAGTGTGGAAAAATGCTTTAAAAAATTCCTGTATGCAGACGGTGATGCGGATCATCCCCAAAATTTAATCAGTTCTTCCTTGTACCATTTCCAACAACGCCTGAAAGTTTCATGGAAATCCGTCCAAGACTTTTTGAGTTATCTTGCTAACCAACAGACAAACAGACAGACAGACAGACAGACAAACACACAAACCCTGGCAAAAACATAACCTCCTCCTGGCCTTTTCGGCCTGGCGGAGGTAATAACAGTCTTTGAATCCCCTGCAGTGCAAAGCATGCTGGGAGAATCCTCTGCCCCTTATCACAGCCCCAACATTACACTCCCCCCCCCCCCCGACTGGTTTTTGTCCCCAAAATAATAAGTCCAACTCAAAAGTCCAATACGACCCTGTCCAGGCATTGGGGCGGCTGGTATGCACAGGCCCATTTGTGTCCATTCGAGCCTCAACTGGGGTATCCAGTTGGGATGGAGCACCTGGCTCGACCACCTGCAGGGCAGCTGGCTGGTACAGGGTGAGGCTGTCGCGGTGAAGCACCACTACCCGATTCCTCTTCCACAGCCTCATCCTGTACACTACATCCGACAGTCTCTGTAGGACCACACATGGTCCCGACCAGTGGCTCGCCAGCTTTGGTGACAGTCCCTTTTTCCGCTCCGGGCAGAAAATCCAGACTTAATCCCCAGGTGCAAAATCCCTCCCTTGGCAGTGGGAGTCATACGCTCGCTTCTGTCAGCTCCCCACCACTACCACGGCTTCCCGAGCCAGTTCGTGTACCGTATGAAGACGTTCTTTCAAGCAAAACAAATAATCCAACCCCAGTTTGCCCTCCACCTCCACCTCCGGAGGAGGGCCAAATACCAAATCCACCGGGGTGCACAGCTCACATCAGCACTGCAGGGGTGCACCGGGTGGATTCCTGAACTGCTTTCTGGTATGCCCACAGAACCAGGGGCAGATGCAAGTCCCAGTCTCGCTGTCGCTGGTCCACTAGGACAGCAAGCTGAGTGGTCAGGGTTTGGTTAAAATGTTCGACAAGGCCATCACTCTGCGCATGTAGCGGGGTGTTCCAGGTCTTCCAGATGGCCAGCCGCCTGCAGACCTCCCCAAAGACTTCTGCCTCAAAGTTCCGTCCCTAGTCACTGTGCAGCTCCTCTGGCCCACCAAACCAACAAAACATCTCATCCACCAGCTTTGATGCTGTGGTGGCAGCGCACTGATCAGGGACCACATACACCTCTGGCCACTTAGTGAGGTAATCCATTACGACCAGACGTAACAGCTCCCCCGATCCATGGTCAGAAAAGGGTCCAGAATGTCCACTCCCACATGCTCCATGGGTGCCCCTACCCAGTACTGCTGCAAGAAGGCGTGGGATTGCTGAGTCGGCCCTTTCTGAGCAGTGCAGGTGTCACAGCGATGGACATGGAACTCTGCGTCCTGACGACACCCTGGCCAGTAGAACTGGGCCCGAAGACGCTGCAGGGTCTTCCTTACCCTGAAGTTGCCCACCCCACCGACCTATGGAGTGGACCAACAGGAACACCTTGGGGTGGAGTTGTCAAGGGACCAGCAGCTGCCAGACGTGATGCGGCCCAGCTGGAGACTGCCACCACTGGTAGATGACACTCTCACGATAGCAGAGGTTGGACCACTGGGAATGTAGGCCCTTGGTCTCTGGGTCCAGCACAGATACAGCCTCTCAGGTGGGCCGTTGGTCCGTGTCCAGCCACTGCCGGACCCAGCAGATGACAGGATCTCCATCCTGCTCGATCCAAAGCTGCTGTGTGCCGAGGGCCTCTGTGACGTCATTGCTGGGGAGAGCTGGCTGAAGACCTGAGGATGCTTTATCCCCAGCCGCAGCAGTCTAGAAAGCAGCAACCCGTGAGACTGGTGGGTCACAATCCTCGGCCCGTTGGCAGTGCCAACAGTCCTCCACAGCACAGGGGCACCGGGACAGCGCGTCAGTGTTGGCCTGGAGGCAGCCTGCTCAATGCACTGTAGTAATATTTAATTATAAGGGTGATAATTTATGAGGATTATTTAATTGCGTTAGAAGTGAGTGTGCGGAAGGATGTCTGATTCTTCCACAAACACAAATTATGATAGGAATACTCTAATCAGAACAGGGCATCAGTCCAATTTTGGACGATTTATTAATGATTAATCCTTATATTTTATCAATCAATCGATCAGTCTCAAACAATTCATGAGTTCTTTGATGCAGTGACTTAGAAAAGTGTATATGCAACAGAAAACAATTACGACTTCTCTCGTTTACAAGTTTATTAATAAAACTAATTCAGGTTACATGACATTGCATTCAAATGATTTGTAAGCAGGTTCAAAATGATCAACAGGTGTCAAATATCACATCAACTGTTAATGGATTCCTGAGCATAAAAGCTGCAGTTAAACCTTTGTGGAAACAAGAGGAAAACAGATTTTATATTTCAACTGTAGTGCAATGGAAGGCTGAGATAACTAACAAAATCATACATAAAATTGAACGCAGTTTTATGGAGAAAAATTGACAAGCTGATTATCTAGAAAAAGGACACGTCTGAATTAACCTACAAAATGAACGGTTACTGAAAAGAGAATAGGATTTTTCCTTCAGCATATAACTTCTCGGCTGGTGGACTAATTATACCATGAAATATTGGTTATGTTCAATCATAATTTTGGACATCACATTTATCTCAGCAGGTAGGAAATGAAAGTATGGCTTACTCATACAGCTGAGTCAGAAGATCTCCAGCGGTGATCGTGAAACACCAGTCAGTGGCGAACAGGGAAGGTGGTTGCCAGCCATCCTTCATTACAGCTGTGAGGTCCGAGACTCTGCTGGGGGCGTCAACAGGGCATGCGGGCCTGAAGCCGGCGACAGAGTGAAGGCTAGTCCTGGAGCAGGTGTGACGTCTTTGCGGCAACCGGTCCAAAATTTAGGATGTCCACAGCCCACAGGACAGCTAAAGGCTGGAGGAAAAGTGCATTTAGGCAGCTTCACCCACCAACTCCTGGTTTCTTAACTTTGTGACACGTGGGTGAGGCAGGGAAAGATTAAAGGTCCAAAAATCTCTATCAGTCCACTTAAAGGCAGGAAAATTAAAAGTCCACTTTAACGGCAGGAAAAGTCAAAAAGGCCAGGAAAAAAGTTTAAGTAGGATAAGCACAGCTTCTGAGAAGGGAGAAAAGGCTTTTTGGAAGTTTGACTTCCACAGAGAGGTGAGCTCACTTAAAAAGAATGGTTTCTTCTCGGCTGCCAGAAAAACAAGAAAAAGCTTACAAAAGACAATTTAAGAAAACTAGCACAAGACTTAAAAAGAATCAGACACGCACAAAACTTTAACCAGAACTGAGAAACAAAGACCAAAGCAACTAACAGAAATGAAGAGACTCATAGAACTGACAGACAGGGCGGTTCTGCCTGAATTTAACTGAAGCACGCTGTTGAGTCATAAAATATGACTGACAGCAAGACGGACCAATTATTTTCCATAAACAGGAGTTTGAATGGGCTTTTGTCCAGTGAGGGAACAGTTCTTTGTCTATGAACAACCAATAAATGAAAGGGAGGGCATCATCTAACTGGTGCAGCCTGTGATTGGTTGTTACCCGTTAGAAGACGGACAACAGAGTTTCAGTACGCATGCACATTTTTAACTGGGAAATTCATTATATACTCAATATAAAATCTAACTAGCTTCAGTGATTCAAAACTAATATTCAGTGACTAGGTACTTTTTATAAACGTGTCCTTATATAATTGACACACATCAGAATAAGACTAGTCGGCATTCCAACATGCAATCACAATTAAATCAAGAATTAATGAATTATTGCAAACCATTATTGTCCATCACAGAGGCAATTATCTTCACAGTGTCCAGAGTTATCCTGAGGAATGTAAACTTGAAAAAAGTGTTTGTCATGTCTTTGGGTAAAAGACATTGATAAATTTATAAAGTTAATAAATTGGTTAAAAGGAATAAATAAGTTAAAATGAGTGATAAAATTGTCAAAAACCTGTGTTTTAAAAGTTATCGAAGTGAGACATCTTTTCCTTAAAGGATTGTTTTTTGTTACTGCAGAGTGTGTGCTCTTCCGTATATAGATGATCTTTGATGTGTTTTTTCCCGCGGCTACTGTCAGCTAGCCACACAGAAACGAAGTTAAAAAGTTCATTTGAGTACGCTGTGTTGTTCTTCTTCGTTTGAGTCTTGGGAAACCTTTGTCTTTGTGAGTATTTTATGTACAAGCACTTGATAGAGACCGCTGATGTTCTAAAGTGTTACATGAATGAGTTTTGTTGAGCGACGATGTTTCTGTTAGTTATTTACGTGTATTAGTTCTTTGTGTTAGCATACCGCATGTTAATATGTAGATAGTGATTGCATTGTTCTGTATGTTTCAGTTACCTCTCGTGCGTCATGCTACACACGCATGCAAGAAAACTTTATAAAGACAAGAAAAGTAAGCCTTGTGTGCAAAGTTTTCTTCAATGGTTCGCTGGCTGTCTAGCAGCACAGAGAAACGTGCTGTGAGGGCAGCACAGTAAAAAGACATTAAAGACGTCCGGGCGGGACATTTTCTCGGCGGATTCAAGCAACACAGAGCAACATTAAGCAGACATGAGCTTACGTTCAGGAAAAAACTATTTGAAAAACTATGAGCTGCGGAACGAAGCAGAGCAACGACCAGATGTGTTCGTGGAGAAGCCAGACACCGCAGACCAAACGTCGGACATGCAGCCACCATCACCGCCATTCAACACCAGGTCCAGGGTTACCAGCAGGCAGTCTCACACATCATCTACAGGGTCTGCAGCCATAAAGGCCTACGCCAGGGCGCAAGCGGCTAAAGCTCAACTAGCCTTTGCTGAAAAAGAGGCTAATATGATGAAAAAAAAAAGGCTGACTTAGATGCTAGCCTCCACATTCTAAAATGTCATAAAATTATAGCAGCAGCTGAAGCAGAAGTTGCAGCCTACGAAGAAGCAGAGAATCAGAGCGGGGAGAGAAGCATAGGGCCCCCTACTGAAACTGAGCCTCTTGATACAGTACGGCGCACCAGCGAATATGTTGCACAACAATGTGAGTTACTCTCTTCAGAAGCTTCCAAGAGGCCACAGCAGCCCCTTGAAATGAGAGACAATGCAGTAGAAGTGCAAGCCACCAATCAGTCAGTTTATCAGCTAACAACTACAACCCAGTATGTACCTCCTCCAATGAATACAGGCATAAAACAAGAGCAAAAGGTAACCAAGGGTCTGACAAACACCCACCTGTTAAACCCCCTAGCTCACACCTTTCAACCTCTTAACAATAACTCGGCTGAGTTTAATGGAGGACAAGATTTTGCAAAATATCTCATCTGCAAAGAACTAGTCAGTACTGGTTTACTGCATTTTGATGACAAGCCTGAAAACTATTGGGCATGGAAAGCCTCATTTGTTAGTGCAACTAAAGACTTAAATCTGTCAGCAAGAGAGGAACTAGACTTGCTCACAAAGTGGTTAGGGCCAAAATCCTCAGAGCAGGCCAAAAGGATCCGCGCAGTACATGTCCTTAATGCCCCTGCAGGTTTGATAATGGTCTGGCAGCGCCTTGAGGAGTGTTATGGCTCCTCAGAGGCCATCGAAGACGCACTCTTAAAAAAGGTAGAGGACTTTCCAAGGCTAACAAACAAAGACAATGCCAGGTTAAGAGAACTCGGTGACCTCCTTTTAGAGTTACAGTGTGCCAAAGTAGATGGTGCACTACCAGGGCTAGCATACCTAGACACAGCTAGAGGGGTAAGACAAATAGTTGAAAAACTTCCCTTCAACCTACAGGAAAAGTGGACAACTGTGGGGACGAAATACAAAGAGACTCATAGTGTGTCATTTCCCCCTTTCTTTGTTTTTGTGCAGTTTGTTCAGCAACAAGCTAAAATGAGAAATGATCCAAGCTTTGCTACATCTAGCCGTAACAGTCAAGCTTCTACGCGCTCAGAAAAGCCCACTCCATACAATCGCAAAGCCACTGTGTCAGTACACAAAACAGATGTCGCAGAGAAAAGTGGTTCTGAGACTAAGAAAGTAGAAGAACCAGATCAGCAGTGCCCGATTCACAAGAAGCCACATCCACTCAAAAAATGTAAGCTGTTCAGAGATAAACCTATAGAAGAACGTCAAGCTTTTCTCAAAGAGCATCGCATTTGTTATAGGTGTTGTGGTTCAGTTCAGCACATCGCAAAAGATTGTAAAGTGGCAGTCATGTGTAGTGAGTGCAACAGTCCCAAGCACATATCAGCACTTCATCCAGGTCCTGCTCCTGTCTTGAAAAGTGCCACATCAGGAAGTGATGAACAAAACAAAGGTGAAGAGCAAACGGAGAGCTCTCCTTCAGTCATCTCCAAGTGCACAGAGGTGTGTGGTCAAAGTAATAGTCCACGCTCTTGCTCTAAGATCTGCTTAGTGAAAGCCTATCCAGAAGGTCAGAAAGACAGAGCAATGAACATGTATGCAGTAACTGACGAACAAAGTAATAAGTCCCTGGCTAAGACAGAGTTCTTCAGCCTGTTTGACATTAAAGCTACACCTGCGGACTTCCGGGAAGATGGCGGAGAGACACAACGCTTAAACAGAGAGC
This sequence comes from Pholidichthys leucotaenia, assembly GCA_020510985.1. Classification (NCBI taxonomy): domain Eukaryota; kingdom Metazoa; phylum Chordata; class Actinopteri; order Cichliformes; family Pholidichthyidae; genus Pholidichthys; species Pholidichthys leucotaenia. The sequence goes on from CM035842.1 coordinate 287,543,968, forward strand.
TCTCCCTAGCCGGATTAAAAATCATCGGTAAATGGCCAACTCGACATAAGCGGATCAATAAACTAAGGGATGAAAACACGAAGGAGCCGGGCACAAGGACAAAAGCAGAGTAAAATTAAAGAATTCCTCTTCAACAACGCAGGAGAAACCGCTGAACACGGGGCCCAAAAAAACGAGGTGACTGCAGCAGAGAAAATGGAGGACACACTCGATACCATGAACACTGGCATCGCCAGTTTGGGAAAAGAGTTGAGAGACTTCAAACGGCAGCTACAACAGGATTTAGCGGCTCTTAAGGAGGAGCTGAAAAAAGAGATTAAGGAGGAAATTATGGGCCTCCGAAGAGAAATGGAGCGCAAGCTAGCAGAAAACATGGAGGAGCTGCGCTCCCAGCGGGCGTGTATGACAGAAGCGCAGGCCCGAATATCAGAGCTGGAAGATTGGAATAGCGAGGCAAGCGAACAGCTGCAGACCCTGACGGCACAAATGCAGAGGATGCAGGAGAAAGTAACCGACTTGGAGAGCAGGTCCAGACGAGGCAATATACGCATCTTCGGGATCCCGGAGGGCATTGAAGGCACCTCGATGACGAAATTCATGGATCAGTTCTTAAAAAAAGAGCTGGAACTGCCCAGCGAAGCGGATCTGCAGATTCAACGAGCGCACAGAGCCTCGGCACAGAACCCGAACCCACGCTCTACACCCAGGTCAGTTGTGGTAAACTTTCTGAAATATGATGTAAAGGAAAGAATCCTGACACGAGCGTGGAAAAAAAAGATACGAATCGGCGACAAGCAGATATTCTTTGATCATGACTACCCGGCAGAAATTGTGCAGCAGCGGAAGAAATATGCCAACATTAAAAAAACGCTGAAAGAAAAAAAAATTAGATTCCAAACACCGCTAACGAAGATGAGGATTCATTGGGAGAACGGCATGAGGACATACAACACAGCCAGAGAGGCAGCGCAGGACATGATGGAGCGGGGCCTTGAGGTGTACGTGCCGGAGGAAACGATAGGAGCAGCGGCGGCCCTGAACGCATCACGACAGCCGGAGTGGAGGTGAGTGAACGGCAAAAGACGGGGGGAGACGTGGAGCAGCGGGCCCAGGAAAGACTACAAGGCTTTCAACTGAAAGCCTAGATTATAACAAAGATTAAGAAAGACACAGAAGAAATGAAGGCCAAGAAGACAAGGTAAAAGAGAAACAGACGGCTAGGAGAAGTTTAAGTGATATTTGTTGGACATTTCTAGACTAATGACTATTTCTTGGATAGTAAATACAGGTCTAGGGAGGGCCCTACACTCGGTGAGGACATTCCCTCCACCCACCAACAGGGACCAGTGGGCAGAAGAAAGGCCCAAAGTATGGAGGTCGAGATTTTTTAATGTGTTTTTATATAAATATGTGTTATTTTTGTTGTTAAAGGGGCTAGGAGCACAAGTTAAAAAAATGGAAAAACATGATTATGGGTAAAAATCTTAAGATAATAACACTAAACGTGAATGGTCTGAACTCACCTGTTAAAAGGGAAAGAATAATAAGAAAATTCAAGAAGGAAAAAGCCGAAATTATATTTATGCAAGAGACACATTTGAGCAAGACAGAACATGTGAAACTAAAGAGATTTGGCTATAAGAACTCCTACTACAGTTCATTTAAGGGAGGAACTAAAAGGGGGGTTATGATACTAATCTCAAATAAAATACAATTTGAATGTGAACAGGAAATCCAGGATAAAGAAGGCAGGTATGTAATAATAAAGGGTAGAATAGATGGAATGCAGATCACATTAGTGAACATCTATGCCCCACCAGAAAGTGACAAGGGTTTTTTTCAACATCTGTTTGATCTCATAGCAACACACAGTGAAGGAGTCCTAATTTGTGGAGGAGACTTAAATGCTGTCATGGATCATGAAATTGATACAACAAGTGTTAAGAAGACAAAAAAACATGTAACAAAGTTCATAAGAACCTCACTGGCAGAAATGGGTATGGTAGACATTTGGAGGGACCTGCACCCACTCGAAAAGACTATACACATTATTCAGCAGTCCATAAAGTACACTCTAGAATAGATTACTTCCTTATGAATGAAGGTGACAGACACAGGGTGAGAAATTGTTGGATTGGAGGGGCAGAAATATCAGATCATAATCCTATATACATGGAAATAAATTTAAACAATAGAAAACGACAAACAACATGGAAACTTAATGTAGGACTGTTAAATGATGATAAAATGAAAGAAAGAATAAAAGTAAACATAAATGAATATATCCAAGAGAATGACAATGAAGAAGTGGACCCAACAATACTATGGGATGCACTAAAAGCCGTGTTAAGAGGTAAATTAATTGTTGAAACAGGAAAAGCAAATAAGACTAAACTGGAAGCATATGAACAAAGATGTGAGAGACTGAGGGAATTAGAACATAAACATCAAAGCACAAATGACCCAAAAATATATCAAGAAATTAAAGAAGAAAAAATAAAGATAAAAGAAACACAAATGGATGAAATTGAAAGGAAAAATAGATATCTAAAGCAAAAATATTATGAAACGGGACCAAAAGCCACAAAACTGCTGGCAAAACGGTTAAGAAAACAACAAACAATGAATAATGTATACAAGATTAAAGACCCCACCACAAATAAAACCACAGTTAACCCAGAAAACATCGAAGAAATATTCCATAATTTCTACCAAGAACTATACTCGCAACCTGAAGAAACAAATACTAAAGATATTAAAAAATTTCTATGCACATTGGACTTGCCATCAATAGGAAATCAACAAAATGAAAAGCTAACAGCAGAAATAACAACACAAGAGATTAGAGATGTGATTAAGTCACTTAAAAACGGTAAATCACCAGGTAGTGATGGATACCCGTCTGAGTTTTATAAACTGTTTATAGAAGAACTCACGCCACAGCTCCTAAAGTCATTTAATTGGACGTTGAACAACAACAAAATACCTCCATCATGGAACGAAGCCATTATTTCAGTCATTTTAAAGCCAGGGAAAGATAGAGAACAATGCGGAAACTATAGGCCAATCTCTTTATTAAATGTGGATTATAAAATATATACAACAATTATATGTAAACGAATAAAGACATTCTTGACGGAATTGATAGAAGATGATCAAACTGGTTTCATAGAGGGACGCCAAACACATGACAATATCAGGAGAACAATACATATAATTAATCAAATACATAAAGAAAAGAAAAGCGCAGTAATAATGAGTTTAGACGCAGAAAAAGCATTTGACAGGGTTACCTGGAAATTCCTATATAGTGTGCTGGAACGCTTTGGATTTAACGAAAAATCAGTACAATGCATAAGGACGCTGTATCAAGAACCTGTGGCAAGAATCAAGATAAACGGTAGCTTAACAGACAAAGTAAATATACAAAGATCAACTAGGCAGGGATGCTGCTTATCGCCCACCTTGTTTGCTCTGTTCATAGAGCCATTGGCTCAAGCGATACGACAAAATAAGAAATTAAAAGCTGTAACAATAAAGGGGGCGGAACACAAGATTGGGCTATTTGCAGACGATATTATAGTTTACCTTGAACAACCAGATGAATCAATAATGGAAATGATGAACTTGATAGAAAATTTTGGAAAATTATCAGGATACAAGATAAACATAACAAAAACACAAATACTGACATTCCACTATAACCCTCTAGACCAGATAACTGATAAGATCAAACTAAACTGGAAACAAAAAGAAATAAAATACCTTGGAGTGAACATACCTAAAGATCTAAGCAAAAATAAAGCAAACTATGATAGGTTGGAACAAGAAATAAAAAAAGATATTGATAGATGGTCAATCTTAAATATGGATCTGAATTCAAAAATTGAGACAGTCAAAATCAGCATACAACCTAGATTACTTTACCTCTTCCAGGCTCTACCAACAGAGATTCCAGATGCCCAATTCTCAGAGTGGGACAGGATGATATCGAGATTTGTTTGGGGAGGTAAAAAACCAAGAGTGAAATATAAAACTCTCCAATTACCAAAAGAGAAAGGAGGCATGGGCCTACCGAGTCTAAAAGAATATTACTACTCGGCACAAATAAGATATATCATATGTTGGTGCGACGAGGGATATGAGGCAAAATGGAAAGAAATGGAAAAGGAAATTGAGGGACTCCCAGTACAAAGCATAATAGGAGATAAAGATGCATATAAGCAAATCAAACAAATAGACCCAATCACTAAATTTACTTTAGAACTGTGGTATAAAATAGTACAAAAGTATAATATAAAGGAAGACATAAAACTATTGAAATGGGTAGCATTTGACAGTCAGTTTGAACCGGCAAAACAAGATAGGGGATACAAAAATCTGGTGAACAAGGGAATCACAGCATGTGGCAATATCGGAAAAAAAGATCTCGGGAGCTTTGTAAACATTAGGAGAAAATTTAAACTAGAAAGATCGGAATTCTTCAGATATCCGCAGATGAGAGACTATTATATGAAGAAGATTAGGCATAACCTCCAAACAGATGTGAGCGAGATTATACAATTCATTTTAAGCTCATATACAGGAAATAAAACAAGAATTATTTCAAAGCTATATCAGAAACTTATGGCAAACAATCATTCAAGTAACTATATAAAGGAGAAATGGGAGAAAGAGCTCAATTTAAACATAACAGAAGAAAGCTGGCAGGAAATATGGAAAACACAACACACATCAACAAATTCAAGAACATGGAGGGAATTTGGATGGAAAAACCTGATTCGCTTTTTCATTACACCACAGATTCAAGGAAAATATACAAATACCCAATCTTTATGCTGGAGGGGATGTGGGGCTCAAAATGCAGACCACTCACATATGTTTTGGAAATGCTGCAAAATCTCATCATTCTGGAAATCTATACATGTGACAATACAGAGGATATTAGGATATAATATACCAATGAACTGTAACCTGATGTACCTATGTGATCTTAAAAGAGACAATGTTATACAGGCTGAGGACAGATATCTAGTTAAAATCTTGTTGATTGCATATAAAAAAACAATCACAAAAAAATGGCGATCAGAAGTTCTTCCTGACCAAGAGCAATGGACTGACATTATTGAGGACATACGTATGATGGAAAAACTAACATATCAACAAAGAATGCAAGAAGGACTGTGGGAAAAAAAATGGCGGAAATGGACACACTACAAAGTGCAACAACGAGACAGATATTGAAAGAAGAACCAAAGACGCTGGAAAAACCAGAAGAATTAAGAGATGGAAACTAAAAACTTGATGCTCCAACATTTGACCCCCCCCCTTTTTTTTTCTTTTTTTTTTCTTTTTCTTTTTTACTCTAGCCCCTTTGTTTTTTTAAATGTAGACTGTGATCTGAATGCAATATATATAATGAAAAATGAATAAAAATCTTAAGTTACAAAAAAAAGCTACACCTGCACCGTACACATTAAAAACCTGCTCTGGCAAAGCTGAAACTGCAGGCAGGAGAGCTGTGAACTTCTTCATACAATCCATGGATGGAAAAACAGATATCCGGCTGCCTCCCTTGATCGAATGTGATTCAGTGCCGGACGACAGAACTGAAATACCCTCACCTGAGATTGCTCAGCACCATCTGTGACAGAGATCATCCTGCGCAGTTCGCCCCACACGGGACACGAACCCGCGACCTCTCAGTCAACTAACACACAGTTCGAGCATGGGAGACACAGCACGATCGCGCTGAGCTAAAGGTCCGACCGATAGCTCAACGCTACCGATACTGTATGAGGCTTTGGGAGGGAGGTTTACTAACGTTCTACGCCGAACAGTACTAGTTGGCATCCGTTACACTCTCCCCCTTAAACCTCACTCCCATGCCGGGTTCACGGCACCAGTGTGACAGAGATCATCCTGCGCAGTTCGCCCCACACGGGACACGAACCCGCGACCTCTCAGTCAACTAACACACAGTTCGAGCATGGGAGACACAGCACGATCGCGCTGAGCTAAAGGTCCGACCGATAGCTCAACGCTACCGATACTGTATGAGGCTTTGGGAGGGAGGTTTACTAACGTTCTACGCCGAACAGTACTAGTTGGCATCCGTTACACATCCCCATCTGCTCCCTATCGCAAACAAAATCCAACCTGTCGACCACCACGCTCCAATCCTCTTACTCCTGGGAAGGGACATCCTCAGGGTACATAAGATACGCGAGCAGATTAATGGGCCAAATAACGCTCCTTATGCACAAAGACTGGACTTGGGTTGGGTTATTGTAGGAGAGGTGTGTGTAGGAAAGACTCATAGCGCATCAGAGGTGAATGTTTACAAGACACACACATTAGACAGTGGTCGCACATCTTATTTTGAGCCGTGCCCAAACGTCATTACAATTAAAGAGAACTATGGCATTCTGTCAGAGCAAAACACTCAGTCAGTCATAAGGTGTAAAGACACAATTGACTTTGCTCACAACACAGACAAGCTAGGTCACTCTGTGTTTGACAGATCTGAATCAGATGATAAAGTTGCACTGTCCATAGATGACAAAACTTTCCTAACTCTTATGGACAATACAGTTAGACAGAACAAAGAGAACAGTTGGGTTGCTCCTCTGCCCTTCCGCTTCCCAAGAAGGAGACTCCCAAGCAATAGAGAGCAAGCCCTGAAACGCCTGTACTCACTCAAAAAGACTCTGGAAAGGAAACCAGAAATGAAGAGTCACTACATCCAATTCATGCAGAAAATGTTAAATAATGATCAAGCCGAAATTGCACCACCCCTGCCAAAAGGTAAAGAACACTGGTACCTGCCTACATTTGGTGTATACCACCCGCAGAAACCAGATCAAATACGAGTTGTTTTTGATTCTAGTGCAGAGTATGACGGCATATCGCTAAATCAAGTGCTCCTTAGTGGACCTGATCTCAACAACTCTTTGATAGGGGTGCTATTGAGGTTTAGAAAAGAGCCCGTAGCCCTGACAGCAGACGTGCAGCAGATGTTTTATTGCTTTGAGGTGTGCGAAGAACACAGAGACTATCTTTGCTATCTGTGGTTTGAGGATAATGACATCACTAAGGGTGTAGTTGAATATAGAATGAAAGTTCATGTTTTTGGTAACAGCCCGTCACCCGCTGTAGCCATTTACTGTATGAGACGGGCAGCACAAGAGGGTGAGAAAGAACATGGCACTGACGCAAGACAGTTTGTCGAGAAACAGTTCTATGTCGATGATGGACTCACGTCAGTTGCCACGCCAGAGAATGCTGTTGATCTGTTGACAAGAACCAAAAACATGTTAGCTGAATCTAATGTGAGACTTCACAAGGTTGCATCCAACTATAGCCTAGTTATGGAAGCGTTTCCTGTGGAGGACCGTGCAAAAGATTTAAAAGATTTGGACCTTGGAGTAGATCCTCTCCCAGTTCAGAGGAGTCTGGGACTTTGTTGGAATCTACAGACAGACAGCTTCACTTACCTCGTAACCAATGAGACCAAACCATTCACACGCAGGGGAGTGCTGTCAACAGTCAATAGCCTGTATGACCCTTTGGGCTTTGTTGCTCCCATAATCATGCAGGGCAAAGCGCTACTCAGAGAACTGTCATCTGAAGAGAGAGACTGGGATGCTCCACTTCCTCCAGAAAAGGAGGAGATGTGGGTCACATGGAAAGACTCTTTAAAAGCCCTTGAAGATCTGCAAATCAAAAGGTGCTACAGTCCAGGTTCATTAAGTGCTATGAAAAGTAATGAACTGTATATCTTCTCTGATGCGTCTACTGTAGCAATAGGAGCTGTAGCCTACTTGCGCTCTTTAGACAGTGACGGTCAGTACCATGTGGGTTTTGTGATGGGAAAGTCTAAACTTGCTCCTCGTCCCGCACACAGTGTACCACGGCTCGAACTTTGTGCTGCTGTACTTGCGGTTGAGATGTATGAGCTAATCACAGACGAGTTAGATGTAAAAATAGACAATGTGAAGTTTTTCACTGACAGTCGTATTGTGTTGGGGTACATACACAATACCTCCAAAAGATTCTACATGTATGTAGCCAACCGTGTCGCACGCATTAGGCTATCCACACAACCTGACCAATGGCATTATGTTGCAACTGAGCTAAATCCAGCTGACCAGGCAACTAGACCTGTTGCAGCCGCCGAACTCAAAAACAGTAAATGGTTCACAGGCCCAAACTTTTTGTATACAGACTATCCTGATAAGTCACACAAAGACAATCTGTATGCACTAGTGGAACCTGAAGAGGACAAAGAAATACGTCCAGAAGTAAAAACGCTGTTAACAGCAGTATCAGTGTCACAGTTGAGCTCTGAGCGGTTTAAAAGATTTTCAAGCTGGAAGACGCTATGCAGGGCAGTAGCCAAACTTATCCATGTTACTGCATCTTTCAAACAAAAGTCCAGTGGACAGAAAGGATGGAAAAGTCTCAAAGAATGTACAAGCATGAAAGAACTCACTCAAGCCGAGAACGTCATCATTCACTCAGTCCAGCAGGAAGCATACAACGAGACATTCGAAAAGATAAAAGAAGGAAAACAGGTAAACTCCAAAAATGACACACTCAAAAAGCTCAATCCGATTGTAGACAAAGATGGACTACTACGAGTCGGTGGACGTCTCTCCTCTGCCGATCTCACAGACAACGAAAAGCACCCTCTGATCATCCCTTCTGCCAGCCATGTTGCCACACTTCTAGTAAGACACTTTCATGAATGCTCAGCTCATCAGGGACGACACATTACTGAAGGAGCTGTCCGTGGTGCTGGTTTCTGGATAGTTGGAGGTAAACGACTTGTGTCTTCTATCATATATAATTGTGTTACTTGCCGTAAACTCCGAGGCAAACTGCAAGCCCAGAAAATGGCAGACTTGCCTGCAGACCGTGTTAATCCTGAACCTCCCTTTACTACTGTGGGCTTGGATGTGTTTGGGCCATGGACTGTTGTTACGCGTCGTACTAGAGGGGGTAGTGCTCAGAGCAAAAGATGGGCTGTCCTCTTTACATGCATGTCAACTAGGGCTGTACACATCGAAATGATTGAAACCATGTCCACAGATAGTTTTATAAATGCATTAAGAAGGTTTTTCTCTGTTCGTGGCCCAGCTAAGCTCTTGCGCTCAGACAGAGGCACTAATTTTGTAGGAGCTTGTAAGGAACTGGGTTTAGACACTGACGACACAGCAGTGGGAAAGTACCTCCGGGACAAGAGGTGCTCATGGACATTTAACCCTCCGCACGCATCACATATGGGAGGGTCCTGGGAACGTCTCATAGGGGTGGCTAGGCGTATCCTAGATGCAATGTTGTTAAAAAACACTCAGACATGTCTCACTCACGAGGTTTTAAGCACATTCATGGCCGAGGTAATGGCTATTATAAACGCAAGGCCTCTTGTTCCAATATCTGCTGACCCAGACTGTCCAGCAATACTCACTCCAGCGATGTTACTCACGCAGAAGTCAAGCACGGTTTCTGCCCCTTCCGGAAACTTCTCCTCAGGACAGTTGTTTGGAAAACAGTGGAAACAAGTACAGCATCTTGCAGATACGTTTTGGAAGAGGTGGAAAGGAGAATATTTGTCTACCTTGCAGAAACGCACAAAATGGAATGACAGCAAACCAAATGTCAAAGAAGGAGAAGTTGTTCTGTTGAAGGACATACAAGTAAACAGAAATGAATGGCCCATGGGACTTGTTGTAAAAACTTTGCCCAGCAGTGACAAAATGGTCCGCAAAGTGGAAGTGCGGATCGTAAAAGAAGGGACTGCAAAAGTATTCCTGAGACCCATCTCAGAGGTCATAGTCTTACTTTCAAAGACTAAGTGATACTGTATTTTTGATGTCATGTAACACTGGAAATGTTTTATTGTGTTTGATATTTGTGATGATATAATGTGATTATATCAAGCGGGGAGTGTCATGTCTTTGGGTAAAAGACATTGATAAATTTATAAAGTTAATAAATTGGTTAAAAGGAATAAATAAGTTAAAATGAGTGATAAAATTGTCAAAAACCTGTGTTTTAAAAGTTATCGAAGTGAGACATCTTTTCCTTAAAGGATTGTTTTTTGTTACTGCAGAGTGTGTGCTCTTCCGTATATAGATGATCTTTGATGTGTTTTTTCCCGCGGCTACTGTCAGCTAGCCACATAGAAACGAAGTTAAAAAGTTCATTTGAGTACGCTGTGTTGTTCTTCTTCGTTTGAGTCTTGGGAAACCTTTGTCTTTGTGAGTATTTTATGTACAAGCACATGATAGAGACCGCTGATGTTCTAAAGTGTTACATGAATGAGTTTTGTTGAGCGACGATGTTTCTGTTAGTTATTTACGTGTATTAGTTCTTTGTGTTAGCATACCGCATGTTAATATGTAGATAGTGATTGCATTGTTCTGTATGTTTCAGTTACCTCTCGCGCGTCATGCTACACACGCATGCAAGAAAACTTTATAAAGACAAGAAAAGTAAGCCTTGTGTGCGAAGTTTTCTTCAATGGTTCGCTGGCTGTCTAGCAGCACAGAGAAACGTGCTGTGAGGGCAGCACAGTGTTAATGTTCAGTCAGAAATAAAGTTCCAGATTGCACAAGTAATGAAATGTATTCCGTAGATGTCCACTAGGAGGTACTGTTGAGCTGTAGATCATTTTTAGGTCTTGGTATGTGAAGAGGGGGCAGCCTAGAGAGTTTTATGGGGCTTCTGGGATATGTCCCCAATAAAGGAAGTCAACCATATACCTGTCAGCTTAAGGAGTTTATGACTTTTTAAGAGTATCAGTTCCTGGTGCGAAGGCTTCTTATCTGCTTAGGGAGGAAGCTTGAGAGAATTTTATGATGCATACTAATCCTTTAAAAGGGGTCCTTATCGGGTTTCTACTACAAAGGAAATTATTTCCACTGGGGTTCTGATGATGAAGAAAAACAGCAATTCTTGACCAGACCTTGAGTGAGAGTTTCTTCAGGATGAAGAGTGATTTCCTGAATTAGCCTGATGAGAAGCTGATGCTACAGCAAAATCTGAAAGTCTTAATCCTGCAGTGCCTCCAGCTATCTCGCTAACTGCCCATTCGGCTCTTTAGAGTTCAACAGCCAGGTCAAGGAAGCATTGTCTATCCTGAGCTGAAACCTCCCTCTGTAAATGTATGGGCGTAAATGGCGGAGACCTTGGATGACTGCCAGCAGGTCTCAGCGGGTGACATAATAATTCCTCTCAGCTCTGCTGAGAGTGCGGCTGAAAAAGCAACTGCCTGCTCTCTGTGTTCTCCCTCCTGGAATAGCATCGCCCTGATGCCCTGGTTGCTGGGGTCTGTGTCCACGATGAAGGGGCGATTCAGGTTGGGATACTGTAGCACGGGGGCTCTGATGACCGCTGAATGGAGCCGGGAAAAAGCAGCAGCACAGTCCTTGCTCCACTTGAAAGTGCAACCCTTCTGTGTCAGCTGATGCAGTGGGATGGCGATGGTGGCAAAATTCTTCACAAACCTCCTATAATAGGAGGCCAGTCCGAGAAAGCTCTGCAGTTCTCCTACATCTCATGGGACCAGCCAGTTTCTCACCGCTGCCACCTTCTCTGGGTTGGTAGTGACTCCTGCAGCGCTGACGACGTGGTCCAGGAAGATGGTTTCTCGACGAATGAGGTGGCATTTCCGCAGGTGCAGCCGCAGCCCAGCCTGGTGGATGGCATCCAACATTCCTGGGGGTTGGACAGGGTGCCACCAAAATCAGCTATGTGAACCAGGTCGTAGGTCATCGAGATAAACAATGCAGTGGCTCCGAGGGACGTGGGCCAGCACCCGCTCCATCAGGCGTTCAGAGGTGGCCAGGGCATTGCAAAGTCCAAACGGCATCACCTTGAACTGCCACAGTCCCTGTCCAATAGAGAAGGCTGTTTTCTGACAGGCCTCTGGTGACAATTCCACCTGCCAGTAGCCGCTGCAGAGGTCGAGCGAGGTGAACCAGCTGGAGCCGGTGATGTTATCCAGCATGTCATCAATGCAGGGCAGAGGGTAGGAGTCCTTACATGTGACGTCATTCAGGTGCCGGTAATCCACACAGAACCACCACGAACCGTCCTTCTTCTTGACCAGGACCACCGGTGCTGCCCAGCGTGAATCTTTCCTGAATCTTTTGTTCTGCTGCCACCTGCCTTGAAAAAGGCAGATAGCGGGGGTGGAGCCAGATTGGCCTGGTCTTAGTGGTGTCGATCTGGTGCTGCACCAAACTGGTTCGGGTGCACTCTTCATCCCTGGTGGTGAACACTTTGACGTAGCAGTCCAACAGCTCCCGCAGCTGGCATCTCTGTACCGACTCTAATCCTCTGCAGTTCTGCTGGAACAGCTCCTTGACCGTCTGCTGGGTCTCCGATGATGTTGCAATTTGTCCCACTGGTGCCCCACCCCCCACCCCACCTGCTGTCTCTGGCGGCGATAACGATCCCTCTGCTTGCGCTGGTGGTGCTGTAGCAGTCGGCTCTAGCGGCGATCCCCTCAGTTTGGTCTGTGCTGACGACCCCTCTATGGCGCGGGCCCTCTGGTTCCTCAGCTGGCTCTTGTCGCAGAGCATGAAGGTCTGAGCTCCCAGAAAGAGAGAAGAGCTGGTGGTGTCGATCTTTGTGCCCCATGAGATCTAGTCCAATGTTGCAAGGGTTTTGAATGTCACCCAACCAGAATAGGTGGTTTGTGCTCTGAGTGGCCACTCCCACAACAAGGCCTCGTCACCCTCCCAGTCTGGTGTGCTCTCCCATGGCTGTGGTGACACTGCGGCTGGTGGGTTTCCATCCCTGCTGTCCGAGTTCAGCTGTATGGGACAGCGCCCCAGGTCGGACCAGGGAAATAGTAGAACTGGTGTCGATCAGGGCCCGGATTGGTGTGCTGTCCAGGCTGCACTGCAGATACAGCCCTGGTGAGTGTCCAAGTCGGCCCAGACGTGGTAATAGTCCATTGGGGAAAATGTCTGTGAGAGGTGGCAGGTCCCCGTCTGTGCCATCTTGCTCTAGTTTAAAGCTGATGAGGGGGTGGGTTGTTGCGGGGTAGCTGCAGGGCCATAGCACACGATGTGACCTGGCTCCCCACAGCGGAAGCATCCCTCCTCACGCCGCCATCGTCCTCTCACCGGCCATGCAGCTGTGGTCTGGCGCAGTTCCTCCTTGTGCTCGCTCTCCGCCGTGGCCTAGAAAGCTTTCTGCCTTGGTGACGACACATCATCTGCATACTCCAGCATTGGCCCCACCCGTCTGCTTCTGCCATGGTCGTCTCCCAGCTGCTTGCGGCATGAATCCGGATGTGTTCTTGGAGCCGGGCCAGGCGGAGCCCCCGGGTGAAGTTCTGGAGGGCGAGCTTCTTCACCCCCTCTGGCTCAAAGTCCAGGTAGCCATGCTGCGCCAGCAACCGTACTTCCACTGCATAAGCCCCCAGGCTCTCTTGGTCACCTCACCGGCAGCTGGTCAGCTGTTCCTGGGCATGGTCAGTGTGGGTCGCCTTCCCGAACTGCCGCGGAAGTGCTCCCTGTAGCGCTGGCCAGATGTGGTGTTCCTCAGGCTGGAGATCAGATGGCGTGCAGAGGGCTCTGCCCTCCAGGGCCAGCACAACCTGCACAGCTGTCTCTTCAGGCATACAACCGTTCAGCGTAGCAGCCAGTTCGACGTGGACCAGGTAGTTGTCCAGCGAGGTTCCATCACCAAAGTGGGGAAGCTTGGCCAGTTGGCAGGCCGATGGAACGGTTGCCTCCCTCAGCTGCAGTGGAATCGTTTGCTCATGGTTCCCCTACTGGCGCTCCCCATCCTGCCTTGAAAAAGGTAGAAAATGGGATACGGTGGTCCTAATAAGCGCTGGCTGAGCAGAGGCAGTAGGTGCATCCAATCTCCCAGGTGCATTGATTACCTCAGGAGGAAGAAACAGGAAGGAGGAGGCGCATGCTCACCAAACCATGACAATCTCACTAAGGGTGACACAGACACGTAATCTCTCACACACAGGGAGAACAACACTCAACATCACAATCGGACTTATAACACAGTTATAATGGTAACTGTGAAACTACACGGTGTGAAACTACACGGTGTGAAACTACAAATGATGGCCGTGCGCATGCGTCAACCGCTTGGCCTGGGTAGATGAAAAAAGTGAGCATGAACAGCGCCACATATGTGCTGGGCTCGTCCAAAGCACACGCGGACCAAAGCGGACTAGAGGGGAAATGAAGAATGAATAAGGCTTAAGGACAGCACAGACCCCCTGAGAGCAATCATCGTGCGCTTCTTGGACTACAAAGTAAAGGAATATGTGATAAAGCAAGCCTGGAAACAGAAGACTACATACGAGGGACAAACCATCCATTTTAATCAAGACTATACAATGGAGGTTCAAAAAAAGAGGAAACAGGTGAGAGAAATAATAAAAAAAAAAAAAAACTGAAGGAGAAAAACGTGAAGGCACAGTCCCCCTATCCAGCACAACTGAAAGTTTTTCTGGACTCAGGGACAAAGACATTTGCCACACTAATGGAAGCAGCACCCATGTTAGCGGGCATGGGGATCAAGGTGGAGGAGGACAGGAAGGAGAGGCTGCAGAGAATGATGATACAGACCAGCTGGACCACAGCGACAAGACCGAGAGGGAAGCAGGGGCGGTCCTACATCACAGAAGAAGACCTGCGTGCCCTCATGGAGTAAAGTCAACATGTGCATTAGTATGGTAACGAATAATATAAAAAAAATCTGCCTTCTCGGTGACTGGTGAATAGGAGAGGAGCTAGTTTTTACACTATTTATTAAATAGACAGAAATATTGGTTTTATGAGGAGTGAAATCCAAATTTTAAGTGAAACTTTAGACAACTGTTAGGAAGTTGTAGAAGCATATAATGCTTTTCCCCAGAAAGAAAATGCCACGACTCTCTGAAAATGGGACTTTTGGAACAGTTTTTGTTCAGGTTTTGTTTGTTATTGTATTAGTTCTGGTTCTGATGGAGATGTACATGTTTTTTGTTTGTTTTTGTTTTTGTTTTTTTTAACTGTGTATTGTTTTGTGATTGTTCTGTGAGGTGTAGAGCTTATGAGTCTCATCTGAAATTATATGAATAAGCTAAACTTTGTATCGCCCAATGTACACGGTCTGAATCATCCCATTAAGAGGAAGAAGATACTGAGCCAACTGAAAAAACTACAATGTTCAATAGCCTTACTACAAGAGACACACTTGACAGAGACTGAGCATAGAAAATAAAAAAGGGAATGGATAAATCACATATATTATGCTCCATATGGCAAAAGAAGAGGAGGAGCTATTTTAATTGGTAAAGGTACAGCATTTAAGGTTGAAAAAGAGATAAAGCATAATATGGGATGTGTAGAAGATGTGCTCAAATGATGAGGCTGAGTTTAGTCGTAAACCAGCTTTATTGACAGAACACAACTTCTAGCATTCTCAAAGCAGGAAAGAGGAAGAATCCTATCTCATCACCCTTTTATATGTTTCCAGCATCAGAATTCAAGTCACATGGTGTTTTCAGTAAACATACAGTCACAAAGCATCCCTTTGAATCTTCACCATTGTCTCTCATTTCCTGATGAACCGGAAATCTCTCCGGGGCATCTTCTGTGGGACAAAGAGACAAATCTCACACCTCCTTGTTATCTTCTGCAGATTCCAGTCCTTTGCCCTTGCAGACGTGACACCCTCAATACACATGCAGTACTGTCTCTGTGGAAACGTGGGCCCACAATGTGTGTCGCCCACAGATGGTATATAATGATTGTAGGAACTATAGGTGACATGGCTATTTCAGTTCTTAATGTATATGCACCAAATGAGGAGAAAGAGACATTCTTTAATCTGATAGCTAAAGTAATAACTAGTGATGCAAAGGGGATTATAGTGATGGCGGGAGATTTCAACACAGTACAAAACAGCAGATTAGACAGAGTTCCTCCAGACCAGGGACCAAGCACAAAAAAATCCAGAATTTTGAATGATGTTATTAAAGAACTGGGTGTTCTGGAGCCATGGAGGGATAACAACCCAAAAAGGAGACATTATACATTTTACTCAAATCTACATGGTAGCTACTCAAGGATAGGTTTTTTCTATGTATCACAACAACATACAGACGTGGACAAAATTGTTGGTACCCCTCTGTTAATGAAAGAAAAACCCACAATGGTCACAGAAATAACTTGAATCTGACAAAAGTGGTAATAAATAAAAAGTCTATGAAAATTAACCAATAAAAACAGACAATGCTTTTGAATTGTGGTTCAACAGAATTATTTTAAAAAACAAACTCATGAAACAGGCCTGGACAAAAATGGTGGTACCCTTAACTTAATATTTTGTTGCACAACCTTTTGAGGCAATCACTGCAATCAAACGATTTCTGTAACTGTCAGTGAGACTTCTGCACCTCTCAGCAGGTATTTTGGCCCACTCCTCATCAGCAAACTGCTCCAGTTGTCTCAGGTTTGAAGGGTGCCTTCTCCAGACGGCATGTTTCAGCTCATTCCACAGATATTCAATAGGATTTAGATCAGGGCTCATAGAAGGCCACTTTAGAATAGTCCAATGTTTCACTCATAGCCATTCTTGGGTGTTTTTAGCTGTGTGTTTTGGGTCACTATCCTGCTGCAAGATCCCATGACCTGCGACTGAGACCAAGCTGTCTGACACTGGGCAGCACATTTCTCTCTAGAATACCTTGATAGTCTTGAGATTTCATTGTACCCTGCACAGAATCAAGACACCCTGTGCCAGATGCAGCAAAGCAGCCCCAGAACAAAACAGAACATCCTCCATGTTTCACAGTAGGGACAGTGTTCTTTTCTTGGTATGCTTCATTTTTGTGTCTGTGAACATACAGCTGATGTGCCTTGCCAAAAAGTTGTAGTTTTGTCTCGTCTGTCCATAGGACATTCTCCCAGAAGCTTTGTGGCTTGTCAACTTGCAGTTTGGCAAATTCCAGTCTGGCTTTTTTATGATTTGTTTTCAACAGTGATGTCCTCCTTGGTCGTCTCCCATGAAGTCCACTTTGGCTCAAACAACAACGGATGGTGCGATCTGACACTGATGTACCTTGACCTTGGAGTTCACCATGAATGTGTTTAGAGGTTGTTCTGGGCTCTTTTGTTACCATTCGTATTATCCGTCTCCTCCTGTGGCCACGTCCAGGGAGGTTGGCTACAGTCCCGTGGATCTTAAATTTCTGAATAATATGTGCCTCTGTAGTCACAGGAACATCAAGCTGCTTGGAGATGGTCTTATAGCCTTTACCTTTAACATGCTTGTCTATAATTTTCTTTCTACTCTCCTGAGACAACTCTCTCCTTTGCTTCCTCTGGTCCATGTTTAGTGTGGTACACACCATGTCAACAAACAGCACAGTGACTACTTGTCACCCTTTAAATAGGCCGAGTGACTGATTACAAGTTTGTAGACACCTGTGATGTTAATTAGAGGACACATCTTGGTTGAACATGTCCCTATGGTCACATTATTTTCAATCTTTTCTAGGGGTACCATCATTTTTGTCCAGGCCTGTTTCATGAATTTGTTTTTTAAAATAATTCTGTTGAACCACAATTCAAAAGCATTGTCTGATTTTCATTGGTTAATTTTCATAGAATTTTTATTTATTACCACTTTTGTCAGATTCAAGTTATTTCTGTGACCATTGTGGGTTTTTCTTTCATTAACAGAGGGGTACCAACAATTTTGTCCACGTCTGTATACACAGAGTACTGAAATGTGGTATAGAAATATTACTATAAGCAATCACGCACCTATTACACTAACTGTGGATTTGGGTAATGAACCCCCTTTCAGATATTGGAGAATGAATGTCTTGATTCTACCCAGTGAAAGTGCAGTAAAAGAAATAAAGCAAAATTTACAGGAATATTTTCAAATAAATGATAATGGTAAGGTATCACCATCACTATTATGGGAGGGAGGAAAAGCGGTGATAAGAGGGAAAATTATATAAATAACATCTCAGTTTAAAAGGGCCAGACTAAAAAAACAAAGAGAATTGGAGAACAAGATTAAAGAATTGGAGATGGAACATAAAAGAGCACCAGATAAGTCCATATTATGTGAGCTAAAAACAACTAGAGAGAAATTAGATGAACTTTTAACATTCAAAGCAGAAGGGTCCCTACATTTCACAAGTCAGAGATACTATGAAATGGGTAATAGAGATAGTCGTTTATTAGCATTCCAACTCAGAAAGGCCCAAACAAATTGTCATGAGCCTCTTTGTGCACTTTTACGCAGTGCACGGAGGGGAAGGAAAAATGGATTTACGCACAGGATTTCACCACAACACATTTATTGAACACAAAAACTGACAGTTCCAAAAATAAAGACTGACAAAGAGGTAATTGTGTGCACAAAACGGCTGACACGATGAGCATGCAGCGGGCTGACCACTGTGTACCGTGGCCACAAACAAATAATACAAAAACACATGTAACTCGGGAGAACTGGAGTCTTCTAGGAGGCTCGACTGCATAAGGAGGGACAAACTGGGCCACAGCCTAAGCGTAGCAGTAGTATGACAAAGAAAAACGCTACCAGTCAAGCGTAGCATCAAAACTGCACAGAGAAACGCTACAGTTTACTCACAAAGCAGGAACTGTCCCAGAAGTCCAATTCTCCAACAAGCAAACACAATCCCTAGTTGACTCTGACCATCATACGGTGACTAACGACCGTATGATAGTGCAATGGTCCAGCAGTGCTTGACTGGCAAAGGCCGCCTAAGTACAAACACTGCTGGCACCACAAACTGGGCACAGCTGGGCGAGGCGCAGGAAAGACAATTACCGAGGAAGAATCAGCTGGCTGTCGAGAGAGAGGGGGCGTGGTTGGACCAGCAAATGTTAGGCAACGCCCACATGAATGTGGGTCAAAGAAGCTGCCTAACAGCAGCCAGCCAGAGCGGTGACTACAGGCACAGAAAAGGAAAAGAACAGAGACATAAAAACAACAGGAACTCAAAAGATAACACAATACATAATAAACCTGATACCTGAGCCACCGAAAACGGTCAGAACCAAGCCTACAGGAAAACACCAGCTCAGTTTGTGACACAAATAGAATAATCTCAAAAATAAAACACTCTATATCTAAACAAACCATGGTAAAAACCCAAGGAAATTGCAGAAGTATTTGCAGACTATTATAAGAATTTGTATGATGACTCCGAAGTGAATATTAATGAGAGTAAAACACAGACATTCCTTGAAAAAATAAACTTACCAACCATGTCAAAAGAAAAGGCAGCCGAGATGATTTGGCCAATCTCTACACAGGAAATACTGGATACTATAAAAACGCTCAAAAATAATAAATCTCCTGGGACGGATGGATTTCCAGGAGAGTTCTACAAAAAAATTTAGAGACGACATAATACCGGTGTTAAGTAGACTATTGAGTTATGCTCTAACATCTGGGGACCCACCCAAATCATGGTCAGAAGCAATTATATCTGTTTTGCATAAAGAAGGAAAAGACCCAAGCCTATGTGAAGGTTACAGACCTGTGAGTCTACTCTGAAATTACTTAAAAATTCTCACAAGCATAATGGCAAAAAGAGTGCAGAAACATAACTAAATTAATTAAAGTAGATCAAACTGGGTTTATACCAGGTAGGCAAGGAGCAAACAACATCAGGAGAATATTAAATATAATTTCAAGTATAAAACAAAACTCAGTCTTCTATGATACTTAGTTTAGATGCCTAAAAGGCTTTTGATAGAGTGAAATGGAGCTTTTTATACCAGACATTATCAGCTTTTGGGTTTTCCCAAGATTTTATAGAATGGGTAAAAGTAATCTACAAAGATCTCAAATCACGGATCAGAGTTAATGGCTGTTGCTCAGATTTTTTCTCCCTCAAAAGAGGAGTCAGACAAGGCGACTGTTTGAGTCCACTGTTGTTTGTCCTAAGTATCGAACCGTTGGCCGAATCTATAAGACAAAACGATCAGATATTGGGGTTAAGGGATGAAGGGGGGTGGCATATAAAATATCTTTATTTGCGGATGATTTATTAATACTTTTGAAGGAACTGTCCCTATCAATACCAGCTCTGTTGGAAAATCTTAAAGAATATGGAGAAATCTCAGGATATCTGACTAATGAAAGCAAATCAATTGCTATGATGTTTTCAGATGAATGTCCAGCTGAGCTGAAGGAAAAAGTAGACTTTAAATGGACTGACAAAGGGTTTAGAACCTGGGAGTCATTATTACTCCCCATCTCTCACAGTTGTATGATGCAAATTATGGGAAACTGATAAATGAAATTAGGAGGAATATGGATAGATGGGACATTTTACCCCTGACTCTCACTGAGAGGGTGGAAGCAGTTAGAATGAATATGTTGCCAAGACTGCTGTTCCTGTTCCAGTCACTCCCAGTCATGACACCTGGATCCACATTAAAATGTTGGAAAGGAGTGTGTCAAAATGTTTATGGCAAAACAAAAAAGCAATAATTAAATATAAAACATTCCTATCTTCTAAAGATAAGGGAGGATTAAATTTACCAAATCTAAGGAGCTATTATTGGGCAGCTCAAATTAGAGCTCTAATATTATGGATCACCAAAGATAAGGATACAATATGGGTGGAAATGGATCAAAGGGCTTGGCCAGATGTGCCTTTGGGATCACTACCATTTACAACCAGAATGTTAGGGGGAAAAGCTCAAGCTTCAAAATGAATGGATTAAAGAAACGTTGAAAATATGGTCGACAATACAAAAGAAATTAAATATATCTAGCTCTGTAAGCAAAGCTACAAAAATTTCCAAAAACCCAGATTTTACACCATGCACTATGGATGCAGGATTTGAAAAATGGACTAACAAGGGGTTAATATTTATAGCACAAATGATTGAGGGGCAGACTTTGAAATCATTCCAACAATTGAAACAGGAATTTAATCTACCAAATAAGGACTTTTATAAATATTTGCAAATGAGACATTATCTTCAGAAACATGAGTGGGAAAAATGTGTACAGAACCAACTAAAGTTGAAACATTGTTCATGTCATATACAGAGGGACAATCAAAAAAAGGGCTGATCTCAAAAGTATATTAGGCGCTACAATATGAAACCGATGTTAATAATTTAGATGTCAAAGAGAAATGGGAATTGGAAGCTAATGTAATAATAACCAATGAAGATTGGGAGGAAACATTTAGATTTGGATATAAATTAACTAACAGTCCAACATGGAGACAATTTGATTGGAAGGGGAAAATGTGCTATTTTAACACTCTATTTATCATTTCAAAATTTAGTAATATCTCAGACTTATGTTGGAGGGACTGTGGGATGATAAGGGATTTCACCCACATATTCTGGGATTGTCCAAAGATCTTAGAGTTTTGGAAAAATATACAAAAAAAAAATAAAGAAAGTTTTGGGTTTTGAATTACACCTTAACCCAATCCTATTTATACCTGGGATAATACCTGATGACTTGAGAGACAGAGAACACAGCTACTGACTGGGTGTTCTGCTCCTGATAGCAAGAAAAATGATTACAACTTCTTGGCTGAAACCGCATCCCCCCACCATAATGCAATGGAGAGATAGAGTAAAAAAGGTCTTTACTATGGAAAAAAATTACAGCAAAACTACAATTGAAACTAGAAAAATTTGAGACAAGATGGAAACCAATAATACAAATAATATCAGAGCTCTAACCACCTCTCCCCACTTTTTGTTTTTGTTTATTTTCTTTGGAGAAGTATTTATGGCTGTTTTTTCTTTTTTGCTGTACATTTATTTTCTTACTAGCACCGGAATCTGATTTGTGAATATGCATATCTGTACTATTGGGACTAACCAGGAAAAAAAAAATCAAATGAATGTTATTTGTATCTCTGTAGCATTGCAAGAACTGATATGAAAGGCAGTAGTTGATGCATATAAGGAAAAAAGGTAGAATAGGTTTAAGAGGACTGTAAATGAGGCGGGTGTGGGGGGTTTTTTCTCTCTTTTTTGTACATCTTCATGTGTTTAAGTTGTGCTGAATAAATAAAAAGTAAAAAAAAAAAAAGTTGTACCCTTGTAGTCTTTCTGTCCACCTGTAGATACGCAGGGGTCTGTGCCCCAACCCCAGTGTTTCCAGCAGTGCCGTGAGGGCTCTGTGGTCTGCCAGCAGCATGAAGTATCATCCATATAGGTACATGGGCCAGCGTTTCCATGCCCAAACGCACGCCAGCGCTTCCTTCTCTCCAAACTGACTACTTCTGCTTGACCGAGGTGAGTGACCTTGAGGCAAATGCCGCTGGGCACTCAGTTCCTCCTTGTAGTTGTGATAGAACGGCTCCTACTGCTGTGTTGGAAGCGTCACACATCACGAACGTGGGGCTTTGTGGGTTGAAGTGGGTGAGTACTGGTGGGGAGATGAGCTGCGTCTTTAATTCTCTGACGGCAGCGGAGCACACCGGGGTCCACACCCAAGGTGCATCCTGCTTCAGGAGGGCACATAGTGGCTCTATCGTCTCTGAGTACCGAGGGATAAAACGCCCATAAAAATTCACCATGCCCAAGAAGGACAAGAGCTGCGCGGGGCATGATGGCTCAGGTAGCTGCAGTATCGCCTCGACGTTCGAGTGCAGGGGACTCAGGCCCTCGGCAGACAGGCAGAAACCCACAAACTTGACGGTCGTTGCTCCAAAGATGCATTTCTCCCCATTGAGTGTGAGGCCATGTTTTGCTAGTACCTCCATAACCTTATCAAGGCGGGTGTCGTGGGAGGCCAGTGTTTTGCCGTGCACCATGATGTCGTCCAAGTACACCACCACCGCTGGAAGACGGCGAAAATGGTAGCCATGATCTTTTGAAAGCAGCTCAGAGTGAAACTAAGGCCGAAGGGCCTGCGGGTGTACCTGAATACTCACATGTGGGTGATGAAGGCTGTTAGGTTGCAGCTGTTCGGGTGAAGGGGAATCTGTAGGTAGCTTTGGTGGAGATCCAGTTTGGAAAAAACCTTTGAGCCATGGAATGCTGCTGTCAGCTAATCCGTTGTGAGGAGGGGATATTTGTCGGGGATCACCACTTTATTTAATATTCTGAGGTTGATACACAGTCGGAGGCCGCCCATCTTTTCTTTGCTACGACCAAGTTTGAGATCCAGGGAGATGCATTGATCCACTTGATGATGCTGGCGTCCAACAGCTTCTGCAGCTCTGTCGTGACATTGTCCTATAGTGCAAAGGGTAGCTGGAACAGAGGCTGAATTTTCGAGGGAACCATCGTGTCAATGAGCGGTCGGTGGTTGAAAGAGGTGAGGCAGCCCAACCCCATGAAAAGCGTTGGCCAATGATGTTGCCAGGATGAGGTGACCGCCAGAACGGTGGCGCCCATTGGGTCGGTGATGGGGAAACCCAGCTCACTGATCAGGTTAATGCCCAGCAGATTGGTCCCCTGGTGTGTCACTTGGGAGGTGAATGATGGAACAGCCTTGGAGCTGTATTGCACAGAAAAACTGACCGTCCCTACCATACCAATTCTGGCGTTGCCATAACCAAATAAGTCCTTCGCATCAGCTGCGATGGTTTTCTGAGGAAACAGCTTCCTGACCATAGACACGCTCAGAAGGGACCTCAAGGCCGCCGTGTCCAGCAGCAGCGGCACGTCGACACAGTCCGGTTCCACCATGAACCACCTGAATGGCGAGTATTTGGTACCAATTGAGTGAACGGCGGCTGAGCCCAGTGAGCAGGCCGCTGAGTCTGTGCAGATTGAGCAACAGACCCTGGCAAAATGGTTTAGCTTCCTGCAGTGGTAGCATGTCACCTCTCTGGCTCGGCAGGCGGGTGATTGAGGCTGATGTCTAGATGAACCACAATCACTGCAGTGTGGGCTCTCACCTGCGTTGTCTTGTTTCCTACCCTTCTTCTTTCGGTTGTAGTAGGGAGGTGCTTGGCCGGAGTGCTGGGCAGCGTTGGCGATGACCTGTGTTCGTGGGGTCAGACAAGGTACTTGTTAGCTAGGCGGCATTAACTGTGATAATAGCTCATCATCTGCCTCCAACTGGGAGGCCAATTTTAGAGTCTCAGCCAGTGTTAGCTTGTCTGCTGTTGAAAACAGCCTATTCCACAGCCTCCTGTTGTTAGTACTCTCCACTAGCTTATCATGTATTATCTCTTCCATCAACTCTCCAAAATCACAGGTGTTTGCTAGGTCCCAGAGGTCTGCTACATAATGCCAGACTGACTCACCCTCACGCTGGTGGCTCTGGAAGAAAGTCGCTGTCTGTGCCGTTACACTGTTTGTGTCAGCATAAAGCATGTTCATTGCGGCCACACAGTCTTTGTATGTGTCCTTAGGGCCCAGAGACTGAAGCATACACTGTCCTTCGGAGCTGAGATAGTAGGTTAGCATCACCTTTAGCTTCTCGTCGTTAGCATCGTCTAAGCTGGCAGCGGTGATATAATTCTGAAACCTCTTACACCAGTGGTTCCAGGGGAACGGCGGCTCACCTGGCAGAGCAAGGAACAGCTGTGGGGGATCTAAGCATGCTTTCATATTGGAGTTATTAGGGTTTATCCTCATCGCCATTTGTTACCGTATGTCTGGCAACAAGGCGCAGACAGCGGATATAAACTGCACTCTCCTTTATTCAACACACAACTGAACCATATACAGAAGGACTGCGCCATAACCAGTTCGCCACATGATGACATCACCTATGGCGAGCCACCATGTCCAGCCACCACAGGTGGTTAATTTTTTCACATTTGGATCCTCACAAAATCCTTTTCTTTTGATGTCACTGCATAATTCCAATGTATTATCATTCAGAGTGATGAGTACTACCAGTTAGTTGCATTTTCAAAAAAAATTACTGTCAAAATTATTAATAAATGAAAGCCAAAATCCACGAAATGATCAATACCCATTGGCTCATTTCTTAAACTTTGAGCCCTGATAAAATCATTTCTTTTCGAGGTCACAGAATAATTACAATGGATTAGCGTTCACACTGACCTACACTATGAACCGATTGGCACATTTCTTAAAAAACTGAACCCTGATAAAATCATTTCCTTTAGAGGTCACAGAATAATTTCAATGGATTAGTGTTCACACTGACCTACACTATGAGTCTGATGCATTTTCAACAAAATCCAGTCTGAACTACAATACATTGAAATTATTCTGTGACCTCCTAAAGAAATGGTTTTATCAGGGTTCAAATTTTAAGAATTGAGCCAATCGGTATAGATCATTTTATGGATTTTGACTTTCATTTATTCATAATTTTGACAGTTTTTTTTTTTTTTTGAAAATGCATCACACTCATAGTGTATGTCAGTCTGAACAATAATCCATTGGAATAATTCTGTCTGCTTAAGAAATTACCCAATCGGCTGTGGTGGAAATTTACTGTCTATGCATTAATTTACTGCCTATGCATTAATCTGTTCAGTAACTAGGGATCATATGTTTTATAAGTGTGTGTCAATATATGAATTGTTCTTATATCCGTATATGAACTGTTTTATGTACTGCCTATTGTAACCTTATTAGGGTATAAGCTGCATAGCGTTATCAGCATTTCAGATGTAACACTGAAGGCTATAAAAAACCTGTGGCTCTCTCTGAGGGGAGAGCAGAGCAGACTTTTTTCCTGCTTTCCGTTCCTCTTGTTGCTAACAGCAATAAAAAGGCTATTCAACTTACAGATCCGTCTGATTACTTACTCCAGGACCTTAAAGGCATTTAGATAAAATTCAGTTACATCACTGGTGTCAGAAGGTGGGATAACTGATCACTGATCTCCGATCGCCGACGTGGATTGATCACCCCGAACGGAGTTCGGCTCTTTCCGCCTCTCAGGCGATGTGAGACACCGATCGATGGAGTCGTGACACATCATCCGAAAGAACCGTCTTAGAAGCCTCCAAAATCTGAGTAAGTAATATTTTATTATGTCTTGCAAATCTTTGTGGTAAAATTAGTCATATATTTCACTTCGATAGACCGATATCTGTGCATGTCCAGTGGGTTAGAGTCCCACGATAGGGCAAACTCTGGGGTCCAGCGAGTTGATCTCGTGGCAGGACTAAATAGAAGACAGTGTACAGTACTTGTTATACACAAGTTTGGGGACACAGTCTCGAAGTCACAGTGAGACACGTTGGGGAATGCCTGGGGTGACCAGCGGTCAAGATAAAGACGCATTAAGCACGCACTTAAGACGTTTGTTGGTGATTAACGGTAGCTACAATGCTCCACACTGTGTGTGTTTATATGTTTACATATTTATTCCATCTAGCTACAATGCACCGCACTGTGTGTTTATATATCTACATATTTATTCCATCTAGCTACAATGTTCCGCACTGTGTTTATATATTTATATACCTATCCCATGTAGCTACAATGCTCCACACTGTGTGTCTATATATATATATATATATATATACATATGTATACTCGCTGCTCTTGTTTTTTCTCTTGCCTTCTGATTGTTGCTCTGAGTGTTGCTATCCCTGTGCTGTTACAATCCTGGAATTTCTCCATTGTGGGACTAATAAAGGCTTATCTTATCTTATCTTATCTTATCTTATCTTATCTTATCTTATCTTATCTTATCTTATAATGGGGTCTTGTAAGTCAAAGCCCAAACGGTGTCCCTCCGGCATGAGTGGCCCAAAGGTGAAATATATGACTGATAAGTATGGTCCTAAAAGTGTTGAATTTCTGCAAAAATGGATCTGTAAGGATGGATTTCCTGATGGGGGGTCGCTTCTGTAGAAGTTATTACTACTTTGAGAGACAAAATCAATGGTGAAATTCAGAAGGTACGGACAAGTATGAGACAGAGTAAAAAGGATAGAAAAAAGCTGACACAGTTACAGTTAGAAAAGGGCGCGGCTGAGATGTGGCTGGCGGAGGCAAAGGCACGTAGGGATAAGCAGGAAAAGAATAGAAGGGACAATGAACGGAAGAAAAAGGACAGAGAAAATACACACACCACACAAAAACAATTTTTACATTCTGCTGGGGATCCCACTCCTTCACCATATGAACGTGACTGTCCTGTTCCACCCCACCCTACTAACCCTTTTACCGCAGCACTATATCCAGCACTGCCTGGCCCATTTGCTTTGACACCGGAAGATGACTCTTTTATGCCTACCAAACCATCACAGGAGGGTACGACTTCTGCAACAACCCAAAAGACCACTCATGTCCCAAAAGAGGAGACGGAGGAAGAGGGAGACACAGCGGATTGCAGCGTCCCTCAGTCCCCCGGCACCTCAGACTCCTGTGAAAGTTAAAATTAAGAGGGAACAAAAAGTCAGGGCAAATACATACATGCCAATGGTGGAGGTAGGTGGGGAGGGTGGCTCCTACCTGGTTTTCAGACCATGGGCCATGGAAGATATACCTAAGTTTGCTGCAACTCTGCCACAACTGGAGAACGACCCCATGTGTTTCTGTGAACAGTTGAGAGCATTTTGTGAAACTTATTGCCCCACATTCTTTGAGCTATGAAGGATAGTAGCTTAGAAGTGCACCCCCACCAACATTGCCAGGTTGATGCCGGCTTTCGTCACTGATGTCCACTCCACAGATACTGAGTGGGAGGGAGGAGACCGGCCGCAGGACAACAAGGACTACAGGGAGGCCATCAACCGCCTCGTGCAGATGATCCACGACCAATGTCGCAAAACCTCGGATTTGAACAAGGTGGCCCAATGCAAACAAAAAGACAACGAAACAACTGGGGACTATTTCCATCGAATGCGCAAGGTGTTCAACGGCGCTGCAGGAATTCCCTGCCCTGATGACTACATGGAGGATAAAGGGACGTATGGCACACACCTTAATATGTGCTTTATGGCAGGATTGTTGCCCAGCCTAGCAGCAGATGTGAAGCAAACCTGCATCGGTTGGGAACAACAGAGCTGTGAGGAACTGCTTCATCATGCTGACCACCACCATCACAAACACAAGTCTATCACCAAGGAAAAGGCCAGAACTAAGGAGGATAACTTGGAAAAGGCCCTGCTCACAATGATCCAGTGGGCCCCTAGTCCACCTCAACAACCCACCGGCTCTGCTGTTGGCCCCAACCAATGCCGTAACTGTGGCCAAGATGGACACTGGATGTGGCAGTGCCCACAACTGTCAACCTGCAGCTACTGCAAGCAAGCTGGACACTGGGCCACAGCCTGTTCCGTGAGACCAATGTCTGGTCCTCGAGGACATGGGAGAGGAAGAGGCAACTTTCAGCGGAGCAATCGTGGATCCTGGCCCCGACAAAACCCTGCCCAGTCACCACACCCTTTCCCTCAGGTGCTGCCACCGCAACTCTAGCTTCAACAGCCACAGCAGTGAAGCCAGGCAGATAAGACTGGAACATGTGCGCTCCCTCTACCTTCACCCCCAGCAGACGCCGCACATGTGCTTGCCAATAAAAATCACGCTACAGCCACACACACACCTCATACTGAAAACATGCCGGCAATGACATTTGTATCATATTCTACTTCTCACTTCAGAGATTTACAGATTCTGCCTGTTAAAGTTTCAGGGAAGGTGATAGATTTTATGGTAGACTCTGGGGCTACTAATTCAGTATTGTCATCAGCCTCTGGGTTAAAACCTCCACTTACCTCTCGTTCCCTCACATCACAAGTGGCGAGTGGAGGTTTCACACTTGAGTTTTTCACTGAACCATTGTCATGTATAGTGGATGGGAAAACATTCACTCACAACTTCCTATTTTCACCTCAGTGCCCTTTCAGCTTGTTAGGCAGAGATTTAATGTGCAACTTGTCACTCTCATTTTCCTGCACACCACAGGGAACCCAAACTGAAACTCCCAGCTCAACTTTTACCAAAATTCCATCTCTGCTGTACATTTATGAATGGGCACTGACAGATGAAGGGCAGAGCTTCCATTTGGTTGAAATGGGAAAGAAGCTCTCGCCACATGCCACAATTTCCATGCCACCACACAGAACACATTGCACATCACATCTCTCACAGGACCCTGACACAGAATAGGAAAATCAATGGTTACAAGTTAAACCTACCCCACTGCAAATGACACATGTTGTGTGGGCAGCTGACTTCAGTTTCCTACTGATCACACTCACACCTTGTATGTCTACTGTGTTCTCAGTTCCACACAGCCACCCACATGTTTCACTCACAAAAGCCTCCTCCTCAGCGTGGAGCGATATGGGTGCACGGGCCCTTGCTGCTCATTACGCTGATGACTGGGTTTCATCTGCACCATTTCCCCATGCCGGCCTCACCACAGTTTCATTTTGAGATTGAGATTGAGATTGAGATTCAACTTTATTGTCATTACACATGTATGAATACAAGGTAACGAAACGTGACTTGGCATTTGGGCACGCTCTGCAGAGCGCATCCAAGGCCGGGGCAGCCGCTAGGCGCCAGTCATATCATTTTCCCCCTGTCTGCAGATGTTTTGTGCAGAGTACATGATTTCACTTTCCTGTGAGCACTTCGTTCAAACTTTGGATGATAACAGGCAGTACAGATGGATGAAACCTGTTATCATGCCCTCTGTACAGAGTCAGGAAGACCACATGTTCTCACGTGTTCCACCATCTCTGTGGGCTGCACATAAATATGATGTGGGGCTTATAAAAATTTGCCCTCGGGTGATTATAACCCCGAAGTCTGAATTCAGACCCAAATGCATGCAGTACCCACTCAGGTCTGAGGCACGTGATGGCATCACTCCTGTCTTTGAATCACTTTTAAAAGAAGGAATTATAATTCCTGCACCAAATTCTCCAGTATGTGAATGAATCTTTATTTTCGGATAGATTAAAAGTAAAGATTAAAAGAAAGGAACAGAATAATATAACAAAGGGGAAAAACAAAAACAAAAAAACATCTTACAAGGTCAAATTAAACAATAACTCCTCTGATTATACAGTTCAACATAAGTTGTCCAAAATGGATGATGGCTGAAGCTGCAGCTTATATTGCCCACCCATATTCCATCCAAGAATTCAAAAGAAAAACAAAACAAGAGCGATTACAATTCAGAACAAAGCTAAGACAAAACGTGACAAAAACTAAGCAACAACACAACATGGACTGGATATGACAATCCTTATGTGATTTTACATGTCATTTTGTATATATGTTTGGAGTATTTCTTCCTTTAGTTTTTGTTTAAATTGTCCAAGCGTTGTACATGATTTTAATTCAGGTCCAAAAGCGTTCCACAGTCTGACTCCTTGCACTGAGACACAGTGTTGCTTGGTGGTAGTTCTCACTGAAGGTTTTTGAAATATACATGTTCCTCTGAAATGGTATTGTTTCTCCCTTATTTGGAACAACTTTTGGGTATTTACGGGCAGTGATAGATTCTTCACTTTAAACATTATTACTGCAGTTTTAAAGTCAACCAGATCTTTCAACCTGAGAGCTTTTAATTTAAGAAAAAGTGGATTTGTTGGTTCCCTGTAAGCAGCTTTGTTTATTATTCTAATATCTCTCTTCTGAAGCATAAGGATTGGATATATGTTTGTTTTATATGTATTTCCCCATACTTCAGTACAATATGTCATGTATGGGAGTATTAATGAATGATACAAAGTATATAATGTGGGTTGATTCAGCAAATATTTCACTCTGTGTAGTATTGCAATTGATTTAGATATTTTACCTTTAATATAATTAATATGTGACTTCCAACACAGTTTATTATCAATTATTACTCCAAGAAATTTAGTTTCGGATATCCTTTCAATCTCTACACCATTTACACTGAGTTTAGATACAAAGTTGTTGTGATGGTTGTTAAAAACTATAAATTTTGTCTTACTTAAATTGAGCGTTAATTTGTTTGAATCAAACCACAGTTTAAGCTTTCCTAATTCCTTTCCGAGTGTATCCAAAAGTTGTTCCAAATTGCTTCCACTGCATAATAAATTAGTGTCATCGGCAAACAATATTAAATCCATTTTTTCCAAAACTTTACATATATCATTTATATACTGTACATATTGAATAACAGTGGCCCCATAACTGAACCCTGTGGGACTCCACAAGTAACCTTCAGTAACTGTGAGCTTTTGTTACCAACACATACATACTGATATCTATTCTTTAAGTAACTACATAACCAGGACAGTGCTACCCCCCTAATACCACAATTTTGTAGTTTCTTTAATAATAAATTATGATCCACTGTATCAAATGCTTTTTTAAGATCCAGGAACACCCCAACTGAAAACTCTTTATTTTCAACGGCAGTTGATATTTTTTCTATAAATTCCGTTAGAGCAAATGCAGTTGTCCTCTTGTGTCTGAACCCATATTGCTGCTCACACAATAAATTATTTTTCATTATGAAGTTATCAATTCTCTCACAGAATATTTTTTCAAGTATCTTGGAAAATTGCAGCAATAGTGAAATTGGTCTACAGTTAAGAAAATTCCCCTCTGTCACCCGTCTTATATATTGGAATTACTTTAGCTATTTTCATTGCATTGGGAAATATACCTGTTTGGAGAGACAGGTTACAAATATACGTCAGTGGCTTCACTAAGCATTCAATGATAGTTTTGACTAAAAGCATGTCAATACCATCATAATCCATAGATGTTTTACTTTTATACGATTTAACAATTTCAATGACCTCTCTCTTGTCTGTGTTCTTTATGAAATGGAGTCTTTTATAGCAACGTTTTTGCTTATTGTATCACCTGTAGGTGCCGTAATGGGTATTTCTCGAGCCAAATTAGGACCAATGTTAACAAAAAAGTTATTAAATTCATCTGCAGGTGAGACTGCATTCACACTCTGAGTTGTTTTATTTATTTATTTGTTTATTTATTTATTTATTTATTTTTGAAAGATTGGTTGGGTAGCTTGTATTTCTCTTTTTATTTCCAAGAATATTGTTAAGTATTGTCCATGTATTTTTAATATTGTCTGTTTTTCTCCAGTTCTTTACTGTAATAGTCTCTTTTACTACATCTCATTATATATGTTAACTTATTTTTGTATGTTTTACACCGCTGCTCTGCTTCTTTTGCCCTTTTCTTTAGAAAAGCTTTATATAATGAATTTTTCTTTTTACACGCTTTTTGTAATCCTTTGGTTAACCATGGCTTGTCAACAAATTTCTGTTTAAGCTTTTGAATGAATGAATGAATGAATGAATCTTTATTTCGGATAGATTAAAAGTGCAGATTAAAAAGAAACAGAATAATATAACAAAGGGGGAAAGAAAATCCAACAAGGTCAAATTAGACAATAGCTCCTCTGATTATACAGTTCAACATAAGTTATCCGAAATGGGTGATGGCTGAAGCCGCAGCTTATATTGCCCACCCATATTCCATCCAAGAATTCAAAAGAAAAACAAAACAAGAGCGATTACAATTCAGAACATAGCTTAGACAAAATGTGACAAAAAAAAACTAAGCAACAACACAACGCAGACTGGATATGACAATCCTTATGTGATTTTACATGTCATCTTGCATATATGTTTGGAGTATTTCTTCCTTTAGTTTTTGTTTAAATTATCCAAGCGTTGTACATGATTTTAATTCAGGTCCAAAATCATTCCATAATCTGACTCCTTGCATTGAAACACAGTGTTGCTTGGTGGTAGTTCTCACTGAAGGTTTTTGAAATATACATGTTCCTCTGAAATTATATTGTTTCTCCCTTATTTGGAACAGCTTTTGGATATTTGCGGGCAGTGATAGATTCTTCACTTTAAACATTATTACTGCAGTTTTAAAGTCAACCAGATCTTTCAACTTGAGAGCTTTTAATTTAAGAAAAAGTGGGTTTGTTGGTTCTCTGTAAGCAGCTTTGTTTATTATTGTTCTTCACTAATGGACAATTTTTTTCATAAAGAGTGGTTACAATGTTCATAAATGTGTCATAGGCTTCATTTACATCTGATACATAGACTTTTGTCCAGTCTTACTTCAGCAAGTCTTTTTTAAAAGAACTGATTGCATTTTGTGATTTGTATCTGAAAGATTTTAAAGTTTTTCTGTATTGGCCCCCGTGTGGCCATGGATAAGTGCAAAGACTGGCAAATGGTCACTTATTTATCAATAATCCACTTTCTATTTTCTTATCAATAATATTAACAAACAGGTTATCAATAAGTGTAGCAGTGTGAACTGTGATTCTACTGGGATGTGTTATTGTGGGATATAGACTCATACTGTACATAGAATTCATGAACTCTGTAATTACATTTTGTTGAAATGGATTTAGTAAATCAATATTGAAATCTCCACAAATTACAACCATTTTCTTACTAGTAATTTTATTGTACAGCTCAACTAATTTATCTCTGAATGTCTCAATGCAAGTTCCCGGCATTCTATATATACAACTTATAATTAGATTTTTTGTTTTATCTTGGTCAATCTCAACAGTAACACATTCCAGAATCCCTGGTAGTGCAAAGGACATTCCATTTACAAGTTTACACCTATACAGGTCATCAATATACAATGCAACACCACCACCCTTTTTTTGAGATCTGTTAATATGAAACATCTGATATCCCTCTATTGCCATCAGAGGAGCCTTCTCTTCATTAAGCCAAGTTTCAGAGACTGCGATAGCTGTAAATTTTCTGTCTAGCTGTTTTAAATAGTCCTGAATCTGTGGAAAGTTTTTGTTAAGACTTCTGTTGTTGAAGTGTATTATTGATAGTTTACCATCTAACTACACTTGACTTTTGAATTGCTTTTCAGTATAATATTCACAATGATTATGAATATTATTAAAAAAGTGGTTATCAGGATCAATATCATTCTCCATCTCTTGTAGTTTATGTTCAGCATAATGGCATATTTTCAGAGTTTGAATTTCCCCACTCTGTGTCAAATGACTTCCTACAACTGGGGATAATTGATGTCTACTCAAGTCAGTCATAAGTTTTTTGTTTTGTTTTTTTTTTTTTTAAGTACATTGACATGGTATGTCACAAAAGAACTATTCTTGCCATGTGTGCGGATATGGATTATCATAGTCTCTTAATTTTGTTAATCAGTGTTCATCTATATTTATTTAAGTCAGTGAGATCTCTGATTATTATGGCCTTTGCTTCCTCAGGTGTTCCATTTAGTTTGATCCAAACTCTACAGTTTCTTGTCCATGTTGCCTGTATCTTATTTTGTCTTTTCAGCATCCGTGCTTGCCGTGCTATTTCAGCATTAGTCTTTGTTAAATGTTCATTTAGGTAAACTTCTGTTCCCCGTAGCTTTCTGGCCTGCCTCAGTATGTCATTCTTTACCCTTCTGTTCACAAAGAGCATCACAATTGATTTCTTTGTTTTATTTTATTTTCTGGGTAAAGTATGACAGGCTGAAATTGCATTTACTTCAACCTTTATATTTCTCCTTTCAAGGAACTGAAGCACTTGGTTTTCCAGGAAGACTGATTCACTTAGGGGAGCCTCCTCACCTCTCATTCCTGCTGTAACATTGGCATATGATTGGTATTTAATGTCTAGTCCACTTATAATTAGCTCATCCATACGAGAACATTGTTCAACATCCTCAGTGCGTCGCTCCAAGTCTGCAATTTTTTTGTCTTTTTCCTTAATAAAAGACAAAAAATGTACACCAAATTTTCCCGTAAAAAAGACTAGAGATAAGGGCCAGCCTGCTCAATGGTGTTTTGTTCAGGACCTCCAGGCTGTCAACCCTGCCGTTGTCCAGCGGACACCTGTGGTCCCTAACCCTCGCACTATTTTGACTCAAATTCCTCCAAATTCAACCTGATTTACAGTAGTGGACTTGTCAAATGCATTTTTCAGTGTCCCAGTCCACAAAGACTCACAGTTTTGGTTTACGTTTTAATTCAGTGGGGCTCTTTATGCATTCACCAGACTGGCCCAGGGCTACTGCGAAAGTCCAACCATCTATAACGCGGCTCTCAAGAGCTCTCTGAGCTCTCTTCAACTGTCAGAAGGCTCCGTCTTGATTCAGTATGTAGATGACCTTTTGCTGTGCGCACCAAATGAGGCACAATGCCAAGCAGACTCTTTGAAGCTCTTGTGTCACCTTGCTGTAGAAGGCCACAAGGCTTCAAAGCCAAAATTGCAATTTTGCAAACCAATGGTCACATTTTTGGGCCACCAAATCTCTAATCAAGGCAAATATCTCTCTCCAAAGCATGCATAAGCAATCTGTCATATGGACAAGCCTAAAACTAAGAAAGAACTTCTCTCCTTCCTTGGCATGGCATTCTATTGCCATTCCTTTATTCCTGAATTTTCATGCATTGAGAGACCAATGCGTGACATCATTCCATCAAAGGGTCCCTCACACTTCCCTCTTGAGTGGACACCTGCTGCTAATGACTCCTCTGAAAAAATGAAGAGAGCTCTTTTGGTTCCTCCAACACTTTCACTTCCTGACCCATCCAAACCTTTTGTTCAGTATGTTGATGAGAAATCCGGATGCATGACCTCTGTTCTCCTGCAGCCCCACAGTGACAGACTTCGCCCAGTTGCTTATTACTCCTGCAAGCTGGATGCTGTTGCAGCAGGACGTCCGCTCTGTCTCCGGGCCATGGCTGCGGCAGAACGTGCTGTAGAGGCATCCCGTGACTTTGTTCTGTATACTCCGCTCACTTTGTATGTTCCTCATGCTGTTGCACTGCTTCTGAATGAGCAGAAGTTGTCACATCTCTCCCATGCAAGGTGGCTTAGATATCATTTTACCCTCCTTGAATCACCAAACCTTACTGTTAAACGTTGTGCACAGCCAATTAACCCAGCCACCAATCTCCCTCCACCTTTTTGTGATGATGACACAGACTGTGACCATGACTGTTTATCCCTGCTTGACTTTGTCACCACTCCTAGACCTGACCTTTCTGACACTCCACTGCCAAACCCAGACCTTGTCCTGTATGTTGATGGCTCTGCATCTGTTGACCCCTCTGTGGGCCGCAACAAAGTGGGCTGGGCAGTGTATGATGACCACTGTACGTTGCTTTCTGGCTCCTTGCCTCCTCATCTTTCTGCACAAGCTGCAGAACTTGTTGCCTTGGCAGAGGCCTGCACTTATACAGTGGGCCAATCTGCTACTATTTACACTGGCTCATGCTATGCCTTTGGTGTGTGTCATATCCGGCTCTAGGGAGCCGGGCAATCAGAGCCAGGGACAAGCCAGTGAGTCGAGATGGTTTATTTTGGGTAAGGGATAAGGGATGAGGAGAGCACAGATACTCATGCAGAGGTACACTCACAGGTTGCACAGCGCAGAGGTAAGCAGCTCGTACCGGACGTGGGGGTAGCAAGACGTACATCCTCACAGCGGGATACAAACACAGGAATGCTGCAAGGGGAGTTGAGGCTGACACCAGACGAAGGGGCTTCAGCCTAGCAGTGCTTATGTCGCAGCCCCGAGTCATCGAGGCTGCTCCTATTTATCCTCATTGGCAGCGCCCCAGCTGATGAAGACTAATTGGCCCCAGCCGTCCATAATGCTGCCAGCTGGGGGCCAGCTGAGACGCTGCTCAATGGGAGGCAGGGATGAGGGAAAACATGGGCTCAGTGCCGAGACGGCATCTCAACCCATGGTGACAGAGCCCCTCCCTCAAGGTCGGGCTCCTGAACGACCAGGAACATCCCAGCCCCCCCCCCCCACCTAGGGTGGGAGGAAGGGAGGCGGACCGGAGGGGAAGAAGCCAAGGGAAGGACAACACCAATGGGGCAATGTAGGGTAGCGGGAAAGAAAAACCCAAATACAATACTGACAACAGAACAATTAACCCAGGTACAGATGGGGAGAAGAACTGGGTCAGCACGCCGGTTACACACTACTCAGAGTACCAACAATGCGTGACCCAGAGCAAGGAAAAAAAACACCAAAAAGGTACAGGGCAAAAATGCTGAGTATGGTCAAAAAAAGGGGAAACAATACACAGCACCAATATAAGTACACACAGTCACCAAGAAAAGTGAAGGTGACTGGAACAAATGGACAATTACAGAGCATGGTGTTATGGAAAACAAGGCACATGACTCTATAATGAACAAACAGGACATAAAAAAGAAATACTGAGTGCAGGCAAAGAAAAACCCACACACACGAATATATAAATACCCACAGTCACCTAAAGAAATGAAAGTGACTGGAATAAATGGATAACTGCAGAGCATGGTCTGAAAGGAAAAAACATAACTCTACAATGAAAAAACGAGGCTAAAAACATGGTACAAAAAATAAAATGCTGGGTACGAGGGAAGGAAAACGCACAGCACTATAAATACACATCCACCAACAGGACAGACATTACACCCAAGTGACCTTAATAACGATAAAAGAAAAAGTGACACCCGAGGTGTATGGCAGGCAGAGTCCAAAAATAGCCGAGATGGCTCCGGAGATCTCCCCGCCCATTGTCCAGCTGGCGAATCAGGGGAAGAGAAATGTTCGGACGGCGAACTCTGGACCCAGATCCCAGGAATCCAGTCCAACGGCTGCCGAACCAGGCCGCCCAAAGGCAAACACAGACCAGTGGGGGGAAACCAGATCGC
This sequence comes from Pholidichthys leucotaenia, assembly GCA_020510985.1. Classification (NCBI taxonomy): domain Eukaryota; kingdom Metazoa; phylum Chordata; class Actinopteri; order Cichliformes; family Pholidichthyidae; genus Pholidichthys; species Pholidichthys leucotaenia. Next base: position 287,581,556 of record CM035842.1, read on the forward strand.
CGAACCGAAAGTTTTGCGGGTCGGGTCGTCGACCCGCATCACTCAACCACCAGGACCGTTGAGACGGACGAAGGGTCAGAGCGGATCCCGGTGGAAGAGGCTCAGGGGAGAGCCGATGACGAGGGCGGCGGGCCTCAGGGAAACGGCCACCTCCTCACCGGACCTGGACAACACTGGGGCAGCACCCACGTCGGACCCCGATCGGGCCTCAGGCGAACCCACGTTGGACCCCGATTGGGTCTCGGGCGAACCCACGTTGGACACTGCACCAGAACCGACCTCCAACGTTGAACCCGGACCCTCCAGCACCACGAGGAACAGCAACTCCTCGCCGGTGACCCTGGAAGAAGGCTCAGAAGAGAAAACAGAACCGGGATCAGGATCACCGGCAGCGCCAGAACCCGGCGAGACGAGCTCAGACGCAGCGGGCGGCTGCACCCTGCTCGTCTCCCCTGGAGATAGGCTGAAGTGCTCAAAGATAAAAAGAGAGAAAAGAAAGGAGAGCACTCGCCTGATCTCGGGTTCTGACGCCGTCCAGGACTGCGAAGATCCAGGATCCGTCGTCAGGAGGTCGTTGTCAGGCTCCCATCTAGCCGCGTCGGGCCCCGCAGCCAGCACGATGGTCAGCGCAGCTTGAGATCCCTCCAGCTCAGGTAACCCCGCCGACGACCCACTCGGCGTGAAGCCAGAAGAATCTCGTCCCGCTGGACCGAACCGCTCCTCCGTGGAGACCCAGGGACGCTCAGTCGTCAGCGTAGACTCCACGCAGCAGTCAGTCCCCCTCCTCCGTCCGCAATGTAGCTGCGGAACCACAGGCCCTCTCCATATCCCACCACGTTGACCCGGAGCCGGGGACCGCTCGGCGGAGAGAGACACAGAGGATGCGGGATTAGGAAAACAGGTTACAGCAGGTGGGGAGAGTTCAGGGAGCTGCGAACCCTGAACTTCTCCTCCAGGGATGTGACAGAGCAAATCATTAAGCAGGTGTGAAAAAACAATGACTTGCCTGCCCCCTGGAGGTTGAGTATCGCCTGCTGTAGTGGAATCTGCTTCTTCCTCTCCCCGCCCGGCGATAACGGAGGACCCCCCGGGAATTCGTCTGAGGATCGCTCGCGTTGTCTCCAGCAGAGAGCTCACCCGGCCGGGATTCCAGGCACACACAGCGGTCAGGAAGCGCGTCGAGGAGGAGGGGGAAACAGCCGGGGTGAGCCAGCCCGAATGTCCAGGAATGACAGCGGGGGAACGAGGCTCAGGGGACGAGGCTGTAGAATCTCCACACTGATGAGGCGAAGGGATGACAGCTGCGTGGGAGGAACGGTCCTGACGATGACCCAGAACTGGATCCGGACGAGGTTCGTGCAGAGGTGACTCGGCGATGTGATGACGACTACTCCCAGGGGACGAAGCGAGGGGGAAACCCAGGATTCGCCGCTCCAGATCGGAGATCGAGACGAGGAAGGCGTCGAGCACGGGAAAGCTTCGTAGCCCTGAAGTCCTCACCATCAATCTCACTGCCGCCGCCACATGCCTGAAGGTGGTGACAGGAAACACAGTAGAGCTCGCGACAGCCACTCGACCCCGGACATAACTGCTGTCAGCTGCGGCTCCTAGAAGGGAATCCCGAGTGACGTGGCGCAGGTCGGGGGAAGTCCTCTGGTTGGCGCGAACTCCCGGACTGGAATGGCGGCAGGAACGGGACTCCGAAGCGGGGAAAGACGTCGCCCACTTCGACTCCCTGCCGGGATTTCCATCCACCCCGTGGAGCTTCTCTCGCTGTGTACCTGCAACGTCTATCCTGGCACTGTCCTCCAGATGGTACAGAGAGTGAGGGTGACAGTCCAGGAGTTCCTCAGCACGGCCCGGATGCCAGCGTCTCGCGTTGGAGGCGTCGTGCAGGGTGAAGAATGTCCCGTCGACAGCCTCCGAGATGGACCTTAGCTCGTCGCCCTGGCGCCGGAAGTGACTCCTGGGAAACGGCATGCTAGCAGCGCTGACACCCGGACAGAAAGGTACATTTCCACAGCGACTCACGGCCGCCGGCAACTCTTCTGGCTGCGACATACTGTCATATCCGGCTCTAGGGAGCCGGGCAATCAGAGCCAGGGACAAGCCAGTGAGTCGAGATGGTTTATTTTGGGTAAGGGATAAGGGATGAGGAGAGCACAGATACTCATGCAGAGGTACACTCACAGGTTGCACAGCGCAGAGGTAAGCAGCTCGTACCGGACGTGGGGGTAGCAAGACGTACATCCTCACAGCGGGATACAAACACAGGAATGCTGCAAGGGGAGTTGAGGCTGACACCAGACGAAGGGGCTTCAGCCTAGCAGTGCTTATGTCGCAGCCCCGAGTCATCGAGGCTGCTCCTATTTATCCTCATTGGCAGCGCCCCAGCTGATGAAGACTAATTGGCCCCAGCCGTCCATAATGCTGCCAGCTGGGGGCCAGCTGAGACGCTGCTCAATGGGAGGCAGGGATGAGGGAAAACATGGGCTCAGTGCCGAGACGGCATCTCAACCCATGGTGACAGTGTGGTTCATAATTTTGGTGCACTGTAGCGTGAATGCAACTTCCTCACGTCTGCAGGGACACCTGTAAAGAACTCCTCTTATGTTTCCAGGCTCTTAGAAGCCATTCTCCCTTCCTCAGTGGCAGTGTACAAATGCATGGCCCATACTTCTTCTTTTGACTCTGTTTCCAAGGGCAATACTCATGCTGATGCAGCAGCTAAGGCTGCAGCTTTCTCTCTTTCGGCCACTCATGATCCCCATCCCTCTCCTCCCCTCCCCCTCTTGCCTCCTCTTCGCTAACACCCACTGATTCCCTTATTTCTATGCAATCCCTTTCATCTTTACAGGAACATCAGCAATGGAGCAAGAAAGGCTGTCACAAAGATCGCACTGGTGTGTGGAGAGCCCCGAATGGCCTCCCCTGTTTACCGTTTCATTTTTTCAATCATTTTGCTAAATCGACACGTGGGAGAGACCATGTGTCAAGAGAAGGGATGATACAACCACTGCATGCAAATTGGTTCATTAGTGGTTTCACTGTTTATGCTGACAATTTTTGCAAAAAGTGCCTAATCTGTGCCACTAACAATGCTCACAGAGTCCCCAAACAGGTTCCAGCAGCACACCAGCCCCCTGCAGGACCGTTTCAACATCTCATGATGGACTTCATTGAATTGAACCCAGTTGAGGGTAAAAAGTACTGTTTGGTAATGGTTGACATGTGGTCCAAATGGGTAGAGGCATTAACATGCAACAAGCACTGTTGTGGCCAGAACATTACTGTCAGAAATCATTCCCAGATGGGGAATACCAGAGAAAATCTCCAGTGACAATGGTAAACATTTTGTAAATGAAGCACTGACCAATTTGAGTATTACATTGGGCTTTGATTTGAGAAAACATTGTGCGTACCACCCACAATCAGGCGGTGCTATTGAGCGCGAAAATGGCACTTTGAAAAACAAAACAAACTTGCCAATCTTGAAGATGAAACTGGCCTGCCCTGGACTAGATGCCTCCCATTGGCACTCATGTACATGCGCATGTGAGTCAGGAAGAAATATAACATGTCACCCTTTGAGATTTTGTTTGCTCGCCCTCCCTTTCTAGGTTTCTCTGTGGAGAGAAAGACACCACCTCCTCTAACCACTTCCCATTTTGAAAATGCCATGTTATCTTATTGCTCTGCCTTGTCCTGCCAACTGCAAAACATTTCTCAACAGGTAAAAGCTGCTCTGCCCAGACCTGCCGAGGGGCTCCTCCATAACATAAGACCAGGTGACTGGGTGGTGGTTAAGAGCTTCAAACGGAAGAATTGGCACAGCAAACAGTGGTTGGGCCCATACCAAGTCCTTCTGACGACATTCAGGGCTGTGAAAATCACTGAGAGGGTAACGTGGATCCACACAACACACTGCAGAAAGGTCCCAGGGGTCAAGCCAGAAGAACCCAGACCAGACCAGGAGTAAGAAGCAGATGGTGATTAGCCACAATCACCACCCCACGTTGTAGACTAGGACGAGAAGAAGCAGACATTGCACTGTTGCACCTGACAGCCGTCACAAACAACCTGAGTGTACGCCAAACACAGCTCAGTAGAAACATACACCATGCATACCATTTACACTGATACTGACATTCTGACGGACAATTCGAACCTATGCCAACATCTGCTCATGGATGACAGTCAGCGGGATCGACGACGACATCGCGACTGGACCACGTGGGACTTCCTGTGTACAGGGCTCTTTACCTTATTGTTGGTCAACTTAACCGTCTATCTGATGATTTGTTTCTATGCCCCATTACGCCATCCTCCATGGATGCAACCTCTTGTAGTCTCTAAGCGGACTGTTCATGATGTTAGTTCTAGAGAAGTTATCAATGATATATTGCTGCTAGCAGAAGACAGGAGGAATTTTTCCTCAGATTTCCTTTTAAACTCATGGTGTGGATATGTGTTGAAAGGACGAGACTGAGTTTATTCCTCAGGTTCAGCTTTAGTCACAATCACATACTCCAACATTCCAAAGCAGAAAAAGAGAATGAATCTTCTCACATCTGTCCATCTGTCCCACACAATAAACATACAGTAATATATCTGTGGAGCATATGAAACCAACATATGTGCCCCACATGACCCCCCCCCCCCCCAAACGTCTAAGATGGAACAATCATAACTAAAGATGCATGTCATAATAAAATCACTACATATCAGTCCACCTGCCGCTTGGCCTTAGTCTTCTGCCGTATTTGCTGTAAGCCGGCTTTACTGCCTCCGCAGTGTCCTCCTGCTGTGGGGCTGCTGCCTGTGGATTAGGACTGTTAGTCAATCTCTGTGGGTGTTCTGGAGAATGCTCTCTAGGGGGTCTGCCGCGCCAGGGAGCCCTCGCCAACTGCACAGGTTCATCAGCCATCACAAAAGCAGGTTTGAGCCTGTTTATGCCAATCGTTTCCTTTCTGCCCCCCAAATCTAGCAAAAAATGCTTATCTCCTGTTTCCAGCACTCTATATGGTCCATCATAACCACCATCAGTGTGTGAATGTGTGTGTGAATGGGTGAATAGCAGCATCTGTAAAGCGCTTTGGTCATCAAGAGATGAGAATAAAAGCGTTATATAAGTGAGTGCCATTTACCATTTACCATAAGGCGGGCGATGGGCATCATGTCTGACAAAAACAAACTCCGCATCTTTTAAAGCTTTAGACACAAAAACGCGTGGGAAGCTGTGATGAACTGGGCCCGGAAGCGTGCTCGATCCCGTGTCACTCTGCAACCGCTGAGCGAGGGGGCACTCTGGCGCAGGATTATCCGGGAGAAACTCCCCGGGCAGCCGGAGTGGCTGCGCAAAAACTAACTCAGCTGGGGAGGCTTTTAAATCCTCTTTAGGTGCAGAACGCAACCCCAATAAAACCCATGGTAGCCTGTCCACCCAATTTGTATCCGTAAGCGACGCTCTGAGGGCTGCTTTCAATGACCTGTGGAAACGTTCGCATAAACCGTTAGCCTGCGGGTTGTACGCGGTAGTGCGGTGGATCGTTACCCCCAGGCTGCGGGCCATCGCTGACCAAAGCTCGGAAACAAATTGAGGACCTCTGTCGGATGTAATGTCCGACGGAACTCCAAAACGCGCTACCCATGCTGTTAAAAACGCACGCGCCACCTCCTCGGCTGTGGCTGATGCCAGTGGGACCACTTCCGGCCAACGCGTGGTGCGGTCCACCATTGTCAAAAGGTGTGTGCACCCCTGTGATGGCGGGAGGGGGCCTACGACGTCAATATGCACATGATCGAACCGCTTAGCCGGGATGTGAAAAGGCTCCAAGGGAGCTCTCGTATGTTTGTGTATTTTGGCCCGCTGACAAGCGACGCATGCTGCTGCCCACTCCTTGACTTGCTTGCGCAGGCTTGGCCATACAAATTTCTCTCCTACCATTTTGATCGACGCGCGCACTCCCAGGTGCGCCAGAGAATGGATCGAGTCAAAAACGCGGCGGCGCCACGCGGCTGGCACCACCGGACGCGGTTGTCCCATGGAGACATCGCAGATTAGGGGGGGCATACCGTCTTGCAGCACCCTGTTCTCCAGCCTTAACCCTGTTGGTCCAGACTGGAGCGCGCGCACGTCCGCATCGCTAACCTGCTCCGCGGCCATGGCTGCATAATCTATACCTACGCGGACCGGGGCCGCGCGCGCTTCTGCAACGCTACCCTGCTCCGCGGCCATGGCTGCAGAGTCTGCCCCCATGGGGCCTGGAGCCACCACAGCACGTGAGAGGCAGTCTGCCACTACATTATATTTACCCGCCACATGCTGAATATCGGTAGTAAACTCCGATATCGCGGCCAGCTGTCTCTGCTGCCGGCCCGACCAAGGTTCTGAAATCTTGGCCATCACGAAAGTCAGCGGTTTGTGGTCCACGAACGCGGTGAAACGGCGTCCTTCTAGCCAGAACTGGAAGTGGCGGATGGCCAAGTGTAGAGCTAACAACTCCCTATCGAACGCGCTGTATTTTCGCTCGCTATCGCGCAAGGTTTTGCTGAAAAACACGAGCGGTTGCCAGGCTCCAGCCACATACTGTTCAACGACCGCCCCTATGGCTGCCTCTGATGCGTCAGTAGTGAGCGCCATGCGGGCCGTTGGGACTGGGTGTGCCAACAACGCAGTGTTTTCCAGGGCTGATTTGACTTGAGAGAATGCGCGCTCCCGCTCGGGAGACCATTCGATTTTATTTGTGGGTTTTTGCTTTTTTAGTGCAGCATACAATGGTTGCATGAGCTGCGCTGCGCGGGGGAGGAAACGGTTATAAAAATTAACCATTCCCAGAAACTCCTGTAACGCTTTGACCGTTTGTGGTTGGGGAAAATTAGTTATTGCGCGCACTTTATCGGGCAGAGGGACCGCTCCTTCTGGCGAGACGCAATGCCCCAAAAAATCAATCTGCACCACCCCGAACTGACACTTCGCTGGGTTGATTATTAACCCGTGCTCTGCCAACCTCCGGAAAACTGCTGTGAGGTGGCTTTTGTGTTCGTCTTCAGACGCGCTGGCTACCAATATGTCGTCCAGGTAGACGAACACGAAAGGGAGATCGCGTAGGACCGCGTCCATCATGCGTTGGAACGTCTGCGCCACGCCCTTAAGCCCAAACGGTATGCGCAAAAACTCAAAAAGCCCAAAAGGAGTTATTACCGCTGTTTTGGGTATGTCCTCAGCGCGCAGTGGAACCTGGTGGTAACCGCGTACCAAGTCTATTTTAGAAAAAATGCGCGCCACCGCCAAATGAACCGAAAAATCTTGGATGTGCGGGATCGGGTAGCGGTCGTGCACTGTGGCGTTATTCAACCTGCGGAAATCACCGCAAGGTCACCACGAGCCATCAGCCTTTGGGACCATGTGCAGCGGTGAAGCCCAAGGGCTCTTCGAATGCCTGATGATGCCTAGTCTTTCCAGGTGGGCGAACTCCTCGCGCGCTATGGTCAGTTTAGCTGAGTCCAAGCGCCGAGCTTTTGCAAACACGGGTGGGCCGGTGGTAGTAATAAAATGTTCCACCCCATGTTTAGCCACTGTCGCCGAAAATGTTGGGACCGTGAGTGCTGGGAACTGAGTGAGGAGTGTGTGGAACTTACCACCTGCAGCTGTGACATTGGCTTGTGCAGTTGGCGGGGCCACTCGAGCTGTGCAGGGAATAGAGTGAAAGGAGAGTGCATTAACCAGACGTCTGTTAGCAAGATCAACCAATAAACCATGTGAGCACAAAAAATCAGCCCCTAACATGTTGAAATTGACTGCCGCTACAACAAAAGTCCACTCAAATGCACGGCCCTGCAAAGACAGAAGCAGAGTCCTCTCACCGAAGGTCTTAATCGCTGAGCCGTTCGCTGCTGACACCCGGAGACCACTGGAAGGTGCCAGCCGGTCCGCGTAGGAAGGCGTGATGAAGCTCAGCTGGGAGCCTGTGTCCACGAGGAAATGCCTCCCCGAGCGTGCATCTTTCAGGTAGAGCAGCTTGTTCTCCTCCCCGAGGGCCGCAGCTGCTACCGACCCCCAGTCTTGGCGTTTCCCGAGCGCTTGAAATGGCACGGTGGAATGCACTTGTGTGCCCTCTCTGCAAAGCGGAGATGGTAGAAGCAAAGGATGTCATCCGCTCCGTGTCACCTGGCCCTTGCTGCTGCCGTCATCGGTGAGTCTGGTGCTGCAGCCTCTGGCACCATGCCGTCTCCGGACGTTGCGCCTAGCTCTGCTGCCTCAGCCGAAGCCGCGCTCCGTTTGTGGGCGTCGACGAGTCGTTGCACCTCCTGGCTCAGCTCGTGGTAGTCTCGTCGGGCCAACAGAGGTGAGCCGGCCAGGGTCACTCTCACCGCTGGCGGTAGAGTCCTGAGGAAAAGGTGGGTGAAGATAAAGCTGTCATCTTCGGAGTCTCTCAACCTCAGCATTTTCCCCATCAGGTCTGCGGGTCTGTTGTTCTCAAACTCCGTCAACGCCAGGAGCCCCTCTGCTCGCTGTTGCACCGAGGGGGTGAAGTGGCTGATAAGCGCAGCCTTTAATGCGCTGTACTTGTCGCTGTCCGGTGGGTGGTTGACCAGGTTCTCCACCCTCTGGACTGTGTGGTTGTCCAGCTTCGCCACCACATGGTAGAACATTGTGTCGTCTCTCAAGATTCTCCGGAGGTTGAACTGCGCCTCGACCGCGCTAAACCAGGAGCGCGGACTGTTCTGCCAGAAGTCCGGCAGCTGGAACATGGCGGCATTCGTCAGGCTGTCTCCTGACGAGCCCGGCTCGGGAGAATTACTTCTGCTCATGCTTCGTCGTAAGGTCACCAGTGTGGAGATGTGTTGAAAGGACGAGACTGAGTTTATTCCTCAGGTTCAGCTTTATTCACAATCACATACTCCATCATTCCAAAGCAGAAAAAGAGGATGAATCTTCTCACATCTGTCCTTTTATACCCAGGACATCAAACCTACAGTCACATGGTGTTTAATCAAACATACAGTCACACGGTACTTAATCCCAGTCACAATGTAACTTCCCCCGATCTTAACACCATCCACCCCCTAGTCTCCGGTGGTCAGGAAATCTCTCAAGGCCATCTCCTTGAAACAAAAGGCCAAATCTCACACCCTCCTGTTACCCTAGGACGCTCAGTCCCTTTGTTCCCTTGAGACGTGAAGCACACAATAAACATACAGTAATATATCTGTGGAGCATATGAAACCAACATATGTGCCCCACAATGGTACCGTTATGCCCGCTTCCTTGCAAAGCAGAAAAAAAGCTACTAACTGTTATGTCTGCACTAGAATACCTGTAGCTGCCACCAATCCTCATGTTTCCCCTGCATCATTTAACTCATCTGATCTCTTTCCTGATATTCTGAGGTCGGCACTGTTCCCTAACTTCTTAAATCAAATTGTACAGAAAACAACAGGTCACAGTTTACCCCCATGCCACCCTACACAGGGAGGAATTTTTCTAAAATCCTGGCAATAAAATGCAGTGACAATACACCCCTCTTTGGCCCAGTCCAGTTCCCCCCAAACTCTGAATTCATATGTTACGCTAATAATCTCACTCTTACCCTGCCCAGGGTGAAAATGGGCTCTGTTCCCAGAGCTTATTGTTCCCATACCTACTCACCATGTACCACTAATGACCAGGGTCACATAAATACCACTCAGGCACTGCCAGGTACAACATGCAAACCTTACTATTTGGTCCCTGACGTTATGGGAGCAATGTCACAAGATGATTTTATGTGGCTATGCGGTGCTTATATGTATCAGGCGTTGCCTGAGAATTGGGTGGGCCATTGCACCGCAGTGCGTGCTGCTGACCACTCTTTCATTGTGACTGCTAATCCCTTGGATGGGTCTGACCACAGGTCACGAAGGGATGTGTTCCCACATGATTCCATTTGGGGCACTGATGTGCCTAAAACCCATAAGCTCTGGACAGATGCTCAGAAAGTCGCTCTTTCTCTGTTTCCATGGGTCAGTGTAGGTAAGCTCTTGCTGCGCATGGAGACATTAGACTATCGTGTGGGAACCTTTGCAAACGTGACTCTCTTAGCCCTTAAGGGAATTCAAGATGAGTTGCATGCCCTTAGACTAATGGAATTACAAGACAGGATGGTGTTAGATCAGCTAACAGCATCACAGGGTGGGGTCTGTGCGATGGTGGGAACGGACTGCTGCACCTACGTCCCTGCTAATGATGCCGACACTGGAATTATCTCCCAAGCCATTCAAAACCTCACAGCTCTTCGTGATGCCTCCCTGCTCGATAATGTTCGGGGAGGAGGTGTTTTGGTTGTTCAGTGGTGGATGGTGAGATTGGCTCATTCATATTGATATATTTTTATCTGCTGTTCTGCTGCTTCTCATGTTTTGTGGCTGCTGTACGTGTATACTTCTGATTATTAAACACATGATATCAAAGTTGTTCGTTTCCACCATGCTGCATTACATGCCAGCTGCCACCTTTGACCCTGATGTGACTCTTGCTTCAGCCCCGCCAATGTCGGATTACAATGATTTGGAAATGTCCGAACTCCCTTTCTTTGATGATTATGATGATTACATGACTAAAGACTCAAATATGATGTAAATATTTTATGTCCACCACATCCATTTCTTATCTTTGCTTGCTCTGCATTGAGGGCTCACACTCACAAAAACAGCCTCTTGTGCCTCTTCACACACGCCATTATTCTATGTCACTGTTCATGACGCATCAGTTTAAACCTGAGAGGGTGTACTTTTGCTGATTTTTTTTTTTTTACTTTGACAGTCTTGTACAGAATGGTCATATATGGCCATCATCATAGCAGTTTGTCGTAGGCGACAATGACTGTTTCATTTAGGTCTGATCAGATTCCTCCACACAGCTCTGTCCTTAGCTTTCCACTGCCAGGAACTCCTGTCTATGTCCAACTTCTTCAAGTTTCTTTTTAAGGTGTCTTTAAATCTAAGCCTTGGTCTACCCTGATTGCGTTTGCCCTCACATAACTGTGAGTAGAGTAACTGCCGAGGGAAATGCTGGTGGTCCATCCTCTCAACATGTCCAAGCCATTTCAGGTTCATCTGTATTAGCATGTCCTCCGTTGATGGTAGACCAGCTTGTTTCAACACTTCTATGTTGGTTATCTTGTCTTTCCATGAGATGTTCATTATGGCTCGAAGGTGTCTCATCATGTACATGTGAAGTTTCTTTACCGGCACTCTGTAGACAGTCCAAGTTTCAGCACCATACAATAGAGTAGCCAGTACTGTCGCTCTGTACACTTTGCATTTCACACGGATAGACACATGTCGATTGTTCCACAGTCTCTCCCTCAAGTTTCCAAACACAGCACTCGCTCTTCCCATTCTGAGAGATAGTTCATCCTCCAGCCTAGCATTCTCTGAAACAGTACTCCCTAGATACTTGAAAGTCTTGCACTTCACTAGTGGCTCTGTACCAATGCTGATCTCTTCTGGTAGTGATGTTGATAATTGGAACTTTGGTGGTTGATAAAGGCACTCTGTCTTCTTGATGTTGATTTGGAGGCTGAATTGGCTAGCTGCTCTTGCAAATTTCTCCACTAAAGATTGCATATCTTCCACACTGTGTGCAACTAGAGCACTGTCGTCGGCAAAGAACATTTCTCTTACTACCTTTATCGATGTCTTACTCTTGGCTTTAAACTGTGCCACATTGAACAAGTCTGCTTCTTTCCTTGCTTGAATGTATACTCCTTCTGAAGTGTCTTTGAAGGCCACCTCAAGCATGGCTGCCAGATATAGCGAGAAGAGTGTAGGTACCAGCACACACCCTTGTTTCACCCCGTTGCTTACTGAAAAGTCTTTAGATACTGAACCACTCATTGCCACGTTTGCTTGCATACCTGTATGGAGTGCCTCGATCAGGCTGACAAACTTCTCTGTACAGCCATATTTCTTGAGTACCTGCCAAAGTCCTTGTCACAAAACAGTATCAAAGGTTTTACTGAAGTCTATGAAGACTACATAAAGCGGCATGTTCTGTTCGATACACTTTTCTTGAACCTGTTTCAAGCAGAAAATCATGTCCATTGTGCTTCTTCCACTTCTAAAGCCGCACTGGGTTTCTGGTAGTACATTCTGCGAGATGTGTTCATTGAGTCTGTTCAGTAGTACACGTGAGAGAATCTTACCAACAGTGGCTAGCAGTGATATACCTCGGTAATTTCCACAATCTTTCCTGTCACCTTTCTTGAACAAAGGCACAATACTTGCACCCTTCCAGTCTTGAGGTACTTTCTGGGCATCCCATATCTCATGGATGAGCTTGTGCAGGCAGTTGGTCAGCTGAACACCACCAAATTTCCACACTTCTGCTGGAATTCCATCCCTTCCTGGAGCTTTACCATCCTGTGTTGTCCTGATAGCTGCCATTAGTTCATCAAAATTTGGTGGTTCATCCAGACTTGATACAGCTGATCACTGCACTAGAGCTTCTTTAGCCTCTTCAGTGAGATCTCCAGGGTTGTTTAGTAGTTGGTCAAAGTGGTCTACAAATCTGTCCAGGATCTTGCCTTTCTCCTGCAAAACTGTTTCACCATCCATAGCCTTTAGTTGGATCAATCCTCTTGGTTTAGGGCCGTAGCTTTCTCTCAAACCTGTGAAGAATGTTTTCATATCCTTCTTGTCTGCTGCAGTTTGAAGTTCCTCCGCTTTTTCATCCCACCAGTTGGACTTCATCTCTCTGGTGTACTTCTGTAGCTCACTCTGAGCCTTTGAGTATTTCTTCTTCTTCGACCTTGTGTTACACTGTAGGTTTTCCTGCCTAGCTGTATTCCTCGCTTCTAGTAGTTTCTTCAGGTGTTCATCATGCTCATCAAACTAATCTTGATGTTTCCTCTCAGGGTGGCCTAATACATCACTCGCAGTCTGATACACTGTATCCTTCAGTGTTGCCCATTTCTCTTCTATGTCATTCTCTGAGTTGTTGCTGTCCCAGTCTTTCAAGTTTTCATCCATTTCCTGTTTAAGTTCTTCCTGCTTCTTTTGGCCTTTCAGTGCACTAGTGTTTAGCTTCCGTGGTGGCTTCGCACCCGTCCTGCAGTGATGTTTTCGTCTCCAAATCCTTAATCTAGGTCTCAGCATAACATGATCAGTACCACAGTCCGCGCCTCTCATTGCTCTGGTGTCCAATACATCCCTTATGTCTCTCTGCCTGACTATAATGTAGTCTAATAAGTGCCAGTGCTTGGATCTTGGGTGCATCCATGTCTTCTTGTGTGTGTCCTTGTACTTAAATAGAGTGTTGGTTATCACAAGGTTGTACTCTGAACATAGTGCAAGTAGAAGTTCTCTGTTAGCATTGTACTTGCCTACTCCATGACTGCCTAGCACTCCTTTCCATTTCTCAGTGCCCGAACCAGCTCTGGCATTAAAATCTCCAACGAGTATTAGCCTATCATCAGTTGGTACATGCCTGATAGTCTCATGTAAATCACTGTAGAACTCTTCCTTCACCTCCTCTGTGTTGGTCATTGTTGGGGCATATACACTGATGAGTGTGACATGCATCTTCCGCTGTAGTGGGAGTCTCATAGTCATTATCCTGTCGTTGATTGGCACCGGTTCCTCATCAAGCATTGCTGCTAACTCCTTTCTAACTGCAAAGCCCACTCCTGCTTCTCTCCTTTCTTGAGTTGATCTCCCACTCCAAAAAAAGATGTACCCATGGTCTTCCAAGCTGTCATATCCAGGCAATCTTGTTTTACTAAGTGCAGCTATGTCTACATTGTACCTGTTCATTTCCAGGGCCACAAGCGCGGTCTGTCTTTCTGGGCACTGTGATGTTGTTCTGTCCAACAGAGTGCGTACATTCCATTCTGCTACACACAAGGCTGCTGTTTTCCTCTTCTTTTGTCTTCCTGCTCCTAGCTTACTTTTCACTGCCTGTCGGAGTGTGAACAGATCTGCGTGGACCTTGTAAGCCTGGGCAACGTCCGAGCTGGTATGAGTTGCTTTCTGATTGACCATTTCATGAAACTGCTTGCAAAGTATTTGAGTACTGCTAGCTTTTGCTGGACCAGGAGCACATTCTTGGCAGATAAAGGTATTATCAGTGGCAAGGACAAGCCAAGACAAACTGACTCCAGTATCTGTTGCAGTGACTGACCAGATGATAGGTTTGTTTATCTCTGCTCTTTGTGTAGTGCATGTCACAATGCACTGACTGGCACAGTCCACCACAGACCTTGCAACAGATGTGTTTATCTGCCAGGATGTCCAGTCTCACCCTGTGTAACTGGGAGTGGTCCACCACAGACCTGTGGCAGATATTGTTTTTAGTTCTGCCAGGATGCCGTTTCACCCTCCACGCCCTTGGAAGGGTGGGGATGCTGGTTGAGTCGCCGATGGCCCAACCCATGAGACAGGTAGTACCGGTTTTCATGGTTATCCGGTAGCAAGCAAGCCAATGCCTGACCTGACAAAAAATATATCACCAATTGTGTGATATATGGATGCATTTAAAGATCTGACCACCTTCATACTCCTTTAACACATTAGACAGTCATCACATTATATAAAAGGCAACCTGTAAGTGCACCAAGAGGATGCACTGCAGACTAATGGAACCCTGACTGCTCCAACCATCTCTCACTTTAGTAAAGCACTCCACACAGCAAATGGAGAAATATTACCCAAATGTAATACTCCTGGGATAGAGCACCACAAGCACAAAACTCCCAATTAAAATTTGAAAAACAGGAAGAAAATACATCAGATCAACTTGGACCTATTCTGAATAATTTTCCACTCCATACTCACATGCCCGATTCAAATTATTTTAAATGTAATCTATAGTAATTTTACACTGCTCTTCCCTTCTAGCATAGCACTTCTTGGTTAGTAGTCACAGAACTGTGCATCTGAGATGGCCTGGATGTGCCCTCACTTTGACATAAAATGCCAAATAGAAGAAAAAAATCTGAAAACAAACCTTTAGCATGGTCTGAAGTTACTTATTCTATTCAGTGTCCTTTAAATGGCCCTCACATGATCAATTACAAGTATTTTTTTACATATCTATCGCAGAATTGATTCAAAGATTTTTATTTGTTAATACTTCTAGATGTACAGGGCATACAGTAGAACTGAAATACCATTTCTCTCTCCCTTAGTGGTGTGCGCAATATATAAGACAAGAAGGAATAAGGATGGAAAACATCAATGTGCAACAACTGAACAGGTCAACATACATAAAATGCAGTTAAAGTGATGGACTTTATTAGCAAAGGGAGATCTTTTCCTCTGCCTGGAGATAGCATAATAAAAACAATACTTGACAACAAGTTATAGACAAACACCTTTTTAAAAACTAATACACTCAAAAGAATAGAAGTTTAAAAATAGATGCTGCATGAGGTGACTCACCAAGAAAAGGGAAATGTGGTGGAAATTTACTGTCTATGCATTAATTTACGTACTGCCTATGCATTAATCTGTTGAGTAACGAGGGATCATATGTTTTATAAGTGTGTGTCAATATATGAATTGTTCTTATTGTGGAGAATGTGCGGAAGGATGAGACTGAGTTTATTCCTCAGGTTCAGCTTTATTTACAATCACATACTCCAACAATTTCAAAGCAGAAAAGAGGATGAATAATCTCACATCTGTCTTTTATACCCCGGACATCACAACTGCAGTCACATGGTGTTTAATCAAACATACAGTCACATGGTACTTAATCCCAGTCACAATGTAACCCCTCTGATCTTCACACCATCGTCCTTTAGTCTCCGGTGGTCCAGAAATCTCTGCCGGTCATCTCCTTGAAACAAAGGCCAAATCTCACACTCTCCCGTTATCTCTCAGAGGCTCAGTCCCTTTGTTCCCTGAGACGTGCAGCACACAATAAACACACAGCAATATATTTGTGGAGCATATGTAACCAACATGTGTGCCCACATGACCCCCCCCCCAAACGTCTAAGATGGAACAATCATAACCAGAGATGCATGACATAATAACATTACTACATATCAATCCACCAGTTGCCTAGGTCTAAGTCTTCTGCCGTATTTGCTGTAAGCCGGCTTTACTGCCTCTGCAGTGTCCTCCTGCTGTGGAACTGTTGCCTGTGGATTAGAACTGTTAGTCAATCTCTGTGGGTGTTCTGGAGAATGCCTTCTAGGGGGTCTGCCGCGACGGGGGGCCCTCGCCAACTGCACTGCTTCATCCGCCAAAACAAAAGCGGGTTTGAGTCTGTTTATACCAATTACCTCCTTTCTGTCTCCCAAATCTAGCAAAAAATGCTTCTCTCCTGTTTCCAGCACCCTAAATGGTCCGTCGTACGGCGGCCGTAAGGTTGGGCGATGGGCATCATGTCTGACAAAAACAAACTCCGCATTTTTTAAAGCTTTCGGCACAAAAACGCGTGGGAAGCTGTGATGAACCGGGCCAGGAAGCATGTTTGATCCCGTGTCGCTCTGCAACCGCTGAGTGGGGGAGCAATTTGGCGCAGGATTATCGGGGAGAAATTCCCCGGGCAGACGTAGAGGCTGTGCAAAAACTAACTCAGCTGGGGAGGCTTGCTAATCCTCCTTAGGTGCAGAACGCAACCCCAATAAAACCCATGGAAGCCTGTCTACCCAATTTGTATCCGTAAGCGACGCTCTGAGGGCTGCTTTCAATGACCTATGGAAATGTTCGCATAAACCGTTAGCCTGCGGGTGGTACGCGGTAGTGCGGTGGATCGTTACCCCCAGGCTGCGGGCCATCGATGACCAGAGCTCGGAAACAAATTGAGGACCTCTGTCGGACGTTATGTCCGACGGAACTCCAAAGCGCGCTACCCAAGCTGTTAAAAACGCGCGCGCCACCTCCTCGGCTGCGGTTGATGCCAATGGGACCCCTTCCGGCCAACGCGTGGTGCAGTCCACCATTGTCAAAAGGTGTGTGTACCCCTGTGACGATGGAAGGGGGCCTACCAAGTCGACATGCACATGATCAAAGCGCTTAGCCGGGATGTGAAAAGGCTCCAAAGGAGCTCTAGTGTGTCTGTGTATTTTGGCTCGCTGACAAGCTACGCAGGCTGTCGCCCATTCCTTGACCTGTTTGCGCAACCCCGGCCATACAAATTTCTCTCCTACCATTTTGACCGATGCGCACACCCCCGGGTGCGCCAGAGAATGGATCGAGTCAAAAACGCCGCGGCGCCACGCAGCTGATACTACAGGACGCGGCCGTCCAGTGGAGATATCGCAGATTAGGGGGGGCATACCATCTTGCAGCACCCTGTCCTCCAGCCTTAACCCTGTTGGTCCAGACTGGAGCGCACGCACGTCCGCATCGCTAACCTGCTCCACAGCCATGGCTGCATAATCTAACCCTACGCGGACCGGGGCTGCGCGCTCTTCCACGTCGCTACCCTGGCCCGCGGCCATGGCTGCAGAGTCTGCCCCCACGGGGCCTGGAGCCGCCACAGCACGTGAGAGGCAGTCTGCCACTACATTATGTTTACCTGCGACATGCTGGATATCGGTGGTGAACTCTGATATCGTGGCCAGCTGTCTCTGCTGCCGGCCCGACCAAGGTTCCGAAATCTTGGCCATCGCGAAAGTCAGCAGTTTGTGGTCCACGAACGCGGTGAAACGGTGCCCTTCCAGCCAGAACTGGAAGTGGCAGATGGCCAAGTGTAGAGCCAACAACTCCCTGTCGAACGCGCTGTATTTTCGCTCACTATCGCGCAAGGTTTTGCTGAAAAACGCGAGCGGTTGCCAGGTCCCAGCTACATACTGTTCAATGACCGCCCCTACGGCTAAATCAGACGCGTCAGTGGTGAGCGCCATGTGGGCCGTTGGAACTGGGTGTGCCAACAAAACAGCGTTTGCCAGGACTGATTTGACTTGAGAGAATGCACGCTCCCGCTCAGGAGACCATTCGATTTTATTTGTGGGTTTTTGTTTTTTTAGTGCAGCGTACAATGGTTGCATGAGCTGCGCTGCGCTGGGGAGGAAACGGTTATGAAAAGTAACCATTCCCAAAAACTCCTGTAACGCTTTGACCGTTTGAGGTTGGGGAAAATTTGTTATTGCGCGCACTTTATCAGGCAGAGGGACCGCTCCTTCTGGCGAAACGCGATGCCCCAAAAAATCAATCTGTGCCACCCCAAACTGACACTTCGCTGGGTTAATTATTAACCCGTACTCTGCCAACTTCCGGAAAACTGCTGTGAGGTGGCTTTCGTGTTCGTCTTCGGACGTGCTGGCTACCAAAATGTCATCCAAATAGACGAACACGAAAGGGAAGTCACGTAGGACCGCGTCCATCATGCGCTGGAACGTCTGCACCGCACCCTTGAGTCCAAAAGGCATGCGCAAAAACTCAAAAAGCCCGAAAGGAGTTATTACCGCTGTTTTGAGTATGTCCTGAGCGCGCACTGGAACCTGATGGTAACCGTGTACTAAATCTATTTTAGAAAAAATGCGTGCCCCCGCCAAATGAACCGAAAAATCTTGGATATGCGGAATTGGGTAGCGGTCGTGTGCAGTGGCATTATTCAACCTGCGGAAATCACCGCAAGGTCGCCACGAGCCATCAGCCTTTGGGACCATGTGCAGTGGTGAAGCCCAGGGGCTTTTCGAACGCCTGATGATGCCCAGTTTTTCCAGGTTGGCAAACTCCTCGCGCGCTATGGTCAGTTTAGCTGAGTCCAGGCGCCGAGCTTTTGCAAAAACGGGCGGGCCAGTGGGAGTGATATAATGTTCCACCCCATGTTTAGCCACTGTCGCCGAAAACGTTGGGAGTGTGAGTGCTGGGAACTGAGTGAGGAGTGCGTGGAACTTACCACCCGCAGCTGTGATGTTGGCTTGTGCAGTTGGCGGCGCCACTCGAGCTGTGCAGGGAATAGAGTGAAAGGAGAGTGCATTAACCAGACGTCTGTTAGCAAGATCAACCAATAAACCATGTGAGCACAAAAAATCAGCCCCTAACATGTTGAAATTGACTGCCACTACAACAAAAGTCCACTCAAATGCACGGCCCTGCAAAGACAGAAGTAGAGTCCTCTCACCGAAGGTCTTAATCGCTGAGCCGTTCGCTGCTGACACCCGGGGACCCTTAGACGGCGTCAGCTGGTCCGCGTAGGAGGGCGTGATGAAGCTCAGCTGGGAGCCTGTGTCCACGAGGAAATGCCTCCCCGAGCGTGCATCCGTCAGGTAGAGCAGCTTGTTCTCCTCCCCGAGGGCCACAGCCGCTACCGACCCCCGGTCTTGGCGTTTCCCAAACGCTTGAAGTGGCACGGTGGGAAGCACTTGTGTGCCCTCTCTGCAAAGCGGCGATGATAGAAGCAAAGGATGTCGTCCGCTCCGTGTCACCTTGTCCTTGCTGCTGCCGTCGTCGGTGAGTCTGGTGCTGCAACCACTGGTCCCATGCCGTCTCCGGACGTTGCGCATAGCTCCGCTGCCTTGGCCGAAACCGTGCTCCGTTTGTGGGCGTCGACGAGTCGTTGCGCCTCCTTGCTCAGCTCATGGTAGTCTCGCCGGTCCAACAGAGGTGAGCCTGCCAGGGTAACTCTCACCGCTGGCGGCAGGGTCCGGAGGAAAAGGTGGGCGAAGATAAAGTCGCCATCCTCGGAGTCTCTCAGCCTCAGCATTTTCACCATCAGGTCTACGGGTCTGTCGTTCTCCGACTCCGTCAACGCTAGGAGCCCCTCTGCTCGCTGTTGCACCGAGGGGGTGAAGTGGCTGATAAGCGTAGCCTTCAATGCGCTGTATTTGTCGCTGTCCGGTGGGTGATTGACCAGATTCTCCACCCTCTGGACTGTGTGGCTGTCCAGCTTCGCCACCACATGGTAGAATTTCGTGTCATCTCTCGAGATTCTCCGGAGGTTGAACTGCGCCTCGACCACGCTAAACCAGGAGCGCGGACTATGCTGCCAGAAGTCCGGCAGCTGGAACGCGGCGGCAGTCATCAGGCTGGCTTCTGCCGAGCCCCGCTCGGGAGAATTATCTCTGCTCATGCTTCGTCGTAAGGTCACCAGTGTGGAGAATGTGCGGAAGGATGAGACTGAGTTTATTCCTCAGGTTCAGCTTTATTTACAATCACATACTCCAACAATTTCAAAGCAGAAAAGAGGATGAATAATCTCACATCTGTCTTTTATACCCCGGACATCACAACTGCAGTCACATGGTGTTTAATCAAACATACAGTCACATGGTACTTAATCACAGTCACAATGTAACCCCTCTGATCTTCACACCATCGTCCTTTAAGGCGCTTTTCCACTTGGAACCCAAAGGCCTCGTTTGGCCTGGAACCGAACAGAACCGTTCGGCACCCATGGTTTTCCACAGCACAAGGCTCACTGTAGCATGGGTGGGAGGAGGAGGGAGTTGGAGGCGGAATTTGGAGGGAGTTGGAGGCGGTGCTACGCTCCCC
Source organism: Pholidichthys leucotaenia (assembly GCA_020510985.1). Lineage (NCBI taxonomy): Eukaryota > Metazoa > Chordata > Actinopteri > Cichliformes > Pholidichthyidae > Pholidichthys > Pholidichthys leucotaenia. The sequence continues at coordinate 287,601,992 of CM035842.1, forward strand.
ATGAGGCGGCGCCATATTCCTGTTCAGTAAAATCAACATCAAAACATGTAGCAATACATCTCCAAAAATAATGCAAAAGTTAAATATTTTTGGACACTCATGTCAGAAAGTGAGACCCATATATTACACAGAATCATTAATCAGACAGTGAAGTATTGTTAGATTTTAATCATTTATTGGCTCACAGCGCATGAACATCAAAAATGACTTTTCTCGACAAATAGATGGTTAGGTAAAAATACATGATCTATGTCAAAATCATGGAGAGACTGTTGAGACGTCATGGAATTTATCTGCTCCTGCCAGTGGTGTTGTGGCAAAACATGGATCAGGTGCCATATGAGCCGTTAAATATATATTTCAACAGGTAAACAGTACTGAGTTAGGCATAAGATATATTTAGCAATTATGATGCATTTTAAGCCAAAACAAATGGATCTAGGATTAGAAGTAATTAAAATAAAGCAGTCCCAAGGTTACATGGAGAAATACGGGGATTAACTGGAAATATATCGTATTGAGTATTGCTGACTACCTGTAGATACTGTATAAATATATATTCTCTGCATCAACAGTGAACTATACTTGTATTCATGTAGTATTGCCCTGGGAATTTTGACAATAAACCTTTGTACTTTTGCAGATGTCTCTATTTTGTTTTACAGTCTTCAGCAAAGAAATGTTTTGGTTACTTTTCTTAAAATGAGCCATTATTTTCAAAGTCACTGATAAATGGTTTGTACTGTTGACTCTTTTCCCACCGGTGTCTGAACAGACAAAATAGAAAATCATGATGCAAACACATAAATCACTAAATTGTTTATTCCAATCAGCAGCAAATTATAGATTATTTAGAATGTGCAAAATTCAAACTGTAAAAAAAAAAAGAGAGAAAACGTGACAAAAAATAAGCAACAGCACAACACAGACTGGATATGATAATCCTTGTGTGATTTTACATGTCGTTTTGTATATACAGCCGTGGACAAAATTGTTGGTACCCCTCTGTTAATGAAAGAAAAACCCACAATGGTCACAGAAATAACCTGAATCTGACAAAAGTGGCAATAAATAAAAATTGTATGAAAATTAACCAATGAAAATCAGACAATGCTTTTGAATTGTGGTTCAACAGAATTATTTTAAAAAACAAACTCATGAAACAGACCTGGACAAAAATGATGGTACCTGCGGCGGCATGAAATAAAGCGGCGTTGCTGAAGGTTTTAAGTAGAGTTTATTAAATCACACTGCCGTCACAGGATCCCCGCTCCGGCCCAAGTGTGTGCAGGCTGGAGCGGGATCCTCAGGCTCTCAGAGAAGAGACACAAAGTGCGTGTCTGCAGCAGCAGTTGAAGTGAGTCAGAGAGAGGATGAGTTACAGAACCTGTGCAGTATTTGTACCCAACTCGAACAATACATCAAAGCAAATTCACAGCAGTTGGTCTGATCAAAGGGACTGCAGAACAGGCATGAGACATTTGCATTTGTAAGACCTACATAACAATAGGCAGATGCAGCCTCTGCTCAGCTTGCGGAACAAAGAGGTTACAAGGCACATCTACATATTGAACTGTCTCTAGGTCACCGCAAGGACAGGACGCATGAACACTATACATGAATGGCACATTACATCACGATACATGCAGGGCACATTGCATCACAACACATGAATGGCACATTACATCTCAGTAGTGCAGCGGGGAAAACCAAGAGAAAAGAGCTGACTGTCCTGTGTGTTGTGGGGGGGTTGAGTCAACCCGCCACAGTACCCCTAGAAAAGATTGAAAATAGGCCATAGGGACATGAACATGATCATAGGGACATGTTCAACCAAGATGTGTCCTCTAATTAACATCACAGGTGTCTACAAACTTGTAATCAATCGGCCTATTTAAAGGGTGACAAGTAGTCACTGTGCTGTGACCATTGTGGGTTTTTCTTTCATTAACAGAGGGGTACCAACAATTTTGTCCACGCGTGTGTGTTTGGAGTATTTATTCCTTTAGTTTTTGTTTAAATTGTCCAAGCTTTGTACATGATTTTAATTCAGGTCCAAAAGCGTTCCGCAGTCTGACACCTTGCACTGAAACGCAGTGTTGCTTGGTAGTAGTTCTCAGACCCCAGGGCAGACCCAGAACTCACTGGAGAGACAACATCTCCCAGTTGGTCTGGGAACAACTTGGGATCCTCTCTGAAGATCTGGAGCAGGTGGCTGAGGAGAGGGAAGTCTGGGCTTCTCTGCTTGAACTGCTGCCTCTGCGACCTGGACCTCTGGAAAAGTGGTAGAAGATGGATGGATGGATGTCATGTATGGGAGCATTAATGAATGATACAAAGTCTATAGTGTGGGTTGATTCAGCAAATATTTCACTCTGTGCAGTATTGTGACTGATTTGCATATTTTACCTTTAATATAATTAATATGTGACTTCCAACACAGTTTATTATCAATTATTACACCAAGGATTTTAATTTTGGATACCCTTTCAATCTCTACACCATTTATACTGAGTTTAAATACTGAGTTGTTATGATGTTGTGAAATAACGTTATCAATAAAGTTTAGCCACTGCTGTGTCGCCCTGGTTTCAAGTGTGGGTGGTGTTTTGTGCTTGTATTGCTAAAATATAAAAGGAAGCACTACAATGGGTCTCAAATATTTGTAATGTGTTCTATTACTGAATGAGTTTAAAGATGAAATACTATACACATATAAACTAAATTCTAATGGTGACTGAACATCTCCCATTCCCCAAGGTGCAAGATACACTATTATGACTATAACTCATAAAGGATCACAGAAATGATCTGATAAAAATAAATAAACAAGCGGTTTATTTTATGGTGGCTATTATTGGATGTGCCATTCATTTTCAATTACTCTGTAATTAATATTCACACAAATAAATCTCAGTTCAGTCCCTTTCATATTAAGTGGAAATTGTGCTACTTTAAATTTGGCACTTTACCTAAACTTTAACTTAAAGTGAGGTAGTCGGATCCGGGAAAAAAATGCTTTTTTTGCGTGCATGGAAAGAAAATCCTACAGACACACGATTGTCTGCAAGTGTGAATGGCCTGTTCCATGAGCAAATGTACGTTTTTTGGTCCGTGGCTGTTTAAATTGAATTCTTTCCTCCCGAAAATATCATTTTTGAATATTAATTACAGCTAAATGGGAGCAGTTTCGATGCCGACATTTCACATCCTAATATGCGTGTTCTATACACCATCGGCTTTTGCGTATCTGACTACCTCGCTTTAAAAAGCAAAAGATTTGACTATAAGTATGATGTGTTGTTTACCTGTCAAAATACATTGGTGTAGAAGAGCTTGGAATAACGAGGCGATGTGACTTATAAACCAAAGTTTATTATCAGCTTCGCTCCTCTAACAAGTCTCATCTAGTGCAGCAGCAGAAGAAGTAAGAGAGCGAACACATTCGGCTCTACGTACTTATACTCACACACAACAAAAGACATGCATATCAAAGCTGACATCCCTCATTATCTTAATCCCCCTCCTTTGTCTTGGTACCCCTCCACCTGGCCCTGGGAGGTCAGGGCGACCTATCTGGTCTCCACCGCAGTGCCTCGGATGCTCTTTGATCTTCACTGGCGGTTGAGACCTTTTGTCCTGTTCTGAGGTGTGAAGTCGCTTTACATATGTAATCACCAAACATTCTCACATGCTTATACATATGTAGGTTATGGGATATATGATTAATATAGACCACAGCCCCCCCCCAAACGACTAAGAAAAGGACAATAGAAAAATTCACAGTTTAAGATAATCATTATGACATACTAACTGCTACACCTCTTGACAAGGAAGAAACTTTCCAGCAGCCATGCTCCTGTAGAGAATTCAGTGGTAACCATAACAGCGTAGTAATATCACAAGTCAGTCTTAAACTGTTACAGCACAATTAGTGAACAACTTTTGAGTAGTTTGCATCAGTCCCTGTGCCGTCTGGGTTTAAGTCTTCTCCCGAATCTGCTGTGGGTCCGCTTGGGCGTCCTGGTGGGACCTTCCTGTAAGGAATCTGCAGCTTGGGGAGGAGAGTGATTATTCGTTCCCTGCAGGGGGGCTGAGTCTTTTCTCTTGGGGGGTCTACCCCGCCGAGGTGCTCTCGCCAACCGTGCAGGTTCGTCTTTCAGCAAGAAGGCAGGTTTAAGTCTGTCACTGCTGACTGTTTCTTTTCTGTCCCCTAAATCAAGCACAAAATGCTTATCACCAGGTTCCAGCACTCTGAATGGTCCATCGTATGGTGGGCGGAAGGTTGGTTTTAAAGCTTCATGCCTAACAAAAATGAATTCAGCGTTTTTTAAAGCTTGGGGAACAAAAACCCGCGGAAAAGAATGATGTGCCGGTCCGGGGAGAGTGTTAGGGCCGTTGCTGCCTAAAAAACTCGGGGCTGGAAGATGCCCTGGCTCTGGGTTCTCTGGTAAAAATTCACCTGGGAGCCTGAGAGGTTGTGCAAAAACTAATTCTGCTGGGGAGGCGTCTAGATCCTCTTTAGGCGCAGCACACAACCCCAATAAAACCCAGGGAAGTCTATTTACCCAATTTGTATCCGTTAGTGAGGCTCTGAGAGCGGCCTTTAAAGATCTGTGAAAACGCTCGCATAACCCATTAGCCTGAGGGTGATAAGCGGTGGTGCGGTGAATTGTCGCTCCTAAGCTGCTGGCCATGGCTGACCAAAGCTCTGAGACAAACTGAGGCCCCCTATCGGACGTGATGTCCGATGGGACGCCAAAACGTGCCACCCAGTTTGTCAAAAAAACGTGAGCGACTTCCTCCGCTGTGGTTGACGCCAGAGGGACCGCCTCAGGCCAGCGCGTAGAACGGTCTGTCATTGTTAACAGATGTGTGAAACCTTGGGAGGAAGGTAGAGGTCCCACGAGGTCGACATGAACGTGGTCGAACCTTCTAGCTGGGATTCGAAAAGGCTCTAGAGGGGCTTTTGTGTGTTTGTGTATTTTGGCGCGCTGACAAGAAATGCAAGTCTTTGCCCATTCTTTTACGTTTTTGCGCAGGCTCGGCCACACAAACTTTTCGGCGACCATTTTAACCGAAGCGCGCACACCTGGGTGCGCGAGGGAGTGAATTGAGTCGAAAATACGGCGGCGCCATGCAGCTGGGACTACCGGGCGAGGTCAGCCGGTTGAGATGTCGCATATTAGGGGGGGCACACCGTCGCGTAAACCCCTTTCCTCCAGCCTTAACCCTGTTGGTCCAGACAGGAGTGCGCGCACGTCCGCGTCACTACTTTGCTCCTCCGCCATGGCTGCGTAATCTATCCCTACGTGGATTGGGGCTGCGTATGTGTCCACGTTGGCGAAGAGTTCTGCGGCTGAGGTAGTATAATCTGTCTCCTCGTGCTCTGGCGATGTCACAGCGCGAGAGAGACAGTCTGCTACCACGTTAAGTTTGCCTGCCACATGTCGAATGTCTGTGGTGAACTCTGAAATCGCAACTAGCTGTCTTTGTTGCCTGCCTGACCACGGTTCAGAAATTTTAGCCATCGCAAAGGTGAGCGGTTTGTGGTCTACAAAAGCTGTGAAACGCCGCCCCTCCAACCAGAACTGGAAGTGGCGGATGGATAAATGAAGCGCTAGCAGCTCCCTGTCAAAAGTGCTGTATTTACGCTCAGTTTGGTTTAGCGATTTGCTGAAAAATGCCAAAGGTTGCCAGATTCCGCCGACGTGTTGTTCTACAACCGCCCCTATGGCCAGGTCTGAAGCGTCTGTGGTTAGCACAATGCGGGCCGAGGGATCAGGGTGAACCAACAATGTGGCGTTAGCTAGGGCACTTTTTACTTCCGCGAAGGCGCGTTCGCGCTCCGGGGTCCATTCGACCGCGTTGGAAGGTTTTTGTTTTCTGAGCGTGTCATATAGGGGCTGCATGAGCTGAGCTGCGCGGGGGAGGAAACGATTGTAAAAATTAACCATTCCCAAAAATTCCTACAGCGATTTGACCGTTTGTGGCCGTGGGAAACTTTTTACTGCGCGAACTTTGTCTGGCAGTGGGACTGCCCCCTTCGGTGAAACTCTGTGTCCCAAAAAATCAATTTGTGACACACCGAATTTGCATTTGGCTGGACTGATTATTAACCCGTGCTCTTCTAGTCTCCGAAAAACCATAGTGAGATGCTGTTCGTGTTCTTCCTCAGATGAGCTGGCTACCAGCATATCGTCGAGGTAGACGAACACGAAGGGGAGGTCGCGTAATACCGCGTCCATCATCCGCTGAAAGGTTTGAGCAGCGCCTTTGAGGCCAAAAGGCATCCGCAAAAATTCAAAAAGACCGAAGGGGGTTATTACAGCTGTTTTAGGAATGTCTTCCGCTCAAACGGGGACTTGGTGATAGCCGCGGACCAGGTCTATTTTTGAAAAAATGCATGCACCCGCCAGATGTAATGAAAAATCTTGGATGTGAGGAATTGGGTAGCGGTCATGCACTGTCGCATTGTTTAATCTGCGGTAATCGCCGCACGGTCTCCAAGAACCGTCGGATTTCGGGACCATGTGAAGCGGTGACGCCCAGGGGCTTTTTGAGCGCCTGATAATGCCTAGTTTTTCAAGGGTGGTAAACTCGTCCCGAGCTATGGCGAGCTTGGTTGCGTCTAAGCGCCGAGCTTTGGCGAATACGGGTGGGCCCGTTGTGGGAATAAAGTGTTCGACCCCGTGCTTAGCCACTGTAGCTGAGAATTTGGGAATTGTGAGTGCTGGAAATTGGGTGAGGAGTTGATCAAACTTACCTCCTGCTGTAGTGACGCTGGCCTGCATGGGTGGTGGAGAAACTCGAGCTGAGCAGGGAATAGAAGCAAAGGACAATGCATTAACCAAGCGTCTGTTCGCTGGATCGACCAATAACCCATGTGCACACAAAAAGTGCGCCCAACAAGTTAAAACTCACCGCCACTACAACAAATGTCCATCTGTAGTTGCGGCCATGGATGCGGAGGGGCAGGTTCCTTTCGCCATAAGTGTCGATGATGGAGCCGTTGGCTGCCACCGCTCCATTGCCCCGGGGGCCCATGGCCCGGTCTGCTTGGGAGGGCATGATAAAACTCAGTTGAGCTCCCGTGTCAATGAGGAACTGCTTGCCGGTGTGTCCGTCCGTCACATATAGAAGCTTACTTTTTTCGCCGAGAACTGCCGCTATTAACGGTTCTCGGCTTTGGCGTTTTCCCGAAATCGTGAATTTACAGGGGGGAAGGCATTTGTAAGCCTTCTCGGCGAAGCGGTGGTGGTAATAACAGACGTCGCTCCGTCTGTTACGTCTTGGCCGTGTCGCTGCCATGGCGGGCGGATTCTGCTCAGTGGTTTGTGGCTCCCCGTGGCTCCGGACATCGGCGTTGAGGCCTGCGGATGCTGCTGTGGGTGTCTGCTCCCTGCAGGCGTTGACAAGTCGCTGCGCTTCGCGAGCCAGCGTGCGGAAGTCTTGCTGGGTGCTGCATCGCATGTTGGCAAGCGTCCCTCTCATGTGTGGCGGCAGCGTACTGAGGAATATAAATTAGAAGAGGAAGTTGTCATTGTCCTCTTCTTTGAGCTGCAGCAAGTCCTCCATGAGGGCCTTGGGTCTGCATCCTCTGTGGCCGTAGACCGCCAGGATCCTCTCGGCTCTCTCCTCGGCAGAGGGGACGAAATTTGCCACGATGGTCGCTTTCAGTTCTCTATATTTGTCCTGGGCCGGCGGCCGCTGGATTATGCTCCGCGCACATCTGCAAGTGGCGGCGTCGAGTTTGGCGACGATGTGATAAAACTTTGTATCGTCAGCCGTTATGCCCGCAAGTGCAAACTGGGCTTCAGCTTGCTGAAACCACGAGGTCGGGTCTTCCTGCCAGAAGTCCGGCAGCTTGACGGTGACGCCGTTTGTGTGGGCCGTCCCTGATGTGTCCGCAGGGTGAGAGCGCCTTCCTTCGGCTCTCGCAGCGGCGCTGGTGCTCGGTTGAGCCCTCTCTGTCACTTCTGCCGTGGGGGAACGTCGTCCATCTGTTCCCCTGTCTGCATGGGCGCCGGCGTCTGCCTGGGTCGCCACAGATGAGTCGATCGCGGGGGAACGCCTCTGGTCCATCCTCGCGTCAGGGTCACCAGTGTAGAAGAGTTTGGAATAACAAGGCGATGTGACTTATAAACCAAAGTTTATTATCAGCTTCGCTCCTCTAACAAGTCTCATCTAGTGCAGCAGCAGAAGAAGTAAGAGAGTGAACACATTCGGCTCTACGTACTTATACTCACACATAACAAAAGACATGCATATCAAAGCTGACATCCCTCATTATCTTAATCCCCCTCCTTTGTCTTCGTACCCCTCCACCTGGCCCTGGGAGGTCAGGGCGACCTATCTGGTCTCCACCGCAGTGCCTCGGATGCTCTTTGATCTTCACTGGCGGTTGAGACCTTTTGTCCTGTTCTGAGGTGTGAAGTTGCTTTACATATGTAATCACCAAACATTCTCACATGCTTATACATATGTAGGTTATGGGATATATGATTAATATAGACCACAATTGGTGTCAAAACGTCGCCATTCTGAGCAGATCCTGTTTGGACTCTACAATGAAATACACAAATTAAGTACATGCACAGCACGAAGGTGCAACATGTAAAAAATAAATAAATAAATAAAATAAACTTTTTAACCAGGATTAGAACTAGCTTATTTCATTAGATATTGTCAACACAAAAAAGCAACATACAAGGATGGACATAGCATTAAGCTAGGTCATCGTTTAAACACGATTAAGTTTTCGTCTGTCCTAAGTGAACTTTCCACTGTTGGAAAAAATAACATAAAGCATGAATATCACATCACTCACCGTCCTGTATATCACAATATCACGGCTTCAACTGCTGAAGTTGGGTGCGTAGCAGCTGCACATTCAATTCAATTCGGGTGGCTGGGTCTAATTCCCGGTGCGTCTCCGTGTAATTTCTGGTGCGTCTGTTTGTGCGCACCACTGCAAGCTCAGTCTGCTTCCCTCTGCATTCTCTCATCAGCCGAAACGCACAGGAAACTCTGCTGGACTGCGGTGTTAGATTTCTGCTGATTTCTGTTAAGCCATTCTATCGTTGTGGTTTATAATATCACTTGTTCGCGGGCTCACTGATGAAAAATTGCAAATGGCGACCAGCAAGCGATTCTCGAAAGTCAGCGTAACGCCCACTCTGATGACGCTACGCCCAGACCAATGAATGGCCAGCAGTGGCGTGACGAAACGGTGCCGGTACCCTTCGGACCTGCTTTTAACGGTGCCGAAAATAGTGTCGATAAAACTGGAACTGTTCCGAAAAAGCGAACTGTGAGGCCTTTGGGTTCCGAGTGGGAAACCGGACAATGGAGGCTGAACGGTACTAAACGAGGCCTTTGGGTTCCAAGTGGAAAAGCGCCTTTAGTCTCTGGTGGTCCGGAAATCTCTCCAGGTCATCTCCTTGAAACAAAGGCCAAATCTCACACTCTCCCGTTATCTCTCAGAGGCTCAGTCCCTTTGTTCCCCGAGACGTGCAGCACACAATAAACACACAGCAATATATTTGTGGAGCATATGTAACCAACATATGTGCCCACATTATATCCATATATGAACTGTTTTATATACTGCCTATTGTAACCTTATTAGGGTATAAGCTGCATAGCGTTTATCGGGCTTCACAGAAACAGTATAAGAGTGAAAGATGACCTAAGCTACATTAACGCGCTGTTTGACATATCTTGTTTTATTTTGTGTTCCAGGATGAAGTTTTTATGTCTCACTGACCTGTTAAGGTCTTCATGCTCTCTCTCTCTCTCTCCCTCCTCTTGCTCTCCACTCTGTCTGTATCAGCATTTCAGATGTAACACTAAAGGCTATAAAAAACCTGTGGCTCTCTCTGAGGGGAGAGCAGAGCTGACTTTTATTCCTGCTCTCCATTCCTCTTGTTGCTGACAGCAATAAAAAGGCTATTCAACTTACAGATCCATCTGATTACTTACTCCAGGACCTTAAAGGTGTTTAGATAAAATTCGGTTACACGGCATTGATCATTTCATAGATTTTGGCTTTAAATTATTAATAATTTTGACAGCAATTTTTTGGGAAAATGCATCAGACTCATAGTACGCATCACTCTGAACATTGGAATTATTCTGACTGTTTAAGAAATTAGCCAATCAGCATTGATCATTTCATGGATTTTGGCTTTAAGCTATTAATAATTTTGACAGCAATTTTTTTTTGAAAATGTATCAGACTCGTACTACATATCACTCTGAATAATAATCCATTGGAATTATTCTGTGACCTCAAAAGGAAATGATTTTTTCAGGGTTCAAATTTTAGGAAATGAGCCAGTCGGTATAGATCATTTCATGGATTTTGGCTTTCATTTATTAATAATTATGACAGTAATTTTTTTTGAAAGTGCATCTAATTGATAGTACTTATTACTCTGAAGAATAATACATGGGAATTATGAGGTGACCACTAAAGAAAATGATTTTGTGAGGATCCAGATGTGAGGAAATTAACCACTCAGTACAGATTTTATGGAGTTTGCCTGTAATTTATTAATAATTTTGACAGTGTGGAGGAACAAATAAGTTCAGGTGAGGTACGACGAGCTAAGAGGTTGCAGAGTTTTATTTTCCTCCAACATCATGAGACACACTGTAGCGCTGTGCGCTGTGTTGTGCTGTGTGTGCTGCGCTGTGCTGTGTGTGCTGTTTGTGTTGTGTGTGCTATTGAGGCATGTATAGCAAGCTCTTTTATACATGTTATACGTGTATAAAATGTTTATACAAAGAGAGATACATGTAAAATGTTTATAAAAAGAGAGAGAATGCATGGCACATTTGCATATTGATATACATATCAGTCAATACATATCAATCGCGTGACCAACTGGCGCCTGGATGTCTTCTCCTTAATCCGGGGATGTATAAACAATAGTCCATTGTTCTGGTTGTCCCCCCAGGGGTTCTCTGTCCGTATGCAGTCCCTGCTGAGCGTGAATAGTATCAGTCTGCATTGTGCTGGGTGACCACACGGCTCTCCCAGAACGTTCGGAAGGGGCTGTGACACCCCCCCCCCCCCCCCGTTGTTTGGGTCCAGATCCGGTAGAACTGTCGGAGGGCATGTCAGTCTGTGGGGGAGACGGGGGAGGGGTGTAAAAAACAGCGTGCTCTGCTCCGGGTTCCAGCACGTTGAACAGCTGTGGATCGTGGGCGCACAGGCCGGTGTGCAGTCGTGTGTAATGGAACCAGATGGCGATTGGCCGGCTTTAGGGAGTGAGGTGCGGGAAAAGCGCTGTGGAGGAGTAGGGGGAGGGGGGTGGGAGTAAGTGAGTGCCGGCCCAGGACGTCAAAGGTGTCTGGGCCGCGCAAAAATTGCGTGTGGATCCGCGATGGTGAGGGACTTTCCCGGTAAACCTGGCGGAGATCCACAGCGGCTGTGAAAAAAACATTTTATCTGACTCCTCTCGCGGCTCGATCCAGCGAGGATGTGGGGAAGGCGAGCGGCCAAATTCCCCAAGGATGCGTAGCGGCTGTGAAACAACTGCAGCTGTGTGAGGGTGTGAGGCGGTTTGGCTTTTAGGTGCGGGAAGCAGCCCTAAAGTCATCGGGGAAAGCAATCGACAAAATTCCTGTTGTGCGCCGTGGTTGAGAAACCCATACAAAGTCCTGTGTGCGGGCTGCATGTCTGCTTTAGGTGCGAGATCAGCCCTAAAGGTTCCAAGGATGGCGATCGGCCATTTTTCTCGGGCATGTGCAGCGGCGGAGGACAATGTATCAGTCTGTGGAGCCGGTTCATCTCTGTGCGTGGTGCGTGCTTGGCGCCGTGACCACATAACTGGCAGTTGCGCTGTCCTCGTAATCCTGCGGTGTGCGTGCGGGGCTTCTGTGCGCGGGAGGTCCGCTGTCGTGTGAGTCAGGGTCAGGGAGCTTGGTGGAAATCAACGCAGTCAGCGTCAATGATTTCCCCGTTCAGGCTGCTTCCTTCGTTTCGCTCGTGTCGCGGTTCATGGTGCTTGTCGGTCCAAGCACTGTGCACTACGGGGACCATGCTCCGGTGAGGATGAAGAGGTTGCAGGCGTTCTCTGGTCCTCTGGGATCCACAGCGCGGTGAGAGGGAGGACACGGTCATTCTCCCTCGTCAGGTCACCAGTGTGGAGGTAAAAGATCAGGCGAGGGGCGCACCATGACGCATGCTGAGGCTTCCCATCCAGGTCATCTCCGGGGTGTTCGCCTCGTGTTCCATTCTTCGTCAAGGGTCACCAGTGTGGAGGAACAAATAGGTTCAGGCGAGGTACGACGAGCTGAGAGGTTGCAGAGTTTTATTTTCCTCCAACTGTCACAACTCGCTCCCGCCTGTCATCTGCTCCAGCCGTGTGCACACCTGTGCTTCATTAGGCTGCCTCTATTTAACCTGCTCTGCCTGCAGCCTCGGCCTGGAGACGTCAGCTCATCTCCATGCTCAAGCTCTGTGTTCGCCTACTCCTACTCCTCTCGGCCAACGCCACTACTCGTCATCCGCACGTAAGATTATCACTTACCTGCTTTCCAAGATATTCCCTTGTGCACAGGTGGATCCTCCCGGCGGCGGAAGAATCCCTTCATCGCCTTACCTCTTCAGTCTCTTCCCCGCTGAGCGCAGCAGGGCGCTGTCTTCCAGGCGGGAGCATTCCTCGCCAACGCCAGCCACCAAGACATCTGCAAGTAAGCCACATTACAATCTTCACCACTTCACCGTGATAATAGCTCATCCATTGTCCTCTGCTCTGTCCTCAGGGTTGCCTGGCTGTACGGTGTCCTGTTCTGCCCTCGGTGCTCTTCAGTCCCCAAGAAGACATTCACATTCCTCACTCACGCATTCATACACCTGTTTGTTGAATAAAACTCTTAAATCTCACCCGAGCCTGCATGCGTGTTTCCTGAGCCAGATAACATGTCACCAACACCATGAGACACACTGTAGCACTGTGTTGTGCTGTGTGTGCTGCGCTGTGCTGTGTGTGCTGTCTGTGTTGTGTGTGCTATTGAGGCATGTATAGCAAGCTCTTTCATACATGTTATACAAAGAGAGAGAATGCATGGCACATTTGCATATTGATATACATATCAGTCAATACATATCAATCGCATGACCAACTGGCACCCGGATGTCTTCTCCTTAATCCGGGGATGTATAAACAATAGTCCATTATTCTGGTTGTCCCCCCAGGGGTTCTCTGTCTGTATGCAATCCCTGCTGAGCATGAATAGTATCAGTCTGCATTGTGCTGGGTGACCACAACAGTAAAGTTTTTTCAAAATGCACCATACTCATAGTACTCCTCACTCTGAGCAACAATCCATTGAGATTATGTAGTGACCCACTAAGGAAATGACTTTATTGTAGAGGATTGACAAGACGAGACATGAGCATTGCAGACACAGACTTTATTCCTCTATCATCAAGTCAGACTGAACTCTGGGTGCCAAAGTGAACCTTTCATACAGCTTACACTCTCTTCCTTGGCACCAGGAATACATACATTACAACAGAGCACATTGTTGCATCAATAATTGAGGCAATAACAAGTAGACAGTGACTACTGTTTATGGAGCTTTATTGTAAATACTATGTACAATACCCTCAGGCGTTCGGCACTCTCCAACAGGCCAGGTGTCCCACGATAAAAGAGGACTAGCCTCTTCCACCCACATCCTTTATACCTGGAGTGGCGTCACCACCGGAGCCCGCAGTTAACCACCCCTGCTCATTCCCCGTCCACCCCAGCCGCCATCTTGCTAATACCTTCTATTTACATACATAACATTCTCCCCCTTCAAAAAACATCATGCGTACAGATAACCTACCCAAATTTGGCTCCCGACACACTCTCTAATTATAAAAATATGTACAAAAAGAAACAAACTGCCTATCCATTCACACAACTAAGGCTGGGGGCCGGGTAGACTGCCAGCGCTCCCTACACGGCTAGGCGGGTTATTCTGCTGCCATACTTAAAACAGTCCAACTTAAAAGGCTGTGTTTCTAAACAAAATAATCCCGTTAAACAGCTCCATATGAACATAAAGAACAACAATCACAACACTCACTGATAACGGCACTGGCGGCCCCCCACACCTGGGCACACAGTATAAAACAATACGTGTTGGGTACATTAAATAGCACAGATTATCAATTATCAAGACTAAATAACCCAATCATAATTTACTGTTTCTACTTCCTTAACTCTTTTCCTTTCAAATCCAAATTTAGGCACGTATCAAATCAATCAGTGAACCATTTCACCCTTACCATATTCGCAGAATGAATCCAATAATTATAAATATCCTTAGTCATTAAAACTTTGCTCTTATACAAACACAAAAGTTATAAAATTTAACTCTCATCTTCCTTCTTTTTTTTTTTTTTCAAAACCAATAATATCCGGGCCATCAATACAGTAGTGTTCAACTACGTACAGCAGGACCTGGGTTAAAATCAAAACACACACAGCAAAACACCCTCAGTCCTTGGATGGGTCTCTTTCTAGGCGCCTCCTTCTCTTGACTTCCGGGCTTTTGCTGCATCGTCTCCTCTTCTCCACCACTAGACGCAGCTCATTTGGTTGCCTCCAGGTCTTGTCAGACAGGCGTAGATACCCATCGCTCCGTGCAGCCTCCACCTGAAACCGCCTCTGATCATCACGCCGCTCGTGTGACCCGTGATCACCTCTCATCTGGGCCTTGACCCTGGGTCGAACCTCATCTCCAACCCACAGGGAAGTCCTTTTCTTCTTATCAGGATCACTGTTGTTCCGACCGGCCTTCATCATCGATTCAGTCGACTTGCAGGTCCGGTTCTCCAATCTCTTGGCAGGTCGTCGTTGTGAGCACTTCAAAACCGCACTCTCAGGACTCGTCCCCTCAGTCTCCAGCGCAGGCACCTCGTCCTTATGGGCCACCCCGGGGATCCCGGCGTGCTGTCGGACGATGCTGGTAACCCAATGCTGGTAACATGGTTACCAGCATCAGGTCCGTTCTGGGGTGGCGGCGCATGGCGCCGAATGTGCTCTCCACTTGTAGTATCCAGCCAGTCTGAGTCCCACACCTCCTCGCCATCCACCACCAGAGCCGGTCGGCCCCAAAGTCCACACCCCGACCACTCCTCACCCGACATATTTGCTATAGAGAACCCCAGGCTATAAAAAAGGTTGCACCCCATGATGTTAACACCCACAGTGGTGACATATACACTGACTTTGGGTACTACAACAGAACTACAACAGATTTGTACCGTGCCTCCATTTCTGCAAATCCCAAAACGGCCAGTCTATTCCATCCATAGCCAAAGTAGTGTCTCTCCTGCTTCCTGATCTGTTGGTGTGGAAACAGACTCTTCATGGTCGCCAGGTTCAAAACGGAGATAACAGCTCCCATATCCACCAACAGGGGAACCTCGACACCATCCAGCATTAGGTCACACCCGATCCGTCCCATGGTCTCTGGAGAAATGGTGTGGACAATCATGGGAGTCTTCTGCGAGGGACCCGCCTCACTCCGCCAGCCCCTACGCTCAAAGTTTGTGCACACCCTAATGTCTAGAATAGACGCGCATGATACTTTTAAGCCACGGCTGGCTTAACCGGCTCTTCGTGATCGAGGGACCACTTGACTGCAGTTCTCCACACCTGCTCCAGCTCTTCAGAGATGATACTGTTATGTCTGAGAATAACGGAGAAGGAGGCGAGTCTTCATGCAGCAAACAACTAACTTTATTACACTGAACTTGGGGTTTATATACAGAATGGGCCGTGCCCGCCTGACGTCACCCTGTGGGTGGGCACGGCATCCCAGACACACATATTCATACACCACATTTCACCACCCCCCCAAAAAAAATCAAGCACACAGGAAACCCACACAAATCTGGTAACCCGGTTCACACACTAAGAACAAGGAGGGTAACACATAGTAATAAAACAACCTATCACATTCACACAAAACAACCAAACTGGACCTTGTCTCTGAAAAGTAAAATTAATCCCATATTCTCACTCACTCACATGCACACCAGCATCAAATACAAACTATACACTTTATCATATGCACATATATACACACAGGTATTTACACAAATAGATTATCAAGTGACACGATAGTCTCTGGACAGCCACCAACTCCAAAAAACCACGGAGGGCCTGGGCACCCCCATGGCATGCCACAATCCAACCGCCGCTGCCACCCATGGTTGAAACACCCCCCCCCCCTTCCTCTGGCCAGCCTGTCTCCACCTCTCCAAACTGGCTTCTTCTCCCTGGGCCGAACCCAACTGTCGACCCGCTGGGAAACCCGACCCAGTCTCCCGTGCCCGCCACGTCGTCTTTGGACCCACATTCTGCATCGCGCCGTCCCACCAACCCAGTCCAAATTCTCGCTCCGACAATGGCGTTTGGTGCTCAGCAACACCGTGCCAAAATGTCCCACTCTGCTCTCTTTTCTTTTGGCCTCGAACACTCCAAACTCCCATGGTCATGCTCCGGGGACAGCCAAAACCCACTCGTTGGCACCGCTCACTGTCACCGTGTCCTGCAGTTGCTGTCGCTCCCCTCCGGGGCTCACACCATCACGCTCGCCGGGCTCACTCACCCACCCGGGCTCCTCGCTGCCGCATCCAGCGCTCTCAGTCCCGGTGCTCCGCTGCGCTGTCATCATGCCGGGCTGCGGTTCTTCCCCGAAGTCCTTGGCCTGCATGGTCCCGCATGCCTGCTGTACAGCTTCCAACAGCAGGGCCAACTCCTGCTGCGTTGCCTCTGCGTCCTGCTGCATCACCTCTCTGGGGCTCTTGACGTCACCTCCACTGGACACGTCCTCTGACACCAGCTCCTGGTCGTCGTTCCCAGCACCCCCGGTCCCGGTGCTCCTCTGTGCCATTACCGCGTCAATGGCCAGGGGCTCCTCCACATGTGGCCCTGGTTCTGCCTCGAGGCCCAGTTTCGCACCATTAGCCTCATTTCGGCACAAACCTAGCTTGTCAGCTAGCCTGTCTATAGGCTCCGACTGAGCCGTTAGCTTCCCAAGCTAACTAGCTCCGGCGCGTCCAACGCCACCAGCCTCTTCACCCACAACTCTCCCTTGTCCACTCCGTGAAGTGTGCCTTCATGAGCCCGACAGCCTCCATGTAGCCCTCACTCGTGCCCAGCGAGTCGAGAATCCTTCGGCCCTCCGCGCCGAGGTTACAGGCCAGGAGGGCCCGCCACTGTCTCCCGTCAAGCCGAGGGAAACCCAGCGAGGCGACGTACCCCTTGAATTCCCATCTCCACTGCGGCCACGAAATCAACGGCTCACCCGGGCTCTCTAGAAACGGCCACAGCCACTGCTCAAACCAGTACGCACCCATTGTGCTCCTTGTCGCCAAATGTTATGTCTGAGAATAACGGAGAAGGAGGCGAGTCTTCATGCAGCAAACAACTAACTTTATTACACTGAACTTGGGGTTTATATACAGAATGGGCCGTGCCCGCCTGATGTCACCCTGTGGGTGGGCACGGCATCCCAGACACACATATTCATACACCACAGATACCAAGGCATTTCCAGGCCAGCTGGGAGACAGTCCCTCCTGCGTGTACTGGGTCTGCTCCCAAAGGTGAGAATTATAAACTACTTATCTAAAAATAAAAAAATTTAAAAAAAATATCTGACAAATGAAAAATCTAAGAAGGAGTATTAGGGCCACATTGGAAAAAAAAACAAGTTTTGCATTTTGAGAATAAAGTAGAAATTTTGAGGAAATCAAACCTGGAACAAGATATCTGCTGTAGCTAGTAGGTAGCTGAAAGTCTTCGGACAAATTAATGAGTTTGTGGCTATATGACATCACTGGGGGATTAGCTCAAATGGTAGAGCGCTCGCTTAGCATGCGAGAGGTAGCGGGATCGATGCCCGCATCCTCCAATACTAGCTTTTTTTTTTTTTAAGCGTGGTTGTATTTATGTCTTCCTTGGAATTCTTAGCTGTACATGAATCCACCGCTGAGATTATATAACAACAGTGGTTCTGGGGCAGCAAGTCTACAAAGACTTCTGCACCCCCCCCAACACACACACTCTTCTAAGCAACTCTTTGAGGTGATTCTTAAATCAATTAATTCTTCAATTGATTCCTTAAATCAATTGAGTCCCCCTAACGTACATCACTGTTTCCTCATGGTTCACTAATCCACACTTGATAATATATCTCGTGCCATTTTGGCTTATTTTGTTACATTTTAACTGTGATGATACTGTAACGTCGGGGCTGTGTTAAGGGGGCGGGGATTCTCCCGGCATGCTTTGGCAGCGGAGGATTCAAAGGGTGTTATCATTCGTGTGTTCTAAAAGTGTTATTGCTGTTATAAGAAGAGTCAGAGCAGTAACTGATCATGCGTTTGTGTCACCCTTAGTGAGACGGAGGTCTGTGTGAATGACCTCCCCTCCTCTCAGTGCTGAGGAGGTGTGTTTAAATAAAGCTCGTTTCGTCACAGTCGTCTCTCCTTTCTTGTGTGAACCCTCACAATGTCAGAGTGGTGTCAGAAGTGGAACTATGGAGCAGATGGAAGCCAGGATCAGAGCAGAGATTCAGCAGCTGGAGCGGTTCACCACTCAGCTGGGAATGGACGACAGAGCTGGTACACCAACCCCCAGAGTTGCTCGCTGGGATGAACGGAGCAGCGGACCCGACGGGACCAGTGTACCCTGCCTTCTGTCTTTCTCAAAGCAGGACGGGCTAAACGGCAGATCAGCCCCGCTCCCCGCCCTTTTCAGGGCAGGACGGGCTGGCGATTCCACTGCGACCAGGGGCAGCAAGCGACCAAGAGGCGACCATTCCACCCATCCGGTAGCGGGCCAAAGTTCCCCGCTTTAACGGTGAAACCCTGCTGGACGACTACCTGGTCCAGGTTGAGCTGGCCACTGCGTTGAACGGCTGGCCACCCGAAGAGACCGCTGTGCAGGTCGCGCTGGCCCTGGAGGGAAGGGCTCTCCGCACGCTGTCTGATCTCCGGCCCGAGGAATGTCGCAGCTGGCCAGCGCTACAAGGAGTGCTCCGGAGGTGGTTTGGGAGAGCG
Source organism: Pholidichthys leucotaenia (assembly GCA_020510985.1). Classification (NCBI taxonomy): domain Eukaryota; kingdom Metazoa; phylum Chordata; class Actinopteri; order Cichliformes; family Pholidichthyidae; genus Pholidichthys; species Pholidichthys leucotaenia. The sequence goes on from CM035842.1 coordinate 287,621,076, forward strand.
GCCGACACTGAGCACGCCGAAGAACAGCTGGTCAATCACCGGCGAGGCAGCCGAGAGAGCCTGGGAACCTACGCAGCGGACATATGGCTGCTGACACGGCGTAGCTACCCGGATTTAGAGCCAGAAGTAGTGGAGAAGCTCGCCCTCCGGAACTTCATCCGGGTTCTCCGCCCGGCCCAGCTCCAGAGCCACATCCGGATTCACGCCGCGAGCAGCTGGGAGACGGCTGTGGCAGAAGCGAAACTGGTGGAACTGCTAATGGATTGTACAGCTGATGCATCGGCACCGAGACAGAGAGCCTTCCAGGCCACGGCCAAGAGCGAGGAGGAGGAAGAGGAGCTGCGCCGGACCACGGCGGCGTGGCCACGGAGAAGACGGTCACAGCAGCACAAGGAAGGGTGCTTCCGCTGCGTGGAGCCAGGACACATCACACGGTACTGCCCGGCACCCACCCCACAACAAACCGGCCCCTCACCAACGTTAAACTAGAGCGAGGTGGCATGGACAGGGACCTGCCACCTCCCACAGACATTTTCCCTGATGAACTGTCACCACGTGTGGGCCGAATTGGACACTCGCCAGGAATGTACCTACAGTGCAGCCTGGACAACACGCAATCCTGGCCCTGATCGACACCGGTTCTACCATCTCCCTGGTCTGACCCGGTGTGCTGCCAGGTACGGACGAGACAGAACCGCAGGGGTGGAAACCCACCGGGTGCTGCATCACCACAGCTACCGGTGAGCACGCCAGACTGGGAGGGCGGAGAGTTCTTGTGGTGGGGGTGGCCGGCCAGAACACAAACCACCCGTTCTGGCTGGCTGACATCCAAGAAACCTGCATTATTGTACTCGATCTGCTCGCAGCATGGGGCGCAAAAATTGACACCGCCAGATCGTCCCTCCTGCTGGGAACTCGGACCATCACGCTCTGCAGTGGGGCCCAGAGGAGGAACCTGGAGGCCTGTGTGATTGAGGGACCGCCAGGGCGGGCCGAACCGGGCATGTCACCGCAAGTTCTGAACACAACGGCGCCACCAGCACGAGCAGAGGGAGCGCGACCACCAATAAAGACAGCAGGGGGGAGGGCCACAGTGGAGCGGGTCAATGTGTCAGCAGAAACGCAGCAGGCAGTTGAGGAATTGTTCCAGCAGAGCTGCAGCGGACTGGAATCGGGACAGAGACACCAGCTGCGGGAGCTGTTGGACTGCTACATGGACATCTTCGCTGCGAAGGATGAGGAATGCACCCAAGCCAGCTTGGTGCAGCACGGGATCGACACCGGTGAGACCAGGCCGATCCGGCTCCGCCCCCACCATCTGCCTTTTTCAAGGCAGGCAGCAGCAGAACAAAAAGTACGGGAAATGTTGGAGGCAGACATTATTGAACCCTCCAGCAGCCCCTGGGCGGCGCCGGTGGTGCTGGTTAGGAAGAAGGACGGTTCGTGGCGGTTCTGTGTGGATTATCGATGCCTGAATGACGTCACCCGAAAGGATTCCTACCCCCTGACCCGCATCGATGACGCGCTGGATCACATCGCCGGCTCCAGCTGGTTCAGCTGGCTGGACCTCCGCAGTGGCTATTGGCAGGTAGAACTGTCACCTGAGGCCCGCCAGAAAACAGCCTTCTCCATCGGGCAGGGACTGTATCAGTTCAAGGTGATGCCGTTTGGACTTTGTAACACCCCGGCCACCTTTGAACGTCTGATGGAGCGAGTGTTGGCTCGCGTACCCCGGAGCTGCTGCATTGTTTATCTGGATGACCTGCTGGTTCACGCAGCTGATTTTGACAGCGCCCTGTCCAACCTCCGGTAAGTATTGGACGCCATCCAACAGGCCGGGCTGCGGCTACATCTATGGAAATGCCACCTGTTTCGGCGGGAGACCACCTTCCTGGGCCAAGTCGTCCGTGCAGCGGGAGTCGCCACCGATCCAGAGAAAGTGGCAGCGGTGAAAAACTGTCCAGTGCCGCAGGATGTGGGAGAGCTACAGAGTTTTCTCGAACTGGCCTCCTATTATAAGAGATTTGTGAAAGACTTCCCCACCGTTGCCAGCCCGCTGCATCAGCTGACACAGAAGGGCCGTGCGTTTCAGTGGAGTGACAGCTGTGCTGCTGCTGTTTCCCAGCTTCACTCAGCGCTCATCGGAGCCCCCATCCTGCAGTATCCCGACCTGAACCGAGGTCTTCGGGGAGGTCTCCAAGCGGCTGGGCATCCGGAAGACCCGGACCACCCCGCTGCACCCACAGAGCGATGGCCTGGTCGAACGGTTCAACCGGACCCTTACCACCCAGCTCGCTGTCCTAGTGGACCAGCGACAGCGAGACTGGGACCTGCATTTGCCCTTTGTTCTGTGGGCATACCGGACGGCAGTACAGGAATCCACCCGGTGCACTCCTGCAGCGCTGATGTTTGGATGTGAGCTGCGCACACCGGTGGATTTGGTAGTCTTCCCCCCCGGAGCCAGAGGTGGAGGGCAGACCGGGGTTGGATTATTTGTTTTTCTTGAAGGAATGTCTCCACACAGTGCACGGACTGGCTCGGGAGGCCCTGGCAGCAGTGGGGAGCCAGCAGAAGCGGGCATATGACTCCTGCTGTCAGGGGAGGGACTTTGCGCCAGGAGATCGAGTCTGGGTTTTCTGCCCGGAGTGAAAAAGGGGACTGTCACCAAAACTGGCGAGCCATTGGTCGGGACCGTGCGAGGTCCTACAGCGACTGTCGGATGTGGTGTACAGGGAGAGGCTGCAGAAAAGGGACCGGGTCATGGTACTCCACCGTGACTGTCTCGCCCTGTACCAGCCATCCGCCCCGCGGGTGGTCGAGCCGGAGCCTTCACCCTGACCAGATATGCCGACTGAGGCACAGATGAACACTAGCGGGCCTGTGCGTGCTGGTCGTTGACAACGGAGGCCGCCGCGACACCTGGATGGATTCGTGCTGGATTTTTGAGCTGGACTTTTATTATTCTGGGGACAGAAACCAGTCCGGGGGGCGAGACAGTGTAACGTCGGGGCTGTGTACCAACTTTGGAGACCTTGACTTTCTTTGTTGTCGAGATATAGTTTAAACGGTAATTTGACCTTGACCTTTGGCCTTGCAATCCCTAAACCATAGTCACAGGTCAGGGTCACAGGGTGAACCTGTGTAGAAAGTTTGATCATCTACTGTATGCTTGCTATAGCACAATCTTTCCTTGTGCTATAGCAATAAGGCACAGGGTTGCAAATTTACAAGGGGGGAAGTTGCAAATTTGCAAGTGGAAAAAAGTTGTGAATTTACAAGAAGTCACAAATTTAGGAGAAAAAAATTGCAATTTCACAAGAAAAATTTGCTAATTTACAAGAAAAAACTTGCAAATTTACCAGGAAAAAAGTCACAAATTTACAAGATGGGGGAAAAAAGATGCAAATTTACAAGAAAAAAAAGTCATACATTTACGATCAAGAACACTTGCAAATTTATGAAACTGGATGTAAAAGTTGCAAATTTATAAGAAGGGAGAGTTGAAAATTTACATTTCATACATTTATGAGAAAAAAACTTGCAAATTTATGACAAAAGGCTGCAAATTCCTCCCCCAAAAAGTTGCAAATTTACAAGGAAAATAGTCACCAATATGAATGGGAAAAGTCATACATTTATAAAATTGGATGGAAAAAGTAACAAATTTACAAGAGAAAAATTAATACATTTATGACAAAAACATGTAAAGTTATGAGAAAAAGCTGCAAATTTACAAGAAAAAAATCACAAATTTACGAGAAAAAAAACTTGCAAATTTATTAAACTGGGTGGAAAATGTTACAAATTTACTAGATGCAAAAAAGTCACAAATTTATGAAAAACACTGGCAAACTCACTCTGTAGCGAGTGTAATATCCCCCACCTCTGTTTTCTTAGATCCCAATACTTACTTCAGCTCGGTGGAGCAGTGGTTATCTCTGTGGCAGCACAGTCAGAAGGTCACAGGATTGATTCCACCTCTGACCATCGTGGGTTCTATCCCACCCTCTGACCATCGGTGACCCTTCTGTGTGGAGTTTGCATGTTCTCCCCCGTGTCTGCGTGGGTTCACCCAGGGTACTCCAGTTTCCTCCCACAGGCCAAAAACATGCAGGTTAGGTTAACTGGAGACTCTAAAGTGGCCCTAGGTGTGAATGGTGAAGGGATTGGTGTCATACTGTGGATGCCCTGAATTTCCCTCTGGGGATTAATAAAGTATACAAAAAAAAAATTACTGATGGAGTGCAGTTTTCAACTTTTCAATATAATTACTGTAGCAGAACCAAATTATGATAAGCCAATCATTCATGAATATACAACCCATAGTTGTAGGGCAGGATCCCAAGGTGAACCTGTGTAGCAAGTATGGTGACCATAGAGAGCTTTACGCATTCTATAGTAAGAGATCATAGAGCGTGCCAGCCTTGACCTTTTGACCCCAAACCTGTAATCAGAGGTCATGGTCTTAGAGTGAACCTGTGTACCAGGTTTGGTGACTCTAGCTTCCTTTGATGTTGAGATATACTTTATAAGGCATTTTGATATTGACCTTTGACCTTGCGATCCCAAAACCATAGTCACACTTCATAGTCACACAGAACCTGTTTGGTGACCCTAACTTTACTCGTTGTGCAGTCATAAGGCACAGGGAATGTTAACCTTGACCTTTAATCACAAACCCATAGTCAGAGGTCAGGATTCCAAGGTGAACCTGTGGACCAGGTTTGGTGGCCCTAGTTTTACTCGTTTTATAGTAATCGTAAATGTAGCATTTACCATAGTGTAACTGCAATGTTAACTTTGACCTTTGACCCCAAACCCATAGTTAGGTGAGGGTGTAAATTGTCCAAGATGTGTATTAGACTATGTTCACACTGCAGGTTTTAATGCTCAATTTCGATTTTTTTTTTGCCCAAATTTGACCCACATCTGATTTTTTAATGACAGTCTGAACAGCACATATCCAATTTTTTTCTCACCAGTCCCAGGCCACTTTCATATGTGGTCCTAATTCGGATACATAGCTGACATTTTCCAAAGCGACCTCAGTCTGAACGGTCATGTCACATTTTATCCAACTTTTTCCTCACTGAAGTGAGACAGACACTACAATTCTGTGGTGGAGGATGCAGCCAGCATGGCAGACACAGCTGATTTGTGCTCTCTTTTTAATCAATCTTCTTCCCTTTATCACTGGATCGTAAATTTGTCAGCTTCGACTGCACAATAACTTAAAAATTTTGGGGGGCGGGGTTCGAGGCTGAAATAAGCAGGCGCACAGTAATGGCACATTTACTGGAAGCTGCAAATTCCTTTTTCCCTGTAAACAGCACACCGTGAGTCCTGGCCACTGTAATGTCTAAAATGTAAAGTTAATACTGACATGACTGTGGAGTGGAATGGCCAGATATGGGGATAGGAGGACAGGAGAGGGGAGTCTGGCGGCTTCTCCTTCCTGTGCGGGACCAGTGCCGCTAGTACAAGCCATGCTGTTTAGCGCATGAACCACTGATGTTATCAGTGGGCGAGAGCCCTATTGTAATCGCTAGGATTATTTATTATTAACCTTATTTATACAGGTAATCCCATTGAGACACAGAGTCTCATTTTCAAGAGAGCTGTTGAATCGATCAGTTCTGTTAAAGCAGAGCTGATCACAGCGGTCATCTGGTGTGGAGAGGAATGAAGCTGGTCTCATATTTAGTCTGTGCATAATCATTTCTGAATGATTTTAGCATTTTATTTTGCTGCGCTGCATCAAGGTGAAGAAGTTCTGTCCCCTTCAATTGTTCGGGGCTCATATTTACTTCTGTAAACACAACAGTGTGTTTGACGTTACGTTTTCTTCTGCCCATGCAGGTCACTTCATAGCTGTAGACCGTTCACACTGGAGTCCGATGGGGGTCACATTTAAATTATAATGTGAACACCCGCACAACAAAAACGAATTTCGGCAAAAAATCAGAATTGAGCATTAAGACCTGAAGTGTGACCGCAGCCTTAGATACAACTAATCTATGGATTTGAAAAGCCTACATCACACATTTCAGTAATTATTGTGTTTAGAGGGAAAAATCTGACCGCTGACCTTTGGCCTCAAGGTCATCCGCTGAGAATGAAACTGCAATATGAGCATCCTCAGCATACATCAAACCATGGTACTTTAGCACCTTGGGGGAGCCAGATTACTTAGCATCTCAGACAAGAGACAGTGGATAAACATGGGAGAACAATACTCAGGAGGTTCTTGGTGAGATAGCAGGAAGGAGTCAAGGACGTAGGGGGTTGAATGCAGTGTGATGCAAATGTCATGTTGTGTGTGGAGATGAGTGCCTGCTGAAATGTTCAGTCTGTTCTTTGCTTGTGAGATGTGAGTGTGTAGTAAATCGTCTGAAATGAATCTGCCTCTTCATTTACACACGCCACACTGGTGACCCAAGACGGATTATCGAACACGAGGCAAGATCCCCGGAGCCGGCCCGGTCAGGAAGCTACAGCGAGGCGGCAGCCATCCCACAGACAGCCCGGACTGGAACCTCCAGCCACGCATGTGCGGTTTCAGTCAAGCTACCGTATTTCTGGCAGCACAACCCGCGCTCTTGGTTCCACCTCACCGAGGCCCAGTTCGCCCTCCGGGGAGTAACGGCAGACGACACCAGATTCTACCATGTGGTTGCAGCGCTGGACACCCGCACAGCTCAGCAGGTAGCGAGCCTGCTCAATCAGCCACCAGCCAGCAGCAAATATGAGGCGCTCAAGGCTGCGCTCATCCAGCGCTACACGCTCTCGGACTGTGAGAGAGCGGAGAGGCTCCTGACGCGGACCGAGTTAGGAGATGGTTCGGCCGTAGACCTGATGGAGAAGATGCTGGCGTTAATGGGCACGGACGACGGGCACTTTCTGTTTGCCCACCTCTTCCTCCGGAACCTTCCGACAGTGACGAGAGCGGTTCTGGCCAATTCGCCGTTGCTGGCCGCGCGCGACTACCATGCGCTAGCCCAGGAGGCAGACCGGATCATCATCACCACCAGGGTGATCACAGTCAACGTGGCAGCGGCGGAGCCCAGCGAGACGACCAGAGGAGGCGTGGAGCCACCGACGGTAGCGGCAGCGGGGGCCAAGGAGCGCCAGAGAGACATGCTCTGTTTCTACCACCGCCGCTTCGGAGAGAAGGCACGCAGATGTGCGCCCCGGTGCCAATTCAAGCACTCAGGAAACGCCAAGGCCGGGGGGCGGTAGCAGCTGCGACCCTCGGTGAAGAGAACAAGCTGCTCTACTTGACGGACGCACGCTTGGGGAGGTGTTTCCTCGTGGACACGGGAGCCCAGAAGAGTTTCATCCTGCCGACCTACGCTGACCGGCTGGCAGGACCTAGCGGCCCCGAGATGTTAGCAGCAAACGGCTCGGATATTAAGACCTTTGGTGAGAGGACTCTGCTCTTATCTCTACACGGCCGTACATAAGAGTGGACTTTTGTTGTAGCAGCACTGAATTACCATATCCTGGGAGCTGATTTTCTGTGTGCACATGGTTTACTGGTTGATGTTGCTAACAGGCGCCTAGTTAATGCACTGTCCTTTGACTCTCTCCCCTGTATAGCTTGAGTGACCCAGCCAACAGCACAAGCCAACGTCACAGCTACAGGCGGTAAGTTCCACACACTGCTCACTCAGTTCCCAGCACTCATGGTCCCGACGTTTTCCGCGGCCATCGCTAAACACGGGGTGGAGCACTTTATCACCACCACCGGGCCGCCCATTTTTGCAAGACCTCGGCGCTTGAACGTAGCTAAACTGGCCATAGCGCGCGAGGAGTTCGCCAACCTGGAAAGGTTGGGCATCATCAGGCGCTCGAACAGCCCATGGGCATCCCCGCTACACATGGTCCCTAAGGCTGAGGGATCGTAGTGACTGTGCGGGGATTTCCGCAGGTTGAACAACGCCACAGCGCACGACCGCTACCCAATTCCTCACATACAGGATTTTTCCGTTCACCTTGCCGGAGCACGCATTTTTTTCCAAAATAGACCTGGTCCGCGGTTACCACCAAGTCCCAGTGCGCGCTGAGGACATACCCAAAACAGCGGTAATAACTCCGTTCGGTCTATTCGAGTTCCTGCGCATGCCATTCGGGTTAAAAGGAGCGGCACAGACGTTCCAGCGCATGATGGATGCAGTGCTGCGCGATCTCCTGTTCGTGTTCGTCTACCTGAACGATATCCTGGTAGCCAGTGCGTCCGAAGACGAACACGAAACCCACCTCACGACGGTTTTCCAGAGGTTGGAGGAGCATGGGTTAATAATCAACCCGGTGAAATGCCAGTTCGGCGTGACGGAGATTGATTTTTTGGGGCACCGCGTCTCTCCGGAAGGAGCGATCCCGCTGCCCGACAAGGTGCGCGCCGTGGCGGATTTTCCCTGGCCTCAGACGGTCAGGGCGCTGCAGGAATTTTTGGGGATGGTGAATTTTTATAACAGTTTCCTTCCCCGCGCGGCGCAGCTCATGCAACCATTGTACGCTGCGCTCAAGAAACAGAAACCTGTGGATAGGGTCGAATGGACCCCGGAGCGAGAGCCGGATTCTCGGAAGTTAAAGCAGCCCTGGCAAACGCCGCACTGCTGGCGCATCCGGACCCGGCGGCCCGCATAGCGCTCACCACCGACACTTCAGACGTGGCCATAGGGGCTGTCGTGGAGCAGTGCGCCCCGGGGCTTGGCAGCCGCTCGCCTTTTTCAGCAGAACTTTGCGCGACAGCGAACGTAAATACAGCGCGTTTGACAGGGAGTTGCTGGCTCGCCACCTGGCCATACGCCACTTCCAGTTCTGGCTGGAAGGGCGCAGCTTCACCGCGTTCGTGGACCACAAGCCGCTAACATTCGCGATGGCCAAGGTTTCAGAACTGTGGTCGGGCCGGCAGCAGAGACAGCTGGCCACGATCTCAGAGTTTACTACCGATATTCAACATGTGTCGGGTAAACTGAATGTGGTGGTGGACTGCTTCTTGCGCGCCGTGGTGGTCCCGGTCTGCGTGGGGATAGATTACGCAGCCATGGCCGCGGAGCAGATTAGCGATGCAGACGTGCGCGGGCTTCAGTCTGGACCAACAGGGTTAAGACTGGAGAGCAGGGTGCTGCAAGATGGCGCCCCCCCCCCCCCCTAATCTGCGATGTCTCCACGGGTCGCCCGCGTCCGGTGGTCCCGGTCGTGTGGCGCCGCCGCGTGTTTGAGTCGGTTCACACTCTGGCGCACCTAGGAGTGCGCGCGTCGGTCAAAATGGTGGGAAAGAAGTTTGTGTGGCCGAGCCTACGCAAACAAGTGAAAGAGTCGGCTGCAGCCTGTGTGGCGTGCCAACGAGCCAAGGTACACAGACACACGAAGGCTCCCTTGGCCTCTTCATTTACACACTCCACAGTACCAAGTTTTAAAATAATTGAGCCAAAACTGTAGGAAGAGCTGATTTCACAAGACAGTTACTGTCTATGAAGTGAGATGAAACAGGAGGTCATAGGTCAGAGGCTACAATTCCTGCAAAAATCATGCAATCAGAACAAAATTGCAATATGTGTATCATCAGTATATATCAAACCATGGTGCCAAATTTAAAAAAAACAAAAAAACAACAACAACCAGACCAAAACTGTAGGAGTTGATTTCAAAGTGGGACAGACGGACGGACTGACCCATTACATAATTCCCATTGGATATGCAGATAAAAATCTGCATATCTAAAGCTAATATCTAAGCTAATATCTAATAAAGCTGGGTGGAGAAAGTTTAAAATTTACACGATGGGAAAAAGTCAAATTTATGAAACTGGGGTAAAAATTGCAAATTGACAAAAAAATCATAAGGAAAACTTGCAAATTTAAGAGGAAAACGCTGCAAATTTCCAAGAAAAAAGTAACAAACAAAATTCTCAAGAAAAAAAAAAACTATGCAAATTTACAAGACTCAGGAAAAACTATTGCTCACCTACTGTCTGGGTGTGTGGTACACTGGCTCCACGGCCAAGAACAGGAAGGCTGTGCAGAGGGTCATCAACACCACCCAAAAAAATCATCGGCAGCCCCCTGCCCTCCCTGGAAGACACCTCCAGAGCCTCCCATCTCAGAAGGATCAAGGCCATCACAGGAGACCCCTCACATCCCGCCCACCACCTGTTTAACCTGCTCCCCTCTGGACGACGGTTCAGATTGATCAGGTCCCACACCTCCAGACTGACAGTTTCTTCCCCTGGGCCATCTGAACTGCAAACAGTCAGACCCCCCCCCCCCCCCAACGCTCACATGCACAGAACTGAGGACCTTTTAATTATCACTGTAACTCACCTGTCTTTGCACTCCTCACTTTCATGTTCACTGACCCATCCATGAAACCACTGTGTATATTTTCCATAATTCTTGGGCCATTTTACTCAATTGTGTGTCTGCACTCTTATGTACATAGTTGCCACTACCATACCTGTATATATTTCTATAATCCTGGGCCATTTTTATTTTACTTTTATTTCATTCGTGTTTAATCGTGTGTTCTGTAACTGTGTTTTATCTAATCCTTCTCTCCTACTTTACTGCACAGTAGCCTGGTGGAGCACCCACAATTCCGTTGCACTGTACTACTGTACAATGACAAAGCCTATTCTATTCTATTATGAAATGGGGGGGGGGGTGCGCCTGTGCAATATACAGTTTAATATGTTACAGCCGTGGACAAAATTGTTGGTACCCCTCTGTTAATGAAAGAAAAACCCACAATGGTCACAGAAATAACTTGAATCTGACAAAAGTGGTAATAAATAAAAAATTCTATGAAAATCAACCAGTGAAAATCAGACAATGCTTTTGAATTGTGGTTCAACAGAATTACTTTAAAAAACAAACTCATGAAACAGGCCTGGACAAAAATGATGGTACCCCTAGAAAAGATTGAAAATAATGTGACCATAGGGGCATGTTCAACCAAGGTGTGTCCTCTAATTAACATCGCAGGTGTCTACAAACTTGTAATCAGTCAGTCGGCCTATTTAAAGGGTGACAAGTAGTCACTGTGCTGTTTGGTGACATGGTGTGTACCACACTAAACATGGACCAGAGGAAGCAAAGGAGAGAGTTGTCTCAGGAGATTAGAAAGAAAATTATAGACAAGCATGTTAAAGGTAAAGGCTATAAGACCATCTCCAAGCAGCTTGATGTTCCTGTGACTACAGTTGCACATATTATTCAGAAATTTAAGATCCATGGGACTGTAGCCAACCTCCCTGGACGTGGCTGCAGGAGGAGACGGATAATACGAATGGTAACCAAAGAGCCCAGAACAACCTCTAAACACATTCATGGTGAACTCCAAGGTCAAGGTACATCAGTGTCAGATCACACCATCCGTCACTGTTTGAGCCAAAGTAGACTTCATGGGAGACAACTGAGGACTCCACTGTTGAAAACAAATCATAAAAAAGCCAGACTGGAATTTGCCAAACTGCATGTTGACAAGCCACAAAGCTTCTGGGAGAATGTCCTATGGACAGACGAGACAAAACTGGAACTTTTTGGCAAGGCACATCAGCTCTATGTTCACAGACACAAAAATGAAGCATACCAAGAAAAGAACACTGTCCCTACTGTGAAACATGGAGGAGGTTCTGTTATGTTCTGGGGCTGCTTTGCTGCATCTGGCACAGGGTGTCTTGAATCTGTGCAGGGTACAATGAAATCTCAAGACTATCAAGGTATTCTAGAGAGAAATGTGCTGCCCAGTGTCAGACAACTTGGTCTCAGTCGTAGGTCATGGGTCTTGCTACAGGATGATGACCCAAAACACACAGCTAAAAACACTCAAGAATGGCTAAGAGCCAAACATTGGCCTATTCTAAAGTGGCCTTCTATGAGCCCTGATCTAAATCCTATTGAACATCTGTGGAAGGAGCTGAAACATGCCGTCTGGAGAAGGCACCCTTCAAACCTGAGACAACTGGAGCAGTTTGCTCATGAGGAGTGGGCCAAAATACCTGCTGAGAGGTGCAGAAGTCTCATTGACAGTTACAGAAATCATTGGATTGCAGTGATTGCCTCAAAAGGTTGTGCAACAAAATATTAAGTTAAGGGTACCATCATTTTTGTCCAGGCCTGTTTCATGAGTTTGATTTTTAAAGTAATTCTGTTGAACCACAATTCAAAAGCATTGTCTGATTTCCATTGGTTAATTTTCATAGAATTTTTATTTATTACCACTTTTGTCAGATTCAAGTTATTTCTGTGACCACTGTGGGTTTTTCTTTCATTAACAGAGGGGTACCAACAATTTTGTCCACGTGTGTATTTGGCAGAGTCCATTTTCATTATAAATTCCATATCACAAACTAACAGAGAATGTGATTCCATCTAGATCCAAAGACTGAGTTCATGGAGCAATTTTATTCCTTTGCAGGGGTGCACTGTAGCACTTGGTGTTTCTTGTAACCATTATAATTTCAATACAATAACGGCTAAATTAGACCTGATTTTAGCGTTCAATCCTCTGACAGCACAAAAACTCATGAACAAGGCCAATGCTACTGTGAAATTTTGTTTAATTATTTAACAACAGTTTCAACATCATCTGTACAAAAGTATTCTACATGTAATGGGTTAGCTGTGACGATCCATCAGCACAACCATAACTCATGAATAAAGGATTTTTAATCACACACGGCTGTATGAGAGACCATTAACCTGCTGCTGTGTGGGAAATAAGACACCAAATAAGCATGTTCGTTCGTACGCCTCGGTCTCCTCTAAACTGGAACCTGTCTGTTGACAAAAATAGCCTCTCCATCGGTCCCACAGACCAGACACTGTCCAAGCACGTCCAAGCTGTTGACGGACAGTGTCTGGCTGGGCAGCATGTGGGTCGTCTCCAGACGTCCTTTGGTGGAGTCTCCACTGAGCCAGGCGCTGATGAGGGACTGGTTCCCCCCGGCTGGAGCCATTGCACTGCGGGACACCAGACTGCTGTTCCTGCCCCCTGGGAATATGGTAAAATGGTAAATGGCGTTCACTTTTTCTGATCTCCAGATGACCAAAGCACTTAAGAGATCCTGCTATCCACCCATTCACACACTGATGGCGGCGGAGCTCCCATACACAGGCACTGGCCTGATCTACCAGGAGCAACTGGGGGGTTCAATGTCTTGCTCAAGGACACTTCAGCATGCAGGCTGCAGACAGAGTGGGAATCAAACTCCTGACCCCGCCGATCAGTAGTCGGCCACACTACACCCATAACACTTACTTTATTAAGATTTTTAGAGAAATAAAATAAAAGAAGCATTTCTTTCGTCTGTTTAATATATCAATTTATTATTGCCTTGATTTTTTTTCTGAAAAAGACCAAAACACTACACTTCCACATCTTCAGGGCTGTCCCAAATACAGCTGCAATCAAAATCATTCAACCCCCATTGCAAATTAGGTTTATTAGCAAAATATACAAACTAGCAGCTGTTTGCAATAAACAAATCAAACAAGAATTTAAATAGCTCAACACAACTAATATTACAAGTAGTTTCTCCAAATTCAACACAAAATACCACTTTTAATGACTACTGCAGTCTCTAAATTATTCAACCTCCTCAACAGAAAAGAGGAAGCTATGTAAGTTATGGGAGCAGACCAGGAGAAGCACCAGTGGCCACTCTAGCCACCACTGGCCAGTAGGGGTGGGTTCAAAAGATCGATACAATGATATGGATCGATCCACGTTTGACTAAGCCAATATCAACCAACAAAACCGCGGATAGATCTTTTAATATAATGCTTTTACATCTGAACATCTGCTGAGTCTGATCATGTCAAACCTGGGTCAGTGAGCCAGGAACTGTGGCCAAGAACCAGAAACACACGGAGTGCTAACAGAGCTAACAAGCTAACAGCTATGCTAGTTCTTCTTCTGTGGTGTTAAAACGGTTCTCATCCAGCAAAAGTTCCCTGCAGTGCGTGCACACATCTTTACTTCCGTGTTTACGTGAGCAGAGTTGACTTGCATGTCTCTTAATTTATCAACAAAGTCACTGTAAAGACTGTCCTCAACAGCTTCCGAATATTTTTCATAAAGCGGAGATAAATGGTTTTGTACTACGTGCAGCACTGTGTTGGAACATCACTCTATTAAATCAAGAAATCTCTGCGTGTCTGTGTGTCACGTTTATAGGACATCATAGGACGGCCTATGATCTCTGCCTGATCATCACAGGACGTCCTATGAACTCAGGCATCATAGGACTTGCGATGCCGTCATAAAGATATGATGTCTATATGACGGCACATAGACAAATGTGTCTTTAGGATGCCATATAGACCATCATTCACGATGCCTAGACTAATGTGTCTTTATGATGTCATACGGCTCAAAATTGGCAAGGTGAATAAATCACAGGGCCAGTCTTTACAGCGCATTCGTGTTTTCTGCACAACAGATTTCTGCAGCCATGGCCAATTCTACGTTGCCGCGAGCAGAGTTGCCAGATCAAGCAGTCTTCGTATTCTTGCTCAAGATGAAGAAACTAAGCAAAAGCGTCGCTTTCTCAGCAATGTCGTTTTTAAAGAGGTGCTGACACAGTCAAAATGTGTAACCTTGAAGAATGCCAGTCTACACTACAAATGTGTAAAATGCCAAGCAAAGCATTTCTGCGGGTGCTCCAGTTTTTTGGTTTCTACGGGCATGCATGGGCCTTCTTGAACAGGGTCGAAAGCCACTTTTTGCTCAGATCTATTTTCATGATCCTGCCCATGAACTGGAATTACGACGCACCTATCCCTCAACCAGTGGTCTGAACGAAGAAGAAAAAGACCCACCAGATCAGTGGAAAAAACCTCTAAAAATGTCAACTTTTTGGAAAAGCTCCCACAAATTCAGGCTTTTTGGGCCACAACAATCACAAAAACAGCCGACGAAATCCTGGAGGGACTGAAATTCAGTGAGATTATGTATACATGCTTCATGCACTGAATTTATTTACTTACTCTGGGTAGTTAACTTGACACTACACACCCTCTGCACTAAAGAAAGCACTTATGAGCACTTTGTGAAATAAGTTAAATAATAAAAAGTGCATTATCGTAACTGATTTTGGGTCAGTTCTTTATGTGATAATTTATGTATTAAAGTTAGAATATTCTTGGTACAATTTGCAGCATTAGGTCTCGAAGATTTTTTTTCCTGGCAAGCAAAATGGTTATTAAAATGGTAATTTCCCAGGTCGAATCGGGATTGGATCAATTAAGAATCTCAAGAATCGGAATCGAATTGATTCTGGAAATTAGGGATCGTTGCCAGCCCTAATGGCCAGCTGTAGTGGCTGGTGTTATGCACCGTGTGGCTCCACAGAAATGCTAGTCTCCTCCATATATGCTGAGTAATTGTTCAGACCCTCCACAATCACAGCAGCATTATATTCTGTATTTTTAAGCATAGATCTTGCCTATTATATTTTTTCTGGTGAAATTTGGCCCTTATTTCCTTGATGTCAAATTTTATCCAATCAGCATTGAGTCAACCATAAACCCCACCCAACAGTTTTTGGGGTCACTCTGAAGTACTTGCCCCCGATCAGGGACTTGTTTCAGAGCCTACGAGTTCCTGACAACTTCCTCTTTCAGGGAGGTTCCTGTAGTGGAGACACACATCACTGGGAAAGTTCCTGTAGAACTGGTTCCTGTCGTGGAAACAGTAATTCTATGGGCCAAATGACACACAGAGAAAACTGCCTTTACAAAAAATAATAAATGATGAACTTGCCTTGTAGAAAGGAGGGCAGGTCTGAATGTGAGGAGGTCTCCCAGTGTAACAGCGAGCCATCCTCCGAACATGTGAACAGGTGATCTGGGTTGGTTGGGTGAAAGTGGACCTCCCACACTATCCAAATAAATAAATAAATACATGACATGTTTTACACAGGAAGGATTAATACATCTGTACAGGAAAAACTGAAATCAAAATCCTACTTTCAGCAGTGTGTGCCTCCATGAGTGAGAAGGGTGTACTGCCTTGCCTCACATCCCACACACAGAGCATGCCGTCCTGGCCCCCTGTGGCTACGATGTGCTGCTGGTTCGGATGTCTGTCCACGCAATGCAAAGGCACCCTGTCCCCCGAACTGAGGACAAACAAAAACACACAAACTTATCACCCAGATAAGACAAAACTGAATTGCTCAGTGTGGAAAACTGGGGAAAAACATGAATGCAGCTTTAGAAATCATACAGGGAGAAAATCTGGGATGGTGAGTTGCTTTGCTGTCTGAAATCCCACAGTTTGAGCTGGCCAATGGAGTTGACGGTCAAAATCTCCGTCGTCCTGAGGTAAGTCACGGCATGAATAGTGCTGCTGTCTGCATTCTCTGGTAAAGGTAAAACAGTCCAATAAATATTAACAGTTTTCAACTTAATTCACTGTGAACTGCATGGAGTAAATGCGTAGAATAATGCAATAAAAAGTGGCCTCATCATTCTATTTGTGGTTTAATCTTAATTTCACCTATGACTCGAACGGCAGCATCCTGGTCGGCCCTGAAGACAATAATCCTGCCATCTTCACCAACACTAACTATCTCAGGGCTGCTGCATACAACGCCTGTGCACGGAGTGTTTTCACAAGGGTAATGATGTGCTTTCACCCACTGCTCAGAGACTGACATTGTCTGCAGGAAAACACAAAGAAGATAAACAATAACCCACAGGCATTCCACATTGAGCGGTTTGTCAAAAACACTTGAATCGCAGCCAGTCATGGGCATTGTTGGGTGTAATGAATGATTACTGCAATCCCGTCACACACATTACAATTACTCCACCACAAATGGCGTCATTTCTTCTGTTACAAAAGCTTTAAATTGCAAGGTATGACAGGTGAATAAGAAATGTGATCAAAGCCTTTTCATGTGAACTTGCAGAAGAATTGAAGACAAAAACAATCTCTGCATGCAGAGGCCAATTCACTGTTACAAAGTTCATTTCAGGACAGTTTTTTCCTATTTTGATGTTGGTTTTGTGTTAATAATAACATAAAATTTTTAAGTTTTTGTGTAGGAAATGTCCTGGCACCAGGACACCCTAGGCCGCAGGTCGATGATCGATTTTGTTATCGTATCATCAGACCTGCGACCGTATGTCTTGGACACCCGAGTAAAGAGAGGTGCAGAGCTGTCAACTGATCACCACCTGGTGGTGAGTTGGATCCGATGGCAGGGGAGGAAGCCATTCAGACCTGGTAGACCCAAACGTATAGTGAGGGTGTGCTGGGAGCGTCTGGCTGAGGCCCCTGTCCGGGAGGTCTTCAACTCCCACCTCCGGAAGAACTTCAACCACATTCTGAGGGAGTCTGGAGACATGGAGTCTGAATGGGCCATGTTCTCCACCTCTGTTGTTGAAGCGGCAGCCCAGAGCTGCGGCCGCAAGGTGGTCGGTGCATCTCGTGGTGGCAACCCCCGAACCAAGTGGTGGACACCAGTGGTGAGGGGGGCCATTAAGCTGAAGAAGGAGTCCTATCAAGCTTGGTTGGCTTGTGGGACTCCCGAAGCAGCTGAGGTGTACCGGCAGGCCAAGCGGAGTGCAGCTCGGGTGGTTGCTGAAGCAAAAACCCGGGTATGGGAGGAGTTCGGTGAGGCCATGGAACAAGACTTTCGGTCGGCTTCAAAGAGATTCTGGCAAACTGTTCGGCGGCTCAGGAGGGGAAAGCAGCTCCCCGTCCACACTGTGTATGGTGCGGATGGGACACTGTTGACTTCAACTGGGGATATCGTCGGGCGGTGGAAGGAATACTTCGAGGATCTCCTCAATCCCACTGATACGCCTTCCACAGAGGAAGCAGGGTTTGGGGACGAGGGGGATGACTCGCCTATCACAGGGGCTGAGGTCGCCAAGGTGGTTAAAAATCTCCTTGGTGGCCGGGCCCCGGGGGTGGACGAGATTCGCCCCGAGTACCTCAAGGCCCTGGTTGTTGTTGGGTTGTCATGGTTGACACGCCTCTGCAACATTGCGTGGAGGTCGGGGGCAGTGCCTTTGGCATGGCAAACCGGGGTGGTGGTTCCTCTCTTCAAAAAAGGGGACCGGAGGGTGTGCTCCAACTTTAGAGGGATCACACTCCTCAGCCTCCCTGGGAAGGTCTATGCCAAGGTACTGGAGAGGAGAGTCCGGCCGTTGGTCGAACCTCGGATTCAGGAGGAGCAATGTGGTTTTCGTCCTGGCCGTGGCACATCGGACCAGCTCTTTACCCTCTCGAGAATTCTTGAGGGTTCGTGGGAGTTTGCCCAACCAGTTTACATGTGTTTTGTGGACTTGGAGAAGGCATTTGACCGCGTCCCTCGTGGATTTTTGTGGGGGGTGCTTCGGGAGTATGGGGTATCGGGCTTGTTGTTACGAGCTATTCGGTCTCTGTACGACCGTTGTGAGAGTTTAGTTCGCATTGCCAACACTCGGTCGGAGTCATTCCCAGTGAGAGTTGGACTCCGCCAGGGCTGCCCTTTGTCACCGGTCCTGTTCATAATTTTTATGGACAGGATTTCTAGGCGCAGCCAGGGAATGGAGGGTGTCATGCTTGGTGACCACAGGATCTCATCTCTGTTGTTTGCAGATGATGTTGTCCTGTTGGCTTCATCCAGCAATGACCTACAGCTCTTGCTGGGACGGTTTGCCGCTGAGTGTGAAGCGGCTGGGATGAGAATCAGCACCTCCAAGTCCGAGTCCATGGTCCTCAGCCGGAAAAAGGTGGATTGTCCTCTCCGGGTTGGGGACAGGCTCCTGCCCCAAGTGGAGGAGTTTAAGTATCTTGGGGTCTTGTTCACGAGTGAGGGGAAAATGGAGCGAGAGATCGACAGACGGATTGGAGCAGCATCTGCAGTGATGCGGACGTTGTACCGGTCTGTTGTGGTGAAGAGGGAGCTTAGTTCTAAGGCAAAGCTGTCGATTTACCAGTCAATCTACGTTCCTACTCTCACCTATGGTCACGAGCTTTGGGTAATGACCGAAAGAACGAGATCGCGGATACAAGCGGCTGAAATGAGCTTTCTCCGTAGGATTGCTGGACTCACCCTCAGAGATAGGGTGAGGAGCTCAGTCATCCGGGAGAGGCTCAGAGTAGAACCGCTGCTCCTCCACATTGAAAGGAGTCAGTTGAGGTGGTATGGGCATCTGATTAGGATGCCTCCTGGACGCCTCCCACTTGAGGTGTTTCAGGCACGTCCCACTGGGAGGAGACCCCGGGGCAGACCCAGGACTCGGTGGAGAGACTATGTCTCCCAGCTAGTCTGGGAACGCCTTGGTATCCCCTCTGAAGAGCTGGAGCAGGTGGCTGGGGAGAGGGAAGTCTGGGCTTCTCTGCTTGAACTGCTGCCTCCGCGACCCGGACCTCCGGAAAAGCGGTAGAAGATGGATGGATGGATGGATGTGTAGGAAATCCTTATTAGGACATGGATGTGTACTAAGCAATGACATATTAATGAGCCATGACAAAGAAATTGAAAAACAAGTATTATGAAGCGTTCAGGGAGTAAATACGTACACTAAAGTGCTTTTTGCGCAACAACCCAGACCAGCTGTAGGTTTTACACCCCGCACCGGGACAGTCACCTGTAAATATAAGAGTGTTTGCAGGTTGCAAACTGCGGCTCTGGAGACACATGTGGCTCTTTTGCCCACTAACTAGTGGGGCCTTAAGACCTTGAGAAAAAAATAATAATATCAAAACTTTCACTGAAAAGAGGGTACAGATTTGAGGAAAAATTATAAATTTACTAGAAAAATAACATTTATGAAAAAAAAACTGAAAATGTACACAAAAAGTTCTCACAAATTTAGAAAAATGTTATCATTTTGAGGACAATCCACCTTTTTCCTCAGCCGGAAAAAGATGGATTGTCCTCTCCGGGTTGGGGACAGGCTCCTGCCCCAAGTGGAGGAGTTTAAGTATCTTGGGGTCTTATTCACGAGTGAGGGGAGAATGGAGCGAGAGATTGACAGACGGATTGGAGCAGCATCTGCAGTGATGCGGACTGTCCTGCATGTACTGGCCTGTTGTAGTGAAGAGGGAGCTGAGTTCTAAGGCAAAGCTGTCGATTTACCGGTCAATCTATGTTCCTACTCTCACCTATGGTCACGAGCTTTGGGTAATGACCGAAAGAATGAGATTGCAGATACAAGCGGCTGAAATGAGCTTTCTCCGTAGGATCGCTGGACTCACCCTCAGAGATAGGGTGAGGAGCTCAGTCATCCGGGAGAGGCTCAGAGTAGAACCGCTGCTCCTCCACATTGAAAGGAGCCAGTTGAGGTGGTTTGGGCATCTGATCAGGATACCTTCTGGACGCCTCCCACTTGAGGTGTTTCGGGCACGTCCCACTGGGAGGAGACTCTGGGGCAGACCCAGGACTATGTCACCCAGTTGGTCTGGGAACGCCTTGGTATCTTCTCTGAAGAGGTGGAGCAGGTGGCTGGGGAGAGGGAAGTCTGGGCTTCTCTGCTTGAACTGCTGCCTCCGTGACCCGGACCTCCGAAAAAGCGGTAGAAGATGGATGGATGGATGGTTATCATTTTGATGAAAAACCTCTTAATATTGATGGTGTCAGGCCAGTTTGGACTGGTAATGTTGCTGTTTTACCTTAGTTTTAAGGCTCAGATATTTTTGTGCCTCCATGTGGATTTTGCTGGTCATAGATCTCTCAAATTGGCCATTTCCGTAGTAGAGGTCGTTACTAATGTATCATTAAAGAAATAATAGAAATAATACAAACTTTGGATTCCATTTAAAAAAAAATGCAATAAGGTCTCTTGTATATATTTTAATTTATTTTTAAATAAAATGCTATTTATTCTATAATAATTTTATTCAAGCTTAATTCATATCTCAGGAAAAAATGCTGGTCGGTAATGGGGGGTTAAAAAGTTTTGAAATTTATTTATTCTTCAGTATGGGAGTACTGTCAGTGTAACATTTGCTTGCTACTTCTTTTTATCTATTCATTTTTATCAGTCTGTTTTGTCATTTTAATCTTTAATTTCATATCCATCACGGACTGGAGGCTGCTGGTTCTCAGTCAGCTCCTCTACCGTCCCCCGGGGCTCCGCGCCGCTCTCGCAGACAGCATAGTCGCTCCAGCTCCCAGCTGGCCATGGGAGCAGAGTGGAGTCCCACAGAGCGAGACACTGCCCTTTGAGATCTCTTGGCTCGGTAGCTCACCTCGGATCACGGGCCAGGTCTCGTTTGCGGCGATCGGAGGAGCTGTCCAATACACGGTGCTAATGATTTGTTTCGGAATCACAGCAAAATTATTGGGAGATAGGCCAGACTGACGCACGATACACCATCGACTGTCAGTGAACCAGAGTGCCGCTCATCCAAACTAAGAGACTAGAAGCTAGTCAGCTAGAATGACTAACTGACATAAGAGGGAGGGCGGAGTTGAAAAGGTCAAGGGTGGTTCTCTTAAAGTGACAGGCTTTAAATCAGAGCGTTTATAGAACGCCAGGAAAAACTCAAAACAAATTTGCTTCAATAATTAAAAAAATTAAAGAAAATGTGAACAAAATATGTCACAAACACTTCATTAAGACATGTGTGAGCTATTAAAATGTGGAAAAAGTGCAGTCAATGACCCCTTTAATTTTTGCCGATGGCCGACAAAATTTTAAAGACCCACTCTGGCGGCTCTAAAATCATCTCAAAAACAAATGTGCATTGCCCAAAATAGTACACTGTGGCCTTTTAAACACACACAAAAAAAATGTCATTGCCTTAGAATTGCTTGGAACGACCTTTTAAATCTTTCACCTACTTAAGTATGCACAGATCTATGAATATTCTAATTAGCAGCCTGCAGGACTTGCACGTGATTGGTCGCCACGCTCCCCGACCTGCAGGGCTTGCATGTGATTGGTCGCTGTGCCTCCTGGTGGGTGGGCTGCTAGTCTGTTCACAACGCTTTGGGACATTAAAGTTTTGCCTATATCTTCAAAGGTAAAAAGAGAAACATTTTTCTGAAAACGGTCGAGACAATAGATAAATGTGTAGTTGCCAAATATGTGTTTACTTTTTACTAACAACCAGTCCCCCGTCCGCCGGTGACTGAGCTGGGGGGAAGGGGGGATTTGAATGTGGCAGCGCTCAGACCCATCTGCCAAAGAAGTGAGCTGAGAGCAGCTCGATTTGAATGTGGGTCTCGCCAATCCACTTTCAAATCGACCCCCCCCCCCCCCCCGGCCTCTCTCCGTTTTTGCTGCTGTTACCCCAACCTACTTTGCCTCAATCCTGCTGCTCCTTGACTCCTCCCTTTTCCCCTGAGGTAGTCAAGAGTATCCATCTAATTGGTTAATGTTATAACCAACCAGGCTAAGCAGGAATGCTTACGTCTGTCCAAACTCTCCCATTTCAGGGGGGCGTTACCAAACTGATTTTTGCCACTTTAAATGCTCTATCGGCCGATAACGATAGCATGCTGATATACTGTATATTGTGCATCCCTAGTTACAAAAGCTTTAAAAAAGTTTATTTCCACAAAAATCATGTTTGTTATCTGAAAGGTTATAAATAATAAAGGTTATATGAGACATTTGTATAACTGAACGTGTGCTTTCAAATACGGTGTGATGAAGGGCTGTATTGCTTCAACAGTTCAACTATTCATGATAATGCATATTTCTTTTTGTTTTCCTGGCATGGAGGGACAACAAAAACAATCAGCATCACCCATTAGCCAGATTATTATCCTACCACTATTGTCCCAAAATTTCACAATCTGTGCATCCCTAGTATGAATGTAGGCAGTCACACCTTACCTGGCTGTTTTGGTGGTGGCGGTAGATGGTGACAGCACCCGTAGATGATGCTGTGACAATTCTGTCTTGGTCCAAAAACTGTCAGGAAGTAATGAAAAGCAAATTAGGCTTGGTTATTTCCACTGCATCAACATGGGTGCTGCTAATGTAGAATGAGCTTTGGTACTGTCTGTTTCTGACATTTTTGAGGTAAATTATATACAACTTGGTTTATGCTTAGTGAAGTGACAGCAGATTGTGAGGTGTAGGCGAAACTAGTGACATTTGCCATTTTTTTAAATTTTTTTTTAAGACTTATTTTGTACCCGTAGGTAGATTTGTTCTGCAGTCCGGTGGCAAGCCACCAGCTGCCGGTCGCTGCGTGCGCAAGCGCCCCTTAACTCCCTAACCTGCATGTTTTGGCATGTGGGAGGAAACCGGAGAAAATCCCGGAGTAAACCCACGCAAACACGGGGAGAACATGCAAACTCCACACAGATCACTGTTGGCCGGGGGCAGGGATCGAACCCACGATCTCCTGATCCCCGCGATCCCCCGGCCGAGGGTAAAACTGTGCTGCCGCGGTGCTAACCACTGCGCCACCGTGCAGCCCTCGTGCCATCACTGTTACTTTGCACTCAAACAACTGATTTCACTCACCACTCAGTATTGGCACATACAAGGAAAGAGGTCTGCTGTTGGTTACTGTTAACACTAGTTCATTTGTCAGAATAAATGCAGTTGCACACCCTTGACATATTTCATAAATTATTCCTTGCGGACTTGATCACACCAAAAGTTAAGGAAAAAAGATCCTGTTCATAGTGTTTCCCTGTTTGGCTACCTTACCTTTTAAGTGAATGCTTTTTAATGACTATATTTAATGACTATTCCCAAACAATCTTCTTTTTACAAAACCAACAGTGACAAATTAATGTGTCTATTATGAATATTTTATCAATATTCTTGTAGAAATTATCATGGTAAAATATTCTCAACAGCATTCCAATAGCAGGCCAGTTGACTTTACATTTAATTGAGTCTCACCTGAAGGTCAAGAACATCGCCATCGTGTTTATGTTCACACAAAAGCTGCGGATCTCCTTCAAATCCATCTTCCATATCAGAACTTACATTACTCAGAACGGACCACAAGGAAATCTTGTTGTCCTAAGAGAGACACACAATAGGAGTATGCTGTGAAAATGATCATTATGATGCTTAACAAGGCCTTGCTATTGATCAACATTTACTCTATAGAGAGCCTACGTCACACCCCCTTTACTTCCGCATATGGGACCTTAAATCAGAAAAAAATCTCCATTGAAATCAATGGCAAGAGTGAAATACAGTGAAGAAATCTAAATGTTTTCAACAAGAGTGGCTGCAGTTATTAACACCAACTTACTCAGTGCAGTAATACGCCGCAAAGTTCTACACATGCATTCATTATGAGGTCACAGGGTTGGTGCTGGTCTGCACCTACACTGGTGCCTTCTAGCTGTGTTTGTATTTGGCTTTGTAATGCATTTCATACAACAGATTAATTTGTTGTTCAACAAATATAGAGCGTACTGGCATGACGTTACTGAAAAGAGCTCAGGGCAGTTACGGAGTGGTGAGTGGCAACCAGACAGTCCATGACGGAGTAGCTTATTCTGACCTGACGAAATCAGCCAAAGAGTGCTCAGATCTCCTGATGGTTAGCCTTGACCTTAAGCACAACTTAGAGGCAGACCCAGCTAAGTTGTGCTTAAGGTCATCATCAATGGCCTAGAACAGGGGTCTGCAACCTTTGCCAACTGAAGAGCCATTTTGCCCGTCTCCGACTAAAATAGATGTGGCTGAGGGTTGCAACAGCGACTGTGCTGCTTGTAATAAAGATTGTGCTGCTTGTAAATTTTTTTATATAAATAGCTCTGAATATTATGTGGCATTAATGAATTCATACTACAACAGTGAAAAAACTGCCAAGCTTCATTCATGAAATAAAAGTATTGCAAAAATATTACAAATTGTTTTGTGCTGAAAAATAATGTGAATATAATAATGTGAATATCTGACCATAATTTTTTGTACAGTTTTCAATTGTCAGCACATTCATAAATTGTTTATATCTGAAAAATATCATCCATCTCCTAGTTTCAACAGCGATCACACAGATTTAGTTCCTGATATTTTAATAAATTAGACAAAAGTTATATTTAGAAGAAGCTACTTTTCATCCTTTTTATGTTTCCTCAGAATGCTCCTTATTCACATCTATTAATATAATAGATAAGAAGAAGAAGAAGGAAGGCTCCTTATTCAGATGCTCCTGATTCAGAATGCTCCTTATTCAGATCTTATTCAGATCAGATAATAGAAAAGAAGAGGAAGAAGGAAGGCGAACAAAGAGGACAGAAACTCGTCCTCGTGGACAGGGATCGGTTCTCCACTAAAACTCAGGGATCGCTGGAGAACAGAAATGGCTGATGGGACTTCCACGTGTCTCCTGTGGACTCTGGCGGTCTGTCTGCTGCTGGACGTTCATGCAGTCTATGACAAGATGATCGTCTCTCTTCCTGTGGATGACATCGCTCTGCCATGTTATGGCAACGTCGGCGTCCCGCTCACGGGCGTGGAGTGGAGGAGACAGGACCTGAACCCAGAGTCCGTCCTGCTGTTCCTTTATGGACACTATGATCCAATCAACCACCATCCGACATATAAGGACCGCATGAGGTTGCACGACAGAAGGATTGAGTTTGGAGACGCGTCTCTGGTCCTGAAGGCGGTGACGGACAAAGACAGCGGGAGGTACGAGTGTCGCATCACCCACAGAAGATCAGATATAAGCAGCAGATCCTTCCTGGACAATGACCCCATGAGTGTGATCACCCTGAGAATCATCGCTGTGGTCCAAAAGGAGATGATCATCTCTCTTCCTGTTGATGACATCGCTCTGCCATGTTGTGGCGACATCGGCGTCCCGATCACGGGTGTGGAGTGGAGGAGACAGGACCTGAGCCCAGAGTCTGTCCTGCTGTACCGCGATGGACGCTACGATCCAACCAATCAGCACTGGATGTTTACGAACCGCTCAAAGCTGTGGGACACATGGATTAACAGAGGAATGACGTCTCTGGTCCTGAAGGCGGCGATGTACAGAGACAGTGGGATGTACGAGTGTCGCATCACCCAGAGTGGCGCAGACGGCAGCGGCAGATCCTTCCTGAACAATGACCCCCATAGTGTGATCACCCTGCGATTCATCAGAGAGGTCCAAAACGAGACGATCTTTGCTGTTCATAATGATAACGTCACTCTGCCATGTTACGGCGACATCAGCGTCCCGATCACAGCCGTGGAGTGGACGAGACAGGACCTGAGCCCAGAGTCCGTCCTGCTGTACCGGGATGGACGCTATGATCCAACCAATCAGCATCCGATGTTTAAGGACCGCTCAGAGCTGCAGGACAGAGGGATGGAGGTTGGAGACGTGTCTCTGGTCCTGAAGGCGGTGACGTTCAGACACGAAGGGACGTACGAGTGTCGCGTCAACCAGAGCGGCGCGGACGGCGGCGGGAGATCCTTCCTGGACGGTGACATCATCAGCGTGATCACCCTGACACTCGTCAGAGAGGACATGGAGATTGTCGTGGCTGAACCCGGGGACACTGTGGTCCTCCCCTGTATCAACCCCCTCTCCAAACCCGCCCAAAGCGTGGAGTGGACCAGAACGCAGCCCACGTCTGACCACGCCCTGACCTACAAGAGACGGACGGTACCACCTACAGGACTAGAGTCCGTCTTTCAGGAATCGCGTGGAGCTGAAGGACAAATGGATGAGGGACGGAGACGTGTCTGTGGTTTTGAAGAACCTGGCGTTCACTGACAAAGGGGTGTATAAGTGTCGCATTATCACAGGACTAACCACCTCCAACTACGTCTCCCTGCACGTTTCTCCACCAGTTGACCCTCACCAGAACAACACTGATGAATGCGGCAGCTCCCTGATGGTTGGTCTGATTGTTTTCTCCGTGCTCGTCGTTGTCACTGTCACAGCTGTCGAGACCTTCAGGAAGTGTAGGAGATCTCGGTGTGAGGCTTCCCCCCAGCCCGTTTTTCATCTGGTGAACCACATCCCTCGGGGTCCTGCTGCTGATCCTGGTCACCACTGACCACCAAGGACACCCAGGAGACCAGTGACATGAAGGAGTTGAAGTCTGGTCACCATGGCAACACCAGCCTTTCACACCTGCCGTTTCTCCTCAGAGATCTTGGTGGACTTCCTGTCTGGTAGAAGGTTCACCTGTGAAGACTCCTGGAACATGTTTACACAACGACACATCAGACATGGCTGAGATGTTTCCTGGGTTCTGATTTCATAATTACCATGAAATAACCTTATAATCACTGCAGAATTACCCACAACGCACTAGCCTCTGACCTGGTTCTTCAGCAAACTAACTGAAGGACACAACCTACAACGTAGTTGGTACTGGGCAGTTTTTTTTTTTCCTCATAGATTTGCAACTTTTTATTAAAAAATTTTAGGACCTCTCTGTAACTGGATGCTGGACTTTCTCACAGGGAGGCCACAGAATGTGCGGGTTGGCAGCAACACCTCCAAGACCATCACACTGAGCACAGGGGCCCCACAAGGGTGTGTGCTCAGTACACTGCTCTTCACCCTGCTGACCCATGACTGCATACCAGCCGACAACACCAACGACATCATCAAGTTTGCGGATGACACGACGGTGGTGGGCCTCATCACCAACAACAAGGAGGCCAACTACAGAAATGAGGTGAGCCAACTGGTCCAGTGGTGTAAAGGCAATAACATCTTCCTGAACGTGGGAAAAACCAAGGAGATTGTGGTCGACTTCAAGAGAGAACACACACAGCACCCCCCCTCTGATCATCGATGGCGCAGCTGTGGGCAGCACCAAGTTCCTGGGGGTGCACATCTCTGAGGACCTCTCCTGGTCCAACACCACCACATCACTGGCCAAGAAGGCCCAAACTTGCCTCCATTTCCTCCGCAAACTGAGGAGAGCACGAGTCCCACCCCCCATCATGTGTTCTTTCTACCGGGGCACCATTGAGAGCATCCTCACCAGTTGCATCACGGTGTGGCATGGAAGCTGCACCGCCGCCTGCTGGAAGACACTACAACGCACAATGAAAGCAGCCAACAAGATCATCGGTGCCCCTCTGCCCCCCTGACCCCCCTCTCAGACATCTACCTCACCTGCCTCACCTGCAGAGCCATCAGCATCACAGGCGACACCTCCCACCCCTCACACTCCCTTTTCAGCCCCCTGCCCTCAGGGAAAAGGTACCGAAGCCTGTGGGCCCGCTCCACAAGACTGCTCTACAGCTTTGTTCATCAGGCCATCAGGACCCTGAACTCTGTCCACTTCCTCCCCCGAACAGTAACGCAATCACCCGCACAATAACTACCTCAGCTGTTGGCACAGGAAGACTGGAACACCAACAGTAACACATCTGCTGCTGTACGTCTCTGCACAATAACTGCAACCATTTGCACAAACGCCATATCTGCTGCTGTCTGTCACTGCAATACTCATCATATGCAGTCCTATCTGTTACTGTCTGCACCTACACTACTCACTGAACTGCAACTATGGGTATTATATGTCTAGTTGTCTGTATATAGGATTGCTGTTTTTTTTTTTTCATCTTTAATCGTTTGTCTATGGAGGTCTGGGTCTTTCTGGTCGCCATTGGCACCATGGGTTGCATTACTGTACGTAGACTGTTATTTTATTTTATTTTTCCAGCCTTATTCCTTTTCTTTTTATAGTATGCAGACCAGTGAAGAGAGAGAACCAGCAGTTCAGTTCTCCTGTATGTCCTGCACGTACAGTAGTATTAATAAAATCTTTGAATCTGAGTCTTGAATTTGTGACTTCTCATCACTTTTCTTTCTCATAAATGTTCATCTTTCTTCTCAGATTTTCAACTTTTTTTCTTAAAAAAAAAGACTTTTTTCTCATAACTTTGCAAATTTTGTTTCTTGTAAATATTCAACATTTTTCTCAGATTTGACAGGTTTTTTTTTTCTTCCAAAATTTGACTTTTCTCATAAATTTGCAACCTTATTCCTGTAAATTTGTTCCTTTCAACTTCCGGCGCCACACGAGTAGGCTGCCTTTTTGCAACAGCGGATCAATTTCTTCCTATTTCTATTTACTATCTGGCTTCTCTTGGTAATCTTTCTGATCCGGCGACACCTTATCCATCACGGACGGACACACGGATCGTCCAAATGTCTCCTGAGCCAGCAGACGAAGCCACTGTTTTTAGCAGGATACGTTACAGCAGAGACCAGCTGTTAGCACTTAACCGGACCAAGATGCTAGCGCAAGACTTCGACATACCGGGTGAAATAAGACAGAAACGACGTGGATGCCGTGCTGGAGCAAGATGGCGGGCGAGAAATAAGGTACAGACCCGT
This sequence comes from Pholidichthys leucotaenia, assembly GCA_020510985.1. Lineage (NCBI taxonomy): Eukaryota > Metazoa > Chordata > Actinopteri > Cichliformes > Pholidichthyidae > Pholidichthys > Pholidichthys leucotaenia. The sequence goes on from CM035842.1 coordinate 287,650,320, forward strand.
CCTTCCATCCGTTATTATGGGGAATGTACGATCGCTACTCAATAAGACTGACGAGCTAGCGACTATCTCCTGCTACGAGAGCGTCTTCAGAGAGATTAGCATGATGTTGTTTACTGAGACGTGGCTAACAGAACTAGCAACAGATGCTAACATCGAACTGAAGGGTTTCCACGCTATACGGGCAGACCGGCCACCAGACAGTGGGAAGGCAAGGGGCGGAGGAGTGATAATGTATGTCAATAACAGCTGGTGTAAACCAGGACACATCACGGTTAAAGGGCAACACTGCAGCAAAGACATGGAGTTGCTAGCTGTTAGCATGTGGCCTGTGCGTCTCCCGAGGGAATACTCACACGTGATCTGCATTGTTATTTATGCAAATCCGACGGCGAACGCTGGGGCAGCGCATGATGCCATCCACTCAGTAACTGGCAGGCTTCTGACAGAACATCCAGATGCTCTTCTCCTCATCTCCGGTGATTTTAACCATATCTCACCGTCCCCCATTCTGCCCACGTTCACCCAGTATGTCACATGCCACACCAGAGACAATAAAACACTGGATTTATTCTATGCAAATACTAAGGAGGCGTACACCTCATCACCACTCCCCCCACTCGGAAGATCGGATCACAACTTGGATCATCTTCTGCCGGTGTACAAACCCCTAGTACACAGACAACCTCCGGTCATGCGCATGGTGAAGATATGGTCTGAGGAGGCAATGGACGCTTTAAAGGACTGTTTTGAAATCACTGCCTGGGAGCAGCTCTGCGATCCACATGGTGAGGACATCGACGGCCTCACTCACACCATCACGGACTACATCAACTTCTGTGTGGACAACACCGTACCCACCAAGACCATATAGTGTTGCTCGAACAACAAACCCTGGATCAACCCTGAGACAAAAACACTTCTGAGAGAGAAGAAGAGGATCTTCAGGTCAGGGAACAGGGAGATGCTGAAGTCCGTACCTAGGGAGCTGAGGAGGAAGATCAGAGAAGGCAAGGACAGCTTCAGGAAGAAGATGGAGGACAAGCTGCAACAGAGCGACATCGGTGGGGTCTGGAGAAACCTTAAAACCATCTCTGGGCTCCAGAATACCTCCTCCCAGGCCACGGGGGGCAGGGAGTGGGCGAACAATCTGAACCTGTTTTTTAATAGGTTTGACCAACCGCCCTCCCCCCCGCCTGCACACCAACCACTGCTGCCTCTAAAGTCATCGAGACCTGCTGTCCACACCCCACTCCACCAACACCCCCCATTCCCAGCACAAAGCCCCACAACCTGACCCTCACTAAGACCCAGGTGAGGACAGAGCTGAGGAAGATCAAGGCGAGGAAGGCCTCGGGATCGGACGGCATCAGCGCAAAGCTCCTCAAGTCCTGCGCAGACCAGCTGTGTGGGATTGTGGAGCACATCTTCAACTTGAGCCTGAAGCTGGGGAGGGTACCACAGTTGTGGAAAACATCTTGTGTGGTACCTGTACCAAAGATTTCCCACCCCAAAGACCTGAACAGCTACAGACCAGTGGCCCTGACGTCTCACATGATGAAGACCCTGGAGAGACTGCTCCTTGCTCACCTCCGCCCCCTGGTGGGACCAGCGATGGATCCACTCCAGTTTGCCTACCAGCATGGCATTGGGGTGGAAGATGCAGTGATCTTCCTCCTTCACCGTTCCCTGTCCCACCTGGAGAAGCCCGGGAACACGGTGAGGATCATGTTCTTTGACTTCTCCAGTGCTTTCAACACCATCCAACCGATGATCCTGAAGGACAAGCTGCTGTGCACAGGGGTGGACCAGCACCTGTCATTATGGATCCTGGACTACCTCACTGACCGGCCACAGTTTGTGAGAACCCGGGATTGTGTGTCCGACACGATCATCGGTAGCACGGGGGCCCCCCAGGGAACGGTTTTGGCTCCCTTCCTGTTCACCCTTTATACTGCGGACTTCTCACACAACACAACACACTGCCATCTACAGAAGTTCTCTGACGACTCTGCGATCGTTGGCCTCATCTCCAACGGAGATGAAGCTGAGTACAGAGGACTTATTCAGGACTTTGTGGACTGGTGCCATAGGAACTGCCTCCAGATCAACGCGAGGAAAACTAAGGAGCTGGTGGTGGACTGACGCAGGCAAGGACAACCCCTCACAGCACCAGTAAACATCCAGGGAACAGACATTGAGATGGTGACATCCTACAAGTACCTGGGTGTTCACCTGAACAATAAACTAGACTGGTCACACAATACCGACGCACTCTACAAGAAGGGACAGCGCAGGCTGTTCCTACTGAGGAGACTCAGGTCTTTTGGTGTACAAGGGGCACTGCTGAAGACATTCTATGACACGGTGGTGGCATCAGCCATCATTTTTGGAGTGGTCTGCTGGGGCAACGGCATTACAGCAGCCGATAGGAAGAGACTGAACAAACTTATCAAGAAAGCTAGCTCTGTCCTGGGGCAACGCCTTGACCCAGTGGAGGAGACAGGAGAGAGAAGGATGGTGGCTAAGCTGTCATCTCTGCTGGAGTCCGAGTCGCACCCTATGCAGGACATACTGAACGCAATGAGGAGCTCATTTAGCAGTAGACTACATCATCCTAGGTGCGCAACCGAGAGGTTTTGCAGGTCCTTCCTACCTACGGCTGTCAGACTGTATAACCAAAGCAGGGCTGCTCGCAGAGAGCAAAAAAACATGACAACCTAATAGTATTGAATGCAAAAGACGCAACAGACTTACACAAATGGTCCCCTCCAGTATACAACTAGGACAATATCAGTCGCTATGGAGGGTGACAATATGTATGGGTACATATTCATACTATGTGTGGTAACTAAATAGACGGTTATGCTGTTTATTCCATCTAGCTACAATGCTCCACACTGTGTATATATATTTATGTGTACATATGTATATTCACTGCTCTTATTTTCTTAGCTTCTAAATTATTGCTCTGAGTGTTGCTATCCCTGTGCTGTTGCAATCCTGGAATTTCCCCATTGTGGGACTAATAAAGGCTTATCTTATCTTATAATATAAATCTGTATCCTTCACCTGTTCTCCAGACTCTCAATTTGACAACTAGTGGATTGGTTGTCTGATAACTTGTCTAATATTCTTCTTCTTTTTTTACCTCCGCCAAGGAGGTTATGTAATCATCGGCGTTGGTTTGTCTGTCTGTTTGTTTGTTAGCAAGAAAACTTAAAAAGTTATGGACGGATTTTCATAAAATTTTCACAGATTGTCAGAAATGGGGTATCCTACAGATGATTACATTTTGGTGGTGATCCGGATCACCGTCCACAAGAAAACCGCCATTACGGAAAATGCCATTTTCGTCGACTACTGAACCACTAATCCTATCACTGTGAATCCAATTGCTAGTCATATGTTTTCATGGTCAAGGAATCTGAAAACGTACACACAAACACTGTATGGGGGGGAACTGTGGCGCTTGGCGGAGGTCTGCGCTCTCCGAGTGCTTTTCTAGTTTTTTTTTTTTTTTTTGGGGGGGGGGGGAAACAAAAAGAATTCTAAACAACTTTATAAATTATATAACTTTAAAAATCATTTGGTGCAAATTAAGCCAGTTAGAAATAATTACAGCAGAGTGGAAAAAAAACATTTAAAATTACCTTCTTCTGTTGAGCTAAATGTTGGTTATATATATATATATATATATATATTTATTTATTTTTTTAAATGCGTGGCATTGATAGACGGTCTGCACTTATAAGTCACTGTCCAAAACCCCACAGGTAATAAACTTGCACTTATCCTACAGACAAAAAGTTGAAAATATCCCTAAAATAAAGGCTAAGGCTCACATCTACATCACTGTCGAAGAATCTTCTCTTTTTTCTTTACAAATTGTGAGGGAAAACTATCGGCTGCAGGTCTTATATTAGGCAAGTACAGCAAGGAAAATAAGTATTGAACACATTGTGGCGCATATGTTGGTTACATATTCCCCACAAATCTGTTGCTGTATGTTTATTGTGTGCTTCACGTCTCATGGAACAAAGAGGACTGAGACCCAGGGATTCAGCAGAGGAGTGTGAGATTCGGCCTTTGTGTCCAGGAGACGACCAGGGAAGATTTCCGGGCCACAGAGACTAGAGGACAATGGCGTGAGATCAAAGGGGTTACTTTGTGGTTGAGATTAAGTACCATGTGACTGTATGTTTGATCAAACACCATGTGACTGCTGTTTCGTGCCCGGGGTATAAAACCCCTGATGTGAGATGAAAACTTCCTCTTGATTTGCTTTGAGATTTGTTGGGAGATGTGCTCTGTGAATAAAGCTGAATCTGAGGAACAAACTCAGCCTCATCCTTGAACACATTCTCCACACTGGTGACCTTACGACTCAGAATGAGCAGAAATAATTCTCCCGAGCGGGGCTCGGCAGAAGCCAGCCTGATGGCTGCCTCCACACTCCGGCTGCCTGACTTCTGGCAGCATAGTCCGCGCTCCTGGTTTAGCGTGGTCGAGGCGCAGTTCAACCTCCGGAGAATCTCGAAGGACAACACGAGATTCTACCATGTTGTGGCGAAGCTGGACAGCCACACAGTTCAGAGGGTGGAAGATCTGGTCAACCACCCACCGGACAGCGACAAATACGGCGCTTTGAAAGCTGCGCTTATCAGTCATTTCACCCCCTCCGTGCAACAGCGAGCAGAGGGGCTCCTGGCGTTGACGGAGTCAGAGAACAACAGACCCGTAGACCTGATGGTGAAAATGCTGAGGCTGAAAGACTCCAAGGACTGCGAATTTATCTTCGCCCACCTTTTCCTCCGAACCCTGCCGCCAGCGGTGAGAGTTACCCTGGCAGATTCACCCCGGTTGGCCAAGCGAGACTACCACGGGCTGAGCAAGGAGGCGCAGCAACTCGTCGACGCCCACAAGCGGAGCGCAGTTTCGGCTGCAGCAGCGGAGCTAGGAGCGACGCCCGGAGACGGCATGGGGCCAGTGGTTGCAGCACCAGACGCACCGACGATGGCAGCAGTCAGCACCAAGCGACACGGAGCGGGCGACGTCCTTTGCTTCTATCATCGCCGTTTTGCAGAGAGGGCACACAAGTGCCTCCCGCTGTGCCACTTCAAGCGTTCGGGAAACGCCAAGACCGAGGGTCGGTAGCGGCTGCGGCCCTCGGGGAAGAGAACAAGCTGCTTTACCTGACGGATGCACGTTCGGGGAAACAATTTCTCGTGGACACAGGCTCCCAGATGAGCTTCATCATGCCTTCCTACGCGGACTGGCTGATGCCGTCCAAGGTTCCCCGGGTGTCAGTGTCAGCAGCGAACGGCTCAGCTATTAAGACCTTCAGTGAGAGGACTCTGCTTCTGTCTTTGCAGGGTCGTTCATTTGAGTGGACTTTTGTGGTAGCTGCAGTCAGTTTCAACATGTTAGGGGCTGATTTCTTGTGCTCACATGGTTTATTGGCTGATCTTGCTAATAGACATCTGGTTAATACACTGTCTTTTCATTCTATTCTCTGCACAGCACGAGTGGCACCGCCAACTGCACAAGCCAATGTCACGACTGCGGGTGGTAAGTTCCATGCACTTCTCACTCAGTTCCCAGCACTAACAGTCCCAACGTTTTCAACGACAGTGGCCAAACATGGGGTGGAGCATTAATCACTACCACTGGGCTGCCGGTTTTTGCAAAAGCTCGGCGCCTGGACTCAGCTAAACTGACCATAGCGCGCGAGGAGTTTGTCAACCTGGAAAAACTGGGCATCATCAGACGTTCGAAAAGCCCCTGGGCTTCACCATTGCACATGGTCCCAAAGACTGATGGCTTGTGGCGACCTTGTGGTGATTTCCGCAGGTTGAATAACACCACTGCACACGACCGCTACCCGATCCCACACATTGAGGATTTTTCGGTTCATTTGGCGGGGGCGCACATTTTTTCTAAAATAGATTTAGTGCGCGGCTACCATCAGGTTCCAGTGCGCGCCCAGGACATACCCAAAACAGCGGTAATAACTCCTTTCGGCCTTTTTGAGTTTTTGCGCATGCCTTTTGGACTCAAGGGGGCCGCGCAGACGTTCCAACGCATGATGGACGCGGTGCTGCGCGACCTCCCTTTCGTGTTCGTCTACTTGGATGACATTTTAGTAGCCAGCACGTCCGAAGACGAACACGAAAACCTCCTCACGGCAGTTTTCCAGAGGCTGGCAGAACACGGGTTAATAATTAACCCAGCGAAGTGCCAGTTTGGGGTAGCGCAGATTGATTTTTTGGGGCATCGCGTTTCGCCAGAAGGAGCAGTCCCTCTCCCCGATAAAGTGCGCGCAATAACAAATTTTCCCCAACCTCAAACGGTCAAAGCGCTACAGGAGTTTTTGGGAATGGTTAATTTTTATAATCGTTTCCTCCCAAGTGCAGCACGGCTCATGCAACCATTGTACGCGGCACTAAAAAAACAAAAACCCACAAATAAAATCAAATGGTCTCCTGAGCGGGAGCGTGCATTCTCTCAAGTCAAAACAGCGCTGGCAAACGCGGCTTTGTTGGCACACCCAGTTCCAACAGCCCGCATGGCCCTCACCACTGACGTGTCCGATTTAGCGGTAGGGGCGGTTGTTGAACAGTGGGTAGCGGGGACCTGGCAACCGCTCGCGTTTTTCAGCAAAACCTTGCACGATAGCGAGCGAAAATACAACGCGTTCGACAGGGAGTTGTTGGCCCTACACTTGGCCATCCGCCATTTCCAGTTCTGGCTGGAAGGGCGCCATTTCACCGCGTTCGTGGACCACAAACCGCTGACTTTTGCAATGGCCAAGATTTCTGAACCTTGGTCGGGCCGGCAGCAAAGACAGCTGGCTGCGATATCAGAGTTCACCACCGATATCCAACATGTCGCAGGTAAACATAATGTAGTGGCAGACTGCCTCTCACGTGCTGTGCTGGCACCAGACCACGCGAGGGCAGACTCTGCAGCCATGGCCGCGGGCCAGGGTAGCAACGCAGGAGCGTGCGCGGCCCCGGTCCGCGTGGGGTTAGATTATGCAGCCATGGCCGCGGAGCAGGTTAGCGATGCGGACGTGCGCGCGCTCCAGTCTGGACCAACAGGGTTAAGGCTGGAGGACAGGGTGCTGCAAATGGGTATGCCTCCCCTAATCTGCGATGTCTCCACGGGACGGCCGCGTCCCGTGGTACCAGCTGCGTGGTACCAGCTGCGTGGCGCCGCCGCGTTTTTGACTCGATCCATTCTCTGGCGCACCCGGGGGTGCGCACATCGGTCAAAATGGTGGGGGAGAAATTCGTATGGCCGGGGTTGCGCAGACAGGTCAAGGAATGGGCGACAGCCTGCGTAGCGTGTCAGCGAGCCAAAATACACAAGCACACTAGAGCTCCTTTGGAGCCTTTTCACATTCCTGCTAAGCGCTTTGATCATGTGCATGTCGACTTGGTAGGCCCCCTTCCGTCATCACAGGAGTACACACATCTTTTGACGATGGTGGATCGCACCACGCGTTGGCCGGAAGCGGTTCCTCTGGCGTCAACCACAGCGGAGGAAGTGTTGCACGCGTTTTTAACAGCTTGGGTAGCGCGTTTTGGAGTTCCGTCGGACATAACGTCAGACAGGGGTCCTCAATTTGTTTCCGAACTCTGGTTGTCGATGGCCCGCAGCCTAGGGGTAAAGATCCACCGCACCACTGCTTACAACCCCCAGGCTAACGGTTTATGCGAGCATTTTCACAGGTCATTGAAAGCGGCCCTCAGAGCATCGCTTACGGATACAAATTGGGTTGACAAGTTATCATGGGTCTTATTGGGGTTGCGTTCTGCACCTAAAGAGGATTTGCAAGCCTCTCCAGCGGAATTAGTTTTTGCACAGCCTCTCCGTTTGCCAGGGGAATTTCTCCCCGATAATCCTGCCCCAAATTGCCCCCCCCCGCTCAGCTGTTGCAGAGCGGCACAGGATCAAACACGCTTCCTGGCCCGGTTCATCACAGTTTCCCATGCGTTTTTGTGCCGAAGGCTTTAAAAAATGCGGAGTTTGTTTTTGTGAGACATGATGCTTGTCACCCCAGCCTGCGCCCGCCTTACGATGGGCCATACAAGGTGCTGGAAACAGGAGAGAAGCATTTTTTGCTAGATTTGGAAGGCAGAAAAGAATTGATTTGTATTAACAGACTCAAACCTGCTTTTGTTTTGGCGGATGAGGAGGTGCAGTTGGCGAGAGCCCCCCGTCGCGGTAGACCCCCTAGAGGGCATTCTACAGGACTCCCACAGAGATTGACTAACAGTTCTAATCCACAGGTGCAGACAGCAGCAAAGCCGGCTTTCAGCAGATACGGCAGGAGACTGAGAGTTAAGCAACTGGTGGATTGATGTGTAGTAATGTTATGATGTCATGTGTCTCTGGTTATGTTTGTCCCATTTAGACGTTTGGGGGGGGTCTTGTGGCACATATGTCGGTTACATATTCCCCACAAATGTGTTGCTGTATGTTTATTGTGTGCTTCACGTCTCATGGAACAAAGAGGACTGAGACTCTGGGATTCAGCAGAGGAGTGTGAGATTCGGCCTTTGTGTCCGGGAGACGACCGGGGAAGATTTCCGGGCCACAGAGACTAGAGGACAATGGCGTGAGATCAAAGGGGTTACTTTGTGGTTGAGATTAAGTACCATGTGACTGTATGTTTGATCAAACACCATGTGACTGCTGTTTCGTGCCCGGGGTATAAAACCCCTGATGTGAGATGAAAACTTCCTCTTGATTTGCTTTGAGATTTGTTGGAGATGTGCTCTGTGAATAAAGCTGAATCTGAGGAACAAACTCAGCCTCATCCTTGAACACATTCTCCACAACATCAACATTTTTCTTATTAAACATATTTGTAATGGAGCCATTGACCTGAGATTTTTACCAGATATCAGTAACAACCCAAGTAATCCATACATATAGGGCTGTCGCGATAACTGCAATTATGCACTACCGTGCTATGGACAAGCCTACCACGGAGGATAACGAGCAACCACAACAACCGCAGTGTTCACTTTTTTTGTGTGTGGCTAAATCTTGTTGTTCACTTATGTGCCCCTACTGAATATTAAATAAACTGTTAAATGTTAAGTTGTGGTGGACGCACACATGGGACCTGTTTTGTGGCTCACATTTTAGGTCAGAACAAAGGCAGGAAGCTGCAGGAATCTTAGCCTTGGTATGCAAGGCTTGAGACTGTAGGGGGTTCAATTAAGGGATTAAGGAAGGGATGCATTGGAGACAGTGGAAGTGATATCATGGAGACAAATGCATTGTGACTGTCTTTATAATGCAAGGTGGTCTGTGTGACATGTGATCTGTGAAGTGTGAAGTTCCTGATATTTAAGGACGAGAGTTTACTGTGTCATTCTCTTTCTCTGCTTTGAGATGATGGTGCTGTGAATAAAACTGACTTTGAGAGAGAACTCTGCCTCGTCATTTTCACATCACCACACTGGTGACCCGAGACGTATAATGCAAGAAGAAAATTCCCCCGGGCCAGCCGCGTCAGGAGCCCCCAGCCAAGCGAATGCCGCTACAGTCCAGCTACTGGACTTCTGGCAGAACAATCCGCGCTCCTGGTTCAACGCGGTTGAGGCGCAGTTCAACCTCCGGGGGATATCGGTAGATGCCACGAAATTCTACCACGTAGTCGCAAAGCTGGAAAACAACACGGCCCAGCATGTGGAGAGCCTGATCGACCAGCCGCCGGATAGCGACAAATACGGCACGTTGAAGGCTGCACTCATCCAGCAATTCACCCCCTCGGCGGAGGAGTGAGCAGAGAGGCTCCTGGTGCTGACGGAGGAGGAAAACGACATGCCCGCGAGCCTGATGGAGAAGTTGTTAAGGTTGAAAGACTCTGACGACGATCACTTCATTTTCACCCACCTCTTCCTCAGAACTCTACCATCAGCAGCAAGAGCGACCCTGGCCACTTCGCCACTGTTGGCCCTATGGGACTACCACGCGCTGGGCCGAGAGGCGCATGCAAAAACGGGCGGTCCGGTAGTGGTAATAAAATGCTCCAACCCGTGCTTAGCGACTGTTGCCGAAAATGTGGTGGCAGATGAGCAGGTGCTGTTGGCGAAGGCTCCGCGGCGAGGTAGACCACCGCGGGGGGCTTCACAGAGTAATGTTTCCCCAGAACACCCACAGGCGCTGACAAAAGGTTTCCACACCCAGACGGCAAACCCCCAGGACAGCCCCGCAGAGACGTTGAATCCGAGCTACAGCAGATACGGCAGGAGGCTGAAACCTATACAGCATGTGGACTAGGGATGGGCATTCGGTGAAATTTTCTTCACCGATCGTCGGGAGAATTAATGATTAATAATCGGTTAATCATTAACATTTTTAGGTACGTAACAAGGCAGGTAAACTACATTATAACATCAGGTGCACGGAGAGCCCTCTCTCTGTTCTCGTGTTGGCTCGGCTCGGGAATCTCGCAAGCTGATTGGCCGAGACGTTTTACCCACCTTGTCTCCCTGCCGAGCGGCCACCCAACAAACGAAGACCGCATTCATTGCTCTATCGCTCGTGTTACTTAGTCTAGCCGCGCAGAACTTTTTGCTGTTCTCTTGTGCCATTTTGTGCGAAATAGTCTTCCCGTCGAGCTACTACGCCGCCTCCTGCAGCTTCCCTCGACGTGTGTACACCGAATCTTCATGACCTTCTCAATAAAGTTTCTGAAAAAAAAAAGAATCTTCACGACCGCCATTACTCAGCGCGCAACCACTGTTGGCGGTTTCTTTGCGTAATAAGGGTGTTCCATGGACCCTGTCGATGAGGTATATTTGTATGCTGCATTGCAGTGATTGCAGTACACCTGGTCATTTTTTAAATTGAAATGGTCCCACGCAACACTTCGCCGTAACCGCTTAATGATTTGGCGATTGCCCTACGGAAGCCCGCGTGTATCAACTGAGGCACGCCAGGGTACGGCGATGGTGTAATGTTGCCCCCTGGTGCCCAAATTTTGCCATTGCATTGTTTGAGGACGGCCGTACACTAGGCCTCGGATTGTTTAAAAAAAAAAAAACGGTTTGTCGACGAAAATGAACTTCCTCGGTGAAATTCTTAATGATCAATTATCGGTTAATCGGTAAATTATGCCCATCCCTAATGTGGACTGATGTGTATTGATACTATCACGGCATGCATGTGGTTATTCTCTTGTTGTTCTGTTTGTCTAAAATGTTGGGGGGGCTTTGTGTGGTGGACACACACATGGGACCTGTTTTGTGGCTCACATTTTAGGTCAGAATAAAGACAGGAAGCTGCAGGAATCTTAGCCTTGGTATGCAAGGCTTGAGACTGTGGGGGGTTCAATTAAAGGATTAAGGAAGGGATGCATTGGAGACAGTAGAAGTGATATCATGGAGAGAAATGCATTGTGACTGTCTTTATAATGCAAGGTGGTCTGTGTGACATGTGATCTGTGAAGTGTGAAGTTCCTGATATTTAAGGATGAGAGTTTACTGTGTCATTCTCCTTCTCTGCTTTGAGATGATGGTGCTGTGAATAAAACTGACTTTTAGAGAGAACTCTGCCTCGTCATTTTCACATCACCACAAAGTGTATTTTTATTGCCAGCAACATGTTTGCAGCATAAAGCATGTTATTTGTACTACTTTTGGTGAGATCAGATTACTTGTGGCAGACTGGGGGGGGGGGGGGGCAGGTGAAAAAACATCCTACATTTAATAAAATAATGGCTGGACGGGCTTCTGAGCGGAGTCTTTGTGATCCTGATGACTAAGCTCTGCTACTACATAGTACATTGCATGTTTGTTTTTTGTATACTTTATTGATCCCCAGAGGGAAATTCAGGGCATCCACCTGGATGGATGAGGCAGCCACGGTACGGTGCCAATCCCTTCACCATTCACACACACATTCACACCTAGGGCCACTTTAGCGTCTCCAATTAACCTAACTTGCATGTTTTTGGCCTGTGGCAGGAAACCGGAGTACCCGGGATAAACCCACGCAGACACAGGGAGAGTATGCCAACTCCACACAGAAGGGTCACTGATGGTCGGGGGTGGGATCGAACCCATGATGGTCAGGGGTGGAATCGATCCTATGACCTTACTGTGCTGCCACTGTGTTAACCACTGCGCCACCGAGCTGCCCTGTTTGCCGTGTTAACGTGATTTTTCAGACAGCGGCATTGTCCAAAAATCGCTATGGAGAGACAAAGAGACAAGAGCCATGTAGGGCCCTGCATGGAGTCTGTCCTGTTTAAATAAACTGAATGTCGCAGTTGTCTCCAACCAGTCCACACACCCTGTAGTTGAAATACTGGAGTTTCCGCTACTGCTTTATGAAAATGAGTTGTTTTTTTTTTTTAACAGAATCAGCAGTTCATGACTGTAGGAAGACCTGAGCTCTGCGCAATTATCACACACACATATAAGTTGAGTGCGGAGCTGCAGCAAGTTTCTCAACATAGCTTCCACCATTTGCCACATAAGTTAAGATAAGATAAGATAAGCCTTTATTAGTCCCACAATGGGGAAATTCCAGGATTGCAACAGCACAGGGATAGCAACACTCAGAGCAACAATCAGAAGGCAAGAAAAAACAAGAGCAGCTAGTATACATATGTACATATTACTATAAAAAAAAAAAAAAAATATATATATATATATATATAGACAGTGCGGAGCATTGTGGTTGGTGGATGTGCAGCAGAAAGTCTAAGCTCTCTCTCCGCGGATGCGGCGGGCCAGCTCGATGTCTTTGGGCATGATGGTGACCCTCTTGGCGTGGATGGCACACAGGTTGGTGTCCTCGAAGAGACCCACCAGGTAGGCCTTGCTGGCCTCCTGCAGAGGCATGATGGCGGAGCTCTGGAAGCGCAGGTCGGTCTTGAAGTCCTGAGTGATCTCCCTCACCAGGCGCTGGAAGGGCAGCTTACGGATGAGCAGCTCCGTGGATTTCTGGTAGCGACGGATCTCTCTCAGAGCCACGGTACCGGGCCTGTAACGGTGAAGCTTCTTCACTCCGCCGGTGGCCGGAGCGCTTTTCCGAGCAGCCTTGGTGGCTAGCTGCTTCCTGGGGGGGGGGGGGGCGCTTTTCCTCCAGTAGATTTAAGGCCGGTCTGCTTGGTTCTTGCCATCGCTCTTTATTATTCTGTCTTATATTTCTTGCACGCCGCCTAAACTCCAGCCCGGCACCCGTGTTGTTTTCGCTTCAGTTCCCCGGTATGTTGAGTTTCTCCGTTAGCACCGGGTGGCAGTTGAGTGCTAGCTAGCTCTTCCCTGCTGTATCGTCTCCTGCTGTAAACAGTGGCTCCGTCCGCCGACTCGGGAGACGGGCGATCTGTGTGTCCGTGATATATATAGAGTGAAAGGTGTAGAAGGAAGAAAGAAAGATAAAAAAAAAAAAAAAAAGCAGTTGCAAAAGGCAGCCAACTCGTGTGGCACCGGAACCGGAAGGAAAAGCCTATGAACCCTGTCTAAATGGGCTGCACGGTGGCGCAGTGGTTAGCACTGCGGCAGCACAGTTTACCCTTGGCCGGGGGATTGTGGGGATCGTGGGTTCGATCCCAGCCCCCGACCAACAGTGATCTGTGTGGAGTTTGCATGTTCTCCCCGTGTTGCGTGGGTTTACTCCGGGATTTCTCCGGTTTCCTCCCACATGCCAAAAACATGCATGTTAGGTTAATTGGCTGTTCTAAATTGTCCCTAGATATCTGTTTCCTATAGGCCCTTAGAATAGAGGGTTAGTATTAATGAAAGCGCTTTGAGTGGTCTTTGTGACTAGAAAAGCGCTATATAAGTGCAGGTTAGTTAGTTAGTTAGAGACCACTGGGTCCTAAAAACATTTGCAATAATACCGCATATCGCGCTGTTGAGCTATCCACCATCACTGCAGGCGAAATTCCTCCACCGTGACAGCCCTACATACATACAAAGAAATCAAGGCAACTGTGTTCAGAAAACAAGTTATATTTAATAAAGTGGAGTGACACAGGGAATAAGTACTGAACACAAAGAAGTGCAAAAAGGCATAGAAAGCCAAGAAACCAGCTGAAATCCATCAGAATTTAGGAAGCCATCCCATCCCCCATCAGTGCAAATTAATTTCAGCTGGATAAGTCCTGACTGATAGCTTTTAAAAAGGTCTGTGAATATCAGATTGTCACACCACAAAGAACTCATGATGGGTAGAAACAAAGAGCTTTCTCTAGACCTTCGCAACCTTATTGTTGCAAAACATAATGATGGCATTGGTTGCAGGTGCATTTCTAAACTGCTGAATGTTCCAGTGAACACTGTTGGAGCCATCATTCGGAAGTGGAAAGAACACCATTTTACCATAAATTGGCCACAACCAGGAGCTCCTCGCAAGATTTCTGACAGAGGAGTCAAAAGAATTATCAGAAGAGTGATCCGAGCCAAAGACCACTTGTGGAGAACTCCAGAAAAGACCTGGAGTTAGCAGGTACTGCTGTTTCAAAGAAAACAGTAAGTAATGCACTCAACCGACATGGGCTCTATGCCCGCTCATCTCGCAAGACTCCACTGCTGAAGAAAAAGCATGTTGAAGCTCCTTTTAAAGTTTGCTGCACAACATTTGGGCAAGCCAGTAAAATACTGGGAGAATATAGTCAGGTCAGATGAGACCAAAATTGAACTTTCTGGATGCCACAACAGACAGCATGTTTGGAGGAGAAATGGCTCTACACATCAGCCCAAAAACACCATACCAGCAGTGAAGTTTGGAGGTGGGAGCATCATGGTGTGGGGGTGTTTTTCAGTACATGGTACAGGCAGACTTCATATAATTGAAGGAAAGATGAATGGACAAATGTGCAGAGACATCCCTGATAAGAAGCTGTTGCCGTTTGCCAAGATGCTGAAGATGAAACGAGGGTGGACATTTCAGCAAGACAATGATCCCAAACACACAGCCAAGGAAACGCTCAACTGGCTCCAGAGAAGGAAAATAAATATGCTAGAATGGCCCAGTCAGTCACCTGACCTGAATCCAATTGATAATCTATGGAAGGAACTGATGATCAGAGTTCATAGAAGACACCCACGAACCTTCAAGATTTGATGACAGTTTGTGAGGAAGAATGAGCTAAAATCACTCTGAGCAATGCCTGCGCCTAGTTTCTCCATATAGGAGGTGTCTGGAAGCTGTTATTACCAGCAAAGGCTTTTTTACTAAATATTAAATGAATTTCACCAAGTGTGATCAATACTTATTCCCTGTGTCATTCCACTTCATTAACTATAACTTTTTTTTGTGAACATAGTTGCCTTTATTTCTTTGTATGTATGGATTACTTGGGTTGTTACTAATATCTGGTGAAAATCTCAGGCCAATGGCTCCATCAGAAATCTGTTTAATGAGAAAAATGTTGACACTGTGGTGACCCACCACACTACACGGACATTCCTCACACTCAGCAGGTCTGGAGGAAACAGAGGACCATTTACATACAGAGGACAATTCACATATGGACAGAGAGCCCCTGGGGGACAACCAGAACAATGGACTGTTGTTTATACATCCCCGGATTAGGGAGAGGACGTCCAGGCGCCAGTTGGTCACGCTAATAATATGTATTGACTGATATGTATATCACTATGCTAATATGCCATGCATTCTCTCCCTGTATAACATGTATAAAAGAGCTTGCTATACATGCCTCAGCAGCACAGTAGCGCACAGAGCTACAATGTGTGTCTCGTTATGTTGGAGGAAATAAACCCTGCAACCTTCCAGCTCGTCGCATCTCGCCTGATCTTTTACCTCCACAACATGTTCAAAACTTACACACGTGGACAAAATTGTTGGTACCCCTCTGTTAATGAAAGAAAAACCCACAATGGTCACAGAAATAACTTGAATCTGACAAAAGTGGTAATAAATAAAAATTCTATGAAAATTAACCAATGAAAATCATACTATGCTGTTGAACTGTGGTTCAACAGAATTATTTTAAAAAACAAACTCATGAAACAGGCCTGGACAAAAATGATGGTACCCTTAACTTAATATTTTGTTGCGCAACCTTTTGAGGCAATCACTGCAATCAAATGATTTCTGTAACTGTCAATGAGACTTCTGCACCTCTCAGCAGGTATTTTGGCCCACTACTCATGAGCAAACTGCTCCAGTTGTCTCAGGTTTGAAGGGTGCCTTCTCCAGATGGCATGTTTCAGCTCCTTCCACAGCTCTTCAATAGGATTTAGATCAGGGCTCATAGAAGGCCACTTTAGAATAGTCCAGTGTTTGGCTCTTAGCCATTCTTGGGTGTTTTTAGCTGTGTATTTTGGGTCATTATCCTGTTGCAAGACCCATGACCTGCGACTGAGACCAAGCTGTCTGACACCGGGCAGCACATTTCTCTCTAGAATACCTTAATAGTCTTGAGATTTCATTGTACCCTGCACAGATTCAAGACACCCTGTGCCAGATGCAGCAAAGCAGCCCCAGAACATAACAGAACCTCCTCCATGTTTCACAGTAGGGACAGTGTTCTTTTCTTGGTATGCTTCATTTTTGTGTCTGTGAACATAGAGCTGATATGCCTTGCCAAAAAGTTCCAGTTTTGTCTCGTCTGTCCATAGGACATTCTCCCAGAAGCTTTGTGGCTTGTCAACATGCAGTTTGGCAAATTCCAGTCTGGCTTTTTTATGATTTGTTTTCAACAGTGGTGTCCTCCTGAGGGAGGGACACCACTGGAGTGGAGTGGTCGTCTCCCATGAAGTCCACTTTGGCTCAAACAACGACGGATGGTGCGATCTGACGCTGATGTACCTTGACCTTGGAGTTCACCATGAATGTGTTTAGAGGTTGTTCTGGGCTCTTTTGTTACCATTCGTATTATCCGTCTCCTCCTGCGGCCACGTCCAGGGAGGTTGGCTACAGTACCGTGGATCTTAAATTTCTGAAAAATATGTGCAACTGTAGACACAGGAAGATCAAGCTGCTTGGAGATGGTCTTATAACCTTTACCTTTAACATGCTTGTCTATAATTTTCTTTCTAATCTCCTGAGACAGCTCTCTCCTTTGCTTCCTCTGGTCCTTGTTTAGTGTGGTACACACCATGTCACCAAACAGCACAGTGACTACTTGTCACCCTTTAAATAAGCCGACTGACTGATAACAAGTTTGTAGACACCTGTGATGTTAATTAAACTACACATCTTGGTTGAACATGTCCCTATGGTGACATTATTTTCAATCTTTTCTAGGGGTACCATCATTTTTGTCCAGGCCTGTTTCATGAGTTTGTTTTTTAAAGTAATTCTGTTGAACCACAATTCAAAAGCATTGTGTGATTTTCATTGGTTAATTTTCATAGAATTTTTATTTATTACCACTTTTGTCAGATTCAAGTTATTTCTGTGACCATTGTGGGTTTTTCTTTCATTAACAGAGGGATACCAACAATTTTGTCCACGGCTGTATTTTCCCTGCTGTATAGCCGGTTGATGGCCTTTCACAATAATAGCACATAACATACACAACCATTCTTAAAACTGAATTGCTGTAAAGAGCTTTTATTTTTACATAACTCAGGAAGTATTGAGTTGTGACGGTGAAAGTGTCGCGTCAAGTTAACAACCCAGAGTAAGTAAACAAATTCAGAAATTTATGGCAGCACCTTCTTGAATCTTGAATTTGAAAACTAAGGCCCTGAAAAATTTGAGCTCTTCTTCTGTGCTGAAATCCACATGAAGCAGGGATGGCTCCTCCACTGACAACCTCGTCCCTTCAGAACGTTTCAGTGCAGGATGGATCTTGGAGTAGAAACCCAGTCTTCACAGATCTGAAGGGGGAGATGAAAAGAATAGATTTCACAGTAAAATGAAAAAACATATTTTTAAATCCCCACACCACAGTAGGATTTAATAATTTAGTTTCTTTTATTTATTGTTTACATTTTAACTAAAAATTAACTTTCAATTTTGGAAAAGGGTTTCATTTCATTTCCTGGGAAGATTTGTTCATTTCAATTTAGTTCTATTGAGTAAAAATAGCTCATACTGCAGCCTTTATTAATTCTCCCATTTTCATTTTATTGTGATTTATTATTTTCTTCAAATCTCTCACTTCAGTGCTAAAAGTCCATAATCTCATAAAATATACCTTTATTCTGCATTTATTCACAGCTCTTAACCAACAGTTAACTCTGTATCCATAGTTTGTAAAAGAAACCACCATCATGCCAGATAAATTATTAATTTACAACACAAATGTTAAAACAAACAAATGACATTTTACTTACAATCTCAGCAGCTCCAAGTCTCCCTCTCTCTTCACAGGTTTCAGCCAGTCTCCGTGTGTTTTCCGTTTATCGATTGTCAACTTTATGTTCCAACACAGCGCTGCACGTAGTACAAAACCGTCTATCCCCGCTTTATGAAAAATATTTGGAAACTGTTGAGGATAGTCTTTACGGTGACTTTTGTTGATAAATTAAGAGACAAGCATGTCAACAACTCCACTCATGTAAACACGGAAGTAAAGACGTGCGCATGCACCGCCAGATGAGAACCGTTTTAACAACACAAAAGAAGAACCAGCATCTCCATTAGCTTGTTAGCTCTGTTAGCATTCTGAGTGTTTCTGGTTCTTTGCTGCTGTTCCTAGCTCACTGACCTGGTTTCAACCCGATCAGACTCAGCAGACATTCACAGACGTAAAAGCATTATATTAAAAGATTGATCTGTGGCTTTTGTGGATTGATATCGGCTCAGTCAAATGTGGATCAATCCAGGTCACTGAATCGATCTTTTGAACCCACCCCTAGATAGGGGTGTCCAATCATGTGCCATTGACGGCCAAGACCATGCAGGTTTTCTCTTCTACCCAGTCTCTTCAGCAGGTGTTTTCACTCATCAGCAATCAGTGGGAAAACATTCAGTGGAATCTGCTGTTGAAGACACTGGTTGGAGGTAAAGTCTGCAGGGTCTTGGCCCTCCATGGCACATGATAGAACACCCCTGGCCTAGGAGGGGTATTCATTTTTCTGAAATCACATAAGTGCTCAGACAGGAAGGCAGGTGTATTGGCAAAGATGCCAGGAGTAGAGGAAGTGAAGGTAGTTGCGATGAAATACCTGGCGTCAACCATACAAACCAATGGTCAGTGCACAAGAAAAGGTGAAGAAGAGAGTGCAGGCAGGATGGAGGCGAGTGTTCGGGGTGATATATGACAGAAGGATAGCAGCTAGAGTGAAAGGGAAGATTTACAAGACGGTAGTGAGACCTGCTATGATGTATGGATTGGAGATGGTGGCACTGACAAAAGCACAGGAGGCAGAGTTTGAGGTGGCAGAGTTGAAGATGGTAAGATTCTCAGTGGGAGTGACAGGATTAGAAAAAAAAAATGAGGATATCAGAAGGACAGACCAGATATGTCAATTAAAATCAAATCTGTAGGGGGTGGGGGGTAAATTTTAAGCCATATCACCCAGCCCTACTATATAATTTATTTTTAATGCAATCATATTTCTTAAAATATCATTGATGATCTTTTATCATTTCATTAAAAAAATGCCATTTTCAACCTAATCTTTGTTCAATATAAATGAAAAACCACTGGAGAAACTCCCACAACTCCTTGAATTACTTGACCTGTCTCGTTATCGTCACGATTTTCAGTTCAAAGACCAATGAAACATATCCCTCTGGACAATTTCATAGTTACAGTTTGAAAGTGTAACTTTTCATCTTTTTAGGACATCGGGCGCCAGGTTGAAATGGTCTAAAATGGTTTTTTTAAACAAGGTGGCTAAGGCATTCAACTGAATTTAAATGTAAAGTTATTAAGATATTTTACTGAAAAATGTGTTGAAACCTTGTGATAAACAAAAGCCGAAAAAAACCGAAATGAATTATGATGCGTCATAACTTATACTACGCCAGGTATAAAGTGTAAACATTCTCCAATAATCACCACAATTAAAATTTAGCTATTTTCCTATGGAGTTTGGTATAGGTCATAACCGTTATCTTGCTAACCTCGTTGTCCCAAGATCCTGTCGCAAACACCTCCGGCTGCTGCAAAGTAGAATAAGAAATCGGCCGCCATCTGGTTTTGCTGATTTTCTGAGACACGTATTTAGCATTTATCGCTTCCATAACAACGGAAACACTTTATTATACTTAAAAAGTAATAAACTAATGCTAGTGTTAGCTTGTATCGCTACACCTACAGAACCGAAGGTACGCGCCCATTGACGCGCAGAAGAACGTACTAGCTACGGCGACAAGCTGAGGCCAAAATTTTTGGAGCCTCGTTGCGCTCCCCCCCCCCCCCCCTTGTACAGTACATCTCATTCATTCTAGGAAAGCTGTATCTTTTTAAAGCTTTTTTTGTTAAATGAATTTGTAACTAAATGTACAACTTTTGAATTTAAAATGCAGTGTTTTATTATAATGCTGGGAAGTCTGCCAGATTCTGATGACCGTGTTTCTACTGTAAATAGTTTCAAGAACACACTTGACAACTGCTGAAAAAATTATCAATATGGTCTGTACCATGGGCTCAAATCAAGGGGGATATGCCCCCCAACCTTGAAAAGAATAGAGAATTGTCCCCACAAATCATCATAAAACTTTCTATATTATGTTACAGAAATGAATAAAATGCATTTGAAGCAGCAATTCTAAACACAGATGAACATTTGCAGCTTTCCTCAGAAATTTGTAACATTTTCTCATTAATTTACTGCAAACATTTATCTGTAAATTTACAGCTTTTTTCTTGTGACTTTTTTTTATCTTAAATATGAATATTTTTCTTTTAGATTTTTCATTTTTTTGCTACTTTGCTAATTTTTTTTTACATACAGTGGATATAAAAAGTTTACACACCCCTGTTCAAATGCCAGGTTTTTGTGATGTAAAAAATGAGACCAAGATATATCATTTCAAAACTTTTTTGACCATGAATGTGACCTATAACCTGTACAACCCAATTGAAAAATAAACTGAACTCTATTAAGGGGAAAAATAAAAAATAAAAAAAAAACTTACAATAACCTGGTTGCATAAATATGCACACCCTCTTATAACTGGGGATGTGGCTGTGTTCAGAATTAAGTAATCACATTCAAACTCATGTTAAATGGGAGTCAGCACACACCTGCCACCATTTAACGTGCCTCTGATTAATCCCAAATAAAGTTCAGCTGTTCTAGTAGACTTTTCGTGACATTTTTGTAGTCACATCTTACAGCACAAGCCATGGTCCGCAGAGAGCTTCCAAAGCATCAGAGGGATCTCATTGTTCAAAGGTATCAGTTAGGAGAAGAGTTCAAAAGAATTTCCAAGGCATTAAATATACCATGGAACACAGTGGAGACAGTCATCATCAAGTGGAGAAAATATGGTACAACAGTGACATTACCAAGAACTAGACATCCCTCCAAGATTGATGAAAAGACAAGAAGAAAACTGGTCAGGGAGGCTGCCAAGAGGCCGACAGCAACACTGAAGTTGCTACAGGAATTTCTGGCAAGTACTGGCTGACTGATGTAACAACAATCTCCCAACTTCTTCATATGTCTGGGCTATGGGATAGGCTACATTTGGCAAAAACACATTTGAAATCTCCCAAACACAGGTGGGAAAATGTGTTATGGTCCGATGAAACCAAGGTTGAACTTTTTGGCCATAATTCCAAAAGGTATATTTGGTGAAAACATAACACTGCTCATCACCACAAGAACACCAAACCTACAGTGAAGCATGGTGGTGCCAGCATCATGCTTTAGGGCTGTTTTTCTTCAGCTGGAACTGGGACCTTAGTCAAGGTGGAGGGAATTTTGAACAGTTCCAAATAATAGTCAGTGTTGGCACAAAACCTTCTGGCTTCTGCTCAAAAGCTGAAGATGAAAAGGAACTTCATCTTTCAGTATGACAATGACCCAAAGCAGACATCCAAATCAACAAAAGAATGGCTCCACCAGAAGAAGATTAAGGTTTTGGAATGGCCCAGCCAGAATCAAGACCTGAATCTGATTGAGCATCTGTGGGGTGATCTGAAGAGGGCTCTGCACAGGAGATGCCCTTGCAATCTGACAGATTTGGAGTGTTTTTGCAAAGAAGAGTGGGAAAATATTGCCACAGCAAGATGTGCCACGCTGATAGACTCCTACCCAAAAAGACTGGGTGCTTTAATAAAAGCCAAAGGTGCTGCAACAATTAGTTTAAGGGTGTGCATATTTATGCTACCAGGTTATTGTATATTTTTTATTTTTTCCCTTAAAAGATTTCAGTTTGTTTTTTCATTTGGGTTGTACAGATTATAGGTCACATTAATTGTGGAAAAAGTTTGGAACTGATTTATCTGTGTCTCATTTCTTTACATCACAAAAACCTAGCATTTGAACAGGGGTGTGTAGACTTTTTATATCCACTGTAAATTCACTACTTTTTGCATCTTAAATCTGCATTTTTTTTCTTGCAAAGTTATAACATTTTTTTAATGTGTGAATTTACATCTTTTCCCCAACTTTTTTCTCAGTCTTGGAAAAACTTCAGGGCATGGGCCTCAGCCTTCGCCCTTGCTTTAAGTTGCATTTTTGTATTTCATTCTGGTTGTTATCATTTTCCTGGATTTCCATTTTTATTCTGTTTTGTGCAGTTATTTCTCTGTGGGTCAGTCTCAGTTTATCAGTATTATTATTATTATCATCCTCCTCGGGTGCCACGTTCTTATTCTCCTCTCTGTTCATGTTTTTGGTGCATCCTCTGCATTATTGTCCATTCAGCCCCGCCCGTCCTGATTCTTTGTGACTATGCCCTGCTGTCTTCGTTTTGCCCTGATTATGCCACCTGTTCTGTATTGTGTTTGATTGCTCCTGTGTGTATTTATATCTGCCCCATCTGTGTCTTGTTATGTGTGTCGTAAGTTATGCTGCGTGAACAACATGCTTCTGTTCATGTCTGCATCCTGCCTGATCTGACCTGATCCTGCCTGTGTTGTAAGTGTCATGAACCTCCCTGTACGTTCTTCCACAATGCACGGAGGAGGAGAAGGAAGAATGGACTTACTCGCAGGTCACACCAAACACACATTTATTGACACAAAATAGACAGACCCAAAATAACAGACTGCTTGGGTAAAACATAGAGTCCTCCAGGATACTCGGCTGGCACAGGAGAAGAAGCTGGACAGCTGTGCCTAAGTGTAGCAGTTATGCCACAAGAGGAAAAGCTACAGACAAGCGTAGCAGCACAACTGCAAACAGAAACGCTAACAGCTCTTACTCACCATGCAGGAACAGTCCGAGTCATCCAAGCCGGCCAGCGAGCACACACACACAAACAATCCTTCCCCGACGTGACTGTCACACGGTGAATTACAACTGTGTGATCGAGTACAATAGTCCAGCGGTGTTTGACTGGCAAAGAGCTGCCTAAGTACAAACACCGCCAGCGTGACAAATTGGAAAAACCTGGACGAGGCAACGGGACAGATAATTACCGGGGTGAACAGCTGACTGTCAGAGAGAGAGGGGGCGTGGTCGGACCAGCGAATGTTAGGCAGCGCCCACCAGGAAGTGGGTCAAACAGCTGCCCAACAACCGCCGACCAGAGCGGCGGCTACAGGCATGGAAAAGAAACAGACATTAAAACAACGAGAAATCAAAAGATAAAACATAATAAACCCAATGCCTGAGCCACCAAGAATGGTCAGAACCGTATAGGAAACACGGGCTCGGTTCGTGACAGTAAGTTTGTTACAACCCCTGAGCTGTCTATTATTTCTGTGTTTGTGTTTTTTGAGCTGCGCCCGTTTGTCCAGTCCATTAATAAATCTACACACTAAACTTTAAAAATACTGCATTTGGGTCTAATGCTCCACCAAACTGTGACAAATCTGCATTTTTTCTCATAAATTTGAATTTTTTTTTAGAAAAATGGGTGTTTTTTTTTTTTTTTTGTAAATTTACATTTTCTCAAATTTATGAAAGCTTGAAATTTATTTATCACCTTTGGTATGGCTCAGAAACAAGGTGCAGACTCTGTGAGGCCCAAAAGGCACATTCTAGTTTGCAGCACATTCTAAGTTGCTGCAAATCAGCCTTCACCCAGGGTTGGTTTAGATGGTGTCATGACCAGGTGCTAAAAAAACTGGCTGAGGTTGTCGAGGAGTGCAGACTTAAAGCCAACAGGTCCAGCTCGCTCTCTTCCAAGTCACAGGTATGCTTCTTTAAACCTGGAGATACAGGAGGAAAGCTCATTCATACTGAGGCAGGATGCAAGTGACAAATGAAGGCTGACCTGAATAAGCAGCTGAAGTTTCCACCAGAGACTGCTACAATTTCCCTATGGCCAGATATAGTTCTGTGGTCCATCCCTGTCAAGACTTATTATTGTAGAACTTACAGTTCCATGGGAAGAAGTGATGAAGGCAGCCTTTGAGCATAAAAAGGAGAATTACATAGAGCTTGCTGCAGCATGCACCGAAGCAGGGTGGAAGGCATACAACTACCCTGCAGAAGTTGGATGCAGGAGCTTTGTTGAAAAATCCACCCAGCATCTGTTGAAAGTCCTTGGAGTCACTGGGTTCAAGCAGAAAAAGGCACTCAGGGAACTGGCTGAAGAGGTCGAGAAAGGGAGCTTCTAGCTGTGGCTCAGAAGGAAAGATCCCAAGTGGGGTGTGCTATTATATTATAACTATCTCATGTGATCTCCTGTATTACTGACTACTTGACAGGCAGGCCACAGTTTGTCCGGCTGGGCAGTGTCTTGTCTGATGCAGTGGTTAGTGATACGAGAGCTCCACAGGGGACTGTGCTTTCTCCTTTTCTCTTCACCTTATACACCACTGACTTTCAGTACAACTCTGAGCCATGCCACCTGCAGAAATTCTGACGACTTGGCTGCTGTTGGGTGTATAAAAAGGGTAGAGGAGGGAGAGTACAGGGCACTGGTAGACAGATTTGTGGAGTGGACAGAGCAGAATCACCTGAGGCTGAACGTCAGCAAGACCAGAGAGATGGGGATTGACTTCAGGAAGACGAGGATGCCTTCACAGCTATTGCGGATTAGGGGGGAGGATGTGGAGGTAGTGGAGGACTACAAATACCTGGGTGTTGTGATCAGCAAGGGACTGGACTGGAAATCCAACACTGATACTGCATACAAGAAGGGGATGAGCAGACTCTACTTTCTGAGGAAGCTGAGATCCTTCAACATGTGCAACAAGATACTTGGGCTTTTCTGCCAGACAGTCATTGCCAGCGCCATCTTCTTTGCTGCTGTCTGTTGGGATAGCAGTATCAGAGCCAGCAGCACCAACAGACTTGACAAGATCATCAAGAATTGGATCTGCAATTTGTCATGGACCCTCTCGTGTGCTTTTCCAATGCGCACGGCGAGGGGTGAAATAATGAGGATTTACGTGCGGGGTTCCACCAACACACATTTATTAACATAAAGACTTACAACAAGTACAATAAACACTTACAGTGGATGTTCGGGGGCTGGCATCGCCCCATGAATGCATGAGATGAGGCGTGTACCCATGCTGGCATCCCACTGCCGGAATCGCTATGAATCGCTAGCATCAGCACCGGATCACCCCAGGGCTGTGTACTTTCCCCCCTACTCTTCTTCCTTTACACCAACTCCTGCACCTCCAGCCACCAGTCTGTCAAGTTGATCAAGTTTGCGGACGACACCACCCTCATCGGGCTCATCTCCAACGGCGACGAGTCCGCCTACAGGAGAGAGGTGGCCCAGCTGGCGTCCTGGTGCAACAACAACAACCTGCAGCTGAACGCTCTGAAGACAGTGGAGATGATTGTGGACTTCAGGAAAGTCACAACCCCTCTGCCCCCCCTCACCCTCACAGGCTCTCCCATCACCACTGCTGATTCCTTCCGCTTCCTAGGCACCACCATCGCCAGGGACCTCAAGTGGGAGCCGACCATCAGCTCCCTCATCAAAAAGGCCCAGCAGAGGATGTTCTTCCTGCGGCAGCTGAGGAAGCTCAAGCTACCCACCAAGATGTTAGTGCAGTTCTACACAGCCATCATCGAGTCCATCCTCACCACCTCCATAACCGTGTGGTACGCAGGAGCCACTGCCAGGGACAGACTAAGGCTGCAGCGCGTCGTGCGCACTGCTGAGAAGGTGATCGGCTGCAAGCTCCCATCTCTCCAGGATCTGTACATCTCCAGGACCCGGAGGCGTGCTGGCCGGATAGCCGATCCCTCACACCCTGGTCATGTACTGTTTGCCCCTCTCCCCTCAGGTAGAAGACTTCGGTCCATCCAGACTAAAACCTCCCGTCACATGAACAGCTTCTTCCCCTCTGCCATCAGACTGCTGAACACTAAGTGACTTATTGACTCTCGTGCACTATGTACAGCAGCTCAACCAGACTCACGTCAATCATCACTGTTTTCTTCCTGCATTACCGACTGCACTATATGGTTCTCCACATTATCTGCTGCTCGCTAATATATTTAAACTGCTGACTAGTATTACTCACTCTTATTCTACACTTTATTGCATGTATAGTTTATTTCTTTTATTTTATCATTTTTAATGTTGCAGCATTGCACCGAGACAAATTCCTAGTTTGTGTACTACATGAACAATGGCAATAAATCTGATTCTGATCTGATTCTGATTCTGATGCAAAGAACCATGAGCTGCGTGGAGTGGATACACGCCGTAGTGAAGATGACAGTTACTGAGACTGCACACAGTTGGACAGTCGATCAGTAGACAAAGACCCAGCAGTGCGTGACTGGCAAAAGGCGCTTAAGTACACACACTGCTGGTTATGGTATAATGAGGAGCACCTGGGCGAGGACTGGGAAAGATAATTAACCAGGCTGGGGACAGCTGATGGTAAAGAGAGAGAGAGGGGGTGTGGCCGGACCGGCAGACTGTCAGCAGTGCTAACAGAAAGTAGGTAACAGAGGCTGTCTAACAGCTTCCAGTCCAACAGTGGCTATGGATACGAAATGCAGACAGCAATACATAACCTACACATAAGCTGTGGCACCTAGACCCACAGAGAGGGCAGGACCGAGCTGGGGAAACCAAGCTGGCTCGGTTCCTGACAGAGCCCCCCCTCTCAAGGGGTGAATTCCCAGACACCCAAGGTAACATCTCAAGGACCCCCCCTCCCCAACAGGAACAAACAACATGAACCCGGGTGGGAGGTAGGGGGAACAGGAAAGGAGGGAACTCAATACCCTGCCTAGGGCCCATAATTAACTCCCCCAAGTCCAAAGGCAAAGAGATTCAGGAGGCCACCCAGAGTTCCAGGCCCAGCAGGCAGTCCGGTGAACAGAGTCCGGTGGCCTGCTGGAAAACACAGGCCATCTGGCCCAGAGACTCAGTCAATCTGGCAGTCGGCCAATGTTGTAGCACCACCAGGACCGGGGGGGGGGGGGAGAGCAGGAGGTGGCCTACCCACTGGGATGCTCACTGGTGAGTGACCGGACTGTAGGGAGGGGACCCCCACGGCGTTGGGCAGGGAGGAGAAGAGGGCCACTGCATCCTCAAGCAGATCCACAACACCCTCGGTGGACCCCAACCGGGCCAACGCTGCACCCGCGGCAACTTCCGGCCGGGCCAGCTCTGCAGCACCCACAGCAGACCCGGACCAGGCCAATGCAGTACCCGCGGCAGACCCCGACTGGGCCAATGCAGCACCCGCGGCAGACCCCGCGCTGGAGCGTGGCGTCCATGATGGGTCTGAGTAGGAGCGTAGCACCCACGTCGGGCTGATCCTGGAGTGCAGCACCCACGAGGGTCCAAAACCAGCATGCCGTACCCATGGAGACTCAGCCTGCGGAGAGACCCATACGACGGCCTCAGGCAACAGGGGAGCTGAACCCATGACATCATCAGGTGACGAGACTGGTTCTGTGGAGACCCCCGGTGACAATGGTTCCTCTCCGGCAACCCTAGAAGAACACTCAGGAGCAGTAGAAGAAACTAGGTTATTAGGGTCACCGGCAGCGGCGGAGCCCGCGCGAGGGAAGTTCAGATGCAGCTGCGCGCTGCACCTGACTCTCCTCACCAAGAGCCAGACAAGATCTAAGACAGACATTAGAAAAACAAGAGAGAAAACTTGCCTGAGCTCGAGCTCCACCACTGTCCAGGACTCCGTCAATCCCAGCGATGATGACTCGGTCCCGGCCTCCAAGAGGTCCAGCTCAGGCTCCCAATCCGCTGTGGCCGTCTCCGCAGCTGGCAAGATCATGATAGCAGTCTCTTCACTCTTCTGCAGTGGCTCCAATGCTGGGGACTCCACCGGCGTGGCTGCAGGAAAACACCTCTGTGCAGGCCCCTGGGCAGGATCATCCAGGGCCCCAAACTCCTCCACCATCTGGTGGCTCAGTCCTAAGACCAACAGGCACTCAGGGAGAATGGGAGGAGACACGGAAGGGATAGGAGAAAAGTCAGCATTGGCAGCTGGAGGAGAGGACTCAGCGGACTGCTGAGACTGAACCTCTCCCTCGGGAGACAGACAAGGTTTAAAATAATCAGAATCAGAATCAGAATGAACTTTATTGCCAAGCATGTTTAACACATACGAGGAATTTGACTTGACATTAGGTGCGCTCATGTTAAGCGCACACTAATGACGCGGCAGCCGACAAGCGCCTAATGCAGTGGGGGTAAAGAGGGAGAGGGGAAGGGGATGACACATTGGGCAGAGAGAAAAAAAAACATAGTTATCAGAATAGCGCTCGAGTGAGCAAGATTATGATCACATAGAAAAAAAAACCCTCAATGCACACTTAGCAGACAAGTTACAAACAGATCCACACATTAACAAAGCAGAGAGAGACCAGTGTGTGTATATCAGTCATATGATATCAGTGTGAGTGCAGTGTGAATGTATCAGTTACTGGTGCACAACAAAAATCGTCTCCTAGGCAACGGCTGTCCATGTATTCTAAACATAGATAAACATGTCCACAGAGTTCATCTCTCTTCATGCCAGATGGTAAAATTCCATGTTAGTCACATGAAAACGCTGTCCTTGGAGAGTTCAGATTGTTGTACAACAGCAGTCGTTTGGGTTAAGAGAAGCCAAAACTCCCTTCTGCTTTATCTCTTCTCCTGGAGGAATGAGTCTCCCAAGGACGCTGAATCAAGGCCTGATGAGCACAGTTCACCTAGAGCAGGGGTGTCAAACTCATTCCATGGAGGGCCAAGACCCTGCAGGTTTTACTTCCACCCAGTCTCTTCAGCAGGTGTTTTCACTGATCAGCAATCAGTAGGACGAAATTCAGAGAAATCACCTGTTGAAGACACTGGGTGGAGGTAAAACCTGCAGGGTCTTGGCCCTCCATGGAATGAGTTTGACACCTGTGACTTAGAGCATAAAAATTTCCTCTCTCATGCGATTCTGTGCATCACACATTCACAGGCTTTAAAATAATTCCCTGGAGAGCACCCAGCGACTCCAAGATGTTTTCAACCTTCTGATTCAGTTCGCCAATCAGTTCACCATTTGCCGCTATCAGTGCACTCCCCTGCTGGTCGAATTGTTGAAGGAGCTTCGCCGGGTCCGCATTTTGACCAGCTCTTCTAACTTCTTTAATTTCCGATACACCAGGAAACTCCAGAGCCAAACAGTAGAAATCCTGTGATCATAAGCCAAACAGATAGATGTCTTCCACATCTTCAATCGAATCACACAGACACATGAGTTACCAATTGTCCCATGAGTCTCCCCTCATGGGCTCCCCCTGGCCCGATCTTCTTTTAAAGTGGTGTCAATTGCATTTAAAGCCCAGCTCAATTCCATAATTTTCCGTTTGGGTCGAGATGCAGCAGGAGAAGAGCGAGACACAGACAGGACACAGCAAGCTGGGATCAGTAAGGGGAGGAGGAGAAGGGAGAGGAGAAGAAATGCGTCTGCTCTCTTTGATCCAAGATGGCGCCCACAGCGGTCGACATGGTGCTTCGCTGCGCTCTTTGTTTGTTTTTGTTTGTCAATTGTGTGTCTGCTTGCACTTATACCCGTGAAGAACTTCTAAATATCAGGACTTTCACCCCCACGGACCTCCTCCCAGTTTTTCTAGCCCCTGCCGCCGATCTGGTTTATTGTTTGGCTCGGAAAGTGAGACGGCGGAAGAGAGGAAGACGAGCGGGCGCTCTCGTACGACTTCGCAGGAGAGGCTCGCAAACGGCGCTGCCTGGCATATTTCTGTCCAATACCAACTCTCTCTCTAACAAGGTAGATGAACTGAGACTGCTGATGCGTTTTAAGGACCTCGCCTCCTCAGCTGTCCTCTGCTTTACTGAGACCTGGCTCCGGGAAAATATACCGGACAGCGCGCTGCGCCTCGACGGCTTTCAGCTTTTCCGTGCTGATCGTGACACAGAGCTTTCCGGCAAGACCACAGGAGGCGGAGTCTGCTTCTACATCAACTGCAGCTGGTGCTCTGATGTAACGGTAATTTCCAAACACTGTTCTCCTGCCTTGGAATTTCTTGTTATCAATTGCAAGCCCTTCTATTCCCCACGGGAGTTTGCTTCTTTCATAATGATCGCTGTGTACGCCCCTCCCGACGCGGACACGCGCGAAGCTCAGCGCGTGCTCGCGGATCACATTCAACACACAGAGCGGAGTTTTCCAGACTCGCTGATTATTGTGGCTGGCGACTTTAATCAGTGCAATCTGAGCCACGATCTCCCCCGCTACAAACAGTTTATTAAATGCCCCACCAGAGGATTAAACACACTGGATCACTGTTACACCACAGTGAAAGACGCATATCGCGCTGTCCCTCGAGCTGCGCTGGGATTATCTGATCACGTGATGGTTCACCTCATTCCCACATACAGACAGAGATTGAAGCTCACTAAACCTGTTGTGAGCACTACGAAGATACGGACCAGTGATGCTGAGGAGAAGCTGGAAACGTGCATGGAAATATCTGACTGGGGCATGCTTAAAGGAGCCACGCATGATCTGGATGAGTACACGGACACTGTGAACTCATATATCCACTTTTGTGAAGAGAACATTCTTCCATCACGCACCAGGGTGAGTTACTCTAATGACAAACCCTGGTTCACAGCTAAGCTCAGACAGATCAGGAAGGAGAAGGAAGCAGCGCTGAAAAGTGGAGACAGGGACTGCTACAGGGAGGTTAAATACCGGTTTAACAGAGAGCTGAAGAGGGCTAAATCTCTATACTCAGAGAGACTCCAGCAGCAGTTCACTGCTAATGATTCGGCTTCCGTGTGGAGAGGACTGAGGCAAATCACCAACTATCGACCTAAGGCTCCTAAAGGTCAGGATGACAAAGCCCTTTGTCAAAGACTGTCCCAACACTATGCCCGTTTTGACACCTCGTCATCTGTGTCCAACTCCCCCCCTCCCTCCAGCTCCACAGCCTCCACATTCCCTACTTCATTTAAGGCACCCCCCCTCCTCCCCCCCTCCCCTTATCATCAGTGAGCAGGATGTGCTCAAACAGTTCTCCAGACTGAACCCGCGCAAGGCCCCCGGCCCAGACGGCGTGTCTCCCTCCACCCTGAGACTCTGTGCGAAACAGCTGGCTCCTGTATTCACAGACATTTTTAACACCTCCCTTAAGTTATGCCACGTGCCGTCCTGCCTCAAATCCTCCACCATCATCCCTGTCCCCAAGAAGCCACGGATCACTGGACTTAATGACTACAGACCTGTAGCGCTCACCTCTGTAGTCATGAAGTCCTTTGAGCGCCTGGTCCTGTCCCACCTCAAGTCCATCACCACCCCTCTCCTGGACCCGCTGCAGTTTGCCTACCAAGCCAACAGGTCTGTAGACGATGCAGTCAACCTGGCCCTCCACTCCATCCTGCAGCACCTGGACTCCCCGGGAACCTATGCCAGGATCCTGTTTGTGGACTTCAGCTCCGCATTCAACACCATCCGCCCCGCTCTGCTCCGGGACAAGCTGTCCCTGCTCAACGTGCCTGACTCCCTCTGCAGGTGGATCATCGACTTCCTGACGGACCGGAGGCAGCATGTGCGGCTGGGAAAGACTGTCTCAGACTATACTAGCATCAGCACCGGATCACCCCAGGGCTGTGTACTTTCCCCCCTACTCTTCTCCCTTTACACCAACTCCTGCACCTCCAGCCACCAGTCTGTCAAGTTGATCAAGTTTGCGGACGACACCACCCTCATCGGGCTCATCTCCAACGGCGACGAGTCCGCCTACAGGAGAGAGGTGGCCCAGCTGGCGTCCTGGTGCAGCAATAACAACCTGCAGCTGAACGCTCTGAAGACAGTGGAGATGATTGTAGACTTCAGGAAAGTCACTACTCCTCTGCCCCCCCTCACCCTCTCAGGCTCTCCCATCACCACTGCTGATTCCTTCCGCTTCCTAGGCACTACCATCACCAGGGACCTCAAATGGGAGCTGACCATCAGCTCACTCATCAAAAAAGCCCAGCAGAGGATGTTCTTCCTGCGGCAGCTGAGGAAGCTCAAGCTACCCACCAAGATGTTAGTGCAGTTCTACACAGCCATCATCGAGTCCATCCTCACCACCTCCATAACCGTGTGGTACGCAGGAGCCACTGCCAGGGACAGACTAAGGCTGCAGCGCGTCGTGCGCACTGCTGAGAAGGTGATCGGCTGCAAGCTCCCATCTCTCCAGGATCTGTACATCTCCAGGACCCGGAGGCGTGCTGGCCGGATCATAGCCGATCCCTCACACCCTGGTCACGTACTGTTTGCCCCCCTCCCCTCTGGTAGAAGACTTCGGTCCATCCAGACTAAAACCTCCCGTCACATGAACAGCTTCTTCCCCTCTGCCATTAGACTGCTGAACACTAAGTGACTTATTGACTCTCGTGCACCATGTACAGCAGCTCAACCACACTCATGTCAATCATCACTGTTTTCTTCCTGCATTACCGACTGCACTATATAGTTCTCCACAGTATCTGCTGCTGGCTAATATACAGTATATTTTAACTGTTGACCAGTATCATTTAATCTTATCCTACACTTTATTACATGTATAGTTTATTTCTCTTATCTTATCATGTTTAATGTTGCAGCATTGTACCGAGACAAATTCCTAGTTTGTGTACTACATGAACAATGGCAATAAACCTGATTCTGATTCTGATTCTGATTCTGATTTGAAAGCCGGAAGAAGACTCTGAAAGCCGGAAGAAGCCGGAAGAAGACTCTAAGTTCAATTAGATGAAAGGACCCTTGCCTGTCATCCCGGCATGTGATGTTTGCAGCTGTAGCTGACTGGCAGTCACTCCTCTCCATGTCCATGACCATACTGGTCCTTTCCAATGGTGATGGAGAAGCTAGATCCGATGCCGATGACTCCTCTGGCATGGCTGCAGGGGACCAGTTCCGTGCTGGCTCCAGCGCAGAATCCTCCGGGGACCCCAGCTCCTCCACCGTCCGGTGACTCTGCTCACACTTGAGAATCGAAGGGGGAGACACGGAAAGGACAAGAGAAGGGTTTACCTTCGCAGCTGGAGGACAGAGTCAAGCGGACTGCTGGAGCTGAGCCTCTCTTCCAGGAGACAGGCAATGTTTATCATCATAACATAGAATTAAATGAGAAAGCACTTGCCTGTTCTCCCGGTGCTCGATGTTGACAGCTGCGGGCAGTTGACCGTCATCCCCCCCATGTCACTGGCTGTGTTGGCCCCTTCACATGGTAGCTGAGGAGCCAGCTCCGATGACGTGGAGGTGGGCGTAGCAGGTGGATGGAGGATTGGCGGGACTCTTACAGCAAGCCCTCCGGGAACGGCAGCAACAGGAGGAAGCAGGCGACGTGTTCTCCAGTTACTCCAGTGAAGGCCCCTCCTCCGTCCGGAATTCTCCTCCCGGGAAGCACGATAGCATAGAAGGAACGGGAGAAACAGGGGGACAAACCAGATCGGCAGCTGTCAATTCATCAGGAATCAGGCAAGCAACTTCAGGTGTCATTAACAGTGACTGAATAAACACTTGCCGTAATTCCTGGGGTTCGATGATGTCAGCTGTCATCTCTGTGGTCGGGGCATGCTCGTCCTCTGGCTGAAGCTCCGACCTCCTCAGGGAATATTCCTCCAACCTCTCGGTCAACTCTGGAAGAAGCCACGGTTTCGCCTACAGGAGGAGGTCAGTCTCCACCAGGAGAACCTGTCTTTGTTCCTCCTGCTCCTCCAGGGATGGAGCGGACCACGGCTCAGGATGGGGAGGCAGGGCTGTCGTCGGCAAGGCTGGACGCTGCCTCCGGCAGGAGTTCCTCCTGTTCTTCCTCACGGGCGGCTTGGGAACCAGATAATCCGGGATATGAAGCACCGCGCTGTTCAGTGAGTCACCCATGCTGAGGAGCTCAGTGTTACCTGGAGAAGTAAGCGGCGTGGACGCAAGGAGCTTGAGCACTGGGAGATCCTCATCCGATTCCTCACATGACATGGTGAAGATGTCCCGGAGAATCTCCATTGCCTCGGGATGATCCGAGAGGCTGTCTCGCTCCATCACCCTTCTCACTGTGTCCTGAGCCTGATGAGCCGTTTCAGAGGAACAGGGCTCCAGTGTCCACGAAAGAATCTCCTCCAGGAAACACAGCGAGCGCAGCTCCCTCTCCAACAATTCAGCCATGGCGTCCGGGCACCAGGTGAGTCCAATTGATGACACAAAAAATTAAGGGAAAAGGGATATGTGGGTGAACTCGCTAAATCCTCTCTTTAGCTAGGTCTTTCTGTCATGGACCCTCCCGTGCGCTTTTCCAATGCGCATGGCGAGGGGTGAAATAATGAGGATTTACGTGCGGGGTTCCACCAACACACATTTATTAACATAAAGACTTACAACAAGTACAATAAACACTTACAGTGGACGTTCGGGGGCCGGCATCACTCCATGAACGCATGAGATGAGGCGTGTACCCACGCTGGCATCCCACAGCCGGAATCGCTATGACATGCAAAGAACCACGAGCTGCGCAGAGCGGATACACACCGTAGTGAGGTTGACAGTTACTGAGACTGCACACAGTTGGACAGTCCATCAGTAGACAAAGACCCAGCAGTGCATGACTGACAAAAGGCGCTTAAGTACATGCACTGCTGGTTATGGTATAATGAGGAGCACCTGGGCAAGGACTGGTAAAGATGATTAATGGGGCTGGGGACAGCTGATGGTAAAGAGAGAGAGAGGGGGCGTGACCGGACCGGCAGACTGTCAGCAGTGCTAACAGAAAGTAGGTCACAGAGGCTGTCTAACAGCTGCCAGTCTGACAGTGGCTATGGATATGGAATGCAGACAGCAATACATAACATACACACAAGCTGCGGCACCTAGACCCACAGAGAGGGCAGGACCAAGCAGAGGAAACCAAGCTGGCTTGGTTCCTGACAATTTGCCTCAGGCTGGAGGCTTCTGAG
The DNA here is from genome assembly GCA_020510985.1 of Pholidichthys leucotaenia. Lineage (NCBI taxonomy): Eukaryota > Metazoa > Chordata > Actinopteri > Cichliformes > Pholidichthyidae > Pholidichthys > Pholidichthys leucotaenia. The sequence goes on from CM035842.1 coordinate 287,685,720, forward strand.
ACTGTGGTGGAGAGGAGGACACTGAACAAACTGTTATCCATCATGGACAACCCTGATTACCCCCTCCACCACACACTGGACAAACAACGGAGCACTTTCTCCAGCAGACTGCTACAGTTCTGCTGCTGAACAGTCAAGTACAGGAAATCTTTCCTGCCACATGCCATGTCACTGTACAATAACTCACTCTAATGTTGAATCTTGGTCATAACAATGCTGCCATACTGCACCTGACAGTCTAACTGGTACCTCACATTTCACCCTGCACCCGATAGTCCTGCATTGTACAGCTAGTATAATCCATGTATCTATATGGGTCATCATCTGTTCATCTGTGATGTATATAAAGTTATCTAGGCAGTTTTTCCTTTCCTGGGTAATTCCTTTTTCTATTATGCTGTGTGTGTTTCTGTTGTTTTGGCCATCTGCTGTCATGCTGCTGTTACACTGTAATTTCCCAGTCTGGGATCAATAACGTACATCCATCCAACAGACCGACCGACCGACCATTCATTCATTTTAGGGCTGGCCACAGAGGGCAGTCGGGGAACATCCCTACCGCTGCCCCACCACCCAGAGATGTCCTGGGATTAAAGGGGTGAAACATCAAGGAAGGGTGGCTCCCAGCTGATGGGCTGGCTCATTGGCACTGGTGGAGGTGCGGCAGGTAGAAATGCCTTACAGTACACATGTGCTCACATCTATGATGTTATAGCAAATTTATAAAAGAAAACAGTTCCAATTTTATGGGGAAAAATTGCAAATTTATAAGAAAACATTTCAGATTTACAAGAAAAAAAAAATCACAATGTTATGTGGAAAAAAAGTTGCAAATTTATGAGGAAAACGCTAGAACTTTACATTGCAAAAACTGGCAAATTTATAAGAAAAAAGTTGCAATTTTATAAGTAAAAAGTTGCAAATTTAGGAGAAAAAGTTGTAAATTTATGAGGAAAAAAGCTTTAACTCATCAACACCTTGGCTTGGATGAATTTCATTTCATCAGCTTACAATGGAGGAAAAAAGTGGAATCTGGTAGAATACAGTAAAAATGTCAAATTTCACTAGTTTTGTTCAAAATGAAATGCTGACATTACAGAATGCATGTTTATATGTTGGATTTTTCAGTGAAAATTTTTTTAAAAAGTTTTCAGTGGAAGTCAATGGGGCATGAGGGTTTAAAAAACATTAAATCTTCCACTACAAAACTACTCATGCGATGAAATCAGTTATTGCTAATCTTTGACATGTCCAAGACTCTGATGTAATATAATGCCACATCCTTCCACCATGCAGTGTTTCCTCTGGCTTAAAGACCTTGGTGTGGTGGCAACATATTTTTCGGGGTGGGGGGGGCACATATGTATGAATATGTTAATTTTATACTATTTATTTCTTTTTTTAAATTTTGCACAGTAACTTTGGATATAATAATGCATCAGATTTATATAGCGCTTTATCATAGACACTCAAAGACGCTTTTTACAGATACATTATTCATTCACTCCAGACAGACAATGGTAGTGGCAAGCTACTACTGTAGCCACAGCTGCCCTGGGGCAGGCTGATGGAAACGTGGCTGCCAATCCACGCCAATGGCCTCTCTGGCTACAACCGAACATTTATACACATTCATACCCAGTGTTATGGACACTGGAGGCAAGGTGGGTAAAGTGTCTTGCCCAGGGACACAATGACAGGATATCTGGGAGAGCAGGATTCGAACTGCCAACCATCTGGTTATTGGATGACCCGCTCTACCTCCTGAGCCACTGCCGTGCATATGGAACTTACAATTTGAAGTATTGTACAGCCAAGGCTTGAATGTTGGAATGTTGGGCCATTTGGGGTCCCACCCAGATGTCCTGTATTTGGACTTTTTACTGGTGTATCCTTCTCTCCTCCCTCTGCTCTCACCTCTCCTGGACCCTCTGCCTGAACACTTTCCTCTCCTTGACTCTCTTCTGTCTAATCTTGCCCTCTCTGAGCTCTGTCTAATTCAGCTTCTCTCTCTGTCTATGGTGATATACAAACAGGTTAGAAAATATCAAGTGCCATGTAAATTAAAGGAGACAACCAAAAATTTCTAGTTAAGGGTACAAAGAGCACCCACTTAAAACTTGAGTAATAACTTCAGTCTTGAAGGTTTGAGGTTTTTCTCCAAAATTTATAACAATTTTCTTACAGTTTTCTACTTTTCTCGGTAAATTGATCTAAATTTGAAACCATTTTCCTCAAATTTGTAATTTCCTCTTGTAAAATTGACTTTTCTTGTACATTTGAAACTTTATTATAAATTTGTGGATTATTTTATGGCTTATTTTTGTCTGTTTTTTTTAATAAAATTACTGTTTTTTTTAAAATAAATTTGAAACAGACTGTGTTTTTTTTCATTTTTTCCTTATAACAATTTATATTTTTGACCATAACTTTGCAGTCAGAACAGAACAATAATTTAACTGTCATTACAAAGAAAAAAATATTAATAAAATTGTATTTAATGATTTAAATTAACTTAAATGACCAAGGATGCAGTTATTTTTGTTATATTATTTCTATATATTTATAGTTTTTTTTTTTAGAAATCTCCTCACCGCCAAGAAAAACCTTATTTTGAAATCCAAATGCTGGCATGTTCAGTTTGTCTGAAGGCTGCTGACGGATTAAAGTCAATGACTTAGTGAATTTCGGTCATCTTAACTTGCCAGGTACATAATTGGGAACATAACTTAATATTGTAGTGGCTGGTGAAATATATTAGTAGTAGTAGTAGATTAGTTTATTTGACAGGGACAGTGCAATAAACATAGACAATTAATCAAAGACAATCAATCTGATGTGTTGCACATAGAGTGTATTCTCAGCAATTCAGTAGTCCCCCTTGTCTTTCCCTTCATATGAAGCTGGCTGCATTTGAATTCTAACCACATCTCTTAGCTAAGTGACTCTTCCATGATTGCTTCCATTTCCAGTGGGTTAAAACCATAATAAATGCCTCCAGTGCTTATATACCTCTGTGGTCTATATTAACCATATATTCCATAACTACATATGTTAGAGCAAGTGGAAATGTTTGGGATTACATATGTAAGGAACTTCACACCTCTGAAAGGACAAAGGAATCTCACCCGCCGAGTGAAGAACAAAGACGTTCCCGGACGTGGCGGGGGAAACCGGACAAGCCACCCTCACCCCCCAAGGCGAGGAGAAGGATTACCATCACCTCCCAAGATGAGGAGAGGAAATACCAAGACAATGGGGGGATTAAGATAATGAGGGATGTCAGCCTTTGTTATGCATGTCTTTTGTTGTGTGCTTGTATATAACCAGCGAGTCGGCGAGATTCTGTCTCTTTCCCCTTCTGCCGCTCTCTGCACCAGATGAGACTTGATAGAAGAGCTGAACATTAAAACTTTGTTTATAAACCAAATCGCCTCTTCATTGCCCAGCTCCTCTACACCTCTTCTGATTTTTTTTCCACGTTTAAAGTACTTTAATAAACTCATGTTTCTGTTGGACAGTCAATCCTTATTCATGCTGCATTTCCCCTCTAGTCCACCTTGGTCTGCGTGAGCTTTGGATGAGCCTGGCACACACGCAGCGCTGTACATGCTCACTTTTTTCATCTACGCAGGCCAAGCGGTTGACGCATGCACACAACCATCATTTGTAGTTTCACTCCCGCCTGATAGGTAGCGCCAAGGCGCCAAGGCGCCAGGATTTTCACCAACAAAGAAACGGCGGACTTCTTCACAAAGTTTCTCTTCAAATGGAGTCCATTTCTGCTGTTTGACTTCCTGATTTTCACTCCTTTTCCACGAAGATGCTGCTGCCGCTAGCGAGACACTGCCTGCTGACTGTCTGGAAAGCTCACATGGGCGGGGTACTTTTAAACTCCATACGGATGATGGCCACGTGCGTTGTTTGTGTGCACGCTTGTTGAAAGTCATTGATTCATATATTTTTCTTAAATCCATATCTCTTTGGCATGGCGGTAAATTTTCTGGCGTGGCAGGCCACCACCCAGAAATGTTACCAGAGGAAACCCTGCACCATGTATTATTTATTTAATTTATTTCTTTTTTTTATTTAGCTTTAATTAATCCCAGAGGGAAATTCAGGGCATCCACCTGGATGGATGAGGCAGCCAAGATGCGGTGCCAATCCCTTCACCATTCACACCTATGGCCACTTTAGAGTCTCCAATTAACCTAACTTGCATGTTTTTGGCCTGTGGGAAGAAACCGGAGTACCCGGGGTAAACCCACGCAGACACAGGGAGAACATGCCAACTCCACACAGAAGGGTCACCGATGGTCACGCGGTGGGATCAAACCCACCGTCAGGGGTGGAATCGATCCCATGACCTTCTTACTATGTTGTCACAGTGCTAACCACTGCGCTACCAAGCTACCGTTATATGGGAAGTATTGTGGTGACACTAAACACAGCAGGAGGACATTCCTCTGGAACATTCTTCACACCCAGCAGCAGGGCTGGAAGAAGCAGAGGACAATTTACATGCGGACAGGGAACCACAGGAAGCAGTCAGACGGGACTGTATGCATGCGTCCTCGAGGCAGCCAATGTCATGCTAATCATGTGTATTGACCAATGTGTATTAGATGACAATTGATATGCTAATGTGCCATACATTCTCTCTGTCTGTATCACGGTATAAAAGAGCTTGTTTCACTCTCAGCTCTCGCTCTCTACGCTCTACTCTCAAGACCATCCAAGAGGGCCCCAGCGGCAACGCTGGGGTCAACAGGCTGTATTCATGTTAGAGGGTCAATAAAGAATCTGTGCTAACCTACGCTCGTGCCTCGCCTCCACATCCTTTCCTTCGCACCCTCTACATTATCTCATTTTTGTGGGGGTTTTTTTCATGAAATGAGTGGCATTATTCACACTGACATTTTAAGGGTTTTAAAATGCTGAAAAAATATTGAATATTTAGTAGTTCTGAGCAGTGCTGAAGTGGTTTAAAAAATGTATGCGGAAAAAAGCAGAAAAAATATTCATATATGATGATTTTATAGCAGTTTTTTTGTTGCATGTACATTTTTGACTCGAGGGTCCCCAAAGAGTGCAAAAATTGTCTGCAGTGTATAATACACTTTGTAAGAGTAATTGACATTAGAATAAAAAAAATATCAAAAAAGAAACATTCTTGCAGAAATTCATGCCATAAGCTATAACAAAGCCAAGATGATTCCCAAATGAAAAAAAAAGACAAAAATGTACAAAAATTACCTCGGGGTCCATGTAAACAGAATAATACGTGAAAATGGCTTTTACCTGATTATTGTGTTTACATGACTACTTCAATAACCAGGTAACTCCAGAAATCCAATTATATTCAGTTTATTTATGTGCATACAAACATAGCCATTGTTTATTGGGTTGATTGAGGAAGACTTTATATTGATTTATACACGTTTATTGTTATTTTGCTTGTGTTTATTACAGACCATAGACTGCTATTAATTTGAATGAGAGAAAAAAGACCCACTGGCGCTACCTAGCGGCCGCCATGCACACTAATGCGGCAAATCTGATTAAGCTCTCCATGAGGAATGTGGAGTTTCCTCCTTGCATCAATTCCATATTGGCTCAGACACATTTGTAGTAACATAGATTAAATATTGAATTTAAAATGCCCCCGTTCCGTGTGAGGCGGCGTCACTGAAGGGCGACCCCCGCTGCAGCCCCCTCGGATGTCGGCTGCCGCTCCTCCGTCTCCTCTGGAGGTCGTCAGCTTCGTCGGTAAAACGGTCGGCGCAGGCGCGGCACTAACGGCTGCTGTCTACCTACTCCGCAGAGTCTGCTTAATAATGGCCTGGAAATCCGGAGGATGCAGCCACGGAGAGCTGGTGAACAACCTCCGCAGTGAGTCCCCGATTTTTTTGTACTTTTGTTTAACCGGGGCGTAGCCCCGAGTTTGCACCATGTGGGCAGGTTGTGCGGGAAAACGGTTTGACAGCTGCGGTTAGCGCCGTTAGCCGTCTGGTGGCTAAGCTATGGTGTGTTGTTGAATTTGCTGCACCTCCCTCCACCCCCTTTACCAACACCACGTTGGTGGAAAAGGTGCACGCTCAAGAGAGCGAAACAAACCGCAAAACCACTAATTATCACTTTATCGTGCGTTATCAGCGGATATTTGTGCAGGTGCGTGTTTGCGTGAATGTTAGCTTAGCGTGCTAGCTCTATGTGCGTCATTTGCAGCTAGCTGAGCGCCCTGCCCACCTTCCCTGGGACCCCTGGATCATTTTGATTTCACTTGAATGGCAGTGGCAGCTGTGAAGTGTGGGCTCGGTTTCTGGAGCTTCTTTGGTCGGCGGGTCAGTGAAAATGGCAACCTGCTGTGTCAGAGCACTGACCCGGTTTAACCCTGAAATAACGTTCATACTCTAAACATACGGTCGGGGTCAGTTTATGAGCCAACACCCTGAAATACAGTACAGTGTGTACGTAAGTGTTGGCACCAAATTTGGTTCCACAGGTTCAAGTCAATTCAACTTTATTTATATAGCGCCATGTCACAAAAAAAGATATGTTTGGAATAATTAAATATCGTATCTGGTAATAAGTGGGTGATCAATACTTAATGATTCAGAGAGCAGAGTAGTGCTGCAGTGACTTAATAAATTTAAGTCAATTGACAGAAATTAATAAATACTGATTTCATAATGGTGATTAATCGCCTATACAGTGGTACCTCTACTTACGAACGTCTCTACATATGGAATTTTCAGGTTACGAGACGCCTCAACGGGAAAATATTGCCTCTAGTTATGAACGAAATTTCAGGATACGAAAGGCAAAAAAGTACGCGCTCCTCGCAGCTTCCGTAGTTTACCGAACGTAAACATACCTGTAGCTGCTCTGCCATTGGCTATCGCCTAGCATCTTCCTGGTATCCCATTGGCCACGAAGTTGTTGTTTTTTTCCAAAACTTTATTAAGAACAAGGTGAAAGTTTTACGTGTGTGTACAGTACAGAATTAACATTTATTCGCTATGGGCCCCAAGAAAGTGACGGAGATAAGTGGAAAAGGAGAAAAGAAGAGAGTTTTTTTGTCCATACAAACAAAGAAAGGAGATAATCGAAAGGTAGGAAAAGGGGATGCGTTTGGTTGATCTCGCCAAAGAATATGGCCGTAATACATCAACGATCAGCACGGTATTAAAACAAAACGAAGCACTTACAAGCCGACAAAAGCAAACGTCCTTGGATCAGAACATGAACCAAAGAAGGCAAAAGGTGACGACGTCGACGACGATAGCAGTGAAAGGGTAAATGAACATAATTTTTATTATTCTTTCTCTTTTATTATTCTTTCTCTCATTTTAAACTCTCATTTTATGTTTATTGTGCAGTAATCTAATTGTAACATGTATTTGTTACATGTTTTGATGCGTTTTTACGATTTATAAAAAATTTATGCCCGAATTTTGGGGGCTTGGAACGGATTACGGCATTTACATGTAAAACGCGCCTCTACTTACGAATTTTTCACGTTACGAGAATTCTTCCCGAACAAATTAAATTCGTAAGTAGAGGTACCACTGTACACCCTTTTACACTCGTTTTTTCTTTTGGCAGTGGCTATGGATACGGGAACTGTACCCATAGAATTCTTGTTACAGATATGGCTCGAATCTAATTGGACTGTGCGTTCTAGTAATGCATATCTTAAAAGCAGCAGGCTACAGTATGGAAATCTGTGGCATTTATTTGTTTCAAAATTTTAATTATCTGTTTGCTACCTTTTTAACCTTACCCACTCTCAAATCCTAAGGCTAACCTCTTAATTTTAAGTCTAAATTTCATCTCATATTAAGTAAAATGTACTGGCTATGAATACGGAAACTGTAGCCTGAAACGTATTGTCTGTTGCTACGGAAGAGTTGACCAGTCCAACAAAACCTTTTCAGTTGAGCTCACAGCCACTGCTGCCGCTGTAGTGTAGGGGAAGAGTGTAGTCCACCTGTGATCAAAAGATGTGTGGATGGGTAGATAGCCGAATCTGTTAAGCACTTTGGTCATCCAGAGATTTGGGGGGGGGGGAGCTATATAAACAAATGCCATTTTACTTGTACATGCGATGGAATTTAGAATCCTAAATTAACATTAAGAGGTTAGGATTTAGGAATGGGTAAGGTTAAAAAGATAGTAGATATTAATTTTAAAAATCAAAACAAATGTGGGTTAATGTAACACTTCTGTGTTATTGTAGTGTTTCTTTAGGGAGTTGTGTAATAAAATACTGCAGCATCACACCAGCTCGATCTGATAACTTCTCTTTATTTTCCTTGTTACATTCCGCCAAAACCTCACTACACACATTTGAGGTCCTATATTAACATGAGAAACGCCTTTCTTCAGTTGTTGATAAAAAGCCTCTGATTTCCGTAACTCCAGCCTCTATAATCTGCAGATATGGAAGACGTTTCCCCAAATGAAGTGTCTATAAACACGGAAGACGTTTCCCCAACTGGACTCATGGGTCCAGTTTAAAAACAAACACAGATATCTACACTACTTACAAAAAGTTAGAGATATTCTGCTTTTGGGTGAAATTTCAGGATGCACCTAAAATGCACTATGACCTTTACAGGTGAACTTAATTTGACCTTCTCTAACCTTTTGAATGCACATGTCTAGCTGTTCAGTGTTTAAGTACTTTTTGCATAACTTGCTGTTCTCTAACAAGGTGCTTAACAGCAAAATTCAGGTGTTTGATCCATGAATCGACCCAATAAATTTTCTGGTTCAATTAGAATTGGTATTTAAACAGTCCTCTTCATTATGCTGTTCACATTTTGACATCATGAGACCAAGACGACACCTAACAATTGATCAACAGTATCTCGCAATTGCGAGGCTTCAGACAGGATGTTCTTGGAGAGAAGTGGCCACAGAGGTTAGTGTCACAGAGTGTCATCAGCAGGTTGCTACAGAGAGACTGGAAGAGTCATAGAAAGGCATAGAAGTGGACGTCCTTTAGCCACATCCCATGCGGATTACTGCTTCGTTGTGAACATTGCCCTGCAGAACCGGATGACAAATGCCACTCAACTCCAGGCGCATTTAAAGGGGACCTGTGGTGATTGTGAAAAAAAAGATATTATATTGAGCCCCTGTCTCACGTTCTAGTTCAAGTTTAAGTTCAAGTTCAAAGCAATGCGATATAAATCCATTGCTGATATGCTGGTTCAGCTATGTCAGCAAAACATGGGCGCAGCCATACTAGCGGCTACATGGCCTGCCAGGACGCTTCCTGTGACGTAGTGTCGTGGATACCGTGATCTGGATCAATATTGGCTGAGCCTGGAGTGCCCGGATGAGCAGTGGCTTTCGGGATATTCAAATTCAAACGTTTATTTCAAACTCAGGGTTCATATTAAATGCAGAACTAAAACGAGTAGAAAATAAATAAATAAATGCTTAAATTCAGCGGGTCGTCTTGTCTGATCTGAGGTCGTAACGGCCGCCAGACGGCCGATGATTCGGCGCTGGGCTCTTCCTTCGCTGCTAAAAGTATGTACAGATCAGCAGACACTTGGCGCTCTTGTAACAACAAAAACATACAATGCGATATGGATATCGCAACATGGTGGAATGTAAAGCCTTTGGATGTCTCAATAATAAGCGAAAAAACAAAGATAAACACTTCTTTTGTGTACCCAAACCCAGCTCACCTTGTCGGAAGATCGTAGAGGAAAAGTGGTTGCGCAATCTCAGAACAGGGCACAGACGTTTCCTTTCAGACGAAATTGCGTTGTGTGTGAGGACCACTTTGTCACTTTCACCCTCAGAAGACCTTTCTGGCTCAAACCTGTAGCCATGTTGGACGAATTCTTCCTCAGAGTCCGACAATTCAGCCATAATAGAATAAAAACACTCACAAAAGCACCCTAGTCGCTCATACAGGCGGAGTATTGACTTTTCAGTAGCAACGTAGTGACGTCACATCCGCATGTGTCATGGCTGCGCGCATAGTTTTCATTGGCTGGCCATGCCTGCGGTCGTATTTGCATATTTCTCTGGTGGTATATGGCTGGCAATAATTATTTAACCAAATAACGAATACTTTGCCTAATGTTTTCAAGTTGAATGCGTTTAGACGACCACCACAGGTCCCCTTTAAGGGAGATGAGATGCATTTAACCACTTGCGCTCCGTTGTTCCGCGGGCGGGCAAGTCTCTGCGTCCTATGACGCATGAGGGCGCACGAGAGCGCGCTCGTGCGCATGACGCATGATAAGGATATTGATGGTGATGGTGTAGGTGGTGTGCCCTCCAAGCGCCACTGAAAAAAAAATCTGCAAACACAGCCGCGAACAGATTAGTTCATCTGATTGACCTCTCATTCGACTAATAAGAGCCTTGAATTGGGTTTCTGAAACCTTGAGGAGCCAATGAATGAAAATCTAGGAAGGAGGACCCGCCTACTGTGAACGCAGGAGCCAATTGAAGCACAGAAATTCAGGCTGGGTGAAGCGATATTTACTGCTGCAGAAGGTCTCTGTACGAATCTACTACAGACCCAGGCGCACCCAGCAGCATGGAAAACACCCACAAGTGGGACCTGCACTCATTCCAGCAGAATAGACGGAGGCCGACGACAAAAGTCGTAAATCATTCGCCATAACGGCAATAATGGAATTATGTTGATCGGGATCCACGAGCGGAGTAGCGTCGCGTTCGTCTGACAATGGGGGAAGAGCTGTTCGCCGCGACTCTGCTGCTTTGAAGAGGTAAGGTGTTATAAGCTAAATTATTATTTATCCCTGAAAACTGTAATCCAAAAATGACTTTTGACCGATCGGTAAATTACAACTGTAGTGCGCACGAAGTACGTGCGCCGCGATAAACGGTTCATTTGCCGTGTTCGGACCGTGAACGCCCCCCCCCCCCCCCGCTGCAGAAGAGGAGCGGGGGGGGTGGCACGGTCCGAACGCCCCCCGGTCCGCAGGAGGAAGCATATCAGTCTATTCCATCATGTAGCGATGGCCCTTTTCTGTAGCGGGGGGGGGGGGGGGGAGGCGTTCACGGTTCCCCCCCCCCACACACACACACAGTAGCGAGGGGGGGGGGCGCTGTGAAAGCATGCAAGGAGTGTAATCCGTCATGTAGAGGGCCGAATTTGGTCCTTGGTAGCGGGGGGGGGGAACGACCCCCCGCCCACACACACAGACACAGCCCTGAGTGTGACCTTTCATTAGAGCCTAAAATGAAGATTCTACATTGAATTATTCAAAAGTTACAGACGTTTTTCCAAACTGTGCCATTTGGCACAATTTGGCACAGTTCCAAAACGCCTGGGAACAGCCTGAGAACAAAGCTGTGTAAAATATTCATTTTTTGTGGTATTGTTACCAAATTTGGATCTCAGCTGGATAACACTTGGTTCTACATTTCTGTTGCATTTTCCAGCCGGATCGGACAGCTGTGTGTTATTTACAAGCATTTGTATCCAAAAAAACACTGTGTCCAATTTTTTTTCCTTCAAGTTCAGTATGTTTAGATGACTGTAACTCAGTGGCCGGAGCACGTAGAGAGATTGTTTTTTTTGCCAAAAAATTCAAAGTGTTTTCTTTTAAATGAGACCAACCCCATGAAGATGCTGCAAAGGGTTGAATAACAGCTTTCGATTTACTTTGGGCACGTTATTTTTTGGCATTTTTAGGAAAATTGCCCGGAGTGCAAGTGGTTAAGTGTCATGTCAGACCGTTCGAAACCATTTACATCAGCGTGGTCTGCGTGCTCGACGACCTGCAAGGGTACCTGACCACACCACCAGGCACAGGTGTCATCATCTTGCATGGGCCAGGGAGCAGTTACGCTGGACAAGGGACCAGTGGGCCTTAGTGCTGTTCTCTGATGAATATCGATTCACGTTGAGCAGAAATGATGGCCGCTAACAATGTTGGAGATGTCAGGGAGAGCGCTATGCATTAGGGCTGTGCGATATGACAAAAATTTTATTTCACGATATGTCATTTTATGTCCCGATAACGATATATATCATATGCATTTTCTGTAAATTCTACAGTTAGATAATCACATAAAAAGAACCATCTCTTTTACCTCCGACAAGGGAGGAGGTAATGTTTTTAGTGGCGTTAGCAGGGATGGCAACTTTCCGCGGATTTCCGCCGATTTATTTTCAAATTGATCATTTCTGTGAATCGTCTAAATCCGTTGAGAAAATTTTAGGGGGGGGTAAGGTACCTTATTGTTACCGATTTTAGCGAAAATCAACACGATTACATAAGCGCTCGGTGCTTCCCCGGAAGTCGTCTCCCGCGATAACCCGGATGTGTTGTGTTCAAGCTACTGCTGTATTGCAATAGCTTGACAGCCCTGCGATTGGATAGTTGCAAACGATTGGACCAAGCAAATGGCTCGTATGCTTTTTCAAAGATTCATGGCGGCGTGTTCTCAGGGATGTGATTTTTCTGCTAATTCGCCGAATTCCGCTTTATTTTATCTTCCAGGAAGATAAAGTACGTTAAGTACGTTAGCGGCTTGTGGTCCACAAACGCAGTGAAGCTGCGCCTTTCAGGCAGGACTGGAAGTGGCGTATGGCCACTTCTGGTAATCGGTATGGCCAGGTGGAGAGTCATTAACTCTCTATTACTGGCGGCGTACAACGGCTGTATATGAGCTGGGCTGCGCGAGGGAGGAAACGGTAATAAAAGTTAACCATCCCCTTTTATGATTCCAAACAGTTTGAAATTGACAGTGCACAGTGGACATTGACTCATAACTTTTGAATATTTCTAAGACTTGGCTACATCAGTGATTGTGCAAAATGAACAGCTCAAGTCTCAATGGAGATTGAAACTGGTGATCTGAAATGAATGCTGAAATTATAAAAAGTAATGGTATGTTGGAATTTTATTTCTATTATGGAACAGATAAAATTAACTGATTTTGATTTGATCAAGTGTTAAAGCATGCGATGGATAATGCTTGTTGGAATATTTTAGGAATGCTATCTTCTTGGAACATAAGTCAATATTATACATTAATAAGTGGCATTCAGCTGTTTGTTTTATGTCATTTAAGTACAGTTCTGGTACTTAAAAATCATAAAAACCCAGGAGCTTCGGGGGGCTTTGCCCCCCCACCCCACCATTTCTGAAGAAAACAGAAAAGGAGATGAAGTTCAAAGTTCAGAGACTGACGTAGCTTGATGCCAAAAGGAAGAAAGTTTCACATTAGAAGTGACTTGGTGACCAGTGTAAATAGTGTAATAAACTCTTATAGAACTGTTAAATATGTTGGACTAAAGACAGACAACATTGAAGAAAAAGTAAGTTAACTTTTCATTAAATTTAATGATTTATCTAAGTCTAGTATTTCATTTTTTTTAATCATTTTTTTCAGTCTAAATTACTTCTGTTTTACTGAAAACCTCCCAGCTTCAGGGGGGCTGTGCCCCCCTGGCCCCCCCATAAGTCAATTGACCAAATTGGATTTCAGCTGAAATCAGAATTTCCTGTTGCCATCCCTGCGTTAGTTGGTTTGTCTGTCTGTTACCAACGTAACTCAAAAAGTTATGAACGGATTTTGATAAAATTTTCAGGAAAAGTGTGTAATGGCATGTGGAACAGATGATTAGATTTTGGTGATGATTTGAGAGTGCACACCTCCACCAAGGGCTTTGTTTGTGTTTGTGCACCAGGATTACACAAAAACTACTGGTTGGATTTGGATGAAATTTTCACCAGAGGTGGTTCTTGGTCTACAGAGGAAGCCATTACACTTTGATGATGATATGAGAATGCATACCTCCACCCAGGCTCTTATCTTCTCACAGAGTGTTGGCAACAATACTCCAAAATTACTGGATGGATTTGGATGAAATTTTCACCAGATGTGGTTCTTGGGCTACAGAGGAAGCTATTACATTTTGATAATGATCTGAGAATGCATACCTCAGCCAAGGCTTTTATCTTCTCACACTGTGTTAGCAGCAATACTCCAGAACTACTGGACAGACTTTGAATTTTCACCAGAAGTAGCTCTAGGCCTACACACAAACCCATTACATTTTGGAAGTGATCCATGAGGGACAGAAGGAGCCTTGGCAGAGGTATGGGCTCTTCGAGTGCTTTTCTAGTTTTTAACTTTTTTTTGGCATCCACTTTTTTCCCATCATAGTTTTGCAGTGTTGTTTTAAAATAGATTTTTTTTTTCCACAATATCTTTATTGAACCTTTTTTTTTTTTTAACAAACATGATACAATCAAACACTAACACTAAAGTACTACAAAAAAAAAAAAAAAAACCTAAAAACACCAACAACCACCAACAAAATCAAGTCTTCAACAATGCTCCTCTGTTTAGTCTAGACAATCCAATACATTAGTATACATATTATGTTCACCAGTTTGGAATTTACAAGGTCCACACACATCATTCACCTTCTTCTTCAAGAGTTATGTTTAAATTTTTTACATAATCAATAAAAGGTCTCCATATATTCTCAAACACAATTTCCTTTGATTTCAGTATATATGTTATTCTTTCTAATGGAAGGTTTGTTAACATCTGTCTTAACCACTGAGTCACATCTGGTCTATGAGTCTTTTTCCATAATAGTGCAATACATTTTTTGGCATTAAGCAAACTGAGGTCTATGAATGTTCTTTCACTTTTATTGAAATTATGCTTTTCTGGGTACAGACCCAACAAAAACAGTTTAGGATTCAATATGATTTGTTTTGAGATTATTTTTTCAATTGTTACCCTCACCTCCTCCCAAAACATTCTTATTAATCTACATTCCCATAAACAATGAAATAGGGTTCCTTTACTTTCCATGCATTTTGTGCATGTATCTGGTATATTTTTGTTATATCTATTTAACTCCTCCGGTGTAACATACATCCGCATTAACCATTTGAAATGTATCAATTTAAGGCGTGCATTTATTGATTTGGTTTGAGCTTCTGTACAAGCCAATTCCCATTGTTCCTCTGAAATTTCAATTTGCAGATCTTCTTTCCAGTAGTTTAATCTTTTCAGTGAATTTTCACTTGAAGATAGTGTCAATGAGTTATAAAACTCTGAAATAATACCCTTTCTTTTACTATCTTTCATCATCATTTTTTCCAAGGATGAATAAATAGGTCGAGTGAGAGCTTTATTTTGATTTGATCGAATAAAGTTTCTAAGTTGAAGATATTTAAAAAAATGTGTTCTATTGAGATTAAATTTGATCCTCAGCTCTTCAAAAGACATTATGTTGTCTGCACCTGGCAAATATAAATCCTGAATCTTTTGTATCCCTTTTAAATTCCATACTTTAAATACAGCGTCCGCTCTCCCTGGTTTAAAATATTGATTACCCCATATTGGACTAAATTGTGACAATAACTGTGGTTCTTTTAAATAGTTTTTAGCTTCACACCATATTTTGATCATATGCTTTACAAATGGATTTTTAACTTGTTTTTGTAATTTTTTTGCCGAATCTGAGTATATGAATATGGGAAGAGGTAAAGGTAAATTGTATGATTCCATTTCAGTCCAGTGAGGGAGATCATTTGATGAAAAATAATATGTCATAGACCTCAGTTGTGCCGACCAATAATACAACATAAAATTTGGACATTTCAGACCTCCACGATCAAATGGTAAATATAATAAAGACAAACGTAATCTAGCCCTCCTGTTGTTCCATATAAATTCCACTAACTTTTTTTTTATTCTTGAGAATAGATCTAAAGGTGGTGATAAGGGAATGTATTGAAATAAATAAAGTATTTTAGGTAAAATATTACTTTTAAGTATATTGATTCTCCCGATCATCGACATTGGTAGTGACATCCATCTCTGAGTTAACTCATTGATATCTGACATTAAGGCTTCATAGTTGACACTGGCGACTGATTCTAGCTTAGGCATAATTTGGATTCCTAAATATTTAAACTGATTTACAACATTGAATTGATTTACCTCAGGGGCTGGGTAATTTCTCTGGGTCTCATTTAGCATTAATATTGAAGATTTAGTTTTATTTATTTTATATCCTGATATTTCCCCAAAATTCTTTATTAAATTCAACAAGGTTGGAATTGATTTTTTTAGATTCGACATAAACAAAATTATATCATCGGCGTACAGGGAGATTTTATGTTCTGTTGGTCCAACTTTAATTCCATATATTTGTGAATGTAAACGTATCGCTATCGCTAAAGGTTCAATTGCCATAGTAAACAGTAAAGGTGAAAGTGGACAGCCTTGTCGACATCCTCTATTGATTTTTATTGGTTTTGAAATATTGTTATTTGTTAGGATTTCTGCTGTAGCATTATTGTATATTATTTGAACCCATTTTATGAAATTATTTCCAAGTCCAAACCTTTGTAGGACTTCAAAAAGAAAGGGCCATTCAACTCTATCAAAGGCCTTTTCGGCGTCCAATGATAGGAGAGCTGTATCCGGTGCTTCTTTATTAAAATAAATAATATTAAATAGTCTTCTTACATTATGGAAGCCTTGTCTACCCTTTATAAAGCCATTCTGATCTCGATTAATAATATTTGGTAAAATTTCTTGTATTCGTCTTGCTAAAATTTTACAGATTATCTTAAGGTCGGCGTTTAATAGGCTTATTGGTCTCATATTTTCACATTTATTAGAGGGCTTACCTGGTTTTGGCAGCAGTATAATTAAGGCATTATTTATGTATGATGGTAAATTATTATTTTGAAATGCTTCTAAAACCATTTCCAAAAAAGGTTTTATTAATTTATTCTTAAATTTTTTATAAAGGTCAACTGGAAGACCATCTGGTCCTGCACTTTTTCCTGATTTCATATTATCAATGGCTAGCCCAACTTCTTCTTGACTAATTTTAGACTCCAATATCTCCCTGTTTTCATTTGGAATACACGGTATAGATAGTTCGTTCAAAAACCCATTTAGTTTTGTTAAATCAGGTTCATTTTTGGTATCATATAATTTTTCATAGTAATCTCTAAAGGCTCTATTAATTTCTAAAGGATCTATAACTACCTGTCCGTTACTTATAATACTGGTAATTGGTGTTTTAATTTCCAATTGTTTAATCTGCCATGCTAATAATTTTCCTGATTTTTCACCTTGTTCATAAAAAGATTGTTTCAATCTTAGAAGACTCGAGGCAGCTCTATTCGCTGATTTTTTGTCGTATTCAGCTCTCAAAATCAGTAATTCATTCTCCAACCTTGGGTCACTTCCTGCATACACTTTTTCCTGAAGACTTTTTATTTTATGTTCCAATTTAGCTCTCTCCTCTCGAGTCTTCTTAGATTTTGATCCTGTATAACTAATAATATGTCCCCTAATAAAAGCTTTGAAAGCCTCCCACTTTACACATGCTGATGTTTGTGTAGTATTGATGTCAAAGAACTCGTCTATCTGTTTTTCTATATACTTGACAAATTCCTCATCCTGAAGCCATTTATGCTGAAATTGCCATCTACCTGATTCCTTTGTCAATTTTTTATCTACATATATTAGACAACAGGGTGCATGATCAGAAATCACGATGTTATCATAAAAGCAGTTTTGAATCTTGGACCTTAATTCTGTGGAAATCAAAAAATAATCAATACGTGAGAATGTCTTGTAGGTACTGGAATAACAAGAATAGGCTTTAACTTGTGGTTTCATTTCTCTCCATATATCTAACAATCTCAATTCTTTCATAAAATGATTAATAGTCATCCTACATCCAATGTGCGTACAATCCAGTCCTGTTGATCTATCCACACCTGGATTCAATGTACAATTAAAATCCCCTGCTATTATATGTTGCCCTGTAAGTGATGATAAGATGAGAAATAAATTAGCAAAGAACTTCTGATCATCTATATTGGGACCATATAAGTTCACAAGATTTATATTTTCTAATAGCAAAGAACCTTGAATGATTACATATCTTCCAAATTTGTCTCCAATTACATTTTTCACCTGAAAAGGAACTGATTTATGTATGAGAGTCATAACTCCCCTGGCTCGGGATGAAAATGAAGAGGTGAATACACTTACCTGCCATCTACTCCTAATTCTTTTAACATCCTCCTCTATCAGATGAGTTTCTTGTAAAAACACAATTCTTGAACCCATGTCCTTTATTTTATTCATAACTTGTTTAAGTTTTTTTAAATTTTGTAGACCTCTGCAATTCCATGAAGTTAAATTAAGATTAACACTTTGGTCCATGATCAATAGAGAGTTTAGGATTACCTTGCAGTGTAAACATGCTCATACAGAGAAGCAAAAACATGAGTGGTTGAACATTCATCCTACAAACTACACACAAACAAATTTCCCCTTCCCACACTTGTGGCAAACCCCCCAAAATCAAAAGAAAAATTCTGTCTCCCGATATAGCCATCGACCGTTCCACACCCACGGGGAACAGCCTAAGCCACTCCTTCTTCATCCTCCCAATCACCCCAACTCTACTGCTTTTAATGACGTAACATTAACTCTCCTCTGTAGTTTTCCAACTTAACTCCAAAATTTTTAACAACTTTGTACATCATAGTTTTTTTTGTTTGTTTGTTTTGTTTTTTTAATATATAATACAATCTATATTTTGTAAACTTACTATTTACTTCAAGTCAGTCAGATGCCTGTGCAAATGCTTAATTATTCTACCTTATATTTTGTTCATGCTTAGCTCCCACCAGTCTCTTCTTCTTCTTTGATCTTCTTGATGAACTCCTGCGCCTCCTCTGGGGTCTTGAAGATGTGGGTTCTGCCCTCATACGTGGTCAGCAGTCTCGCAGGATAGATTACACCATGACGAATCCCAAGGTTGCGCAGCTCCTTACGTATGGGATCAAACTGCTTCCTCAATTGCTGGATTCCTGTGGCCAAATCTGGGTAGAACCGCACCTGCTGGTCCTGGTGTTTAATCTCTCCTTTAGCACGTGCAGCGTTGAAGATCTTCATCCTGTCTCTGTTGCTAAGAAACTTCATAATTAAGGTCCTCGGCGGTCCCTTATCTCTCCGTGGGCCAATACGATGTGCTTTTTCCAGAACCACTGCTGATTGCAACTCCTCGCTGCCCAGCACCTCCGGAATCCACTTTTCCAGAAAGGAACATACGTCCCGACCTTCTGATTCCTCTGGAAGACCCACCAGCCTCAAATTATTCTGTCTCGACCGAGATTCCAAATCCAAAATATTATCTTCCAGAGATTTATTTTTTTTTTCCAAAGTGCGCACCTTTAATTGAAGACGGGTGACGTCATCTTCAGCACTAGCGAGACGGAGCTCCATCTGCGCCGTTCGTTCTACACAGTCACCCAATTCCTTTCTTATTCCTTCCAACGCTGTCATAATCCCATCAAATCTAGAGGAAAAGTCCGCTCTCATTGAACTCATGGCAGCCATCAGCGCATCTGCGCCATTCCCCGCAAACATCGCACCGCCGCCAGCCTCCTCCGCCATATATGGAGTTTTGTTTGCTGCGTCACAGACCTGAAAGTCCGTTAATTTGGACTGTTTCGGCGGCTCGCTTTTTCCTTTTCCTGGTTTTCCAGCCTTAGGCTTCGCCGACATATCCTCGCCCAAATGCTGGGATACGTTCTGTCCCAAATGAGAGAGTTATTTGCCGATTTTTTTTCTCCAGGAGCAGAGCAGAGCGAGACACGTCCGTCCTACGTGGCAGCCATAACCGGAAGTGCAAAATAGATTTTTAATTTGCATTTGAGACTTAAAGAGAGTGAAGAAGAAGAGAGTGTAGGGAGGGTGGAGTGGGTGGAGACGAGTGTCGGGGTGATTTGTGACAGAAGGGTAGCAGCTAGAGTGAAAGGGAAGATTTACAAGACGGTAATGAGACCTGCTATGATATATGGTTTGGAGATGGTGGCACTGACAAAGACAGGAGGTGGAGCTGGAGGTTGCAGAGTTGAAGATGCTAAGATTTTCATTGGGAGTGACTAGGAGGGACAGGATTAGAAATGAGTATATCAGAGGAACAGCTCGAGTTTTGTGGTTTGGAGACAAAGTAAGAGAGGCAAGGCTGAGATGGTTTGGAAATGTGCAGAGGGGGGATAGTGGATATATTGGACAACGGATGTTAAACGTGGAACTGGCAGGCAGGCGGAAACGAGGAAGACCACAGAGAAGATTCATGGATGTAATGAAGGAGGACATGGAGAGGGTTGATGTCACAGAGGAAGAGGATGTCACAATATGTCTCGGGTTGGAAACAACATCTCCAACTCTGTCACGCTGAGCACTGGATCCCCTCAAGGCTGCGTACTCAGTCCCACTGTTGTTTACACTTCTAACACATGACTGTGTATCCAGACATGAGGGGAACCAGATTATTAAGTTTGCAGATGACACCACGGTGGTGGGACTTATTCAGAGGGATGAGGAATCAGTGTACAGAGAAGAAGTGAGAGACCTGGAGGGCTGGTGCAGGGAGAACAATCTGGTGCTGAATGTGGACAAAACGAAGGAGATGATTATCGACTTCCGGCGGTCACAGCCTGAACACGTCCCCCTCAGCATCGGCGGCGGTTTAGTGGAGAGAGTGGAGAACATCAAGTTCCTCGGAGTGCAGATCTCGCAGGACCTGACCTGGAGCAAGAATTCCTTGGGGATCAGGAAGCGGGCCCAGCAGAGACTGCATTTCTTGAGGAAACTCAAATAGGCCTCTCTCCCCATCTGCATCCTCATGACCTTCTACAGAGGTGTGGTGCAGAGTGTTCTGACGTACTGCATTGCAACATGGTACTCCAGCTGCAGTATGTCAGACAAAAAAGCCCTGCAGAGGATAGTTAAGGGAGCTGAGAGGGTAATTGGAGTCTTCCTCCCCTCTGTCCAAGAACTTTTTCAGAACCGTTGTAGGAGCAGGGCACTGAACATTGTCAAGGACCGTTCTCATCCTCTGCATAAACACTTTGAACTTCTGCCATCTGACAAACGATTCCAGAGCATCAGAGGCAGAACCACCAGACTGATTAACAGCTTCCTTCCACAAGCTGTTAGGATGCTGAACAGTTGATCTGGAATCTCTCATACACACTACTGCACCTACGGACATTACTGTATGTATATTATTTGTATATTATAGTTCTGGTTAGTTTTTCAAGTATGTCTCAGGGATGTGTGAATGGATGTGGTGGGGTGGGGGTGGGGGGGTGAAGATATGTGTGAGTGTGTCTTAAATCATGTTCTTTTACTTAAATGGATGCCGAGAGAAACGCAATTTCATCTTGCCTGCACTACAGTTGTATGTACAGCAATATGACAATAAAGGTTGATTTGATTTAAATCATGTCATATGAATAAAAAGTAAACATCAATGTTAAATATTTCCTGAGCCAGAGGAGACTACCCTCCTCAAAAAACCCCCACATAACATAAAAAAAGTCTGAAAATGAAAAGATTACCCATCGCTGCCATCTCCAGATATAAATTAGCTGTTAAATCAATGAAAATTGAAGTGTGGAGCTAGAACCTGCAGCCTGCCATTCTGGCCTGATTTAACCTGTTTGCTTCTTAATAAAAATATTTCAGGTTGGTCATGATCTGAAAATCCAAGACACAAAAGGTAATGTAATAAAATACATCAGATGACTTGAACTTTATTCATTATTGCTACTTGACTAATTAAAATTATGAGAAATCAAATAAATTACATTAAGAGACAACTTGCTCCTCTGACGCATTTTAATTTATTTTGTATGTGCCACCATCATGCACTTTTTCAGCTTTAATAAAATTTTTTCAGACTAAACTAAGAAACTCAGCAGTAATTTAAACCAAAGAAATGATGATCTGATAACACTATAATGTTTCCAGTTAGCACAACTTGGCATCATTTAGCGTTTGCCGTTTTATAATTAGACATGGTATTAACATTACTTACCTCCTATTAAAATGAGATTAGTGAACTATCCTCTCTGATGCAGCACAGTGGAAAGCAGTCCCACATCCCTGGCAAACAGGAGTAGCAGCTATTTGACCAAACTGGTAGTTTGGAGTTAACAACCACCGGAGAGCCTAGCCACCCACCACACCTGTTCCGCTGTGCGTACTGCAGTGGAGAGGCGGGACACTGACAAGTAGTGTGAGGAGCTTTGCTCAACAAATGGGAGTATGTGCATTTTAGAGCACGATATAAACGATAGAGTATTCTATGAAACAATAGACCTTTTTATATTGTCATCTGGTATATATCGTCATATTGCACAGCCCTACTATGCATCAGCCACTGTTGTCACCAGACGAGCCTTTGGTGGTGGTGTTACAGTCTGGGCAGGTGTGTTTAGTCAATACAGAACTGCCCTTCACCTTGTGAATGGTATAGTGACAAGCCGATCCTACCAACAGTGCATCCAGAAAGTATTCATAGTGCTTCACTTTTTCCACATTTTATATTACAGCCTTATTCCAAAATGGATTAAATTCATTTTTTTCCTCAAAATTCCACACACAATACCCCATAATGACAATGTGAAAAAGTTTTTTTTTTTTTTTAAGATTTTTACAAATTTATTAAAAATAAAAAACTAAGAAATCACATGTACATAAGTATTCACACCCTTTGCTCAATACTTTGTTGATGCACCTTTGGCAGCAATTACAGCCTCAAGTCTTTTTGAATATGATGCCACAAGCTTGGCACACCTATCTTTGGGGAGTTTCGCCCATTCCTCTTTGCAGCACCTCTCAAGCTCCATCAGGTTGGATGGGAAGCGTCGGTGCACAGCCATTTTCAGATCTCTCCAGAGATGTTTAATTGGATTCAAGTCTGGGCTCTGGCTGGGCCACTCAAGGACATTCACAGAGTTGTCCTGAAGCCACTCCTGTGATATCTTGGCTGTGTGCTTAGGGTCGTTGTCCAGCGGAAAGATGAACCGTCGTCTCAGTCTGAGGTCAAGAGCGCTCTGGAGAGGTTTTCATCCAAGATTCAAAGATTTTTATTTGTCAATACTACTATACGTACAGGACATACAGGAGAACTGAAATGGCATTTCTCTCTCGCTACAGTGGTGTGCACAATATAAAAAAGAAAAAGGAATAAGGCTGGAAAAACAACAGCAGTCTGTGTACAGTAATGCTACCTGTAGTGCAAATGGCAACAAAGATAGACTCAGACCTCCCATAGTGCAAATAAAGATAAACGATAAACAGTGAGACCCAGCAGTCTTATATACAGAAAAGTAGAGCAGTAGTATTTGTAGTACCAAGTTTGATGCGGTACTGTAGGTGCAGACAGTGACAGATAGGACTGCACATGATCAGTGTTGCAATGACAGACGGCAGCAGTTATGGCATTTATGCAAATGGTTGCAGTAAAGTGCAGAGACATACAGCAGCAAATGTATTACTGTTGGTGTGCCAGTCTTTCTGTGCCAACAGCTGAGGTGGTTATTGTGCAGGTGGGTGCGTTACGGTCTTGGGGGGGGGGTGGCAGAGTTCAGGGTCCTGATGGCCTGATGAACAAAGCTGTTTAGTAGTCTTGTGGAGTGGGCCCAGAGGCTCCGGTACCTTTTCCCCGAGGGCAGGGGGCTGAAGAGGGAGTGTGAAGGGTGGGAGGTGTCGCCTGCAATGTTGATGGCTCTGCGGGGGACGCGGGTGAGGTAGATGTCCGAGAGGGGGGCAGAGGGGCACCGATGATCTTGCTGGCTGCTTTCACTGTGTGTTGTAGAGTCTTCTGGCAAGAGGCGGTGCAGCTTCCATACCACACAGTGATGCAGCTTGTGAGGATGCTCTCAATGGTGCCCCAGTAGAATGAGCACATGATGTGGGGTGGGACTCGTGCTCTCCTTAGTTTGCAGAGGAAATGGAGGTGAGTTTAAGCCTTCTTGGCCAGTGATGTGGTGTTGTTGAACCAGGGGAGGTCCTCAGAGATGTGCACCCCCAGGAACTTTGCTGCATTCATCTTTCCCTCTATCCTGACTAGTTTCCCAGTTCCTGCTGCTGAAAAACATCCCCACAGCATGATGCTGCCACCACCATGCTTCACTCTAGGGATGGTTTTGGCCTGGTGATGAGCCTGCCTGGTTTCCTCCAAACATGACGCCTGGCATTCACATCAGAGTTCAATCTTTGTCTCATCAGACCAGAGAATTTTGTTTCTCATGGTCTGAGAGTCCTTCAGGTGCCTTTTGGCAAACTACTGGCGGGCTGCCATGTACCTTTTACTAAAGAGTGGCTTCCGTCTTGCCGCTCGACCATGCAGGCCTAATTGGTGGATTGCTGCAGAAGGGGTTGTCCTTCTGGAAGGTTCTCCTCTCTCCACAGAGGAACGCTGGAGCTCTGACAGAGTAACCGTTGGGTTCTTGGTCACCTCCCTGGCTAAGGCCTGTCTCTTCCGATCGCTCAGTTTAGACGGCCAGCATGCTCTAGGAAGAGTCCTGGTGGTTCTGAACATCATCCATATATGGATGATGGAGGCCACTGTGCTCATTGGGACCTTCAAAGCAGCAGAAATTTTTCTGTACCCTTCCCCAGATTTGTACCTCAAGACAATCCTGTCTCGGAGGTCTACAGACAATTCCTTTGACTTCATGCTTGGTTTGTGCTCTGGCATGCACTGTCAACTGTGGGACCTTATATAGACAGGTGTGTGCCTTTCCAAATCATGTCCAATCAACTGAATTTACCACAGGTGGACTCCAGTTAAGCTGTAGAAACATCTCAAGGATGATCAGTGGAAACAGGATGCGCCTTAGCTCAATTTTGAGCTTCATGGCAAAGGCTGTGAATACTAATGTACATGTGATTTTCGTTTTTTATTTTTAATAATTTTGCAAAAATCTCAAACTGTCAGAAGCCGAGCTGGCTTGGTTTCCCCGGCTCAGTCCCTGTGGGTTTGGGTGCCGCTGTTTATGTATGTATATTATGTATTTCAGTGTGCTTCTGTATCCTTAGCCACTGCTCTCGGGCCGGTAGCTGTGAGGCAGCCTTCTTTGGCTCACTCTTCTGTGAGTACTGGCCGACGGCCTGCCGGTCCAACCACGCCCCCCTCACTTATTACCATCAACTGTTGCCAGTTCCATTAATCATCTCTTCCGGTCCTCACCCAGGCGCTTCTCATCACACCATCCCGAGCAGTGAGTGTACTTAAGCAGCCTTTTGCCAGTCACGCGCTGCTGGGTTTTTGACTGATTGTATTGCCTGCTGCATTGTCTGTAGATGAGCCTGTGTATCTGTTCACCACGACGGGTTAGCCCCTCCACGCTGACTGTGGTTCTCTGGCGTCCCCTGAGCGATGTCGGCTCCGGGACGTCATTGGGGCTAATACCGTTTCTCCTCACACGTTCACTGGGCGATGCCAGCCCCCGAACGCCAACTGTAAGTTATCTTTGCATTTTTGTAAGTCATCACCCTTTTGAACTGTTTGTCTTTATATTTATAAATGAGTGTTGGTGTACTCTTGCACGTAAATCCTCGTTATTCCTCCCCTCTCTGTGCGCTGCATAAAAGTGCACAGGGAGGTCCGTGACACAAACTTTTTTCACATAGTCATTATGGGGTATTTTGTGTAGAATTTTGAGGAAAAAATGAATTTAATCCATTTTGGAATAAGCCTGTAACATAACAAAATGTGGAAGAAGTGAAGTGCTGTGAGTACTTTCCAGATGCACTGTAAATAACATCATTAATCCATTCATTGTGCCCCTGCATGAACAACATAGGCCTAATTTCATCTTCATGGATGATAACATTCCAGCTCATCAAGGTCGCATCATTGGGGAATGGCTGCTGGAGGCTGGGGTACCTCAAATGGAGTGGCCTGCACTTTCTCCAGACCTGAATCCCATAGAAAACCTATGGAATCAGCTGAGTCACAGTGTAATCTCGTAAACCTGCACCCCACAACCTCAATGACCTGAGGGTCGCCCTTCAAGAAGAGTGGAATGCCATGCCTCAGCAGACAATAAGTCAATTTGTGAACAGCATGAGACGTCATTGATTACTTTGTAACGCATTACTCCCACCACTGGATTAGTCGACTACTGAAATAGTCATTAGTTGCAGCCCTAGCCAGGGGCAAGTTGCCCTCCAGACAACATGGCTCCTGGGATCATTAGGGAACTCATACCCCTTCACCATGATAAGGTGGCGATTTACAGAGGTGTGAAGTGAGAAACTGTGCTAAAAATGTAATAGAAATTTTATATTCATGGAAAATGGGAATTTTACTTGAGTGTGCAAAAAAGAAAAACTGAAACAAGTATTGCATTTATATTTCTATAAAGTTAATATTCAACTGTCTAAACCCCTTAATACACTGAAGGGATTTAATAACACACCTCTCTATTTTTGGCCGCGTTTGGGAAGAGCTTTTCTCTATTAAGAAAACAAGTTGTAGAAATGCATGTAGGGTAATTCCCAACATGTGGGATTTGGTCATTCCTGACTGATTATTGTGAGTAGTCCTTATTTCTCAAAACACAATTTTGGGGAAGAAGTCACAGTACCTCAATGTATGGTGCTAATGTTTATTGGCAATTTTTTGTTTGCTTGTTTGTTTGTTTTGTTACTGATTAACTTTGGATTTTCATTAAAAGGTAATGAGACTCATTATATCAGTGGTCATTTAAATACAACACAATCTACACCAGTGAATTTACAAATGTTGTGGTGCATTATTACATCCCTTGAGTGTAGCTTAATCTGCAGTTAAATGGCTATCAAGATGTAATTTCTATAATGGATCAGTGTGCATTTCACAAAATCATCCTGTTTGTGTTTATAGCTGCAGAGTGGACAGGTCAAATCCATTTTGAATATACAATCTTTACTAGAGCTAATTGTACTCTTTGCTGTGTGTAGTCCAGAAGATTATATTGAGATACAAACATTTTGCTCTTTGGTTTAGGGGTAGGAGTAAGAAATTGACCAGAGAACCAGGTTTTCTACCAGTCTGTTAAAAAAGTACAAATCTGCTCATATAAGCTGGTGAATGGGGAACTTTTTTTTTTCCCCTCATAAATTTGCAACATTTTTGTGCAAATTTGGAACTTACTTTTCTTTTAAATTTCTGACTTTTTGAAGTTGTGAGCTTTGGTTTTAGGGTTGGGTGATGGTTTCAGTTATTTTACATGAATAACTTCAAACATCAGTCCTGGGGAAGTTTAAATTTAACGTGAGCTAAAGTTATGACCCCAAATTGCCATCATTTCAGTTCCAAAAAAAGGCTAATTGTAATTTGGCCAAATAAGTTTATAATCCAAAGGATTATAAATTTATAAAGACACATTTTGAAGTTGGACTTTTTCATGCTAAGTCATTGGTATCAGTTTAGCATTCCCTTTTTACTTTCTCATTACTTTGGCCTCTTTAAAAGACAGACTAATTTAGAAGCCTAAATGGCTTAAAGTTAATCCTGAGTTTGTGTAAGGTGCTTCAGAGCAGTTTGCACGCTGGATGCATGCTAATTTGCTAATTCACGACTTTCTCATTGTCCTCCTGGTCAGTACCAAGATCTGGTAGGGACTGGCACACGTTGTTTGAATCTTTAAGACGCTTTTCTCATTTTTCTTCATTTGTGCTGCAGGGAATATCGATTATGCCTCTGAATCTTATACTTAGTGGATTTATAGATTTGTAACGGGGAAATTTGTGTTGATCTTGGCAAAGATGTTTAAATTCTGGCAGTGTTTTAGGAAAAGAAGAAAGCAGCTTGAAATGTCCTGATATTGTTTTTTTTTTTTTTTTCTTGGAAATCTCTTCTAGGTGTGTATTTGGCTGCTAGTTTGGATTATCTGTAATGGGTCTTAAGAAGACACCCATCTCTGAAGGCAAAGAAGAGGATCAGTAATGAGAGCAAAATCGGCTGGTTTTTTTTGTTGTTTTTTTTTTTTCTTCTTCCTTCTGTTGGCACAAGCTTCAGAAGGAGCCTCTTTGGAAGGAGTTTTTAAAATTATTATTTTAAAATATAAACTCTTATTTTGGAATAGGTTTAATTTTTTTGTAAGCGTTTAGAGTGACCTGAATTTTTTTTGTTTATGCAAATATTATTGAATAATGCTGCATGATATTATGAAAAATGTGACACTTTTTTTTTAATATAGCAATAATGATATGACTTGGAATAACTGAACAAGCTAATGTAGATCAGCTAATCCAGATAGGGTTACCATGCACCCACCACCCATCTAAGTTCAAAATTGTTTCTTTCGGAAGCGTATGGATATAGGTTGTGGGGTGTAGGGCTACAAGCCTCTACATGGTGACTCCGCTGATCCCATAGGTTTTCTATAGGATTCAGGTCTGGAGAAAGTGCAGGCCACTCCATTTGAGGTACCCCAGCCTCCGGAAGCCATTCCCTAATGATGCAGCCTCGATGAGCTGGAGCATTGTTGTCCATGAAGATGAAATTAGGCCTGTGTTGTTCATGCTGGGGCACAATGACTGGATTAATGATGTTTTCCAGGTAGTATCGGCTTGTCACTGTACCATTCACAAGGTGTAGGGCAGTTCTGTATGGACTAGAGACACCTGCCCAGACTGTAACACCACCACCACCAAAGGCTCGTCTGGTGACAACAGTGGCTGATGCATAGCGCTCTCCTTGACGTCTCCGACATCGTTGGCAGCCATCATTTCTGCTCAGCGTGAATCAACTTTCATCAGAGAACAGCACTGAGGTCCACTGGTCCCTTGTCCAGCGTAAATGCTCCCTGGCCCATGCAAGACGATGACGCCCGTGCCTGATAGTTTGGTCAATTACCCTTGCAGGTCGTCAAGCACGCAGACCACACTGATGTAACCGGTTTTGAATTGTCTGTGACACTTGGGTGCCTCTCATCTCCCTTAAATGTGCCTGGAGTTGATTGGCATTTATTACCTGGTTTCGCAGGGCACTGTTCACAATGAAGTGGTCATCAGTGTGGAATGTGGCCAAAGGATGTCCACTTCTATGCCTTTCTGTTACTCTTCCCGTCTCTTTGTATCTCTATTGCAACCTGCTGATGACACTCTGTGCCACTCCCCTCTGAGAACATCCTGTTTGAAGCCTCACAATTGTGAGGTACAGTTGATCAATTGTTAGGTGTTGTCTTGGTGATGTCAAAATGTGAACAGTGTGATGAAGAGGACTGTTTATATACCAATTCTAATTGAACCAGAAAATTTATTGGTCGATTCATGGATCAAACAGCTGTTGTGAATTTTGCAGTCAAGCACCTTGTTAGAGAACATTGAGCAACTGGACATGAGCATTCAAAAGGTTAGAGAAGGTAAAATTAAGTTCACCTGTAAAGGTTAAGTGCATTTTAGGTGCATCCTGAAATTTCACCCAAAAGCTGAATATCCCTAACTTTTTGTGAGTAGTGTATCAAGAGCAAAATCAGACCCCAGTCCCAAGTCTGTGTTTTTCTGCTGTGAATTTTCAGTTAAGCCCCCCCCCCCCCCCCCCCCCCCCCCCCCACACACACACACACACACACAAATGAACGACTTTGGAGTTTGGACAGAGCGTTTCTAGGTACGTAAGCATTCGTACCTTAGCCTGATTGGTCAATCAGGCTCCACTGAGCAGGCTCCACTGAGCATGGCTAAACACCTGAGTTCACCACCCCTCCCCCCTCCAGGGGAAGAGAGAGGAGCCAACTTGGCACAGTCTCCCTACCACTGACCACACTGACAGTAAGAGTCCCTTCCCAGGGATGGTGCGAAACCGACCGCGGCTGCCTGTAGTTTTCCACTGCTGGGTCTACCGTATTCTGGTTATTTTTGTGGGTAAAAAGCCACAATATACTATACGGGCAATACACATTTATTTTTGAAGTGGTTTTAGAGCCACTGGAGTGCATCTTTAAGCAATGTGTGTGTATATTTCCTTACTTGTTACAGACTGAAACTCTTATTTAAGCTATATGCACTGTCATTATGGGGTGAGGTGATACTAATATAGGTAATGAATAAAATAAATGCTTTTCTGATTTGTTGTGAAATGCCTAACATCCTTGAATTTATTGTTCTTACCTCTGTGTGTGTGTGTGTGTGTGTGTGTGTGTGTGTGTGTGTGTTCTGCCCTGTCTGATTCTGCTGATGCATTACATAACACAAATCTGCCTGATTCTTTTTGCATCCTTAGAAAATGGCATTATTAAATCCGACAAGGTCTATGAAGTTATGCTGGCCACAGACCGAGCACATTTCTCTAGGTGTAATCCTTACATGGACTCGCCTCAGTCAATAGGTATGTCTCCACTCCTGTAATCACCGCGCATCACTGCACACAACGGCCCACCAGGATGAACTAACCAAACCTGTGCCTCTATTTTAACCAAAAGGCTTCCAAGCGACCATCAGCGCCCCACACATGGTAAGAATTTATATACTCTTGATATGTGAATCACAGCTTTCTACAGTTTTGCCTTTGTAAAACTTGCCCCCCATTCAGTCATCCTTGGCCATTTATTTTTTAGCAGATAACAAATATGGTCAACCAAATATTGGCTATTATTTTATCGTCTTGGCATGTTAAGTATGAATATTTGTCTTTTGAAGGATTCCAGCATTGATACTACAGTTAACTGATACCCTGGTGTGAAACAATCATTACTGGAGTCAGTATATGTGTCCTGACTCTGTTATAATCCAGTTTTTATATTTCACATCCCCTTCTCTCAGCATGCCTACGCCCTGGAGCTTCTACACGACCAGCTGTATGATGGAGCCAAAGCTCTGGACGTCGGATCCGGCAGTGGAATTCTGTCAGTTTGCTTCGCACGAATGGTGAGCCACTCACATGACGGGTAAACACATGTGATTTCTCATTTATTCATTTAAAATTCAGTCACCAGACCAATCAGATGAAACATGTTTGACCTGTGGATTGTCTTGCATGTTCTGACCACACTCCCCGCTCTGTGTTTTTACAGGTAGGTCCTAAAGGAAAGGTTATAGGAATCGATCACATCAAAGAGCTGGTAGATGATTCTATAAACAATGTGAAGAAAGACGACCCCAGTTTGATCGCATCAGGCCGAGTCAAGCTAGTAGGTAAGACTTTGCTATGTGTTAAAGCTTCCATTTTGTGCATTTACCAGGGATTAATTTTAGGTTTTTACATCCAAGCTAAGGATATGTTGATATATCGACCAGTATATTGGTATTGGCTGACAGTCGTCTTGTTGACTGATAAGGTTCACCGATGCCAGTAGCTGATATTTGGTGTGTCTCAGTTGTGTAGCAATGATTTTACTCGGAAACAAACGATAGGCTACAGCTGCAAATTCAGAAAATATCTGAGACTTAACTATTAGCCCCCCCCCCCCCCCCCACCAAACAAAGACGAGCAAAAACTGCAGGTCCTTTTTTCTTTAAAAAATTAATAGATGAAAACTAAAAAAAAGAAAGAAATGATGGGTTTTGGCTAAGTCTGAGCGATTAACGAAAATGAACTCAAATCGACTTAGTTTTGCCCATGTTGATTATTTTGTTTTTTCCACCCAATCTTAATACTTTCACGACTGTGTGTTCATGTACTGTCCCCTCATATACAGTATGTGGATACTTTATTATAAACTCTGTATGAAATAATAATGGTTTGTGACAGTAAATAACAGCAGTGATGTGGTACAAGCTGATATTTAAAGATGCACGCCGGCGGCTCTAAAACCACCTCAAAAACCAGTGTGTTTTGCCCAAAATAGTATATTGTGGCATTTTATACACAAAAAACTTTCATTGCCTTAGAATGGCTTAGAAAAAGCTTTTATGTCTTTGACCTACTTTAGTACCGTGGATCTATGAATATTCTAATTAGCTCCACCCATACTCCCACCCACCAGTAGCTGGAAAAAGACGAGGGCATTGTACAAGGCTCCAAGAAGGCGATCTAACTTGAGGAAGTACCGTCACAGGTGAACCCATGGAAGAGTCGCTGCCCGGCCCGGCATGGAGGCTGGAAGGTTCCCCGCCGTTCTCTGGTTACTCACTCACTGCGGGCCGCCTCGCTAAGGGCGGGTGAGCAGTTCGCCTGGGTCCGGTGCGCCCGCCAGCTGGCTCGCCTCCAAGGCGCTCCCTGGACTCCTTCCTTTGGAGCTTGCCTCGCTTCGAGCTGCTCTGAGGCGAACTGCTCGCTGGCCTTCTGTGAGGCGATCCGTGGTGAGTGGGTAATCAGAGACTGCTCCTTCAGGGGAAGAGGGGGAGCCGAGGAGTGCTCAATTCCTTCATAGCGTTCTCCCCGGCTCACTCCGGGGAAAGGCAAGGCGGCTGGCAGGGTGCACTGGTGGGTGCTCCCAGCGAGGCAAGGGAAGCCCTCCAGCCGAGCAGTGACTGCCTTTCTGCTCCACCAAGAAGGATCCTTCCGCAGGTTCACCTACGGCGATACTCGTCCTGGCCGTTGCACCACGCACACCAGGGCCATCTTCCCCAATATGCAGGCTGCAAACCCGTGTGCTCTCTGGTACTTTAGCAGGGACATTGAGGTTTTTCCAAATAAAATTAATCATTGCTGTCGTACTTTCATGTCTGTGGGTAAGACTTGTAATTTAAAAGAGGATTTCTTGCTCACACAACCGAAAACTGAACATGTACGCAGGGCTGAAAAGTTCATAGTGGTCAAATTTGACCAAATGTGGCTTATTTTTCAACATAGTGTCCCCTTCGGTCCACACACTTTTTCCATCGGTGTTGCAGCACTTGGATCCCTGCGGTTGAAAAATAAACCACATTTGGTCAAATTTGACCACTGTGAACTTTTCAGCACCCCTCATCCCCCCCTCCTCATATAATCAGCCATCTTTCCCAACTTGTAAAAAGCTGAGCTCCTACTTGCTCCTCGGGTCAAGTAGGGGTCTTCGTGCTTAGCCTGATTGGTTGGTTACAACATTAACCAATCAGGCTAAGTAGGACTACTGAAGCAGCTAGAAACATTGTCCAAATTTGCTTTTTGTGGGGGTGGAGCTTAAACAGACATTGACACCAGAAAAACACATACTTGGGAGTAGGGATGGGCGATACCAACATTTTTCCTTTCGATACAATACCATTAATTTATGGGACTTTTTCTTCGATACTGATACCCTTTGCCCCCAATCACATGATTGCAGTTTCATTAACAACTTTATTGCAAGGGTGATATGAAACATGAATAAAACTCATGAACATAAACACTTGAAAAAAATGCTTATAAAATGGTAACAAAATAGAACAATGAGCAAAGTAAATAAAAATAAACTGAATTATTTTCAGTTATTATCAAAATAAGACAAAATAAATGCAAAATTAATTCAATTTCTTAATTTAGTGAAGATTCTCAACTGGATTCAAGTATTTTTTTACTTCTGAAATGTTTCACCATTCATCCAAATTCTGTGGTAATACCAAGCAGCACGTGATTTTTTTATTTTTTTTTCAAAATGCTTTTTTTTTTTTTTAAATTATATTATTTGTTTTATTTTTACACTATTATTTTACACACTTAAGTAGTGATTATTTTGTTTATTTTTCAGATTTTATGCTGCTTGGTATTACCATAGAATTTGGATGAATGGTGTAACATTTCAGAAGTAATCCTTGTTCTGCTTCCCCCGATGCTGCTGAGCTCACTCTGCACGGGAGTAAGAGCTTAGCTGCGCAGTGAGTCTTTGGCTCTGGCATCTGATAGGCTGCCATAATCATGTGACACGGCAGACCATCTCTAAAATATGGTTGGGTTGGTTTTTCACCGGTTTTCACACATAAATTTAATGTGTAAAATTCTCAGAAGTGAAAATAAATTGCACATTTTGTATTAACGTAGTGGTATCGCGATATTTTAAAAAGTATCGACTCCAAAGTATCAACCAACTGGTATCGGTATTGATACCCGAGTGTCGTCCATCTCTACTTGGGAGGTTGGAATGATTTTGCTCTTGTAAATCACAAGAAGCATGTTTCAGACATGTTAACAAAAAAAAAAACTTGATTTTTGCCGGCGTGTCACTTTGGTGTATTTAATGAGTGTCTGTGCAAAGTGCAGCAGCTCTGTTTGAAGTTCATCTAAGGAGGCAGTTGAGGTGTATTTGCTTGGCTAACTTTGAGAAATTAACGTGGCGCTTGTTGGTTTGTGATGTCATCAAACCCAGAAAGTGCAGTTTGTTTGTTTCTTAGAGAGCCTGACTAATTAAAAAGTAGGTGTTTTCTCTGATTTTATAAGGCTAAACCCTACAAAGACACCATTTTGCACATTATCAAACCTTGACATGAGGATTTTGGGAAAAAAACATTTGCTTTTTGTACAAAACTGCATAAAGTAGAGTAGTCTGCGGTGAAGAACACACAGTAGCTGAGTAGACAGAGTGCAACACTAAATAATGGAGCAGTGACTACTATCACCTGCTCTGTGAGAGGGTTACAACGGCTGCAGTGAAGTTATAAATAAAAGCAGTCAGATGTTTTCCCAATTTGTTTCAGTTTTACAGGGATGGCAATTTTCCGCCGATCCGCGGATTTCCGACGATTTATTTTCAAATTGATCATTTCTGTGAATCGTCTAAATCCGTTGAGAAAATTTTAGGGGGGTAAGGTACCTTATTGTTACCGATTTTAGCGAAAATCAACACGATTACGTAAGCGCTCGGCGCTTCCCCGGGTCAAGTCTCCCGCAATAACCCGGATGTTTTGTACTCAAGCTACTGCTGTATTGTAAACAGCCCTGCGATTGGATAGTTGCAAATGATTGGACCAGTCAAATGGCTCGTTGTATGCTTTGTCAAAAATTCATGGCGGCGTGTTCTCAGGGATGTGATTTTTCTGCTAATTCACGGGATTCCGCTTTTTTTTTTTATCTTCCAGGAAGATAAAGTACGTTAAGTACGTTAGCGGCTTGTGGTCCACGAACGCAGTGAAGATGCGCCCTTTCAGGCAGAACTGGAAGTGGCGTATGGCCAGGTGGAGAGCCATTAACTCTCTGTCGAACGCGCTGTATTTACGCTCACTGTCGTGCAGACCTGCTAAAAAAAGGTGAGCGGCTGCCAAGAACCGGCAGCGCATTGCTCCACGACGGCCGCTATGCTCATGTCCGAGGCATCGGTAGTGAGCGCTATCCGAGCCGCCGGGTCTGGGTGCGCCAGTAGTGCAGCGTTTGCCAGAGCTGTTTTAACCTCAGAACGCCTGCTCCTGCTCAGGAGTCCAGTCGACTCTGTCCGCCGGTTTCCGTTTCTTGAGTGCGGCGTACAACGGCTGTATGAGCTGGGCTGTGCAGGGGAGGAAACGGTTATGGGTGATTCCATTTATTTGGGGTCCAGTGCACTATATCAGGGGTATCCGACTTTCAAGCGCTCTCTCTTTTTCTGTAATTTGCAGATGGTGGTTTCGTTTTTATAATATGCAAGGGAACATAAGAGTTTCAGACTTGCATTGCAATTTTAAAAAAAAATCATTGATTTTGCCGTTAGAATCGAAACTATTGGTCGTGTCCCCTCATTTTTCCCAGTTTTTGTGTGACATGACAATCGCATCAATTTCAAAGTACCTGAAAGTGATCTCTGAGTAACTCTTTCTACTCATTTATGCAAGAGATAACAGAGTTGTAATGCAAATTCAAAATAAAACATTCCCCAATGTGATCGGATCTATGGTTTTTGTACGGCGACCCCTGCAAATTTACTCGTACGACGTAAATTTCCGTGTCCCCGAATTTACGCAGCAACATGCAAGTTATTTGGTAAAGTAACCAGAAAACAGGAAGTGCTGATGCTTTTCACTTTGCACCTTTCAAATCCCAAACCATACACGTAAAAAGGAGATCAGTCTTTGTGAAGCTCAGATGTAGAATATTTCAATAAAATCTCAAACATTTATGACACATCGAATATGGTGTCCTTTAAAAAATTTACGTCTTCGGTCTTGGTCGGCCGCGCGCAGCCCCGTCTGGCGAGGTGACCGCCCTGGGAAAGCACTTTTATTTTCTCTACCCCGGATGTGCTCAACCCATGTGGAGAGGATTAACCGTGGCCACTTTATATTGAAGTTATCGAAGGTCCAAACTTCCGTGTCCCGCATTTACGCCTTTTGTGATTTTACGTCTTATCCAACAAACAGGGAGAATTTGAAGGTATGTATACACGTTATCACATCTTAATATGTCATGAAAATGTAGCTGTTGATGAGTTTTGATGTATGAAAAATACTGGAAGTGTTGAAGTTGTTTCATGTAAAACGTGTGCCATTGCAAAGTGCATTGGCACACGGGGAAACAAAAGCCCGAGTGTCCCATTTACGTCCCCATTGACAAGTAGTTAAGTGAGCTCTCATCCTCAAGAGTTCCTGAATGCGAGTGCCGTTACGAAAATGGTTAATAGTTTCATAAACCTGACACAATTGGATAGTGATTAGTCAATTTCATGTGCAGATTTGATCAATTTTAAATTTTGCCACCAATGTCACACATTGGACCCCTAATAAATGGAAGCACCCTTATAAAAGTTAACCATCCCCAAAAACTCCTGCAGTGCCCTGACATTGATGTTGAGGAGAAAAAAATAGCAAAACAATTTAGTTAGATTACTTTTATGATTCCAAAGTTTGAAATTGACAGTACACAGTGGACATTGACTCATAACTTTTGAATATTTCTAAGACTTAGCTACATCAGTGATTGTGCAAAATGAACTGCTCAAGACTCAATGGAGATTGAAACTGGTGATCTGAAATGAATGCTGAAATTATAAAAAGTAATGGTATGAATGAATTTTATTTCTATTATGGAACAGATAAAATTAACTGATTTTGATTTGATCAAGTGTTAAAGCATGTGATGGATAATGCTTGTTGGAATATTTTAGGAATGCTATCTTCTTGGAACATAAGTCAATATTATACAGTAATAAGTGGCATTCAGCTGTTTGTTTTATGTCATTTAAGCACAGTTCTGGTACTTAAAAATCATAAAAACCCAGGAGCTTTGGGGGGCTTTGCCCCCCTTGCCCCCAACCGGGGCTCTGCCCCGGATCACATCCCTGGTTTGGGTTGGAATTCTGAGCTTTCGGTATTATTTTCAGCGGAATTATGAGATTTTTATCGAAGCATCAGGAGTCATCAGTGCTAGAAATAGACAAAAGTGTCAAAAATAAGTTCCGATGGAATTGGCTTGAGAGAAAAGTGACGGTAAAGGTGAAAATTGGCTCAAAGTTCAACGAGGTAGCAGAAACACTCGGACAATTTCTGAAGAAAACAGAAAAGGAGATGAAGTTCAAAGTTCAGAGACTGACGCAGCTTGATGCCAAAAGGAAGAAAGTTTCACATTAGAAGTGACTTGGTGACCAGTGTAAATAGTGTAATAAACTCTTATAGAACTGTTGAATATGTTGGACTAAAGACAGTGAGACAACATTGAAGAAAAAGTAAGTTAACTTTTCATTAAATTTAATGATTTATCTATGTCTAATATTTCATTTTTTTTTTTATCATTTTTTTCAGTCTAAATTACTTCTGTTTTACTGAAAACCTCTCAGTTTCAGGGGGGCTGCGCTCCCCGGCACCCCCATAAGTCAGTCAACCAAATTAGATTTCAGCTGAAATCAGAATTTCCTGTTGCCATCCCTGACATCGACAAGCACAAGTTAAAACTGTACCATGCAAAGCAAAAGCCATATATCAACAACACCCAGAAATGTTGCCCGTTGCTCTGGGCCTGAACTTATCTGAGATTGACTGACGCAAAGTAGAAAAGTGTGCCCTGGTCTGACGAGTCCACAACTCAGATTGTTTTTGGAAACCATGAACGTCGTGTCCTCTGGGCTAAAGAGGAAAAGGACCATCCAGATTGTTATTAGTGCAAAGTTCAAAAGCCAGCATTTGTGATGGTATGGGGGTGTGTTAGTGCCCATGGAATGGGTAACTTGCATATCTATGAAGACGCTATTAATGCTGAACGGTGCACAGAGGTTTTGGAGCAACATATGCTGCCATCCAAACAAGTTACGTCCCTACTTATTTCAGCAAGACGATGCCAGTTCACATTCTGCACGTCACAACAGCGTGGCTTTGTTGTAAAAGAGTGTGGGCACTAGACTGGCCTGCCTGCAGTCCAGACGTGTCTCCCATTGAAAATGTGTGGTGCATTATGAAGCTCAAAGAATGGGAAAGAATTCCACCTACAAAGCTTCAACAATTGGTGTCCTCAGTTTCTAAATGTTTAAGTGTTGTTAAAAGGAAAGGTGGCATAACAGTGGAAAACATTCCCCTGTCCCAGCTTGTTTGGAACATGTTGCAGGTATCAAATTCAAAATGAGTAAATATTTGCAAAAAAAAACAAAAAAACAATAAAGGTTATCAGCTTGAAAATTAAATATATTGTCTTTGTAGTGTATTCAGTTGAATAAAGGTTGAAAAGGATTTGCAAGTCATTGCATTCTGATTTTATTTACATTTTACATAACATCCCGAGTTCACTGGAACTGGGCTTGTAAATTTGCAGCGTTTATCACATAAATTTGACTTCTCTCAGAATCTTTTTTTTTTTTTTTTTTTCTTGCATAAAAAGCCCCATTGTTGGAGTGTAATAACGTACAGGCCATTTAAATGCAGCTCTAGCATGAATGCATAAGCACACGAAAAATATCCTGTTATTGCTGTTCCAGCTGTCTTTTGCGATATGCATATTATTGTGATAATATATTGTAATAACACTAAATTTTAATATAGTTTGCAGCCCTAATGAAAATTGCACAATAATGCAAAATGTGACTATTTCCTGTGGTGATTACATCATTGCTCCGATTAGCTTTTTAGACAGATAAATCGGTAAAAAAAAATTGTTGTTCGTAAGTTACAGTTGGACACTGCTGCAGAGAAGATCCTCAGCTCTGCAGCAGTGGTCAGATATGTGACTGACACCATGCTGATGATGTCGGTCTCATGCCTGTGTCCGTGTCTTGTTGGTGTTTCAGTGGGTGATGGCCGAAATGGCTACAAGGATGAGGCGCCGTATGATGCCATCCACGTTGGTGCTGCTGCGTCCTCCGTCCCCCAAGCTGTGAGTCTTTCTGAAATCTGTAAATCTGTCAGTTTAATTCAAAACAGCCATTGAGTTCTAACCTGCAAAAAATCCCCATGCTGTAGTGGCATGTTCTGGAAACTGTTCTGTTGGATTAAAACAAAAACACTGGAATGTCTTTCATTTTTAAGCCAGACTACTGAATTGACGTCAGTGTGACTCCATACTGTTAAATCCATCCATCTGCCTCCTGCCTCTCACAGCTCTTGGACCAGTTGAAGCCCGGCGGGCGGCTGATTCTGCCCGTCGGCCCGGCAGGAGGAAACCAGACGCTGGAACAGTATGACAAGCTGGAGGACGGCAGCACCAAAATGAAATCCTTGATGGGGGTGATTTATGTGCCTTTAACAGACAAAGACAAGCAGTGGTCCAGGTGGAAGTGACTTCCTTCTCCCTTTCCTCCCCCTCTCTCCTTCTCACAGTGGCAAAGGTGAAATGGTGTGGCTTGGAGCAGGCAATGGATCACGGAGAGCTGCATTTTTGCTGCTTGTTGACATGTGTTGCTTCTTCCATACCATACCAAATAGCTGCACGCTTTTTTAAAAATTATTTTTAATTTTTAGCTCATTCCGGCAAAGCCAAAGGGATTTAATGCCATGGCGCAGCGTCTGTTGTCCATCCGCCTGCCTGTCCACATTTCACAGGAATCACTACTCTCCCGACGCAATTGCCTGATGATCACCAAACTTACAATAATCCTCAGGTGGGTCTGCATCAAAGTTGTGCTGAAGGTCAGGGCCAAAGTTCAGGAGATCTAAGAACTTAAATATTTTATACAAATTGTTACTCCTCCTAGACCAGGGGTTGGCAACCCGTGGCTCTTCAGCCCCCATGCTGCCGCTTCCTGCAGTTGTATCTCAAAACACATGGAAATTAATGAAGTTCATTTTAATTATTTTATTTTTTTAAATTATTGTTTATTGCAATTGGATACATTTCTCAACGGAAATGCATACTTTTATGAACCTAAAAAAAAAAAATTATATATATATACTGTATATATATATATAAATTATTTATTTTGTTGTCAACCATGCATGACTGCATCGTATCTGACGGGGGCTGCACAGAAACCCGCTCAGCCTCTCTGTCCTCAGAGTAAAAAGAGAGGAGAGAAGATTCTTTGACAGCTAGTTTATCTGATGTTTTAATGGGGTTTTGGACGTTGAATTATAAATGCAGGCTGTCTACCAGTGCCACGCATTTTTTAAAAATTATAACCAATACTTAGCTCAGCGGAAGAAGGCATTTTTTAAACTTTTTTCTCACTCTGTTGTAATTATTTCTACTTGGCTTAATTTGCATCAAATGATTTTTAAAGTTATATTATTTAGAAAGTTGTTCAGAATTCTTTTTGTTTTATTCCAAAATAAATAAAGAAGAATATCAAACAACCAGTTATTAGACAACCAATCCACTAGTTGTCAAATTGAGAGTCTGGAGAACAGGTGGATACGGATTTATATTAATACATTTGAATAAGGAGCATTATGAGGAAACATAAAAAGGATGAAAAGTAGCTTCTTCTAAATAATGTTGAAAGTAGGAGATGGATGATATTTTTCAGATTTAAACAATTTATAAATGTGCTGATAATTAAAAAAAAAACTGCAAAAAATTATGGTCAGATATTCAGAAATTTACTTTTAAGCGCAAAACAATTTGTAATATACACTACCGTTCAAAAGTTTGGGGTCACCCAGACAATTATTTTGTGTTTTCCATGAAAAGTCACACTTATTTTCCACCATGAGTTGTAAAATGAATAGAAAATATACTCAAGACATTGACAAGGTTAGAAATAATGATTTGTATTTGAAATAATAATTTTTTCCAGATACTCAACCTGCTCAAAGGAAGATCAGTTTTATAGCTTCTCTAACCAGCTAAACTGTTTTCAGCTGTGCTAACATGATTGCACAAGGGTTTTCTAATCATCCATTAGCCTTCTGATGCAATGAGCAAACACATTGTACCATTAGAACACTGGAGTGATAGTTGCTGGAAATGGACCTCTATACACCTATGTAGATATTGCACCAAAAACCAGACATTTGCAGCTAGAATAGTCATTTACCACATTAGCAATGTATATTAGATATTAGAGTGTATTTCTGATTAGTTTAAAGTTATCTTCATTGAAAAAAACAGTGCTTTTCTTTCAAAGATGAGGAAATTTCTAAGTGACCCCAAACTTTTGAACGGTAGTGTATTTCTAACGCTTAGTTCATGAATGAAGCTATATGTAAAGCTTGACAGTTTTTTTTTTTCACTGTTGTTGTAGGAATTCATTAATGCCACACAATATTCAGAGTTATGTACAGTATATTAAAAAAACTTTATAAGCAGCATAATCTTTATTTTAAAGGTCAAATTGCCGTTGTGGCCCTCAGCCACTTCTATTTTAGTTGGAGACAGGCAGAACAGCTCTTCGGCTGGGAGAGGTTACAGACCCCTGTCCTAGACAATTGTCCTAAATCTCAACAAACTCACAGTGGTCCTTAGCTTGGTCTGTATCCAGGTTGAGCGCAATGTCTAGGTCATTGTCTAAGGTTAGGCCCTCTGGACATGTATGATTTCACAGAAATTGTCAGTCCTCCTAGGTAGTTGCCCCATGCTTGGCAAACTCATGCACACTGGTCTTCAAGTGGGTCTGCATCTAGGCTGTGCTCATGGTCAAGATCAGGGGATCAGAGCACTCTTGGGGTGATTTCACCAAGCCCTGTTTCACAGGAATCGCTGCTCCCCTAAGGCAGTTGCCCTGTTGGTCACTAAACTCACACACAGTGATCCTCAGGTGGATCTGCATCAAGGTTGTGCTCAAGGTCAACATCAAAGGTAAGAT
The DNA here is from genome assembly GCA_020510985.1 of Pholidichthys leucotaenia. Taxonomy (NCBI): domain Eukaryota; kingdom Metazoa; phylum Chordata; class Actinopteri; order Cichliformes; family Pholidichthyidae; genus Pholidichthys; species Pholidichthys leucotaenia. The sequence goes on from CM035842.1 coordinate 287,727,554, forward strand.
GATCTGGGCATTTATGTATAAGATTTTAGAAAAATAACTCCTCTTAGGCAGTTCCCCTGATGGTTACCAAACTCACTCGTAATGATCCTCAGGTGCGTCTGCATCCAGGTTGTTAAGGTCAGGGTCATTGTTAACAGTGGGAGATCTGGGCATTTATGATTTCATGAAAATCGTTACTCCTCCTATGCAATTGCCCCAATGTCTGACAAACTAATGCACAATGATCCTCAGGTGGGTCTGCATGCAGGTTGTACTCAATGTCAGGCCGGAATGAGCTACTCCATTATTGACGGTCTCGTTTTCTTCTCTTTTGAACACCACAGTTCCAGATTGGTTCAATAAAACCTTGTCTGCCTAACTTGTTTTAGTTGAGAGAATAAGCTGTAACTGCACCGGTATGAAGGCATATGCATGAAGAGCATGACTGCTTTTTCAATTTGGATGCTTGTCAGACAACTCCACAGCTATTTTGGTTGACCTTATCTGGGATGTAAACGGTCATGACGGCGTGCAGAGTTTCCTCTGGTAATATTTCTCGGTAGTGGTCCGCTGCGCCACAGATTTTACCACCACACCAAGGAGATATGAATTTATTAAGAAAAATATATGAAGCAATGACTTTCCGCAAGCGCACACGCAAACGGCGCACGTGGCCATCATCTGCGCGGAGTTTAGAAGTGCCCCGCCCACGCAAGTTTTCCAGTCAGTCAGCAGGCAGTGTTTCACTAAGTGCGACTGTCCGACAGAAACATGAGTTTGTTAAAGTACTTTAAACGTGGAAAAAAACCATAAGAGGCATGTAAGCACTGGCGCTTATCATGGTTTTAACCCACTGGAAACGGGAGCAATAATGGAAGAGTCGCTTAGCTAAGAGACGTGGTTAGAATTCATATGCAGCCGGCTTCATGTGAAGGGAAAGGCAAGGGGGACTGATGAATTACTGAGAATATATTTCACCAGCCACTACAATATTAAGTTATGTTCTGTAGGAATTGCAGGACTGAAGAGACTGGCAATTTCTCTTTTTAAGATAAGATAAGATAAGATAAGCCTTTATTAGTCCCACAACGGGGAAATTCCAGGATTGCAACAGCACAGGGATAGCAACACTCAGAGCAACAATCAGAAGGCAAGAAAAAAAAAAAAAAAAAAAAACAAGCAAGCAAGAGCAGCTAATATACATATGTACGTATTACTATAAAATATATATATATACACACACACACAGACACACAGTGCAGAGCATTGTAGCTGGATGGAATAAATATATGAATATATGAACACACAGTGCAGAGCATTGTAGCTAGATGGAATAAATATGTAAATATATAAACACCCACAGTACGGAGCATTGCAGCTAGGTGGAATAAATATGCAAGTATATAAACACACACAGTGCGGAGCAATGTAGCTAGATGGAATAATATGTAGATATATAAATATATAAACACACCCAGTGCTGAGCATTGTAGCTAGATGGAATAAATATGTAAATATATAAACACACACAGTGCAGAGCATTGTTGCTAGATGGAATGAAACAGCATAACCGTCTACTAAGTTATCCTACATGGTATGATTATGTGCCCATACATATTCTCACCCTCCATAGCGACCGGTAAGTTCCTAGTTGTATGCCGGAGGGGACCATTGTGTAAGTCTATTGCATCTTTTGCATTCAAAAAACTATTAGTTTGTTACGTCTTTTTGCTATCTCTGCGAGCAGCCCTGCTTAGGTTGTACAGTCTGACAGCCGTTGGTAGGAAGGACCTACGAAACCTCTCGGTTGTGCACCTGGGATGATGTAGTCTGCTGCTAAATGAGCTCCTCGGTGCATTCAGTATGTCCTGCATAGGGTGGAACTCGGACTCCAGCAGAGATGACAGTTTAGCCACCGTCCTTCTCTCTCCTATCTCCTCCATCGGATCAAGGCGCTGCCCCAGGACAGAGCTAGCTTTCTTAATCAGTTTGTTCAGTCTCTTCCTATCGGCTGCAGTAATGCCACTGCCCCAGCAGACCACTCCAAAAGTGATGGCTGATGCCACCACCGTGTCATAGAATGACTTCAGCAGCGCCCCTTGTACACCAAAAGACCTGAGTCTCCTCAGCAGGAACAGCCTGCGCTGTCCCTTCTTGTAGAGTGCATCAGTATTGTGTGACCAGTCTAGTTTATTGTTCAGATGAATACCCAGGTACTTATAGGATGTCACCATCTCGATGTCTGTTCCCTGTATATTTACTGGTACTGTGAGGGGCTGCCCATGCCTGCGGCAGTCCACCACCAGCTCCTTAGTTTTCCTCGCGTTGATCTGGAGGCAGTTCCGATGGCACCAGTCCACGAAGTCCTGGATAAGCCCTCTGTACTCAGCTTCATCTCCATTGGAGATGAGGCCAACGATCGCAGAGTCATCAGAGAACTTCTGTAGATGGCACAAGCGGGCATGCCGTTTTTATTCTCCAGCGGTAGTGACAAAAAGCAACAGCTAAAAACACAAGCTCTCTTTTCACTCTAAACTGAGGTCCTTCGGCGGCTGCCTAGAGAGGTGTCTGATGAGAAAGCCTGAGAGCACAACTCTTAACTGCCAAAGCAGATCATTCTGTACATGAACACATGTTGTGGTGAATTATGTCTTTAGAGTCCGCTACAGTTCCCTGTTATGTACCTGGCATGTTAAGATGACCGAAATTTACCAAGTCATTGACTTTAATCTGTCAGCAGCCTTCACACAAACTAAACGTGTCAACATCTGATTTCAGAATAAGGGAGGTTTTTCCTGCTGTCTGGGTGGTGAGAAGATTTCTAAAAATAAATTAAAAAAACTATAAATATATAGAAATATTATAACAGAAATAAGGCATCCTTGGTCATTTAAGTTAATTTCCATCCATCCATCTTCTTCCGCTTAATCCTTTTTGGGTTGCGGGGGGGCTGGAGCCTATCCCAGCATCTTTGGGTGAGAGGCAGGGTACACCCTGGACAGATCATTAAGTACAATTTTATTAATATTTTTTCTTTGTAATCAGAGTTAAATTATTGTTCTGTTCTGACTGCAAAATGATGGTTAAAAATGTAAATTGTTATAAGGAAAAAGTAAAAAAAAAAAATTACCACAGTCTTTCAAATTTATCTAAAAAAAAACAAAACAGTAATTTTATTTTAAAAAACAGACAAAAATTAGTCATAAAATAATCCACAAATTTATAATAAAGTTTCAAATGTACAAGAAAAGTCAATTTTACTAGAGGAAACTACAAATTTGAGGAACATGGTTTCAACTTTAGATTTACAGAGAAAAGTAGAAAACTATAAGAAAATTGTTATAAATTTTTGAGAAAAACCTCAAACCTTCAAGACTGAAGTGATTACTCAAGTTTTTAAATGGGTGCTCTTTGTACCCTTAACTCAACTAGAAATTTTTGGTTGTTTACTTTTAATTATTAATTTCAAGGCACTGCTTTTACATGAGTAGAATTTCTGGTTACTATACCCACCTGATCATATAATTTAAGTATGCATGAGTACATTACTATTGTGAATGTTTCTTTCCCTTCCCTACTCTTTCAATGGGGGAAAAAAAGAAACACTAGAATAAAAATACAAAAATATACACATTTTTGTCATTTATGTAAACCATGACAAAAAAATCCTGCAGGACAAAACACGACACTTGATATTTTCTAACCTGTTTGTATACCACCATAGACAGAGAGAGAACCTGAATTAGACAGAGCTCAGAGAGGGAAAGATGAGACAGAAGAGAGGAGCCAAGGAGAGGAAAGTGTTGAGGCAGAGGAAGGAGAGAAGGATGAAGCCACTAAAAAGTCTAAACACAGGATGTCTGGGTGGGACCCCAACTGGCCCAATATTCAAGCCTCGGTTGTACAATACTTCAAATGGTAAGTTCCATATGCAACGTTACTGTGTAAAATTTTAAAAAGAAATAAATAGTATAAAATTAACATATTTCTGCCCCCCCCCCACGGGAAAAATATGTTGCCACCGCGCCAAGGTCTTTAAGCCAGAGGAAACACTGAGCGTGTGTTTAAAATTTAGCATGCAATTTTAACTCAGTTTGTGTGACAGAAGAACATTTCTTTTCTAGCTTCTCCCTTGTGTTTTTCCGACCTTTCTAACATGTGAATTCTGTTTCTTACAGCGATGAACTTTGAAGAAGAACACAGTCCATAATCCACCTTTTAAGTTTAAAACCAGGAAGAAGACTTGAATGGGAGGGGTCAGACAGCTCTCAGCATTTCGTTCAAAGCATAACAAAAACATAGTCATTTTGTTTAAGTCTAACAATGGACTTCCAGCCTCACTACAGCCCAGATGGGCCTGAGAGGAGAAAAGACTGCTTGAAGCTCAACACAAATATTGGAAAGAGGTTTTTGTTTTTTGTTTTTTTTCTTTTTAGGCCTGCATTTTTTGGGGTTATGCATTTGTTTTAATTGCTGGATTTAGGTTTTTGTGTTGTTGTTTTTTTTTGTATTTTTTTTTTTTTTGTGGTTCCACCATCACAGCATTACATTTCAGCATCTTTGAAGCTGAATACAGATGGAGAAGAAGAGAAGAACAGCAACGCTGGATCCTTTTTAGATAATTCACCTAGCTAGTGTGAGAGTGTGTGTCCTCTAACTGTAGACTTCTCTGCTAAACTTTCAGCTTTTTTCCTCCTGCTGTCAGTATTGAAGAACACAACACACACACATGCACACAGGCAACACAAAGGCTGATGTTTACCCCCACCACATCCCATTTTGATGTGCCGCGTTATTTAGACCATCCCACACCTAAACTAAGCAACCGGACCCCGCGGAGCACTAATAACACCGGCATGCTTGCGCATACAGGCCCCGTGTTTTTCCCCACTCAACGCATTGCTTCCTGCCGCTGGTTTCCATTAAATGAGCTGCACCGGCTCCTCTCAGCGGCCGACACTACATGGGGATCATCACTGCTTTGCCAAAATAAACTCCAACAATATAAAGCAAAATGAATGTCTGTTTCCTTAGAGAAAAAATGCATTAAATTAATTTAAAAAGCACATTTTATTTTGGGTGATGTGATGGATGATGTTTGGCTTTCACAGTGTCTGGATTGGCAAATGAAAATAAAGAGATGCTTATGTTTTTGTCCGTCTCTTGTTATCGTGCAAACTTTCTGTTATTGATGAAAAGAAAATTTTTAGACGGTATCAGATTGTGTCAGACATTCAGAAGTTACATAAAATGTAAAAACTTTTAAAGTGACCAGCCGTGGAAAAACCAGCAACAAGTCAGCCTGATGTGATTTGTAAAAAAAAAAACAAAAAACTTTTTTGAAAAATTAGTGATTTTTTTTTTTTTTTTTCTCCCCCAAAATATGCTAGTTGAAATCATGAAGAAGCTACTCCATGCTTCAAATAACAGTATGAGAGATTTTAAAACCGTAAACTTTGTATTTGAAATAGAGTAGTTTCAGAGGGAAATATCAGCGAGACAGCTTCCTAGTTTCAGGGCGTGGATACCACAGCTGATTTACATATCTGGTTTGTTTGGCTATTCACACGTCTTTGTTATTCATTTCGGCCAATCAGCAGCATGTTCAGGTAGAAGCACATGGTTACTTAGACAGAGCACCTTTTGATAAGCAGTGTAAAGGGGGTTGGGTTCATGCCAAGTCATGCAAATGACCAGCTTTTGTTACCACCCCGCACCTTGCTACCGTGGAAGGTGACAATCCTTGGAAACTTAGAACCTGATTTTCTCAAGAGTAGTAGTTTGAGAGGTGCTAACATTCAAATGTTCACATCTTCAAATCTTTTCGAATTTCTATGTATTAGACATCATTGAAAAGGTTAGATTCCACACTTTTAGAATCTGTAAATAACTGAAAATACCCTTCAAGAGACTTGTTCCTGTTTTTTCCGTGGCTGGGTTAACATTATGTTAACCCTTAGGGATCATTCTAATAATAATCACTCTTCATACCACTAAGTGCAAAAAAAGTGCTTTTTAAAAGCAAGCTATAAAAAAAAAATACTTTCTACTTTCATTGAGATAATTTTTTTCTACCTACAGTTGAAACCAGAAGTTTACATACTGTATAAATGACACATACTACATGTAAAGTCTTTTTTTGTGTGTGTGTGTTTATTACAGCCTGGGATATGTCAATGATTAGCAGTGTAGAAGAGCTTGAAATGATGAGGCGATTTGATATATAAACCAAAGTTTATTTGTCAGCTCTCCTAACAAGTCTCATTCAGTGCAGAGGTAGGCAGAAGGAAAAGAGGCCGAATATCTCCGGCTCACTGACTTTATACTTGCACATAACAAAAGACATGCATAACAGGCTGACATCCCTCATTATCTTAATCCCCCCCATTGTCTTGGTATTTCCTCTCCTCGCCCAGGGGGTGAGGGTAGCTCCTCCGGTCTCCACCGCAGTGTCTGGGAACGTCTTTGTTCTTCAGTTGGCGGTTGAGAGCCTTTGTCCTTTCAGAGGTGTGAAGTTACTTTACATATGTAATTACCAAACATTTCCACATGCTTCATATGTAGGTTATGGGATATATGATTAATATAGCCCACAGCCCCCCCCCCCCCCAAACGACTAAGAAAGGACAATAGAAAGGTTAACAGTCTAAGATAATTACTATGACATACTAAGTGTTACATCTCTTGCCACAGAAGAAACTTTCCAGCAGCCATGCCCCTAAGAGAGTTCAGTGGTAATCATAACAGCATAGTAAAATCATAAGTCAGTCCTAAACTGTTGCAGCACAATTAGTGAACAATTGTGGAGTAGTTTGCATCAGTCCCTGTGCTGTCTGGGTTTTAATCTTCTCCCAAAACTGCTGTGGGTCCGTTTAGGCGTTCTGCTGGGACCTTCTTGTGAGGGATCTGCAGCGTGGGAAGGAGAGTGGTTAATTGTTCCCTGCAGGGGGGCTGAGTCTTTTCTCTTGGGGGGGTCTACCCCGCCGAGGTGCTCTCGCCAACTGTGCAGGCTCGTCTTTCAACAAGAAGGCAGGTTTAAGTCTGTCAATGCTGACTGTTTCTTTTCTATCCCCAAAATCAAGCACAAAGTGTTTATCACCATGTTCCAGCACTCTGAATGGCCCATCGTATGCTGGGCGGAAAGTTGGTTTTAAAGCTTCATGCCTAACAAAAATGAACTCAGCGTTTTTTAAAGCTTGAGGGACAAAAACCCGTGGAAAGGAGTGATGAGCTGGACCGGGGAGAGAGTCTGGTCCGTTGCTGCCTAAAAACCTTGGGACTGGAAGATGCCCTGGCTCTGGGTTCTCTGGTAAAAATTCACCTGGGAGCCTGAGAGGTTGTGCAAAAACTAATTCTGCCGGAAAGGCGTCTAGATCCTCTTTAGGCGCAGCACGCAACCCCAATAAAACCCAGGGAAGTTTCTTTACCCAATTTGTATTCGTTAGTGAGGCTCTGAGGGCAGCCTTTAAAGACCTGTGAAAACGCTCGCATAACCCATTAGCCTGAGGGTGATAAGCGGTGGTGCGGTGAATTGTTGCCCCTAAGCTGCTGGACATGGCTGACCAAAGCTCTGAGACAAATTGAAGCCCCCTATCGGACGTGATGTCCGATGGGACGCCGAAACGTGCTACCCAGTTTGTCAAAAAGACGCGAGCGACTTTCTCCGCTGTGGTTGCCGCTAGAGGGACTGCCTCTGGCCAGCGTGTGGTGCGGTCTATCATTGTTAACAGGTGTGTGAAACCTTGGGAGGAAGGTAGTGGCCCCACGAGGTCGACATGAACGTGGTCAAACCTTCTAGCAGGGATTGGAAAAGGCTCCAGAGGGGCTTTCGTGTGTCTGTGTATTTTGGCGCGCTGACAAGAAATGCAAGTTTTTGCCCATTCTTTTATGTTTTTGCGCAGGCCTGGCCACACAAACTTTTCGGCGACCATTTTAACCGAGGCGCGCACACCTGGGTGCACGAGGGAGTGAATTGCGTCGAAAATGCAGCGGCGCCATGTAGCTGGTACTAACGGGCGAGGTCGGCCGGTTGAAACATCGCATATTGGGGGGGGCACGCCGTCGCGTAAACCCTTTTTCTCCAGCCTTAACCCTGTTGGTCCAGACAGGAGTGCGCGCACGTCCGCGTCACTGCTTTGTTCCTCTGCCATGGCTGCATAATCTATCCCTGCATGGATAGGTGCTGCGTATGTGTCTGCGTTAGTGAAGAGTTCTGCTGCTGAGGCAGTATAATCTGTCTCCTCGCGCTCTGGTGGTGTCACAGCGCGAGAGAGGCAGTCTGCTACCACGTTAAGTTTGCCTGCCACGTGTCGAATGTCTGTGGTGAACTCTGAAATTGCAGCCAGCTGTCTTTGTTGCCTGCCTGACCATGGTTCTGAAATTTTAGCCATAGCAAAGGTGAGCGGTTTATGATCTACAAAAGCCGTGAAACTCCGCCCTTCTAACCAGAACTGGAAGTGGCGGATGGATAAATGAAGCGCTAGCAGCTCCCTGTCAAAAGTGCTGTATTTACGCTCAGTTTGGTTTAGCGATTTGCTGAAGAATGCTAAAGGTTGCCAGATCCCGCTGACATGTTCTACAACTGCCCCTATAGCCAGGTCTGAAGCATCTGTGGTTAGCGCGATGCGGGCCGAGGGATCTGGGTGAACTAACAATGTGGCGTTAGCTAGAGCGCTCTTTACTTCCGCGAAGGCGTGTTCGCGCTCCGGGGTCCATTCGACCGCGTTGGAAGCTTTCTTTTTTCTGAGCGCGTCATATAGGGGCTGCATGAGCTGAGCTGCGTGGGGGAGGAAACGGTTGTAAAAATTAACCATTCCTAAAAATTCTTGTAGCGATTTGACCGTCTGTGGCCGTGGGAAACTTTTTATCGCGTGAACTTTGTCTGGAAGTGGAACTGCCCCCTTCGGAGAGACTTTGTGTCCTAAAAAATCAATTTGTGACACGCCGAATTTGCATTTGGCTGGATTGATTATTAACCCATGCTCTTCTAGTCTCTGAAAAACCGTAGTGAGGTGCTGCTCGTGTTCTTCCTCAGACGAGCTGGCTACCAGCATGTCGTCGAGGTAGACGAAGACAAAAGGAAGGTCGCGTAAGACCGCGTCCATCATTCGTTGAAAAGTTTGTGCAGCGCCTTGGAGGCCGAAAGGCATTCGCAGAAATTCAAAAAGGCCGAAAGGGGTTATTACAGCTGTTTTAGGAATGTCCTCCGCTTGGACTGGGACTTGATGATAACCGCGGACTAAGTCTATTTTTGAAAAAATGCGCGCACCCGCCAGATGTAGTGAAAAATCTTGAATGTGAGGAATTGGGTAGCGGTCATGCGCTGTAGCATTGTTCAATCTGCAGTAATCTCCGCACGGTCTCCAAGAACCGTCGGATTTCGGAACCATGTGAAGTGGTGAGGCCCAAGGGCTCTTCGAGCGTCTAACAATGCCCAATTTTTCAAGGGTCGTAAACTCGTCCCGTGCTATGTTGAGCTTGGCCGCGTCTTAGCGGCGAGCTTTGGCAAATACGGGTGGGCCCGTTGTGGGGATAAAATGTTCAACCCCGTGTTTAGCCACAGTGGCTGAGAATTTGGGAATTGTGAGTGCTGGAAATTGGGTGAGGAGTTGCTCAAACTTACCTCCTGCCGTGGTGACGTTAGCCTGCACAGGTGGTGGAGAAACTCGAGCTGAGCAGGGAATAGAAGCAAAGGACAGTGCATTAACCCAGCGCCTATTTGCTAGATCCACTAATAACCCATGTGCACACAAAAAATCTGCGCCTAACAAGTTAAAACTCACCGCCGCTACAACAAATGTCCATCTGTAGTTGCGGCCGTGGATGTGGAGGTGCAGGCTCTTTTCGCCGAAAGTGTCGATGTTAGAGCCGTTGGCTGCCACCGCTCCGTTGCCCCGGGTGCCCATGGCTCGATCTGCGTGGGAGGGCGTGACGAAACTCAGCTGCGCTCCTGTGTCGATGAGGAACTGCTTGCCGGTGTGTCCATTCGTCACATACAACAGCTTATTCTTCTCGCCGAGAACCGCTGCCATTAACGGCTCTCGGCTTTGGCGTTTCCCGAAATCGTAAATCTGCAGGGGGGAACGCATTTGCGGGCCTTCTCGGCAAAACGGTGGTGATAATAACAGACGTCGCTCTGTCTGTTACGTTTTGGCCGTGTAGCTGTCACCGCGGGCTGGATCTGCTCAGTGGGTTGTGGCTCTTCGTGGTTCCGGGCATCTGTGTTGAGGTCCGCGGATGCTGTTGTGGGTGTCAGCTCCTTGTAGGCGTTGACGAGCCGATGAGCTTCATTGGCCAGCATGCGGAAGTCTTGGTGGTTGTTGCATCTCATGTTGGCGAGCGTCCCTCTGATGTGTGGCGGCAGTGTGCTGAGGAATATGAATTGGAAGAGGAAGTTGTCATTGTCCTCTTCTTTAAGCTGTAGCAAATCCTCCATGAGGGCTTTAGGTTTGCACCCTCTGTGGCCGTAGACCGCCAGGATCTTCTCGGCTCTCTCTTCAGCTGAGGGGACGTAATTCGCCACGATGGTTGCTTTAAGAGTTTCATATTTGTCTTGGGCCGGCGGCCGCCGGATCATGCTCTGCACACACTTCGAAGTGGCGGCGTCGAGTTTGGAGACGATATGGTAGAATTTGGTATCGTCAGCCGTGATGCCCGCCAGTGCAAACTGGGCTTCAGCTTGCTGAAACCACGAGGCGGGGTCTTCTTGCCAGAAGTCTGGCAGCTTGACAGCGACGGCATTCATGTATACCATCACTGCTGTGTCCGCAGGGTGAGAGTTCCTTGCTTCGACTCTCACAGCGGTGCTGGTGCTCGTTTGAGCCCTCTCAATCGTTTCTGCCGGGGGGGACAGTCGTCCATCTGTCCCTCCGTCTGCGTGGTTGCTGGCGTCTGCCTGGGTCGCCACGGATGAGTCGATTGCGGGGGTATGCCTCAGGACCATACTCGCGTCAGGGGTCACCAGTGTAGAAGAGCTTGAAATGATGAGGCGATTTGATATATAAACCAAAGTTTATTTATCAGCTCTCCTAACAAGTCTCATTCAGTGCAGAGGTAGGCAGAAGGAAAAGAGGCCAAATATCTCCGGCTCACTGACTTTATACTTGCACATAACAAAAGACATGCATAACAAAGGCTGACATCCCTCATTATCTTAATCCCCCCATTGTCTTGGTATTTCCTCTCCTCGCCCAGGGGTGAGGGTAGCTCCTCCGGTCTCCACCGCAGTGTCTGGGAACATCTTTGTTCTTCACTTGGCGGTTGAGAGCCTTTGTCCTTTCAGAGGTGTGAAGTTACTTTACATATGTAATTACCAAACATTTCCACATGCTTCAACATATGTTTGGTTATGGAATATATGATTAATATAGCCCACAAGCAGCAACATTGATTTTATCAATTATTTTTTGTGCAGAGTCAAATACTCACTCATACCTAAACACAAAAATGCCCTTTTATAAGGTAGCTATAAAAAAATATACAATGGTACTTTAATTTTTTAGGCTTAATTTTTAAACCAACATTAGCCCTAACCATAAACATCAAATATTTTTTTTTGTTTTGTTTTTACCTTTGCCAAAGAGGTAATGTAATCGGGGTGGTTTGTCCATCCATCTGTTAGCAGGGTGACCCAAAAACTACTGGATGGATTTTGATTAAATTTTCACCAGAGGTAGCCCTTGGGCCAAGAATAAGCCCATTAAATTTTGGTGATGATCTGAGAGTGTATACCTCCACCAAAGACCTTGTTTGTGCAGGAGGATTACACAAAAACTACTGCTGTGGAGTGTGTAAATGACGAGGCGGATTTGACTTAGACAGTTTATTACACATTCTCACACAGAAGCATAGCCAGAAAGAGGGCATCTCAGACCAGATTCATCTCTTAAAACTCAGGCCTTCCTACAGCAGCTTCTCACATCAAAGGTCACATTGCATTCAGTTACAGCAGCTTCTAAACATCAAAGGTCACATTGCATTCACTTCCTTAATCCTTTAACATCCTCCTAGCAGACTGATACACAAAAGATCACCCTGCATTCATCCTTCACAAGTCCCTGTTTTCTCCAAGGAAAACTCTGCTCTTTGTTCTTATCTAAGATGTTACACATTATGTCTTCCCCATGTGCCTCTACAGCTCCCCCCCCCGAGCATATTGGATAGAACAAAAGAATAACGGTCCGTATGCTGTGACAGAACCATTAAACATCAATCCACATGCTGCTTGGGCTTCAGTCTTCTCCCGTATCTGCTGTAGCCAGGATTCACCGCCTCCGCGGCGCTGTCATGCTGGGGAGCTGATGTTTGGGGGTGAAAACCTTTTGTCTGTCCCTGTGGGTGTTCTGGGGAAACTTTTCTCTGGGAAGCTCCCCGTGGGGGTCTTCCACGCCGAGGGGCCCTCGCCAACAGCACTTGCTCGTCTGCCACCACAAAAGCGGGTTTGAGTCTGTTAATGCCAACCTTTTCCCTCCTACCCCCCAAATCTAGCAAAAAATGCTTGTCCCCTGTTTCTAGCACTCTGAATGGTCCATCATAAGGTGGGCGCAGTGGGGGGCGATGTGCATCGTGTCTGACAAAAACGAACTCTGCGTTTTTCAAAGTTTTAGGCACAAAAACGCGCGGAAAACTGTGGTGAACCGGGCCCGGCAGCGTGCTTGTGTCTATGCTACGCTGCAACAGCTGAGACGGGGAGCTGCCCGGCGCAGGATTATCTGGGAGAAACTCCCCGGGCAGCCGAAGTGGCTGCGCAAAAACGAGTTCAGCCGGGGAAGCTTCCAAATCCTCTTTAGGCGCAGAACGTAACCCCAATAAAACCCACGGTAGCTTGTCTACCCAATTTGCATCCGTCAGTGACGCCCTGAGAGCCGCTTTCAATGACCTATGAAAACGTTCGCATAACCCATTCGCCTGCGGATTGTACGCGGTTGTGCGGTGAATTGTGACACCCAGGCTGCGGGCCATTGTTGACCAAAGTTCAGAAACAAATTGAGGGCCTCTGTGGGACGTAATGTCCGACGGTACTCCAAAATGCACCACCCATGCTGTTAAAAACGCGCGTGCTACCTCCTCGGCTGTGGTTGCCACCAGTGGAACCACTTCCGGCCAGCGCGTGGTGCGGTCCACCATTGTCAGAAGGTGCGTGCACCCCTGTGATGGCGGGAGGGGGCCCACGAGGTCCACGTGAACATGGTCGAACCTCTTAGCCGGGATGCGAAACGGCTCCAAGGGAGCTTTCGTGTGTCTGTGTATTTTGGCTCGTTGGCATGCCATGCAGGCCGCTGCCCACTCTTTCACTTGTTTGCGAAGGCTCGGCCACACAAATTTCTCTCCTACCATTTTGACTGACGCGCGCACTCCCGGGTGCGCCAAAGAATAAATCGAGTCAAAAACGCGGCGGCGCCACGCGGCCGGTACCACGAGACGTGGTCGCCCCGTGGAGACATCACATATTAGGGGGGGCATACCGTCTTGCAGCACCCTGCTCTCCATCCTTAACCCTGTTGGTCCAGACTGGAGCGCGCGCACATTCGCGTCACTAACCTGCTCCGCGGCCATGGCTGTGTAATCTATCCCCACGCGGACCGGGGCAGCCATGGCGCGTGAGAGGCAGTCTGCCACTACATTCAGTTTACCCGACACATGTTGAATATCGGTAGTAAACTCTGAGATCGCGGCCAGCTGTCTCTGCTGCCGGCCCGACCACGGTTCTGAAACCTTGGCCATCGCGAATGTTAGTGGCTTGTGGTCAACGAACGCGGTGAAACAGCGTCCTTCCTGCCAGAACTGGAAGTGGCGAATGGCCAAGTGGGGAGCCAGCAACTCCCTGTCGAACGCGCTGTATTTACGTTCACTATCGCGCAAAGTCCTGCTGAAAAAGGCGAGCGGCTGCCAAGCCCCGGCTACACGCTGCTCCACGACCGCCCCTATGGCCACATCTGACGCGTCAGTAGTGAGTGCTATGCGGGCCGTTGGGTCTGGATGCGCCAACAGCGCAGCATTTGCCAGGGCTGCTTTGACTTCCAAGAACGCCCGCTCTCGCTCCGGGGACCATTCGATCTTATTCACGGGTTTCTGTTTTTTGAGCGCGGCGTACAGCGGCTGCATGAGCTGTGCTGCGCGGGGAAGGAAACGGTTATAAAAATTCACCATTCCCAAAAACTCCTGTAACGCCCTGACCGTTTGCGGCCGGGGAAAATCTGCTACCGCGCGCACTTTGTCAGGCAGCGGAACCGCTCCTTCAGGAGAGATGCGGTGCCCCAAAAAATCAATCTGCGTTGCCCCGAACTGACACTTCGCTGGGTTGATTATTAAACCGTGCTCTCCCAACCTCCGGAAAACCGCCGTGAGGTGGGTTTCGTGTTCGTCTTCGGACACGCTGGCTACCAAGATATCGTCCAAGTAGACGAATACGAAAGGGAGATCGCGCAGCTGCATCCATCATGTGTTGGAACGTCTGTGCAGCCCCTTTAAGCCTGAATGGCATGCGCAAAAACTCGAATAAACCAAACGGAGTTATCACCGCTGTTTTGGGTATGTCCTCAGCGCGCACTGGGACTTGGTGGTAACCGCGGACCAAGTCTATTTTAGAAAAAATGCGCGCTCCTGCCAAGTGAACGGAAAAATCCTGGATGTGAGGAATTGGGTAGCGGTCGTGCGCTGTGGCGTTGTTCAACCTGCGGAAATGCCCGCAAGGTTGCCACGAACCCTCAGCTTTAGGGACCATGTGTAGCGGGGAAGCGCATGGGCTGTTTGAATGCCTGATGATGCCCAACCTCTCCAGGTTGGCGAACTCCTCGCGTGCTATGGCCAGTTTAGCTGCGTCCAAGCGCCGAGGTTTTGCAAAAACGGGCGGCCCGGTGGTGGTGATAAAATGGTCCACCCCGTGTTTAGCGATGGCTGCCGAAAATGTCGGGACCGTGAGTGCTGGGAACTGAGTGAGCAGTGTGTGGAACTTACCGCATGCAGCTGTGACGTTGGCTTCAGCTGTTGGCCGGGACGCTCGAGCTGTACAGGGGATAGAATCAAAGGACAGTGCATTAACCAGGCGCCTGTTAGCGACATCAACCAACAAACCATGTGAGCACAAAAAATCAGCCCCCAATATATTGAAATTCAATGCTGCTATGACAAAAGTCCACTCAAATGCACGGCCGTGTAGAGACAGAAGTAGAGTCCTCTCACCAAAGGTCTTAATCTCCGAGCCGTTTGCTGCTGCCATCTTCGGGCTACTAGATCCTGCCAGCCGGTCGGCGTAGGACGGCATGATGAAACTCAACTGGGCGCCAGTGTCCACGAGGAAATGCCTCCCCGAGCGTGCATCTGTCAAGTAGAGCAGCTTGTTCTCCTCCCCGAGGGCCGCAGCTGCTACCAACCCCCGGTCTTTGGCGTTTCCCAAGCGCTTGAACTGGCACGGTGGTATACATTTGTGTGCCTTCTCTGCAAAGCGGCGGTGGTAGAAACAAAGGGTGTCTCCTCCGCGTTCTTTGGCCCCCGCCGCCGCTGTCGTCGGTGGTTCTGCTACCGCCGTCAATGGCTCCTCGCCTCCTCCGGCCGTTGCGCCGAGCTCCGTCGCTGCCACCGTGGTCGTGAGCTCTCTGCTGGCCGTGATGATCCGGTGTGCTTCTCGGGCCAGTGCACGATAGTCCCGCTCGGCCAGCAACGGCGAATTGGCCAGGGTCGCTCTCGTCGCTGACGGAAGGTTCCAGAGGAAGAGGTGGGTAAAAATGAAGTGGTCGTCGCCCGAGCCCTTCAATCTCAGCATCTTCTCCATCAGGTCAATAGCCGACCCCTCTCCTAACCCGGTCTGCGTCAGGAGCCTCTCTGCTCCCTCCTCAACTGAGAGTGTGTAGTGCTGGATGAGTGCAGCCTTCAACGCGCCGTACTTGTCGCTGGTTGGTGGCTGATCCAGCAGGCTCTCTACATGCTGAGCCATGTGGGCGTCGAGCTTTGCGACCACATGGTAGAATTTCGTATCATCCACCGATATCCCCCGGAGGGCGAACTGCGTCTCGACTAGGTGGAACCAGGAGCGCGGGTTGTGCTGCCAAAAATCCGGTAGCTGGATAGCAACAGCACCTGCGTGGCTTGGGGCTCCTGTCGAGGTTGGCTCCGGGGATCTTTCGTTGTGTTCCATGAATCGTCTTGGGTCACCAGTGTGGAGTGTGTAAATGACGAGGCGGATTTGACTTAGACAGTTTATTACACATTCTCACACAGAAGCATAGCCAGAAAGAGGGCATCTCAGACAAGACTCATCTCTTAAAACTCAGGCCTTCCTACAGCAGCTTCTCACATCAAAGGTCACATTGCATTCAGTTACAGCAGCTTCTACACATCAAAGGTCACATTGCATTCACTTCCCTAATCCTTTAACATCCTCCTAGCAGACTCTGATACACAAAAGATCACCCTGCATTCATCCTTCACAAGTCCCTGTTATCTCCAAGGAAAACTTTGCTCTTTGTTCTTATCTAAGATGTTACACATTATGTCTTCCCCATGTGCCTCTACACTGCATGGATTTGAATGAAAGTTTTACCAGAGGTGGTCCTTGGGCTAGAGAGGAACCCATAACATTTTGGTAATGATCCGAGACTGCATACCTCCACCAAGGCTCTTCTCACACTGTTAGCAAGAATCCTACAAAACAAACCCATTACATTTTGAAGGTGATCCATGAGGGACGGAAGGAGGATTGGCTGAGGTATGCGCTGAGTACTTTTCTAGTTACTGCCACCAAGGGAGGAAAACGTAGAAAGACCAACAGAGAGTGGCGTTTGCTGAGAACACAAATTTTATTACAAACTGTAGATTAGAGAATACAGACTGCTGTTGGGAGGCTGAGTGCTGCAACAGCGAGTGTAAAGAGGCCGTAAGATGGCTGTCCCTCACTTTTATAAGCTTGGTGTGATGATGTCACCAAGTGGCAGAGCCACCACGCTGATGCCGACCAAACATGTGGTTCTCTTACACCACATTCATCTCTCCACCCCCCCCCCCCCCCCCGGGAAAAACAGAACAACACTTGTGTTCGAATTGACCCTCCCCAAATTTGGTATATTGAAACCCCCAAACTAGCTAGGGCCAGCGGGTAGACTACCGAGTAACCCAGCGCGGCTGAGTGGTTTATTATGCCATTATTCGTTGGCAGCCGCGCCCCTAGCTAAACAGTCCTTCTTTTACTGAGGAAGGCAAGGGGCCCTGAAGCGAGCCCGTGGTGGACACGCCCCTGGAAGTGCGGAGGCCCACGGACTGGGATTGTCTTCTTTGAAACCCCAGTCCAACTCCCACAGTGTGTGCGTCGACTCTCGCGTACAGTGAGGTAAAAAAGTATTTAGTCAGCCACCAATTGTGCAAGTTCTCCCACTTAAAAGATGAGAGAGGTCTCCAATTTTCATCATAGGTATACCTCAGCTATGAGAGACAAAATAAGGAAAAAAAAAATCCAGAAAATCACATTGAAGGATTTTTAATGAGTTAATTGGTAAATTCTTCGGTAAAATAAGTATTTGGTCAATAACAAAAGTTCATCTCAATACTTAGTTATATACCCTTTGTTGGCAATGACAGAGGTCAAACGTTTTCTGTAAGTTTTCACAAGGTTTTTCACAAGGTTCTCCTCTAGAGCAGTGATGTTTTGGGGCTGTCGCTGGGCAACACAGACTTTCAACTCCCTCCAAAGATTTTCTGTGGGGTTGAGATCTGGAGACTGGCTAGGCCACTCCAGGACCTTCAAATGCTTCTTACGAAGCCACTCCTTTGTTGCCCGGGCGGTGTGTTGGGGATCATTGCCATGCTGAAAGACCCAGCCACGTTTCATCTTCAATGCCCTTGCTGGTGGAAGGAGGTTTTCACTCAAAATTTCACGATACATAGCCCCATTCATTCTTTCCTTTACACGGATCAGTCGTCCTGGTCCCTTTGCAGAAAAACAGCCCCAAAGTATGATGTTTCCACCCCCATGCTTCACAGTAGGTATGGTGTTCTTTCTCCTCCAAACACGACAAGTTGAGTTTTTACCAAAAAGTTCTATTTTGGTTTCATCTGACCATATGACATTCTCCCAATCCTCTTCTGGATCATCCAGATGCTCTCTAGCAAACTTCAGACGGGCCTGGACATGTACTGGCTTAAGCAGGGGGACACGTCTGGCACTGCAGGATTTGAGTCCCTGGCGCCGTAGTGTGTTTCTGATGTAGCCTTTGTCACTTTGGTCCCAGCTCTCTGCAGGTCATTCACTAGGTCCCCCCCCCCCCCATGTGGTTCTGGGATTTTTGCTCACCGTTCTCGTCATCATTTTGACCCCACGGACTGGGATCTTGTGTGGAGCCCCAGATCGAGGGAGATTATCAGTGATCTTGTATGTCTTCCATTTTCTAATAATTGCTCCCACAGTTGATTTCTTCACACCAAGCTGCTTACCTATTGCAGATTCAGTCTTCCCAGCCTGGTGCAGGTCTACAATTTTTTTTTCTGGTGTCCTTTGACAGCTCTTTGGTCTTGGCCGTAGTGGAGTTTGGAGTCTGACTGTTTGAGGTTGTGGACAGGTGTCTTTTATACTGATAAGTTCAAACAGGTGCCATTTATACAGGTAATGAGTGGAGGACAGATGAGCCTCTTAAAGAAGAAGTTACAGGTCTGTGAGAGCCAGAAATCTTGCTTGTTTGTAGGTGACCAAATACTTATTTTACCGAGGAATTTACCAATTAATTCATTAAAAATCCTTCAATGTGATTTTCTGGATTTTTTTTTCTCATTTTGTCTCTCATAGTTGAGGTATACCTATGATGAAAATTGGAGACCTCTCTCATCTTTTAAGTGGGAGAACTTGCACAATTGGTGGCTGACTAAATACTTTTTTGCCCCACTGTAGCTGTGTCATCTGGAGCAGCTGCTCGAACTCAGTGAAGGCAGTTGGCATGCCACACTGAACCATCTTCCAGCTGGAAGGTCGCTGGTCCCAGCTGTGCTGTGAGCATGATGGGTGCCAGTGGAGGTGGTGTTGAAGCCGGCTGGTTTGGTCATTCGGTTCTGCGGACCCAAACCCAGTTCATCACTGCGAGTGGTGCTCTGTTTGGCGTCTTGGTTGTGACGGTGTGACTCTCATGTCTGCTGTGGGGCATCCACCAACTTGTGGTGGTTCTGTGGCATCCTGTTGGGTTACGGACTCTTCATCCTGTGGCTCAGTGGCAGCTCCTGGAGGCTTATGCCAGTCGTGGATTTGGAAGGCGATCGGTGGCTCTATTGCATTTTGTTGGATTGTGGACTCGTCATCCTGCAGCTCAGCGGCGGCTCCTGGAAGCTGGTGCCGGGCATGGATTTGGAAGCAGTCCAGTTTCTTCTCCTTCTCTCCTGGGAAGTCTGGTCATGGCGATGTGTTGTTGTCACCGCTAGTAGAACTTGCGCCGAGTTGTTGCATCCCGGGGTTCCCGACAGACACGGGCTCCCTCTCCTGCAGTGACTCCCTGAGGCTCATGCTGGGCGAGGATCCGAGGCAAGTCCGGTTGTTGCCTCTTCTCCGGGCGGTGCTCCTCCTGTGAGCACAGGATGGCTGTACCCTCGAAGTCGTCTGGAAGTGTTGTTTCCCGCTCATCATCATCGGTCAAACGGAGTCCATTACTGTCGCAGATGGAGAAGCCCAGTTGATAAAACAGGTCACATCCTAGTATGTTGTCTCTGTGGCGGGTTGATTCAACCCCCCCACAACACACAGGACAGTCAGCTCTTTTCTCTTGGTTTTTCCCGCTGCACTACTGAGATGTAATGTGCCATGCATGTATTGTGATGTAATGTGCCATTCATGTATTGTGATGCAATGTGCCATTCATGTATTGTGATGTAATGTGCCATTCATTTATAGTGTTCATGCGTCCTGTCCTTACTTTGACCTAGAGGCTGAGATCAATATGTAGATGTGCCTTGTAACCTCTTTGTCCTGCAAGCCGGAGCAGAGGCTGCATCTACCTATTGTTATGTAGGTCTTACAAATGCAAATGTCTCATGCCTGTTCTGCAGTCCCTTTGATCAGACCAACTGCTGTGAATCTGCTTTGATGTATTGTTTGAGTTTGGTATAAATACTGCACAGGTTCTGTAACTCAACCTCTCAATTCCACTTCTGCATCTGCTACTGCTGGACACAGACTCTTGTGTCCTCCTTCTCTGAGAGCCATGGGCTGCGCGCCGGGAGCGGAGCCCATGACGGCGGTATGATAATAAAACCAACTTAAAACCACAGCATCGCTGCTTATTTTTTCATGCCGCCGCACTGGTGACCCGACGCTGAAAGAAACACGCTGCCGGCGAACGCAGCACCCGACGGTGATGCTCCGACGACAAGCGAACGCAGCAGCTGCCTTCTGCTTCAGTGAACTCTCAGGACATCACCCACAACCGGGAAAGCCGCAGCAAACTCCATGGTGGGATCTGCACGCCTAGGTCGGCACATCCATGCGGGACTGGCCGCGCAGCTCCTCCACATCAGAGCACATGCGGGCAACTCCCATGGCCGACGGAGCACACGGGGACCTGAACGCACCACGGCCGAGCGGTGCCAAAAGATCGTCTATTCCCTCCCACCGCTCCAACGCATCTGCACGAGCCTGAGGGACAAAAGATCGTCTATTTCCTCCCACCGTTCCAACGCACCATGGCCAAGCTGCAGCCACAGCTTAAACCTGGATTTTATCGGCGCCGTCTGCGCCGATCTCCGCCAAGATTCGGCACCCTGACTCGTTACTCCAGTGGCCCACCCAAGCACGGAACCCCCGCGCGTGCACCGGGGAGTTACGAGGACGGCACACCACGCACGGGACAATAATGGCTTCACTGACCGCCTTCCTTCTGCTGCACACTGGCCCTTCAGGCTTGCTTGTACACCTGAGGCCCGCAGCTTGTTCACTGGATTTTATGGTCTTAGCCACGGCACACAAGGGGAATTCAGCTGTCTGCGGTTCCGAGACTTTAGGGTTACGTCTGCCCTAAAGTCAACTCGCCAGTCCCTCTGCTTTTATTTTTTTTTCTCTTACAGCCGCTCCTGCTTTTCTTCATGGCCACGAGAGGAGTCAGAGACAAATTTTTCTTCTTGTGATCTCCGCACGCGCAACGGGACAGCCCCTCGACGTCGCGGAGCAGCAAGCAATTTTTGCGCGGCTCGGACGATTTCACCGCCCCTGCCGGCACACACTACCCCTCCCCTCCCTCCCCCTCCGCCTGCAGCGAGCTTCTCCCACAGCTCGCTCCCATAGATGGATGATCGAGGTCTCAGCCCCCTGCCGTGCCCTCTGGGGGGGAGCGTGTGGCGGGTTGATTCAACCCCCCCCCACAACACACGGGACAGTCAGCTCTTTTCTCTTGGTTTTTCCCGCTGCACTACTGAGATGTAATGTGCCATGCATGTATTGTGATGTAATGTGCCATTCATGTATCGTGATGCAATGTGCCATTCATGTATTGTGATGTAATGTGCCATTCATTTATAGTGTTCATGCGTCCTGTCCTTACTGTGACCTAGAGGCTGAGATCAATATGTAGATGTGCCTTGTAACCTCTTTGTCCTGCAAGCCGGAGCAGAGGCTGCATCTGCCTATTGTTATGTAGGTCTTACAAATGCAAATGTCTCATGCCTGTTCTGCAGTCCCTTTGATCAGACCAACTGCTGTGAATCTGCTTTGATGTATTGTTTGAGTTTGGTATAAATACTGCACAGGTTCTGTAACTCAACCTCTCAATTCCACTTCTGCATCTGCTACTGCTGGACACAGACTCTTGTGTCCTCCTTCTCTGAGAGCCGTGAGCTCGCTCCTGGCGCGCATGCACGGCGCCGGGAGCGGAGCCCGTGACGGAGGTATGATAATAAAACCAACTTAAAACCACAGCATCGCTGCTTATTTTTTCATGCCGCCGCAGTCTCCATGTGTAGCCACCTGGAAAAAACAAAATCAGTAACGACTCTTGATGCGTAGTGGACCGTTAGTGTGATGGTCCCTACATTGCTGACTCGGTAGCCACTATACCCATACAACTCCGCTGGGTTTTTCCCAATCGGGTGGTTGGGAAAGAACTTCTTCACTGTGACCCAGTTCAACATCGATCTCACTGCAGCAGTGTCGAGCAGGAGCAGCAAGTTGATGTCGTCCAGCCCTACCATGCAGAATGCATACGCCGTGCCTCTGGACCTCACCGTGTGGATGGTCAATGCAGGTGAGTGACTTGGACTGGCCAGCGGGCTCGGCCATGGTGCTGAGCGGCAAACTTTGGTGAAGAGGTTGAATTTTCTGCATTGCTTACATCATTGCCTCCTTGCCGGGCAGGAACGCGCTCTCTCTTGGTGCATCGGGAAGCCACAGTTGCCACATGAAAAGTACCTCATAGCGTTCTTCTGATCCATGGTGTTTACTTCATCCTCTCCTGCTGTGTTACCGGGTTCTTCTTTGTTTACCACGTATGCTAGTGGTGTGGGGCATGGCTGTCGTCGTTGTTGCTGCACACCTAGCTCTGATGCTAACCTGTCAGCGGACTCCAGCTGAAATGCTAGCTCGATGGTACTAGCTAGCGTCATGTTGTTTGGCGCTGTTAGCATCTTCGTCCGCATCCGCGGGTTGCTGGCGTCCTCCAACAAACTGAATCTTAACATGTTAGGCTCCTGAGGGCTCGGGACGCAGCCTTCAGGGCTGGCGACACTGCAGGACTAACAACAGCTAGGGCCAACCTGTCCCGTGGCATCAAAGAGGCAAAACAACACTACAGCAAGAAAATATCCGGCCACTTCAGCAACACCAGAGATGCACGTTCCGTCTGGCATGGCATACAGACCCTCACCAACCACAAACCTCCACCTCAGACCAGTGGGAGTGACACCACACTGCTCAACAACCTAAATGACTTCTTCGGCTGCTTTGAAGCACAAAACAGCACAGAAGACCACTCCTCCTCCAGACGAGCAAGCCATGAGTCTGGATCCGGCTAGCGTGAAGAAGACCATCTGCAGGATCAATCCACGCAAGGCAGCTGGACCAGACAACATACTGGATTGCATCCTGAAGGACTGCAGAGGAGCTCAAGAATGTCCTGGCCGACATCTTCAACATCTCCCTGGCTCAAGCTGTTGTCCCCACATGTTTCAAAACTGCCACCATAATACCAGTCCCAAAGAAGCCCGTCCCATCCAGCTACAATGATTACCAGCCCGTAGCACTGACCCCCATCATAATGAAGTGCTTCGAGCGGCTGGTCATGCAGAACATCAAGTCCATCCTCCCTCCCTCCCATGACCCATTTCAGTTTGCATACAGGTCAAACAGATCCACAGAAGATGCCATTGCTGCTGCTCTCCATCCAGCCTTCACCCACCTGGACTCAAAAGAACTCCTACGTGTGAATGCTGTTCTTGGACTTCAGGTCAGCATTCAACACAATCATCCCCCAGCACGTGATACAAAAACTCAGACACTTGGGACTCAAAACCTCTCTCTGTAACTGGGTGCTGGACTTTCTCACAGGGAGGCCACAGAACGTGCAGGTTGGCAGCAACACCTCCCAGACCATCACACTGAACACAGGGGCCCCACAAGGGTGCGTGCTCAGCCCGCTGCTCTTCACCCTGCTGACCCATAACTGTGTACCAGCCTACAACACCAACCACATCATCAAGTTTGCGGATGACACAACAGTGGTGGGCTTCATCACCAACAACAAGGAGGCCAACTATAGAAATGAGGTGAGCCAACTGGTCCAGTGGTGTGAAGACAATAACCTCTTCCTAAACATGTGAAAAACCAAGGAGATTGTGGTCAACTTCAGGAGGGGACACACACAGCACCCCCGCCCCCCCCTCCCGATCATCGATGGTGCAGCTGTGGGGAGGGTGAGCAGCACAAAGTTCCTGGGGGTGCACATCTCTGAGGATCTCTCCTGATCCAACAATACCACATCACTGGCCAAGAAGGCTCAAGCTCGCCTCCATTTCCTCCGCAAACCGAGGCGAGCACGAGTCCCAATCCCCCATTATGTGCTCATTCTACTGGGGCACCATTGACAGCATCCTCACCAGCTGCATCATGGTGTGGTATGGAAGCTGCACCGCCTCCTGCCAAAAGACACTACAACGCACAGTGAAAGAAGTCAACAAGATCATCAGTGCCCCTCTGCCCCCCTCTTGGACATCTACCTCACCTGCCTCACCCGCAGAGCCATCAACATTGCAGGCGACGCCTCTCACCCGTCACACTCCCTCTTCAGCCCCCTACCCTCAGGGAAAAGGTACCGGAGCCTCCTGGCCTGCTCTACAAGACTGCTAAACAGCTTGTACATTAGGCCATCAGGACCCTGAACTCTGTCCACCCTCCCTCCCCCGGACCGCAACACACTCACCTGCACAATAACTACCTCAGCTGTTGGCACAGAAAGACTGGCACACCAACAGTGATACATTTGCTGTTGTATATCTCTGCACTTTACTGCAACCATTTGCACAAATGCCATATCTGCTGCTGTCTGTTACTGCAATATTGATCATGTGCTATGCAGTCCTATTTGTCACTGCACCTACACTACCGCATCAAACTTGCAACTACGAGTATTACTGCTCTTTTTTTCTGTATATAGGATTGCTGGGTTTCATCTTCGTTAATTGTCTATCTTTATTTGAACTATGGAAGGTCTGGGTCTATCTTTTGTTGCCATTTGCACTACAGGTTGCATTGCTGTACATAGACTGCTGTTGTTGTTTTTCCACCCTTATTCCTTTTTCTTTTTTATATTGTGCACACCACTGAAGAGAGAGACCATTTCAATTCTCCTGTATGTCCTGTACGTGTAGTAGTATTGACAAATAAAATCTTTGAATCTAGCTTGGTGGTGAAGGTCCACGGCGAATTGTTGTGTCATCTCTCCAGCTTTTGTCGTCATTGGTGAAACCTCATGTGCCACATCAACATGTCGAGTGTGGCGAAGTAGCTAGCTAGCAGATCGACTGGCACAGTAAACAGTTCTGTTGGTCCTAGCGTGTGGAAAGTATGTTGACCTTCTATGCCCAGATTGTGAACCAGTAGAGCTCGCTTCCATACCTTGTCCAGCTTGCCTAGGTCCAACGCCGATACCTAGGTCTCAGAAGCATCGAGCCAGCAGGTCCACATTACAGGTGGCTCACTGGGGTTTTCCATAAGCGGTCATAGTGGCCTCAAACACGCTTCCATGGTTTACTCTCGTCGCCAGATGTTATGTGTGGAAAACATAGAAGGACCAACAGAGAGTGGCATTTGCTGAGAACACGAACTTTATTACAAACTGCAGATTAGAGAATACAGACTGCCGTCGGAAGACTGAGCGGTGCAACAGCGAGCGTAAAGAGGCCGTAAGATGGCTGTCCCTCACTTTTATAAGCTTGACACGATAACGTCACCAAGTGGCCATGTCACCACACCGATGCCAAATAAACCTGTGGTTCTCTTACACTACAGGTTTGTCTGTTAGCAACATAACTCAAAAAGTTATGAACGGATTTTGATAAAATTTTCAGGAAAGGTGTGTAATGGCACGGGGAACAGATGATTAGATGTTGGTGGTGATTCAGATCACGATGTGGATGCAGAAATTTTTTGAATATTATATTTTAATCTGGCACTTTTCATGTACTGCCCCTTTAAAACGTGTCTACTCAGTTATGTGTGTGATCATGCCATAGGGCCACACGCCTTGGCAACCCGGAAGCCAAACACTGTAGAAAAAGTATTAGGGGCATGTCCACCAAACTCGTTTTTCCTGCCGTGGGCGACTATTTTCTATTCATTCTCTATGTAGTCCAGTGTTTACAGCGCTGAGCACCCTCGGTGCTGAAACCCTTTGAGCAGTGGCCGCTTTTTGTTGCAGTGCTCAGGGCTGAAAAAAGTTCAACTTCTCAGACTACTGTACAGCTGCCCTCGTCAATGTCAGACCTTTCTAAGCAGCCAATCATTATTAAGGAAGGGCGGGACATAGGACACCAGTACAGGAAGACGAGAACGGGAGGTGACGGTGGAGGAGGTGGAGGCTGAACTTCACTGCATCAAGCAATGTGAATTTGTAGTTAATAAATGCAAAAAAAATGGTATGATACCGCATTGTTGTGTAATATTGCTTAATAATTATAAACCTTGTCAGTAAACTGTAATGGAGAAGAGAGGAGGGGAAAAAAAACCGACCTGAAAGATTCAATAAACCATGATGTTGATTTAAAGTGGAATTGCCCAGCCCCAATGTATGGTCAATACAATTATGGCAGTCTTCTTCTTATTATTACTATTATTAGTATGCAGTCATATAATGTCGTCATTGTTTTTACTGTCATTTCTCTGTCTGTTCTTCTTCTTCTTCTTTGTTGATCGCTAGATGGTCACACCAGCTGCCCTGACGAGTCTCTGTCTGTTAATAATAATGGATTGCATTTATATAGCACCTTTCATTCAACTTTTCAGGAAAGGTGTGTAATGGCACACTGAACACATGATTAGATTTTGGTGCTGATCTCAAAATGCTTACCTCCGCAAAGGCACTTACCTTCTCAGAGTGTTTGCAACAGTACTCCAAAACTACATGATAGATTTGGATAAAATTTTTTACCAGAGGTGGCCCTTGGCCCAAAGATGAATTCTTTAGATGTTGGCAGTGATCTGTGAGTGCATACCTCTGCCAAGGCCCTCTCTCACAATGTACAGATAAATGGCGATATGGACAGACAAAGGGAGGGAGGAACAGAGCCTTTGTGGAGGTATGTGCTCTCTGAGTGCCCTCTAGTTATAAAATGTGGCTGCAATTGCACCTGTGTAAATAACTGAACGAAAAGCCAGAGGCTGGTATGTCTCTCAATGGCTGCATCTTTGATGTGATTCAAGATGCCCTGTGTTTTAATTTATTACCTCCGCCAAGGGGAGGAGGTAATGTTTTTAGTGGTGTTGGTTGGTTTGTCTCTCTGTTAGCAACATAACTCAAGAAGTTTTGAACGGATTTTGATGAAATTTTCAGGAAAGATGTGTAATGACACTGGGAACAGATGATTAGATTTTGGTGGTGATCCATATCACTATGTAGATCCAGAATTTTTTGGGGGAAAATAATATTGTAGAGGAATGAACAAGACGAGACGCAAGCGTTGCAGACACAGACTTCCTCCGACAGTAAAGTGTTAAAATCCCGATTCTTTGATTGAAAGATCCAAGAACAAGCCGGAGAATTCTTCAATTCAAAGATGCAACATTTATTCAGAGGTCACATGTAAAACAAGCAGTGCTGGATTCAGTGTGACGCAGCCCCCTTGGGAGCGTCGGCAGACTGACCCCGACTTCCGGGTGCAACCTACATTCATCTTCTCAGGTTGGTTGGGCCAACCCCATACAATAGGATGGGCTTGTTTGCAACCATCTGATTGGCCAGTTTACAGTAACTCTGACGTGAACAGGCCATCCGCCATTCACGTAAACTATCACCTAAGATGTAGTATAAAAAGTGGGTGTTGTGGGGAGCGTGAAATGAAGAAGCTGAATTGTTTCATAATTCAGGTTTTAATGTTGTAGTCACATCCCCAACATATCTCTCAGGAACAGAAGAGGCTGAACTCAGTCAGGACCCCCTTAATTATACATACAACATCAAAAGCCAAATCACACATCCTTGTCGAATCCCCTTATTGACCATAACTCCCCCTCAATGTCCTTCAGTCCTCCTTCAGTCCTCCACCTGGCCCCAGGGGGTCAGGAAGTCCTTTCAGGTCCTTACCGCCGTGTCTCCGTCTCCCTGCTGTTCTCCACAGGCTGTCCAGACCTATTGTCCTCCTCTAAGATGTGAGGTCAGTCCACATATGCAATCTTAAACATCCCCTTGTGCTTATACATATGTAGGCATGAATACATGAGCCACAGCCCCCCCCAAACGTCGAAGAATGGACAATATATTCGGGTTCACAAAATATGATGACATCAATGGCATAACTATACAACTTGATCACATTAAAAAAATTCAGCGACCACATCAACAGCATAGTCTATACAGCATGATCACATTAACAATTCAGTGATAACGCCAACAGCATAGTCTACACAACGTGCTCGCATTAAAAAAATTCAGTGATAAGACCAACAGCATAGCCTATGCCACATGATCACATCAAACATCAGTCTGTACGTCGTCTGGGTTTCAACCGTCTTCCGAATCTGCTGTACGCAGGCCTCGCCGTCCCAGCGGCGCTGTCCTGCAAAGAATCTGCAGCCTGAGGAAGAGAGTGGTTATTTGATCCCTGCGGGAGTTCCGGGACGTGTTTCCTGGGGTGTCTGCCACGTCGAGGTGCCCTCGCCACCCGTACAGACTCGTCGTTCATCACAAAAGCAGGCTTTAGTCTGTCAATACTGACTGTCTCTTTCCTGTCTCCTAAATCTAGCACAAAATGCTTATCACCAGTTTCCAGCACCCTAAATGGACCATCATATGGCGGCCGGAGGGTCGGTCTTAAAGCCTCGTGCCTAACAAAAACAAACTCGGCATTTTTTAAAGCCTGAGGAACAAACACCCGCGGAAAAGTGTGATGAACGGGGCCCGGAAGCATGTCCGCTTCCGTGCCGCTTAGTGGTGTCAGAGCTGGGAGGCGCTTTGGCTCTGGATGCTCTGGTAAGAACTCACCGGGCAGCCTGAGAGGTTGTGCAAAAACTAACTCTGCTGGGAAGGTATTCAGATCCTCCTTGGGCACAGAACGCAACCCCAATAAAACCCACGGTAGTTTGTTTACCCAATCTGCATCCGTAAGCGACGCTCTGAGGGCTGCCTTCAAAGACCTGTGAAAACGCTCGCATAAACCGTTAGCCTGGGGGTGATACGCGGTAGTGCGATGGATTGTCGCCCCTAAGCTGCTGGCCATCGCTGACCAAAGCTCGGAGACAAACTGAGGACCTCTGTCGGACGTAATGTCCGACGGAACCCCAAAACGCGCTACCCAGGCCGTTAAAAAAACGCGCACCACCTCTGCAGCTGTGGTTGATGTTAGTGGGACCACTTCTGGCCAACGCGTGGTTCGGTCCACCATTGTCAAAAGATGTGTGAACCCCTGTGACGACGGTAGTGGGCCCACGAGGTCGACATGCACATGATCAAATCTCTTGGCCGGGATTCGGAAGGCTCTAAAGGGGCTTTCGTGTGCTTGTGAATTTTGGCCCGCTGGCAAGACATGCAGGTTCGTGCCCACTCTTTCACGTGCTTGCGCAGGCTCGGCCAAACAAACTTTTCCGCAACCATCTTCACCGAAGCGCGCACTCCCGGGTGTGCCACGGAGTGAACCGAGTCAAAAACGCGGCGGCGCCACGCGGCCGGGACTACCGGGCGTGGTCGCCCAGTTGACACGTCGCAGATTAAGGGGGGCATACCGGTTTGCAAACACCTGCTCTCCAGCCTTAACCCTGTTGGTCTAGACTGGAGTGCGCGCACGTCCGCATCACTACCCTGTTCCGCTGCCATGGCCGCGTAATCTATCCCTATGTGAACTGGGGCCGCGTACGCTTCCGCGTTGCTCTTGTGCCCTGTGGCTGCGGTAGTATAATCTGCCTCCGCATGCCCTGGTGATGTCACGGCGTGGGAGAGGCAGTCTGCCACTACGCTGAGTTTACCCGCTACGTGCTGAATGTCCGTAGTAAATTCCGAAATTGCGGCCAGATGCCTCTGCTGCCGGCCCGGCCAAGGTTCTGAAATTTTAGACATCACGAAAGTGAGCGGTTTATGGTCGACAAAAGCCGTGAAACGCCGACCTTCCAGCCAGAACTGGAAATGGCGAATGGCCAAATGGAGCGCTAACAGCTCCCTGTCAAACGTGCTGTATTTGCGCTCGGTTTCGTTCAAGGATTTGCTGAAAAATGCTAACGGCTGCCAAACTCCGTCCACGTGCTGTTCCACAACCGCCCCCTATGGTCAAATCTGATGCGTCTGTGGTGAGCGCTATGGGGGCCGATGGTTCGGGGTGGGCTAAAAGCGTGGCGTCAGCCAGGGCTCTTTTTACTTCCGCGAATGCGTGCTCCCGCTCCGGGGACCACATGACTGCGTTGGAGGGTTTTTGTTTTCTGAGCTTGGCATACAATGGTTGCATGAGCTGAGCTGCGTGGGGCAGGAAACGGTTATAAAAATTTACCA
The DNA here is from genome assembly GCA_020510985.1 of Pholidichthys leucotaenia. Lineage (NCBI taxonomy): Eukaryota > Metazoa > Chordata > Actinopteri > Cichliformes > Pholidichthyidae > Pholidichthys > Pholidichthys leucotaenia. The sequence goes on from CM035842.1 coordinate 287,757,670, forward strand.
TTCCCAAAAACTCCTGCAATGATTTGACCGTTTGTGGTCGGGGGAAATTTGCCACTGCACGCACCTTATCAGGCAATGGGACTGCCCCTTCTGCGGAAACGCGGTGTCCCAAAAAATCGATCTGCGCCACGCCGAACTGGCACTTGGCTGGATTAATTATTAACCCGTGTTCTCCCAACCTCCGAAAAACTGTAGTGAGGTGTTTTTCGTGTTCCTCCTCGGATGTACTGGCGACTAAAATGTCGTCGAGATAGACGAACACGAAGGGGAGATCGCGTAACACAGCGTCCATCATACGCTGGAATGTTTGTGCTGCGCCTTTAAGACCAAACGGAATGCGCAAAAACTCAAAAAGCCCAAAAGGGGTTATTACGGCTGTTTTAGGGACATCCTCCGGTCGGACTGGAACTTGATGGTAGCCGCGAACCAGGTCTATTTTAGAAAATATGCGCGCCCCCGCCAAATGCACCGAAAAATCCTGAATGTGTGGGATTGGGTAGCGGTCATGCGCTGTAGCGTTGTTTAGTCTGTGGTAATCGCCGCAAGGTGTCCAGGAGCCGTCAGCTTTAGGGACCATATGCAGTGGCGAAGCCCATGGGCTTTTCGAACGACGAATAATGCCCAGCTTTTCCAGGCTGGCGAACTCATCGCGTGCTATGGCGAGCTTGGCAGCGTCTAAGCGCCGAGCTTTCGCGAAAACTGGGGGGCCAGTTGTGGTGATAAAATGCTCCACCCCATGTTTCGCCACTGTTGCCGAAAATTTGGGAACTGTGAGTGCTGGAAAGTGGGTGAGGAGTGTGTCAAACTTACCGCCTGCTGTGGTAACGTTGGCCTGCACGGGTGGTGGAGACACTCGAGCTGCACAAGGAATAGAATAGAAAGACAGTGCATTTACTAATCATCTGTTGGCAAGATCAACTAACAACCCATGTGAGCACAAGAAATAAGCACCTAACATGTTGAAACTCACTGCCGCTATGATAAAAGTCCACTCATAAGTGCGGCCGTGTAAGGACAGAGACAAAGTCCTTTCTCCATAGGTGTTGATGCTCGAGCCGTTCCCCGCCGTTGCCCCGTCGCCGCAGGGGCCAGCCACCCGGTCAGCGTAGGTCGGGGTGATGAAGCTCACCTGAGCTCCAGTGTCTATGAGGAAATGCCGCCCGGAGCTCTCGTCAGTGATGTAGAGCAGCTTATTGGTCTCGCCGAGAGCCGAAGCTGCTAACGGATCCCGGCTTTGGAGTTTCCCGAGTTCTTGTAACTGCACGGTGGCACACACCTGTGTGCCTTCTCTGCGAAACGCCGGTGATAATAACAGGGGCCATCTCCTCCGCTGCGTCGTGGCCATGCCGCTGCCATGGTGGGTGGGTTCGGCTCCGCTGTCTCCGGCTCTTCGTTGCCCCGGGCCGCCGCACCGAGGTCTGCCGCTGCTGCTGTGGCCGTCTGCTCACCGCAGGAGTTGAGGAGCCGCTGCGCTTCCCGGGCCAGCGCACAGAAATCCCGCTGGGTCTCACAACGCATGCTGAATAGGGTCCCTCTCATGTGCGTCGGGAGGTTGCTGAGGAAGATGTGCTTGAAGAGGAAGCTGTCGTTGTCTGATTCCCTCAACTGAAGCATGTCTTCCATCAGTGTGATCGGTCTGCGCCCACCTTGGCCGTACATAGCCAGTAGCCTCTTAGCCTTTCTTCGGCTGAGGGCGCGAAACACTCGATGAGGGTAGCCTTTAACTTGCCGTATTTGTCGTCGGCGGGTGGCTGCTGTACCACGCTCCGCACGCATCGCGCTGTGCGGGCGTCGAGCTTGGCGATGACGTGGTAGAACTTAGTGTCATCTGCCGTTATTCCTGTGAGCGCGAACTGCGCCTCAGCCTGGAGGAACCACGAGTCCGGGTCGTTCTGCCAGAATTCTGGTAGTTTGAGGGCGACGGCGCTCGCTTGGGCCGCCTCCGACGAGTCTGCATCGGGGGACCTCCTTTCATCCATTCTCACGTAACTGGTCACCAATGTGGGGAGCGTGAAATGAAGAAGCTGAATTGTTTCATAATTCAGGTTTTAATGTTGTAGTCACATCCCCAACATATCTCTCAGGAACAGAAGAGGCTGAACTCAGTCAGGACCCCCTTAATTATACATACAACATCAAAAGCCAAATCACACATCCTTGTCGAATCCCCTTATTGACCATAACTCCCCCTCAATGTCCTTCAGTCCTCCTTCAGTCCTCCACCTGGCCCCAGGGGGTCAGGAAGTCCTTTCAGGTCCTTACCGCCGTGTCTCCGTCTCCCTGCTGTTCTCCACAGGCGATCCAGACCTATTGTCCTCCTCTAAGACGTGAGGTCAGTCCACATATGCAATCTTAAACATCCCCTTGTGCTTATACATATGTAGGCATGAATACATGAGCCACAGGTGTGTGAGTATTGATTTGGGTGTGTAACTAGTGTAATAGATCTGACTAATACAAGAGAGAGAGAGAAAGAGGGCTCTATAGCTCTGCCTGATTCCTATTAATCAGATTGTGGTTGCGTTATGGTGATGCATATTGGTGATATAGCAATGTATATTGTGGTTGTGTCAGCAGACAGCATCTCAGTCAGGAGGCAGTGGTTAGACACAAGAGAACAATAGGCAGGGACCTCATGGGGAGTTGGCAGGAAGAGAGAGCTGGGGGTTTAAGGAAAATGTATGGTGGAGGTGAAATGTCATGCAGATGTGAGATGATCTGTGGAGTTTTAAGGGATGAAACCTGGTTTGGCTATTCAGTGCTTTCTGTGTATGATGTTGTGAGAGTGTGAATAAACTTCGTCTGATCGTAACTTGGCCTCATTATTTCCACACTCTCCACACTGGTGACCCTGGAAGTATTATGGAACACGAGGCAAGAACCCCGAAGTCGGCCCAGACGGGAAGCCCCAGCAACGCGGCAGGCATCCCACAGACGGCCCGGACGGGAACCCCCAGCAACGCGTGTGCTGTTGCAGTCAAGCTACCGGACTTTTGGCAGCACAACCCGCGCTCTTGGTTCCACCACACCGAGGCCCAGTTCGCCCTCCTGGGAATAACGACAGACAACACCAAGTTTTTCCATGTGGTTGCAGCGCTGGACGCTTGCACAGCTCAGCAGGTAGCGAGCCTGCTTGACCAGTCCCCAGCCCACGGCAGATATGAGGCTCTCAAGGCTGTGCTGACCCAGCGCTACACGCTCTCGGACTGTGAGAGAGCAGAGAGGCTCCTGAGGCGTTCCGAGTTAGGAGATGGTTCAGCCATCGATCTGATGGAGAAGATATTGGTGTTAATGGGCACGGACGACGGGCATTTTCTGTTTGCCCACCTCTTCCTCTGGAACCTTCCAACAGAGGCGAGAGCGGTCCTGGCCAATTCGCCACTGCTGGCCGCGCATGACTACCGTACGCTAGCCCAGGAGACAGACCGGATCATCCTCCCCACCAGAGCGCTCACGGTGAACGCAGCAGCGTCGGAACCCAGCGAGACGACCAGAGGAGGCGAGGAGCCACCGACGGTAGCGGCAGCGGGGGCCAAGGAGCGCCAGGGAGACACGCTCTGCTTCTACCACCGCCGTTTTGGAGAGAACGCACGCAGATGTGCGCCACCGTGCCAATTCAAGCGCTCGGGAAATGCCAGAGCCGGCAGTCGGTAGCAGCTGCGACCGCCGGCGAAGAGAACAAGCTGCTCTACGTGATGGACTCGCACTCAGGGAGGCGTTTCCTTGTAGACACCGGAGCCCAGAAGAGCATCATCCTGCCGACCTATGCTGACCGGCTGGCAGGACCCAGCGGCCCCGGGCTGGTAGCAGTAAACGGCTCGGACATTAAGACCTTTGGTGAGAGAACACTGGCTTTATCTCTACACGGCCGCACATACGAGTGGACTTTTGTCATAGCAGCACTGAGTTTCCCGATCCTGGGAGCTGATTTTCTGTGTGCGCATGGTTTACTAGTTGATGTTGCTAACAGGCGCCTGGTTAATGCACTGTCCTTTGACTCTCTCCCCTGTGCAGCTCGAGGGGCCGGGCCAGTAACACAAGCCAACGTCACAGCTCCAGGCGGTAAGTTCCACACACTGCTCACTCAGTTCCCAGCACTCACGGTCCCAACGTTTTCAGCGGCCATTGTTAAACACGGGGTGGAGCACTTTATCACCACCAACAGGCCACCTGTTTTCGCACGACCTCGGCGCTTGGACGCAGCTAAACTGGCCATAGCGCGCGAGGAGTTTACCAACCTGGAAAGGCTGGGCATCATTAGGCGATCGAACAGCCCATGGGCATCCCCGCTACACATGGTCCCTAAGGCCGAGGGGTCATGGCGACCGTGCGGCGATTTCCGCATGTTGAATAACGCCACAGCACACGACCGCTATCCGATTCCCCACATTCAGGATTTTTCCGTTCACCTTGCCAGAGCACGCATTTTTTCTAAAATACACCTGGTCCGTGGTTACCACCAGGTCCCAGTGCGCGAGGAGGACATACCCAAAACAGCGGTAATAACTCCGTTCAGCTTGTTCGAGTTTCTGCACATGCCATTCGGATTAAAAGGAGCGGCACAGACGTTCCAGCGCATGATGGACGCGGTGCTGCGCGATCTCCCATTTGTGTTCGTCTACCTGGATGATATCCTAGTAGCCAGCGCGTCCGAAGACGAACACATAACCCACCTCAGGACGGTTTTCCAGAGGTTGGAGGAACATGGGTTAATAATCAACCCGGCGAAGTGCCAGTTCGGCGTGACGGGGATTGATTTTTTGGGGCACCGCGTCTCACCGGAGGGAGCGATACCCTTGCCCGACAAAGTGCGCGCTGTGGTGAACTTCCCCCGGCCTCAGACGGTCAGGGCGCTGCAGGAATTTTTGGGGATGGTTAATTTTTATAACCGTTTCCTCCCCCGCGCAGCTCAGCTCATGCAGCCACTGTACGCCGCGCTCAAGAGACGGAAACCCGCGGATGGAGTCGAATGGACTCCGGAGCGACAGCAGGCGTTCTCTGAGGTGAAAGCAGCTCTGGCAAACGTCGCACTGTTGGCGCACCCAGACCCGGCGGCCCAAATAGCGCTCACTACCGACGCCTCAGACGTGGCCATAGGGGCCGTCGTGGAGCAACGTGTCGCCGGTTCTTGGCAGCCGCTCGCTTTTTTCAGCAGGGCTTTGCGCGGCAGTGAGCGTAAATACAGCGCGTTCGACAGAGAGTTGCTGGCTCTCCACCTGGCCATACGCCACTTCCAGTTCTGGCTGGAAGGGCGCAGCTTCACCGCGTTTGTGGACCACAAGCTGCTGACGTTCGTGATGGTTTCGCGAGTTTCGGAGGTTTCGGAACCATGGTCGGGCCGGCAGCAGAGACAGCTGGCCACGATCTCGGAGTTTACGACCGATATTCAACATGTGTTGGGTAAACTGAATGTGGTGGCGGACTGCCTCTCGCGCGCAGTAGTGGCCCCGGTCTGTGTAGGGACAGATTATACAGCCATGGCCGCAGAGCAGATTAGCGATACGGACATGCGCGCGCTCCAGTCTGGACCAACAGGGTTAAGGCTGGAGAGCAGAGTGCTGCAAGACGGCAGCCCCCCCCTAATCTGCGACGTCTCCACGGGACGCCCGCGCCCGGTGGTCCCGGTCGCATGGCGCCGCCGCGTGTTTGAGTCAGTTCACGCTTTGGCGCAACCAGGAGTGCGCGCGTCAGTCAAAATGGTGGGAGCGAAATTCGTGTGGCCAGGCCTATGCAAACAAGTGAAAGAGTGGGCTGCAGCCTGCGTAGCGTGCCAACGAGCCAAAGTGCACAGACACACCAAGGCTCCTTTGGAGCCGTTTAGGATACCGGCTAAAAGATTCGACCATGTTCACGTGGACCTCGTGAGCCCCCTCCCACCATTGCAGGGGTGCACGCACCTTCTGACAGTGGTGGACCACACCACACGCTGGCCAGAAGCAGTCCTGCTGGCGGCAACCACGTCCTCGGACGTGGCGCGCGCTTTTTTGACAGCATGGGTGGCGCGTTTTGGTATCCCGTCGGACATCACGTCCGATAGGGGCCCTCAGTTTGTTTCCGAACTTTGGTCCGCGATGGCCCACAGCCTGGGTGTTGCAATTCACCGCACAACCACGTACAACCCACAGGCAAATGGGTTATGCGAGCGTTTTCACAGGTCACTGAAGGCAGCACTCAGGGCTTCATTGACGGATGCAAATTGGGTTGACCGGTTACCGTGGGTTTTATTGGGGTTGCGTTCTGCACCAAAAGAGGATTTGGAGGCTTCCCCGGCTGAGCTTGTTTTTTCTCAGCCACTGCGGCTGCCCGGGGAATTTTTGCCAGATAATCCTGCGCCGGACAGCTGCACGTCTCAGCGTTTGCAGCGTAGTGCAGACACAGGCACGCTGCCCGGCCCGGTCCACCACTGTTTAACACGCGCTTTTGTGCCAAAAACTTTGAAGAACGCGGCGTTCGTGTTCGTCAGACACGATGCCCACCACCCACCATTGCGCCCACCCTATGATGGCCAGTTCAGAGTGCTGGAAACAGGGGACAAGCATTTTTTTGTTAGACTTGGGGGGGCATTGGGAGAAAATATGCATAGACAGACTTAATCCTGCCTTTGTAGTGGCGGACGAGCAAGTGCTGCTGGCTCGGACCCCTCGGCATGGAAGACCCCCACTGAGAGCTCCCCAGGCAAACGATTCACCAGGACAGCCACACGGGCAGAGCGAAGTCCCCCCCCCCCTTGGCCCACCCGCAGTCAGACACACATCCAGCAGCCCCCCGCCGGCGCAGAGACCCCCGTTACAGCAGATATGGGAGGAGACTGAAGCCCAAAAGACGTGCCAACTGAAACTCTGTTTGGGGGGGGGGGGATTATGGCGATGCATATTGGTGATATAGCAATGTATATTGTGGTTGTGTCAGCAGACAGCGTCTCAGTCAGGAGGCAGTGGTTAGACACAAGAGAACAATAGGCAGGAACCTCATGGGGAGTTGGCAGGAAGAGAGAGCTGGGGGTTTAAGGAAAATGTATGGTGGAGGTGAAATGTCATGCAGATGTGAGATGATCTGTGGAGTTTTAAGGGATGAAACCTGGTTTGGCTATTCAGTGCTTTCTGTGTATGATGTTGTGAGAGTGTGAATAAACTTCGTCTGATCATAACTTGGCCTCATCATTTCCACACTCTCCACAGCGTAACACTTCAGATTCTAGTTTAACACTTAACATATTTGCTCATAAGAATGTAAACAGAATATGTATAGAATATGTGTTGAGCATAATGGGAGATTACCTACAGAATTATTATTTTGGCACTCTAACTTTTCATAATCCTTTCAAATGTAAGACTCACGGTGCCAAAGCCAACCTTTAATACCGCTTACGCATTCCTTCCTTTGGCACTGAGAATACACTTCATTAACATAGCACACATTACATCTCAATACATTCACACCTGCAGTCCTAAGGGTGAAGGCACATCTTAACACCCGCCCCCCTCCACTGTGCTCTGGTGCCTAACTCTGCCTCTGATCCTTTCAACTCTCTCCCCCAGGGTGCCACAGCACCTACATTCATCTCTCTTGCCTGAGGCACATGCATTACCATGTCTCACTCCCCCCCCGCCCCGTTCCCAAAGTCACTGGGTGCGAGTAAGATCTCCCGTCATGCCACCACAGCCCCCCCCCCCGAACACCCAGAAGGGGCCTTAATCATCTGGTGCCTTAGGCTTGATCAATCACCCGTACTGGCTGTAATGTGGAGCCGCCGGGCTGACCGGAGAACCTTCCTGCTGCACTGGATAGGGAGAAGACTCGGTCTCTGGTGCACAGTTCTCTGTAGGGGGAAAAGGTGGGGAGGGGAAAACTTTGGTCTCCTGCAAACAGTTCTCTGAAGGAGGAAAACAAACTTGTGGCCCCCCGCTGGCGGGCGACCACGCCAGGGAGCCTGGGCCAGCACCACCTGCTCATCTGCCAAAACATAAGCGGGCTTCAGCCCGTCTATGCAGATGGTTTCCTTATGCCCCCCAAAGTCTAACACAAAATTCTTGCCCACGTTTCCAAAACTCTGAAAGAGCCGTCATAAGGCAGACGCAGTGGGGTTCAGTGGGCATCATGCCCAGTGAAAACGAACTTGGCGTTCTCCAAACACTTCGGAATGAAAGTGTGGGGGAAAACAGTGGTGCACTGGCCCCGGAATGCTGCTAGCCCCTGCCCCACGAAAATGCGCGCGGACGAGTCAGTACCGGACGCGGTACTTTCCAGCAAAAATTCACCTAGGATTCACAATGGTTGACAAAAAATTAGCTCCGCCGGGGAAACTGCCAAATTTTCTTTGGGCACGGAGCACAAGCCCAGTAGGACCCAAGGCAAGTGGTCAACCAAATTTGCGTCCGTTAATGAGGCTCTGAGCGCTGCTTTAAGCGACCTGTGGAACCTCTCGCACAAACTGTTAGCCTGCGGGTTGCACGCGGTGGTTCGGTGGATTTTGACCCCCAGGCTCTCGGCCATCACAGACCAGAGTTCTGAAACGAACTGCGGACCCTTGTCAGAAGTGATGTCCAACGGGGACCCGAGCCGTGTGACCCAGGATAACAAAAATGCACAGGCCACATCGGCGGATGTGGTGGAAACCAGTGGAACCATCTCTGGCCAACGCGTGGTGCGGTCCACTATTGTTTAAAGGTGGGTGAACCCCTGTGATGGCGGAAGGGGGCCCACCAAATCCACGTGTACGTGGTCGAACCTCCTGCTTGGGATCCGTAAAGGTTCGAGGGGGGCCTTGGTATGCCTCTGAACCTTAGCCCGTTGGCATACAACGCACACCGCAGCCCATTCCTTTACATCCTTGCGTAAGCAGGGCCAGATGAATTTAGACCCCACCAGCTTAACCAAAGCCTGTACGCCAGGGTTTGAAAGAGAGTGGACGGACTCAAAAATGTGATGGCGCCACGCGCTCGGAGCCACCACGTCAGGACGGCCGGTGGAGACGTCGCAAAGCGGGGGGGGGGGGGGGCTTCTTGTGCTGCCCTGCTTTCCAGTTTTAGTCCGGTTCCTGCGGACCGGAGCGTACAAATATCCGTGTCCCGGTTTGGTTGGCGGCCATGGCGGAAAAATCAATACCCACGTAGACCGGTGAGACCAGCATGAGCAACAGGCAGTCGGCCATGACATTAAGTTCCGTATGGATGACTTCTGCATGGATGAACCAGGCTGCTGAGTCGTGAAGCCAAAAGTCTGGGAGTTTTACCACTACAGCGCATGCAGCCAGGGTCCTGGAGGGAAATCCTAGCGTGGATGTTCCCCAGAGCTGCTCGGTCCGTCTTCCATTTTCACCATGGAAGTATCACCATGGTAATACATGTGCCAGAGGCACATGTATTACCATGTCTCACTCCTTCCCGTTCCCAAAGTCACTGGGTGTGAGTGAGACCTCCTGTCGTGCCACCACAAAATGGAGCTTCCCCTTCAAGCTGTGTCCACCTCTTTAAGACATGTCCACAGAGTTACACAAGGTTCGGAGGACTTGTACCTGAAGCTGCCACGTTACCCACACAGTATGTAAACACACAGCACTGGACAACGTTTAATTTTTAGTTTCATTACCTCCCCCAAGAGGAGGAGAGTTGGTTTGCCTGTTAGCAATATTACTCCAAAAGTTATGAACGGATTTTGATGACATTTTCAGGCATGGAGAACAGAGTACCGGCAGACAAGCTAAGGATGTCTTGCGAGGCACGCTACCCACACGGTACAGTATGTAAACACACAGCACTGGACAATGTTTAATTTTTATTACCCCCCCCAAAGAGGAGGAGGTAATGCTTTGGTGTTGTGCCAAAAACTGATTGAGGGTGGCTCAATCGGCTGCCACAAAATGATCACGGGCTGCAGGAGCCAGGAGTGCCCGCTTGTTAAAGCTGTACTGCCTGGTGTCAGTCCACCTGTGTCTGTAAATGTTTTGAGGTTTTATCGCATCTGAAAAAAATTATAGTGTTGGCCAAAGTGTTTGTAGTTTGGCTAACAACATACAGCATTTATGAGATTGCAATGGATTCCAATATTTATGTGCCAAAACCTGATCGTTGTTTAGAAGCTACACTGTAATTGTTGATTGTTGATGCATAGAATATATATTTATACAGTATCTACACGTATATATCCAGTAAATCTATGTATTTTTCCATGTAACCTTGTGACTGCATCATTTTCATTGCTTTTAATCCTACATCGTTTGTTTCCGATTCAAAATGCACCATAAGTCTTAAATACATCTTATTATACCTAACTCAGTACTGTTTACCTGTTGAAACATTTATTTTACAGCTAATATAACCCCATAACTACAATATGGCACCTGGTGATCAATTTTTGGCAGCTGGTCATTTTTTGCCACGTCACCTGCATTGCTTTCAGTTTTGCCAGGTTTCATGAGAGAAACAAGCAACCACCTCTGTGGAAACAAGTCCCCCCCCCCCCCCCCAAAAAAAGCTCAACAGGCAACCTACCAGAGAGGCTGCTTAATAACATATATTGATATATAGATTTATTTTTGTTTGCAGTGACTTGACTGTAAACACAGCATTGACTAACGGGATTTTATAAGAGGCCTAGATGGTCTAGTGTAAGTGAGCTCTTCATGGCTACAGGAATTAGAACTTCAGGGATTCAAAAGCTTTATTATCATGTGCACAGTTAAGAAATGCAACATTTCCTGAGCAATGAAATTCTTACTCTGCTGTCTGCAACGAATGCCAAGGTAATAAATACACATCAATACTAATACTAATAAAGGTAATACACACACCTTAATACTAATAAATACACATTAAAAGCAATTAGGGCAGTTAAAGCAGTTAAGACTAGAGGAAACAAGAAGAATGAAAATTCACTGGATGACTATAATATTTGGAGCTATTTTAAAGAACCTTATGTTTAAATTTATTTGTAGGCTTCATGCCTCTGAAAATGAAATAATTTAATCTTTAACAGGGTTAAGATATTTAGTACTATGCGTTATCAATCCCTGCTGTGGAGGCGCTGGTATACCTGTTTGTGTTGATTGTGAATTTTGTGTATTTTTCTTCTTTATGCATTTGTTTTTAACTGGACTTGTGAGTCTGAATAAAGGTTTATATATATAATTATGTGGAAAATTATCTTTTAAATTGACCAGCATTATGTAACTCATGGCAAAATTTGATTGGGATCAAAAGATAATTTTGCTCTTGCCGTTCATTTCAATGGAGAATTTTTTTTCAATTTAAGGTCCCATATGCACTGTGTTATGTTGGTGATAGGAGCCAAGGACGATGCCAGGTGTTGAGTTGAACACAGGTTTATTAGGAGACACTCCACAATACACCAGCGTACCTGCCAGGCAGAGAGGTGGCCAAGAGACCGCCCCTCCCGCTCACTGCTCTCTTATACCCCGGGTGGTGGCGGAACCAGAAAGGTGGAGCGACCACCCATGTCTCACAAATAAGGACCCCAAACTACAACACAACAATCTTCCCCCTCACAAAAGCTGTAAGGCCACACACACCATTAATAAACCCCCCACTAATCTGGAACCCGAAACACACCGTAAGGACAGTAACATAACAAAAATGGCCTAACACAATCATACCAAAAAAAAAAAAAAAACTACACTAGGAGGAGACGGCCTTCTCACCCCTCACGGCGAAGCGGCTTATTCTGCTGCTTACATATCACAACAAACCACATAACACAAAATACCACAGCGCCTTAATCTAAACAATACATGTAAGAAATACCCCCTTGAACATAACCAACCAATAAATTTGAGAGTGGGTTTATTGTACAACCGAGAACAAATCAAACATGAAAACATATCCCTGGTCCACCTTCTCTTTCTTCAGCGAACCACCTATCAGTCTGCCCCAGGTGAAGGACTACCCACCGTGTCACCGCTGGCTGATTTGACCCCGGTGCGCATCCTCTTCACCACCCTCAGGGACGTCCCTTGTTCAGGCTCAAGCCCACCAATCTCCTCCTGGGTGCACCGCAGTTCATTTGGATGCCTCCAAAAGCCATCTGATAGCTGGAGATAGGTGTCCTCCCATACTGCCACCACCTGTAGCCGCCCCTGGTGTTCTTCCATCCGACGCTTGACCCAAATCCTCTGCGACCGTGCCTCCTCTGGGGCCCAGACCACACCTGCGACCCCCGGAGGAGCCCTACTCGGCTTACAGTGTTTCTGTTTGGCACGTCGTTTTACCGTGCCAGCCAGTCTTGCCCCGATCTGATCCGGATCACCACCTGGATTCAGGAATTTTTAGAAAAAATCAGTATCAACTTGGTTAAATTTTATTTTTGCTGGTACACCAGAATGTCTGTAGCTAAGTTACCTAATACTATTTATTTGTTATTTCAATAAATCTTATAGAGGGAAACTTGAATTATTATTTTTCATCAATATCAAATGCAGAAATGTTGCACTTATAAAACTGCTGCATTTCTAACGATGTCATTTGGGAGAAATGAGCTGCTTGGTGGAGGTCTGCGCTCTCTGAGTGCTTTTCTTGTTTGAAGCAGTGCAATTCTTGTATGTAAGGACCTCTGTGTAGATGTGTGTGGGGTGCATTTATTAAAAAAAACTCTTGAAAAGGGCTTTGAACTTCTGCACAAAACTACATGAAACACAGTGGATAAAAATGGTGCCACCTACTCATAATGTAAGGGGGCATCGAGCGGAAATAGCTTATTTTTTCTTAATATGCTAAATATGGTCACAATGGCGCCATTTGGTGGAGAGTAGTGAAAATGATCAAAACCAAAGTAAAAGCCCAGATAGACACCCAGATATAATAATAAAAAAAAGCATTGTGCTTGTAGTTTGAATGGATTTTAATGGCACATTTTTGCACTTAATAGTATGAGTATAATGATTGCTTGTACACAGTGCATTTTAGACTTTCTGTCAGCTGCTCCTTATTTGGGGTTGCCACAACAGATCATGGGTCCTCATATTTGATTTGGCAAGGATTTTTACACTGGATGCTTTTCTTGATGCAACCCTTCCCTTTTGTCCAGGCTTGGGACCGGCACATGGAGTACACTGATTTTATGCTCCCCCTTTGGCTGGATTAGGAGCTGAGCTGGAAATAACAAGATCAAATAAAATACAAAATCTTGCCAAAATATATGCTATATGGATGCAGCCAAAATTATTTAAAAAGAAGGATGAAAAAGGCGTAAAATGTGCAGAATGATCCGTAAGGGTTAATCTTAGTAAATCATGAATATTTTTGCAGATATAGCTTAGTTTTACCTCTATGATCTAAATGACCGCGTGCCCTAGTAATCCCAGGAGCTATGCTGTCCAGGGCAATTTGCCTCTGGTAGGGTCTCCCAAGACAAACTGGTCCTGAGTGAAGGGCCAGACTGAGCGTGGTCCAACAGACTCCCATGATGAAAGAAAGATCAAGGATTCAGTGTACCCTGCCCGGTATGGGGTTACCGGGGCCCCACCCTGGAGCCAGGCCTGGGGAGGGGCACAATGACTAGTGCCTGGTGGCTGGGTTTCTGCCCATGGGACCCAGCTGGGCTTAGGCCGAAGGAGTTACACGGATCCACCCTCCAGTGGGCTCACCACCTGCAGAAGGGACCATGGGAGTCCAGTGCTATGTGGATTAGATGACGGACCTTGGCGGTCTGATCCCTGGCTTTCGAAACTGGCTTTTGGGATGTGGAATGTCACCTCTTTGGTGGGGAAACAGCCTGAGATGGCACATGAGGTTGAGAGACACCGGGTAGATATAGTCAGGATCACCTCAACGCACAGCTCCAGTTCTAGAACCAGTCTCCTGGAGAGGGTCTGAAGCCTGACATACTCTGGAGTTGCCCCGAGTGAGAGGCAATGAGCAGGGGTGGGTATTCTTGTGTCCCCCCGCCGTGCTGCCTCGACATTGAAGTTCTCCCCAGTGGACGAAAGGGTTGTCTCCCTGTGCCTTCGGGTTGGGAAATGGGTCCTGACCATCATTTGTGCCTATGCACCAAATGATGGCTCAGAGTACTCACCCTTTTTGGAGTCTCTGACTGGGGTGCTGGAGAGTGCTCCTCTTGGAGACTCCATTGTTCTACTGGGGGACTTTAATGCACATGTGGGCAATGACAGTAAAACCTGGAGGGATGTGACTGTGAGGAACAGCAGACCAATGAACAATGTTCATGTCATCAGACTGCGACCGTATGTCTTGGACACTTGGGTAAAGGGAGGTGCAGAGCTGTCAACTGATCATCACCTGGTGGTGAGTTGGATCCGATGGCAGGGGTGGATGTCACCCAGACCTGGTAGACCTAAACGTGTAGTGAGGATGTGCTGGAAATGTCTGGCTGAGGTCCCTGTCCGAAGGATCTTCAACTCCCACCTCTGGAAGAACTTGACCACATTCCGAGGGAGTCGAGACATGGAGTCTAAATGGGCCATGTTCTCCACCTCCATTGTTAAAGCAGCTGTCCAGATCTGTGGCCGCAAGGTTGTTGGTGCATCTCGTGGTGGCAGCCCCCGTGCAAAGTGGTGGACACCAGTGGTGAGGAGGGCCATCAAGCTGAAGGAGTCCTATCAAGCTTGGTTGGCTTGTGGGACTCCCAAAGCAGCTGAGGTGTACCGACAGGCCAAACGTAGTGCAGCTCAGGTGGTTGCTGAAGCAAAAACTCGGGTGTGGGAGGAGTTTGTTGAGGCCATGGAACAAGACTTTCGGTCGGCCTTGTAAAGATTCTGGCAAACTGTCTGGCAAGCAGCTCCCTGTTTACACTGTGTATGGTGCGGATGGGGCACTGCTGACTTCGACTGGGGACATCATTGGGCGGTGGAAGGAATACTTCGAGGATCTCCTCAATCCCACTGACACGCCTTCCACACAGGAAGCAGGGCTTGAGGATGAGGGGGACAACTCACCCATCACAAGGGCTGAGGTCGCCAAAGTGGTTAAAAAAACCTCTTTGGTGGCCAGGCTCCAGGGGTGGACGAGATTCACCCTGAGTACCTCAAGGCCCTGGGTGTTGAAGGGCGTGTCTTGGTTGTCACACCTTTGCAACATTGCATGGAGGTTGGGGACAGTGCCTTTGGCATGGGAAACTAGGGTGGTGGTTCCTCTCTTCAACAAGGGGGACTGGAGGGTGTGTTCCAACTTTAGGGGAATCACACTTATCAGCTTCCCTGGGAAGGTCTATGCCAGGGTACTGGAGAGGACAGTCCGACCGTTGGTCGAACCTTGGATCCAGGAGGAGCAGTGTGGTTTTTGTCCCAGCCGTGGCACGTCAGACCAACACTTTACCCTCTCAAAAATCCTCAAGGGTTCATGAAAGTTTGCCCAACCAGTCCACATGTGTTTTGTGGACTTGGAGAAAGCATTCGACCACGTCTCTCGTGGTCTCTTGTTGGGGGTACTGCGGGAGTATGGGGTATCAGGCTTGTTGTTACAAGCTATCCGGTCCCTATACAACTGTTGCAAGAGTTTGGTTCATATTGCCAACACTCAGTCGGAGTCATTTCCAGTGAGAGTTGGACTCCGCCAGGGCTGCTTTTTGTCACCGATCCTGTTCATAATTTTTATGGACAGGATTTCTAGGCGCAGCCAGGAAATGGAGGGTGTCATGTTCGGTGACCACAGGATCTCATCTCTGCTGTTTGCAGATGATGTCGTCCTGTTGGATTCATCGAGCAATGACCTACAAGTCTTGCTGGGACGGTTTGCTACTGACTGTGAAGTGGCTGAGATGAGAATCAGCACCTCCAAGTCTGAGTCCATGGTCCTCAGCCTGCAAAGGGTGAATTGCCCTCTCCGGGTTGGGGACAAGCTCCTGCCCCAAGTGGAGGAATTTAAGTGTCTCGGGGTTTCATTCACAAGTGAGGGGAGAATGGAGCGAAAGATTAACAGATGGATCGGAGCAGCATCTGCAGTGATGCGGATGGTGTACCGGTCTGTTGTGGTGAAGAGGGAGCTGAGCTCCAAAGCAAAGCTGTCAATTTACTGGTCTATGTTCCTACCCTCACCTATGGTGATGAGCTTTGGGTGATGACCGAAAGAATGAGATCTCAGATTCAAGTGGCTGAAATGAGCTTTCTCCGTAGGATCGCTGGACTCACCCTCAGAGATAGGGTGAGGAGCTCAGTCATCTGGGAGAGGCTCAGAGTAGAACCGCTGCTCCTCCACATCGAAAGGAGCCAGTTGTGGTGGTTTGGGCATCTGATCAGGATGCGTCCTAGACGCCTCCCACTTGAGGTGTTTTGGGCACATCCCACTGGGAGACTAATCAGATTGGGGGCTCATAAATATTTAAAAACAAGCTTGAAACGGACCATTTGTCAGACAAAACTTCACAGATTTTTTGATGAGTTGTACAACAACACAGAAATGGATTTTGGTGGTTAAAACTACACAATAACAGACTTTAAAGAAAGCCAAAACCAGTGCGCTTAAGTTTTGATAAATAAATATATCAGCAGTATTTTCATTTCTATATAATAAACTTTAATATGTCACATGAAAGACAGCACTTTGAGGGAATACATCAAATGCAGTATTATGCAAAATGTGAACAATATTCAGTATATCCAGTAAAGAAATATATGCAGTGAACATGAGACATAATAGAAATCTAATAGTAGAATTTGTTATGGCTTCATATAATTGAGACAAAATTTTATGGATAAATTATGGTTCTTTTTTATTTTATTCCAACAGGCACTCTAAAGATTAATGTCACTGCACTATAGGCAAGTTAAAAATAAAATGTACAGCACAAATAGGATGTACTGAAGCCACATGGTGGGAAAATAGAGCATAATTTGTGCAGCAAAATAAAAACACTTGTTATGCAAGTAATCAGTATCAGTCAGTGGGAACCAGTGTGGGGGCGTGGAGAGATATTTGTGACAGCACAGATTTGGATGTTTCCAACCTGAAATGAGGACAAATTAGAATGTGGAGCTGCGGGGAAATCAGAGTGCATATTCAGAAGAACCCAGACCGGGCTGGTGACATCCTCCTGTTTCCCGGCTGACTGTCTTACAGATACATGCCATTGATGAGGTAATCCGACTCCTCTGTGGTGAGGGGCCGCGCTTTCTTCAGTTTGTGGCGGACGAGTCTGAGACGGCAGCCGATCATGAGTAGCAGCAGAGCGGTGATGATGATGCCGAGCGCCAGAGGGAGGATGGCACCTGGGGGGAGGAAGGAAATGAGGATGATCAGAAGAACTCACACAAAACAGAAATAAGAGCCGCTAAGAAAGCTCTGGTCTGACCTGACTCTGGCACTGGATGCCCTCCCATTACTGGGAGTGGTTTGGAGATGGTTGTTTCGCTCTCTGCTTGGCTCTGAGGGATTTTAGGAGCAGCTTCAACAAGAATAGATTAGATTAGAAAACAGACAACGGATACATCTGTTGTTCCTCAATGAGGGTACGTTCCATTGAAGTTGGAAGTCAGAACTACTATGGTACTACTAGCACCAAGTACATCTTACACAGCTTTCACTACTGTTGAAACTTCTGACCCATAAGTGCAGCTTTCAACTTAATTTGGAATGCAGAGTGATTTTACCTGTGTCGGTCTGTTTGGTGACTGGAGGGGCGACACTTGCTGGCCTGAAAGCTGGACCTAAAAATGTTCATCATGATTGACATCAGTGTTGTTTTTTTAATTTTTATTTCTATTACAAAAACAGGCAGAGAAGGCAAGCTCTCACTTTTTTGTATACATTCACTGACGCAGTCTGACTCCTGGAGGTAATTGTTATGGTTTCCCTGGCAGCCGCCGTACAGGAAGTGCTTACATTCGCCTGCTTTTTGGTCGTAGTACCAGCGTGGGAAGTTTCCTTTACAGGGTCCCACGACTGGAGCTGCAGTACAGGGATCTACAGGAACAGAGACAACAGAAGCACATTTCCCATTTGACTTGTTTTAGTGACGCCTTGAGGTCAATTAGTGAACTGCAGCTCCATCAATCACCTCAGATCGGGGATGGGCAACTTTGGTGGTAGTGAGGGCCACAAATTTTCAGTGTGTATATCATAAGGTAATGCTACTTTTAGCTTACAACAGTTTCTGGCTACTCTACCCACTTCTCAATGGAACGCAGAGGTCAAAACCATCTAAACAGTGATGGTTTTAATGATTTTATTTATCCTGCTGTGTCTGGACTTCTCTCTCTCTCTCTCTCTCTCTCTCTCTCTGTGCTAAGCAATAAGGTTTCCGTGTAGCTTGCTAGCAAGGGATTGAATATTTGTGAAATAAAGAACAGACTGCAAGAATGCACCTTGGAAAGGGAGCGAAGGAGGAAGAGCTGCTTTTAGTCTCGGTCTGATTCAGGGATCAGATGGCAGAGGGGACAGAGGGGCTTTGTTCCAGCACTCTGAGGGGACGCAGGCAAAGAGCTGCGTTCCCAGGGAATGCAGAGTGGCCCTGTGGCTTTGCCAGCATTTTTGAGCTCACTGCTATGACTCAATGGCTGCCTGCAGGCTCCATCTGCTTCCATGTCCAAACACGCCACCAAACCCTTTACTGCCTCTTTAGAAAGCCAAGCAGCACTGATGATACAATGTGCCGACGCTCATACTGGACTCTTCCTTAATTAGTAAACAGACTGCGATAAAGCAAAAGGTGGTGCTTTAAGTATAACTACTCCCCTACCGTGACTGTCAGAAGCCTCCTGTTCACTGGGACTTTTTGGAGGAGTCACTTTCTCTTGTGGTGAAACGATGGTCTTGGGTCCAGTCGGGAACACAGAGCCATCCTCTTCCTCCCCCGTCTGACCTACAGGATGCTGGGGAACGCTGAGGTCCACAGAGTGGGTCACTGATTTTCGGATGCTATCAGCTGGAAAAAATACACACAAAAGGAATCAGTCATGAGGAGCCTGAGGGCATTTGAACACTTTTTCTTTTTAATCTGGACTGGGTGATTAAAACGAGTGGTTCAACTAATAAAGAATTGTCGACAGACTACTCTGAACAAACCAAAAGGTTATTCTGTAAATTACAAGCATTGAATTTTTTTTTGATTTATTTGATCTTAACACTGCACTGATAATATCTGAAGCACTTCCAAACTGTATTCAGAGGCTGTTCATAATGAGACAAGAAGACACTTTAGAAATAAAGATGATTTAAAAAATGACAAATGTAAAGAAGAGTAAATTTGTGAAATACGTAAGCATGAGGAATGATGTTTATATTTTGTGACCTTCACTATTGTTTCCAACAACTATAAATAATGAGCAAAATAAAATAAAAAAATAAAAGTATTGTAACATATGAGACTGATGTCGACACCCCATGGTAAACGTTTCTTCTCACTGTTCTCCCGCCCTGGAATTTCTTTTCATTAACTGCAAGCCATTTTATTCCCTGCGGGAGTTTGCCTCATTCATTCTCGTCGCTGTGTACGCCCCTCCTGACGCGGACACGCGCGAAGCTCAGCGCGTGCTCGCAGATCACATCCAACTTACGGAGCGGAACTTTCCAGACTCCCTGGTTATCGTGGTGGGCGATTTTAACCAGAGCAATCTGAGTCACGAGCTCCCCCGCTACAAACAGTGTATTAAATGTCCAACCAGAGGAAATAACACGCTAGATCACTGTTATACTTCAGTAAAGGACGCATATCGCGCTGTTCCCCGCGCAGCGCTGGGACTATCTGATCACGTGATGGTTCACCTCATCCCCACATACAAACAAAGACTGAAACTCACTAAACCTGTGGTGACCACCACAAAGAAATTGACCAGTGAAGCTGGAGAGAAACTGAGCACATGCATGGAAATATCTGACTGGGACATGTTTAAAAGAGCCACACATGATCTTAATGAGTACACAGACACTGTGAACTCATATATCAACTTCTGTGAAGAGCACATTCTCCCATCGCGCACCAGGATAAGATATTCTAATGACAAGCCTTGGTTCACAGCTAAGCTCAGACGGATCAGGAAGGAGAAGGAAGCAGCGTTGAAAAGTGGAGACAGGGACTGCTACAGGGAGGTCAAATATCGGTTTAACAGAGAGCTGAGGAGAGCTAAATCTGTATATTCTGAGAAACTCCAGCAGCAGTTCACTGCTAATGACTCGGCTTCTGTGTGGAGAGGACTGAGGCAAATCACCAACTATCGGCCTCAGGCTTCTAAAGGTCAGGATGACAAAGCCCTTTGTCAAAGACTGTCCCAACACTATGCCCGTTTTGACACCTCGTCAGCTGTGTCCAACTCACCCACTCCACCCAGCTCCTCTGCCTCCTCAGCCCCTAATTCATCAAGAGCGGTCCCCCCCTCCTCCTCCTCCTCCTCCCCCCCTCCCCTTGTCATCAGTGAGCAGGACGTGCACAGACAGTTCTCCATACTGAACCCGCGCAAGGCCCCCGGGCCGGACGGTGTGTCTCCCTCCACCCTGAGACACTGTGCGAAAGAGCTGGCTCCTGTCTTCACAGACATTTTTAACACCTCCCTTAAGCAATGTCACGTGCCGACCTGCCTCAAATCCTCCACCATCATCCCTGTCCCCAAGAAGCCACGGATTACTGGACTTAACGACTACAGACCTGTAGCGCTCACCTCTGTAGTCATGAAGTCCTTTGAGCGCCTGGTCCTGTCTCACCTCAAGTCCATCACCACACCCCTCCTAGACCCGCTGCAGTTTGCCTACCGTGCTAACAGGTCTGTGGACGACGCAGTCAACCTGGCCCTCCACTCCATCCTGCAGCACCTGGACTCCCCGGGAACCTACGCCAGGATTCTGTTTGTGGACTTCAGCTCCGCATTCAACACCATCCGCCCCGATCTGCTCCAGGACAAGCTGTCCCTGCTCAACGTGCCTGACTCCCTCTGCAGGTGGATCACCGACTTCCTGACGGACCGGAGACAGCATGTGCGGCTGGGGAAGTCTGTCTCAGACTCTGTTAGCATCAGCATTGGATCACCCCAGGGCTGTGTACTTTCCCCCCTACTCTTCTCCCTTTATACCAACTCCTGCACCTCCTCCCACCAGTCTGTTAAGCTGATTAAGTTTGCGGATGACACCACCCTCATCGGGCTCATCTCCAACGGTGACGAGTCCACCTACAGGGAAGAGGTGGCCCAGCTGGTGTCCTGGTGCAGCCACAACAACCTGCAGCTGAATGCTCTGAAGACAGCGGAGATGATTGTGGACTTCAGGAAAGTCACATCCCCCCTGCCCCCCCTCACCATCACAGGCTCTCCCATCACCTTTGCAGATTCCTTCCGCTTCTTGGGCACCACCATCACCCGAGACCTCAAATGGGAGCCAGCTGAGGAAGCTCAAGCTACCCACCAAGATGTTAGTGCAGTTCTACACGGCCATCATCGAGTCCATCCTCACCTCCTCCATAACTGTGTGGTACGCAGGAGCCACTGCCAGGGACAGACTAAGGCTGCAGCGCGTCGTGCGCACTGCTGAGAAGGTGATAGGCTGCAAGCTCCCATCTCCCCAGGACCTGTACATCTCCAGGACCCGGAGGCGTGCTGGCCGGATCATAGCCGATCCTTCACATCCTGGTCACGTGCTGTTTGCCCCCCTCCCCTCAGGTAGAAGGCTTCGGTCCATTCGGACTAAAACCTCCCGGCACATGAACAGCTTTTCCCCCTCTGCCATCAGACTGCTGAACACTAAGTGACTTTTGACTCTCGTGCACCATGTACAGCAGCTCAACCAGACTCATGTCAATCATCACTGTTTTTCTGTTGCATTATTGACTGCACTATGTGGTACTTCACATTATCTGCTACATGCTAATTTTTTAAAACTGCCTTGACTAGTACTACTCCTTATTACTAGTATTATTATTATTATTACTTATTATTACTTATTTTTCTACACTTATTGCACGTTTCTAGTCCTTTAGTTTTTTAGTTTATCCCTTTTTCTCATTATGTTTTTAATGTTGCAGCATGGCACCGAGACAAATTCCTAGTTTGTGTATCACATGAACAATGGCAATAAACCTGATTCTGATTCTGATTCTGATTCTTACAGTTTGTGCAGAAGTCTTCATCGGAGCGGTCAGGACAGTGCTGCTTCCCATCACAGGCGTAGCTGATGTCAATGCAGCAGCCGTCGTCACATTTGAACTGGTAGTTTGAGCAGTGGCCTGTGCACACTGTGGGTATGACACACACACAGGATACAACCAGTAGGCGATTAATTATTTTTTAACAAGGGGTATGAGGCGTATTCACCAATTCAGCATAAGGTACAAACACATCAATGCAAATTAGATAATTTTCAAGAATAAAGGTGCAAGAATATGATAAAAGATGCCAATTTAAAAAGTCACAAATTGCAATTTAATTACACAGAATAAAAATTTAACCAGCATCTAGATGAGCATTGCAAATTTATGAGAAAAAGTTTAAAATTTACAGGAAAAAATGCAAATTTTTTTTTAGAAAAAGTGGCAAATTTATGAGAAAAAAAGTGTTAAATTTATTAGAAAAAAGTTGAAAATTTACAGGAAAAAAGTTATAAATTATTGAGAAAAAAGCTGTGAATCCACAAGAAAAAAAGTTGGAAAGCTTACAGGAAAAAATAGCAAATTTACAAGATTTTTTTTTTGCAAATTTCTGAGAAAAAAGTTGCGATTTTTTTGCAACAAGTCACAAATTTATCAGAAGAAAGTTCCACATTTATAATAAATAAGTTGAAATTTTACAGTAAAAAGTTTCAAATTTGCAATAAAAATTCTGCAAATCTGTGAGAAAAACATCACAAAATTTTAAGAAAAGAGTTGCAAATCTACAGTGGAAATAAAAAGTCTACACACCACTGTTCAAATGCCAGGTTTTTGTGATACCAAGATAAATCATTTCAAAACTTTTTTCCACCATTAATGTGGCCTATAATCTGTACAACCCAATTGAAAAATAAACTGAAATCTTTTAAGGGGAAAAATAAAAAACTTGCAATAACCTGATTGCATAAATATGCACACCCTTAAACTAATACTTTGTTGCAGCACCTTTGGCTTTTATTACACCACTCAGTCTTTTTGAGTAGGAGTCTATCAGCATGGCACATTCTTGATGTGGCAATATTTGCCCACTCCTCTTTGCAAAAATGCTCCAAATCTGTCAGATTGCGAGGGCATCTCCTGTGTACAGCCCTCTTCAGATCACCCCACAGATGTTCGATCGGATTCAGGTCTGGACTCTGGCTGGGCCACTCCAAAACCTTAATCTTCTTCTGGTGAAGCCATTCTTTTGTTGATATGGATGTGTGCTTTGGCTCATTGTCGTGCTGAAAGATGACGTTCCTCTTCATCTTCAGCTTTCTAGCAGAAGCCTGAAGGTTTTGTGCCAACACTGACTGTTATTTGGAACTGTTCATAATTCCCTCCACCTTGACTAAGGCCCCAGTTCCAGCTGAAGAAAAACAGCCCCAAAGCATGATGCTGCCGCCACCGTGCTTCACTGTAGGTATGGTGTTCTTTTGGTAATGAGCAGTGTTGTGTTTGCACCAAATATACTTTTTGGAATTATGGTCAAAAAGTTCAACCTTGGTTTCATCAGACCATAACACATTTTCCCACATGTGTTTGGGAGATTTCAAATGTGTTTTTGCAAAATATAGCCAGGCTTGGATGTTTTTCTTCGTAAGACAAGGCTTCCGTCTTGCCACCCTAGATGGAAGATTGTTGTCACATGTACTAAACAGCCAGTACTTACCAGGAATTCCTACAGCTCCTTCAGTGTTGCTGTCAGCCTCTTGGCAGCCTCCCTGACCAGTTTTCTTCTCGTCTTTTCATCAATTTTGGAGGAACGTCCAGTTCTTGGTAATGTCACTGTTGTGCCATATTTTCTCCACTTGATGATGACTGTCTTCACTGTGTTCTATGGTATATTTAATGCCTTGGAAATTCTTTTGTACCCTTCTCCTGACTGATACCTTTGAACAATGAGATCGCTCTGATGCTTTGGAAGCTCTCTGCAGACCATGGCTTGTGCTGTAAGATGTGACTACAAAAATGTCATGAAAAGCCTACTAGAACAGCTGAACTTTATTTGGGGTTAATCGGAGGCACTTTAAATGGTGGCAGGTGTGTGCTGACTCCCATTTAACATGAGATTGAATGTGATTGGTTAATTCTGAACACAGCCACATCCCCAGTTATAACAGGGTGTGCATATTTATGCAAACAGGTTATTGTAAGTTTTTTACTTTTTATTTTTCCCCTTAAACGATTTCAGTTTTTTTAAATTGGGTTGTACAGGTTATAGGTCACATTAATGGTGGAAAAAAGTTTTGAAATGATTTATCTTGGTCTCATTTTTTACATCACAAAAACCTGGCATTTGAACAGGGGTGTGCAGACTTTTCCACTGTATGAGAAAAAAGCTACAAAGCAAAACTACAAGAAAAAGTTGAAAGATATTCTTTTTTGCATTTCTGCTAAGAATTGGTGGTTCAAAGTAATTTTATATAGTTATGTAATAATAAGGTTTATGATGCTCTCTTTTTTCTGAGTTCCTTTATTTACACCTATTAATGGCGATATGGACGGAAGGATGGAAGGTTAACAAGGGGGATACATTTGGATCAACAAGAGAGATAGCATCCCCTCTCAGTTCACCTACTGGGTAGAACTGAACATCCCATACTCATGCATCTGGAATGTTTGGGGTAATCAGTGCAGTGTGAAGGAGTGCAGAAGAAGCGCCGATGTTTTGCTGAGCTCATCACCTTCTGCTTGGTGTTTGGGTGCCAGCACGGTAACGGAGACATTGTCTGAGCTCTTCTGTCCCACCATGTCGGTGACTGTCATCTGAAACGTGTAGATGCCTTCCTGGAGCCCGCTGACCTTCAGCAGTCCTGGATGTGTTGACTACCACACACAGATTACAAAAAAGAATGTGGAGGGCATTTGCTTAAATCAAAAGCATTACATTTGTACTAGAATCAATGCAATTGTATGTTTAAAACTGAATTCCTTATTTGTTTTGAAGATTGTACGTGGATAACTTTGCCATCATATTGCACATTTCATCCTATTATTTTTTTTTTCTGTTATTTTGTGTGTGTGTATTATGCTGCTGCCCTGCTGCAAAACAATAAAGGTTTAAAGTTGAATTGCATCA
The DNA here is from genome assembly GCA_020510985.1 of Pholidichthys leucotaenia. Classification (NCBI taxonomy): domain Eukaryota; kingdom Metazoa; phylum Chordata; class Actinopteri; order Cichliformes; family Pholidichthyidae; genus Pholidichthys; species Pholidichthys leucotaenia. The sequence continues at coordinate 287,782,763 of CM035842.1, forward strand.
GGAGATTTTTACAAGATGTTTAAATGGAGATAAATCTGTATGGGAAGAAATGTTTTGTAAATAAACTAGAGGAAAAAAGTCCAAGGCTGAATAACCTACAGTGGATAGAAATATTCATGCAAATGCACCACTACCTTTGCTGAATAATCCTGCTAGCAAAGACCTATCTTGGGTTTCGGTATTGTGTTTTGGACAAAATTTATGCATGGGTTTACAGAACTTTGTAAAATATTAAGTAAGTAAATGATAAGTGGCGTTCACTTATATAGCGCTTTTTACTCATCTCTTGATGACCAAAGCGCTTTACAGATCCTGCTATCCACCCATTCACACACACATTCACACACTGATGGTGGCGGAGCCGCCATGCACAGGCAGTGGCCCGACCCACCAGAGCAGGTAGTTAGGCACCATTTTAGTTCCATAATTTGAGAACCACCCTGAGAAAAAAACATTTTTGGATTATAACCACAATTGGTTTAATAAAATTATATAACCCCAAACTAAGGTAAATGACAAGTGACATACAAATGGACATGAAGTAAAAATCCAGTTTCTATAGCTTACAATGGTGCTAGGTCTTCCAAAATGCATAGAACTTTTTACAAATGCATGATGCCGGTTGCTTGTGAGGGCTGTGCAAAGTATCCTGGGATTGTTTGGGGGCAAGTCCGGGCCACATCAGTGCACTGGCTTTATATTTCTAGAATTTTTAAAATTTTGATATATACTGTATATTCTGATGGTAGGATACAGATTATTGTATTGTACAGTATACTAGTATCCATCAGCACTTAACCTGAGTGGACAATTAACCCAGCTACTGTATGTATTACCATAAATATAGATTTAGCCTAAGGTTATGGGCCATGTTACAAGGACGTGGTGAGTCATCAGTTGTTACTGACGCAGAATGTTTGTGTGTTTTGGAAAATCGAATCCAAAGAGTTCTTGCCCATCCGTTTAATGTAATGAGGCGCATTAGCTAAAGTGAACTGTGATCATGATGGCTTGTTTAACACAGGCTTTGCTCTGGCCAAAGCCTGTTAGTGTGAGCAAAAATGCATGTGATAGTAATGCTGCTTAGTAATAAAGAAGACATCAATCACAGTTGATGCCCAATTAGTTATTTTAGAAAGAACAAATGGATAAGTATTCTGGGCTGAAAAATCAGATGAATGGATTAATTTAGTGCACACGGATGCAACACACAGACATGAATGGGTTTGAAACTTCAGGGAAAGAGGATGACGCCTGTGCAAATTTTTATAAACTTTTGTTGAGTGCTCCCTCTCCTGTTGCTTTCGCCGACCGAGGGTCTCCCCCGTCTCGTGCGGGGTCTGCCGAAGTTTGTGGGTCTCTGTCCCATCCCTCCAGGGCAGGAGGGAAGGAGGAGATCTGGCACGGCTTTCCACCCGCCGCTGACCTGAGTTGAAATGAGCCTGCTCTCGGCGGCCCCTCTCGGGGGCTCTCAGGTGACAGCGTGCTGGATGGAGGAGAACCACGACCGTAGACGCGGTGCAGGTGGCAGATGTGGACGCATCTCCTGTCTCTCTGGGGAATCACAGTGAAAAGTAAAACGCCGCACACGCCTTGTTCATTCATTTATTCTCCTAAAAAACAAACACATTAATGCCTAATAAGTCCGTGATAAAAACGAAAATGTGGATGGAATAAAAATCTTCAAACTGATATGCTTCCCCCTGTGCACCGCACATCACACTGGAATGCACACATCCTCCCTGTTCATTCATTCATTCTCCCCCAAAAATCCTATATTAATGTCTAAAGACTCCAATAGTAAGTCCACGATTAAAATGAGAATATGGATGGAATAAAAACTATTTAATGTGTGATCATATAAATAAAATGAAAGGCGATTATGTTATGACTGTTACAACTCTCTCCATTAAAATAATAGAAGATCCCAACGAACGCTGTTTCCTCATGAGCTCCGGTGCTGCGCGATTTCAAAACACGCCACTGAAATAGCACTAAACAATGTGCTTCTGACGATAGACTTCCTTTTGCCTGATCAAAAGCAGATTGTCATGAAACGCCCTATAATGGTAATATGCATTAGACTGCGAGCCACCACACCTCTTTGAAATGAGCTTCCGCCTCCCAGCACAAAGCGGGCGCAATGTCTACTGGCAATGATATAGCGTGACGCAAAGCATTAAAACAGACAATGTGCTGACAGAAACTAACAACAACACTGGCGTACGGCAGAAAGTCTGGTGGAAAAGTCTGCCTAAGTGGTAACCTAGTGGTAGAGCATCCGCCCCACAGCCGGGAGGTTGTGGGTTCAAGCCCTGACGGGGTTATACCAAAGACCATATAAAAATGGTACTTCCCACCTTCTAGCTTGGTGCTCAGCATAACAGAATGGGGGAAGGAAAAGTTGTTTGTGGCGGTGCCTTACATGATAGTGGCCCCTCTGATTCTAGATGTGATGAACATCGTGGATAAGAAACATAATTTCATTCTACTGTAAATGATGGACTGAATGAGAATAAAGTTGGCTTCTTCTGATGACTGTCAAAATAGGGCCTTATACTGTAACCTGAAAACAATGGTGCTGATTTATCTAACAGAACAGCCATCTTACACCAATTTAATACCAAGTTCTTTATTTATCAATCTGAACATGATCATATGGTGCGCTCAAATCTCTTAACAGGTCTGTTACACTCCATGCAGCACAGAATTATTTGATCATATCAGGTAATACTGAGCAGTGCATCCTTTCAGGTGATCAATTTGCCTTGTGTTCGTCAGAGCATGGGTTGGAGCCATGTCCTCGCCTTGTGTTATATTTTATATTTCTCGTCACCAGAACATGGTCTCCAACCCACATCCTTGCTTTAAGTTAATTTTCTGGGATTTTCTGTATTTAGTTCATCCTCTCCTTTAGTTTGCATCTTAGGATTTTCTGCATTTATTGTTGTTGGTTGTTACAGTCATGATTCTGTTCTTGTTTTATATTTTCTCCTGCTTCGCCTTGGTTTTCAGTGATTTGTATTATTATTATGATCAGAGGTCAGTTCAGTCATTATTTGCATTATGACTGTCATGTTCTTGTCTCCCCTGATCATCTGTTCATGTTCTGTGTCTCCTGTTGGTGATTGTGTGTGTGTGTGTGTGTGTGTGTGTGTGTGTGTGTGTGTAGCCCTGCCTCTCCTGTCATCTCTGTTTTCCTCGTGTGTCAGCTGTCAATCATGACTGGTCTCCCCACCTGTGCCGTCCCGTCATGATTGTCCCCTTTATTTAAGTTCTGTTCTACTTCTGTTCTGTTGGGTTCTTTTAGCCATATGGCGTGAACAACATGCTCCTGCTTTTTCGTATCTGTTCTGTTTTTGCCACAGCTTTTGTTGCTGCTTCCAAGCCGCAGTAGTTATTTTCTGTTAAGCCCTTGAGCTGCGTTTGGGTGACCAGCTCCTAATAAAACTGTTAAAACTTACGTCCAGTGATTGGGTCCAGTCTCTACAACCCTGACAGAAAGAACCCGACAGTATGGACCCAGCGGACTGTGAGTTTTTTCTTATGGGTCTCGATCAGGAGGATGTTTGGGCTGCTTCCCACATCAAGGCTCTAATCGAGGATGCCTATACCATCAATACGCCAGAGAAAGCCCTCAGATGCTTCGGGGGTGCCACCAAGGCGACTGAGGCTTTCCCCACGCTGTAGCGTTATCCCAGCTCACGGACTCCTGCATTTGGTCCTGTCCCTGCAGTGGATGTTCTGGGCGCTGGGAGAGATGTCGCCGATGGCCAGGGAGGAGCAGAACGAGGAGAAGCCACAGCGAGCCGTCAGGAGAATACAGCGGCCCGGCCCTTCCTCTCCCACAAAGGTGTTCCAGATCTCCATGTCCTCCTCCCTCGACGCAGTACCACACCACCGTGCAATGGCTCCTTGTCAGGCGAACCCGTCATATTCCGGGAGGGACTGTCTGACTCTTCAGCGGCAGCAAAGCAAGATCAGAGGCAAGTACCTTTTCATTTTTTAACACCATTAAATGAAAGGTCTTGACCTGTTTCTGGTGAGGGGGCTCAGTGTCAGCCACCTGCCTGTTATGTCTGGAAATAGGACAGTGGAGGCAGGAGTTTCACTGAACCCGAACTTTATTACAGGACACAAAGATGTTACATGTGTCGGGGGTTAGTAGCTAATAAGCAAACACTAAGCTGCTATAGGCTGTGGTTGGCTTGAAGGCGAGGTGCTAAAGAGGATGACTCTCTGTATCAGAATCCTAATATAGGCATGGCGTGATGACGTCACATTGTGTGTACTTCCCCACGTCCGTGCTGCCTACTGTTAACATGTCAATATCTAACACTTACCTCCCCCTTGAAAAAGTCAAAAACATTATAAGCATTTCAAATCACAGCAGCTCGCTGTCTTTTTTTTTTTTTTTTAAGAACAGAACCTGGGCCATCGGGTAGACCACCGGTTGACCTTGCATGACTGCATGGATTATTCTGCCACTTTAAAGCAGTCATGCCCTGCTGAACAGTCCTGAACACAGTCACTGCTGAGGTTACAGGTTGGGGCCCCCTGGAAGACTCTTATGGGTGCGGCCCTGGAGGCACTGAGCATGGCGAGTCTGGTGGTCCTGTGGTAAAGTCCCAGTCCGGGTCCCTCACTGGCTGGATTGGCTCCTGAGCAGCTGTTCTCACCCTTTGCAGACGGCTGGCGTGCCATCTCGATCCACTGGCCAGCTGGAAAGTGGCCGGCCCCAACTGTGCAATGATTCTCATCTGCGATGACGAGACCCCCTGTGCCTCCAGGTATTCGGATCGTCGGACCTGAACCCATTCCAGCACTGCGAGTAGCAATCGACTCTGCCGCACACGGCATTGCTGTTGTGGTGACATATCCTTTATGTCAGTGGTGGGACGTGCTCCCGGTTGGCGTTGTCCCACTGCATCCTGCTGGGCCACAAACTCTCCATCCTGCTGCCCCACAGCGGCCCCTTGTCTATACCGGGTGCTGATACTGGACGAGTCCTGTTTCTGCCCTTCCTTCCCGCTGCCCTCTCCCTGCGGTTTCAAACTTGGAGCAGCTGTGTCCCCTTCCGGGTGCATCGCGCTCCCAACATCAGCGTTCCAACAGAGCCCAAGGTTGTCGCAGATGGTAAAACCCAGTACATAAAACAGGTCACAACCGAGGATATTATCCCCGTGTGTAGCCATCTGGAAAACAAATGCCGGGAGGGCTCTTGACCTGTAGCAAACCGCCAGCAACATGGTCCCTACCAAGCTGATGCGTGTGTGCCCGTAGTTATACATACTGTAACTCCGCTGGATTCTTCTCAATAGGATGGTTAGGGAAGAATCTCTTAACTGAAACCCAATTCAGCACTGACCTCACAGCGGCGGTGTCCCGCAGCAATGGCAAGTCGACGTCGTCCAACTTCACCGTGCACCACATGTACACCGAGCCTCTGGAGCTTACAGCGTGGATGGTGGTCATTGGTGTTTTTTTTGGGCTGGGTGGCTGGTCTAATGTCCGTCATGTCTATCGGCACACCTTGGCGAAGTGGGTGACTTTGCTGCAACGTCTGCATCGCTGCCCCCTGTCTGGGCAGGAACACGCTCCCTCTCGGCGCTTTGGGGAACCGCAGTTACTGCACAAACGGTGTCCCATGATGTTCCCTTGCCCCATAATGTTCACCTCTGTGTCCTCCAAGTGAGTTGCGGTGTTAACAGGTACTTCTGCTGGGGTAACTGCATAAGCTAGTGAGGTTTGTTGTTGTGGCTCACCCAGTTGTGATGTTTGCTTGTCGGTGGCCTCCGACTGGAACGCCACCGGTAGGTTGTCGGGTGCCTTGATTAGCTTCTCCCACAGATGTGGGATGCTGGTATGCACAGCTAGCTGGTCCCACACCATTTCATCCTCCAAATAGCCAAACTTACATGTACTCGCCGGTGGCATGAGGTGTCCGGCTGGCAGCGCGATGCAGTCCTGATATGTGTCCGCTTGTCCTAAGGTGTTAAATATCCGCTGACCCTCGGTGTCCAGGTAGTGAAGTAGAATCACTCCCAGTCTCAGTTCACCATGTCTTCCTAGGTCCATCGCCGCCGAATAAGTGTGGAACAACTGAAACCAACGGGGCCATGGAATGGGCGGCTCGCCTGACGTCACGAGGAATGGTGGAGGTGGTGCCAGACATGCTTCCATCTTCAGGAAAATGATTAGTTTTCTTCCGGAAGATCAAGTTTTCTCCTCACTGCCAATTGTTATGTCTGGAAATAGGACAGCGGAGGCAGGAGTTGCACTGAACCCGAACTTTATTACAAGACACAAAGATGTTACACATGTCGGGGGTTAGTAGCTAATAAGCTAGCACTAAGCTGCCACAGGCTGTGGTCAGCTTGAAGACAAGGCACCAAAGAGGACGACTCCCACCATCAGACTCCTAATGTAGGCACGGAACGATGACATCATGTTGTGCGTATGCCCCCACATCTGTGCTGCCTACTGTTAACCTGTCAATAGCTAATACTATCACCACTGAGCTCTCTCCACCCATCTCTGCTGTCATTTCTGCTGCCACTTCCATCCACCCATCCTCAACTGCTTCTCCAGTTTCCTATTCTGTTTTTTGTGAGGAACTGGCCGTACTGGGAGGTAACCTGCTGGTCTGGATTGAGCCGGCTGAACCTGGACTGTGTGAGGGTTATCCAGTACCAGCTCCACGCCACTCCCCAGCATCTTCAGCTCCAGTACTTGCTCCACATTGCTCCCTAGCTCCAGTACCTGCACCATGTCATTTCCCAGCACCAGTACCTGCTCCACAGCACCTCCCTGTTCCTGTACCTGCTCCACAACGCCTCCCAGCATCTTTTCCTGCTTCACGGTGCCTCCCAGCTCCTGTTCCTGCTCAGATCGAGGTGCACGCTCCTGTTCCTGCTCAGCCTGTCATCACCCCTGCCTCATCTGCCACCACGACTGCTGGTTGGACTGCAACAGCAGAGCCACCGGAGTCCTCGTCAGCAGTGGACCAAGAGCTCAGGCAAGTCCTCTTCTTTGTATTTTTAACATCAGTTTTAGAGAGATCTTGCCTAACTCTTAGTGGGGGGGTCCCGGCTGCAGTTACCACTGCTTCTGGGCTTCCTCAGCTGAGCTCCACTGCTGCCTGTTGTAGTGACCCTGGTGTTGCGTTTTCCTCCCTGTCTGAGGTGGCTCTTTCAGGGATGGATTCTCAGACATCAGGACTTGAGGACCTTCAGCCCTCATTGTCTGGCTTTGCTGATGGTTGGTTCGCCTCAGCTGTCCCAGAGGCCAAGGAGCCTTCGTCATGTGTTCCTGTGGCCCAAGAACCTCCATCATGTGTCCCTGAGGTCAGCACATACCTGTCATCTGCTACTGGGGTTAGCGCCCCTCAGTCATCAGTTTTAGATCAAAGGGCTCTCATACTACTTTCACCTGAGTTTAAAGTGCCCTTACAGTTATCTTTGGACCTGTACTGCTCTCCGGTCTGGTGGTCCAGGGGCTCTGGGAGACCACCCGACTGTTCTCTTTGTTTTGTTTTTTTTGGTGATACTTTGAGTGTCATCTGGAAGCCGACGCTTAAGAGAGGGGGCTACTGTCAGAGCATGGGTTGGAGCCATGTCCTCACCTTGTGGGATAGTTTATATTTCTTGTCACCAGAACATGGTCTCCAACCCACATCCTCACTTTAAGTTAATTTTCTGGGATTTTCTGTATTTAGTTTATCCTCTCCTTTAGTTTGCATCTTAGGATTTTCTGCATTTATTGTTGTTGGTTGTTAAAGTCATGATTCTGTTCTTGTTTTATATTTTGTCCTGCTTCGTCTTGGTTTTCAGTGATTTGTATTATTATTATGATCAGAGGTCAGTTCAGTCATTATTTGCATTATGACTGTCATGTTCTTGTCTCTCCTGATCATCTGTTCATGTTCTGTGTCTCCTGTTGGTGATTGTTTGTGTGTGTGTATCCCGGCCCTCTGCTGTCATGTGTTTTCCTCACGTGTCAGCTGTCACTCATGACTGGTCTCCCCACCTGTGCCGTGTTGTCTTGATTGTCCTCTTGATTATTTAAGTTCTGTTCCACTTCTGTTCTGTTTGGGTTCTTTAGTCATACGGCATGAACAACACGTTCCTGCCTTGTAGTATCTGTTCTATTTTTGCCACAGCATTTGTGGCTGCTTCCGAGCCGCAGTCGTTATTTTCTGTTAAATCCTCAAGCTGCGTCTGGGTGACCAGCTCTCAATAAAATTGTTAAAACTCTCGCCCAGCGATTGGGTCCAGTCTCTACAACCGTGACAGTGTTAGATTTAGATGAGCGATGATTTACTCTAAAGATTAAAGAGGCAGCTTTTATAAACATTCCATATGCATTTATATCAGTGGAGCCAAAATAACGGATTTAATCAGAATCAGAATCAGAAACAACTTTATTGCCAAGTATGCTTGCACATACAAGGAATTCCACTTATCACTAAGGTGCGCTCATGTTAAGCGCTCCCTAATGACGCGGCAGCCATACAAGGCGCCTCATACAGTGGGGGGTAAAGAGGGGGAGGGGGAGAGGATGACACATTGGGCAGAGAGAAAAAACCGGAGTGGTGGCTCAGTTGGTAGAGCATCCGCCCCACACCCGGGAGGCAGGGGTTCAAATCCCGGCCGGGTCATGCCGAAGACCATATAAAAGTGGAACTTCCTGCCATCCAGCTTGGTGCTCAGCAATAATGGAATGGAGGAGGGAAATTTGTGGCGGCGCCTTGCATGGCAGCGGCCCTCTGATTCTACACTTGGGGTGTGTGTGATTAACACAGTAGATAGGTAAAAACACAATCTCGTTCTACTGTACATGATTGGTTGTACAATTGAATGACAATAACGGGTGATAAAAAAAAAAAAAACAGTTTATCAAAATAAAGCTCGTTCGAATGAGCAAGATTGTGATCACATAGAAAAAAAACCTCTAACTGCACAATTAGCAGACAATACAGATCCACACATTAACAAGAGAGAGACCAGTGTGTGTATATCAGTCATATGATATCAGTGTGAGTGCAGTGTGAATGTATCAGTTACTGGTGCACAGCAAAAAATCGTCTCCTAGGCAATGGCTAGTTGTTATGACCATGTATTCTAAACATAGATAAACATGTCCACAGAGTTCATCTCTCTTCATGCCAGATGGTAAAATTCCATGTTAGTCACATGATAACGCTGTCCTTGGAGAGTTCAGATTGTTGTACAACAGCAGTTGTTTGGGTAAAGAGAAGCCAAAACTCCCTTCTGCTATATCTCTTCTCCTGGAGGAATGACTTCTCACAAGGACGCCGAATCAAGGCCAAATGAGCACAGTTCACTTAGAGCATAGAAATTTCCTCTCTCATGCGATTCTGTGCATCACAATTTACATACATAGGCTTTAAAATCATTCCCTGGAGAGCACCCAGCGACTCCAAGATGTTTCCCACCTTCCGATTCAGTTCACCAAACACAGATAAACATGTCCATAGAGTCCATCTCTCTTCAGTGCATGCCAGATGGTAAATTCCATGTTAGTCACATATTTGCCGCTATCAGTGCTCTCCTCAGCTGGTCGAATTGTTGAAGAAGGAGCTTCGCCGGGTCCACATTTTGATTAACTCTTCTAACTTCTTTAATTTTCGATACACCAGGAAAACTCCAGAGCCAATCAGCAGAAATCCTGTGATCATGAAGCCAAAACAGGTAGATGTCTTGCACATCTTCAATCGAATCACGCAGACACATGAGTTCCAATTGTTCCATGAGTCTCTCCACTTGGGCTCCCCCTGGCCCGATTTTCAGTTAAAAAGTGGTGTCAATAGCATTAAAGCCCAGCTCACCAATTCCATAATTTCCGTTTGGGTCGAGATGCAGCAGAAGAAGAGCGAGACACAGACAGGACACAGCAAGCTGGGATCAGTAAAGGGAGGAGGAGAAGGGAGAGGAGAAGAAATGCGTCTGCTCTCTCTGATAGCCGGAAGAAGAAAGGATTTAAGCAGAAAATCTAAACTCTAATTGATCGGCCATAGAAACTTGAATTACACTTTTAGCTTCTAAAATTTTAAATATCTTTCCTACAGTTGTGATTGGGCTCAGAGCTTTTAAAAAAGGTATTTTTCATCTTTTTTCTTTTTTACACACCAGAGTGCAGAGAGTCACCGGATCTGGTGTCAATACTCCAGTAAATTAATTCTACAAAGATAAATTGTGGTAAATTAGCCTATTCTAAGAAGACATTTCTTTGACTGAGTCTGGTGTTACTAATTAATGACTGGTATCCATCATAGATTTTCTGGTTAACTCTACTGTAAATTAACGCATCAGATTCAGCGACACAGAGCTCACAGCACAGCTGCAGTGTTTGTATACAGTCACCATTTCGGGTTAAATAAATAAATGGATTTACCTGTATGAATGTTGTATGACAGAGCAAGTCTATGAAATTATTTTCACTAGTGCTCTGAATGATATCACACGGGAGAACTGTGATGAACAGCTGTGGGCACAGCTGAGGGCAGAGAGGGGGAGACATTAATGTAAGTACAAATTCTTATGTTTGACATGTATACTTTTAAAACGACCAGGCAACTAACGCTTACTCAAACACTTTATTCACTTATCTCACCAATACCTGTAATAGAACCGATGAGCTCATTTACATCATAGCTGTATAAATTTAAATTATTTCCATCAGCCTGAGTTCACCCCAGCCTCAGATGGAGATCAGCTGGTCAAATCAATGGTGTTGCAGCACCTGTCTAGTCCTAAATATGGTTCTTTAGCATTAAATGTGACTTTTGAGACTGCCACACAGCACTCATTTTTTTTCTTCTCTTATTTCCCTGCAACCCATCTGCAACTAGAAAAGCACTCAGAGAGCACATACCTGTACCAAGGCTCCTTCTGTCCCTCATGGATCACCTCCAAAATGTAATGGGTTTGTGTATAGGCCATGAGCCAGTTCTGGTGACAATTGCATTAGTCTATCCAGTAGTGATGGCCAGATGAGGCTTTCTAGAGGACTTGAGGCCTTTCAAAATGGTTCATATAGACGAGGCCTCATGTGACACTTCATTTTCTCTACTACACCACCTAGTGGACAAAATGTATACAACATGCAGATTTTTACAAGGGCATTATTGGTTTAATGTGGGTTTTTTTTCTTTGTCTTTTAAGAAGTATCATTGATCATAAGGGGAAAAAAGAAATAATAAAACCGAGGTGACTACAGGGAATGTGCTTGTGCTACTTATCCATTTTTATTAAGAAATAATAACTTTTCAACAGTCTTTGCACTAAGGCGATTTCTTTTTTTGAGATTATTTCTCCAGCTTTGGAGAATACTCTCTCAGAGCACAGAGGATGCAGGTGTGCAAAGGAAGGCTACTGCAAGTTTGTACAGTGTAGGATAGACACATTTCACTTTCCCAGTACATTCACTTCTGTCCTTATTCTCATGCAGGGCACAATAGTGCCTCAGCATAATGATGCATAATAATGATCCAAGCTCTCTGAAACACAACAGACACTTCACCTTGCAAATAAAATAATTACAAAAATGTCCTAGCTGGGACTTGAACCCCAGCCTCCTAGTTGCAGGGTAGATGCTTTACCTCTAGGCCATCACTTCAGTTACAATAACTACCCACTATTTATGAAAAATGTATCAATAAGAGAAATGAGCTCAAACTGTTCCCAAATGGGAGAAGCCCAAAATCCCTTACACAGTCAAACATTGACAACACAGAACGTGAGGGACGGGGGATTCCATTGTGTATCGCTGCTCACTTTATTTCATGTTGCATGCAAATCATGAATGGCTTCCTGACCCAGTCACGTGGTGTGACGTCAACACATATGTCAACAATACATGCCTTGAAACGCGCTTTGCCAAATATTTCCTGGACAAGCTCGGAGCACCCTCGATGCTCCAGAGCCTGCCATCCCATCACTACTATCCAGTAGTTTTGGAGGATTCTTGCTAACATACTGTGAGAAGATAAGAGCCTTGGTGGACGTATGTGTTCTCGGATCATCACCAAAATGTAATGGGTTCCTGTCTAGCCCAAGGACCACCTCTGGTGAAAATTTCATCCAAATCCATCCAGTAGTTGTTGTGTAATCCTGATGCACAAATACAAACAAGGTCCTTGGTGGAGGTATGCACTGTCAGATCATCACCAAAATTTAATGGGGTCATCCTTCGCCCAAGGGCTACCTCTCAAAAGTTCATCAAAATCCGTATAGTAGTTTCTGGGTAATCCTGCTAACAGACAGACAGACAAACCACTCCGATTACATTACCTCCTTGGTGGAGGTAACAATCAGTCTTCTTGTCTACTGGAAATGCCTAAATATTCACAAATAATATCTGAAAATGAAACAGCCACTATAAACAAGCACAAGCCAACTTCTGATGCCCCCAAACAATGCCATACTGGTTTGTGCATTTCAAAGATGGCAATATTTGCGAAAAGGTCCATGCAGATATCAGCAGCTTGCAAACACAGAGGGTACAGAATATAAACTTCACTGCTAATTTCACATTTTATGGGATTAACAAAGACAGCTTTAGATACTTCACAACCAATAACTACTGGATCTCTTATGTTGAAAATGGATGGAAGGATGGATATTACAGAAATTTATACAACAGTTAGTTCTGAACAAACGATTGAATGGACAATAGGATTCCAAGAGTTACTAAAATCCACGATAGCTGCACTCCAGTACATGACATGTATCACTCCACTTCAAAGATCTCCTGGACGCCCCCTGCTTGAGGTGTTTAGGGCTCATCCCACTGGGAGAGACCTTGAGGCAGACCCAGGACACACTGAAGAGACTACGTCTCCCAGCCGGCCTGGGAACATCTTGGTATCCTCTCTGAAGAGCTGGAGCAGGTGGCTGGGGAGAGGCAAGGCTGGGCTTCTCTGCTTGGGCTGCTGCCTCTGCAACCCAGATCTCTGGAAAAGCAGTAGAAAATGGATGGATGAATGGATGGAAGGATGGATATACAGAAATTCATACAACAGTTAGTTCTGAACAAACGACTGAATGGACAATAGGGATTCCAAGAGTTACTAAAATCCACGATAACTGCACTCCAGTTTCACTGGATATGTATCACTCCACTTCAAAGGTCTCCTGGATGCCTCCCACTTGAGGTGTTTCACTGGATATGTATCACTCCGCTTCAAAGGTCTCCTGGATGCCTCCCACTTGAGGTGTTTCACTGGATATGTATCACTCCACTTCAAAGGTCTCCTGGATGCCTCCCACTTGAGGTGTTTCACTGGATATGTATCACTCCGCTTCAAAGGTCTCCTGGACGCCTCCCACTTGAGGTGTTTAGGGCTCATTCCACTGGGAGAGACCCTGAGGCAGACCCAGGGCACACTGGAGGGACTACGTCTCACAGCTGGCCTTGAAACGTCTTGGTATCCTCTCTGAAGAGCTGGAGCAGGTGGCCAGGGAGAGGCAAGTCTGGGCTTCTCTGTTTCAGCTGTTGCCTCTGTGACCCGGACCTCTGGCAAAGCGGTAGAAGATGGATGGATGAATATACTTTTGCACTTGACAATATTTAATTTGTTTACATGCGTGTGAAATGACAATAGATGTCTTCATGCTGATTGAGATGTTTAGCAACCGTTAGTGGCTACATTTGGAAGGGACTATTTTTTTCTCAGCTGCGCAAAATAACTGGTTAAACAAACAAATCATAATATTTTGTCCAGTATTGCCATCATTTAATAATGTGTGCTTGCAGAACTGTTGTATAAAAGCAACATTTCACTCGAGGTCATTATTTTCATTTTCATTTCATTTATTTAATTCATTTCCATCTGCCACAGAAGATAAAAAAATCCATTAATAAAAGAAAAAAATGGTCAAATTAATAAAGAGTTTAGACTGAAGCTAAAGCTTATATATGTCTAACCCTCTTCATGAACATAAAGAATTACTACAAAACAAGTAAAATTACATATTTTCATGTCAATCTAATTTGATTTGAATATCTTCATAACCATCAAAATTAAATGTATTCACAGCAAACAAAATCAAACATTTTCACAGCAATAATTCAGATAATTTCATAACTTTTAATTAATGTACCTTTTACCAGTTGTTTAAACTTGTTAGGTTCCAAGGTTGTCATAGCCAGGAGCGGCACTGGGGTTAAGCTCCCAGTGCTCATAAAATGCTCCTTATGGCGTGCGTCTCGAAAAGCCTCTGACAACTAAGTCCAACTCCTAGCCTGCCCATGTGGTTTAGTCTCTAAGCCCGGCGGAACTGCTTTTACTAATAGGAGAAGGGGCGAGGGCGGATCTCTGGCGCCTTAAAACCAGATGCTTCGGGTAGATGGTGGCTCGTCAACCTGGTAAGGTAGCCCATCTAGGGGAAGGTAAACCCTGATTTCAAACCTCCGCTGCCTTGCGGCACACCCGGTCACGGGAAAGGCTTCGGGAGTCAACCCTGAGGAAAAATCCGGAGTCAGAGCCCCTAAGGCAGTTCTCTGTTGTGCTCAACATCGTTCTGGCAGCTCCTGCAACGGTGCTGGTGCCAAACTGTAGCAGCCCTGCTGTTCCTTTGGATTCATCAGTGACGTGGAGAGGGGGGACATGCTGCATGGGTAACATCTTGTCCTCCATATCTTCCTGCCCAGGCTTGAATCCTACCAACGCCCAACGCTGGAAGGTAGAACACCGGTGCGCATCGGCCTGTTCAGCCACAGGCGGTGCTGTTCCAGCAGAGTAGACGTTTAGGATTCTCTTCCATGGTCATCATAGACCGACGGAGGCCGACGAAACTTGTTAAATGTAGAACATAATTTAAAATCTTCAGCACAGCTGTTCCACAAGTTTACTCCACAACCAGAAAAACAGTGTTTTATTACATTTGTTCTTATTTTTGGTCTTTGACAAATTAATATTCCTCTTAAATTATAATTATTCTCTCTCAAATTAAACAAATCTTGGACACTCGCTGGTAACAAGTTATGTTTTATCTTGTACATAATTTGCAAGGTTCTGAAGTCTCTTAGTTCATTGAATTTGAGTATATTTAAACGCAAAAAGAATGAGTTTGTTGACTCATGATATTTAGTTCTACATACAATTCTTATCGCCTTCTTTTGTAATACAATTATTGGTTCAGCAGCTGTTTTATATGTGTTTCCCCAGATCTCCACACCATAAGTCAAACACGTAACAATAAGAGAACAGTACAAGAGCTAGAGCGAGTCTTGAGTCACAAGGTCTTTAGGGCTGTATAAAACTGCAATGGATTTAGATATTTTATTTGTAACATACTTTATATGAGGTTTACAGCTTACAGTATCTCACAAAAGTGAGTACACCCCGCACATTTTTGTAAATATTTTATTATATCTTTTCATGGGACAAGACTATGACACTATGAGTCATAAGAAGATATGACACTTTGATACAATGTAAAGTAGTCAGTGTACAGCTTGTATAACAGTGTAAATTTGCTGTAACCTTAAAATAACTCAACACACAGCCATTAATGTCTAAACTGCTGGCAACAAAAGTGAGTACACCCTTAGTGAAAATGTCCAAATTGTGCCCAATTAGCCAATTTCCCTCCCCGGTGTCATGCAACTTGTTAGTGTTAAAAGGTCTCAGGTGTGAATGGGGAGCAGGTGTGTTAAATTTGGTGTTATCACTCTCACACTCTCTCATACTGGTCACTGGAAGTTCAACATGGCAACTCAAGGCTAAGAAGTCTCTGAGGATCTGAAAAAAAGAATTGTTGCTCTACATAAAGATGGCCTAGGCTATAAGAAGTTTGCCGACACCCTGAAACTGAGCTGCAGCATGGTGGCCAAGACCATATAGCGGTTTAACAGGACAGGTTCCACTCAGAACAGGCCTTGCCATGGTCGACCAAAGAAGTTGAGTGCACATGCTCACCGTCATATCCAGAGGTTTGTCTTTTGAAAATAGACGTATGAATGCTGCCAGCATTGCTGCAGAGGTTGAAGGGGTGGAGGGTCAGCCTGTCAGTGTCAGACCACACGCCGCACACTGCATCAAATTGGTCTGCATGGCTGTTGTCCCAGAAGGAAGCCCCTTTTAAAGATGATGCACAAGAAAACGCGCAGTTTGCTGAAGACAAGCAGACTAAGGACATGGATTACTGGAACCATGTCCTGTGGTCTGATGAGACTAAGATAAACTTATTTGATTCAGATGGTGTCAAATGTGTGTAGTGGCAACCAGGTGTACAAAGACAAGTGTGTCTTGCCTATAGTCAAGCATGGTGGTGGGAGTCTCATGGTTTGGGGCTGCATGAGTGCTGCCGGCACTGGGGAGCTACAGTTCATTGAGGGAACCATGGATGCCAACATGTACTGGGACATACTGAAGCAGAGCATGATCCCCTCCCTTCGGAAACTGGGTCGCAGGGCAGTATTCCAACATGATAACAATCCCAAACACACCTCCAAGACAGCCACTGCCTTGCTAAAGAAACTGAGGGTGAAGGTGATGGACTTCCCAAGCATGTCTCCAGACCTAAACCCTATTGAGCATCTGTGGGGCATCCTCAAACACAAGGTGGAGGAGCACAGGGTCTCTAATACCATGATGTCATCATGGAGGAGCAGAAGAGGATTCCAGTGGCAACCTGTGAAGCTCTAGTGAACTCCATGCCCAAGACAGTTAAGGCAGTGTTGGAAAATAATGGTGGCCACACAAAATATTGATACTTTGGGCACAATTTGGACATTTTCACTAGGGGTGTACTCACTTTTGTTGCCAGCGGTTTAGACATTAATGGCTGTTGTTACAACTCACTCTGGGCCGTCATCTGCCTCAGCTGTGCGCACACCTGGGAGGAATCAGCCTCGGGCTATATAGCCCGTGCTGTCTAGAGCTTTGGCACGGAGCCGTCTGCTATGATACGCTCTTCGTCCTGCGCACGTCCTGATTCCACTCAGCCCTGCGCTACATCGTTGGATTCTCCGTTGGCAAGTAAGCTCAACAAATTCCAACTTTACCTCTTCTCCCAGGCTCTCCCCTGTGCACAGGTGGATCCCTCCGGCGGCGGTTCTCTCCGTCGAGGCGGTGGAACCGCTCCTCTCTCCACGCCGCGCATCACAACGCTTCACCGGGTGCACTCAGCAGGCGCTGTCTCCCTGGCAGGTGGCCCAAAGCCCAAGCCGACGACAACTCCAGGACATCTGCAAGGTTGCCAGGCTGTACGGCGCTCTGTTTCACCCCCGGCTGCAGCTTGTTCACCCACACAACATTCACACACCGCATACACACACCCACACACCTGCTGGTTATTCAATAAAGATCATTGTATTGAACTTGAGTCTGTGTATGCGTGTTCCCTGGGTCCGACATTATGTCAGTACAGCTCCGTCAGAGTGACCCAGCGAACAGCGGGCTTGCACACCGCTTTAACATCTTGGAGGCTCAAGTTCACCAAATTACTTACCAGCAGTAGGTTATTCTGAACCAGCTAGGTCAGATTAACAGCTGGTTGGATCGCCTGGAAGGACAGTGGGCGTTCCCTCCGGCCCAGAGCAGCAGGCCAGCTCCCATTAACTTCCCATCTAGCCAGGCTAGCCCGGGCGCGCTCACGCATCTCACGCCGATCCCCACACCCACGTGCTTCAGTGGGAAGCTCGGGGAGGCGCGGGGTTTCATCCTCCAGTGTGAGACGGTGTTTCAGTGCGTTCCCGGGGACTTCCCCTCCGATCACAGCCGTATCGGTTACGTGGTTAACCTCTTGGAGGGGCGAGCGTTAGCGTGGGCTTACGCCATAATGGCGAGACCCAGCTACACTAATCTCTCCTACGCCCAATTTGTCCGAGATTTCCATGAAATATTTGACCACTCGGATCGTGATAGTGTGCTAACCACCCGTTTATTAAACCTTCGCCAGGGTAGTCGGTCGATGGCCGATTACGCTGTCGACGTCCGGGTGGTAGCGGCAGAAGTTGGGTGGGAGGATGCTGTGCTTTGCAGCATCTTCACCCGTAGCCTGAGCCCTAGCCTACAGGATAAGCTGGCCTGCCTAGATAAGCCTGAGCAGCTCACCGAGCGCATTTCTCTGGCCATTAGCTTAGATAATAGGATGAGGGAGCGAGCGGCCGAATGGAGATCCTCCGGCCGTTCGAGTAAACCTTTTCGCCGCTCCTCCCAGTCTCCCACCTTGGCTCTGCCTGCGTTAGAGGGCCCGGTTGACTCTGAGGCCATGGTGATGGGACGTACTAAAATCTCACAGGCAGAGACACAGCGCCGCCGGGACCTGGGTCTCTGCATGTATTGCGGGGATGACCAGCATGACATCGAGTCCTGCCTGGTTCGGCCAAAGAGGGGGGGGGGTCTGTGAGTCGCTATAGGGGGTCTCGCGGACTCATCCCGATCTAATCCCCTATTCAAGTGTCTCCTGCCTATTAGGTTTTGTCACAACCGCACTGAGTTCCTCACACACGTACTGGTGGACTCGGGGGCTGAACAGAGCTTTATTTCTAAAGAACTGGCAACCTGATTGGGGCCCCCCTGCCAAGCTCTGCCAACCTCCCTTAACCTCATCACCCTGTCAAAGGCTCCCTTAGAGAAGGTAACGGACCGGACTGCCCCGGTTGCGGCCATCATTTCAGGAAACCATCGTGAGGATCTCCGGTTGTTCGTCCTTTCCACCTCGGCTGCCCCGGTCATCCTGGGTTACCCATGGCTGCGCTTGCACAACCCCACCTTCGACTGGCAGACTGGCAGCGTTCTCGCCTGGAGCCCGTTCTGTTTGAGTGCTTGTCTCCAATCAGCAGCTTGTTCTCCTGCGGTCCCCCCCCCCGCCCTTCCACCCCCCGACTTGTCCAGGGTACTTTCGGAATTCCACGACCTCAGAGCAGTGTTCAGCAAGGCCCAGGCGCTGTCTCCCCCCGCCCCCCCACCGCCCATATGACTGTGCCATCAACCTCCGTCCGGGCGCCCCCCTGCCGTCGAGCCGCTTGTACAGCTTATCGGCTCCGGAGCGCGAGGCTATGGAGGCGTACATCAAGGAGTCGCTCAGCTCGGGCATCATCCGGCCATCATCATCACCAGTGGGGGCAGGCTTCTTCTTCGTGGGAAAGAAAGACGGTTCTCTTCGCCCCTGCATCGACTTCTGGGCTCTAAATGATATTACCATCAAGGACAAATAAACCTTACCTCTGATGGACTCTGCCCTCGACTCCCTCCAGGGGGCCTCCTGGTTCACGAAATTGGACCTCCGCAGCACTTACCATCTCGTGCGGATCCGGGAGGGCGATGAGTGGAAGACAGGATTCCGGACCCCCAGCGGCCACTTTGAGTACTTCGTCATGCCGTTTGGGCTCACCAACGCTCCAACCGTCTTCTAGCGGCTCATCAATGACGTCCTCCGGGATTTCCTGGGGTCCTTCGTTTTCGTCTACCTGGATGACATCCTGATCTTCTCTAAATCCCGGGAGGAGCATCAGGTTCACGTGAGGCGGGTCCTTCAACGGCTCGAGAACAAACTCTCCGTGAAGGGCGAAAAGTGCGAATTCTGCACCGAGAAGACCTCCTTTCTGGGTTTTATCATCTCATACAACCAGGTCATTCCGGATCCAGAGAAGGTGAGGGCGGTGGTGGACTGCCCCCCCCCCCCCGTCATCAAGGAAACAGTTGCAACAATTTCTGGGGTTTGCCAATTTCTATCAGCGGTTTGTGCCCAAATACAGCTCGATCGCCGCCCCCCTGACCCGCCTCACCTCCCCTAAGGTGCCGTTCCGGTGGACAGAGGAGGCTGCGTCAGCCTTTGCTGCCCTGAAGGCGGAATTCTCCTTGTCCCGGGTCTTGACGCAGGTGGACCCCGCGCTGCAGTGTCTGGCCGAGGTGGATGCCTCTGATTCGGGGATGGGGGCAGTACTTTCACAGCGCTCCCCGGTGGACGGAGTGATCTGCCCCTGTGCCTTTTTCTCTCAGCGACTGTCACCCACTGAGAGGAACTATGACGTCGGTGACAGGGAACTCCTGGCAGTCAAGCTCGCGCTGGAGGAGCGGCGGCACTGGCTGGAGGGGACCTCGCAACCCTTTGTGGTCTGGACAGATCATAAGAACCTGGAGTACCTGAGGACGGCTAAGCGCCTGAATGCTCGCCAGGCGCGTTGGACCCTGTTCTTTGGACGCTTCCAGTTCACCATCACCTACCGCCCGGGGTCAAAGAACGCGAAGCCAGATGCCCTGTCCAGGCAGTTCGCCTCGAAGGCTGCTGAGAAGCAGGAGCACACCATCCTCCTGGCCTCGTGTGTCGTGGGCGCCCTCTCCTGGGCCATCAGGGATAAGGTCTTGAAGGCCCAAGAAACTGAACCGGACCCGGGTGGAGGCCCTGCCAGGAGACTGTTCGTACCATCTGCTGTTCGGGGTGATGTGATCCACTGGGCTCATTCTTCCAAATTCGCCTGCCACCCTGGGATCTCCCGATTGGTGGAGTTGCTCCAAAGACCGTTCTGGTGGCCAGGGCTTCGTAAGGACGTCATCGGCTACTTTCGTGCCTGCCCTCAGTGTGCCACCGGGAAGACGTCTTCTTCTCCGCCGGCTGGCCTTCTTCACCCCCTGCCGGACCCTGGGAGGCCGTGGTCTCATGTGGCGCTGGACTTCGTAACCGGTCTCCCGGTATCCAACACGTTCGACACCGTGCTGACCATTGTGGACCGCTTCTCGAAGGCCGCCCACTTCATTCCCCTGCGTGGGCTTCCAACAGCACGTGACACAGCGGATCTTCTGGTGCAGCACGTCGTGCGCCTGCATGGGATCCCCGCGGACATCGTCTCTGACCGGGGCCCGCAGTTCATCTCCAGTGTGTGGAGGAGTTTTTGTAACGCTTTGGGGGCTACAGTGAGCCTGTCCTCTGGTCATCACCCCCCAAATCAGGCCTCCAGCTCCTGATTTGCGAGTGGGCAAATCAGGAGCTGGAGGCCGCTCTGCGCTGCGTCATCGCCTCCAGCCCATCATCATGGAGCAGTCATCTGCCTTGGATAGAATATACTCATAACCTAACTGTCTCCTCTGCAACCGGTATGTCACCTTTCAGGGCGTCGCTGGGCTACGATCCCCCACTGTTCCCTGAAGAAGAGGGGGAGGTGGCCATACCATCAGTCCACGCGCACCTGAGGCGCTGCTGTCAGCTATGGGCTGCTACTCGCCAGGCCCTTTTACGCACAGCAGAGCGCAACACCAGGGCGGTGAACCGGCACAGGAGACCTGCTCTGCAGTATCAGGTGGGTCAGCAGGTATGGTTATCGACGCAGCATATTAACCTGAAGGCTGAAAAGAGGAAGTTGGCCAAACGCTTCATTGGGCCCTTCCCTATTGTTAAGGTGGTGAATCCTGTGGCTGTGCGTCTGGCTCTCCCTCCTTCTCTGCGTGTTTGTCCCACGTTCCACGTCTCGCAGGTCAAACCCGTGGTCTCCAACCCGCTCTGCCCCCCTCCTCGAGCCCCATCTCCACCCGTGTTGATCGACGGTGACCCGGCTTGGATGGTCAACTCCATCCTGGACGTCCGACGCCGGGGTCACAGCTTGCAGTACTTGGTGGACTGGGAGAGGTATGGCCCCAAGTGGAGGTCCTGGGTACGCCCGTCGTTTGTGCTGGACAAATGCCTTATTAAGGACTTCCACCAGGTGCACCCAGATAAGCCAGCACCAGGAGGCGCTGCTCGGGGGGGTGGGTGGGGGAGAGTACTGTTACAACTCACTCTGGGCCGTCATCTGCCTCAGCTGTGCGCACACCTGGGAGGAATCAGCCTCAGGCTATATAGCCCGTGCTGCCTAGAGCTTCGGCACGGAGCCGTCTGCTATGATACGCTCTTCGTCCTGCGCACGTCCTGATTCCGCTCAGCCCTGCGCTACATTGTTGGACT
The DNA here is from genome assembly GCA_020510985.1 of Pholidichthys leucotaenia. Taxonomy (NCBI): domain Eukaryota; kingdom Metazoa; phylum Chordata; class Actinopteri; order Cichliformes; family Pholidichthyidae; genus Pholidichthys; species Pholidichthys leucotaenia. Next base: position 287,804,674 of record CM035842.1, read on the forward strand.
CTCCGTTGGCACGTAAGCTCAACAAATCCCAACTTTATCTCTTTTCCCAGGCTCTCCCCTGTGCACAGGTGGATCCCTCCGGCAGCAGTTCTCTCCCTCGCGGCGGCGGAACCGCTCCTCTCTCCACGCCGAGCATCACAACGCTTCACCAGGTGCGCTCAGCAGGCGCTGTCTCCCTGGCAGGTGGCCCAAAGCCCAAGCCGACGACAACTCCAGGACATCTGCAAGGTTGCCAGGCTGTACGGCGCTCTGTTTCATCCCCGGCTGCAGCTCGTTCACCCACACAACATTCACACACCGCATACACGCACCCACACACCTGCTGGTTATTCAATAAAGATCATTGTATTGAACTCGAGTCTGTGTGTGCGTGTTCCCTGGGTCCAACATTATGTCAGCTGTGTGTTGAGTTATTATGAGGGGGCAGCAAATTTACACTGTTATACAAGCTGTACACTGACTACATTGAATCAAAGTGTCATATCTTCAGTGCTGTCCCATGAAAAGATACAATATATTTACAAAAATGTGAGGGATGTACGCACTTTGTGAGATACTGTAAATGTTCATCCAATAACACTCCCAAGAATTTAGTTTCAGTTATTCTTTGTATTTCTATTTCGTTCAACATAAGTTTTCTATTTGAATTTGCAGTTCGATCTCCCAATATGATAAACTTTGTTTTATTTAAATTCAAGGATAACTTGCTAATATCAAACCATTTTTTTGTGCTCGTTGTAGTTCTCTCTCAACAGTGTCCAAGAGTTGTTCCAGATTTTTTCCACTACTGAACATGGTTGTATCATTGGCAAATAATATGCATTTTACATTCTTGAAGACTTTGCAAAGATCATTTATGTGTAATATGAAAATTAATTGACCAAGTACAGAACACTGAGGAACACCACGTGACCTGTAAAAGTTGTGAGTTAATAGTATTTATATAAACATATTGATACCCATTCTCTAAATAACTTGTTATCCAGCTATGTGTAATCTCTCTGATACAATACAGTTCAAGTTTATGTAACAATAGCTTCTGGCCAACAGCATCAAATGCTTTTTGGAGATCAAGAAATTGGAACTGCATATTCTTTTTTTCAATACTATCAGTTATCCTTTCTACTAAATCAAGTAAGGGTAATGTGGTATTTCTATTTTCTTTAAAACCATATTGTTGTTCACATAATATATTGTGTTTAGTAATGAAATCATTAAGTGTTTTTACAAATATTTTTTCAAGTATCTTCGGAAACTGGCAAAGAAATGAGACAGGTCTATAATTAGAAAACAGATGTTTAGCTCCAGCTTTATATAAGGGGAGTACTTTAGCTACTTTCATTTTGTTGGGAAATTTTCCATTTAACAAAGATTCATTTATGGTATCATGAATATACTAACTATGGGTGTGACACGCTGATGCCCTCCGCACCTGGAGTTACTATATCCATTGATACCGTACTCCCTCTCATGTAATACTGTTTAATTGTAAAATAAATTTAAAATACTATCACACCTGAGCTTTGAAAGAAAACATTTCAGCAATGACTACAAATCATCTTATTTTAAGATTCTTCTGCCTTACCTTGATCAAAGCAGCAACAACAGCAGCAGCAACCTCTTTTATTTGTGACGTGCCATTTCTAATGTTACTTTTTCTAAAAACTGATTACTTCTTAGGTGATAAAGCCAGAAAATGGTACGTAATCAGCATGATTTAACAGTGATAAATACAGTATTTCTGGGAAACACTTCTGACCATTGAATACAAAAGAACATTTATAACACTGCTCACAAGTTCAAGTTATGGTAAAAAAAAATTAATCATTTGACCCAAAATCTTCTTCTGTTAAAGGAGACGAAACTGAAAAATTGGTAGAACTTTACAGTCTTAATATTTACATAAAAACCAACAGAACATGTTGTGGAAGATGTTTCACATCATGGGACAAGCTCTAATGTTGCTGCTTTCTCCAGGGCTGTGTGGATTTACATAATCTTTTATCTCTGTCTATACAGCTGCCTATTATGGAGTGCTGCACACAAGCTGCACAGCTGACTTAACTAATGCAAATACCTAAATGCATGTTGCTCCCTGTCATCAATAAGGCCAGTTAGTGGGTATTGAGGGTATCCGAGAACAACAGTGCTGTGCCTGTGCATCTTCATAGGCTAAGCAAACAACTGCCACACCCTAGCTCTCATTTTACATCTGAGGCATGGAAATAAAACTACACTTCTGTGATAGTAGGGTGTGGTTTTGTTCAGCTGCGAGGGGGGAGGTAGTACAGGATGAAAGGCACAACTGCTGCTCAGCCTTTCCTTTTTGCAACTAAAATGTAAAAATGTGTGTTCCTAACCTTAAAATACGACCACATGTAGCACAGCAGAGATGACGTCATGGCCTTTCATTGTTTTTTGTTTAAGAACTGATTAAATCCTTATAAGAAGATGGGTAGGGGGTGGATGGTGGCGCTGTTTGAGAGTCACTTCTAGTTTTGTGATTAACTACATTTAGGCACCAAATACACAAATTTAGTAGGGGTGGGAATCTTTAGGCATCTTACGATTTGAGCTGATTACAATTCATCTTTTTTTTTCTAACATATGAATATTAGAAAAAAGAGTTTCTACGCTTCATCCCACAGAAACTGTAGTTGTAGCAGGTGCTTGTCAACTTAAGGACAGCAAAATCACAGAGGAAAAGAGAGTTTGGAGCACACTAAAATTCACAGCCTTTACTGGAGCTAATCATACTGTACATGCATCCTCTTCAATCTTCTTAGGCTGTAGACTTGTTACTAATTTTAACATTTATTTTTTTGGGACGTTGCATATTAATGAACACTTTATATGTAAATATATATGTAAATATGCCAGATTGTATTATTAATCTACGGTCCATATGTCCAGACAGCACGACAGTGACGCCCTAGCAGACCGACCAGAACACCCAGACACAACTAAAATCAGGAGTTACTCTGTCGGTGTCGTGCGCCACGCCAAAGACCATCTGGGTAGGCACCAACTTCCGCGTTTAAGGTTCCACTTTTTTCGTTCCGTCAAAATTAATTATGTTATAAATAAATATTTAAGAATTGGAATCTTGCCATTTGCGGATCAATTCAGAATTGTTCACGTCTGTATCGAGATGCATTGGAAAAATGATTATTTCCCCCACCCCTATAATTTTTTGGTGTTTAGGGTCTAGTTTCAACATATTGCAACACAACACGCTCTCACCTGATGTTATTTCCATGGCCATTTCAGTTCACTTAGGATGCTCTGACACCTAACACTAACTTTATTCAGTATCAGGCTGAAGTCATAGGAGGAAGGACTTACTATGTGCCTGCACAGGGATTCAAAGGTTGTTATTAAAGGTCTCATTCTCATTGGTGTGTTTATGGATTTTAACCCTCTAAAATGCTTTCCTGGGTCATATGTCTACAGTAAAAATGTTAAAATCTCTCTTCTCCGAGAAATAGTAACATTTTTACATTTTGGCAGAATGGGGAGAAGCTGGTATAGCTTGCCTGGGTTACATTTCCCTACAGTACATCACCAATACATAATCCAATCTTCAGTTACAACCCGCCACCGTGTTACTGGCTGTGATATTGATCCAGTCCCCACCCAGTCTTTCTGAGCTCAAGGTGTTGGCTTCAGAGCTAACAGTGCTGCTATGGCGTTAATTTAACAAGTGTGGTTTTTATTGTTATTTTCCTTTAAATTCCAGTCACCCCACCAGGCATCCTTGTTCCCACCTAATTCTCTAATCCAGTGATTTTCAACCTTTGTGCCTGGTGTGCCATTAAAAAAATGGTCTGGTTCAGGAGGGTTGTCTGGTTTCACTCGATTGGTTCAAAAAAAAAAAAAAAAACAAAAAAAAAAAACCCTGGCCAGTTTTTTTTTTTTTTTTTGACCAATCAACTAAAATTGGACAGTTTTCCTGAATTCCACTTTTTTTTTCAGCACCCCTGGGGTCCCTAGGTACCCAGGCTGAGATTCAGGGGCAAGAACATGTGCAACTGGTAGATTGGTATATCAGCATTAGTTTGGTTATGCTGTCGCAGTCGGTCTGTCTAAATGAATTAGAGCTCACATCAGTGGGTAGAGGCTAAGATGTCAGGCCAACTAGCGCTAGCTTAGCTGTGAGATCCCTCAGGTTATTTTCTATATATTCTCTCTACCCTCACTTCTTCATCTAGCAACATTGAGTGTATGTCATTCTTAGCTGTTATTTTAGCTTCATTTCCTATAGCTTATCATACTCTGACTGGGACCAAAGGCAGTTAGCTGTTGTTAGCATTTGACCATTCACTTATTCACAATTGTTTCTACACTTATGGCACTTCTGGGACCAGTCATACCCTATCAACCACTGAACCCACACAACCCTGTCCACCAATGATGGTTTATTTCATTCATTCTTTCAGGCGATTTTGCATTAGTTACCTCAAGCCATGTTTGCTACCAGAGCTAAGAGCTAGCCAGCTAACATTAGCAACATGGCATCAACAACTGACCTCAGCAATGAAGAAAGAGGGAGGGTGGGGCGTACTGAGGCGCATGAGCCGTTCTGAGCTAGGCTGCAAATGATGGGTCAAAATGGTGCTGAAATAATTAAACCGTGAGGAATTTTGACGAAAACACATCACAGACTTTTCATTTGGACCTATGGGAACTGTGTTAACATGTAGAAACAATGCAGTAAATCTCTGCGCTAAGGCGTGAGCGTGCTCCAATGCCATGAGCTACTTCTGTTGCATCACTTGTGGGAGAAGAGCCTTGATGGAGACTGATGCTAACAAAGCTACAGACTGCTTCTGTGCTGAAGAAAACCCACAGTTTAGCAGAGCCTCTGTTACACTGCAGCCGATACCAGTGTGGAGACTGCATAAAGCAAACACTTACCTTCATATTAATGGCTGTATCCCCTTTGATGAGAGTCCACTCGTAGCGGCTGATGCCATGGTCGTCCACACTGTCCCGACCATCCAGTACGGCCCAGTCTGTGGGCAGCTGGATCACCACATCCTGTCCAGCATCGCTGCGTGGAGGCTCATCCACATCTGCAACATTGGTTAAATGGACACTGGTTAAATGGGTCAAGCCTGTTTTGAACAAATCTAACTATATTCCAGCACCTTTACTGCTGTTTTTTTTAATTCTAATCAAAATCGGGTTCAAATATAAAATGTATTGAAATTACTGTATTTTAGAGCAGTAGTTCCCAACCTGGGGTTCCTGGAATATTTAGGTTTCTGCGGGAAATTTTCTAATTTCATTTCTAAATTGGTCCAAAAAAAATTGCAAATAATTTGCCGTTACTGGGCTTAGGTTCTGTAGGCACCGATGCACCTTACACAACAGGAACAAATTGTTTGAAATTTTTTTGGACCAATTAAGAAATGAAATTACAAAATTTCCCACAGAAACTTAAATGTTCCAGGAACCCCAGGTTGGGAACCACTATTTTAGAGGATGATTAAAGTACATTTTTCATTTTGTGCAAGTTTTAGGCTAAAAATCTGAATAGAGCCATAGTTTATTGTTCTTATAATCTTTGTTTTGTGACTTGTTCTTAAAATTAGTTGATTTCACTTATAATTTTTTTTTAATATTTTTGTAAATTTTACTGATCAAAGTCATAAGGAGCCACTGTTTCTGTTTCATAAATTTGGGACTTTTTCCTCATAAATTTGTGACTTTTTTGCATAAATTTGCAACTTTTTTTTTTCTCCACAATATCTTTATTGAACCTTTTTTTTTTAACAAACATGATACAAACAATCAAACACTAACACTAAAGTACTAAAAAAAAAAAAAAAAAAAAAAAAAAAAGGATGCACTAAAAACACCAACAACCACCAACAAAATCAAGTCTTCAACAATGCTCCTCTGTTTAGTCTAGACAATCCAATACATAAGTATACATATTATGTTCACCAGTTTGGAATTTACAAGGTCCACACACATCATTCACCTTCTTCTTCAAAAGTTATGTTTAAATTTTTTACATAATCAATAAAAGGTCTCCATATATTCTCAAACACAATTTCCTTTGATTTCAGTATATATGTTATTCTTTCTAATGGAAGGTTTGTTAACATCTGTCTTAGCCACTGAGTCACATCTGGTCTATGAGTCTTTTTCCATAATAGTGCAATACATTTTTTGGCATTAAGCAAACTGAGGTCTATGAATGTTCTTTCACTTTTATTAAAATTATGCTTTTCTGGGTACAGACCCAACAAAAACAATTTAGGATTCAATATGATTTGTTTTGAGATTATTTTTTCAATTGTTACCCTCACCTCTTCCCAAAACATTCTTATTAATCTACATTCCCATACACAATGAAATAGAGTTCCTTTACTTTCCATGCATTTTGTGCATGTATCTGGTATATTTTTGTTATATTTATTTAACTCCTCCGGTGTAACATACATCCGCATTAACCATTTGAAATGTATCAATTTAAGGCGTACATTTATTGATTTGGTTTGAGCTTCTGTACAAGCCAATTCCCATTGTTCCTCTGAAATTTCAGTTTGCAGATCTTCTTTCCAGTAGTTTAATCTTTTCAGTGAATTTTCACTTGAAGATAGTGTCAATGAGTTATAAAACTCTGAAATAATACCCTTTCTTTTACTATCTTTCATCAACATTTTTTCCAAGGATGAATAAATAGGTCGAGTGAGAGCTTTATTTTGATTTGATCGAATAAAGTTTCTAAGTTGAAGATATTTAAAAAAATGTGTTCTATTGAGATTAAATTTGATCCTCAGCTCTTCAAAAGACATTATGTTATCTGCACATGGCAAATATAAATCCTGAATCTTTTGTATCCCTTTTAAATTCCATACTTTAAATACAGCGTCCGCTCTCCCTGGTTTAAAATATTGATTACCCCATATTGGACTAAATTGTGACAGTAACTGTGGTTCTTTTAAATAGTTTTTAGCTTCACACCATATTTTGATCATATGCTTTACAAATGGATTTTTAACTTGTTTTTGTAATTTTTTTGCCGAATCTGAGTATATGAATATGGGAAGAGGTAAAGGTAAATTGTATGATTCCATTTCAGTCCAGTGAGGGAGATCATTTGATGAAAAATAATATGTCATAGACCTCAGTTGTGCCGACCAATAATACAACATAAAATTTGGACATTTCAGACCTCCACGATCAAATGGTAAATATAATAAAGACAGACGTAATCTAGCCCTCCTGTTGTTCCATATAAATTCCACTAACTTTTTTTTTATTCTTGAGAATAAATCTAAAGGTGGTGATAAGGGAATGTATTGAAATAAATAAAGTATTTTAGGTAAAATATTACTTTTAAGTATATTGATTCTCCTGATCATCGACATTGGTAGTGACATCCATCTCTGAAGTAACTCATTAATATCTGTCATTAAGGCTTCATAGTTGACACTGGCGACTGATTCTAGCTTAGGCACAATTTGGATTCCTAAATATTTAAACTGATTTACAACATTGAATTGATTTACCTCAGGGGCTGGGTAATTTCTCTGGGTCTCATTTAGCATTAATATTGAAGATTTAGTTTTATTTATTTTATATCCTGATATTTCCCCAAAATTCTTTATTAAATTCAACAAGGTTGGAATTGATTTTTTTAGATTCGACATAAACAAAATTATGTCATCGGCGTACAGGGAGATTTTATGTTCTGTTGGTCCAACTTTAATTCCATATATTTGTGAATGTAAACGTATCGCTATCGCTAAAGGTTCAATTGCCATAGTAAACAGTAAAGGTGAAAGTGGACAGCCTTGTCGACATCCTCTATTGATTTTTATTGGTTTTGAAATATTGTTATTTGTTAGGATTTCTGCTGTAGCATTATTGTATATTATTTGAACCCATTTTATGAAATTATTTCCAAGTCCAAACCTTTGTAGGACTTCAAAAAGAAAGGGCCATTCAACTCTATCAAAGGCCTTTTCGGCGTCCAGTGATAGGAGAGCTGTATCCGGTGCTTCTTTATTAAAATAAATAATATTAAATAGTCTTCTTACATTATGGAAGCCTTGTCTTCCCTTTATAAAGCCATTCTGATCTCGATTAATAATATTTGGTAAAATTTCTTGTATTTGTCTTGCTAAAATTTTACAGATTATCTTAAGGTCGGCGTTTAATAGGCTTATTGGTCTCATATTTTCACATTTATTAGAGGGCTTACCTGGTTTTGGCAGCAGTATAATTAAGGCATTATTTATGTATGATGGTAAATTATTATTTTGAAATGCTTCTAAAACCATTTCCAAAAAAGGTTTTATTAATTTATTCTTAAATTTCTTATAAAGGTCAACTGGAAGACCATCTGGTCCTGCACTTTTTCCTGATTTCATATTATCAATGGCTAGCCCAACTTCTTCTTGACTAATTTTAGACTCCAATATCTCCCTGTTTTCATTTGGAATACACGGTATAGATAGTTCTTTCAAAAACCCATTTAGTTTTGTTAAATCAAATTCATTTTTAGTATCATATAATTTTTCATAGTAATCTCTAAAGGCTCTGTTAATTTCTAAAGGATCTATAACTACCTGTCCATTACTTATAATACTAGTAATTGGTGTTTTAATTTCTAATTGTTTAATCTGCCATGCCAATAATTTTCCTGATTTTTCACCTTGTTCATAAAAAGATTGTTTCAATCTTAGAAGACTCGAGGCAGCTCTATTCGCTGATTTTTTGTCGTATTCAGCTCTCAAAATCAGTAATTCATTCTCCAACCTTGGATCACTTCCTGCATACACTTTTTCCTGAAGACTTTTCATTTTATGTTCCAATTTAGCTCTCTCCTCTCGAGTCTTCTTAGATTTTGATCCTGTATAACTAATAATATGTCCCCTAATAAAAGCTTTGAAAGCTTCCCACTTTACACATGCTGATGTTTGTGTAGTATTGATGTCAAAGTACTCGTCTATCTGTTTTTCTATATACTTGACAAATTCCTCATCCTGAAGCCATTTATGCTGAAATTGCCATCTACCTGATTCCTTTGTCAATTTTTTATCTACATATATTAGACAACAGGGTGCATGATCAGAGATCACGATGTTATCATAAAAGCAGTTTTGAATCTTGGATCTTAATTCTGTGGAAATCAAAAAATAATCAATACGTGAGAATGTCTTGTAGGTACTGGAATAACAAGAATAGGCTTTAACTTGTGGTTTCATTTCTCTCCATATATCTAACAATCTCAATTCTTTCATAAAATGATTAATAGTCATCCTACATCCATTGTGCGTACAATCCAGTCCTGTTGATCTATCTATACCTGGATTCAATGTACAATTAAAATCCCCTGCTATTATTATGTTGCCCTGTAAGTGATGATAAAATAAGAAATAAATTAGCAAAGAACTTTTGATCATCTATATTGGGACCATATAAGTTCACAAGATTTATATTTTCTAATAGCAAAGAACCTTGAATGATTACATATCTTCCAAGTTTGTCTCCAATTACATTTTTCACTTGAAAAGGGACTGATTTATGTATGAGAGTCATAACTCCCCTGGCCCGGGATGAAAATGATGAGGTGAATACACTTCCTTGCCATCTACTCCTAATTCTTTTTATATCCTCCTCTATTAGATGAGTTTCTTGTAAAAACACAATTTTTGAACCCATGTCTTTTATTTTATTCATAACTTGTTTAAGTTTTTTTAAATTTTGTAGACCTCTGCAATTCCATGAAGTTAAATTAAGATTAACACTTGATCAATAGAGAGTTTGGGATTACCTTGCAGTGTAAACATGCTCATACAGAGAAGCAAAAACATGAGTGGTTGAACATTCATCCTACAAACTACACACAAACAAATTCCCCCTTCCCACACTTGTGGCGAACCCCCCAAAATCAAAAGAAAAATTCCGTCTCCCGATATAGCCATCGACCGTTCCACACCCACGGGGAACAGCCTAAGCCACTCCTTCTTCATTCTCCCAATCACCCTAACTCTACTGCTTTTAATGACGTAACATTAACTCTCCTCTGTAGTTTTCCAACTTGACTCCAAAATTTTTAACAACTTTGTACATCATAGTTTTTTTTTGTTTGTTTTGTTTTTGTTTTTTTTAATATATAATACAATCTATATTTTGTAAACTTGCTGTTTACTTCAAGTCAGTCAGATGCCTGTGCAAATGCTTAATTATTCTACCTTATATTTTGTTCATGCTTAGCTCCCACCAGTCTCTTCTTCTTCTTTGATCTTCTTGATGAACTCCTGCGCCTCCTCTGGGGTCTTGAAGATGTGGGTTCTGCCCTCATACGTGGTCAGCAGTCTCGCAGGATAGATTACACCATGACGAATCCCAAGGTTGCGCAGCTCCTTACGTATGGGATCAAACTGCTTCCTCAATTGTTGGATTCCTGTGGCCAAATCTGGGTAGAACCGCACCTGCTGATCCTGGTGTTTAATCTCTCCTTTAGCTCGTGCAGCGTTGAAGATCTTCATCCTGTCTCTGTTGCTAAGAAACTTCATAATTAAGGTCCTCGGCGGTCCCTTATCTCTCCGTGGGCCAATACGATGTGCTTTTTCCAGAACCACTGCTGATTGCAACTCCTCGCTGCCCAGCACCTCCGGAATCCACTTTTCCAGAAAGGAATATACGTCCCGACCTTCTGATTCCTCTGGAAGACCCACCAGCCTCAAGTTATTCTGTCTCGACCGAGATTCCAAATCCAAAATATTATCTTCTAGACATTTATTTTTTTTTTCCAAAGTGCGCACCTTTAATTGAAGACGGGTGACGTCATCTTCAGCACTAGCGAGACGGAGCTCCATCTGCGCCGTTCGTTCTACACAGTCACCCAATTCCTTTCTTATTCCTTCCAACGCTGTCATAATCCCATCAAATCTAGAGGAAAAGTCCGCTCTCATTGAACTCATGGCAGCCATCAGCGCATCTGCGCCATTCCCCGCAGATATCGCACCGTTGCCAGCCTCCTCCGCCATATATGGAGTTTTGTTTGCTGCGTCACAGACCTGAAAGTCCGTTAATTTGGACTGTTTCGGCGGCTCGCTTTTTCCTTTACCTGGTTTTCCAGCCTTAGGCTTCGCCGACATATCCTCGCCCAAACGCTGGGATACGTTCTGTCCCAAATGAGAGAGTTATTTGCCGATTTTTTTCTCCAGGAGCAGAGCAGAGTGAAACACGTCCGTCTTACGTGGCAGCCATAACCGGAAGTCCAAATTTGCAACTTTTATGCATAAATGTGCAACTTTTTTCCTTATGAGTTTGCAACTTTTTTCCTTCATAAATTTGCAACTTTGTTCTGCAAATTTACATTTTTTCATAGATTTATGACTTTTTTCCTCAAAAATTTTGATTTTTTTTCCTGCAAATGTTCAACTTTTTTTTCTTGAAAATTTACACTGCTCATCTGGGTTATTTTTAAATTGGCATCTTTATCATATCTTTGCACCTTTATTCTTGCAAATATGTACTTAATTTACTTTTTTCCTGAAAATTTTGAACTTTTTCAAAAATCTAACTTTTTCTCATAAATTTGTGACTTTTTTACGTCAAACAGGTTCATTTTGTCTTCTTTCAATTATTTTTCCTTTTTTTTTTTCCTTTGAAAGACAAAAGTAAAATAGAAAGATGTCTTTACCTTCTTTACATGTTTCAACTGCACTGCAGCCTTCATCAGAAGAGTCAGCTGATTGCTGCCAGGTGACATTTATCAGCTGATTTTCGTAGGCGGGGCCAGCTCAGCAGATCTGTCAGATCCACCGAGCCGGCCCCGCCTCCCGCCGTCAGATGGTCTCTGGAGAATGTGGTCCCAGGTGTGAGAAAGCATAAAGGCCCCCTCATCTCGGTTCATGGTGTCTTTTCCCCGCTTTCTGATCTCTATTGCCTCCTTGATCCAACGTTTGTGTCTGTTGCTCTCCGATCCAATAATTTTTGTGTTGTCCCAGTCCATGATGTGATTATTTCTTTTGCAGTGGTCCGATATAGCTGATTTTAATGTTTCTTGTTCTGCTTTTTCTTTTTGTGATCTTGTGAGTCGTCCTTGCGTTTCCTTCTCACATTCCTTTTGGTGTTCTTTTTTTCTTGTGGTGAATAATCTTCCGGTTTCTCCAATGTAGGTTTTGTTACATGATCTGCATGATATTTCATATAATACATTGCATTTATTGTCTTGTTCTATTCTGTCCTTGGGGTGTACTAATAACTGTCTTAATTTTTTGTGTGGTTTGACTGCTGTGTTTATTTTGTATTTTTTCATGATCCTTTGAATTGGTTCCGTGATCCCTCGTATGTATGGTATAGTTATGGTTTCCTTGTTTTTGATTTCAGCTTTTGTTCTGTGTCTTGTGTCCTGTTTATTTTCTTTGTTTTTGACTTGCTGTTTCCCTTTGTTTATGGCCCATACTGGATATTGGCAGCGTATAAGTGCATGTTTTATGTGGTTTTCCTCTTCCTGTCTGTCTTCTTGTTCCGTGATGATGGTGGCTCGTTCATATAATGTCCTGACGACTGATAGCTTGTGTGCTGTGGGGTGTTCCGATGTCCAAAGTAGGTATTGATCTGTGTGGGTTGGTTTCCTGTAGACTGTGATTTTTATGCTGCCGTCCTCGTTGTGGTGGATTTTCATGTCCAGAAAGGCTATGGTGCCATTTTCCTCCTCTTCGTGTGTGAATTTTATGTTCCCCGTACTGTCTGTACTGTTCAGATGGTCAGTGAGTTCTTGTGTATGTCCTTTCCTTATTTTTTCCAGAATGTCATCTACGTATCTCTTCCAAAGGGTGGGTTTGCATATTGTGGGTGCTGTGTTGATGGCTTTATTTTCCAGATCCTCCATAAAAAAACTGCTCATGATGGCTGATAGTGGGTCTCCCATTGCAAATCCTTCTTTTTGTTTGTAGATTTTTCCTCTGAATTGAAAATAAGTGGATTTTGCAACAAACTGTAGTAATTTGGATATGTCATGGACTGTGAGGTTGGTGCGTCTTTTTAGGGTACTGTCCTTGTTGAGGCGTTCTTGCACTATATGTAGTGTGACGTCAATAGGAGTCTTTGTGAATAAAGAGATGACGTCATGTGAGATGAGGATCTCGTCTGATTCTATTTTTATGTCTTTGAGTTCTTGTGCCAGCTCTTTTGAATTTTTACAGTGAAAGTCTGATAGTCCAAGGAGGGGTTTGATGATTTCAGCTAGGGCTTTTGATAAGTTGTATGTGACTGATCCAATGCTGTCTATTATTGGCCGCAGTGGGATATCCTTTTTATGTATTTTCGGTGTTCCATAAATCCGAGGGGTGATGCTGGCTGTGGGGATCAGGTGATCATATGCGTCCTTTGTGATTTTATTGCTTTCTAATAGAGGTTTTAGAAGGGCTTTGAGCATCCAAAATTATTGGATCGGAGAGCAACAGACACAAACGTTGGATCAAGGAGGCAATAGAGATCAGAAAGCGGGGAAAAGACACCATGAACCGAGATGAGGGGGCCTTTATGCTTTCTCACACCTGGGACCACATTCTCCAGAGACCATCTGACGGCGGGAGGCGGGGCCGGCTCGGTGGATCTGACAGATCTGCTGAGCTGGCCCCGCCTACGAAAATCAGCTGATAAATGTCACCTGGCAGCAATCAGCTGACTCTTCTGATGAAGGCTGCAGTGCAGTTGAAACATGTAAAGAAGGTAAAGACATCTTTCTATTTTACTTTTGTCTTTCAAAGGAAAAAAAAAAAAAGGAAAAATTGTGACTTTTTTCTTCAAAATTTACAACTTTCTTCTCATAGATTTGAATTTTTTTCTTGAAATTTGGCAGTTTTTTCCTGTAAATGTTCAACGTTTTTCTCGTAGATTTGAAACTTTTTCTCAAAAGTTTATGACTTTTTTCCTCATAAATTTGCAACTTTTCTTTCTTGAAAATTTACAATACTCATCTGGATTATTTTTAAATTGGTGTGGGTGACCCCCACAACAGACTGGGACAAGCAGAGCGCTCAGTTGGAGCAATTGGCAGAACAATGAGATGTGTGTATTGATATCAATAGGCAGCCTCCCTTTGTCTAGCTTTTTCCTGCCAGTAATCTTCCTATCATTATGGGTGACTCTCAAATGCAAATGTCTTCCTGCCAGTAATCCTCCTATTGATGTGGGAGACTCTCAAACGCAAATGTCCATGCCTTCTGCTGTGAATGCATTGTCTGTAGTGGGGTATTTAAACTGCATCGCTCTGTAACTCTTTCTCTCTCTCTGTCTACTGCTTCTGACTACACGCATTCCGTGTCTCCTGACGAGAGCCTCCGGGCCCGCTCCGGTGCGCCTGCACGGCGCTGGAGTGGGTGTTGTGATGGCGGTATGATTAATAAACTCCCTTAAAAACTCTCAGTTTGCTGCCTATTATTCCATGCCGCCACATTGGCATCTTTTATCATATCATTGCACCTTCATTCTTGCAAATTAGTACCTAATTTACATTTTTACATTTGTACTTCATGCTAAATTGGTGAATATCCCCAATCCCCCTTGTTAAAAAATAAATAGCCTGCTGACTATAACGGATACAAAAATATGTCAACTGCCTTGTTACAAAGTCCTAAAACCTTTGTTAACCTGATGCGCATAGACACACTTTAAAGTGACACGCCGCCAAAAATAGTTTTTTTTTTCTTGTTAACATGTCTGTAACATGCTTTTTATAACTTACAAGACATATCAAGAGCGAAATCACTCAAATGTCTCATGTGTCTGTTTTTTTGCCTTAAAGTTTGACTTAAGCCCCGCCCCCTGAAGAAAAGGCAAGACTAGATGAAGTATTTTTGTTGACGTAGCTATATACAGCCGCTGGCACGCAAGTAGTGTTGAGCCAGTCAGGACTCTCTGAGCTAACTGAAGTTAGCCTCCAGCCAGTTAGCATTTCTGGGCTAGCTGCTATGAAAATTTGACCCAAATTAAGATGGGTTTTACCATTAAACTGCTTTTAAGGACTGATGCTGTTTCATTCATTATCCTGGGCCACTGTCTATACAACTGGGCATGTCCTTCAACTGGTCTTTTTATCACAGGATTTATGCTGTTTAATGTAGTGCTAGCCACCATTAGCCTTGGGGTATGTGGGTTGGGCCTAGTCACCAATTCTGCCATTTGGGGGGAAAGGAAATTCTGACACGAAACTGTAAGACAATGAAAGGTTTTGTTTGTAGAAAAAAGGGCATAAGATACCATTGTAGCTTTGTTTTTATAGGGGATTTACAGCCACCAGAGTACGTCTTTAATAAATTAATTTATTGTTTAAATTCAGATTGAAGTATGGAGATTACTAGAACATGGAACAGTACGGAATATTCTGTATGTGTTCTGTACATGTCCAGCATGAAACATGTTCCGTACGGAATGTTCCTAAATACCTTGCGTACATGTTCTTAGGTCTTGCTAGCTAGCGGTCCAGCCTCCTGACATTTCCAAGTGCCTTATGTATGGAATGTTACCTACAGAACGCTAGCGGTCCTGCTAGCTAGCAGTCTCAAGTGTTTTACTTACACATTCCATTGATATGTAACGTTCCGTATGGGATGCTAGTGGTCCTATAAGCTAGCGGTCCAGCCTACTACCCAAGTGCCTTATGTATATGTTCCAACAATAAGGAACATTCTGTACGGAATGCTAGTGGTCCTGCCTGCTGACAGTCCTAAATGCCTTCCGTAGATACATGAACGTCCTGCACGGAATACTAGAAAAACACTGGCATCAGAGACAGTTTGTTTATAAAGGATTTTTTTTCCTAAAACTGGAACTACTTGCATGTTACTTGAACAACATAGTTGTTCCTCAAGTTGTCTATATATCTTTTGGGATGCATTGAGTGTTTTTGAATACATAAATGGAAAATTTGTTATTGATTTGTTGCTACGCATGCTGACTGCCTAGCTTAATGAATGAACACAACCGGGCTGACAACGGGCAATGTTCAGGTATAAATGTTGATTATTTATTATATTAGTTCATTTATTTATTTATCAATAATTGCTATTGCATTCATTTACAACCGTTATATAAGGAACATGCTAAGTGCGGACTGCGGCTAATGATGAAAGCACACTGATATAGAACTAGGGTTGCCACCCGTCCTGTACTAAAATACAGTATTGTCCTGTTTTTTACACTAAAATAATGCATCCTGTATTTGATTTGATTTTGTATACTTTATTGATCCCCAGAGGGGAAATTCAGGGCATCCACCTGGATGGTTGAAGCAGCCACAGTACGGCGCTATCCCTTCACCATTCACACACATACACACCTAGGGCCACTTTAGAGTCTCCAGTTAACCTAACCTGCATGTTTTTGGCCTGTGGGAGGAAACTGGCAAAATCCTGGAGTAAACCCACGGGATCCTGGGTTTGATCCCAGCCCCCAATGGCTCAATACAGGACATAGTTTGTCCTGTATTGACTAGGTGCCTTTAATGCAGCATCATCTCATCCACATTCTGCATGTTGCCCTCCTACTCAGTAGTTGTTGGTTGATTTGTTTACTTTTACGCACCGCACGTGAAGTCATCGCTTGACAGTGACTGGGCAAGAGATAGTTGGGCGGGCTCAACAGCAGCTGTAGGGGCTTGCCAGCTTCTCACAGACCAGCATGTCTACGGCTGCACCGTATCCCGATAGTCCACCCCATGCATCAGTTAAACGTAAACGTCTGCAAAAGTACCAACATGAGTGGGAAGAACGCAATGATTGGCTTGGCAGCGTAAAAGACAACGAGTACAAGGCAAACTGCAAAGTACTCTCAACTTTACGGAGTCCTGTTCAGAATTCTACTGCAGTGTTTGGAAAGACAAACATCTACTCATGGCTACAAGACGTGATGACAACAAATACACGCGGAAAAAGAAGTAACCAGTTAGGAAGCAAGAAGGCTGTGGACTGTTTTACCATGGTTGTATGCTACACAAATAGAAAAAAAGTTGATAAACAAGTTGTACAGTTCTAATGTTAAATAAATTATTTGCACACCCAGATTTTTTGAAGGGGTTCTTTCATTTGTAGTAAACAGGAACATTTTGACTTTTGAACTTGAAAGTTATAAACACTGTCAAAGAAATACTTCAAACTTTTGCCTATGAATACTACTTTATTTAAACAATGATTAAAGTTATGATAAACCCCAACTAGCACCCCACACATCACCTTGGGCCGGGGGAAGGGGGTCCTTTATTCTTCTGCACTGAAGGTGGCAACCCTACATAGAACTGACAGCAGGCAGGACCGGTAGCAGGACGTTCCGAACATGTACAGAATGTTTACGGAACATTCCATATTGTACCAGACACTCTGTGTTTTAGTAGGCACCTTCAAGTATAACGGAAAAGCTTTTAGATACTGAGGACAGAGAATTAGTTGTTAATATTTGACATTAAATCAGAATGATTTAACTCCAAGTCTTTCCCCTTAAAAATCCACAACAATTGAGAGACAACTGTTTCAGTTTTTATTCCACCACCTAGATCAGATAGCCTTCGCCAAAACCCACCTGGACATTGTCTCACGGTTTCTGGTCTAACTCAGCAGGTTTTAAGCTAAAAGGGTTAACCATTAACCCAGCCTTCTTGCCTTATGGGACACAGCTGATAAGACTGGTCATAAAAGTGTCACACCAACCAAAAGGACTGCTGGAAAACAGCAGAATAAATATGCAGCGGTTTTGGCTCACGTTTTAATCAGAGATTTAACTAAAATTGAGAATTGAAAAGGTCACAATTTTAATGCAGACAAGTTGTAACATTTTTCTGTTTCTAAAAGTTATATACCCTTATCTCTGACCAGACTTTAAGGGGAATATAAAAGATTAGATGTTGACTTTTATGAGCCTTCCTGACATTTATTTTCCCGGTAATGGTGGAATATCAATGTTGATCGGCTATCACGATCAAGCATTAAGAGAATTTTGAACCGATGGTGAACAAACTCCAACTCACATGGATGCAGTTAGCGTGTATTTGCTTTCTTCCACTGAATTTTGGTTGGGATTTTTTTTTTCACCGTAAAAAAGGCAGTGGCTCAAAAAGGCTGAAAAACACTAATTTAAAAGCAGTAATAAAAGAGTGAAGAGAATTAGCAGGATTACCTTTAACCTGATCCAGAAAATACAATGATAGTACCCAGAAAAAAAAAAAAATCTATGCACTGGTATCAGATCAGTAATTGTCATCTGCAGATATACAGGTTGAGGTATCGGAAAAGAAGGGAAAAAGTGGCTGTGGAACACCAGGGCACCTTGAGCTTTAATACTAAAGCTTCAATATCATGCGAATAACCTGTGCGACGAGTCCATTTACTTTAGTTTGCTCAGCAGTATTTTACAAGCAGAAGCCACACATTTTTCCAGGTTTCCAGTGAATGACTAATCTCCAACTGCATGCATACAAACACCTTGTGCGTCCTCGTCATCGGCAGGCCTCCTGGATGAACCTGGGTGGTGTCCCCGCGTCGCGTTGGGGCTCCGGCTGTAGGTGGTGAAGCCCTCCTGCGGGGCGAAGGAGCACACATTCTTGCCCCTGTAGGCGCAGTTAAACAGGTAACATTTGAGGCCCTCTCCCGCCTGCCTCGGGTCCTCCTGGACCACCGCCACGGTGCAGTGGGGGTGGGAGCAGCAGGCGTGAAGACAGTCCTTCCAGGTGTAATCCACCTTCGGAGCCAGCAGGAAGGCGGCCCCCTGCTCGATGGAGTCCCTGGCCCGGATGATGCGCTCCTCGGCGGCGCCGAAGTCGTCCACGCAGGAGTCCGTCACGTCGCCGGTGGCCCTGTACGCCTGGTCCTGCTGGAGCTGCTTGCGAAACTCCTCCAGAAGCTCCTCCACCCCTGATATTTTGGATTTCAGGTCGGATATCGGGGAGGAGCGGGTGGCGCCGCGTCTCACCGCGAACAGCAGCAGCAGCGGCAGCAGCAGCCGGGGATGATGCTGAGGCAGGAGGGCCATGTTGCTCACGCTGTCAGTCGGCGCCCTCTGCCTCGAGCCGGCCTCCTTCCGCAGAAAAGATGACCTTGTCCCAGCATGAAAAATACCCCCGTAGAGCTGAATGGAACCGGACAACTTCAGAGTTCTCGTCGGTAAATCTCTGACCAGAGGAGCGACTGCTCACCTGCCGCACAAATCTGCCGTTGTCATGGTGAGGGGAGTCGGCCGCGAGCCCGGAACGCTGCTGCTGACGTCAGCGGAATGAACAACTATGAAGGAAAATAAAACCAGTTTCTGCTGCCGCATCCTGCAGCTTTAGCTCAAGAAACGTTCACTGTTTTTGTCTGTTCGCGTCAAATTTTTTACTCAGATTTGCAGCTTTCTTATTTTTGTTAATTTGTGACCAGTTTGTCACAATGTTACGACTTTTTCATTAAAAAAATGTGTTTTTTCACTTAATTTTGAATCGTTTACCATATTTTTTTCAAAATTTTTAATCAATATGCAACTTTTCAACTCAAACTTTCAGCCTTTTTGCTGTAATTTGTGCCCCCCTCATAATTTTGGATACAAAATTGTGAATTATTAATACAAACTTAATTTTTTCCCCCTCAAAGATCCTATAAATCTTTTTGGAATAATTTATCATCTTTTTATATACATTTAGAACTTCATTTCCAATAAATTTGCAACTTTTCAGTGATACATTTAAAAAGTGTTTTTCTTGTACACTTGTGAATTTAGTTTTTCCAATTTGTGACGTTTTTCCTCTTAAATTTGTCATATAATTTGTTCCTTTTTTTTCCTTATAAATTTGTGACTTTTTCATTTAAATTTTTTAATTTTTTACTCAGATTTGGAGCTTTTTTTCTTGCATATTTACAACTTTACTTTTATCAGTTTGTCAAGTTTTTCTTCACACTTTATGTAATGACAAAACATTTTTCTTATAAACTTTGGTACGTTTTTGGTACTTTTCTAATAAATTTGCAGCATTTCGGGTGACTTTTTCTTGTAACTCTGCAGCTTTTTTCTCATGAATTTGCTAAATTTTCCATGTGAATTGGCAACTTTTTTCATGTAATTTAGCAAGTTTTCTTTCATTATTTTGCAAATTTTTTCATGAATTTACAACATTTTTCTTACCATTTTTAAAATCTTTTTCTTTTCTTTTTCTTTTCTTGTAAATTTGCATCTTTTTTCTTTTAGATTTGAAAATGTTTCCATAAATGTACCCCCCCATTAATTTGCTGCTTTTTGTTGTAGAATTACAGCCTCTTTTCTCATAAACTGTGACTTTTCTCGTAGATTTCCAGTGTTCATATGGATGTTGGTTAATTTTTATTCCATGTAATATTTTTCCCCATTCATCCAGATCCAAATTACCTCCGCCAAGGGAGGACGGAGATGATGTTTTTAGTGGCGTTGGTTGGTTTGTCTGTTACCAACATAACTCAAAAAGTTATGAACGGATTTTAATGAAATTTTTAGAAAAGATGTATAATGGCACGAGGAACAGATGATTAGATTTTGGTGGTAATTTGGATCATGATGTGGATGCAGGAATTTTTTGAATATCATTTCATATATTAATCTGGCACTTTTCATGTACTGCCCCTTTAAGAGTGTCCACTCAGTTATGTGCGTGCGCCTTGGCAGCCCAGAAGCCAAAAGCTACGTTCTGATCCACAGTGTACTTCAACTGTATTCCCTACTCCCTGCTCTGTTTTCAGCGAATATCAGTTAACTGCCCTTCACAAAATTTCTCCATTTGAAACACCCTGTAAGCGTCGGCTCCCTCCTCCGTGCGTTACCATGGTAACCATGGACATATACTGATACTATGGTGGATAATTTACATTTCTTAAATAAAATATTAATACAAATATATTTTTATTACAATCAGTTGATATAAACAAGAATAGTTTGTTTTTCTCATATTTGAGGTGCAATGGCTTATGGGTAATCTTCTTGTCAGCTTCTGGTGAAGTGATGTACCATTGTTCTCTTCTTCCCTGCTCAGTTCTCGGTCCCCTTTGAATTGAAGACCGTTTGCTCCCTTCGGTCTGGAATCTCAGTTAATATGGCAGAATACGGACTTCCGGTTATGGCGGCCACCTAGAAGGACACGTATCACTCTGCTCTGCTCCTAGAGATAAAAATTCGGCAAATAACTCTCTCATTTGGAACAGAATTTTTCCCAGCGTTTGGGCGAGGATATGCCGGTGAAGCCTAAGGCTGGGAAATCAGGTGGGGGAAAAACTGAACCGCCGAAGCAGTCCAAATTAACGGACTTTCACGTCTGTGGCGCAGCAGGAAAAGCTGCGGATATGGCGGATGAAACTAGCGGTGGTGCGGTAACTGCTGATGATGGCGGCACAGGTGCAGTGCTGGCTGCCATTAGCTCAATGAGAGCAGATTTTTCTGTTAAACTTGATGGGATTATTGCAGCGTTGGATGCAATGAGAAAGGAATTTGGTGACTGCATGGAGCGAGTGACGCAGGTGGAGCTTCGTGTTTCCAGTGCGGAGGATGACGTCGGCGGACTTCAATTAAAGGTGCGCACTTTGGAAAAAAAAAATAAATGTCTGGAAGATAATGTCCTGGACTTGGAGTCCCGGTCGAGACGGAACAACCTGAGGCTGGTGGGTCTACCGGAGGGAGCCAAAGGTCGTGATTCATGCTCCTTTTTGGAGGGGTGGATCCCGGAGGCGCTGAACAACGCAGAGCTAAATTCATCAGTCGTCTTGGAAAGCGCCCACCGAATTGGCCCACCGAGAGATAACAAGGCAGCACCGAGGACACTAATTATGAAGTTCCTCAGCTACAGAGACAGGATGACGATCTCCAACGCGGTGCGGGCCAAAGGAGAAATTAAATACCAAGATCAACAGGTGCGGTTCTACCCAGATTTGGCCTCAGGAATCCAACAATTAAGGAAGCAGTTTGACCCCATCCGTAAAGAACTGCGCAACCTTGGGATTCGTCATGGAGTGATTTACCCTGCAAGACTTCTGGTCACATATAAGGGCAGAACACACATCTTCAAGACCCCTGAGGAGGCGCAGGAGCTCATCAAGAAGATCCAGGAAGAGACTGGTGGGAGCTAAGCATGAACAGAATATAGGGTAGAATATTTAAGAATTTACACAGGCATTTAACTGATTTGAAGCAAATAGCAAGTTTACAAAATATAGATTGTATTACATATTAAAAAAAACAAAAAAAACCCCAAAAAACTAAGATGTACAAAATTGCTATAAAATTTTGGAGTTAAATTGGAAAATTACAGAAGAGAGTTAATGTTACATTATTAAAAGCAGTAGAATTAGGGTGATTGGGAGGATGAAGAAGGAGTGGCTTTGGCTGATCCTCGTGGGTGTGGAGCGGTCGATGGCTATAGCGGGAGACGGAATTTTTTTTTTGATTTTGGGGGGTTTACCACGAAGGTGGGAAGGGGGAATTTGTTTGTGTGTAGTTTGTAGGATGAATGTTCAACCACTCATGTTTTTGCTTCTCTGTATGAGCATGTTTATATTGCGAGGTAATCCTAAACCCCCTATTGATCATAGACCAAAGCGTTAATCTTAATTTAACTTCATGGAATTGCAGAGGTCTACAAAATTTAAAAAAACTTTAACAAGTTATGAATAAAATAAAAGACATAGGTTCAAAAATTGTGTTTTTACAAGAAACCCATCTAATAGAGGAGGATGTAAAAAGAATTAGGAGAAGATGGCAAGGAAGTGTGTTTACCTCACCATTTTCATCCCGAGCCAGGGGAGTTATGACTCTCATACATAAATCAGTCCCATTTCAAGTGAAAAATGTAACTGGAGACAAATTTGGAAGATATCTAATTATTCAAGGATCTTTGCTATTAGAAAACATAAATCTGGTGAACTTATACGGTCCCAACATAGATGATCAAAAGTTCTTTGCTAATTTATTTCTTATCTTATCATCACTTACAGGGCAACATATAATAGCAGGGGATTTTAATTGTACATTGAATCCCGGTATAGACAGATCAACAGGACTGGACTGTACACACAATGGATGCAGGATGATCATTAAGCATTCTATGAAAGAAATGAGATTGCTGGATATATGGAGAGAAATGAAACCACAAGTTAAAGCCTACTCTTGTTATTCTAATACCTACAAGTCATTCTCACGTATTGACTATTTTTTGATCTCCACAGAATTAAGGTCCAAGATTCAAAACTGCTTTTATGATAATATTGTGATCTCTGATCATGCACCCTGTTGTCTCATATATGTAGATAAGAAATTGACAAAGGAGCCAGGTAGGTGGCAATTTCAGCATAAATGGCTTCAGGATGAGGAATTTGTTAAGTACATAGAAAAACAGATAGATGAGTTCTTCGATATTAATACTACACAAACATCAGCATGTATAAAGTGGGAGGCTTTCAAAGCTTTTATTAGGGGACATATTATTAGTTATACAGGTTCAAAATCTAA
This sequence comes from Pholidichthys leucotaenia, assembly GCA_020510985.1. Lineage (NCBI taxonomy): Eukaryota > Metazoa > Chordata > Actinopteri > Cichliformes > Pholidichthyidae > Pholidichthys > Pholidichthys leucotaenia. The sequence goes on from CM035842.1 coordinate 287,828,140, forward strand.
GAAGACTCGAGAGGAGAGAGTCCAATTGGAACACAAATTAAAAATTCTTCAAGAAAAAGTGAATGCAGGAAGTGACCCAAAGTTAGAGAATGAATTAATAATTCTGAGAGCTGAATATGACAAAAAATCAGCGAATAGAGCTGCCTCGAGTCTTCTAAGATTGAAGCAATCTTTTTATGAACAAGGTGAAAAATCAGGAAAATTATTGGCATGGCAGATTAAACAATTAGAATCTAAAACACCAATTACCAGTATTATAAGTAACGGACAGATAGTTGTAGATCCTTTAGAAATTAATAGAGCCTTTAGAGATTACTATGAAAAATTATATGATACAAAAAATGAAACTGACTTAACAAAACTAAATGGGTTTTTGGACGAACTATCTATACCGTGTATTCCAAATGAAAACAGGGAGATACTGGAGTCTAAAATTAGTCAAGAAGAAGTTGGGCTAGCCATTGATAATATGAAATCAGGAAAAAGTGCAGGACCAGATGGTCTTCCAGTTGACCTCTATAAAAAATTTAAGAATAAATTAATAAAACCTTTTTTGGAAATGGTTTTAGAAGCATTTCAAAATAGTAATTTACCATCATACATGAATAATGCCTTAATTATACTGTTGCCAAAACCAGGTAAACCCTCTAATAAATGTGAAAATATGAGACCAATAAGCCTATTAAATGCTGACCTTAAGATAATCTGTAAAATTTTAGCCAGACGAATACAAGAAATATTACCAAATATTATTAACCGAGATCAGAATGGCTTTATAAAGGGAAGACAAGGCTTCCATAATGTAAGAAGATTATTCAATATTATTTACTCTAATAAAGAAGCACCGGATACAGCTCTCCTATCATTGGACGCCGAAAAGGCCTTTGATAGGGTCGAATGGCCCTTTCTTTTTGAAGTCTTACAAAGGTTTGGATTTGGAAATAATTTCATAAAATGGGTTCAGATAATATATAATAATGCTACAGCAGAAATCCTAACAAACAGCAATATCTCAAAATCAATAAAAATCAATAGAGGATGTCGACAAGGCTGTCCACTTTCACCTTTAAGATAAGATAAGATAAGATAAGCCTTTATTAGTCCCACAACGGGGAAATTCCAGGATTGCAACAGCACAGGGATAGCAACACTCAGAGCAACAATCAGAAGGCAAGAAAAAAAAACAAGCAAGCAAGAGCAGCTAATAAACATATGTACGTATTACTATAAAATATATATATATACACACACACACAGACACACAGTGCAGAGCATTGTAGCTGGATGGAATAATATATGAATATATGAACACACAGTGCAGAGCATTGTAGCTAGATGGAATAAATATGTAAATATATAAACACCCACAGTACGGAGCATCGCAGCTAGGTGGAATAAATATGCAAGTATATAAACACACACAGTGCGGAGCAATGTAGCTAGATGGAATAACATGTAGATATATAAATATATAAACACCCACAGTACGGAGCATTGCAGCTAGACGGAACAAATATGCAAATATATAAACACACACAGTGCAGAGCATTGCCGCTAGATGGAATGAAACAGCATAACCGTCTACCCAGCTATCCTGCATGGTATGATTATGTGCCCATACACACTCTCACCCTCCATAGCGACCGGCATGCTCCTAGTTGTATGCCGGAGAGGACCACTGTGTAAGTCTATTGCATCTTCTGCATTCAAAAAAACTATTAGTTTGTTACGTCTTTTTTTGCTATCTCTGCGAGCAGCCCTGCTTAGGTTGTACAGTCTGACAGCCGTTGGTAGGAAGGACCTACGAAACCTCTCGGTTGTGCACCTGGGATGATGTAGTCTGCTGCTAAATGAGCTCCTCAGTGCATTCAGTATGTCCTGCATAGGGTGGAACTCGGACTCCAGCAGAGATGACAGTTTAGCCACCGTCCTTCTCTCTCCTATCTCCTCCATCGGATCAAGGCGCTGCCCCAGGACAGAGCTAGCTTTCTTAATCAGTTTGTTCAGTCTCTTCCTATCGGCTGCAGTAATGCCACTGCCCCAGCAGACCACTCCAAAAGTGATGGCTGATGCCACCACCGTGTCATAGAATGACTTCAGCAGCGCCCCTTGTACACCAAAAGACCTGAGTCTCCTCAGCAGGAACAGCCTGCGCTGTCCCTTCTTGTAGAGTGCATCAGTATTGTGTGACCAGTCTAGTTTATTGTTCAGATGAATACCCAGGTACTTATAGGATGTCACCATCTCGATGTCTGTTCCCTGTATATTTACTGGTACTGTGAGGGGCTGCCCATGCCTGCGGCAGTCCACCACCAGCTCCTTAGTTTTCCTCGCGTTGATCTGGAGGCAGTTCCGATGGCACCAGTCCACGAAGTCCTGGATAAGCCCTCTGTACTCAGCTTCATCTCCATTGGAGATGAGGCCAACGATCGCAGAGTCATCAGAGAACTTCTGTAGATGGCAGTGTGTTGTGTTGTGTGAGAAGTCCGCAGTATAAAGAGTGAACAGGAAGGGAGCCAGCACCGTACCCTGGGGGGCCCCCGTGCTACTGATGATCGTGTCGGACACACAGTCCCGGGTTCTCACAAACTGAGGCCGGTTCGTGAGGTAGTCCAGGATCCATGATGACAGGTGCTGGTCCACCCCTGCGCGCAGCAGCTTGTCCTTCAGGATCATCGGTTGGATGGTGTTGAAAGCACTGGAGAAGTCAAAGAACATGATCCTCACCATATTCCCGGGCTTCTCCAGGTGGGACAGAGAACGGTGAAGGAGGAAGATCACCGCATCCTCCACCCCAATGCCATGCTGGTAGGCGAACTGGAGTGGATCCATCGCTGGTTCCACCAGGGGGCGGAGGTGAGCAAGGAGCAGTCTCTCCAGGGTCTTCATCAAGTGGGACGTCAAGGCCACCGGTCTGTAGCTGTTCAGGTCTTTGGGGTGGGAAGTTTTTGGTACAGGTACCACACAAGATGTTTTCCACAGCTGTGGTACCCTCCCCAGTTTCAGGCTCATGTTGAAGATATACGTCACAATCCCACACAGCTGGTCTGCACAGGACTTGAGGAGCTTTGCGCTGATGCCGTCCGGTCCCGGCGCCTTCCTCGCCTTGATCTTCCTCAGCTCCGTCCTCACCTGGGTCCTGGTCAGGGTCAGGATGGGGGGCTGTGTGTTGGGAGTGGGGGGGTGTTGGTAGAGTGGGGAGTGGGCAGCAGGACTTGATTTCTTTAGAGGCAGCAGTGGTTGTTGTGCAGTCAGGGGGGAGGGCGGTTGGTCAAATCTATTGAAAAACAGATTCAGGTTGTTCGCCCACTCCCTGCCCCCTGTGGCCTGGGGGGAGGTATTCTGGAGCCCCGAGATGGTTTTGAGGTTTCTCCAGACCCCGCTGATGTCGCTCTGTTGCAGCTTGTCCTCCATCTTCTTCCTGAAGCTGTCCTTGCCTTCTCTGATCTTTCTCCTCAGCTCCCTCTGTACGGACTTCAGCATCTCCCTGTTCCCTGACCTGAAGATCCTCTTCTTCTCTCTCAGAAGTGTTTTAATCTCAGGGTTGATCCAGGGTTTGTTGTTTGAGTGACGCCGTATGGTCTTGGTGGGAACGGATTTGTCCACACAGAAGCTGAGGTAGCCCGTGAAGGTGTGAATGAGGCCATCGATGTCCTCACCATGTGGATCGCAGAGCTGCTTCCAGGCGGTGGCTTCAAAACAGCCCTTTAGGGTGTCCATTGTCTCCTCAGACCATAACTCCACAGTGTGCATGGCCGGAGGTTGTCTGTGCACTAGGGGTTTGTACACCGGCCGGAGTAAACTTTACTGTTTACTATGGCAATTGAACCTTTAGCTATGGCAGTACGTTTACATCCGCAAATATATGGAATTAAGGTTGGACCAACAGAACATAAAATCTCCCTGTATGCCGATGACATAATTTTGTTTATGTCGAATCTTAAAAAATCAATTCCGACCTTGTTGAATTTAATAAAGAATTTTGGGGAAATATCAGGATATAAAATAAATAAAACTAAATCTTCAATATTAATGCTAAATGAGTCCCAGAGAAAGCACCCAGCTTCTGAGGTAAATCAATTCAATGTTGTAAATCAGTTTAAATATTTAGGAATCCAAATTGTGCCCAAGCTGGAATCAGTCGCCAGTGCCAACTACGAAGCCTTAATGACAGACATTAATGAGTTACTTCAGAGATGGATGTCACTACCAATGTCGATGATTGGGAGAATTAATATACTTAAAAGTAATATCTTACCCAAAATACTTTATTTATTTCAATACATTCCTTTACCACCACCTTCAGATCTATTCTCAAGAATTAAAAAAAAGTTAGTGGAGTTTATATGGAACAATAGGAAGGCTAGATTACGTCTGTCCTTACTATATTTACCATTTGATCGTGGAGGTCTGAAATGTCCAAACTTTATGTTGTATTACTGGTCAGCACAACTGAGGTCTATGACATATTATTTTTCATCAAATGATCTCCCTCACTGGACTGAAATGGAATCATACAATTTACCTTTACCTCTTCCCATATTCATATACTCAGACTCGGCAAAAAAATTACAGAAACAAGTTAAAAATCCATTTGTAAAGCATATGATCAAAATATGGTGTGAAACTAAAAAATATTTAAAAGAACCACACCTACTGTCACAATTTAGTCCAATATGGGGTAATCAATATTTTAAACCAGGGAGAGCGGATGCTGTATTTAAAGTATGGAATTTAAAAGAGATCCAAAAAATTCAAGATTTATATTTGTCATGTTCAGATAACATAATGTCTTTTGAAGAGCTGAGGATCAAATTTAATCTTAATAGAACACATTTTTTTAAATATCTTCAGATTAGGAACTTTATTCGATCAAATCAAAACAATGCTCTCACTCGACCTATTTATTCATCCTTGGAAAAAATCTTGACGAAAGATAGTAAGAGAAAGGGTATTATTTCAGAGTTTTATAACTCATTGACATTATCTTCAAGTGAAAACTCACAGAAAAGACTGAATTATTGGAAAGAAGACCTGCAAACTGAAATCTCAGAGGAACAATGGGAATTGGCTTGTACAGAAGCTCAAACCAAATCAATAAATGTACGTCTAAAATTGATACATTTTAAATGGTTAATGCGGATGTATGTTACACCGGTGGAATTAAATAGATATAACAAAAACATACCAGATACAGGCACAAAATGTATGGAAAGTAAAGGAACCTTATTTCATTGTTTATGGGAATGTAGGAAAATTAGAATGTTTTGGGAAGAGGTGAGGGGAACAATTGAAAAAATAATTTCAAAACAAATCATATTGAATCCTAAATTGTTTTTGTTGGGTCTGCATCCAGAAAAGCACAACTTTAATAAAAGTGAAAGAGCATTCATAGACCTCAGTTTGCTTAACGCCAAAAAATGTATTGTACGGCTGTATAGTTGTGCATGTACATGTTGGACATATGCATATGTGATTTAACTAGTGTGCATGTATATGTTGGACATATGCATATGTGATTTAACCTCATGATGAAGGAGACGCAGAGTCTGAGACCCCTGCGATGCAGAGTCTGAGCCCCCTGCGGAGGACAGCGAGAGAAGACATAGGTGTGGACAGAAGACTTCCTGACCTCTGAGGCTCGAGAGGAGAGAGGGGGGAGTAATGTAAATAAAGGGATGATGAATGTGAATAAAGGGATTATGATGGAGATGTGTGACCTCCCCTGCGAGGGAGATTCCTTTATGTGAGAAAGTTTAAAAGGAGGACTTTGGTGTGTTTCCTCCTCTTTGTTCGCTGCTCAAGAATGAGAGCAGACTGTGGGAATGATTGCTTGAAATAAACTTGAATTAAATGCAATTCAGTTTCGTTATTCAAGGCTCCCCACAATTGGTGACCGACAACGTTGAGAATGACCGGAGAAGGTCTCAGGGTCCCGGACTCACAGAGTTCAGTTCTGGCGAGCGCAGTGGCTGTCAAGCTGCCTGATTTCTGGCAGGATAACCCACGGTTGTGGTTCCTGCAAGCGGAGTTGCAGTTCGCGCTCGCAGGAGTAACGGTGGATGACACTAAGTTCCACCATGTCATCGCTAAACTGGATAACAGCACAGCTCGGTGTGTGCAGAGCTTGGTGGAGCAGCCACCCGCGACCGGCAGGTACGACAAACTGAAATCCACCCTCATTAAGTTTTTCACCCCCTCGGCCGAAGTGAGGGCGAGGAGGATCCTGTCTTTGCTAGACCAAGGAGGACACAGGCCGAGCGCCCTGATGGAGGAGATGATACAGCTGAGAGGGTCGGACAACGATGATTTCCTTTTCCAGTTCATCTTCCTCTCCAACCTCCCGACGCATGCGAGAAGCACGCTGGCCGGCAAGAAGTGTCACACCCTGGAGGAGTTCCGGGAGCTGGCCCAGGAAGCAGATGGGATTCTGGACGCCTGTGGCGGGCAAGCAACCACAGCGGCAACCCAAGACAGCGGGGAGCCAGAGGCGGCAGACCCAGGCTGGCCGACGACGGCGGCAGCACGGCCGCGACGAGGTGGAGCCAATGGTCCGGTGGCAGAGGCGCGGCCCCGACACAGTGGAGGAGAGGATCTCTGCTTTTACCATCGGAGGTTCGCTGATAGGGCACGCAGGTGTGTGCCGCCCTGCAACTTCAAGAGTTCGGGAAACGGCAAGACCGGGGGTCGCTAGCAGCTTCGACTCTCGGAGAAGGCAACAAGCTGCTCTACATCACGGATACGGGCTCCGGACGAGAGTTCCTCATAGACACCGGAGCCCAAGTGAGCTTCATCACCCCAACATACACGGACTGGGTGGCTGGACCCCGCGGTAGCGGAGCTACGGCGGCAAATGGCTCGAGCATCAACACCTACGGGAAAAGGACCTTGCCTTTATGCTTACATGGCCGCACATATGAATGGACTTTTGTAATAGCGGCGGTGAGTTTCAACATGTTGGGCGCGGATTTTTTGTGCTCACACAATCTGTTAGTTGATCTTGCTAATAGACGGCTGGTAAATGCACTCTCTTTTTACTCTCTCCCCTGTGCAGCTCGAGTGTCCCCGCCACCAGTACAGACCCACGTCGCTACAGCAGGTGGTAAGTTTCACACACTCCTCACCCAATTTCCAGCGCTCACTGTGCCCACTTTTTCAGCGACAGTCGCGAAACACGGGGTAAAACATTTTATCCCTACATCTGGTCCTCCCGTGTTTGCAAAAGCTCGGCGCTTGGATGCAGTTAAGCTCGCCATTGCGCACGAGGAGTTCGCCAGCCTAGAGAGGCTGGGCATCGTTCGTAGGTCAAAAAGCCCGTGGGCTTCGCCGCTGCACATGGTACCGAAAGCCGATGGCTCCTGGAGACCGTGTGGCGATTACCGCAGGCTAAACAATGCTACGGCGCACGATCGTTATCCCATCCCGCACATTCAGGATTTTTCGGTGCACCTGGCGGGGGCGCGCATGTTTTCAAAGATTGATCTGGTTCGCGGCTATCACCAAGTCCCAGTCCAACCGGAGGACATTCCTAAAACAGCGGTAATAACCCCGTTCGGACTTTTCGACTTTTTACGCATGCCGTTTGGTCTCAAAGGGGCGGCGCAAACGTTTCAGCGGATGATGGATGCCGTGTTACGCGATCTCCCTTTCGTGTTTGTGTACCTCAACGACATTTTGGTCGCGAGTACTTCAGAGGACGAACACGAAACGCACCTCACAGCAGTTTTTAGGAGGCTGGGAGAGCACGGCTTAATAATTAACCCATCCAAGTGCCAGTTCGGCGTCGAGCAGATCGATTTTTTGGGTCACCGCGTCTCCCCAGAGGGAGCGGTTCCGTTACCAGATAAAGTACGCGCGGTAGCGGATTTTCCCCGGCCACAAACGGTCAAATCACTGCAGGAATTCTTGGGGATGGTGAATTTTTATAACCGATTCCTGCCCCACGCAGCTCAAATCATGCAACCGTTATATGCTGTGCTCAAAAAGCAAAAACCAACCCAGGCGGTCGAATGGTCCCCGGAGCGGGAGCGCGCGTTCACAGAGGTTAAAAAAGCCTTGGCTGACGCTACGCTCCTGGCCCACCCAGACCCGGCAGCGCGTATCGCGCTGACGACAGACGCTTCAGATTTAGCCATAGGGGCCGTTATTGAGCAACAGGTCGCCGGGGTTTGGCAGCCGTTGGCTTTCTTTAGCAAATCCTTAAGCGCGGCTGAGCGAAAATACAGCACGTTCGACAGAGAACTGTTGGCGCTGCATTTGGCTATTCGTCATTTCCAGTTCTGGCTGGAAGGACGGTGCTTCACCGCTTATGTGGACCACAAGCCGCTCACATACGCCATGGCCAAAATTTCAGACCCGTGGTCAGGCAGGCAGCAGAGGCAGCTGGCCGCGATCTCGGAATTTACCACTGACATTAGGCACGTTGCAGGCAAATTCAATGTAGTAGCAGATTGTCTCTTGCGCGCGGTCACGACTCCACCACGCGCAGAGGCAGAACGGGCCACCGTGACCGCGCCGCAGGAGAGCGGCGCGGTGGCGCGCGCAGCCCCGGTGCACGTGGGTATAGATTACGCAGCCATGGCAGCGGACCAGGGGGCGGACGCAGACGTGCGCGCGCTCCAGTCTGGACCAACAGGGTTAAGGCTGGAGAGCAAGTGTTTACAAACCGGTATGTCCCCCCTGATCTGCGACGTGTCGACGGGGCGCCCGCGTCCTGTGGTTCCGGCTGTGTGGCGCCGCCGTGTTTTTGACTTGGTCCACTCACTGGCGCACCCGGGGGTGCGCGCGTCGGTGAAAATGGTAGCGGAAAACTTTGTTTGGCCGTGCCTGCGCAAGCACGTGAAGGAATGGGCAAAACCTGCATTTCCTGTCAACGGGCCAAAATTCACAAGCACACAAGAGCCCCGTTAGAACCGTTTCGCATTCCAGCCAGAAGGTTCGACCACGTGCATGTCGACCTCGTGAGCCCCCTACCGGCATCACAGGGGTTCACGCATCTTTTGACAATGGTGGACCGAACCACACGTTGGCCGGAAGTGGTCCCGCTTGCGACGACCACGGCCGCGGAGGTGGCTCGCGTTTTTTTAACGGCTTGGGTGGCGCGCTTCGGGGTTCCGTCGGACATCACGTCCGATAGAGGACCTCAATTCGTCTCTGAGCTGTGGTCAGCGATGGCCAACGGCTTGGGAGCCAAAATCCACCGCACTACGGCTTACCACCCTCAGGCTAATGGTTTATGCGAGCGTTTTCATAGGTCTTTGAAGGCAGCACTCAGAGCGTCGCTCACGGATGCAGATTGGGTAAATAAACTACCATGGGTTTTATTAGGGTTGCGTTCTACGCCCAAAGAAGACTTAGACGCCTCCCCAGCGGAGCTGGTATTCGCACAACCTCTTAGGCTGCCAGGCGAGTTTTTACCAGAGCACCCGGAGCCCCCCCCTCTCCTGGCTCTGGGACCGTTAGTTGGCACGGGAGCAGACACGCTTCCGGGTCCGGTTCATCACGCTTTTCCAAGAGTTTTCGTCCCCAAGGCTTTGAAAAATGCCGAGTTCGTTTTTGTCAGGCGCGAAGCCCTAAAAGCAACACTCAAACCACCTTACGAAGGGCCATTTCGAGTGCTGGAGGCAGGTGATAAGCAATTTGTGCTAGATTTTGGAGACAGAAAAGAGACAGTCAGTATTGACAGACTAAAACCTGCTTTTGTCATGAAGGACGGGTCTGTACCGGTCGCAGTGGCGCCTCAACGAGGCAGGCCCCCGCAGGGGGCAAATAATCACTCTCTCCCTCAGTCAACAGAGCCGGAGCAGAAAGGCGCCCCTAGCAAGGTGGGGCCAACTCACAGCAGATTCGGCAGACGGTTGAAGCCCAGGCGGCGCACAGACTGAATGTTGATGTTGATTATACAGTAGTCAGTAAGATGTTATTGAATTTTAGGGAATAGTCCGTTCTTCATCGTTTGGGGGGGGGGGGGTTATATGGCTGGTAGTTGTGCATGTACATGTTGGACATATGCATATGTGATTTAACTAGTGTGCATGTATATGTTGGACATATGCATATGTGATTTAACCTCACGATGAAGGAGACGCAGAGTCTGAGACCCCTGCGATGCAGAGTCTGAGCCCCCTGTGGAGAGAGGGGGGAGTAATGTAAATAAAGGGATGATGAATGTGAATAAAGGGATTATGATGGAGATGTGTGACCTCCCCTGCGAGGGAGATTCCTTTATGTGAGAATGTTTAAAAGGAGGACTTTGGTGTGTTTCCTCCTCTTTGTTCGCTGCTCAAGAATGAGAGCAGACTGTGGGAATGATTGCTTGAAATAAACTTGAATTAAATGCAATTCAGTTTCGTTATTCAAGGCTCCCCACATATTGCACTATTGTGGAAAAAGACTCATAGACCAGATGTGACTCAGTGGTTAAGACAGATGTTAACAAACCTTCCACTAGAAAGAATAACATACATACTGAAATCAAAGGAAACTGTGTTTGAGAATATATGGAGACCTTTTATTGATTATGTAAAGAATTTAAACATAACTTTTGAAGAAGAAGGTGAATGATGTGTGTGGACCTTATAAATTCCAAACTGGTGAATGTATAATATGTATACTTATGTAATGGATTGCCTAGACTAAACAGAGGAGCATTGTTGAAGACCTGTTCCTGTTAGTGGTTGTTGGTGTGTTTTAGTACATTTTTTTTTATTACTTTAGTGTTAGTGTTTGATTGTTTGTGTTATGTTTGTAAAAAAGGTTCAATAAAAATATTGTGGAAAAAAAAATATGGCAGAATACCCTGTGCAGTCCACTTTGGAGTACACTATTGGGCGATTGGAACGCACCTAAACACTGCATTAAAAGTATTAGGGGGCTTCTCGAATAAGGTTTGTTCAAAAAAAAGTATTAGGGGGCATGTCCACCAAACTTGTTTTTTCTGCTGTGGGTGACTATTTTCTATTCATTCCCTATGTAGTCCAGCGTTAAGAGCTGCTATGTGCCCTCGGCGCTGAAACGCTTTGAGCGGTGACCGCTTTTTGTCACGGTGCTCAGGGCTGAAAAAAGTTCAGTTTGTCAGACTACTGTACAGCTAGCTGCGCTTGTCAACCTTTCTAAGCAGCCAATCAGAATTAAGGAAGGGCAGGCCATAGGACACCGGTACAGGAAGACTAGAACAAGAGGTGACGGTGGAGGAAAGGCTGAACTTTGCTGCATCAAACAACCCGGTACTCTTTGATCTGACACTAAAAGGATATCATGATCAAAATTAGAAAGTAAATGCTTGGAGGAACTGTTGTGTATGGAATTTGGCCTTTGGGGTTTGCCGTAGGACCATCGGGGTGGGAAACGGCATGACGTCAGACAGGCTACGGCAGGGAGTATAAATAGTAATGTGTGTATAATAAAGTTCAGTTGAATGTTCTCTAAGACACTCTCCGCCTGCTTCATTTCCCGACATAACATTTGGAGACGAGTAAAATTATGGGCGCGCGTATTATGGAGCCACTGCCGTTCCTGCAAGACCAGGGTGAGCCAGCTATCCCGTGGGCACGCTGGAAGAACTTGTTTGAGGTTTATCCAAGAGCAGCCGGACTTGACGGGTTTTCCAATAGGCGGAGGTGCCTGTTAATTCACCATTTGGGCGCAGAAGGGCAACACCTGTTCCTCACGCTGTGTGGCGATGGCTCGCTGCAGGAATCTTTATTGAAGATGGACAATCTTTTCGGTGACAGTGCTATGGTCACCAAGAGGAGACACAGGTTTTTCAGCCGTATACAGCGAGCCGGTGAGTCCATTTTATCCTTTCTTATGGAATTGTGTTGTTTGGCAGGAGAGTGTGATTTTGGGCCGCTAACAGACAAGCTAGTTTGTGATAAGCTAGCACATGGCATGACTAGCCAGTGACTAGGAGACACGCTGCGGGTGACTCGACAGCCTTTGTCTCTGGCTGAGGTAATAGACATAGTTAAGCTATGGGAGTCCGCGTCCCTGCGGGGACTGGGTGCCTTTACGGGTGGGGTACCGGAGGACTGGGCCTCCGCGCCACAGGCGTCGGTTAATGTGCTAACTAGGCCTCGGGGCCACTCGAGGAAGAAGAAGACGAGGAGAAGGTGGCCTGTGGCGTGTGAGAGGGCCCGTGTCAGATTTGCGGACCGAGCTGGTGGAAACCCATGGGAAGCTGGCCAGGTGTGCGTGGCACAAAGAGGAAGAGGACGCCTAAAGTGGTATGTTGTGCAGCTGGACGGCGTTGAGGTGTCCATCATGGTGAACTCGGGGGCTGGCAGGTCCATTTTGAGCCTGGCAATGTTGAAGAGGCTGTTTCTGAAAAAGGCTATTAAGGCTGTTCATGGGCCTCGGCTGGATCAGAGCCTTTTGCCATCGCCCACTGGTGAATGAGTCGGTGACGCCCAGGATCCAACCACTTCGACGCCTACCACTGGTGTTGCGTGATGACGTGTCAGCAGAACTCTCGAAGCTGTTGGATGCTGGGATCATCGAGAAGGTGGATGCGTCACCATGGATTTTGAACCTGGTGGTGGCAAAGAAAAAGGACGGGGGGATCAGGCCGTGCATTGATCTATGTATGGTAAACAAAGCAATCATCCCAGATAAATACCCCCTCCCGACCATGGAGGAGTTCACGGCAACATTCAGCGGGTCCAAGGTGTTTACTAAGCTGGATCTTCAACAGGAATATCTGCAGGTGCCGCTTCACCCGGATAGCAGAAACCTGACAGCATTTGTGACCCACATGGGGGTCTTTAGGTATACCCGAATGCCGTTCGGGTTGAGTTCCGCCCCCAGTTGTTTTCAAAAGGTTATGGCCACAATGCTGGTGGGTCTGAAAGCGGTTGTAGCCTACCTAGATGACATCGTGGTACACAGCGCGATGAACAAGCTTCATGATGAGAGGCTGGAGAAGGTGTTGAAGCAGAAGCAGGAACATGGGGTCACTCTCAGCGGCGACAAATGCCTCTTTGCGGCGGAGTCGGTCGATTTTGTGGGGTTCCAGCTGATGGGCGAGGGCCTACAACCACTGCATTCCAATGTAGAGGCAGTGCTCCACATCCCGGATCCTACTACACCTGCCCAGATTTCATCTTTCCTTGGCATGGTGAATTTCTACGGCCGGTTTATCCCACATTACTCAGAGACGATTGGACCCCTGAGGGCTCTGCTAAAGGAAGATGCGCTGTGGGAGTGGACTCCGGCATGCTCAGTGGCGGTCTCGAAGTTGAAGCAGCAGCTCACATCCCCACCGATGCTAGCACATTTTGACCCTGAAATGGAGACAGTGGTGACCTGTGATGCATCTGGGATGGTGTTAGGCGTGGTCTTGTCCCAAATACAGGGTGGAGTGGAAAGGCCGGTGGCGTTTGCATCTGGCCTGTGTCTGGGCGTGCAAGAGGTGGCACATATACCTCTACGGACGCCGCTTCACCCTGAGGACTGACCATCGGGCATTCACTACACTGCTGGAGATGTCGGGATCGGGGCATAGGCCTCTAAGACTTCATAGATGGTCGGAGCATCTGAGAGCCTATGGCTCGCCACTAAGTTCACCCCAGGCAGAGATAACATAGTGGCGGACCTCCTCTCGTGGGCCACTGTGGAGGCTTCACAGGTGGTCAAAGATGACGCTGGTACTGCTGAAGAGGATCTGGTGAACGCCCTGTGCAGAACTCTCCAGGGTATGGTCTCTCCACAAGACCTCAAAGATGAATCGGAATGGGACCCGGTTATGGCACAGTTGCACACAGTGATTAGAGAGGGATGGCCAGCAAAGGTGCCGAGCAAACTGGCTCCTTTTCACCGTTTCCGAGATGAGTTGAGCTGTTGGAATGAGGTTTGGGTGGCCAGGGGCCACTGTGCTTTGATTCCTGCTGCATTGAGGGCTTGGGTCCTGAACATGCTGCATGATGGTCATTTGGGAGTGGTGCGGGTCAAGCAGAGGAGTAGGAGGTCGGTCTGGTGGCCCGGCATTGATGGCGATATAGAGGCCATGGTAAAAAACTGTGTGCCATGTTTGGAGAGCGGCAAGACGGGCAGACCTCCCCCACCACCACTCCGGCCTGTTGAGTTTCCAGAGGGTCCGTGGAAGCATGTTGAGCTGGACATCTGTGGTGAATTTCATGCGCCGCTGTTCAACAGTCGGTTCCTGGTGGTGGCATATGATTTGTTTTCCAAATGGCCGGACGTGCTGCCCACCAGCTCGGTGATGACGGAGGTGGTCATGGGATTCCCAGCATCCTTGTTCGCCCGGTGGGGAATCCCGGACACCATCACAATGGACAATGAGCCCCAGTTTGTTTCAGGGGCATTCGAGGACTTTTTGGCCGGCAAAGGGGTGAAACATATTGAAACGGCATTCTACCACCCCCAGGCTAATGGAGGGGTCGAAAGATTTAACAAGACCCTGAAGAACGGACTGAGGGCTCACCTGGTGGACGGTCTCTTGTTCCTGGAGGCACTCCAGAACACGCTGCTCCATTACAGAGCATTGGTCCACGCAACGATGGGCTGTTCACCAGTGAAACTTATGCTAGGGTGGGAGCTGTCGCTGCCAGTTAATCGGTTGGAGCCTCCGAGAGCAGTGCCCCGGATGAGTAATGTGATGCTGAGGAGAAGGGTCTTGGACCAGCAACGGAAGATGAAGGGATGGTTCAACAGGAAGCACTGGGTGAGGGACCATGACCTGAAGGAGAGGGATTGGGTGTGGATTAGACAGCCCATCCGGTCCCACAAGCTCCAGCCCCTGTGGACGGGACCACGGGAGATTAAGAGTTGGCGGGGTCCTGACAGATTTGAACTGGACGATGGGTCCAGGTGGCACACCAGCAGGCTAAGGCGTGCGGTGCCTGGCTGGGGTGTGGACACCGCAGGGCGGCTTGCCGGCTCTTGGGATTGGCCAGCTACACCAGATGTGGACTCACAGGTGGTTCCGACAGTGCCTGGAGCAGGGTCCCCTGGGAGGGGATGCCCAGCTAGAGTGCGTCGGAGACCTGCCTACTTGGAGGACTATGTGGCAAGAACTATTATGGACGATATCAGCTGGGTGTATTGGTAATATACCTGGTCACCCACTGATGGACTTGTTTATATGTACATATGGAAGACTTTGTTTTGTTTATGTATTGGGTTGTTGAAATTTGTTCACTGTGTTATAGTTCGACCTTGTGGTGGTGGGGGGTGTTGTGTATGGAATTTGGCCTTTGGGGTTTGCCATAGCACCGTCGGGGTGGGAAACGGGATGACGTCAGACAGGCTACGGCGGGGAGCATAAATAGTAATGTGTGTATAATAAAGTTCAGTTGAATGTTCTCTAAGACACTCTCCGCCTGCTTCATTTCCCGACATAACAGGAACATGTCGGCATCTGTTGGCGTGCCAGGTGAGCGTTTGTGCCTTTGTCATTGTTAGAATAATTTTGAGCTTAAATCATTCAAAGTCGGAAATCAGGCGGAAAGTTGAATTTATGTACATTTATTACAAAAATATAAGGAGTCACCCCAATGGCCACTTTGGGGGAGAAATTACAAAGCATGGCATTCAGATGTGCTTAGAATCCCTAAAGGATCCATTCTTCTAAGTCTGATATACTGTATATAGGTAGGAGAAAGCAGGGGGAGGATGGGATGAGAGGAGGAAAGGAGAGGGACAGACAGAAAGTCCTGATTACTGAGCTTATCCAGGTGGACGTCACAGACACTCTGGTGACAAGAAATAAATCTAACAGAACGTCCATAAAACACTAATCTATAAGATGAGGAGTTCTTGTGCGTTCCTGCAACCCGAAACAGGACATGTCAAAGAGATTATAATAAATGGCTTAGATCATTCCTTACGCATGTACTAACCCTGTACTGATCTTCAGTCTGAACACTCTGAAATTGCTCACAGAAACATGCCAAGAATATATAAACTTATCCTATATGGAATGCACATATAAACATGGCATATGAAAGGTATGATACTTCTCAAATATAATAATACATTATTAATATTCATAATAATGTAGATAATATGGAATTTTTCTATCAGTCATGGTCATATTTCTTACAAGCTGTGGTAGATAATATGGATACTATGTGAATTTGTAGTTGATAACTGCAAAAAAATGGTATGATACTGCACTGTTGTGTAATATTGCTTAATAATTATGAACCTTGTCAGTAAACTGTAAGAGACGAGAGAGGAGATAAAAAAAAACCCAAAAATTACCTGAAAGATTCAATAAACCATGATGTTAATTTATGGTGGAATTGCCCAGCCTCAATGTATGGCCAGTACAATTATAACAGTCTTGTTATTATTATAATGTAGTCATATTACACAACATCCATCCATTCATCTTCTTCCACTTAATCCTTTTCGGGTCGCAGGGGGGCTGGAGCTAACGTAACAAAAATATTTTTTTTGTAAGTTGTCTGTTTTTTTTCAGCTGATTTAAGATAATTTTGCACGGCTGAATCTGAAAATGACATCTGTTTCTCTTGATCAGGTCAGGTTTTTATGCTAAGTTGTAAGCAGTTGTACAGTTGTAAATTGAATAGTAGACATTGATAAAGATAAGTACATGTAAATTGAATGTTACGTCATCATTGTTCAAAATTCAGAGAATTTCAAGAAAAAAAATAAAAATAATAATGATAGATTGCATTTATATTGCGCCTTTCATTCAAATTTTCAGGAAAGGTGTGTAATGGTGCACTGAATACATGATTAGCTTTAGGTGATGATCTCAAAATGCATACCTCCGCCAAGGCCCTTATCTTCTCACAGAGTGTTAGCAACGATACTCCAAAACTACTGGATGGATTTGGATGAAATTTTCACCAGAGGTGGTTCTTGGCCCAAAGATGAACTCATTAGATGTTGGAGGTGATCCATGAGTGCATACCTCCACCAAGGCCCTATCTCACAATGTACAGATGGATGGAGATATGGACGGACAAAGGGGAGGACAAAAGGAGGGAGGGAGGGACGGCGCCTTGGCAGAGGTATACACTCAGAGTGCCCTCTTGTTTTTTAATGTTTTATGGAGGGGGGATAGAAGACCCCCCCCCCCAAAAAAAAATAAATAAAGGGTTTAAGTCTTTACCATTTGTAAAACACAATCTTGCCTAGTGTCCCTAAAAAGCTAGAACCTCACCAAATAATAGTCATAATAATAATGTCATTTTGTTCTTGCAGCCCTGGGAGAGAGAACAAATTCCTCTGTTCTTGCAGAGTATGTATAGGCCTTAACTGCATTAGAGCTTGACAGTTTTGATCATTTTCTATAAATCCTATATTCAATCCCTACTGGAATCCTCGTTCATCTAGAAACACTTGATCATATATGTTGTTCCTAGATGTTATTTTAGCCTAGTTATTTTCTCGAAAACAGACCTAAAGCGGCTAGCTGAAACTAGCAGTTTATCCACTCATTGACAAATGTTTCTGTGCTTATTGTACTAGGGACTGGTCATATCCTATCAACCACTGAAACCCCACCCCCTGTCCATCAGTGATGTATTATTTCATTAATTCTTTAAGACAAATTAATCTTAGCTCCCTCAGGCCTGCTATCCAAGCTAGGAGCTAGCTAGCCAAGATTAGTAATAGCGACATAAGAGAGAGGGCAGAGTTAAACATGGGTCTAAAGGATTAAAAGAGACATGCACTGAAACGAGCCATTCTGATCAAGGCTGCAAAAGATGATTCATAATTGGGCTGCGTGTCCACCAAATGTGTTTTTTACGCTCTGGGCGGCTATTTTCCATTCATTTTCTATGTAGTCCAGCGTTTACAGCACTAAGCACCCTCGGCGCTAAAACGCTTTCGGCGGTGGTTGTTTTTTTGTCGCGGCACTCAGAGCTGAAAAAAGTTCAACTTTTCAGACTGCAGCTGAGCTCGTCAATGTCAGACCTTAAGCAGCCAATCAGAACTGCTGTGTGGGCGGGACATAGAACGCCGGTACTACTCTGTACTCAGACTCCTGCTTTCTCTGTCATCATATTTTACATCCAGAGCTGCTAGAAAACACTTCCTGTCCATTCATATTTAGAGACTGCTATTAAAACATCAGTAGAAAGTCTGACAATAGGAAAAGTGGAAGTGCTGAGCTGAGAGTGACAAGCTGTTGCTGCGACACAGGGCACAGACTTTTTTTCCCCAGAGCGCTGCGCACAAATGCTGAAAAAAAAAATGCTCAGGGCGGCCAAAAATGCGTTAAGTGGATACACAGCCTTATGTTGCAACAATTAAATAGTTAAAGAAAATTTCACCAAAATATGTCACAAACATTTCATTAAGACCTATGTGAGCTGTCAACATGTGGAAAAAGTCTAGTCAATGATCCCTATGAAGAAAATGAAATAACATTCCCAACACATTCCTTTCACAGCTTCCAAATGAAGTTTTATTTTAACAACATGTCACAACAATCTTGACTTATTATTTCAGATGTGAAACAAAATGGACACATTGCTCAAGAACATCTGACATCATGGTTTAAAAAAAGATTTTAAAAATGGTCAAGGCTATTTCATATGAAATATTTATGCAGCACAATTTTCATATCTGATCTGATTCAACGATCATACACACATAAGCAAAAAGAACACAACTTCTGGATATTATCTTCTGTGGTTTGCAACACAAAAATAGAATATACAATAGATTTTTCACTGTAGACTTGGTCCAATCCACATTTAAAGCACATAGATCTCATTTGCATATAATACAAATATTTACATAGTTAATTCCTTTCAAATAAAATAGTAGATATATACTATAAAAAGAAATGAGGGGGGAAAAAAGCACTGTTGAGTTAAATAAGTCTCAGTTTTTTCTCTTTGGAAAACGACAAAATCAGGACATGCACCGATATCCTTCAGATTACCATGAAAATTAAGTTAAAATACATTTAAATAAAGTAGTGATAAGATGCTCTGATGCCAGATGTAGTATTATGTATCTCAGGCTTGTGTTAGAAAACGGCCAGTCTCCAGTTGTAAACATTAGAATTCTTTTTGGACAGTTTTCAAAATTCGACCAACAGATTTTCCTATCAATTGTCATTTTCAAAGACACCTGTAACAAAACTAGTGGCACTTATTAGC
Source organism: Pholidichthys leucotaenia (assembly GCA_020510985.1). Lineage (NCBI taxonomy): Eukaryota > Metazoa > Chordata > Actinopteri > Cichliformes > Pholidichthyidae > Pholidichthys > Pholidichthys leucotaenia. The sequence continues at coordinate 287,847,246 of CM035842.1, forward strand.
TTTCAGCATGACCTAAAATTTAAAAATCCTCATTTGGATGTTATAAAAAAAACCCAGGAGACCATTGTGTGGCTGTAAAGCTGCCCCCTCCCCACACCCACCCACCCCACAAAAACAGGCTCTCCTCCCAGAAGTCTCGCTCGTATAAACGCTGAGGTAAAAAGGAGTTTTCAGGGATTCTCTGAGTGGTTGTCCGTCGCCCGCTGATGGCCTCATGCTGGCTTCTGCCTGTAGTCTGTGATGGCCTTCCACAGTTTACAAAGGACCCCACCTCTGATGGGACACAGAAAACAATGGGAGGCTTTTATTTACAGGAAACATGTCAGTTCACGGAGGTTCTGTGGCACAGCCAGTTCTGCATATAAAGCAGAGCACATGAATGCGACAGGATCTTTCTGCCACTAGGGGGCCCCCGACGCTACAACAATTAAAATTACCTTAAATTTTTTTTTGTCGTAAATTTGCAACTTATGTCTCACACACACATATTTGTGACTTCTCTCATGTAAACTTGTGATTTTGTCATAATATGACTTTTTCTCATAAATTGACATATTTCCCCTCATAACTTGAAACATTTTTTTTTAAATTGAAAATCTATTATAAATCTATCTATTGTCTATTATAAATCTGCAACATTTTTCTTGTAATACTGCAACATTTATAAGGATGCTGGTTAATTTTTTATTGTATATAATTGTTTATTGTTTTCTGTTCACAGAGACAATGACCCAAGTTTCTTTTTTAAAATATTTTTGTTGGGAGGAGGAATCCCCCCCCCCCCCCCCCACACACACACACGTGTTTTAAATTGGTGGAACTCCTCACCAGTCCAAAAATATCTAAGACCACTAGGGTGCGCCAAATACAAACATAAACCTGAACATCCATTGACTTCAGAGCTGTTATCAGTTGTTTTGTTTTCTTGATCCAGTGCGAGAAGACTTAGTTCATAGAATAAGGACAATAACAAATAGATAAACACCAGTAGCAGTAGGTAACTAATGAACATGTTCATACCTGCCAACATTTGGGTTTCAAAATATGGGACGTTTTTATTAGGGGAGGCGGTATATAAAAACAGCTCTGGAAAAAATTAAGAGACCACTACAAAATCTTTGCCAAATTATCATCTCTAAATGAATGGCAACCATTCAATTTGAGTATCTGTTGAATTCCAACACAAGGACACGTCAATCAACTTAACAAGGTACTGATTAGGAGATCATCTAAGCACAGTAAGACGCATGAAAGCTGTGAATAATAATCAGTTATTACAAGAATACACAATCAAGTTGTTGACAGAAATTTTCAGCTTTTCTGATATATTTGTTATTTTCCCAGGAAATGTACATTTTTACTTACGATTTATTTCCCTTACAAACCCTCTTTTTACTGAAAGTTTGGATTTTTTTTGTCAAGTCCTTAAGGAGCCAATGGCTGTGGGTAAAAGTGCTACATGTGGCTCTAGAGCCACAGGTTGCAGACCCCTGATCTAGGCAATAACCCAACTCTTTTCCATTCCAAAAACATGGCCCCCCAAACACAATCTTGCATAGGGCCCCCTTAAAGGCTAAAATGTCTGGTAAGAACAGGGAAATGCAACAATGCTAACTGAAGCATTGTGCAACAGGCTGCAGCCACGGCTCGTCTTCCCTCATCTTCTTCTCTTTTTCTGACATTCTGACAAAACATGAACGTGAAACTGCAACCGATTACATTGAAAACACACCAAAATGTTCCCTACCTTAGCCTTAAGCTCTTCAGATCATCTCTTGTCACATCATGGAGGATGTTGCTCAGTGTATAGTCCTCATTAAGTATCTACAGGAGCAAAAATAAAACAGGTTTCTTTATGCAGTAATGTCACCTGGGTGCAAATCTAGCTGAAAATATCTAATAGCACAAAATCTGTTAGAAAAACTCTGTCATCATTGTGGGGAGTTCATATAAATCAAGGATTCACGTGTGCACAGACAGGCACCCACCCTGTCTATGGAGTCCTGGTCAATGCCGTAAAGCCTCAGCCAGCTAGTCAGTTCAGGGTCTTCGTGGACCCCCGCTGGTTCAAGCCTCGGCCCCTCCAGGTCCTCTGAGGATGTGGGTGTGTCTGTCGGAGTAGAAATGAAAGACAAAATGTTAGCCTGCCAGTCGAAGCATTTGAAACACAATGTCACCCTTGGCCCCTTCCTCTGTGCGTTACGACGGTAACCATGGACACGTGCTGATACTATGGTGGATAATTTATATAAAATATTAATATAATTTTTTTTATTACTATCAGTTGATATGAACAATAACCAACATTAATTTAGCTTGTTAATAACATTAGCAACAATAATTTGTTTTACTCGTATTTGAGGCGCAATGGCTTATGGGTAATCTTCTTGTCAATTTCCGGTGAAGTGATGTACCGTTGTTCACTTCTTCCCTGCTCAGTTCTCAGTTCCCTTTGAACTGAACTCCATTTGCTCCCTTCGGTTTGGCATCTCACTTAGTATGGCGGAATACCCTGTACAGTCCACTTTGGAGTGCACTACTGGGCGATTGGAATGTAGCTAGGGTTGTGTGGTTTCAGTGGTCGATGGGCTATGACTGGTTCCTGCAGTACAATAAGCACAGAAACATTCACGAATGAGTGGCTAAATTGCTGGCTTCAAAGGCTAAGCTGACATTAGCGGCTAGCTGGCATTAGCGGCTAGCTGGCATTAGCTAGCTGCTCAAAATAATGTCTAGGAATGATGGTCAAGTGCTGGTAGATGAACAGATTCCAGTAGAAATGAATAGAATTTATAGAAAATGGTGATCCAAACTGACTGGATCAACAGTTGAGCTAACGCTAGGTGGCCTGTCGGTCATGATCACCAATGCCAACTGACTGCCTAGCCCAGTTAATGTGAACAGAGCTCAATGCAGCATCACGGTGAAAATATAACAGAATAAGCCAGAATGTTGCGAGATATATTATCGACTATAGATTAGTGAACCATGTAGAAACAGCGATGTCTATTAGGGTCTCTGAAATCTAAAGAAAAAAAATTAATATAAACCATGCTCAGTAGCTTACAGTTGTTCACATGACTGACAGCTAGGCTAGCCAATAACAGAGCAGCAAGCGAGTACCAAGGGCACGCTGGGCTGGGTTTACTATAGAAGTGATGTCCTGTGGCAAATCTGGAACAGTCAGTTTTGCTTTTTTGGGGGAAAAACAATAGAAGGGCTTTGTGCGCTTTTTTAAAGAGTGAGTGTTTCGATATTCTTCAATAATCATATGACCAATAGATGCTTTTCAGAAGGCTAGCACTTACAAAAACACAATTTTTCAGTCAATGACCCCTTTAAATAAAAAAAAACAAACTATTATATAGAATTAAATTTATTTAACCTGCATCCATATGAACATTGCAACTTAAGAAAAAGTTACAAATTTATGAGGAAAAAAGTTACAAGAAAAGTTGTAAATTTACAAGTAAAGTCACAAACTTATGAGGAAAAAAATGCAAATTTATGAGAAAATCTCAAAATGAGAATCTTTTTGCTTTTATGTTGAGGATTGGTGTTTCAAATGTATTTTATCCAGTTATGTGACATGATACGCAGAGTTTATGATGATACTGGTTTTCCCCGGCTGAGGGTGACACAGACCCCCGTCTACCCCCCGTGGATGTAAGAACTGAACAGTTACAGACCGATACTGACCAGTGATGTCAGACCGCAGCCTCAGTAGTCTGATCTCCTGCTCTCGCTCCTCTAACACTTGTTGCAGGATGTTCTGATACGCTCGCTCCCGCTCCAGCAGCTGCTCCAGCAACCTGGAAACAAGCCGGTCGAAGGAGGAAAAAAGACAAACAAATAGCTGTTGTAAATTAAGACATTTGCTACTTCAGCTGGAGTAAATTAAAATGAAACTATTAGAAGGTCTCTCTAATATAATCCAAATCATATCATATGAATTAAAAATAAAAAAAATTATATTTCCCAAGCCAGAATACAAAAATGACGTAAATAAATAAATATGGCTACTGCACCTGTTTGTCTCCAGCTTCATCCGGCCCAGCTCCATGCTCACTGAGCGCTGAGCATTATGGGACTCGTGGGAGACGGTGGAGCTGAGCGTGCTGACCCCTGAAGTGGCCACCGTGTCGTCATGAGCAGCGACGGGAGGTGCCCGGCTCTGGTGGGTGGAGTTTCTGACGGGTTCTGTGTCGTCCTCGATGTCGTCCTGATCGGCCACATCGCTCTCCGAGGCCAAACTGAAGTGAGGCCTCAGCTCTGAGTGCAGATTAAAACAATGACAATAATTTAAATATTTTATACAGCAGTCACCCTGTCAAGATTTCCAGCTTTAATTAAAGTCCTGTTCACTAAAAAAATTGGTTTGTCTGTTGCTTTTAACTTTATAAAATACTTCCATGGGTCACAGGATGATAAAAATATTAAAACCTCTATTTACTTAGAAATATTTAACTTTATACATTCTGGCAGGACTTTTTTTTTTTCTCATTACTTCACTAAAAGAAAACGTTGCCTCAGACAGCAATCATCTATGTGGCCTGTTAGCATCAAAGCTAATGATAGATCCAACATCTTGATTGAAACAGGTTCTATCTATCCATTTATCTATGAAATAAAAGGAACCATTTATGGAATAAAAATTATCAATGTATTCATGTTTAACAGTAATAAAGTATTTTTTCATATCCTACAGAGACTCTGTTTACTTCTTTTCAATTAAAATATGCTATTTGTCCAGGGATGACCATTTGTTGCACACCACTGCAAATCTTAGGGCTGTATTACAGCAGCACAGTCCACAGTTGATTGTCTGGGGGGCAGGGTGTGTTTATGGGCATTTCCAAGTTCATTTTGCTATTACCGCTGCGCAAAAACAAATTTTGTGCCAGGCGCAACGTTCAAAGAGGCTGTCCTAATGCTCTTAATTGTTCAGAGGTGTGTTTGGAGCGTAATGTGAAATAAACCAATCACTGTCTTTACTCTCAGTTGCTTAAATAAACAGGGGCGTGAGATCAAAGGCTTAATACTAGTATGACAGCGTTTACATGAGAGGACAAATCCGTTTTGCGCTGAGGACAGTATGAGCTCGTTCACAAAGTGAAAATGCATTTAAGGGAAGGAGCTTTAATCCTTTACAGCCCTGCTCACAGTGGGGAGACTTGATCATAATTATGCATGAACTTTACCTAAACCTCTCTTTTAAACAAGAGAGTGAGCCGTTCATCTTGGCCTGAGGTCCATTAATCTCCTCTGCTGAATGCAAAATTGATGTGTTTTAACTCAAAACAACTGTTGGGATATTTTCATTTTTGAATCGTTTTGTTAAAAGAATGACAGTGAACGAGGTTAAAAAATTGGTAATTAATTGGTAATTAGGTAGCGTGATGCAAAGTGTAAAAAAACAGACAATGCACTGACAGAAACTAACAAAAGCACTCTGGCACAAAGAAAGAAGAGCAGTGCAAAAGCCTGCTGTTGACTGTCATAATAGGGCCCTTAGAGTCTAAGATATAAACAGAGCGTTTATTGTAACGACAGCCTCTTTAGAGGAATGTGTTTTTCCAGGTTAAAAACCTGATAATAAAGCAGAAACTTGTCTGTGGTGACCTTATCAGTGTGTGAAACAAGAGAAGGAAACAAAACTAAAAAAAATAACATCTTGTACTGATGAGTTAATACACCTAAATATAGCAGGTGATCCTTCAGCGTTGTACGAGTGTCATTTGTTGTCAGACACGCCAAGATCTACAAGTCAGATAATCAAGCTTCCATCTACTAACTACAACTTCTTGTTTACTCACAGGTGCAACAGTAACAGTTGCAGTAACAGTAACAGTTAAACATAGTGTCAAGCCAAGTTAAAAAAAACAAAACAGGTCTAATCAGATGCTGATATTTCATTTCACTGTTGGGGGACAATAAACAGAATATTTTACTCAAGAGTAAAAAGTAAGAGGGCCACTAAGTATTATAGTAGTCAGGGATGTTTCTAGCTCACTGGGGATCCTATGCAAGATTGTGTTTGGGGGACCCATGTTTTTGGAATGGGGAAGGGCTCAAAGCCTTTAAAATGGCAAAAAAAAAAAAAATCTCTGTCCTTTCAACACCATCACCAACAAATTAAAAAAAAACTTTGTCAATGAATAGAAAAAATTTAAATCAATACTTAGAATAAAAATTTAACCAGCATCCACATCAAAGTTGCAAATTTGCAAGAAAAAAGTTGAAAATTTATGATGGAAAAAAAGTGAATTTATGAGAAAAAGTTGCAAATTTATAAGGAAAAAAAGTCACAAATTCATGAGAAAAAAGTTGCAAATTAATGGTGAAAAAAATTTGCAAGTTTGAGAAAAAAGTTGCAAATTTACAAAAAAAAAAGTCAAAATTGCCTGGAAAAGTTGCCAATTTACAATGAAATAAGTTGCAAGAAAAGGATGTATATCCACAAGAAAAAAGTCACAAATTCACAAGAAAAAAGTTCAAAATTTACAGGAAAAAAGAAGAAACTGTATTAATAAAAAAACTGGAAATATATAATAAATAAAAAAGTATTCCAAATTTATTTGGAAAATGTTTCAAGTTAATGAGAAAAAAAATGCAAATTTACAAGAAACTGTTGCAAATTTACAAAAAGTCTTAATTTACTAGAAAAAGTTGCAAGTTTATGATGAATAAAGTAGCAAGAAAAAAGTGTAAATTCAAAAGAAAAAAGTCCCAAATTCACAAGAGAAAAGTTCACAATTTACAGGAAAAAAGGCAAATTCATTAGGAAAAAAAGCTGCAAATATACAATAAAAAAGTATCAATTTTTTTAGGAAAAAGTTGCAATTTTATGAGCAAAAAGTTGCAAAATTACAAAAAAGTCCAAAAATTTGCTGGGAAACGCTGCAAATTTATGATGAAAAAAGTCTCAAATTCACAAGAAAAAAATCACAAATTTACAAGAAAAAAAAGCTGCAAATATACAACAAAAAAGTAGCAAATATATTAGGAAAAAGTTGCAACTTCAAGAGAAAAAAGTTGCAAATTTACAAGAAAAAATATATTTTGAGGAAGAGGAACTCCAAATTTACTGTCATTTAATGCACACGGCCAAGCATGTGCAGGAGAACAAAATTATCTGTGGGGCCGCTGCCATGCAGGGCGCCGCCACGACCAACTTCCCTTCCCCTATTTCTGTTATGGCGAGCACCAAGCTAGAAGGCTGGAGGCACCACTTTTCTACGGTCTCTGGTATGACCCGGCTGGGGCTTGAACCCACAACCTCCCAGCTGTGGGGCACACGCTCTACCACCAACACTGGCGCTTTAAATGCATTTCGTTCAGTTGTATAAAATGATATAAAAAGGTTAACGGTGATATTGTGAGGGACAATTTCTCCTTTTTTCCTCGTCCTTCCCTTTATTTACACCTGTAGGTCAAACGGCCATTTTTAGTCATCACCCCCTCATATCTGTAACCGACAGTCGTGATCGCACACAGGCCCTCCTCACAGCTCCGTGCCAGTCCGTCAGTGGGCCATGCCCAGAGGGAATGGCCATAACTTATTTAGAGGAAACTGATGACGCTACCTGGCACCAGGATGGTTATCGCCGTCTGCACGGCCTTGCGGATGATGTTGTCCAGAGCGAACATCCAGTGGGGCTTGATGTTGTGGTTTCGCAGCACTTTGTTCACCTGGAAATCAGAAAAAAAATGATAAAGATTTTCATGCTTTTGCAGCTGGGATTTTTTAGGCACCACTCTCTATTTGCTTTTAATAGATTTTAGGAATATCAACAGTGAGCACTGATGTCCAACAGGAGGCGTCCAAGTCTCAGTTTTGTCCAGCATTACACAATACCGCTTCCAAATATGAAAACAACCACTTGCAATTCATTTGTATCTGCATATCGGATGAGCCTTTTCTACAGAATCTGAATTATCCCCAGCAGAGTCCATCTTTTATCACCTCATTCAAAGGTTACGAGAGCTTCCACTGCAATCCACGTGTCCGATCTCTGGGCAGGGAGATGAGCAACGAGGCGGCTGGCTGCAGTCTGCAGCTCATGCAAAATGACAACAATTACTCCATTCAGAAGCCATTGTTTATGCAGAGGTTCGAAGCGCCTCTTCCTCCAAATGAAGGAATGATAATAAACAGAAAAAACACATGGGAATGCAGGAGAGGAGAAAATGAGCAGCCTGCGAGGGGCATCACAGTAACGAACCGATCAAGTAGCAGTTCAGGATTCGTTATGTCTGCAGAACAAAATTTGATCTGAGCAAAATGAGTGGAAAAAAAATGAGCTGTTTGCAGAAAATATATGAGAAGCATTTTGGCTTTGGGTCTTCGTATTTCATATTGCAATCTTGCTCAATTATTCATGGGCCCCAAGGGATGAGATGTGAGATGAAATGTAGCTGAGGGTTATCGCTCTGAGTTCCTTCTTGTGAATACGGCTGCGAGTGGCTCAGACGAGAACTACGGCCAAAGGTTTGATCATCTCGGACATGCTGCTCAGCCACAAGTTGGACCTTAATAATGTATGCGAGACTGATTGTGATAAAGTGCTTAAGAGTGCTCTCAGGGGTTAGTGTGGTCAGAAAAGCTCCACACCACAGGTGTCAACATAAGGCCAGGGGGCCACATACGGCCTTCCACTACATTCTGACAGGCCTGCTAATAAGGCTGCGATTTTCTTTTCTTGGCCTCTTAAATTTGCAGCCCCTCCCCTAAATTTGCAACCTTTTTTCTTTGAGACTCATAAATTTTTGGCTTTTTATCCCCAGTCTCATAATTTGTGATTTTTTTTCTCAAAATCTTGTAAATGTACAAATATTTTCCAGTATCATAAATCTGCATTTTTTTCTTTTTCACCCCTCTCATAAATTTGCCATTACTCCCCCTTCCCCGGTCTCATTAACTTGTGACTTTGTCCCCAGCTGTCATAAATTTGCAACTTTGTTACCAAATTTTATGAATTTACATCTTTGTCCCTAATCTCATAAATTTGCAGCCTTTTCCCCTAAATTTCTGGCTTGTCACCCTCTTGAAAAACTGCGACTTTTCCCCTCAGCCTCGTAAATTTGCAACTTTGTAAATTTGTGAATTTTCACTGTCTCATAATTTGCAACTTTTTCCCCAGTATCATAAATTTTAATTTATTACCATCTTGTTGGCCCTCGATAAAACTTAATCTGACAGCCCTTCTCTGTACAAACATGAGTCCATTCTTGTCCTCGTCTCTAACGTCATACTTAATTTCTATTAACACTTACGGCATCCTGAAATCCGAACAGCACAATCTGCAGCTGACTGATGGCCGTGCTGTCGAAGTCCAGCTCCAGCTTCAGCTGAGACAGGGTGTTGGCAATGATCTTCCGGTCAGCCATGCGGACAAACTCGGCCAGACTCACCACGAGGGTGGAGATGTGCTGGGGCTTGAGCTTTATTTCCTCAGAGCCCTGAGGTAGGAGGGAAAGGTTTAGGTTCACATAGCAGAACAGCGGGTACAAAAAACTTTCTTTTAAAGAATTGGACACACCCACAAATAAAACTCTTAAAGACAGACCACGTTTGAGTGTGCTCATTTCACTCTAGAACGGACCAACTTTTAGTTTATTGCTCTTAATTACTGTTAAATGTTTTAACCATCTGTAAGAGTGAGTGAAATATTTCAATTACTGAGCCACAGCAACACCACAACAGTTTGTATCCAGTGTTGTTCAGTTAACTTTTTCATAGTGTTAAGTTGAAGGCCTGCAGCTCAAGTTATAAAAACGTGTCTATTATGTGGCAAACTATTTCCATTGTGTATATATATATATATACACATCATTAGAATCAGAATCAGATTTATTGCCATTGTTCATGTAGTACACAAACTAGGAATTTGTCTCGGTGCAATGCTGCAACATTAAACATGATAAAATAAAAGAAATAAACTATACATGCAATAAAGTGTAGAATAAGAGTGAGTAATACTGGTCAGCAGTTAAAATATATTAGTGAGCAGCAGATAATGTGGAGAACCATATAGTGCAGTCGGTAATGCAGGAAGAAAACAGTGATGATTGACATGAGTCTGGTTGAGCTGCTGTACATAGTGTACGAGAGTCAATAAGTCACTTAGTGTTCAGCAGTCTGATGGCAGAGGGGAAGAAGCTGTTCATGTGACGGGAGGTTTTAGTCTGGATGGACCGAAGTCTTCTACCTGAGGGGAGGGGGGCAAACAGTACGTGACCAGGGTGTGAGGGATCGACTATGATCTGGCCAGCACGCCTCCGGGTCCTGGAGATGTACAGATCCTGGAGAGATGGGAGCTTGCAGCCGATCACCTTCTCAGCAGTGCGCACGACGCGCTGCAGCCTTAGTCTGTCCCTGGCAGTGGCTCCTGCGTACCACACGGTTATGGAGGTGGTGAGGATGGACTCGATGATGGCTGTGTAGAACTGCACTAACATCTTGGTGGGTAGCTTGAGCTTCCTCAGCTGCCGCAGGAAGAACATCCTCTGCTGGGCCTTTTTGATGAGGGAGCTGACCATTATTCATTATTAGTAAATAAACAACCGTTTAACTTTTATTTTGATTCTCAATTCATAGTGTAAACTAGCAATTTGACTGCTAGCTAAAAATTTTGCAAAAGTGAAGCGCTTTCTCATTACGCTTAGCTCATTATTTGAACTGTTACCATTTTAGTACAATTATGTCTTTTTTTATCGATAACTCATCCATATTTTAGTCATTGATTTAACTGCTAACCATACCAGTTAGCTAAGCGTATTTAACATTTTATTGTGCATGCCAATAGTTGTTTTCATCTGTGTTGTTCGCTAATGATCAACTTATTGTTCATAGGTTTTATTCATTTTTCATGGGCTTACCTATGCTATTAGCATATATTTTTAGCTCGTCACATGTCCAGCTAGCACTGGTATAATGCAATCTCAGCCAAAGACGCTCCATGTTCAGCAGACTCTGGCTTTGTGGCTGGTTTGTTAGCAGGACAACTCAACATCTACAAAGCAGCACGACGGTGCACATGAACAAGATTCTGGTGGAAATCTGAATTATGATGAACCTCTGAAGAATTTCTTAAACTTATGAGAACTTCTTCTTAAGACAAAGGTTCCAAAGTCCAGAGGGGTGAAGGGGAGGGGACATGGCCACATATTGTGATAATCACCAGCAGAGGGCATTTACAGCAACTGTGGTAAAACGATCAGGGAAATTCACTGCCTTGAGAGAAATTAGCGCTTCTCTTTATCTTTATTTTTATGTAACTTTTGCAACATTTTAGCTGCACCATTTTAAATATAAGGACATGCTTACATCTTTTTAGCTAGCTACCACATTTCACTTTTAGTCCTATGTTTTAGTCCTGATGGGCTGTTCTGAAACTAAAATCCATCCATCCATCTTCTTCTGCTTAATCCTTGGCTAATCCTGTTTCAACTCCAGTATGTCACTGTAGGCTATCTGTGTTCTGAAATGAGTAATAACGTTCTGCAAACAATAATTAACCAAATGATAAAAAATAAGTATAATTGTGAAATTTAAAGCTTAAATATAGAAATACTGTGATCAATCTGCCAGCATAACATACAGTATATGTAGGTCATATATATTCTACATTTATAACTAATTCACAGCAGCAAAGGACTCCTCCAACTCACAGTAGGTATCATAAGACACTGACATATATTTATAATGAAGTTACATTTCAACATATAATATGGACATAACTTGTTTGACTGGAACATAAAAGTGTGATGGGATAAAACATCCATATCAGCCATTGCAGGATTTTATCAACATCTGCAGCATCAGATGAATCATCCATGTCACAACAACGATATTCTAGACAAAATCAGAACTGATACCATATCATATAATAAACATATACTGGGTTAACTGGGATTAAGTAGGGATTCCAAATTATCTGTAGGTATGAATGTGAAAATAAATGGTTCTGTTCTATGTAATCACAGAATATATCTACATGTAAAGTTTACAGTGTAATGCTGAGACGGGGTATATATTGGACTGCAAAACATGATTTCAACTCATCCATAATTTTTTCGTTACAATTTCAACCGTTAATGTACAGCGTCACTGTAGCTATAAAACTGATATCAAAACTTTTTAGTTGTATTTTAAATGTTTATCCATTGTATCAAATACTCTGTAGTATTTACTAAAAATATAACTCATTATCTATAGTATACTATATGTACAATTTTAACTGCTTGTGCAGATCAATGGCTACAGATTTTTAATGCTAGCTATACTTGAAAAATACATTAAAATGTTTTGCTAATGCTGTGATGGTTTATACACTTTTCCTCCATTTAGCCAATAATTGCAACTTTAAACTTCACTATTCATTCAGTTTTTGACATTTATTTTAGTCACATTTACATTTTTTGGCTTGTACTATGTACTAGTTATCCTTTACCAATTCTATAGCCCCGTTCTCTGTATACACCATGGTTAACAGCCACCATAAGTAACTGATGGGGCAGGTATCAACTGTGTTTGGGGATCACTGAGGTAGAGCATTATTTTAAGGCATATTCTGCCAGTTCTGCCTACAGTATGTCCGACCATACGCATCCATTATCCCCTGACGGTTTCTTATTCCAAACCTGTGTGAGGGCCTCTGTCAGGTTGGCCACCACCTTATCCTGGTCCTCGGTCAGGATGCGGTGCAGAGTGGCTCGCCTCTCGCTGTCCTTCCGCAGCATGAAGAAGCCGGAGTCCTTTTCATCGGGAGACGGAGGGGCGCTGTGATCTTCAAAATTCTCCACTGGAATGCTGGGCAGAACAAACAAAAAGTGTGTTTCTTGTTATTCTGTCAGACCTAAAGACCTTGGAGTTAGTGTACATGCCAGCAATCTCCATTATGGGGAAAAAAACAACAACAAAAAAACACCATTTTGAGTCATTTCTGCCCGGAGCCACAAAACATATTAGAGCATTAACATGAAGGCAAAGCAGCCAAGTTTGATGTATAAACTGGCTGTCACACTTTTTACTGTAAATTTGTTAAGTAATGATTTATTTTTAAGGTAAATTTACGTTCTTTTTTCCTGGTAAATTTGTAATCGTTTTCGCTGTAAATTTACATACCCCTCCCCCACATCTTTTTTTCCCCAGGTAAATTAGCATTTTTTCTTGTGAAACCGAGAGAGATACTTCTTTCTCACTTTTTCTGGTAAATGTACTTATGCATCCATCTATCAATTTATTTATTACATAAATTAAATTCTTTTCTGGTAAATTAGCATTTTTCCCCATGAATTAACAAAATTTTGCTCCTAAATGAACACACTTTTTTCTGGTAAATTTGCAAATTTTATTCTTGCAAATTTGTGACTTTTTTTCATTGTAAAGTTGTGTTCTTTCTCACTTTATTACTTCCACCAAGAAGGTAATATGACCGAGGCGGTTTGTTGGTCTGTTGGCAGAATTAC